>CM062344.1:28909752-31409752 GCA_031216105.1 Dalbergia cultrata | reverse complement strand
CCAAAGAGGGAAGTAGCTACATCAAATAAATCTCAAGAGGATTTAAAATCATGAAACTTTGTCCAAAACATCTCTTAAGCTTATCTAAACTTAGAAAAATTATAGAACATAAGTTTTAGTATTTGTAACTACTCAAACCATATAGGGCCAAAACCAAAGGAGCTAAGAAACATATATTTTCAAGTCTTTGTTTGAGATAATAATAGTAAGTCTATGAACTCTAAATCTCTTAAGTTATGACATAAAAATAAATATTCAATGCACTTTGTTTTAGTCTTTATTTTAGAGGTGAGAACATAAAATAAATATGCTATGCAACTCATTATTATCTTAAAGACTTAGTGAGAGCATAAACATAAATATGAAGATGCAAATTTATTCTTTAATCTTGAGCATTTAGTGATGACATAAAAGTAAATATGGATGCAAGTTCTTTTATCTTAACTTAGAGCTCATATGAGACTTTTAAAGAGAACTAAAAATCTCAACCCAACATCTATCTCATCAACAAAGTGAGCTTTAGAGTTCTTGAACCAAGCTTTCAAGGAAAACTATATGGTTCTTTGAACATCATCATCAAGCTCCAAGGAAACAACTCAAAGGAAACAAACTCATAAACAAAAGGTAATAGGAACCGAAATATAAAGGAAAAGGAAACTTGAACCAAAACCAACAAGAAGAAAAGAGAATGAAACTAGGCCAAGTTCTTTATTAAGTACCCAAAACCCCTATCTAGAGAAAAATCTCTAGAACGTGCCTTCCAACTTTAAGGTTGACAAAGGTAGGCTTAGGCTTTTTGAAATCCTTAGATTAATTTTCTTAAGTTGAAAAATCATGTGAGGTAAGTATCATATAGATAAAGTTCAAGGAAAAGAAAAACTCAAGCTTTAGAGGTTCCTTTGAGATGAACACACAGTCATCATCTAGGAACTCTCATCATCAAGCTATCATGTTCATATCAAGGCTGTAACACCCCGATTTTCTGCTAGAGTAAAATTGACCAAAATGCCCCTAAGGTCATTTTCAGCCCGGAATTCGCGGAAAGCCAATCCGGCAGTACTCGAAGGGCAAACTCAATGTTGGAAGGGGATTAGATGACTTGTGTATCTTTCGGGGATCAAAAATCTCATTTTTCGAGTTTTCGGGTCAAAATGACCAAAATGTCCCTGCGGTGTTTTACCCGTTTGCAAGTGTCGGATGAACTCGAAACTTCTCCAGATGGTTTTAAAAGGTATTTTTATGTATTCGATGACTTTAGTTTTGGACCCGGAGGACAGGGCGAAATTAGTGCAAAATTATGATTTTGCCCCTAGTTTCGTATTTTTACGCTTAATCGCGTGATTAAGCAAACCTAAGCAATATTAGGCTCTAATCGAAGGTTAATAAATTTCCTTAATTAATCTTGAGTCAAAATAATTTATTAAAGTTTATTAGAACCTAAAAGTGCTTAATTACAACTTGAAATCCTATTTTAAATTCAAGACTCCTAGTCATGGAATCTTGAATAGTGTTTTCTCTCTCCAATTCCTTAAATCATGGAATTGTGTTTCCAATTGTTTACTCAAAAAAATGAATTTAAATCTCCTAATGATGTATGAGCACTCCTAATCTTGTCATAAAATCCTTAAACCTCATTCTTAGTCACCTAAACTTAAGCTTAATTATTCTTAACCTTGTACCTAAACTAATACACACTTAAACCTATCATTAACACACAATTACATGAAACAATTCCTCCTCCCCCATGCTGTCCAGGTCTGGCCGAGAGCTCTCCCCCTCCATATGCATCACATGTTCAAATTTTCAACACTCCAAAGCCATACCTCAAGTCATGTACACCATATCTTGTCATATTTTCAATCAAGATTGATTTTCCAAATAAATAACTAATTGAAATAACCCAGTTTTCCTCATTTATTTGTGGCTGAAAAACTTCCAGCCATGCATTGCTTCTAAAAGAATTATTTCATTCAAAATTGATAGGAAATTCACTCAAATCAAGCCATGCCTTGTATCATAGCTTCCATGCTTGAATGACAATGTGTAAGAGATATTTTCTCTTCCTTTTCCCTGCAATTGCTATGGTTCTTCTCCTCCCCTTTTGAGCTCTCATGTGTTTTCATTTTCTATAAATACCTTGTCTAGAAACACATGCAAACACTTTAGCTCATTTGCACAATTTTGGTTTTCTAAGCTTTCTTTGTATTCTCTTTTTTTCTCTCTAAGTTTCAAGAGAGTTTCCTCTTGTTCTTCATCTTCATCCTCTCTTCATCTCCTCATCATCTCATAACCTTCAAACACCACCCCAGAGCCTTGAATCACCTCCTAACCTCTCAAACACAATCTCACTCAAAACACACCTCCTTGCCTTCCTTTTCCTTTTGGCCGAATCATTTCTCACCATCCAAGGAGGAAGTGCTCTTCTCATTTCTTTCAAAAAGTTCAAGTTTTCATCTTCACTCTAGGTAGGAGTGTTTTTCTAAACTTTGTTTCTTGAAAAATGAGTTTTTCTAGCTTTCTCTTGGATTTTCTTTTTGAAACCTTCTTTGTTTCTTTTCCTTGATGTTTTGGCCTCTTGGCCTTGAGGAGCACATGATAGCTCAATGATGAGAGCTCCTAGATGATGACTATGTGTTCATCTCAAAGGAACCTCTAGAGCTTGAGTTTTTGTTTTCTCTAAGTTTCATCTTTATTATCTAGCTCAAAAGGATTTTTGGTCAAGAATACCTTTACTTTTCTTGCTATTTTGATTTCGGTTTCCTTGTTCCTTTTCCTTTAAATATTTCGGTTTTGATTCCTTGGTCTTTGAGGTTTTGTTTTGTTTTGAAAGTTTGTTTTGTTGAGCTTGATGATGATGTTCAAGAACCTCATAGTTCCTTTGAGAACTTGGTTCAAGAACTCTAAAGCTCTCTTTGTGATGAGATGAGTGTTGGGTTGCTATTTGTTAAAGTCTTGTAAGAGCTCTAGACTATCATAAAATGAACCTTGCATTCATGTTTACTTTTATGCTTTGCACATCATATTTACTTTCCTTGAAATCACTAAGTATCAAGATAATGAATGAACTTGCATTATCATATTTATATTTCAAGCTATGCATTATCATGTTTATGTTTCAAGTTCTCACTTAATATCAAGATAATAATAAGTTGCATCTCATGTTTATTTTATGCTATCACTTTACTTTCTAATGGAACCTAAAATAAGTGCATGAGCATGTTTACCTTTATGTCATCACTTAAATGAACCTAGAGCTCAAAGACTTGCCCATTGTTGTCTCAAACAAAGGCTTGAAAATATTTATTTCCCTAGCTTGAGATTTCGGCTCCTAAGAGTTTATTTGTTTCCAAGTATTGAAAACTATGTTTCATAATTTTCTAAGCTTATATGAGTTAAAAGAATATATAGAACCAAGTTTTATAAATTTAGGACCTCTTGAGACAAGTTTGATTTAGCTACTGCCCTCTTAAATATTTTTATGATTTTAGATGTTAAAAATGTTTATAAATGAGTTTTGAAAGTTTGAAAAAGGTTCCAAAAGAAACTAGTATTTTATGTGCTTTAGAAATTGTGTTTGATGCCTTTAAATGGAGATGTTGGTTTCGGTTCTGCCTTGCTATATTTGGCCATTGTATGTGCTGTGTTAATGATGATAATATGTTTATGTTTGAGTATAATTAATGTTAAAATTCATATGTGAAAGGTTAGAGAAGTTAGTAACTAGAAAAGAATTAATTTGAGAGTTTTAGATCCCTTAATGTTTGATTTTTCTGGATTCTGTCCAGAAAGGTTTAGTAATGATAATTATGGTTTTAAATTAGTTTAAATGTGTAGGAATAACTCATAAATGGTTTAGGACTTGATCTTGATGCCTTAGGAGCAAACCGGACTTAGAAAGGGTCATTGCTGTGACTCCTAGGTACCCGTTAAGTTAGGATTGTAGCTTCTGCATCCTTGAGATTTAGAGATGTTCTTGACCATAGTGTGAGGCAATGAATACTTAGAAATGAGCCTATAGGTACCCGAGAGTTTAAGTTTTGATGATTTATAACTTAGACTGTGAGTTAAGGACCTTAAGGATCAATGCATAAGACATTAAGAAGTTGTTAATGCTATGATGTTTATATGATGCAATAATATGTTAAGATGATTATGAGTCATGAGAAATGATTGGTTGAGATGTGAGGTTTATCATGGCATGAGGTTTTATTGAGGAATATATTGTGTGATTAACTTGTGGCATAAGTTTGAAAGAAATTCGGTTTAACAGCTGTTATGCTGCTGAATTTCCGTCAAACCTTAAAGGGTTAAAGAAATGTTTAAGAGTACCATATGAGTTGAAAACCCTGGGTGATACCGGTTTAGCCGAGCACCCCCAGGAGATTTTTATGTGACAAAGCACTAAGACGCGCTTTCCTGGGTGACACCGGTTCGGCCGAGCACCCCCAAGGGAGACAAATCTGTGAGGGTATGAGTAGATGCAGCCTACCAAAGCGGACAAAATGCTGTGGCTTAATGCCCGCAAAGCATTTCAAAGAGGGTATATCCTAAGAGAGGTGATCCCTACCCCCTACCCGTACTTGCGAGTCGGGATTATTTTATTATGTTTCACTTATTCAGATAATAAGCAAGAGCTAGTGACGACTAGCTGAGGTATGAGCTCATAACCTAGTTATTTTAGGGTGGCCTTATTATACTAAAGTACCATGATTGATGTCACGAAGTTGAGGAATGATCCACTTGAAAGTATATGCCCTTATGTCACATGGTTTATGTTTATGTGCTTTGATGTGTTGTTGTATATGCTCAAGTATTGACATGCATCTATGATATAATATGTTGCATTCATAACGTCAAGATGCATGCTAAAAGGAATAGACCTTGGATAATTAGTTTTGGAAAAACCTAAATTGAATCTTATATGCATGTTCACTGTTTCATAATTAAACCCAAGGTTCCTGAGGATGTGAACGATGTAACCCTAGGATAGGAGACTCCTACTGAGATTCTTTAGCAAGAATTCTCACTTCTCTCTCTTCTTTCTTCCGTCACATCTTTAGAGACCGATGGCGACATTCGTACTTTTCGTTGACACACCTACTTGGGAGGTTCACTATGACTCGGGCCACGGGTCATATCATTTTGAGGGGCAGTGTACAGTGCGAGTTTTCATGTTCATTGGATGCCCTTTTGCACACCCTGTACAGAGCTACTGTTTTTCACCGATGTCACCCTACGATGACGCGATGGTTTTTTAGTGTGCCTCGACGCGAGACGAGAGGATTCTGCGGTCGTATACTGGTGGTTCGATGCCTCGAGACTTCCAGGACTACGTGCCTCGGTCTCCGAGCTTGAAGGATGACTCATCCGAGGACTTGCCGACGCACATGTATAGCGAGAGCTCTGCTCATACACCTCAGTTCATGTGAGGCGAGAGCGAGGAGACTGTTACACAACCAAGACTGGCTAGGCGAGCCGAGAGGCGACCCTATCGAGGAGCTCACGCTCAGTCTTCACATGTTCCCACTCCTGCTGCCCTGCGTCCAAGGATTAGTTACACTCCACCGTTTCCTGGATTCCAGTAGTTGACATCGTAGGGGAGGCTTAGTGCACACACCACATGTAGAGTGGATAAACCTCCTTTTGTTTTTGAGGTTATTCACCATAGGTGCACTCGGGTAGTTATGATTTATTTCTGCTTTCTTGTTTTATGTTGTATTTTATTTCCGCTGTATTACAAGCTCTGCCCGTTCCTAGGGTATGACTAGCTATGTACTTCAACTATATTATTAATGAAATTTTTCTTTTGTTATCATGATCATTATTCTCTGAGTATATGCTTTACCTTATGATCTCTAATGACTGTTATGCATGCTTTATATTTCTGTCATTCGGTTAGTTAAGTTCGCGGCTTTCACTTTGCTTTATGTTTTCAAAAAAAAAATTTACCCATAATTTCCGCTAAGTATTTTAATAAAATGATGAGACTAAGAAGTAATAACCTAATGTATTCTAAAAAGTTAGGTTAAAAATTAGGGTGTTACAAAGGCATCATGGCCGAAATGAAGAAAAGAGAAACCAAAGGAAAGTTAAAAAAGAAACCAAGAGAAAACTAGAGAAAAACACATTTTCAAGCAAAACAAAGTTTCGAAAGCAACTCCTACCAAGTGGTGAAGAAGAAAGCTTAATCTTTGAAAGGAAATGAAAAGAGTACTCCTCCTAGGATGGAGATAATGGCTTTGGCCTTGAGAGAATGGAGAGGAAGGAGATATGTTCTTGGTGGGTTAGTGTTTGAGGTTAAGTGTTTAGGTGCTTAGGAGGTGATTCAAGGTTGTGAGGTGGTGGTTTGAGACTGTGAGATGATTATGTGATGAGAGGATGAAGAAGATGAAGATGAAGAAGAAAGGAAAACTCTCTTGAAGCTTTGAGAGAAAAGGAAAGAACTCAAGGAAAGGCTAGAAAACTAAACTTAGCAAATGATCCAAAGGTTCACACAAGTTCTTAAGCTCATGTATTTATAGAAAACAAAAGCAATGGAGATGTGATTTGGAGGGAAGCTAGCCGTGCACTTTGAGGCATAGAGGAGAGGAAAATATCTCTTACAACTTGTCATTCAAGCATGGTTTGAAGTATGGAAGACATGGTGCAAGGTATAGCTCAAAGTATGGTAATTTCTCTTTGTTTGAAATTGAAATAAATCATCCAGAAGGGCATGGAGGGTTACCGGTTTTGAGCCACAAAAATGAAAGAAAAAGTCTTCTAGAAGTGATCATGTGAAGCATGGATGAAAGTATGGAGTTTATGACTCAAAGCATAGTTTATGGTGAGGTGGAAGCATGGTTCTTTGAGTGTAGAAATTCACACATGTGATGGAAATGAAGGGGTATGGGTTCGCCCAGATTGGGGATAGCAAGGGGAGAGGAAGAATTGTTCATGTAATTGTGTGTTAATGATAGGTTTAGATGTGTATTAGTTTAGGTACAAGGTTAGGAATCATTAAGCATAAGTTTAGGTGACTAAGAATGAGGTTTAGGAATTTTATGACAAGGTTAAGGACTGCTCATACACATTTAAAGAGTTTAAAATTCATTTTATGAGTAAACAAGGTAGACAAATTTCCATGATTTAAGGAATTGGAAAGAGAAAACACTATTCAAGATTCCATGACTAGAAATCTTGAATTTAAAATAAGATTTGAGTTTAAATTAAGAATTCTAAGATTCTAATCAACTTTAATAAATTATTTTAACTCTAGATTAATTATGGAAATTAATTAATCTTCGATTAGAGCCTAATATTGCTTAGGTTTGTTTAATCACACGATTAAGCTCAAAAACACAAATCTAGGGGCAAAATCGTAATTTTGTACTAATTTTGCCCGGGACCTCTGGGACTAAAACTAAAGTCAGACTACATAAAAATGCCTTTTAAAACCATCTGGAGAAGTTTCGGATTCATCCAGCACTTGTAAACGGGTCAAACACCATAGGGGTATTTTGGTTATTTTGACCTGAAAACTCGAAAAACAAGATTTTCGATCCCGGGAAGGTATACAGATCAACTAATTCCCATCCAACATTGAGTTTGCCCTTCAAGAACTACCGGATCGGCTTTCCTCGAATTCCGGGCCGAAAATGACCTTAGGGGCATTTTGGTCATTTTCACTCTATCAGAAGATCAGGGCATTACAGCCACGGCGATGAAAGAACAAGTGGCGGTTGCTAATCGAATGATGAAAAGACTAAACCGCAGCGAGGAACAAAACCCAACTGGCAACCCAAGAGGAAACGAAGTGGATGGGGAATATCAGAAATTCGCTAAGTTTAGGAAAGCAAATCCCCTGCCATTTCGACGAGCTTTCAATCCTTGTAAAGTATAAGAGTGGATAAAGGTCATGGAGAAGATTTTCTCAATTCTTCCTTGTACGGAGATCCAAAAGGTGGCCTTTGCCACCTATATGCTAGAAGCATTTGTGGATTTCTGGTAGGTTGGCACCAGGGGATTATTTGAAGCTTCCCAGACTGAAGTTACCTGGGATATTTTCAAAGAGGCTTTCTATCATAAGTATTTCCCTGCTTCTTTAAGAAATGTGAAAGAGTTAGAGTTTATGGCTCTTAAACAAGGACCTATGAGTGTGGTAGAGTATACCGCCAAATTTGAAGAGCTCTGCAAGTTTTCTACGATTTATGAACGTGACCCCGACGAATCTTAGAAGTGTATGAAATATGATGGAGGTCTACAGGAAGACATAGAAGCAACTGTAAGTCTCTTGGAGATCAGAGACTATCCTACCTTGGTAAATAAATGCCATCGTGCAGAGGAGTCTAACAAGAAGCTAGCAAGTTTGAAGTATGCATAAGGAAATGCTAGGAAAGGATTAGCACCCCAGGGCTCTTGATTCAAGCCTGTTAATCATCCTAGAAGGAGATATCCCCCTAACAACAACACCAATAATAACAAAGGAAAGCAACTTTAATCTCCAAGACCAGGAACAAGATTAGAGTACCCTAAATATGAGAAAAATCATGGAAACAGGCCTTGCTGGAGAACTCAAATTGTTTGCTTTAGCTATGGGAAACCAGGACACAAAATATTTGAGTGTCCCAACAAGAAAGGTTAGAACATGGGCGCGTTTTTACTATAAGTGCCAAGGAAGCTTCTCAATTTGGCGATATGATCCTAGATAAGTGTGAAATAAATGGTAATGTCCTGGATATATTGCATGATATGAGTGCCACTCATTCTTTCATATCCCATGATAGTATACAAAAGTTACGATTATCTGTGTCTAAACTACTTTACGATCTCCTTGTATCCACTCCTACTGCTGGTCCTATTAAGACTTATTATACGTGTGTGAATATTCCTCTTCAAATAGGTATAAGAGACTTTACTGCCAATTTAGTTTGTCTTCCTTTATCTGGTTTAGGTGTAATTTTAGGTATGGATTGGTTGGTACCGAACTATGTCCTCTTACACTGTCAAGATCAAGCTACCATATTTCTTTCCACTCTACCTTCCATTCAAAAATACCAATTTAAAGAAAATATTTTGAAGAATGACTAATGTCTATCTTGAGTGAGAACAATTTCACTTCACATGTGCAAATATGTTTTATCTCATGTTAAGAGACTGAGCTTAAATGAAGTGAACATTATATCGAGTAAAGTATGTTTGCATGCATCAAGGAATGAAGTAAATCAATTCAAGAACAAGAAACCAAGGCAAGGGTGTTTAGAAAGTAACACAGGACATTAGAAAGTACGTCAAGAATGAAGATATCATGCAAAATTTGAAAGCAATGTGTTACAGAGTCTTCAATCATCATAATCGCAATTCATTCATCATCATAAAAATCTGATTAAAGATTAGAAGGCCAAATTTGTATCAAGGAACTGACAGGGCACATAAGAAAGTTCACTTCACTAAAAGGGACAGAAAATTTGATTTTGAAATTCAAAAGTAAAGTCAAACCTAGTTTCAGACTAGCATGCCATCTCTTCAGTCCCTTCAGTCAATGTCTTCAACTTCTAAAAGAAGGAGTTCAGAAACCATGATCAGAAAGTAGAAAAATAGTTTCTGAAAGACATCAGAAGCCTCAACCTCTCAACGACTTTTGCAAAATGGCTCTGACACCAGACGGGCTACTCCTCTAGATTACATTTCTAGGACACAAATGATGTTAAACACGTGTCACTTGGACAACAAATCAAGGGCAATGGTCACAAAGGGAGACCATCTATAAATAGAGATGCTGAACTTTCAAGAAAACAGACTTAACAATCATAAGAGCTAAAACATTGTAAAATCTTTCCCTTATCTATTCTGTGAAATTTATTACTTCTTGTAATCAGTTCCTTTGTTCATGAAAAAACTTTCTTTTTAAGTTCTTAGACTGTTCATATATTATTCTTAGGAAGATTCATTAGAAAAAAGTCACTCAAGTTATCTTAAGATTATTTATTGTATATTCGTAAAGAAATTTGAGTGCATGTTAGAGTAGCAACTCAAACACTAAACCTCTGTATCCTCGATTTAGTAATAATCGATGTGAAATAGCTTGAAGAGGCTACAACAAAACTAATTGCAATATGATAGCAAAGGTGTTCTTGTTGCTCACGGTTTAGCTTGGAGAGACTTGTGAAAAACTACTCGATTTCAGCTTAAAAAGCTGGTAAATAACTACTTGGTGTGTGACAGTAGGAGTTGTCTACTTGTTATAGGTGAGAGCTTGGGAATGCTATTGTAAAGATGATCCTATTTTCTTTCTTGAGTTGAAAAAGGTTAGTGAAACTCAGTGGTTGCTGAGAACTGGATGTAGGCAGGTGTTGGCCGAACCATTATAAAACTTGTGTGCTGTATCTTTTTACCCTTTATCTCTTTACCTTCATATCTCTTTATTTTTTTACCCAAGAAAGTGACTTTCTGACTTAAAGCGTTAGTAGTAAATAAACTGAAATAATAAACTTTAACATATATATGTTAAAGTTTATTATTTCAGTTTATTTACTACTAACGCTTTAAGTCAGAAAGTCACTTTTTGAATTTCTGCTACACTTCAAGCTTCACGCTTTATAGTTTTTGTTTCAAGTTTTAGTTTAAAAAAAAGGTTTAGAAAAAAAAAAGCACAATTCAACACACTTCTTGTGCACTTTCATACCTACAATATACTCAAGCACATATGAAAGATGCATAGATACTCATATGATCCTTAGAGGTTAGTAATTTTTTTAGATTTGTAATAAAAGAAGGTTCATTAAGGCTGAATAGGACTCAAATATGGATAATATGGAAGGTTGGCCACATGTGGTCAAGTAGATAAAAATAAGAAAAATGCATTTATCATTTTAATGCATGCAACATGTTATTGATAAAGCCGAAAGTAAGACAAAAAGAAAGTTCTAGAATAAAAACAAATGAGAGAACACCAAAAAGAGGGGAGGATGACATGCAACATATCCATCCATGAAAGGGTTCAAAAGTTCAACCAAAGGTTTTGTCCATATATTCAATCCAAGCAATGAGGAACAAATTACAAACCATGCATTGCACAAAGAACAATTCATACTTTGCAAGTTAGGGAAAATGCCAAAGGTGCTAAGCCAAACAAGTAATACTCAATAACATCAAGGGAATGGCACACAACACTCCAAACAACCATTAACAAACTAAAACCACTACCATGTGAAATCCTAAATTAAGCATGCTTTATTGAAAATTAAAGACAAAAATGAAAAGTAAAAGATGGCAAAAGCTCCCTCAAAGGCTACTTATTCTTGAATTGCTTCTACTTGGGTCCCATATGTAACACCCCAATTTTCTTTAAACGTGTAAATGACCGAAATACCCCTGAGGTCATTGTTACCTGGAACTCGAGGACGGCCAGCCTCAGTCATCCTCATAAAAGCTTTGATCATGTATGAAAGGGATTTCGTGCGTACGAATGTTTAATAGACCAGAAGAATCTCATTTATGAGGTTCTTGCGCGTAAATGACCAAAATACCCTTACAATAATATAAGACAGTTTTGAGTTTTGTTTTGACTCGGACTTATCCCAGAAGTCTAAAACAATTTTTTTAAGGCATAACCTATGTTTGTTTAAGTCCCAATAGTCCCGGGCAGTTTTTGAGAAAAAAAAAATGATTTTGCCCCTGCTTAAATGCATTAAAGGCTTAACAACGTTTTTAAACCAAACCTAAGCAATATTAGGCTCTAATTAAAGGTTAATTAATTTCCATAATTAATCTAGAGCTAAAATAATTATTTGAGGTTGATTAGAACCTAAAATTGTTTAATGAAACCTAAAACCCATTTCTAGCATCTTTTCTTTAAAGAAAGCATCATAGAATAGTGATTTCACTATTCACCTTTTCTCAATCCAAGAAAGCATGTCATTCCCTAGGAACTTTAGTCAATAGAAATTGACTCCATCAATCCAATAAGATTTCTCCTAAATCTAAGATAATCATGGCCAAAATTACCTAATTAGTCACCTAAACACTTAATCATAAAACCTTAATTAGTGACCTAACCCTGCTTACCCCTAAACCCCTCACTAATATATGACTACATGGAATAAAAACCCTCTCCCGTTGGCTTTCCAATGACTGCCACTTTCCCCCATTCTAGAAGAAATATTTCATTCAGAAAAAAAAGAACCACTTTATGTCATGCAAGTCTTACATACACCATGCCTCCCATACTTCACACCTTACCATGAAATGACAACACAAGAGATATTTTCTTTTCTTCTTGCTAAGAACATTTTCGGGCAGCACCTCCCCCCATTCTCCTCTTCATGATTCAAGCTCTATATATACCTTACTTTGGTGAGCTTTGCTTCACTTTACATCATTTGCAAAGTTTGAGTTTTTGAGAAAGTGTTAGTTCTCTCAAGTTTTCCATTCCTCCTCCTTATTTCAAGAAGAAACCGCCACCTTCTCCACCTTCAATCTTCATCTACTCCTCATCCAAACACTCAACCAAGCTCAAACACAAGCCCACAACATCTCCTCCCTCCTTTTCCCTCAAGGCCGAAACACATACCCAAGTTCAAGGAAGATTTCTTCTTCTTGTTGCTCCAAGATCAAATCTTTTTCCATCCTCAAGAACACTTATCTTTGGTAGGGAGCTCTTCTAAAAAAATGTCCTCTTTGATCTTTATGTTTGAGTCTTGTTGGAAAATGATGAATGGATGCACTTTGTTAGAGTTTTTCTTTTCGGTTTCTTCATCTCTTTTCCTTTCATTTTAGCTTGATGATGAGTGCTTTCTAAAGGTGACTTTGTGTTCATCTCTCAAGAAACCTCTAAAGCTTGAGTTTTTCTTAAAGAAAAGTTTCATTCTTTTACAAGTTGAGTTAAAAATGAGCTTTATGTTTCTCTTGACCTTTTTGGAACCTTTCTTTTCCCTTTTAGATTTCGGCCATGGAGCCCTTGGGGACTTGGAAAAATGAGAGCTTGATGATGATGGTTTTATGATGGTGTTTAACACTTGAACAACCTTTAGAGTTTGACTTTGTTCATGAACCAAACATGGTTTCGGTTTCATTTTCTTTTTGTTTGTTAAAGAACTTTGTATTGTTGTTGTTTTGGAATGAGGTTATACACTCAATGATGAGGACTAGTGATGTTGGTGTCATTATATCATCAAGATCTTGGTCCCTAGAGTGGAAAATGATCCAATATTTCTCATTGAGGTTCGGCCACCTCCTTTTGTTTAAAGAAAAATGTTGTTTTCTTAGCTCACCCAAGGTTTTACTTAAAGAAAGTAATAAGGTTTTCCAAAAGTGCATAGCCTACCTTTGTCAACCTTAAAGTTGGCCGGCACGTTCTAGAGTTTGCTTTAGATAGGGGTTATTGGACATTAATAAAGAATATGACATAGCTCTTTTATGCTTCTACCTTTAAAGCTTAGTAAAGCTTACTTTTCATGTTGGATGAGTATGGGGTTTAAGCTTTGTTCTTTTAAAAGTCTTGAAGGAGCTCTAGATAAGATGTAAAAGTGAACTTGCATCCATATTTATTTTATGCTATCACTAAATTCCCATGATAAATAAATGAACTTGTATTTCATGTTATATTTCAAGTTATCACTTAACTTAAAGATAAAGAAATGAACTTGCACCTCATATTTATTTTAAGCCCTCACTTTACTTTCTAAGGAAATATACAATGGAGTGCATATCATGTTTATGTTTATGTTATCACCTAAAACTCCTAGAGCTCAAAGACTTGCCTTCTTTGTCCTAAGAAAAAGATAAATATGGAAACATTCTTTGGAATGTACTTTTCGGCCATGTGATGATAATGAATCTAGAATGAGTTTCATTTAGTCACAAGGACCTATACTCTATGTCTTAGGATTTTTCTTAAGCATAGGTAACTATGACAAATGTTTTAAACATGATTTTATGCTCTTTATTCCAACCATGAATGAGATTAAATAGCTACTGCCCTCATGTATTTTTATAAAAATTTTGATGAAATAAATTTTTTCCAAGTGAGTTTTAAAAGCCCTAAAAAGGTTCCAAGAGAAACTAGCAAATCATGTGTTTTAGAAATAAAGTTTTATGTATCATATGATGTCATTATTTTCGGTTCTGCCTTGTTATTTTCCAGCACCTTAAATTCTGTTTTGGGTGGTCTATATGTGTTTAAATATCTTACCAATTGTATGATAATTGTTCTAGGCATCTTAGACATGCTTAGTAACTCCATTGGTTTGAAAATGTAATTTCTAGAACTCCTTATGAACTGAAATTGTGCATTCTGTTCCAGCCTTGATAGAGTTTGTAGAATCATATTATAACATGTTTAGACAAGTGAGAATGACTCATAATTGGTTTAGGTATTAATTATTGCATCATAGAAAAAGTTGGTAATGAGAAAGGACTTAAAACGCAACTTCTAGAACACCGTAATTCATCAAAATGTGCTTACTGCCTATGCTGTGTAATTAGGTTCTAGGACTTAATAAATTGTGGTAATGAGGTTAATCAATCCCTTAGAGGTGTGAGACAATAATTTGGAAATCTGAGGTTACCCGATTTAGGGATTTTGCTTTTAAGGGAATGATTTATGTACCCTCTATAAATGATGAATTTATGTGTTATCTCATGACTTATATGATGCCATATGATGATGATTTATCAATTGCATGTTATTGTTCTTTTAGAACCATTGAGATGCCTATGTTAAGATTATATGAAACATGTGACATGCATGAATTATGCGGCATCTTGTTATAACATGCTAAGACTTAAGGTGACATAATCTATGAGAAAATGATCCTTTGGAACCATCAAACTATAGATGGGGATGAAGTGATTCTAGTCCCCTAGCCCATTCTTTATGTCGAGACCTTAATCTTATCAAAAGGGATAAGACCATGTGCTAGTGACGACTAGTGAGGTATAAGCTCATAACCTAGAGGTTTCTCAAAAGGGAGAACAATTAGGGTGGCCCCATGTTCTAAGTAAATGTCTTAATGTCACCTAAGTAACCAAGATAAGACACCATGTACTAAGTTCCATGTTTTATGCTTTATGCTTTATGATCTATGTGCCATGTACTGTGTTTATATTTACCATGTTTGTTAATAAGTTAGCCAGATCTTGCATAGCATAATGAAGTATGATGCATCCTTGTAAATACAAGTCATGTGTTAAAAAGAACGGGCCTCGGTAATTAACATTTTAGAACTTCATAATTGAACTATTACATGCCTACTATTTTATAAGAACCTGAGGTTCCTGGAAACGTAGATGATGTCACCTAGATAAGAGGAAAACCCTACTGAGTTTCTTTAGTAAAGATTCTCACTCCCCCTACCTTTTCATTCTGTCACGTCTTGAGATTCCGATGATGACATTCGTCCTCTTTGTTGATATGCCAACATGGGAGTTTCATTTTGACCCCGATCACGGATCATACCACTTTAAGGGACGCTGTTCTGTCCGTGTGTTCGTGTTCGTGGGGTACCCTTTTGCGTATCCTGTACAGAGTTATCACTTTTCCCTTAGATCCTCGTATGGTGCTGACGCGGTGTTTGAGAGAGCCCGTCCACATGATCAGAGGAGGTTTCGTGCACGCCCATCCTGATCAGCTATTAGAGACTTCCCCGAATATGCTCCGCGCTCGAGGTTGTCAGAGACTGACCCTGAGGAAGACGAGCCTATGCACATCTACTCGGAGGTTTCTGCCCCCACTCCCCCACTTATGCCAGTAGGCAGTGAGGACACGGTGATGCAGCCACGATTGGAGCGGAGGCAGGCGATGCGCCCTAAGCGTGGAGGCCATGTGCAGCCATCCCGTGTACCTATCCCGGACGCACTACGACCATGGATCGGATACGTTCCCCCGTTCCCAGGCCAGCAGCCATGGAGGCTTTTAGAGAGATTAGTGCACACACGCCACATTAGCTTATGGTGACCTCCTTTTGTTTAGAGGTCGTCTACATTAGGTGCACTACGTAGATTTATTTCCATGCATTTCCTTTCTATGCATTCTCAATTTCCTTGTATTCGCATATTTTTATTCCTGTACTTGAGCTCAACTCACCTCTTTGGTGGGTGGATTTATATATATTATGTGATGTTATGTCTATTAGGGAGCCATTTTATGTTTACATTTCCGCACTTTATAATATCGTCTATATACGCTACGCGCGGTTCATATTTTAAAGAGTTTTAGAAAAAGAAAAATTTGGCTCGTATTTTCATTAAATAGTTTCAAAAGTAATTAAAGTTAAATCAAGAAGTAATGACTAATATTTAACCTTAGTACATGCTAGTAGTATTCGGGTTGAATATTAGAATGTTACACTATACGATACAATCCATATCGTAAGTCATGGACCACCCTCCTAACTACCATATATTACTCGAGTGTCTATATAGTAATTAGAATAGTATTACTTTTATTTTATACTTTATACTAGTTAAGAGAAATGAAAAAATAATAATAAAATGAACTCATGTGTTGCAACAACTTTTATATATATATATATACATCATAAGCAAGTCAGCACTATGTACAGTACATTAGAACATAAACCTCCAACCACTGAACTATTCAGGTGCTCAGTACAAAAGAAGACATCTTCTATGTCTAGTCTAACCTGCTCAATAATCAGGGCCCAACAAAAATCACTTTTTCACAGAAATGGACCCATACAACATTTGATAGAGTCAGTCAGTAGGATGGTGGTTTCCTAATTCTAAGCTACAACTATATACATAATACGAGTCCTTGAACCTCTCATACTCTCCTAAAGAAAATCGTTTGCCATTAGTAGGATGGCGTTGCCCCCAGCAAGGGCATCGGGTCTAGCGAGTGGATCGGAGTCTAATGAGGATGACGAAGACGAATCATATCCAGGAGGGGCACAAGAGGTGTCGGAAGGGCTACAAATATAGCAAGGTGTGCCACGTGTAAGGACACACCATCATAAGGAAATCCGGGATCAAACTCAGTTGCAAACACAGAGGTACTAAATGAGCAGTTGAAAAATACATAGGCCTGTATCTGGGAATACACTACTACATATAGAGAATCCAAATCTGGATCGTAGTGCCACTGTCACTGGGGTGAGTCAAGGAAGAATATCACGAACAACATCTGTGGAGTCTGAGCACAATACAACATACACATAAATAGGGATGAGAATATTATATAATTCTCAGTAGGTACTCCCTCACATGTGAATCGAATATAATCAGTAAATTCATTTATATACAAATCATCATGCTAGATCACATATATCAATATTTATGTACATAAGTCAAGGAAAATTAAATGCGGAATGGTAGTAATCATATGTATTTCTCTTATATCTCATGGAATTCAACTTAGTGCCATTGTTTCTTTTTATTAACATAGGGAAGGCTTAATTTCACATCAAGTAATTTCTGTAGTGGATAACTCCACAGAGAACCATAGACTGTTAGGACACGAGCTCATTCCTATTAGTCATCATCGGACTTCAGTTTTTTCCATTTCCAAATCACATGCAGTTCTATTTCCTAGCTGATAAGTCTACTAACTCATAACATTTCCTGGGAAGTTCTTATTTTTTTTCTTCCCTCTCTAACCCACATTAGCCCTGTCTCTATTTTCCCCATATGTTAAAACATGCACCGTGAAACTTCACATATTCTCTTTTGTCACATAACCCCATCATGTACTTCTCTTTTTCAAAGGCATACTTATATCACATGTTAGCATTCAGTTACCTTGGAGTCTCATTCATGCCTTATAAGCACAGCTTTAAAACAAAAAGCATGCATTCATATGCCATATATTTGGAACAAATACCATTCTATCATTAATTTAAGACTTTCTCACCATTCTAGCACCTTGGCAGATTTACTGCCTCGGTGCAATATTTAATTTCCATCTCAAATGGCCAATTTAAGGGCACAAAAATTCTCTATAACACGTCAATATGTCTAATAGTCCTTGCAAAAACTTCATAGCAAACAGAGCCCTATAACCATGTTAAATAAATTCTACAAGTTTGGTGGTTAGATACGACTTATTCACAGCTCAGACCAGAATCCCTATAATTTTTATCCCTAGCAAACGATGAAATCAACTCAAGAAAAAAATCTATCAACTCCCTATAAAAATTTCAAATTAAAATTCCATCATTTACTATGGTAATAAAATCAAACAATTTTACAACCTCAATTTCAATAATCCAAACAGCATGAGTACCATTTCAGTCCTTGATTTTTCTAAGGCATTAAAACTTAAAACTAGTGCTCAAGATGTGTAGTTCAAGATGTTAGCTCCAACATATATTTGTCTCAGTTCCCAACCATGACCACAAATATGTCTAAAAATTTATGAGATTTCACTGTCTGCAGCCAAACTGAAATTCCAGCAGCATAACCCTAAATCTCTTAGCAAAAAGGACTTTTATCATCGTCCAAACACATCATAAAAATCCATACATCAATAACCATATATTATCAACCCAGTCAATCAAAAATTTCAGACAGAATCAAATCATAAATGAGAAATATAAATTTTGCAAGATAAGACCCAATAAAACCCTACTCTTGGAAGCTAATGGTGTCTTTGTCTCTAGGATGTTTCAAGATTGTGCTCTTCACTCCAAAGCTCTCAAGACCCACCCAAAACTCTCTCAAAATAGTGGGATATAAGGTATCAAGGTTGAGATTTGGTGATGGATTGAAATTCTGATCGGTTATATTTGTAGGTGTTGAGATCTAGAATAATTTTAGTGAAGGAAGATTTTGATTTCAGTAACTCTAAGCTAGTGTATATAGAGTTTGAACTCAAGATGGAGCTCTTGGCAATGGAGGAAAGGAAGCTGTCTCCTCTCCTTGTTGGTGGCTAAAATTCTAGCTTCATGGAGAAGCTTGGTGCTAAGTTTATCTTGTAATAAATTATTTGAATGTTATATATTAAAGTCAGATATTTCTTAACCTAATAAAGAAAAAATGGATGGCTAGGATCAATCTTGTAATTCAAGATTGAATCTACACTATTCCTTTAATATAAAGAGATAAGGCTCATCATTTTGTAAGGATTAAAATAGCTTTTAGTGTTAGAAATCGCACACCGAAATTTCACCTTACGGGTGAAACACCATACCCGGGTAATCAAGCATTGCCCGAAAATTACTTCAAAGTATTAAACCTTTATTCCTAGCCATTTCTAATCTCAATCCCATGCTTTCCTAATTTTGGGCACCTCTGGGTCTCGAATCTAGGGTTTCGGCTATCCCGGCAAGCTCATGGGGCCCACTAGGTTACTATTCAATTCATTTCTTTTTTATTTTTATAGATCCATTGAGTTGTTCTCATCCTTTTTGTGTCTGTCAGAATTTTGAAATTCTCATTAATAAAGTCTCAATTAATTTCTAAATAAAATTTTGAGTGTAATATTACCACCCACCTTAATAAAAAATTTTGTCCTCAAAATTTCTTACTTGGAAACAATTCTGGATGATCTTTCTTCATGTTTGTCTCTAATTCCCATGTGTATTCTTCATTTGCAAGTTTACCCGAAGCCACTTTTACAAGTTGCATAGATTTATTTCTAAGTTGCGTGACTTCCCTATCAACGATTTGAACGGGAGGGGCTTGAAACGTCAAGTCATCCCTTAACTGTATGGACTCGGGTTCTATAATGTGATTTGGGCCCGAATGATATTTCCTAAGTTGGGAGACATGAAAGACATTATGAAGGTTGGATAAATGTGGGGGTAAGGCTATTTAGTAGGCAACTGACTCAATTCGTCGAAGAATTTGAAAAGGACCAATGAATCTTGGAGATGGCTTTTTGACTCTCAGTGCTCTACCTATCCCAATAGAGGGTGTAACCTTCAGGAATACATGTTCTCCCTCTAGAAATTCTAAAAGTTTCCTTCAAGTGTTAGTGTAGCTCTTTCGATGACTTTGTGTGGTGAGGAATTTCCTTCTGATCTTCTGGATCTGCTCCATTGTTTGATTAACAAGATCGGGTCCCAATAGTACCACTTCTCCTGAATCGTACCAACACAATGGGGATTAGCATTTTCTTCCATACAGAACTTCATATGGGGCCATGCCAATACTAGCATGATGGCTATTATTATAAGCAAATTCAACTAACGGAAGCAACTTATCCCAACTTCCCTTCTGCTCAATCACACATGCCCTTAGCATATCTTCCAGGGTTTGTATGGTACATTCTATTTGCCCGTCAGTTTGGAGGTGATAGGCAGTACTTAAACCAAGCTTAGTCCCAAAGGCTTTTTGGAAAGCTCCCCGAAATTTAGAAGTAAATCTAGGGTCTCTATCAGAAACTATTGAGGAAGGAACATCATGTAATCTCACTATTTCCTGAATATACAGAGAAGCTAACTTGTCCAAAGGGTAATTAGCTTTAATGGGTAAGAAATGAGTAGACTTGGTCAATCTATCTACTATAACCCATATAGTATCATGACCTAACGATGTCCTTGGTAAACCCATTACAAAGTCCATGGAGATACTTTCCTACTTCCATTCCGGGATTTCTAAGGGTTGCAAGGTTCCAGCTGGTTTTTGATGTTCTATTTTAACTTTTTGGCAAGTTAAACACTTCCTAACACACTCTTCTATGTCTTTTCTCGTTCCTAACCACCAAAACATTTTCTTGCGATCTGCATATATTTTACTAGTGCCTGGGTGTATAGTAAGTTCACCCCTATGAGCTTCCTCTAAGATATTCTTTCTGAAATTGCTACTTGCAGGTACGCACACCTTATCCTTGTATCTCCATATACTTTGTTGGTCTTGAGTGAATCCTAGCAACTTCTTAGCACAAATTGATTTTAATATCTCCTGAAACTATAGGTTTTCGCATTGTGCAGCCAAATTTTGTCCTTCGAACTCACTTGTTACTTTTATTTGGCCTAGCACAATACCTTGAGGGTTCACAGACATGTCTAAACTATGCTTCTTGAAGCTTTCCACTAGCTCCATCTCTTTAATTATCAGACATGCTACACTTAGGGATTTCCTACTCAGTGCACAGCAACAACATTTGTCTTGCCTGGATGGTAATTCAGACTAAACTCATAATCCTTAAGGTACTCCATCCATCTTCTTTGCTGCATATTCAACTCTTTCTACTAAAAAAGATACTTTATAGAACATCCCTTGCTACTTTATGCATTGACGACTATCCCCACAAACCAACACAGGTCTTTTCAACATGCTTTGTCCTCACTCACACGCTTCCTAGGAAAACTTCCCAGGAGGCTACCCATCCCAAAATTTCTCCAAGTCAAGCACGCTTAACTGTGGTGTTCTTTCAGTTTAGGCTATCGAAAAGAAGACACATTTTGTTGGTATAGGTAGTACAAATCAATTCATATAAGCCTTCCTCAACTGTATAGTCCCATACCTATACAGTCTCAGGATCCCTCCCATTTGGGTGTTTAATCAGTTCATTCATATACCCATCCACTTAGAGGGCCTTGTGAGGAGGCGCTCCTTGTCTGTGCCTTCTTTGCACCGGCGATCACTCCTCGCCCTCGTCCCCTGGCATTACATACCCACCAGCTTCCGCTTGGTTCATCCTCGAACCACACCGTACTGGGAGAAGTGTAAGCTTTGATACCATTTGTAACATCCCCTGCTACTTTATGGATTGATGACTGTCCCTACAAACCAACACTGGTCTTTTCAGCATGCTTTGTCCTCACTCACACGCTTCTTAGGAAAACTTCCCAGGAGGTCACCCATCCCAAAATTTCTCCAAGTCAAGCATGCTTAATTGTGGATCCTTCTCATTCGGATGCATCTTGTAGTACAAATAAATTCATATAAGTCCTCCTCAACTGTATAGTCCTATACCTATATAGTCTTAGGATCCTTCTCATTCGGATGTTTAATCGGTTCATTCATGTACCCCTCCGCTTAGAGGGCCTTGTGAGGAGCCGCTTCTTATTCATGCCCTCTTTGCACCGGCGATCACTCCTCACCCTCGTCCCCGAGCGTTACACTTTAAACTTTTATGATTAGAGAAAACATTGAACTGCACACTATACAATTAATGTCACCAGATTTTTAGAGCAAAAACCACAGCTGCAAGTTCAAGATCATGGGTTGGGTAGTTTACTTCACGGGGTTTAAACTGTCGAGAAGCATAGGCAACCACGTTATGATTTTGCATCAACACACATCCTAAACCCTTACTTGAAGCATCACAATAAACCTCATAGGGTTCATGAGGATCGGGTAATACTAGTACTGTAGCCATGGTCAACTTTTGCTTCAACTCCTGGAAACTATTTTCACACTCCGGTGTCCAATTGAATGGATCATTCTTTCGGGTTAGTTTCATCAAAGGTAAGGCTATCTGAGAAAAACTCATGATAAAGCACCTATAGTATCTAGCTAACCCTAGGAAACTCTGAATCTCAGTCACCGTTATTTGTTGTTCCCAATGAAGTACTGATTCTACCTTACTGGGATCTACAGAAATTCCCCCTCATGATACTATATGACCTAAAAGTTTCACCTCTTCCATCCAAAATTCACATTTTGACAACGTACCATACAATTTCCTCTCTCTTAGGATTTGTAACACAACCCTAAGATGCTCCATATGTTCTTCCTCAGTCCTTGAATATATAAGTATGTCATCTATAAGGACAACTACAAATTTATCCAAGTAAGGGCGGAAGATTCGATTCATATAATCCATGAATACAGCCGGAGCATTAGTCAATCCAAAAGACATCACCCTATACTCATAATGTCCATATCCAGTTCTAAAAGTAGTCTTAGGTATATCCTCATTCCGAACTCAAATCTGATGACACCTAGATCTAAGATCAATCTTTGAGAATACAGTTGCACCTCGTAACTGATCCATGAGATCATCAACTCTTGGCAAAGGGCATTTGTCCTTGATTGTCACTTTATTCAATTGCCTATAGTCTATGCAAAGCCTTATACCCCTATCCTTTTTCTTCACCAAAAGAATAGGGGCTCTCCATGGAGAGGCACTTGGTCTAATAAAATGCTTCCCTAATAGTTCTTCAATTTGGGACTTTAATTCTTTCAACTCCAGAGGGGATATCCTACAAGGAGCAATTGAAATAGGACTCATTCCCAAAACCAACTCAATGGAGAATTCAATCTCCTTTTCAGGAAGAAATTCTAGAGTATCCTTTGGGAAAACATCTGGATATTCTCTCACCACTGGAATCTTGATCAACTCATGGTGACATTTAGTTTCACTAGCAGAAAGAAGAACATATTCCTGACGATCTGTCTTACTAGAGTTGGATGTTACTAGGTTCAAGTAAAAAGAAAAAGGAACCACTCAAAACAATATAGCTCGCTTACTTTCTGAAGGGTTCTAGAGCTTACAATCTACCCCTTTTTTATTATGACAAACCAATTTGAAGAAAATCTTTTGAAGAGATGTTGATAGAAATATAACGGAATATATCTTGATAACCACATGTTCTTTCAAAACATCACAGACTTTAAATTTTAAGAAGTCCTTTTCTTAAGGCATGATTAGATATGTTCAAAAACATTTTAAAGCCTTTAGTAACTCAAATCAGAGTTGTTTGATTTATTATGAAATTCTCTGAATTAAATCAAAGTGTTTTCTGAGATGTATTATAGAGATACTAAGGTAGATGTCATCGTATAAGTCCTTTTACACCAACAGTCTAACTTTTCATTATAAAAGACTTCTAAAATTTAATGTGCTTGAATAAAAAATAAGTAGTACTTGTGGTATTTCTTCCTGATTAAAATGCTTATTCAAGACAACTTTATCCAAATAAGTTTTCGAAAATAGATGCTCGAATATGTATAAAGATCAAAACAGAGCGTGAGTGATTTAGATATAGAAACAACCTGATGCTTATGTAGTTTCTTAAACAATTTTGTGACACGCAACAATTTTGTGATTATGCAGATGCTAAAAAAATTTAAAACTTCTTCTGAGTAGCTCCCCCTCAGTTTGCTCCCCATGTCTTTCTTAGCACAAGATTTTCTTCTTTTTTCTTCTCCCGTTTCGACATAAGCAAACAGGGAATGTGCTGGGAGTTAGGAACAACATCACTGGCCCTTTTATTTCCAAAGAATCTCTATTAGAAGTGCCTATTGTCTTTATGAATGAGTTTCTAGCTCGTTGAGGTGGATGTTGATACGGCATTGTCCTTGTAGCAAGAATCTAAGTTTCTAGGAGCCGCAGCTGCAAAAGCAAATGATGATTGACTGGTTAAAGCAGCATTGATATGAGCAGGAATTAGTTCTGAGATAATTAGAGTTGTAATAGAAGTAGTTTCATTTTCTTGTTCTATTCCTTAAAGTTGTTTCTGATCTTGATGTTTCTTATGAGTTTGTGGAAGAGTGAGAAGGGCTTTTCTCCTGCTTGAGAATTACTTCATGTTTCTCATTTCCCTCAGAGCTATCTTCATATACAATTATTTTTCTTTTGACTTTTTTTTCCTTCAGCATCTGCTGTAGCTTCTTTGTATTTCTTTATATGATGATGTTACTTTCTGAACCTCAATATTTACTTTTTGATTCTTGATTCTCCTTTCTGATTTTGCAGACATTTTTTTTTTTTTTGCTTCAGCTTGGAGTTATGAAGGGATAGTACCCAGAGAAGTTTTTGTATGTGAATGCTTTATGCAGATTAAAAAGACTCTAAGTTCAAAAGATTTTTCAAAACATAAAAATGATCTTCAGCTAATAGTTTAGTGAATATGTCTGACACTTGGTCTTCAGTATTCATAAACTTTAATTCAACATCTCCTTTTTTTAACATGATCCCTAATAAAATGATGCTTTATATCGATACGCTTGGATCTAGAATGCTAAATTGGATTCTTAGCAAGATTAATAGCATTAGTATTATCACAATAGATAGGAATTTTGGAATACCTCAGGTGATAATCTTCTAATTGGTTTTTTATTCACAACATCAAGGTACAATAGTTTGCAACTGCTACATATTCTGCTTGTGTAGTAAAGAGAGCAATGGTATTTTTGCTTTTTACATGACCAGGTGATCAAGTTGTTTCCAAAGAAGTAGCAACATCTATTGGTACTCTGTCTCCTACTCTATCTCCTGTGAAGCCAGCATTACAGTAACCTACAATCTCATAAGTTGTAGCATTCTCATACCATAAATCAAGATTAGTAATACCTGATAAATATCTGAAAATTCTCTTGGCTGCATTTAAGTGTGATTGCTTTGGGTTTGATTGAATCTAGCACAAATCCCCACACTTATTTGAATGTCTAGTCTACTGGCTGTAAAATACAACAGTGACCCAGTCATCCCTCTATAATTACTTTCTGAGACCTTTTTACCATTCTAATCAGCATCAGTGATTTGAGATGGATGCATAGGGGTACTCATTGGTTTGGCTTTATCCATGTTAAACTTTTTCAAAAGTTCTTTTGTATATTTTTCTTGATGGATCAAGGTTCCATCTGTTTGTTATTTTATTTGCAAACCAAGGCAAATTTGAGTTCACCCATCATGCTCATTTCAAACTCACTCTGCATTAGTTTTGAAAACTTTTCACAGAGAGAATTATCAGAGGCACCAAATATAATGTCATCAACATATATTTGAACTATCAGAAAGTGATTACTTTGTTCAAGAGTAAGTAGAGTAGTATCAACATTATCTCTCTTGAACCCATTCTTCAGCAGAAAGCTGCTCAGCCTTTCATACTAAGCTCGAGGAGCTTGTTTCAGACCGTAGAGTTTGAAGACATGGTTAGGAAAGTCTTCACTATCAAAACCAGGAAGTTGCTTCACATATACTTCCTTAGAGAGGAGACCATTTAGAAATGCAAACTTAACATCCATTTGGTATAGAGTGAACCCTTGAAGGCAGCAAAAGCAAGTAGCATTCTTATGGCTTCCAACCTAGCTACTGGTGCAAAGGTCTCATTATAATCAATTCACTCTTGTTGATTATAACCTTGTGCCACCAATCTTGCTTTATTCTTGATGACTTTGCCAGCTTCATCTAGTTTGTTTCTGAACACCCATTTTGTTCCAATGATGGTTTTTCCTTTGGGTTTTTCCACAAAAGTTTAGACTTTACTTTTCTCAAACCTATCCAATTCTTCTTGAATGGCCTCCACCTAACTTTGATCACTCAAAGCTTCTTCAATACATGCTGATTCAATGGTGGAGATGAAGGCACAGTTTGATGTGTTTCTCAAAGATGATATGGTTTTCACTCCTTTAGTAATGTCTCCAATGACTCTATTTTGAGAAACTATCTTAAACTCATAAAATCCTTTATAGTTTCTGTACCTATGAGATCCTTCAGCTTCTCCTTCACCTTTAGGTTGCTCTTCTTCATGTTTAGAGTTACTACTTTTTTATGGCTTTGGTGTTCTGAGTAGATTTTCTGAAGTATTGACATTCTGGAGCCTACTTTCTGAAGGTGGAGCTTTCGTCTAGTTACTTTCTAAGTCTTCTTTAAGACTCATTTTCTCAAGAACTCCTTCCAGTTCATCAAGGTTATCATCAAATTCTTTCATGAGCTCCTTAAATCTGATATGAATTGTCTCTTCAATGCATGGTGTTCCTTTATTGTATACTCTATAAGCTTTAGAAATAGAAGAATATCCTAGGAAAATACCATTATTAGACTTGGGATCAAACTTTGCAAATTTGTCCCTGATGTTAAGTATAAAACATGATAAACCAAAGACATGAAAGTATGAGATATTGGGTTTTCTACCATTCCATAGCTCATAAGCAGTCCTTTTGAGGATTGGTTTTAGAAGGATTTTGTTTTGTATAAAGCAGGAGGTGTCGCAGCCTCTGCCCAAAAGCCTTTTGGTAAGCCACTTTCTAATAGCATTGTTCTGGCCATCTCCTATAAGCTTCTATTTTTCCTTTCAGCAAGCCCATTTTGTTAGGGAGTTCTAGGTTTAGAAAACTCGTGAGGGATGCTATGTTTTCACAAAACTCTTCCAAGATGTGATTTTCAAATTCTCCTCCATGATCAAATTTGATGGAAACAATTTGAGAATTCTTTTCAATACAAATAGGTTTTGCAAAAACTTTGAATCTTTCAACCAGCTCATCCTTAGAACCCAAGAAAATAACCCATGTAAATCTAGTGAAGTCATCCACAATGACAAGACAGCATCTCTTTCAAACAAGGCTAGCAGTCTTGGTTGGACTAAAGAGATCCATATGTAAAAGTTGTAGTAGTTTAGTGGTTGATACTCCATGTTTGTTATGGAAAGAAGCTTTGGTGTGTTTATCTTTCTCACAAAAATCACAAGTTGAATCATTCTCAAATCTATTTTTCGGTAGGCCTTTAACTTGTTCTTTCTCAAATAGCTCAGAAATAAGTTTCATATGAGCATGCCCAAGCTTCTTATGCCATAACCACTTTTCATCCATGAAGGATGCTAGACATTTTACATCTTGATCTAGAAGCACATAAGTGTTATCATGCCTCTTGCTAGATAATATGACTTCTCTTGAGATGGGACTAACTATCTTACAAGCATGACCATTAAAAATAATATTAAAATCTTGGTCATAGAACTGGCTTATACTTAACAAGTTGTGAGCCAAACCATCAACAAACAATACATCAGAGATTTGGTGAAAATCATCCTTACCAAGATTTCCAATGCCTGTGACTTTGGCTTGACCTCCGTCAACAAATTTTATTGATCCTGAGTTCTTTGGTTGCAGATTTTGGAACCATCTTCTGGATCCGAACATGTGTTTGGAGTACCCACTGTCCATGTACCACTTGTTGTCAGGTTCCATATGTGTTCTCAGGCATACCTACAGCAAACACATTTTTCAATTTTAGTACCCAGACTTTCTTGGGTCCTTTTGGGTTAGCCGTGTAAGAAAAAGGTTTTCTAACCCGTTTGACTAACTTCTTTCTCATGAAGCACTTGTTAGGTTTATGTCCCCTTCTATAAGAGAAAATGTAAGAGACTTTATCTTTCACACCTTTTGGTTGAGTTGCCTTTCTTTTCTCATCCTCCACTTCTTCAAATCCTAACCCAATTTTTTGAAAATATGGTCTCTGACCGCCAAGCATTAGCTCAAGATTTTTTGAGCCATTTACCATTTTTTCTAGGTCAAATTTTAAAAGCTTTGATTGTAACTTGCAGAACCCTTCAAAGAGTATGAGCTTTATTGTTTTTAATGACAAAAAAACCAATTTAAAGAAACATTTTGAAGAACAACTAATGGCTACCTTGACTTTTTTAACTAAGCTTAACAGGTATTTCCAAAGTGCATTACACAGACTTGAACGAGAATAATTTCACTTTACATGTACAAACATGTTTTATCTTGTGGAAAGAGAATGAACTTAAACAAAGTGAATATTATATCGTGTAAAGAACGCTTACATGCATCAAGGAATGAAGTAGATCAATACAAGAATAAGAAACCAAGAAAAGGATCTTCAGAAAGTAATAGGGACATCAGAAAGTATACTAAGGAATGAGGAAATCATGGAAACTCTAAAAGTAACATGTTACTCAGTCGACAATCATCATAATCGCAAATCATTCATCATAAAAAGGCCAAGATTGAAGACTGGTAGACCGAAAAATGATCAAGGGACTGATTATGCATGTCAAAAAGCTCACTCAACTGTGGAGCACAGAACGCTACAGGAAATTAAGGAAAATTTGAAATTTAAATTTCAAATGTCAAGTCAAACCCAATTTATAACTGATATGTCATCTCTTTTGCCTGATTGGTCAAACATCCTAGCTTCTAGAATGAGGAGTTCAGAAACTATGATTAGAAAGTAAAAAGAAAGAGGGATATCAGAAACCTCTACAATACAATGGCTTCTGCAACCGATATGACAAGTCTGTTGGCCTACCTTTTTGCATTAACATTCCAAGACACAACAGATGATCTACACATGTCACTTGGAGATCTGATCAAGGGCAACAGTCATAAAGAATGACCACTACAAATAGAGATGCCATGCTTGAAAACCAATGAGAGAATTGAAGACATAAGAGTGGAAACTCTAGAAAAATCTCTCCGCACTTCTTATGATGTTCATCATAATATGTAATTAATTTCCTTGAAGTGTAAAAATCTTTTTTCAAAATGCTTAGCGTGGTGAATGCTTTTCCTTGTAAGAAATGTATGAAAGAAGTTGCTCATATTTTCCAAGTCTGTTTTATTGAATATTTGTAAGCAAACTTGAGTGTAGGTTAGTTTGAGTGGCAACCAAAACACATAACCTTTGTAACCTTGATCCAATAGTGATAAGAGTAAGACATAACTTGGAGAAGGTAAGGTAAAACTACTTGCAACGCGATGGAAGAGGCATTCTGCTTATCACGGTCCAGCTTGAAAAGGTTGTGGAAGAACTACTCACAACTTGATGATGGAGGCATTCCAGTCTTCATGGTTCAGTTTGGAGAGGCTAGGAAGAACTACTTGCAACGTGGTTGCAATAGTTGTCTACTAGTAACGGTTCAACTTAGAAAGGCTGGTTCAAGACTACTCGATTCAGCTTGGAGAGGCTGGTACAGAACTAGTCAGTTTGTGACTGTTGGGGTTGTCTAATGTTTACTGTTGAGAGCTTGGGAAGGCTAATGTAAACACTATCCAATTTATTTTCTCAAGTTGAGAAAATTGTTGTTAGTGGAATCTCAACATGTGTTGAGTACTGGATGTAGGCAGGTTTGGCTGAGGCAGTATAAAAATATTTCTATTATCTTTCTTCTCCCTGATCTCTTAATATTATACTGAAAGTTTTATTTTAATTATTACTAACTTACTATTTGAGATGCATTGTAACGCCCCGATTTTTCTGTTAGAGTGAAAATAACCAAAATGCCCCTGAGTCATTTTCAGCCCGAGATTCAAGGAAAGCTGATCCAGCAGTACTCGAAGGGCAAACTCAATGTTGGAAGGGGATTAGTTGGCTTGTGTACCTTCCCGGGATCGAAAATCTCGTTTTTCGAGTTTTCGGGTCAAAGTGACCAAAATACCCCTGTGGTGTTTTACCTGTTTGCAAGTGCCGGATAAACCCGAAACCTCTCCAGATGGTTTTAAAAGACGTTTTTATATATTCTGTGACTTCATTTTTCGTCCCGGAGGTCCCGGGCAAAATTAGTGTAAAATTATGATTTTGCCCCTAGTTTTGTGTTTTTGAGCTTAACATATGATTAAGCAAACCTAAGCGATATTAGACTCTAATCGAAGATTAATTAATTTCCATAATTAATCTTGAGTCAAAATAATTTATTAAATTGATTAGAACCTAAGAATTCTTAATTACAACTTGAAATCTTATTTTAAATTCAAGATTCCTAGTCATGGAATCTTGAATAGTTTTTTCTCTTTCCAATTCCTTAAATCGTGGGAATTTGTCTACCTTGTTTACTCATAAAATGAATTTTAAACTCTCTAAATGTGTATGAGCACTCCTTAACCTTGTCATAAAACTCTTAAACCTCATTCTTAGTTACCTAAACTTATGCTTAATGACTCCTAACCTTGCACCTAAACTAATCTACACTTAAACCTATCATTAGCACCCAATAACATGATCAACACTTCCTCCCCCTTGTTGTACCTGTTCTAGCCAAAGCCATCCTCCCCCATGTTCCATCACATGCTCAAATTTTTACACTCAAAGAACCATGCTTCCACCTCACCATAAACCATACTTTGTGATACAAACACCATGCCTTCATCCATGCTTCATATGACCACTTCTAGAAGACTTTTTCTCTCATTTTTATGGCTCAAATTCAGCTAGCCCTCTTTGCCTTCTAGAAGGATTATTTTAATTTCAAACAAAGGGAAATTACCATACTTGAAGCCATGCTTTACACCATAACTTCCATACCTCAAACCATGCTTGAATGACCACTTGTAGGAGATATTTTTCTCTTCCTTCTTGCCTCATTGCTACAGCCTCTCCCTCTTCTCCATGAGACTTCATTTGTTTCATTCTTCTATAAATACCTTGCTTAGAAGCACTTGGAAACACTTTAGATCATTTGCTAAGTTTTAGTTTCTAAGCTTTCTTGAGTTCTTTTCTTTTCTCTCAAAAAGTTCTTAGAGTTCTTCTTGTTCATCTTCATCTTCTTCATCCTCTCTTCATATCATCATCATCATAATCTCAAACCACCACCTCACAACCTTAGATCACCTCCTAACCTCTTAAATGCATTTTCTCTCCTTTTTCCTTCACAAGGCCAAAGCTCATCATCATCCTTGGAGGAGTTCTTCTTCTTGTTTTCCTTTTCAAGTTCAAGTTTTCAACTTCACTCTAGATAGGAGTTGTTTTCTAAACTTTTTTTTGTTTGAAAATATGATTTTCCTCTAGTTTCCTTTTGGATTCTTTTTGAGCTTTCCTTTCCTTTCCTTTTCTTTTGCATTTCGGCCTCTTGGCCTTGTTCATGAGTATGATAGCTTGATGATGAGAGTTTCTAGATGATGACCTTGTGTTCATCTCAAAGAAACCTCTAAAGCTTGAGTTTTTCTTTTCCTTAAACTTTATCTATATGATACTTAGCTCACATGATTTTTCAACTTAAGAAAATTAATCTAAGGATTTCAAAAAGCTCAAGCCTACCCTTGTCAACCTTAAAGTTGGCCGGCACGTTCTAGAGATTTTTCTCTAGATAGGGGTTTTGGGTACTTAATAAAGAACTTGGCTTAGTTTCATTCTCTTTTCCTTTCTTGTTGGTTTCGGTTCTAAGTTCCTTTTCCTTTAAATTTTAGTTTCTATTACCTTCTCTTTATGATTTTATTTCTTTTGAGTTTGTCTCCTTGGAGCTTGATGATGATGTTCAATAACCATTTAGTTTATTTGAGAACTTGGTTCAAGAACTCTAAAGCTCTCTTTGTGATGAGATAAGTGTTGGGTTGTATCTCTAAATTCTTGTAAGAGCTCTAGATAAGATTAAAATGAATATTGCATCCATGTTTATGTTCATGCCTTGCACATCATGTTTACTTTCCTTGCTATCACTAAACATCAAGAATAATAAATGAACTTGCATTATCATATTTATATTTCGAGCTTTGCATTATCATGTTTATATTTCAAGTCCTCACTTAAATATCAAAGATAATAATAAGTTGCATCTCATGTTTATTTTATGCTCTCACTTTATTTTCTAATGAAAGCTAAAACAAGTGCATGAGCATATTTATTCTTATGTCACCACTTAAGAGAACCTAGAGTTCAAGGATTTGCCCATTGTTGTCTCAAACAAAGGCTTGAAAAATGTGTTCTCAAGCTTGTGATTTTGGCCTTTGAAAGTTTTATTTGTTACAAGTATTAAAATCTATGTTGCATAATTTTTCTAAACCTATATGAGTTCAAGGAATGTCTAAAACAAAGTTTTGTGATTTTAAAACCTCTTGAGTTTAATTTAGATTAGCTACTGCCCCTGAGAATATTTTGATTATTTTATATGATAAAAATATTTATAAACAAGTTTTGAAAGTTTTAAAAAAGTTCCAAGAGAAACTAGTATTTTATGTGTTTTAGAAATCAAGTTCTATGCTTTTTATGGAGATGGGTTTTCGGTTCTGCCTTGCTATGATTGATCACTATTTATGCTATTTTGATTATGATAATATGAGTATGTTGAGCATAAATAATGTTGAAATTCATATGTGAAAGATTAGAGAAGTTAGTAACTAGAAAAGAATTAATTTGAGAGTTCTAGATCTCTTAGTAAATGATTTTTCTGGATTCTGTCTAGCATGGTTTAGAAATGATAATCATGGTGTTAAATTAGTTTAAATGTGTAGGAATGATTCATAATTGGTTTAGGACTTGATCTTGATACCTTAGGAGCAAACTGAACTTAGAAAGGGTCATTGTTGTGACTCCTAGGTACCCGTAAAGTTAGAATTTTAGATTCTGCATTCTTGAGGTTTAGAGATATTTATGATCATAGTGTTGAGTGATGAATACTTAGATTTGAGCCTATAGGTACCCGAGAGCTTAAGTTATGATGATTTACAACTTAGATTACAAGTTAAAGGACCTTAAGGGTCAAAGCATAAAACATGAAGAGATCTTTTATGCTATGAGTTGCTTTATACAAGTATGATGTTTAGGTGTATATGATTGGATCATGCATGAGCTATGATGAAATGATTTATTGAGTTATTAAGTTTATTATGAGCATGAAAGTTGAATGAGAAATGTGTATGTGTTATAAGCTTGTGGCATAAAGTCGATTCGAAGGAAATTCAGTTTATAGCAGTTATGCTGTCGAATTTCCATCAAACCTATAGGACTTGAGAATGTTTTTGAAGTATGATGTGAATATCTAAAACCCTAGGTGACACCGGTTCGGTCGAGCACCCCCAACAGATTTTTATGTGACATAACACTGAGACGCGCTTTCCTGGGTAACACCGGTTCTGCCGAGCACCCCCAGGGGAGACAAATCCATGAGGGTATGAATAGATGCAGCCTACCAAAGTGGACAAATTTTTGTGGCTTGATGCCCGCAAAGCATTTCAAAGAGGGTATATCCTAAGAGAGGTGATCCCTAGCCCCCTACCCATACTTGCATAGTCGGGATTATTTTATTATGTTTCGCTTATTCAGATAATAAGCAAGAGCTAATGATGACTAGCTAAGGTATGAGCTCATAGCCTAGTTATTTTAGGGTGGTCTTATTATGCTGAAGTATCATGATTAATGTCACGAAGTTGAGGAAATATCCACTTGAAAGTTATATGCCCTTTATGCCACTTGTGTGCTTCTTGAAGTTGTGATTCATTGAGTTATTTGATTGAGGCATTGCCATGCATTCATGTTTTAATATGTTGCATTCATAACATCAAGATGCATGCTAAAAGGAATGAACCTTGGATAATTGGTTTTATAAACCCTAATAATGAACATTTTATGTATGCACACTTTTTATAATCAAACCCAAGGTTCCTGAGGATGTGAACGATGTAACCCTAGGATAGGAGACTCATACTGAGATTCTTTAGTAAGAATTCTCACTCTTTTCTCTTCTTTCTCTTTCTTGCATCACATCTTCAGAGATCGATGGCGACATTCGTGGTCTTCATTGATACGCCCGTCTAGGAGGTGCACTACAACCCAGAGCATCGTTCTTATCACTTTGAGTGTCGCTGTGCTGTTTGTGTTTTTGTGTACATAGGTTGACCTTTTGCTTATCCCATGTCCAGCTACCAATTCACTCATACCGCTCCTTTTGGTGGCGACGACTTGATCTTCGAGCACACCCGCCTTCACGGCGAGCAGTTAGGTCGTGCCCGCTCGTCCACCTCAGCTGTTCGTGACTACCCGGAGTATGTGCCTCGCTCGAGGTCGGAGACGGATCCGTCCGAGGACTCACCGATGCACGTCTATTCAGAGAGTTCTGCTCCCCTTCCCCCGTTTAGGCTGGAAGGCAGCGAGGATACCGTGATGCAGCCATGCTTGGCGAGGAGAGCCGAGATGCGTCCGCGCCGAGGAGCTCACGTCCAGCCGACACGTGTTCCTTTCCCACTTCACTGGCCCACTCAGGAGGAGATCGAGCGGTTCCCCGGTTACCTACCTCCATCGGCCGAGGATCCCCGTCATCCCTAGACCTCATCGGAGAGCTATTCGAGTGCCCAAGCAGCCACGAGGATCCCCCCTTCGGCGGTATCTTTTGGGAGGGGTTTTAGCTTAGTACTCATAGCTTGATAGGAGGGTAGTGTAGTTGGTTTTTATTTTTCCGTCGCACTATGTACTTTACTGCTTTCTTGTTATCCTCTATGTATTGCAAGTTCAGCTCGGTTCTATAAGGGCGTGACTTTATGTACTTCTAAATATGATATTAATGAAAGTGTATCCTTCCTTGTTCATTCATTGATTGAGTTAATACTTGTTCTGTTCCAATGCGCTTATGTTGTATGCTTTGTAATGTGTGTATCGATTACAATTAGATAAGAACGCAGCTCTCACTTTGGTTTTAAGTTTTCAAAAAAAAAAATTCACCTGTAATTTCCGCTAAGGATTTTAATAAAATGATAAGACTAAGAAGTAATAACCTAATGATTAACCTAATGTGTTCTAGAGAATTAAGTTAAAAATTAGGGTGTTACATGCATTATTAATAATAGTTAAGAAATCTACTTTCTGAAACTACTAAGCATGATTCCACTACACTTCAAGCTTAGAGCTTGATAGTACTCTTGTGAAATGTTTCATATTTGAAGAAAGCATTAAAGCATGATTCAACCCCTTCTTCTCGTGCACTTTTTTACCTACATTGATGTTTTCTCCAGTTCAGAAATCATTTCCGATTTTTCTCATTATTTTATACTTCAATTTTTAAGGCATTAAGCTTAGTATTTGAAACTTCATTTTCTTTTCTCAATTCTTCTTTCTTATTCCTTAGTTTCTCAACTTCTGAATTTGCCATTTGAAACTCTAAAACAACCTTTTAATATTTTGTTTTTAAGTTGAGATAATGAGAAGAAAGTATTTGAGAGTTTTCAAGCATTTCTTCATATAGGACGATTAATTCATCATTAGAGAGATTAGAGCCAAAGTTGTTTACCTTGGATTCCTCTTCTGAAGCATAGTTAGCCATGAAGCATAGGTTGGCTATATCTTCTTGCTCCTCTTAGCTTTTTAATCCTTCCCTTTCTTTATCAGAGTCACTCCACGTTACCAACATCCATTTCTTTTTATTGGAGAACTTTTTTTGTGGACCCTTAAGTTTAGGACATTCTAGTATAAAGTGCCCTTTTTCTCCACAGTTAAAGCAAGTGATGCTCTCTAGCTTCATTTTGCCTTTCTTGTCCTTCTTTAGGTTGATGTCTCTTCTTCTATTTAGCTTGTCTTTCTTATTAACATGGAAATCTCATCTCCATCATCATCTTCAAAGCCATCATCAGAGGTTTTAGTAACTTTTATTGCTTTTCCTTTACTTGGCTTCTGATGAGATGACTTCAAGGCCATGGACTTGTTCTTTTTCATGGATTCACCATGTATTTCTGCTAGGAATGCCTCATGGGTTTTGAGTGACCCAATGAGTGTGTCCAAGCCAAGGTTTGAAGGTCTTTGCAGTAATGGTTGTTACTTTGGGCAGCCACTTAGCAGACTTCTTAAGATTTTTCTAACTAAATTAGAGTTAGAATATCTTTTGCCAAGACCTTTTAATTAGTTTATGATATGCATAAACCTTGTGGTCATGTCATCAATACTTTCTTGATCTATCATTTTAAACATTTCATATTGATGGACCAACATACTGATCTTTGCCTCCTTAACTTGATTAGTTCCTTCATGAACCATAAGTAGTTTGTCCCAAATTTCCTTTGTTGTGTCACAAGAAATGATTTTATTATATTTGGCTTTGCTTAGTGCACAGGTGAGCAAATTCTAAGCTTTGGCATTCAATTGAACTCTGGGCTTATGTTGCTTTGTCCATCTGCTCCTAGGAACTTCTCTTGATGTAGAGGGTGCACCATATGTTCCAGGAATCTCTTCGGTCAGAACAAAGTCTTCTCCTTGAATTATTTCCCATAAGTCAAGACTTGTGTATCTTATGAATAGCTCCATGTGATCTCTCCAATAGGCATATTCCCCACCATCAAAGAATGGTGGTCTATTGATGGATTGTCCTTCTGCTTTATGAATATTTTGTGTCATTTATCCTTTGGATCTTTGTTCTCTGTAATCATTAGAATCCCGTAGAGGCCAAGCTCTGATACCACTTGTAGGTATAAAAGCGCACGAGAAGGGGGTTGAATCATACTTTTCTTTTCTAAACCCTTTTTTTTAATCTAAAACATGAAACAAAAACTATCAAGCGTGAAGCTTGAAGTGTAGCGAAAATTCAGAAAGTGACTTTCTGACTTAAAGCATTAGTAGTAAATAAACTAAAATAATAAGATTTAACACACACACACACCGTAACACCCTAATAGAACCCCACTATGCTTAAGTTCACATTTGGATTCTATTAGTTGTCACTTATGCCTTGCATTTATTTTCTTTGGAAATTAACTTAGAAAAATAGTGGAAGTTTTTTTTTTCTTTAAATAAATTAATTGTTTGAAAACTTAAGCCTGTAACGAGAAGTGAAATACATAGCGCTTTTATAGATAATAATCAAGTTACATTGCGCACTTAATTAAATAAACGGAATAAGAGACTAAGTGTAGAACTATTATCACATAAACTGGAATATAATCACTTAATACATAAGTCACAACAGGGCATATATCATACTGATAAGTTATTACAAATAACAATATAAGTTCTACTATTACTAATTGTTTCTCACAAACTATAATGTAACTAAAGCTCGGAATGCTCCTACTTCAAAGGTTTGAAATCTTCACGCGCTACCTCCTTCCTCATTTCTGACCGTTGCTTTAGGTCTGTCTCTGGTAACGACAACGGAAAATAAACATGGGAGTGAGAAATACATGATTTCTCAGTAGGAGTTCCTACTTGTACTAAAAGTGTCATCGTTGTCGTCCCAGTCACTTCGGGTTTATTATAAAAAGATGAACAGGTAAGGATTCAATTATCAAACTTTCACAAACGTGATTAGCCGAAGTGCAGTTACTTTTAAACTAATCTTGAACATTAGCAGAAATATCCATTTAGTATTTCATCAAGCATACATATAAGCATATCATGTAAAACCACTAATAAGCAATAATCATTTAGGAGCTGCATGCATTTCATGATTACTCATCCTCAACATTCACTTGTTTAGTGATCATCATCTTTCATTTATTTCATCAACATATTTCTTAATTACTCACGGGATGAATGCATCAATGCCTTAGACCACCCTAAAGGGTAATGAGCTCATACCATGGCCGTCGCCATAACCTTTTTGGTTTTCATTCCGTTCTTAGTGATTTCAACGGTTTAGGGGGTTAAGCCGTGAGTTTAGCTCAAGTCCACTTTTCCAGACTTTCATTGCTACTTTTTCAAACTTTACTTTTATTATTTCTTTTGAAAATGAATGTATGCATATTATCATGTAATCACAATAAATCCTGGGCAATCAATCATTCATCCTCATCATTTCATAATTCATCACCATACATTCACATTACTATAAATCACTTCATAAAACATGGACAATATCATGTAAATCTCATAGTAAACACTTCCATAGATGATTCATATTAACCAACCAAAGTTATCAAGTTGAGTTCCTATTGTTCGTAAGAGGTAATGGATGTCTTAGTATTATCTTTTTCTCTTAGTGTTCTTTATACTCTTAGCATTCCATTAATACATTAATGCACTTCAAAATATTATTATAGGTTCTTTATATATTTTTATTATGACTTTCATATAACTCTTGAAGATTATTATTCTACTTAAATTCTTAAAATTCTCTCTTTACAAGACTTGATTCTTTTATTTATAGTTTTGACATCTTTTAGAAGAAAGTTTATAATTATCTGTATACTTGTTATCTCAGCTTAGTAAAGGTAGTTCCAAATTCCTAACTCATCAAATTTTAGCATTTACATCTTTGGAATAGTGTAAATCAACTGTAAACCATGCATAGGAGGGTTCCCAGGAAAGAGAGGTCGGTCACAATGGACACGCTTAAATACCAAGTCTTTCCTTAGCCAGAACCTTTCCAAACTGCACTTTTACAGTACACTATTCCGAAATTTATTTCTCATTCTGTATTTATGTGGTACAAAACTTTATACATAACATATATGGGTGTATTCCTATATGTGTTAGCTCTCCAAAAAAGTTGAAATCAGTCCATTTTCATTTTTCTAGAGTGAGTTACACCTATTTTACTACTACAAGGTCAGATTTAAAGTTTCAGTCTTAGGCTCTACTTTAAAAATTTATATCTTGAGCTAGAAAACTCCGTTTTGGGTGATTCTTTTTGGAGAGTGTTTTATGATGCGTCTAGTTTATGGTAAAAATATTTTTATTTCAAGATACTTCATATTTTATGAGTATTAAATTTCGGAACACCTACTGCAAGAAACAGCCAAAAATCCAGCACTTATCATTTTCATGTTTTATGTCACTTATTTTAACACAAGGATCACACAACATATTTCAAGCATCATTTGAGCATGAAAGCAACATAATATCACTTTGGAAGTAGAATGGAACAAGGGCTTTCACAAAATATTTATACAATATCCCCTTGAAACATTTTTATCAACAAACATAAGCTTGATGGCATCCTAACCATGAGCAAGGTTAGATATCATCATGGCTTACACAACCAAAGTGAGGGCTCCTACCTCTTGTGTAGGGTCTAAAAAAGGGTCCTTCTCTTCTTCCTTAAGCTTGAACAAGAGTCCTTGGAGTGGATGACCCTCATTGAATCTTGGCTCTAGAACTTGAGTGCTTAAGAAAATATTTCTCACTAGAGTTAAAGATTGTAACTCTTGTGAGGGCTAGTGAAAGTTTGGACTTAGGATTTAAGTGTTTGGATGAAGTTAAGAGGATCAAGAGAAGTCTTTGAAGAACATAAGAAGAATGATAGAATAAGAAAGAAAGAACACTTAGGGAGTTTCTGAATTGAAGAGAGTTTGAGGAGTATTTATAGTGGAAAGATTAGAGAAAAAAACAGAAGAAGGAAAGCACTTGGAGCATGATTTATGGAAACATGTTGGCTGAATTTTGGGATTAAAATGCTCCTTGTTTTATGCAAACATGTTTCCATGTTTTATGCAAACACGTTTCCATGTTTTATGCAAACATGTTGGATGAAAATGCTCCATGTTTTGTGCAAACATGTTTCCATGCTTTGTGCAAACATGTTTCCATGCTTTGTGCAAAGATGTTAGTGGAGATTTTCTAACCTTTAGTGCATGTATGTGATTCAGAAATGTGTATGATGTATGTGGTTAAATTATTGTGTTATCATCTTAATCCAATGGCTTAGATTCATTCTTGTCTAAAGACAAGTCTAGGGATTTGTGTAAATGGCGTTGTAGTAATTTCTTTAACTAAGACAAGGATATTTTTGTAATTAGACAATGATAGTGGTATTCTTGTAATTCCATTCATAGAGTAAGGGTATCTTTGTCATTTAATAAGGCAAGGGTAGTTTGGTAATTTCCTTTACATAACAAGGGTATTTTCGTAATTTCCACTAAGGGATGGCATTTTCGTAATTCTTTGCATTTTTCTCTAGACATACTTAAGTAGTCTATTTGTTGTGTTTCATAACATTTGTCCAGATTCTCTTGGTTTTTTTTGCTATCGCTAATTAATATTTATCTTAGTTATAAATTTGGGGATGTTACATTTCTCCCTTTCTTATTAAAAATTTTGCCCTCAAAATTTGATACCTGTGAATAGGTTCGGAAATTCTTTTCGCATATCTTCCTTGAGCTCCTATGTGTGCTCTTCTATTCCATCTTGTCCCCAGGCTACTCGAACCAGAGATACAGATTTGTTTCTCAGCTGCTTGATGCCATGATCCACGATCCTCATCGGTGGTAATTCAAAAGTTAAGTCATCTTTTAATTGTATAGTTTCTGGCTCAAACACATGGTGGGTCACTGATACTTTCTCAATTGGGACACATGAAAAACATTGTGTAGGTTAGACAAATTTGGAGGTAATGCAATTTGGTAGGCGGAGGGACCTACCTTTTTGAGGATTTGGAAGGGTCCTAAGAATCTAGGGCTTAGCTTTTTGACTTTCATTGCACGACCTATACCTGTGGTAGGAGTAATTCGCAAGAATATGTGTTCTCCTTCTTGAAATTCGATAGGTTTCCTTCTCTTGTCAAAGATAGCTCTTCTGCCTACTCTGAGCAGTGAGGATTCTTTCCCTAATTCTCCTTAATTGTTTGGTTGTCTCTTCTACCAAATCAGGGCCCAAAATACTTTGCTCTCCCGGGTCACACCAACAAAGTGGTGATTGACACTTTCTACCATACAAAGCCTCATAGGGTGCCATCCCAATGCTAGTGTGGTAACTATTATTATATGCAAACTCAATCAATGGAAGCTGTTTGTCCCAACTTTTTGGCTGGTCTAAGACACATGCTCTTAGCATATCCTCAAGGGTTTGAATTGTTCTTTCTGATTGTCCATCAGTTTGAGGGTGATAGGCAGTGCTTAGACACAACCTTGAACCAAACGCCTTTTGCAAAGCTCCCCAAAATCTTGAGGTGAACCTTGGATCCTTATTTGAGACAATGGTTTTGGGTACTCCATGGAGCCTTATTATCTCTTGGATATATAGCTGAGCTAACTTTTCCAAAGGGTAATTTGCTCGAATGGGTAAAAAGTGAGCAGATTTGTCAATCTATCCACAATTACCCATATGGAGTCATGTCCGGTAGGTGTTCTTGGCAATCCCATCACGAAATCCATGGATATTCCTTCCCACTTCCATTCGGGGATTTCGAGAGGTTGCAGCACTCTAGAGGGTTTTTGATGCTCTATCTTCACTTTTTGGCATACCAAACATTTTTGCACTATATTTGCTATATCTGCTTTCATCTTTGGCCACCAGAACATCCTTTTTAGGTCATGGTACATCTTGGTTATACCGGGGTGTACACTAAATTGACTCTTGTGGGCTTCTTCCAAAATGCTAGCTCTCAATCCTTCTTTTGCAGGTACACAGATTCTCCCTTGGTAACTCCACACTCCTTCCTTATCCTGGACAAACTCTTTCAACTTTCCTGCTTCGACAAGGGTTAAGGTTCTAAGGAAATCCTCATCTTCCCTTTGGGCTTGAATTATTTGATCTTTAAAGCTACTGGTTACACTTAGTTGGCTTAACCGAATTTGTTCTGAAGTCCCCCTATATCCTAAGTTGAGGTTCCTAAAATCTTCTATCAGCTCATTTTCTTTCACCATGAGCCAAGCGGCATGCAAGGACTTACGACTCAAAGCGTCTGCTATCACATTTGCCTTTCCTGGGTGGTAGTTCAACCCAAAGTCATAGTCCTTGAGAAACTCCATCCAACGCCTTTGTCTCATATTGAGTTCCTTTTGGTTGAAGAGGTATTTCAGACTTTTGTGGTCAGAAAAGACTTCAAACCTTACACCATAAAGATGATGTCTCCAGATTTTTAAGGCAAAGACAATAGCCGCTAGCTCTAAGTCATGGGTTGGGTAATTAACTTCATGGGGTTTGAGCTGTCTAGAGGCATAGGCTACTACATTCCTATTTTGCATCAAAACACATCCTAGTCCTCTTCCCGAGGCATCACAATACACCTCAAATTTTTTTTTTGGGTCAGGTAAGATTAGGACAGGGGTAGTGGTCAACTTCTTCTTTAGTTCTTGGAAACTTTCTTCACATTCTGGGCTCCATATAAAAGCTGAATTCTTCCTTGTTAGCTTGGTGAGGGTAAGGTAATTTGGGAAAAACCTCTAATGAACCTTCGGTAGTAACCGGCTAGCCCTAGAAAACTCCTAATCTCCTTCACAGTGGTAGGGGTTTCCTATTGTTGCACCGCTTCTATCTTACTTGGGTCTCTTTGTTATTCCCCATGTGACACTACATGACCTAAGAACTTAACTTCCTTCATCCAAAATTCACACTTGGACAACTTTGCATAAAGTTTCTTGTTCCTCAACACCTCCAACACCACTCGTAAGTGTTCTTCGTGCTCTTCTTCAGTTCTAGAGTACACTAGAATGTCATCGATGAACACTATTACAAACTTGTCCAAGTATGGTCTAAATATCCTATTCATGTAGTCCATAAACACTGCCGGTGCATTGGTTAACCCAAACGACATCACATTAAACTCATAATGTCCATATCTAGTCCTAAAGGCTGTCTTTGGTATGTCCTCCTCCTTCACTCGAATCTGGTGGTATCCTGATCGCAGATCTATCTTGGAAAACACTTGGGCTCCTCTTAATTGGTCCATGAGGTCATCTATTCTAGGCAAAGGGTATTTATTCTTTATGGTCACTTGGTTTAGCTGCCTATAATCCACACATAACCGCAAGCTCCCATCCTTCTTCTTGACAAATAGCACTAGAGCTCCCCATGGTGAAGCACTAGGCCTAATGAATTTCTTCTCTAGTAGCTCCTCGAAGTGCTTCTTCAATTCTGTTAACTCGGCCAGTGGCATCCTATAAGGAGCTATAGATATGGGTCCCGTTCCCGGTACCAAATCTATAGAAAACTCAATCTCCCTTTTTGGAGGAAATTCAGGTATGTCATCAGGAAAAACATCTGAGAATTCCTTCACTACAAGGATATTTTCTAGAGCTTGCTCCACTTCCCTCTCACTTGTCATCAGGAAAACATATCCTCGCTCTTCATTCCTACTATCCCCAATGATAATGGAGTTTAGGTATAGTCGTACCTTTCTATCAAGTTTAGAGGGATTGGGTAAAGATGGTTTGGGAAGAAATACTAGTGACTTATTTGCACAATGTAGTAACACACGGTTAGCCGAAAGCAAATCCATGCCCAAGATTACATCAAAACTAGACAAGGGTAGACAAACTAAATCATGATGAAAAATCCTATCAGCTACCTCAAATTCACAATTTAGGCAGGCTTGATCAGTTCTAACAGTATTTATAGTGGGTGTAGAGACAACTAAGATGATTTTTAAGTCAGATATATACAACCTCAACTTATTAGCACAATCATATGAAATGAATAAATGTGTTGCGCCAGAATCAAACAATACAATTAAGGGTTTTCCATTAATTATACACTTACCTTGAATCAGATCATCGGATTCTGAGGGCATCTCAGCAGTGATAGCAAACACACGTCCCTGTGCCTTAGGCTTGGGTGTAAAAGACTGATTGAACTTTGGGCACTCTCTAGAATAGTGTCACCTTTGTCCACACCGATAACAAACATTTTTACCAAATCTGCATTCCCCTCCATGTATCTTCCCACAAGTGGCACAAGGGGGTCTAGTCATAGGTTCAGGGACAGTAGCCATCCTAGGTCGATTAACAGCTTGTGTCCTAGGTTGGCTCATTGTAGGGTGTTGGGGCTGTTTCCCTTTAAATCCACCTCCTTGGTAGGGTTTCTTGTAAGGGGGTGGGAACCCTCGGTGACCTTATTGAGCAGACCTCTTCCTATTCTCTTCAACTCGGTGGGCAACTAGCTGGCGATTGCAACTCTCAGCCACTTGGCTTTTGCTGACTAAAGATGCATAGTCAGTGACCTCTAGTGGAGCCACAGATGCCAAAAATGTCTGGCCTCAAACCACTCTCATATTTCATGCATTTCCAAGCCTCGTTGGGATCCTTTTGGTAGCTAGTTGAGTGTTTGATCAGTTCTTCAAACTTAGCTGTGTACTCAGCCACACTTCAATTTCCTTGTGTCGACCTTGCAAATTCTACTTCCTTTGCCTTCTTAACCGGATCTGGAAAATATTTCTTATGGAACGTAGCATAGAAAACCTCCCACGTAATTTGTATGTCAGCACTTTCGAGCAAGCCCTTTGCACCCTTCCACTCTGTGACGCCTCTCTCCTTTCAGCATATAAGTAGAGAATGCCACCTTTTGTTCATCAGAGCATTCTACCACTGAGAAAACCTTCTCCATCTCTTGAATCCATCCGTCAGCTATTTTGGGGTTAGTTGTCCCTTTGAATTCTGGAGGTCCAGCCCTCTTGAATTCTGAGAATTTTCCATGTTCTTGGTTCCCAACTGATTCCTCTGACATCCTATTCATCTGCTCCATCATCACTGTTGCTTGTGCTTGCATAGCCCTAGCCATCTCCTGGAGTGCATTTGCCAGTTCATCACGATTACCTCCACCGCGTGCCCAGGCGTCGTCATTTCTTGCCATTAGTTCCTAGACACACCAAACAACAGTCATCGAGTTGATCAGGCTCAATACTATAGCTAAGCATGGTAGCAACTATGGCAGTATCACAAGACGATCATGCATTTCTAAATCCTATATCCCATCATACAGTATAAGATTAATAGCATGATATCATAGACGAAGCATAGTCAGTCCATTCCTCAGGCTTAAATAGGATGAATCGCTCACGATACCATAATGTAACACCCTAATAGAACCCCACTATGCTTAAGTTCACATTTGGATTCTATTAGTTGTCACTTATGCTTTGCATTTATTTTCTTTTGAAATTAACTTAGAAAAATAGTGGAAGTTTTTTTTCTTTAAATAAATTAATTGTTTGAAAACTTAAGCACAGAATTTAGAAGTGAAATACATAGCGCTTTTATAGATAATAATCAAGTTACATTGCTTAATTAAATAAGCGGAATAAGAGACTAAGTGTAGAACTATTATCACATAAACTGGAATATAATCACTTAATACATAAGTCACAACAAGGCATATATCATACTGATAAGTTATTACAAATAACAATATAAGTTCTACTATTACTAATTGTTTCTCACAAACTATAATGTAACTAAAGCTCGGAATGCTCCTACTTCAAAGGTTTGAAATCTTCACGCCGCTACCTCCTTCCTCGACTCTGACCGTTGCTTTAGGTGGACACGTCTGTCTCACAGTAACGACAACGGTAAATAAACATGGGAGTGAGAAATACATGATTTCTCGAGGAGTTCCTACTTGTACTAAAAGTGTCATCGTTGTCGTCCCAGTCACATCGGGTTTATTATAAAAAGGTGTTCAAGTAAGGTTTCAATTATCAAACTTTCACAAACGTGATTAGCCGAAGTGCAGTTACTTTTAAACTAATCTTGAACATTAGCAGAAATATCCATTTAGTATTTCATCAAGCATACATATAAGCATATCATGTAAAACCACTAATAAGCAATAATCATTTAGGAGCTGCATGCATTTCATGATTACTCATCCTCAACATTCACTTGTTTAGTGATCATCATCTTTCATTTATTTCATCAACATATTTCTTAATTACTCACGGGATGAATGCATCAATGCCTTAGACCACCCTAAAGGGTAATGAACTCATACCATGGCCGTCGCCATAACCTTTTTGGTTTTCATTCCGTTGCCGTGATCTCAACGGTTTAGGGGGTTAAGCCGTGAGTTTAGCTCAAGTCCACTTTTCCAGACTTTCATTGCTACTTTTTCAAACTTTACTTTTATTATTTCTTTTGAAAATGAATGTATGCATATTATCATGTAATCACAATAAATCCTGGGCAATCAATCATTCATCCTCATCATTTCATAATTCATCACCATACATTCACATTACTATAAATCACTTCATAAAACATGGACAATATCATGTAAATCTCATAGTAAACACTTCCATAGATGATTCATATTAACCAACCAAAGTTATCAAGTTGAGTTCCTATTGTTCGTAAGAGGTAATGGATGTCTTAGTATTATCTTTTTCTCTTAGTGTTCTTTGTACTCTTAGCATTTCATTAATACATTAATGCACTTCAAAATATTATTATAGGTTCTTTATATATTTTTATTATGACTTTCATATAACTCTTGAAGATTATTATTCTACTTAAATTCTTAAAATTCTCTCTTTACAAGACTTGATTCTTTTATTTATAGTTTTGACATCTTTTAGAAGAAAGTTTATAATTATCTGTATACTTGTTATCTCAGCTTAGTAAAAGTAGTTCCAAATTCCTAACTCATCAAATTTTAGCATTTACATCTTTGGAATAGTGTAAATCAACTGTAAACCATGCATAGGAGGGTTCCCAGGAAAGAGAGGTCGGTCACAATGGACACGCTTAAATACCAAGTCTTTCCTTAGCCAGAACCTTTCCAAACTGCACTTTCACAATACACTATTCCGAAATTTATTTCTCATTCTGTATTTATGTGGTACAAAACTTTATACATAACATACATGGGTGTATTCCTATATGTGTTAGCTCTCCAACAAAGTTGAAATCAGTCCATTTTCATTTTTCTAGAGTGAGTTACACCTATTTTACTACTACAAGGTTAGATTTAAAGTTTCAGTCTTAGGCTCTACTTTAAAAATTTATATCTTGAGCTAGAAAACTCCGTTTTGGGTGATTCTTTTTGGAGAGTGTTTTATGATCCGTCTAGTTTATGGTAAAAATATTTTTATTTCAAGATACTTCATATTTTCTGAGTATTAAATTTCGGAACACCTACTGCAAGAAACAGCCAAAAATCCAGCACTTATCATTTTCATGTTTTATGTCACTTATTTTAACACAAGGATCACACAACATATTTCAAGCATCATTTGAGCATGAAAGCAACATAATATCACTTTGGAAGCAGAATGGAACAAGGGTTTTCACAAAATATTTATACAATATCCCCTTGAAACATTTTTATCAACAAACATAAGCTTGATGGCATCCTAACCATGAGCAAGGTTAGATGTCATCATGGCTTACACAACAAAAGTGAGGGCTCCTACATCTTGTGTAGGGTCTAAAAAAGGGTCATTCTCTTCTTCCTTAAGCTTGAACAAGAGTCCTTGGAGTGGATAACCCTCCTTGAATCTTGGCTCTAGAACTTGAGTGCTTAAGAAAATATTTCTCACTAGAGTTAAAGATTGTAACTCTTGTGAGGGCTAGTGAAAGTTTGGACTTAGGATTTAAGTGTTTGGATGAAGTTAAGAGGATCAAGAGAAGTCTTTGAAGAACATAAGAAGAATGATAGAATAAGAAAGAAAGAACACTTAGGGAGTTTCTGAATTGAAGAGAGTTTGAGGAGTATTTATAGTGGAAAGATTAGAGAAAAAAACAGAAGAAGGAAAGCACTTGGAGCATGATTTATGGAAACATATTGGCTGAATTTTGGGATGAAAATGCTCCTTGTTTTATGTAAACATGTTTCCATGTTTTATGCAAACACGTTTCCATGTTTTATGCAAACATGTTGGATGAAAATGCTCCATGTTTTATGCAAACATGTTTCCATGTTTTGTGCAAACATGTTTCCATGTTTTGTGCAAAGATGTTAGTGGAGATTTTCTAACCTTTAGTGCATGTATGTGATTCAGAAATGTGTATGATGTATGTGGTTAAATTATTGTGTTATCATCTTAATCCAATGGCTTAGATTCATTCTTGTCTAAAGACAAGTCTAGGGATTTGTGTAAATGGCGTTGTAGTAATTTCTTTAACTAAGACAAGGATATTTTTGTAATTAGACAATGATAGTGGTATTCTTGTAATTCCATTCATAGAGTAAGGGTATCTTTGTCATTTAATAAGGCAAGGGTAGTTTGGTAATTTCCTTTACATAGCAAGGGTATTTTCATAATTTCCACTAAGTGATGGCATTTTCGTAATTCTTTGCATTTTTCTCTAGACATACTTAAGTAGTCTATTTGTTGTGTTTCATAACATTTGTCCAGATTCTTTTGGTTTTTTTTGCTATCGCTAATTAATATTTATCTTAGTTATAAATTTGGGGATGTTACACACACACACACACAGTGAAACTCTGTGTGTGTGTGTGTGAAGTTGAACAATAAAGGTAGAGAGATAAAAGATAAGAAGATATTGCGCACGAGTTTTATACTGATTCGGTCAACACCTGCCTACATCTAGTTCTCAGCAACCACTGAGTTTCACTAATCTTTCTCAACCAGAGAAAGAAAACCAGGATAGTCTTTATAATAGCCTTCTCAAGCTCTAACCTGTGATAAGTAGACAACTTCTACCGTCACACATCAAGTAGTTCTTTACCAGCCTTTTCAAGCTGAAACCTAGTTTTTCACAAGCATCTCCAAGCTAAACCATGAGCAACAAGAACACCTTTGTTGTCACGTTACAAGTAGTTTTGTCGTAGCCTCTTCAAGGTATTTCACACAAATCAGTACTGGATCGAGGATACAGAGGTTTAGTGTTTGTGTTGCCACTCAAACTAACTTGCATTGAAGTTTCTTTACAAATATATAATGAATAATCCTGAGATAACTTGAGTGACTTCTTTCTAATGATTCTTCCTAAGAAGGTATGAACAGTCTAAGAACTTAGAAATAAGGTTTTTTATGAACAAGGGAACTGATTACAAGAAGTAATAAATTTCACAGAATAGATAAGGGAAAAATTTCACAACTTTGAGCTCTTGAGATTGTTAAGTCTGTTTTCTTGAAAGCTCAGCATATCTATTTATAGATGGTCTCTCTTTGTGACCATTGCCCTTGATCTGCTGTCCAAGTGACACATGTTGATCATCTGTTTGTGTCTTGGAAACATAATTAGAGAAATAGCTCGTCTGGTGTCAAAGCCTATTTGCAAAAGCTGTTGAGAGGTTGAGGTTTCTGATGTCCTTCAGAAACTACTTTTCTAATTTTTTATCATGGTTTTTGAACTCTTTTTTCTAGAAGCTGAAGACGTTGACCGAATGGACTGAAGAGATGACATGCCAGTCTAAAACTGGGTTTAACTTTAGTTTTGAATTTCAAAATTCAAATTTTCCCTCCTTTTCAGTGAAGTGGACTTTCTTATGTGCGTTGTTTGTTCCTTGATGCAAATTTGGTTTTCTAATCTTCATTCTAATTTTTATGATGATTGAAGACTTTGTAACTTGTTTCTTTCAGATTTTACATTATATCTTCATTTTTTATGTGCTTTCTGATGTCTCGTGCTACTTTATGAATATTTGCCATGGTTTCTTATTCTTGAACTGATTTACTTCATTCCTTGATGCATGTAAATGTATTTTACTCGATATAATATTCACTTTGTTTAAGCTCAATCTCTTAACACGAGATAAAACATGTTTACAGATGTAAAGTGAAATTGTTCTCGCAGGTCAGTGTTTATGCATTTTGGAAATACCTGCTATGCTTAGTCAAGAAACTCAAGGTAGATATTAGTCGTTCTTCAAAATAGTTTCTTTAAATTAGTTTTATTGTCATTCAAAACAATATAACTCACTTACTTTCTGAAGAGTTCTGGAGCTTACATATATTAGTGTGTGGAATGCATAAGGACATCATAAACACTATATTTAGTTTGAGTCTTTTTCGTATATAAGAAAAAATATATTTAAAAAAAATTAAAAAAAAAACATTTTCCTTTTCATTAACTTTTATCTGATTTTGTTTTTAAATTAGCATTAATAAAATATTTTTCGTTCAATCAGCATCTTTTTTTAATTGGAGTCAAAATCTGAATCAAATCTTTTTCAATCAAATCATGTTTTTCAAATCTCAATCAATTTATTTGAAATTATTCTCCAATCAATTACACAACATTTTTATTAATAGACTAGCAACACCACAACCAGTAGGGCATATGGAAGAAACAGGGATTTGAGAACGATGACTCAAGAAGGTGGTGTACAAAGGTACACATTTTTTGTAGATCTCGTTTGTAGTTTTGTCCTTAGCCATAATCAATCATCCATCAACTGGACTTTTCTTTTCACTTCCTCTCACTCCTCTGCCACCACCACCTCAATCTTTTTATCTGGTCCTTTTATTTATCCATCCACGTAACAGTTAACATTACCCCATGCATAGACATCACAATTCCGCCCCCATCACCATTCCCTTTAATAATCACCCTCACTGTCGTTGTAAGTCACTAACAAAGGCCAACCACCAGTGCTAAAATCATCACACCCTTAGCCTCAAAGAATCACGGCCCCATTAGTAGCATCATCATGAACCCGTAGGACCCCATCGAAGGAACATTGAACCATAGCCACAACATCATCTCTCCAGCCGTGGCCGTAAAACACCTTTTGTTTTCCTTTCTTTTTAATTCTGAGTTTTGTGTCAAAGGGATAATGTAGTTTAATGTATTTTAAAGTTCTTTGTGTTTATTTTGCTTTCTTTATGTCACGTTCTGAAGGGCTCATTTGTTGGAATTTCTTGTTTTCGGTAGTCTACTCTCTTTAATATTTAATTTTACGTCCTCCTGTATTTTGGTGGTCGTGTCATTCATTTATTTTTGTTTTATTTAGTTTTTCTTTGGTCTTGTCTAGTAGTCTACCGTTGCAGACTCTACAAAATTTTTCTTTAATTTAGCTTTTCTTCATTGTTAGATTAATAGTCGTAGAGGATTTTGTGTGTTTCATGTATATAATTCTTTCTTAATAAAAACGTAAATAAATTTGTAATGATTTGTTTTATCCACACAACAACTTGTAATATGATTTACCATACTCAAGTCTTACAAGAATGTAAAGATTTGTTCTATAGTCAATGTTGTTCTAAATATTGTGCAAGAGTGGATTTTATTTTTTATAAAATCATTTTCATGAATAAAATTAATTCACACATTCTTTTTATTTCGTGCTATAACTTATGATGTTGATAAATGGTCTACCATTCTCAAGTTTCATAAGAGTGTGAGAGCTTATTGTATATTTTATATTATCTTAAATCTTGCACAAAAGTAAAATTTTTTATTTTATTTTTAATAAAATCATTCAAACACACTTATTTTCTACAAGAATGACATGACTTTGAGTTTTTCATTGCACCAAAGGATATGTTAGTACAGTCAATAACTGTCAAGCTAAAATTAATTTTTCTTTAAATTTTGTTCATATTTTTTATTTTTTGTTTTCTTTAATTTTAATTCCTTTTTGTACATAATTGTGATTTCTTTTGGGGAAAATAAATATAATTAAAGTTATAGTTAATTTGCATAAAGATCTCTAGAGTAACCATATTTATATGAATGTATTAAAGATGCAGTGTGATTAAGTTTTTATCCTTCCCCAATTATAATTAGACTCATGGATTCAAATCTTTTCAAAAGATCAATTTTAATCAAATCAAAGGTTTTTCAATTTTTCTATAATTAAAAGTCATTTCTATTATTTTATTGGGGGAGGGTGATATTGCAAAGATATCCCCAAAAGGGAAATGTGGTAATAAATGCATTCATATATGCACATATTTATAAGTGAAAAAAAAACTGAAAAATCAGAAAGATATGCTAAAAAAAATGTGTTTATAAATAAAAGTTGTGGAGAATCGGTGTAGTGATGAGAATGAGACTTGTATGTGCACATTTGTTGGTAATTACACTTCTTGCTTTACACCAACTTCCTTCGAGATTGAGTGTAATTACAATTATCACCCATTTATTTTATAAAACTATCACTGACCTCTCATATAAAGTTTACTAGAATTTACATTGACATCCTCTATAGATATTAGTTTGTTAATTTAACTAATAGAAAGTAGGATATATATACATAATTATTAATTTTGAAATTATTATATTTTCATAATATTTGACACATTAATTGAATAAAATATTTTTTTATCACATGAGAATGAAACTTATAATTATAACTATGATGAAAAAGAGCTATTTTAGTTATATATATATATATATATATACATATCATGTTATCTTTCTTTGTCATCTAAATATAATGAACTAATATTTTTAGGTGAGATCAGTATAATTTTAATGAATTTCAAAGGAAGTCATTGATAGTTTTGCTAAATAAGAGAGTGACAAGCATAATTACATTAAATTTTATGGAATGTGAGAATAAATTACTTTTACTCTCATGCATATGTATTTGCTCACTCGAACCTGAACTTTAGCGTTGCTTGGCCTTTGAAAGTTTGCTAACCCTCACCTACACGGATTCAGCTAAATAAAGTGCACAACACACATACTCGGCAACAGCTGATTCTCCACTAACGAGACTTGAATGTTTGGTGAGTTTACAATCGATAATTTTACACGGATGCGAAATCCACGCGCATAATCTCAGGTTTTCTCTGTTTCAAAGGACATTTATTAACATTTATTAACATTTTAGTCAGGAACCAAATTCTTCCCTGCTTCAAAAAGATTTTCGTTTCACTAAAAGCCTAGAATCAACAAGCATCCAGGATCAGAGGTGCAAAGATAGTGAGCATGGAAGAAAGACACTAGAGATCTTAAAAAGAATGGACTTTGCTCTAATTGTTGACAATCCCTATATAGGGATGAGGAGACATACAAAACATACAACATGATGAAAATGGAAGCAGGGGTATACCGTCAAAATAATTTACGGTATCGGAGGACGCTAAATCCTAAACCCAAAAGCTCGTATATACCCCTCGCTGCTCCAAATCCGCAGGTATGAATACTGGCAAAGACTGCTATGAGAGGAGTCCCATCCACCCGCTTTCCAAAATTAAATTACATCGGTGACTAAAGAATTCATTTCCATCAAATTGCAACTTTGACTGGTCCATAAAATCATGGTGCCGGACACTGCACAGCTTCCTTGAATGTTTATGTTCTTGTGTCTATTCTGCGGCGCTCTTGCACTGATTGATCTGCGAGTTCCATTCATCAAGAAGGCTTGATACAGACTCATCAAGCTTCTTAGCCTGAGGTCCTGGCCTAAGAACATTAACATCGCTCCACTGGGAGCATGGATCCATCCACCAGCTCCTCCGGCCCGAGCACCATGCCCCTGGAACAGCTCGGTTATGCCCACGGTGGAGGATCTTTTCATCAATCATGTCCAAAACAGGGTCGTCAACTTCAAACTGCCTAGCAAAAGCAGCTCCACTTTCTACCATCTGATCATAAACAGAAACATTAATGCAGAGTGGTTCCATCTTTGGAGGATTGTCCCAGTTCATATACCATAAGTTACCATTCACTGTTGTGTTCTTGAACTCTGGTGCATTGCAAATGACCGAGTGAAAGTAACCTTCTTGGGATAACTTAACATTTGTAAAGTACATCAGGAGTGTTCGAGGTAAATTATCCCAGCCGAAAAGGCAAAACTCCAGGAAGGATCGGCTCAAGATGACCCATGGTGAACCTGCAAGGTAAGGAAAAGATTCAACATATAGACCCTAATAAGCTAAGAAGGTGTTGCACACAGCCTATGAAAAAGCAGATTTGCCTGTGAAGAGTTTGAAAGATTCAGGCGTCTGCCGCTTCTGTGTAGCTTGAAAAATTTGACTTCTCCTTGCTAAATATATTCCTGGGTCGACTACAACAGGTTGGAATCTATCACTTCTGCATGTGTAAACAAAAACATAAATATATGATCTACAACCAAATGAAAGAGTGCCGCAATGTAACAGCCAGAATTAGCACTAGTTTTCATTACTCTTTCCATCCAAGATCACTAGTGTGATCAATGAAATTGAGGTCCCTCCTAACAGAAGAGAAAACATGGGACAGATCTGAAACGGATAAAAGTTTATGGGTTAGTACAACAGATAAGTCTGCTGAAAGAAAACAAAGATCATATCAAGAAAGGAAGGCTATGAAAAATCAGTTGTCCACAGACAAAGCATAGCATAATTCCATGAAAACAATTCAGAACAATGTGTATGGAGCATTTGATCACCAAGAAGATAAAATAATATAATACAATATAACAAGATATACATTCTTGAGTTGGAACTACAATAATATAGACCAAAACAAAAAGATGCCCCGCTTTATTAACATCCCTAAACAAACTGCAGCATAATTTGGTAAATAAAGTTCAAAACAGTACAATTTTGTGTTTGGGTTCTAAGGAGCTCCCAGTGAAGCTAAAAAGATAGGGGAAAAGATAAGCATATGGGGATCAAACCCTTCACCCACCCTTGACGACTGTTTGACACAAGGACCAAAAGAGATGCCACTTGAGAGTCGTCATTGGTTCAAAACAATACAGTTATATAAAGCATTTATAGCGGTAAATGTTCTTGACTTGAACAGCAATAATATACATCAAAACCAATGGAAGTGCAGTTTTATTGACATCTGATAAACACCTAAGTTTATTTACAAACAACAGGTCTGTCAGGTCAGCAACAATAAGAACAAATGCAGCAAAGAGTGCAGCCACTTTCCAATCAAGAGGAGAATGATATTCTTTAGTCTAACCTAAAAGGCCGTGGAGTCCACCAGCCGTGAAAGTGGGGGATAGCAGTGCAAAAGTTCACTGGCATCGGCCATAGGACATTCTATTGACAAAAAAAATGGGAAAAGGACACATTTTGCATTTGAAGAACATTTGCCAAACACTTTGGTGTAAACATTTAGCCCAACTTACAATTTTTTCCTATTATAAACCAGAAAATATTTATTAGGCTTTATGAGATAATTTTACACCATTTATTTTTTGTTTTCTAACTGACTGCCTTGGACAAGTTCACTTTATACACCTTTCATTCACATGGTCTTCAGGCTTCATGTGCTCCATTCCTTGTGATGAGAGATTTCATGAACCAATCAATTGATCTCTATCATTTTGAGGATGGACAATCTTAAGATTTGCATCTACTATTAGCAGTATTCAGTAGAAAATACACGTGGTGTAACATGTGTAATTCTTTTCTTTTTTTAACTAGAATCATTATAGAAGTCTAAAAACAACATTTAATTTCTATATAGGGTGCCAATTCATACTCGAAACACTTATTCATATACTTTTCTTTCATTATTTATGATGACCCATTCACTTGAGCATGCTAAATTATATCCTCTTGTCATGATATCAATCAGACTACCAACTAATTCAACATTAGGAACTTCCTTCCACACATTCAACTTTCTAATATCCCTACAATTAGAAGACTATGCCTATAGTTATATTAAATCTGTATAACAAGATCAGAATTCTAATTGATCAAATCATAACCAATAAGATAAAACACCATGCAATTGGACGATAGGAATAGCTTCTGTATGAGATTTTGGCTATCGTAAGTATTGAAAATATTTGAATGTATGGTATAAAATAACATATCCAGCTTATAAGCAATCTCTCCCATCAAGCAATACATATGCAATACAAACGCATTTTGTCAAGGATGTACATTGTAGATCAATTTTGGTGGGTGTGAATTGCTTACCAAACAAGACAAACTGTGCAAGGTAAGCTGTAAACATATAAATTAACTTCACTACTTTTCATGCATAAGCTAACCTAAAATGAGGCTTTCCTTTGGTGATCGGCACATGGTTGTATAATGATGCTCCTCTATTTAATATTCAAAGGAATACACAAGTGTTGTTACATAGTTTATTCCTTTAGATCTTAGCTATACATTTTGTATCTATGTGAGGATGTCTCATCATCTTTTGTACATTATCTTCTCTTCTAATTATTTTTTTTTTAGCAAAAAAATAAAACTGAATCAGGACATAAGAATTTCAGCTGAGTTTCTTTGGTGTGGAGGGGATGGTTCTATGAATCTCTAAGTAATAAGAGTCCATTATGCCTCCCCACTCTTCTCTCACTACTTATGCCCCTGCTCTCATCAGGTATCCCTCCTTTTCAACTCCACACTTCTTTTCCTTGAGTTCCTCAACTGATGTTTTGAATCCAGCTGAGGCTCTAGCCACACTTTTCTTAATGTAAAGGCTAAAGACAATTTATCTGCTCGAAAACATATATTTCACCTTTAGAGTCCCAATCAAATTCATTAATCATGGGCAGTACCAATTTAGATGTAAATAATATTAGCCCATAGTATCCAATCCAGCCTTTCAACCTGACGGCATTTCAGCTTTGTTACTAATGAATCAACTAAACTTGAAGGTTTCAAATTGAATAAAAACAATAACAATAGAAAAGGTGAAATCTTACAGAGACTATAATATCAATATTTGACTGACTTCAATGCAACACTCATTTTACACTTTAGCAGAAAGATGAACATGATAGAGAGTTCAGCCCTTCTAATATTGTTAATCTTTCAAACTGATCTAGTTAAAGCCAACCTAATTGGACCAAATATAACTGCATTATACGGGTTCCAATTAAGAGGGAAAGATAATCCAAGATTCGCAATCATCAGCAAATATAAGTCTTCATCTGTATTCGGCATGATTTTTGAAAACTAGCTGTTAATTACATGATGCAGTGATACTTTAAAATGTAACTATATAAATACACACACACACACACACACACACACACAGTATACACATTTTATCTTAATCAGTCATTTGCATTTTATTCATCTATCTAAGCCCAGACCTTAAAGAATGTGTTGACAAACAACAATCAATTCAAATCACCTAAACTCTGTCCACATATTGAATTATCGATTTTCAAGACTAGATGGTGCATGCTTCAACAAATATGCAAATATATACCAAGACTAACGAAGGCATTATCTAAATCTAAATCACTACTGAAATGAGGGTCTTGGGCTCATCTTTTTGTTCACTTATCCCTTCCATCGCTAACTTCCAAGTTTGAGAGATCCAAAATCCAAGCCTAGTATACAATAGAAATTATGAAAAAACAGAATAAGATCACAAAGATGGTCATCTCAGATTCAATAGCCAGAATGCAACTATAAGAAACCATTTTCCCACAATCTAGTATCATAAGTTGAGTTAGCATATGGTGATTTGAATAATCCACTGTAGAGAAACGAAGTTTCCAACTTATATCTCATCTGAAATTTCCTAAAAAATAATATAAACTACTCCAAAAATTTTATCATCAAGCCAAACTACACAGCCAACAAAAATCTAAACACTGAATTGCCAAAGAAATCAACTTCACAGTGCGAACTGATGAACCAAAACAGAAATTACCGTATTGGCATTACCATCCTGGGTGACGAGGGGATAATCACGTGCACTCAAAGTGACAAACCAATCCCAGCCACCATCCAATTTCATCATAATAGCAGCAGCCCGCAGAGTGATGGCAACATTGGAGGAGCCCAAGTAGGTCACATAATCAGCCTTCCCGACCACATCAACGTTCCCGAAGGCCTGAATCACCGGCACCGACATGACGACGGCGGCGAGCCTCTGCCTCTCTTCATCCCTGGCATCCATTCCAAGGTGAAGCAGGTAACGGTTCCTGGGATGATAGATTGCCAGCAAGAGCCTGAAGATCCGGTCCTTGTCCCGGTTCCCGCTGGAGATGAAGTAGGCGAATGCAGGAGGGTGGATTGCACCCTGCTGGACAAGGGAGGGGAAAGGCTTGGGAGAGTTGAAGGAAGAGAGTAAGACAACGGTGAGGGAGAGAAATGCTGCGCTGAAAAGGGTGAAGAGCCATTTCCTCTCAGCACCCATCAATAGTGGCAGTGACTGTGAAAATGGTACCTTTGGGTGGTGGTGTTGTGGTGTTGGGGCATATGGGTGTATCTATAATCTACGGCTTGTTCTCTCCTTTTCCAAAAAGGAAGGGGTTTCTGGAAATGTTGTTACTAAATTCTAGAGTTTGACATTGTTTGGGTTAGTGGGTCATTGAAGATCTTGCCTTTTCTTGGTTTGACGGTGTGGTTAGTGAGGTTGATGGTGATGGCTATGGGAGCTATCAATGTAACTATATAGATAAGACACACGAAGGGGGAAATGGTTATTGAAATATGAAAAACCCAGATCAGACAGTTCCAAAATATTCTCAAAGAATTGCTCTTTCTGAACTAATTTGTGTGCGTAGCTAGAGAGCACTAGGTCTTTTTTTTTTTTTTTTTTTGTTCCTTCTTTTGATAAGTTTAGATTTGCTGGGAGTCACAGACGAGAATGGAGATCAGGAATTATTTCCTTTATTTGCCTTTCTAAGGCTTGAGTCGGATGACTCGGATTCAATGATTTCAAAAAAAACTACGGATATCGAAAGAAAATAAGCATCGCACTTGTCAAAATTAAATAAATTATGAAGTTAATGCTCATTTTTGTCTCTAACATTTCATGCATAAGTCATTTTAGTCTTGTGAGTCATTTTAGTCTCTCACTTTTATAATGAATCAATTTGGTCCCTCACATTTATAATTGTGAGGGACCAAATTGATTCATGATTATAAATATGAGGGATTAAATTGATTTACTTTTAAAATGTGAGGGGCTAAATTAATTCACAGTTATAAATGTGAGGGACCAAATTGATTTATTTTAAAAGTGAGGGACTAAAATAACTCACGTGTAAAATGTCAGAAACTAAAATAAATATTAACTCTAATTAATTTGATTAGTGACGGGGACAAGAACTAGAAATACTTGTATCCACCATGAGGAAATGCTTTTTCTTCCTCCGGGTGAGTTTAAGCCACAAACAGATGTGAGATGAGTGAGAAGATATAACAAAAAAAGTTAGATGAATGGTTGTACGATTTCATGGATGAAGAATGGATTTTCTCCCGGGGGAGGATTGAACTTCTCGACAAGAACAGCCATATGATGATACTAATAATTCTATTAGTAATAGTAATAAATATGATGGTGGACTTGAGTGGGAAACTATGAATGGGATTAAAGATAATCGCAAAATCGTTTCAGGCGAACGAAACATCCATCATTGCGGTTTTCGTTCTTTGAATGATAATTCATCTTGTAGACACAAGACTCCTTTTATTTTCAAGAATTAACGTGACTCCAATATGTACTGACGTGCCCAATATGCAACTTCAGATGCTAAACAATCAGTTTTCGGCTCCTTCTAACATGGTCCAGGTGCTTCATGGTCCGTGTAGTAATGTGTGCATTTGTTGGAGTGGGTTCAGTTCGTCAAATTGCACAAGTAACTCAACAGAGGTTCACATAAAAAGCATGAAATTACATTGTGAACCTAGATTATGTTTTGTTAATTTGTGATAATGGGTTTAATAAAATGGCGGTAGATATTAATACGTGAATAGTAATGAAGGACCATGTATTTGATATTAAATATTTGACCCAGACAATATACATGAAGGAAACAAAATTATTGATTAGCATAAGAAAAAAAAAAAAGATTAATGTAGAGTTAATGTAGAGTAGAAAAAAATAAAAAATCCAACTTATGTTTTGCGTAGCATCACAAATGGGCTATAGATATAGTTCATTATGAAGGTAGAAAACATATTATAATAGCTGTTTATATAAATATATAATAGTTACACGTGATAAATAAAATTGTCATTAATTATAGTAGTCCATTTTTTTTGTAGTGACATAGTTATAAGGTAAATTAAATTAAACAATTACTTTTATTATTAAGATTATAAAAATAGGGGTAAAAATTTTGGTCTATGAATGACACATGAAAACTTTTCCATGTAATTAGTCTTAAATATTAGAATTACATATTCTATGATTTAGGACCTTTAAAATAAGAATGTTGGTAAAATGTACGAGTGATAAATTACTCATTCTTGGAAAAATAACTCTAATCATATAGTTGTATTATGTGTAGATCTCACTAAATAATATAAGGGTGATTAATCCCGTATAAATTCACAAGAAATATATTTAATTTATAAAAACACAAAAATATATTTTTCAATTAATAAAAATAATGAATAAATTTAATTTATGTAATTTCAATTACAAGTACTTTCCTTATATGCCTTTTTAGTACATTAAAATATCAATTTTAAAATATATGTTATAATTAATATGTAATAATCAGTAAAAAAAATCATATATAATCCTAATTGATATCGTCTCAATTATTAGAGCAGTATATAAATTACAATATTATTATCAATAAAAATAGTAATGTAATTATTTAATGTTATAAAATTAATAAATATTGTGTATAATTATCAAATAATTGTAAATTGTGGAATTGATTTTTTCAAATATTTTAATATACAAAATTGAAGGGTTTTTAATAAAAAAACAAATTAGTATGAAAACTTTATAGAATTGATAGGTTGAAATATTCATGTTGCAAAAAACTTAAATAAGGTATGGTGAGATAAGTAGATAGATAATTTTGTTTATATGATTTTCAATAGTTCTAGATTTAAAGTTAGAAATTTTTCCCATAATCTCATCCTCATTTAGAACTTTGCTCTCATCTCCAATCTCATCCTCATCATGGGTCTCCATTTCTCATTTCACATGGAAATTTGAATCCCTATTGATATTTAAGGGTTTATTTAAACATTTAAAACAGGAAAAATTTGAAAAATACTTTGAAATTCAAAACATAAATTTTCGTAACAACAAATGCTACTGATGTAACATAATCTAAATTAAAAATTAAAATACATATATAATACAAATGTAATAAAGATAATTAAAAAAATATAGGTGTTATAAGGTTTTGTTGTTAGCTTTAATTATCATAATGATAATAGTTTTGTTATAAATAATCCTATCATTATAATATTTAATTGAAATATATATATATATTTGTTTGAAAAGACACGCAAGATTACTAGCATTTTTCACTAATTACCGGCGCCTTTTTGAAAAGAGTGACTAGCGATAAACGCTAAATTACCAGCTTTTAACATTCCATTTCAAGGGAAGTCTAATCATTTTAGCATTAGCATCATTTGTATTTGGTGGTATTGGTCCTAAAAATAGGATGTATACTAAGCAAGCCTTTAATTAAGTTGAATAAGCTTTATGGAAGTGGGAAAACAATTTTTGAAGAGAGCCACAGAATTACCAGGGCTAAAATGATCAAAGTTGCCCTTGAATTAGACTACCCAATGCTAGTAATTTGACCTAATACAGTGATAATTCAGTTTTAAAGATGCTGGTAATTATTTGCAGATGGTGATAATCCTGCAAGTCTGTACAAAATGTTTTTTCCTCCTAGTCTTGTAATAAGTCATACTCAAGTAACTAAAAGGTTTGCTTAGCTTGTTGGCCTTTTTTCAGAATAATTAGTAAAAAGAAAATGATACTAGTGTAAAAATTATTTGAATTCGCATTGATTTAGATTGCTGGTAAAATGGCATAAAACGCTGATATATTTATAAAAAAACGGGAGTATATTTGTTAAAAAGCTAGTAATTAGGCAGATACAAATGACTGTAGCCCTTTTTGAGGACCAAAACCAACAAATACAAATGACACCCTCCCTTTTTATAAATTCAAATGACATCCTCACTTTTCCATATTTTCACCCACCTACCCTTCCCATCATACTCCACAAGATCACCCTCCCCACCGTAGAAGGCTCCTCAGTTTTCAAGTAGAGCTTAGTTCTAATCCCTAAAATTATAAAATTATAATTATGAGTCATTTTAATTTTTATAATTTAAAAATTAACTATTTAGTCTTTCAAATTATAAAATATCAGTTAAATTAATCATTAATTTTGTTTCCTTTACTATGTAAACACATTTTCACAAACGTATCAAGTTAAATGATATACTTACAATAAATTGACATCCTGTTTGACCTTAGAGGCGGGCATAATTGAATAATTGGGTCGAATTATTAACATAAGCTAAATATATTAACAATATTAGTTATATGTAAAATTTGTCTCACAGTCTTCAATTTTTCTTATTTTTATTCAATTTAATTGGTAAAAGTCAAGTAGAATATGAATATTATAACACCCCGAAAAACTATTTAAAAATTAATTTGAGTTTTAACAGTCATAATTTAAAAAATCTGACAGTTTTAGTAATGATAAGGATGACCTAATGGACGTGTAAACAAAAAAGTTTCGAGCCAAGCATGAATTGTAATCTTGTGGGCCCCATGAGCCCGTCGGAACAGTCAAAACTCTGAAATTGGAGCCAAATGATGCCCAAAATTGAAAAATTATAAGATTAAGATTAAAAGTAATTAGGAATGAGAATTTTATATCTGAAATCTAATTTTGGGCAATTTTTGATTACCAGGGTATAGTGCTTTACCAGTTCGGTAAAATTTCAATGTGTGATTTCTAACACCAAAAGATAGTCAAATATTTACAATAGGATAAATTTATCCTTTTATAGCCAAGTGTAAGAGTAAGATTTAATCTTGATTTACAAGATTAAATCCTAACCATTCATCATATTTTCTTTTTAAAGAAATTAGACCTTATAATTAAATAATAATTTATGCTTAGTATAAGATATATAAGTTAACTAACTTCATTACTTCATTATTTCTTCTCCATATTTTTGACCAAGCAAGGGAACACAACCATCTCCATTTTTGCTTCTTCAAAAACATGAAAACTTAATTCAAACCTTCATTTTCCTTGCTTAGACTTGATAAAACCACAAACTCTCTTTATAAAACTTGTTCTACTCATCAATACCTATCAATCTAACTGATTGAAATTTCAAATATTCACCACTTTTCACTTTTATATCACATACTCTAGTACCTAAAGGATGGTTTGGTTTTGATTTGGTGAAGTGAAAAGAAATCACTTGGAACATCTTTTAGAGTTATAAAGCTCTAAAGTTTTCAAAGTAGGGCTTTTAAATCTTTTTTACGTCAAATCTGTTTTTATGCTTTGCTTACTGATTTGGCTTAATATTAGTTGATAATATACGGATATTGATATATTAATTTTAGTGGAGTGTTTGAATTATGCTAGAAAATCTAGTTTGACAAAACAAGTTTTGAATTATGTTGCTGGAATTCTCAGAATTATACTAACATGTTATGATTTATGATTTTTCTAAAGTATTGATAGATGGATTCATGAGCTGAAAATTTTATATGATGATGCCAACATATTAAGATGTTTTCAGTTTTTTTTTTTGTCTTAAAAATAACTTTTAATATTTTTCTAAAAATCAGAAACCAAGATAGTTAGGGTTCCTACTTGCACTGCCAAGTTTGGAGCTATAAATTTTTATAATTTTGTTACTATAGTAAATAATTGATTTTTCTTTTTAAATTTTTATAGGATGTTGAGACATATCAAAGTCTAACCTTGAATTTTTGTATGATTTGAAATGATCATTTGATAGGGTAATAAAATTTAGACCTTTGGCTGTGACTGAAAATAAGTAGATTCTAACATCCAAATATGTCTAATTTTGTTAACATAATCAGAGAGTGACTCTTGCCTTGAAATTTTTGTAGGACCTTAGGCACATATTGAAGTGTCTTGGATAATTTTTATAGCCTTTGAATTAATTTTTTTATAAGTGATCAAATTTTTGGTAGATAAATGTAAAATATGTCGTCGTACTGGAAATGAACCAAACCATTGAATTGATGAAATAATGACATTTTGTACTAGAATGACATGAGTATATGAATATGAATAATTTGAGTATGTGAACTTATTGATGAGATTAAGCACATATAGATATGAATACTTCTTACAATTGCATATATGTGAAAGAAAAGTATGAGATTATATTTCTTGGGCTGGAGAAAGTAAATCCGGTTTGTCAAAAAAAGTAAACCTAACTACCCAGAAAAGTATGAGATTATCTGTCTTGGGCTAGAGAAAGTAAATCTGATCTGTTGGAGAAAGTAAACTTCACTACCTTTGAATTGAGTTGGGAAAAGTAAACCTAGCTGGGAATAAGTCTGTGTGAGAATTGGAGAAAGTAAATTCAATGATCATGTATAGAAATAAACTTAGTCTAGAAAAATAGTTGATTACCCATTGTTGCCACGCTGGGGATGGCGATATGTAAAACCCAGACGTGACAAGATTAATTGAGAGCCAAGACAAGTCGAAGTAAGAATTGTTCTAAGTTGTCATTTATCTTATGTGTTAAGTGAAGAATTTTAACACCAATATTGAAGCCAATAAGTTTAAGTTGTAATTTAACAAAATATGCTTTATATGATATGTATGAGATCCCCTTCGATGTATCAAGGGTACGTAAAGTTGAGAATGAATTACTATGATGTTGAATAGTATGACATGTTTATATTAAGTGATTGAATAATAAAAGAGACCCACTTCAGAAGAATGGATTTTGAACTTTAAAATGAACCTTTGATATATGTTGCATGCTCACATTTTTCTAATAAACTGAAGTGGCTGGGACAATGACGATGACATGGATTTTATTATGTATTTTGGGGATACCCTATTTGGAATTTTAGAATTCTCATCCTTATGTGTTTGTGTGCCCATGTTGTCTCCGGGTTGATCTAGAGGACTATGGGGCTGCTACACAAGAGAAATTGGAATTGCAGTGGTTTAGTGTCTGAAATTTTAGCAATTGTACTTAGTTATAGAAATATGTATATATAATAGTGAACAGATATGTATTAAAGCTCATAGAAGAGCATTCCTTTTGTACTTGACTTTGTATTCAATAAATGTTTAGTTTCTTTGTTATATGTTTTAATAGAATTACGACTTAGCTATTATACGAATCACTCGAACTTTATATATATATATATATATATAAGAAAGGTTCACAAATTTATAAGTAACAACTCTTGAATTTGATGTCATATCTTAAGGATGAGGTTGTACTTAGGAGGGTGTTACAAATATATTACTGATAAGTTAATTAACATAAAACGTCAATAAAAATGTGAGGATATAATAAAAGGAAAAGGGTCAGCGACTAATATAACTCACATTTTGTACTCTTAGGAACTAAAAGATTAATTTCTAAAATTCAAGGACCAAAATGACTCATGCTTACAATTTCAGGAAATAAAATAAATCTGTCCTCATCCATTTTCCCTTAATTTTGTCATTGTATGGATAAGCATAAATTTTTTTTTATGCAGACAGATCAATATAATATTGAAATACAAAATTGTCCTAAAATGTTTTAGTTTTAATTTTCATTTACTGACAATTATCAAATTAAATTATTTCATTTGAATGATTTTTTAAATTATAAATGTGAAACTTGACCAATTTTACTAATATAATAATATATAGTTGAATGACAATATAAAACTACACTATCTCTACATAAATATTAAGAGAAAACTAATGATAACAAACATTCACATGGTCCATTGCTATGATGAAATTACATAAATTAGAATTGTATGAGCAAAATAGGATAAATTAATATGAATAATAATAATAATAGTAATATTAATTTATTAAAATTAATAACTAATAGACGGGATCCAATCAAGATCCCACTTTATTAGTTTATTATCGTATGATTTATGGATAAATTTTTCTAAATAATTTATATAATTTCATTCACATGGACCATATTATTATTATTATCCATATAGAATAATTTATATAATTTCAAATATTAGAATCATTAAATATTATAATTTGCACTAAGAGAGGACACATGTCAATATAATTAAGATTTATGATTAAAATTAAGAATCATTAATAGTCTCGCATTATGAGGGTAATATAAAAAATTAAAAAGGAAATGTTTCCAAATAAATAACCTTTATGATCAGTATATTTGTTGGCTCTAAAGAAAACGAGTAGGTCAAATTATTAATAAATTACTAATTAGTTGATTTTGATATGATAATTATTCAAAAATCAATTTCTATCAAATTTATTCTTAATCAAATATTTAAGACTCATTATAATACTAATATGATAATAATTGATATAATACTAGTATCTAAAACTTATTATATGGAAAAATTATGTCCCACAATTTTCATAATCTTAATATTTAAAGTAAGTTTCTGAATTTAATTTTCCTTCTAATTATTAATTATTTTTTCCAATCATACCTTCATATCTCTCTACTATTGACAAAAGTAATATAAAAAAATAAAAAATAACATAAGCACAATCATAATTAAATATATTATACCATAAAAATTTTATATATATAATTATAATATTAACGATAAAAAGCTATTATAATTATGTTACAAAAAAATTACAATTAACAATAAATATATTGATTAAATTTATTATAATTAAGGATTATAATGATAGGATTAATTATAACAAAACTATTATAGTTATGATAATTAATGATAACAAGAAAACCTTATTGCATCTTTATTTTTTTAGTTATCTTTATTGGATTTGTATTATATATGCATTTTCATTTTTAATTTGGATTATGTTGCATTAGTAGTATTTGTTATTATGGATATTTATATTTTTAGTTTCAAAGTATTTTTTAAAATATTTTCATTTTTAAACTTTTTTTAATAAATCTGTAAATATCACTAGAGATTCAAATCTTAATGTGGAATGAGGAATGATGATCATAACGATGGTGGAGGCAAATTTCTAAATGAGAACGAGATTAGGAAAAAAGTTTTTACTTTAAATCTAGAACTTTTGAAAATCATAACAAAAAAGAATTATCTATCTATCTATCTCAGTATACACTATTTAATTTTTTGCAAATTAAACATTCTAATCTATCAATTCCATAATTTTTTTCATACTAATTTTTTTTTAATGAACCTCTAATTTTTAAACATTTAAATATTTAGAAAATCAATTCTACAATTTACACTGCTTTGATAATGATATCAAGTATTTATTAATTTTTAAAAAATTAAATAATTACATTACTTTTATTGAAAATAATATTGTAGTTAATATACTACTCTAATAATTGAGATGATGTAAATTAGGATTATATATGATTTTTTTACTAATTATTACACATTAATTATAACTTATATTTTAAAATTGATATTTTAATTTATTAAAAGGATGTACACAGAAAGACATGTAATTGAAATCACATAAATTACATTTATTTATTATTTTTATTGATTAGAAAATATATTTTTATGTTTTTATAAATTAAATATTTTAATTTATTAAAAAGATATAAACAGCTAGGGATGATTAAAAAAAATAAAAAGTGGGTACATGCGTGAATTATCGACAATGGGGATCAGAGTGAGGATATATTTGTTGGTGAGGAAGTGCATGAGAAGGGGTGATCGTGGTTTCTGAATTCTTCTTCTGAATCTGAAACTTTTAACAGAAAGATGATACCATCAAGCATATGCTTGAAGTGCAATAGAATAGTGGTTAGTAGTCTCAGAAAGTGGATCTCTAAAGCATAATATTGCAGTGTCAATAAAGTTTAAATAGTGATTAAAATAAAATGCACATCATAAACTAAAAGATTAAGGAAGAGAGAAATAACACAAATATTTTATACTGGTCCTGCCAACCTGCCTACATCTAGTACTCAACACATGTTGAGATTCCACTAACAATAACTTTATCAACCTGAGCAAGTAAAATTAATAGTCTTTACATTAGCCTTCCTAAGCTCTCATAATGAATAGTGGATAACCCTAACTATCACAAACCGAGTAGTTTTGAACCACCCTCTCCAAGCTAAAATGAGTAGTTCTGAACCAGCCTCTTTAAGTTGAACTGTGACTTGTAGATAACTTCTACTGTCACGGTATAAATGTTGGTAAAAGAGTGCACAAGAAGGGGGGCTAAATCGTGCTTTATGAAGTCTTCCCCCTTTTTTTTTTAAATCTGAAACATTCAACATAAAACATACTATCAAGCATGAAGCTTGAAGTATAGCAGAATAATGGTTAAATGTTTCAAAAAGAAGTTTTCTGACACTTGATAATAGTTATGCATTTTAACGATACTTCATTAATAATTAACTTAAGGTGCACAACATGAAAATAAATGGTTAGGGAAGATAAAAAATGAACACAAATATTTTTATACTAGTTCGGCCAGCCTGTCTACATCCAGTACTCAACCTGTCTACACCTGGTTTGGACATGAATTGATTTCTTCATCTTGGGTGTACTTTCTGATGTCCTATGCTACTTTCTGGAGATCCTCTCCTTGGTTTCTTGATCTCTGGCTTGATTTGCTTCAGTCCTCAAGCATTTACACTTTCTTTCCATGAGATAATATTCACCTTTTTAAGCTTGATCTCCTCTGTTGAGATAAACATGATTTCTCATGTGTAGTGAAATTATTCGCGATTCAAGTATGCTTTTAGGCCTTTGGTTCATAAACATGAATACGTTCTTTGCTTGAAATAACATTCACTTTCTTTTCAACTTAATTTCTTCCCATGAGATAAATCATGCTTGTGCATGCAAAGTGAAACATTATTCTTGCTTTAATAAGTCCGTATTATGCTTTAATCTATATACACATTCGTTGCTTGACATAATATTCATTCGTTGCTTGAGTTCTCACTATGTGATGCTGTTTTGATGATGATAATATGAGTATGTTCATGTATAATTAAGGTTAAATTTCATTTGAGAAAGTTAAGACAAGTTAGTAACTAGAAAAGATTTAATTGAGACTTTTAGATCCCTTACAAATGTAATTTTCTGGATTCTGTCCAGCAAGGTTTAAAATTAGAAATCATGGTTTATAATTAGTTTAAATGTGTAGGAACTACTCATAATTGGTTTAGGTATTGATCTTGATGCCTTAGGAGCAAACTGAATTTAGAAAGGGTCAACGTTGTGACTCCTAGGTACCCGTAAAGTATGAATTATAGGTTCTGCACTCTTGAGGTTTAGAATTGTTTATGATCATAGAATTGAGTAAGGAATACTTAGATATGAGCCTATAGGTACCTGAGAGCTTAAGTTGTGATGTTAGACAACTTAGATTTGAAGTTAAAGGATCTTAAGGGTCAAAGCATAAGACATTAAGAGACTTTGATGTTTTAAGTTTGACAATGAATATGATATGTTGATGCATATGCCTTGATGATGCATGAGCTATGATGAAGTTTTTTATCGAAATGCTAAAGTTGAATGAGAAATGCATGTGTAATGAGCTTGTGGCATAAAGTTGATTTGAAGGAAATTCGGTACACAGCTGTTATGCTGCCGAATTTCTATCAAATCTAAAGGATTTGAGAATGTTTTTGAAATACCATATGAGATTTAAAACCATGGGTGACACCAGTTTGGCTGAGCACCCCCAGAGGAGACAAATCTGTGAGGGTATGAATAGATGCAGCCTACCAAAGCAGACAAATTGCTATGGCTATATGCCCGCAAAGCGTTTCAAAGAGGGTATATCCTAAGAGAGGTGATCCCTAGCCCCCTAACCCGTACTCAAGGAATCGGGATTATTTTATTATGTTTCGCTTATTCAAATAATAAGCAAGAGTTAGTGATGACTAGCTGAGGTATAAGCTCATAACCTAGATGTTTTAGGGTGGCCTTATAATGCTATAGTATGATGATTTATGTCACAAAGATTGAGGAAAGTTCCACGTGAAAGATTTATGCCCCTTTATGCCACTTGAATGCTTCTTGATGGATATGATTTGTCAAGTTATTTGTTTAAAGTATTGCCATACATTCATGCTTGATATGTTGCATTCATGACATTAAGATGCATTCTAAAAGGAATGAACCTTGGATAATTTAGTTTTATACAACCTAATAATGAATCTTATATGCATGCTCACCTTTTATAAATAAACCCAAGGTTCCTGAGGATATGAATGATGTAACCTTAGATAGGAGATCCCTACTGAGATTCTTTAGTAAGATTCTCACTCCTTTCTCTTCTTTCTCTCTCTTCCGCCACATCTTCAGAGCTCGATGGCGACTTTCGTGCTGTTCATTGATACGCCTGTTTGGGAGGTGCATTACGACCCGAATCACCGCTCCTATCATTTCGAGAGTCATTGTGCTGTTTGCGTTTTTTTGTATATGGGATGACCTTTTGCCTACCCAGTGTCCAATTATCGCTTCACTCCTACTACTTCTTTTGGCGACGATGACCTGATCTTCAAGCGCACCCACCCCCGTGACGAGCAAATTCGTAGTGCTCATCCATCTGCCTCAGCGATACATGACTATCCGGAGTATGTACCCCGTTCACGGAGGTCGGAGACGGATCCATCCGAGGACTTGCCTACGCACATCTACTCGGAGAGTTCTGCCCCCACTCCTCCATATGGACGAGAGAGGAGTGAGGCTACCGTGATGCAGCCACGCTTGGTGAGGAGAGCCGAGATGCACCCTGGCCGTGGAGCTCACGTTCAACCGATGCACATCCGTGTTCCACTCCACTGGCCCACACAGGAGAAGCTTGAGCAGTTCGTTGGGTACATACCTCCATTGCCCGAGGGTTCTCGCCACCAATAGGCCTTGTTGTTGAGCTGTTCGAGTGCTTGAGCCGTCACGAGATCTTCCCCTTTGGCAGCATCTTTTGAAGAGGGGTATTCGAGTTTAGTACTCATAGCTTAAGTATGAGGGTAGTTTAGTTGGTTTTATTTCCCATCGTTCCATGTATTCTACTATTGTTGGACTTTCTTGTTATTTTCCTTGTACTAAAAGCTCAGCCCGATTCTATAAGGGTGTGACTTTATGTATTTATAATTATGTTATTGATGGAATGTCCATTTGTTGAATTGTTGATTGTTCTATGCCTATATATATCTGATCATGTTGTTATGTATCTTTCCGTATCTCGATGAACACGGCTCTCACTTTCATTTTATGTTTCAAAAAAAAAAAATTTACCCGTATTTTCCGCTAAGTATTTTAATAAAGTAATGAGACTAAGAGGTAATAACCTAATGATTGATCTAATGAGTTCTAGAGTATTGGGTTAAAAATTGGGGTATTACAAATCATGTGTTGGAATTATCGGATTTGTACTGACAAGTTATGTTTCTTGAATTTTCTAATGTATTTGTAGATATTTTTATGAGCTAAAAATATTATATGTTGAACCAAACATTCTAAGGTAGCTCCATGATTTTTCTTGGGTCTTGAAAATGACTTTTACTATTTTCTAAAAATATAAAACCGAGACCGATGGTTGAGTTATCGAGACAGTCAATTTTGAAGCTCTGAGTTTGTCTAATTTTGTTATCATAGCAAATGATTGATTTTTCCTTTGAAAATTTCATATTTTGTTGAAGACACATTGAAGTCCAACCATGAATTTTTTCAGGATCTTATATGATCATTTAATAGGGTAATAAAATTGAGACACTTGGCTGTGACTGGAAACAAATAGATTTTGACCTCCAAATTTGTGGAATTTTATTAACTTAGAGAACTCTCTTTGCTCTGAAATTTTTACAGGGCCTTATGGACACATTGAGGTGTCTTGGAGAATTTTTATAGCCCTTGCAATGGATGTTTTATATGCATAATAAATCATACTTCTTAGGCATGAATTCTACTAACATGTTGTATTTGTGCTGAAATGAACTCAAGTATTGATTTGATGATATAATGACTCTTAATTTAAGTATGATGAGTATGAATGCATGCTAGACAATTTAAACATTGATTTATGAGGTACAAATGAGATTTCTTGTGATTTGCTTACATGTGGCTTATGCATACACTTGAGAAAAGAAAGCACATGATGCAATTATATGAGAAAAGAGAATGTATAAACGTCAATCGTGCATGTTCTGACATAGGGGAAAACAAGAACAAGACTTAAGTTGAATGAGGGGAAGGAAAAAAGAGGAACTTCCCTAGTGTGCACGATCTGACATAGGAAAAAAATAGAAACAAGACTTAAATTGAATTGAGAGGAAGGCAAAAAGAAGAACTTCTCCCGAGATATTATGAGTCGGTAGATGTATTGGCTAGGAGTAGAATTATGTGTGATTCGGAAATGGAATAAAATGAAGTCTGATAATCACGTATAGGAATGAACTCAGTGCTAATTAGCAGTCTATTTCCCATATGTGATGTTATCCACTATAAATACCATTTGGTATAAATTAAGAGTTATATACTAAGTCTTTCCTATGTCAACAAAAAGAGAAAAATGCACTAAATTGAGTTTTGCAACATGATATAAACTAAGTTTTTCCTATGTCGATGAAAATAGAAAAATACACTGAATTGATTGCTATGGCCATAGGTTGGAGCAGGGCCACTGAATTGAGTTTTAAGGCTACAAGCAAAAATAGAACCACTTAAGATAATTTTACTGCTTTTGGCATATGCTTATTCATACCATATTGAATTATTTTGTTTAGCTTTATGTACTAGGATTATGAGTCTTATGATATAAGTGTTCTAATTGATTGATTGTTAAAAGTTGTCCACTTCAGAAGGATGATTTTAGCACTTTTATGAATTTTTAATATGTTTTGCATGATCACTTTTTCTTAATAAACCGAAGCGGCTGGAAAGATGATGAAGACATTATTATTGTATATTTAGGGAGTTTCCCTACTGAGAATTGTATAGTTCTCATCCCTATGTGTTTTTTGTTCTTGTGTCGTCTCTAGCTTTATCCAATGGATTATAGGGCAATTACCTGAAAGAACTCGGAACTGCAGTAGTTTAGTAGTTGTAGGCATATGTACATGTAAATATAATAGAGATTGTATATGTGTTAAAGCTTATAGTAGAGCTTCCTCATGTAAATGACCTTATATTAAATAAATATTTTATATCTTTGTTATATATTTTAATCGAATTACGCTAGTTATTACACAAACCCATCGAGCTTGCTATAGATAATTAAGAAAGGTCTGCTAATTAATAAGTAATAACTCTTGTGTATGATATCATGACTTAAGGATGATATTGTACTTGGGAGGATGTTAAAAGAGCAACGGTCATAAATAAAGACCTTCTATAAATAGATAGCTTAGCTTTCAAAGACAGAGACTTTGACGAAGAACAAGAGCTGAAACGCTGAAAAATTTTCTCCTAATCATTTCTGTGAAGTTTGTTGCTTCTTGTAATCAGTTTCTTTGTTTGTAAAAATCTTCTTTCTATGATCTTTGTAGATAATATGTTCTTCCAAGGAAAAATCTTAGAAAGAAGTTATTCAAGTTTTTCCTAGGTTTGTAACTGTACATCTTACGAAAACTTTAGTATAGGTTAGTTTGAGTGGCAAACCCAAGCACAAATCTTTATATCCTTGATCCAGTAGTGATTGATATAACTTGCAACGTGACAGTAGAAGTATTCTATTGGTCATAGTTTAGCCTGGAGAGGTTAGTGAAAGACTCCTCGATTTAGCTTGGAGAAGCTAGTTAAAGACTACTTAGTGATAGCAAAGTGTACTTGCTAGTCACAGGTTCAGCTTAGAGAGGCTGGTTAAAAACTATTTAGTTTGTGATAGTAAAGTTAGCTAGTAGTCCATGTAGGAGCTTGGGAAGGCTCTTACAAATACTATTCTATTTCTTTCTCTGGTCGAGAAAGGTTTAGTGGGAGTCAATGATTGTTGAGAACTAGATGTAGGCAAGTTGACCGAACAAGTATAAAAATATTTGTGCAGTATTTTGTTATCCCTTAACTCCTTATATTCTTTGCTTTGTGCACTTCAATCCTTTCAATCTGTGTTTATTGAGTAACCTTCTTTTATGCCTATTTATCATATTCACTATAGTTCAGAAAGTAGCTTTCTGAAGCAACTAACACTATTTTCGCTACACTTCAAGCTCACAGCTGGATAGTATTTTGTTTAAGTATTTTAGAAGCTAAGAAGGAAAGAAAAAGCAAAGCATGATTCAACCCCCTTTCTCATGCACTTTTCTACCTACATATTGTTCTTTGCATCAATCTCGAGAAGACACGAGAACACAAAACATAAGGGTGAGAATTCTAAAATTCTTAGTAGGGTATTCCCCAAAAGTATATAATAATATCTATGTCATCGTTATCATCCCAGCCACTTCAGTTTGTTAAGAAAATGTGATCATATAACATATATCAAAGGTTCATTTTAAAGTTCAAAAATTGTTCTTCTAAAGTAGGTTTCTTTTATTATTCAATCCTTAATATGCATATGTCATACTTCTCAACATCATAATCATTTATTCTCTTCTTTACATGCCCTCAGTACATCGAATGGGATCTCATATACATCATCCTTACATTTTTCATTCCCTTGGTACATCGAACAGGACCTCATATCTTTTTTTTTTTTTTTTTTTCATTGCCTTGACATACCAAGGAGGATCTTTTCTGTACCCTTGATATACCGAAGTGTAACACCCTAATTTTTAACCTAAATCTCTAGAACATATTAGGTTAATCATTAGGTTATTACTTCTTAGTTTCATTCCTTTAGTGAAATACTTAGCGGAAATTACAGGTAAATTTTTTTTCCTTTTTGAAAACATAAATCAAAGTGAGAGCCGCGTTCTTATCTAATCGTAAATCAGAAGTTTAAAGCACAATTATCAAAGCACATCAAACTCAGCAATCAAAGCATATAACCATCATGATTGATGTTATAAAGAGAACACTTCATTAATATTATAATTAAAGGTACATATATATAGTCACGCCCTTACAGAATCGGGCGGAGCTTAGAGTACATGCAAGAAAATAAGAAAACAGTAAAGTGCATGAAACGACAGAAATGAAAACTAACTACGCTACCCTCCTACTAAGCTACGAGTACTAATCTCAAACCCCCTCCCAAAAGATACTACCGAAGGGGAGATCCTCATGACGTCTCAAGTACCCAAACAGCTCAACGACCCTCAAAGTGGTCAGAGCGGTGATCGGAGTCGTAGTGCGCTTCCCGGACGGGTGTGTCAATGAAGACCACGAATGTCGCCATCGGTCTCTGAAGATGTGATGGAAGAGAGAAAAAGAAGGAGTGAAAATCTTACTAAAGAATCTCAATAGAAATCTCCTATCCTAGGGTTACATCGTTCACATCCTCAGGAACCTTGGGTTTATTTATAAAAGGTGTTCATTCGTAGAGATTCATTATTAGGGTTTATAAAACTGATTAACCAAGGTTCATTCTTTTTAGCATGCATCTTAATGCAATATATTTTAAGCATGAATGCATGGCAATAATAAAGCATATAAATCAGCAGATCACAACAATCAAGATTCATACAAGTGGCATAAGGGCATATTACAACTCTTTCTTTCCCAATAATTATGTGACTTAAAAGCATCATATCTCTTTCTCATACTTGAACTCTTTTGTTCTTTTTCTCAAAAACCACCCTCTTAAAAACATATCCATCTATTTCCAACTGACATACCGCCCTGGCGATTTTTATCATAACCTCCTATCTCCGTCTCACCTAATCGCCTAGGAATGAGCTCAATCCTAACTAGTTGTCACTAGATTTAATATGGGGAAATAAGGGGGCAACATATAAATAATTCATTATTTGAAACGCTCTACTGGCCTTGAGTGCACAGCGAATTGTCCGCTTTAGTAAAGCTCATGTCAGTACCCTCACGGATTTACCTCCTCCTCACCGTAGCAGGAGAAGTACGTCTCAATGCTTTGTCACATAAAAATCTCCTGGGGGTGCTCGGCCGAACCGGTGTCACCCAGGGTTTTCATCTCATATGGTACTTTAAAATAGTTCTCAACCTTTTTAGATTTGATGGAAATTTGGCAGCATAACGGCTGTTAAACCGAATTTCCTTCAAACCGAAACTTATGCCACAAGCTAATCACACAACACATGTCTCATTTAAATTTCATGCTATGATAAACTCATATCTCCATTAATCAATTCCTCATGCATTACAAACATCTCAACATAGCATTGCATCATATACACATCATAGCATTAACAAATTCTTAATGTCTTATGCATTGACCCTTAAGGTCCTTAACTCCCAGTCTAAGTTATAAATCATCAAAACTTAAACTCTCGGGTACCTATAAGTTCATATCTAAGTATTCCTCTCTTCACACTATGGTCAAGAACATCTCTAAACTTCAAAGATGCAGAATCTAAAATCCTAATTTTACGGGTACCTAGTAGTCACAACAATGACCCTTTCTAGGTTCGGTTTGCTCCTAAGGCATCAAGATCAAGTCCTAAACCAATTATGAGTCATTCTTACACATTTAAACTAATTTAAAACCATGATTATCATTTCTAAACCTTGCTGGACAGAATCTAGAAAAATCAAACATTAAGGGATCTAAAACTCTAAAATTAATTCCTTTCTAGTTACTAACTTCTCTAATCTTTCACATATGAATTTTAGCATCAATTATACTCAAACATAATCATATGATCATCATCAAAACAGCATATACAGTGACCAAACATAGCAAGGCAGAACCGAAACATACATCCCCATAAAAGGTGTAAAACATAATTTCTAAGGCACATAAAATACTAGTTTCTCTTGTAACCTTTTTCAAACTTTCAAAACTCATTTATAAACATTTTATCATCTAAAATCAACAAAATACTTGTGAGGGCAGTAGCTAAATCAATTTTATCTCAAGAGGTCCTAAATTAATAAAACTTGGTTCTATACATTCCTTGAACTCATATAAGCTTAGAAAAATTATGAAATATAGATTTTAATACTTGTAACAAATATAACTCCTTGGGGCCGAAATCAAGGAGCCAAATAACATATAGTTTTCAAGCCTTTGCTTGAGACAACAATGGGCAAGTCTTTGAGCTCTAGGTTCTCTTAAGTGATGACATAAAAATAAACATGCTCATGCACTAGTTTTAGCTTTCATTAGAAAGTAAAGTGAGAGCATAAAATAAACATGATATGCAACCTATTATTATCTTTGGTATATTAAGTGAGGACTTGAAATATAAACATGATAATGTAAAGCTTGAAACATAAACATGACAATGCAAGTCATTTATTATCTTGATACTTAGTGATAGCAAGGAAAGTAAATATGATGTGCAAGGCATAAACATAAACATGGATGCAATATTCATTTTAATCTCATCTAGAGCTCTTACAAGACTTTAGAGATACAACCCAACACTTATCTCATCACAAAGAGAGCTTTAGAGTTCTTGAACCAAGTTCTCAAAGGAACTATGAGGTTCTTGAATATCATCATCAAACTCAAAAGAAAACAAACTTTAAAAAGAACATAAAATCTCAAAGAAAAGGAAACCAAAACCAAATAGCAAAACAAGTAAAGGTGTTCTTAAGCAAAAATCATTTTGAGTTAGAAAATAAAGATGAGACTTAAAGAAAGTAAAAGCTCGAGCTCTAGAGGTTCCTTTGAGATGAACACATAGTCATCATCTAGGAGCTCTCATCATTGAGCCATCATGTACTCATCAAGGCCAAGAGGCCGAAACTCAAAGGAAGAGAAAACAAGAAAGTTTCAAAAAGAAAATCCAAGAGAAAGCTAGGAAAACTCATTTTCAAGAAAAACAAGGTTTAGAAAAACACTCATACCTAGAGTGAAGACAAAAAGCTTGAACTTGAAGATGAAAATGAGATGAGCAACACTTCCTAGGATGGTGATGATGATTCGGCCTTGTAAAGGAAAAAGGAGAGAAAATGTGTTTTGGGTGAAGTTGTGTTTGAGGTTGAGTGTTTGAGAGCTTAGAGGATGATCTAAGGTTATGAGGCGGTGGAGTGAGACTATGAGGTGATTATGTGAGGGAAGGATGAAGAAGATGAAGATGAAGAGGAAGAGCTCTTGGAATGCTTGAGAGAAAAAGGAAGAACTTCAAGAAAAGCTAGAAAACTAAACTTAGCAAATGAACAAAAGTGTAGCAAAGTTCATCTAGGCATGGTATTTATAGAGAAGAATAAGGGTGAGTGTGTGGAGGAGAATGAATCCTCATGGAACATGAGGTAATGCATGTGTGAAGGAGAATGAATCCTCATGGAACATGAGGTAAGAGAATTGCATTTTGATGGCATGGTGAAGTATGGTGGTGAGTATGGCTTCAAGCATGATCTTGGAGTATGAAATAAAATTAATATGTGATAAAATGGAGGGGGAATTGGCGCTGATTTCTGCAGCCAAGGGAGAGGAGAAATCATCTCCTTTAATGTGGTTTAGAAGTGTGATTAAGGGTGTCTTTGGTTAGGCTTTGGATTAGGAGTTTGTAAGTGAGTATTTAGGTGAGTAAGTAGGTAATTAGGGCCATGTAATGACTAGATTAGGAGTGCTCATACATCATTAGAGAATTAAAAACTCATTTGTGAATAAACAAATGGAAACACAATTCCATGATTTAAGGAATTGGAGACAGAAAACATTATTCAAGATTCCATAACTAGGAATCATGAATTTAAAATAGGATTTCAAGTTGTAATTAAGCATTCTTAGGTTCTAATCAACTTTAATAAATTATTTTGACTCAAGATTAATTATGGAAATTAATTAATCTTCGATTAGAGCCTAATATTGCTTAGGTTTGCTTAATCACGCGATTAAGTTCAAAAATACAAAGCTAGGGGCAAAATCATAATTTTGCACTAATTTTGCCCAAGGCCTCCGAGACTAAAAGTGAAGTCACAGAATACATAAAAATGCCTTTTAAAACCATCTGGAGAAGTTTCAAATTCATCCGGCACTTGCAAACGAGCAAAACACCACAGGGGCATTTTGGTCATTTTGACCCGAAAACTCGAAAAACAAGTTTTTCGATCCCGGAAAGGTACACAAGCCAACTAATCCCCTTCTAACATTGAGTTTGCCCTTTGAGTACTATCGGATAGGCTTTCCTCGAATTCCGAGCTGAAAATGAACTCAGGGACATTTTGGTCATTTTCACTCTAGCAGAAAATCGGGGCGTTATACGAAGGGGATTTTTTCATGCCCTTATAATACCAAAGGGGATCTTGTAAACTCCAAGACCCCTCAGAAAGTTGAATTAAAATTGTTTTGAATGACAATAAAGCCAATTCAAAGAAAATACTTTGAAGAATAACTAATGGCCACCTTGAGCTTCTATTGTAAGGACACCCGATATTTCTTTAAGACGCACAATCAGAAAACATGAGAAAGTGATCTCACATCACAAAACTTTTGGTTTTGATCATGAAAAGAAGATAAAATGAGAAGAAGCAAGAAGTGCATCAAGCAAGACATTGTCATATACATCAAAGAAATCGGTTCGATGAAACAGAATCAACGAAATGGTCGTTAGAAAGTAATACTAAGCTTCAGAAAGAAAGGCTACAATGACGATAACATACAAAATATTGGAGGCAAAGTATTACCCAATCTTCAATCATCATAATCATGGGATTCTCATCATCAATAAATCAAGATTGAAGACAAACAAATCGATAAGGAACTAGCAATGCTCATAAAAAAATCCAACTCATAAAAATGGAAGGGAAAAAATGGCAATATTTGAAATTTAAATCAAATGTCAAATCAGTCTCTCGAAGTCAAGATATCATCTCTACAAGCACCCTCAATCAAATAACAAAAGGACTTATCAAAAGGTTCAAAAACCATGATCAGAAAGTAGAAAAATAGTTTCTGATAGACTTTAGAAACCTCAACTCATCAACGGCTTCTGAAAAAAGAACTCTAACACCATACGAGCTACGATCCTAGATTATATTTCTAATAATTGATTAGATGTTCCACACGTGTTGATTAAGTGGAAGATCAAGGGGCAACGGTAAAAAGGAAGAAAATCATTTATAAATAGAGATGACTAAGCCTTCATGAAAAAAAAAGATACGAGAGAAAAATTATGCTAAAAACTTCCCATTGGAAATATTCATTACTAGAATCCTTTGTATATCAAAATGTTCTTTCTATATTCTCCATTGATTATATGTTCTTCTAAGGAAGAATTACTAGAAAAAAGTCATTCAAGTAGAATCAGTTTTGATAGATCACATTCAAAAACTTGGGTGTTGGGTTGTACGATCATATAATCAATTTGTGTTTGATTGTAATCCTGATCCAGTAGTGATCAAAAGGAAAATAGCTTGAAGAGGCTACTGTAAAACTACTTGTTATTGTGAGTCAGTAAGGGTTGTTTACTGACAGAAGTAAGAGCTTGGGAAAGCTACGGTAAAGACTATCCTATACTTGTGACTCCTCAGTGAGGAAGTTTATTGGAACTCAGTGTGTACTGAGAGCTAGATGTAGGTAGATGTTGGCCGAACCAGTATAAATCTTCTGAGTCAGTATTCTCTTTTCCCTCTCTCTTTTGAATTTAGTTTTCAACTCAGCATAAATATTTGGATTATTTTCTTTTGCTATTAGCTTATCTATTCAAACTGTTTCATTCAGAAAGTTACCTTCTGAACACACTAACCATTCTTCTGTTGTTCTTCAAGTTCTAAACTTGATAAGATTTTTGCTATAAAAAGATTTTCAGTTTGAAGTTTAAATTACAAAAGCACAATTCAACCCCTCCCCAAAAAAAAAAAAATCGTGCATTTTCATACCAACAGATCTTTCCGTGCCCTTGTCATATCAAAGGGGATCTCATTTTTACTTAGCACATACATCATCATCAAGCTCATATAAGCATCACAATCATATGTGTAACACCCCGATTCTCTACTAGAGTAAAAATGACCAAAATACCCCTGAGGTCATTTTCAGCCCGGAACTCGAGGATAGCCGACTCGGCAATCCTCGAGGGGAAAACTCAATGTTTGAAGGGGATTAATTGACCTGTGTATCTTTCCGGGATTGAAAATCTCGTTTTTTGATATTTCAGGTCAAAATGACCAAAATACCCCTATTGTGTTTGACATGGGTACGAGAGCCGGATGGGCCTAAAACTTCTCCAGATGGTTTTAAAAGGTGTTTTTACGTATTTTGTGATCTCAATTTTGGTCCCGGTGGTCCCGGGCAGTTTTTGTGCAAAATTACGATTTTGCCCCTAGTTTAGTGTTTTTGAGCTTAATCGCGTGATTAAGCAAACCTAAGAAATATTAGGCTCTAATTGAAGATTAATTAATTTCCATAATTAATCTAGAGTCAAAATAATTTATTAAAGTTAATTAGAACCTAAAATTGCTTAATTTAAACTAAAATCTCATTTTAAATTCAAGATTCCTAGTCATGGAATCTTGAATAGTATTTTCTCTATCCAATTCTTTAAATCATTGAATTGTGTTTGAAATTGTTTATTCATAAAATGAGTTTAAAATCCTTTAAATAAGTATGAGCACTCCTTAATTCAGTCTTGAAATTCCTAATTATATCTTTAGTTACCTAAACTCATGCTTAGTGATTTCTAATCTTGCACCTAATCTAATACACACCTAAACATATCATTAACACACAATTAGATGAACAATTTTCTCTCCTCTTGGCTGTCATGATCTGGCCGAAACCCATGCCCCAAAAATTTTCATCACATGCTCAAATTCTTACACTCAAAAGACCATGCTTACACCTTACATGCACCATACTTGATCATACTTTCACCCATGCTTGAATGACTAAGTGAATGACTAGATGAATTAGATATTTTCCCCCATTTTTCTGCCCAAAACTGTCAGCCCCTCCCTTGCCTTCTAGAAGAATTATTTCAACTCAAATCAAAGAAGAAACACCATGCTTTGAACCATATCTTAGCCCATGCTTATCATACCATTAACCATGCTTTGAATGACAAGTTGTAAGAGATATTTTCTCTCCCCCATTGCCCCAAAAGCTACGGCCAAGACCTTCCTTGGATGAGCCTTCATTGTTTCATTTTCTATAAATAGGTGCCTTAGATGAACTTGTGTTACTTTTGATCTTTTGGTAAGTTTAAGCTTTCAAGCACTCTTTGCAAGTTCTTTCCTTTTCCTCTCAAGTTCTTCATTTCCTCTCAATCTTTCATCTGCATCTTCTTCATCTCCTCTTTACATCCTCACCTCACAACTTCAAACCTCCACCTTGAATCATCCTCTAAAAACTCAAACACTCAACCTCAAACACAAGCTCACCAAGAACACATTTCCTCTCCTTTTCCTTCCTCAAGGTCGAAGCCACCTCACCACTCTAGGAGGAGTTGATCTTTTTCATTTCCATCTCAAAGATCAAGTCTTTGTCTTCATACTTGGTAGGGAGTTGCTCTCTAGTTTTGTTTTGCTCAAAAATGTGATTTTCTTAAAGTTTCTCTTGGTTTCTTTTTAAGTTTTCCTTGCTTTTCCTTTTCTTTCTTTTTTGCCTCAAGGCCTTGATATGAGCATGATAGCTTGATGATGAGTGTTTCTAGAAGATGACTGTGTGTTCATCTCAAAGAAACATCTAAATCTTGAGTTTTTCCTTTCCTTGAACTTTATCTATGTTACTTAGCTCACATGTTTTTTAACTTAAGAAAAATTAATCTCAAGGTTTTCAAAAAGCCCAAGCCTACCCTTGTTAACCTTAAAGTTGGCCGGCAAGTTCTAGAGTTTTCTCTAGATAGGGATTTTGGGTATTTAATAAAGAACATGACATAGCTTCCTTCTCATTTTCTTTTCTTGTTTGGTTTCGGCTTCCTTATTTCCTTTTCCTTTAAAGTAAGGTTTTAAGTTGATTTCTTGAGCTTGATGATGATGTTCAAGAGCCATGTAGTTTCTTTGATAACTTGATTCAAGAACTCTAGAGCTCACTTTGTTGATGAGATAAGTGTTGGGTTGAGATCTTTGGTTCCCTCTAAAAGTCTTGTATGAGCTCTAAGTTAAGATAAAAAGGACTTGCATCCATATTTACTTTTATGTCACCACTAAATGCTCAAGATTAAAGAATGAACTTGCATCTTCATATTTATGTTTATGTTCTCACTAAATCTCTAAGATAATAATGGATTTGCATAGCATGTTTATTTTATGCTCTCACCTCCTAATAAAGACTAAAACAAAGTGCATTGCATATTTATTTTTATGTCAATCACTTATGAGATTTAGAGCTCATGGACTTACCCATTATTATCTCAAAAAAAGTTTGAAAATATAAGTCTTTTACCTCTTTGATTTCGGCCTTGTGATGATGTTGACTCTTAGAATGAGATTCATCTAGTTACAAGTGCTAAATCTCATGTTTCATAATTTTCCTAAGTCTAGAAGATCTTGAGAAATGTTTTGAGCTAGATTTCATGATTTAAATCCCTCTTGAGACTAATTTAAAATAGCTACTGCCCTCTTGGATTTTTATGATGGTTTTAAAGAAATAAATTGTTTTTAAGTGTGTTTTGTAAGTTTCTAAAAGGTTCTAAGAGAAACTAGCAATTTATGTGCTTTATGGATGAAACTCTATGCATTATTTGATGGTGATGTTTTTCGGTTCTTCCATGCTTGGTTGCTCACTGTATAATGCTGTTTTGATGATGATAAAATGAGTATGTTCATGCATATTTGATGTTAGAATTAATTTGAGAAAGTTAAGACAAGTTAATAACTAGAAAGGAATTAAAATGAGACTTTTAGATCCCTTCGAAATGTAATTTTCTGGATTCTGTCCAGCAAGGATATAAATGAGAATTAATGGTTTATAATTAGTTTAAAAGTGTAGGAACCACTCACAATTGGTTTAGGAATTGATCTTGATGCTTTAGGAACAAACCGAACTTAGAAAGGGTGAAAGTTGTGACTCTAGGTACCCGTAGAGTGCAAAATTATGGATTATGCACTCTTGAGATTTAGAATTGTTTATGACCATAGAATTGAGTGAGGAATACTTAGATATGAGCCTATAGGTACCTGAGAGCTTAAGTCGTGATGATAGATAACTTAGATTCCAAATTAAAGGACCCTAAGGGTCAAAGCATAAGACTTTAAGAGACTTTGATGCTTCGAGTTGATATTGCAAATATGATATGATGAATCATGAATTATGATGGATGTTTGATTGAGTTGTTATGACTATCATGTTTATGCAAGTTGATTGAGAAATGCATGTGTTGTAAGACTTGTGGCATAAAGTAGTTTGAAGGAAATTCGATGTACAGCTGTTATGCTGTCGAATTTCCATCAAATCTAAAGAACTTGAGAATGTTTTTGAAGTATCATATGAGATAAAAACCCTGGGTGACACCGGTTCGGCCGAGCACCCCTAGGAAAGACAAATCCGTGAGGGTATGAATAGATGCAGCCTACCAAAGCGGACAAATTGCTATAGCTAGATGCCTGCAAAGCGTTTCAAAGAGGGGATATCCTAAGAGAGGTGATCCCTAAGCCCCCTAACCCGTACTCAAGGAGTCAGAATTTTATTATGTTTCACTTTTTCAGATAATAAGTAAGAACTAGTGACGACTAGTTAAGGTATGAGCCCATAACCTAGATGATGTTTAGGGTGGCCCTATAATGCTATAGCATGATGTTCTAAGTCACAAAGTTGAGGAAAGTTCCACTTGAAAGTTAGATGTGCCACTTTATGCCACTTGCATGCTTCTTGATGTGATGAATTATTAAGTTATTTGCTTAAGGTATTACCATGCATTCATGCTTTGATATATTGCGTTCATGACATTAAGATGCATCTTAAAAGGAACAAACCTTGGATAAATTAGTTTTATAAACCTAACGAATGAATTTATATGCATGCTCACCTTTTAATAATAAACCCAGGGTTCCTGAGGATGTGAACGATGTAATCTTAGATAGGAGATTCTTACTGAGATTCTTTAGTAAGATTCTCACCCCCTTCTCTTCTTTCTTTTTTTTCCCGTCACATCTTCAGAGCTTGATGGCGATGTTCGTGGTTTTTATCGACACCCCGACTTGGGAGGTGCACTTTGACCCAAAGCACGGGTCATATCATTTTGAGGGACGCTGTGCTGTTTGTGTCTTTATGTTCATCGAACGTCCCTTTGCACACCCTGTGCATAGCTACTGCTTCTCCCCCATGTCTCCCTATGACGATGCTATAGTTTTTGAGTGCGCCCAGACACGTGACGAGAGGATTCTTCAGACGTATACCGGAGGTTCGATAGCCCATGACTTCCAAGAGTACGTGCCCCGATCTTTTGGGTCAGAGGACGACCCCTCAAAGGATCCGCTGATGCACATGTATAGCGAGAGCTCCGCCTCCACTCCTCAGTTCATGAGAGGCAAGAGTGAGGAGACGGTTACACAGCCAAGGTTGGCTAAGCGGGCCGAGATGCACCCCCGTCGAGGAGCACATGATCAGCCACTATGCATGCCTACTTCTGCCGCACTACGTCCGTGGATCGATTTCATCCCGCTATACCCCGGGTTCCAGTAGTAGCTGTTTAGGGGAGATTGAGTGCACACACTCACTCATAGATAGGATAAACCTTCTTTTTGTCATGAGGTTATTCACCTTAGGTGCACTAGGGTAGGAGTTATTATTCACGCCTTTCATGTATTTCCGTTCATGTTGTATTTCCTTTTCATTGTATTCGTACTACCTTGTACTAAACTAAGTCCCGCCTTCGGGTGGGCATATTATGATATTAATGAAAGTATTTCCCTTGGTGTGCCATTGATGGTTTCATGTGCTAAATGCTTTATTATTTCGTGTTTACTCTGTATGATTTACAATGTATGTTTTAGTTCATGAGTTATGTCAAACACGGCTCTCACTTTGCTTTTATATCTCAAAAAAAAAAAAAAATTTACTCGTATCTTCCGCTAAGTATTTTAATAAAAGAATGAGACTAAAAAGTAATAACCTAATGATTAACCTAAATATGTTCTAGAGTATTGAGTTAAAGATTAGGGTGTTACAATATGTGCATTAGCATCAATTTATGAGTTTCTTAATGCATCAAGTACACATATCACTCAAGATCTCAATCTTATTTTCATAACGGAGCATTTGTCATGAGGATTTTATCGTTACATTCACATATCATAAATGAGATCAAATCATAATCATCTCATTAACTTTTTAGCCAATCTAGTATGTTGCTAGAATTTCAATTCTAAAGAAAATTCTGTTAAAATATTAAACATGATTAGAATAGAGGAAAATTAATTTTTAGAAGTAATTCAATGTATCAATGAGATCCTATAAAAATTTCAAAGAATAATAAGGTCTCTAGCTATATTGATCAAATTTCACAATTTTGAAGGTCAGAAATTACTTTGTCTTATCCAATAGCCAGAAGTTTTGATTTTTATATCCTACCAAATAAACAGATATGTAACGCCTCGATTTTCAGATAGGGTGAAAATGACCAAAATGCCCCTAAGGTCATTTTCAGCTCGGAATTCGAGGAGAGCCGATCCGGCAGTCCTCGAAGGGCAAACTCAATGTTGGAAGATGATTAGTTGACCTGTGTGCCCTTCCGGGATCGAAAGTCTCGTTTTTCGAGTTTTCGGGTCAAAATGACCAAAATACCCTTATGGTGTTTGACCCGTTTGCAAGTGCTAGATGAACCCGAAACTTCTCCAAATGGTTTTAAAAGGCGTTTTTATGTATTCTGTGACCTCGGTTTTAGTCTCGGTGGTCCCGGGTAAAATTAGTGTAAAATTATGATTTTGCCCCTAGCTTTGTGTTTCCAAGCTTAATCATGTGATTAAGTAAACCTAAGCAATATTAGGCTCTAATCGAAGATTAATTAATTTCCATAATTAATCTAGAGTCAAAATAATTTATTAAAGTTTATTAGAACCTAAGAATGCTTAATTTCAACTTAAAACTTTATTTTAAATTCAAGATTCCTAGTCATGGAATCTTGAATAGTGTTTTCTCTCTCCAATTCTCTAAATCATGGAATTGTGTTTTCAATTGTTTATTCATAAATGAATTTTAAACTCTCTAATGATGTATGAGCACTCCTTAATCTTGTCATAAAAATTCCTAACCTCATTCTTAGTCACCTAAACTTATGCTTAATGATTCCTAACCTTGTACCTAAACTAATACACATCTAAACCTATCATTAACACATAATTACATGGACAAATCTCCCTCCCCCTTGGCTGTCCAGGTCTGGCTGAACCCATACCCCCGTCATTTCCATTACATGTATGAATTTTTACACTCAAATAACAATGCTTCCACCTCACCATGAACCATGCTTTGAATCATAAACACCATGGTTTCATCCATGCTTCATATGACAACTTCTAGAAGACTTTTTCTCTCATTTTTGTGGCTCAAAAACCGCCAGCCCTCCTTGCTCTTCTAGAAGGATTATTTCAATTTCAAACAAAGAGAAATTACCATACTTTGAGCCATACCTTGCACCATGTCTTCCATACCTCAAACCATGCTTGAATGACAAGTTGTAAGAGATATTTTTCTCTTCCCCCTTGCTTATTTTGCTACGGCCAAGACCTCCTTTGAGTGAGCCTTCATTGCTTTATTTTCTATAAATAGGTGCATTGGAAGAACTTGTGATACTTTTGTTCATTTGGCAAGTTTTAGTGTTCTTAGCTTTTGTGAGTTTCCTTTCCTTTTCTCTCAAAGTTTCAAGAGAGTTTTTCTTTTCTCTTCATCTTCTTCATCCTCTCTTCATATCATCCTCACATAATCTCAAACCACCACCCCACAACCTCAAATCACCTCCTAAACACTCAAACACTTAACCTCAAACACTAAACCACCAAGAACACATCTCCTTTTCTTTCTCTCCCTCAAGGCCGAAGCTACATCACCATCCTTGGAGGAGTTGCTCTTCTCATTTCTTTTCAAAAGTTCAAGCTTTCATCTTCACCACTTGGTAGGAGTTGTTTTCTAAAATTTGTTTTGCTTGAAAATGTGTTTTTCTCTCGTTTTCTCTTGGTTTCTTTTTGAACTTTCTTTGTTTCGACCAAGAGGCCTTGGTTGTTTCATGATAGTCCAATGATGAGAGCTCCTAGATGATGACCATGTGTTCGTCTTAAAGGAACCTCTAGAGCTTGAGTTTTTCCTTCCTTTAAGCTTTATCTTCATTTTCTAACTTAGGTGATCTTAACTCAAGAAACTTCTTCACTTTTCATTGCTTTTCTTTTCTTTAAAATTTCGGCCTTGGATTCTACTTCCTTGAGGTTTTGTTTTCTCTTAAAAGTTTGCTTCTTTTTGAGCTTGATGATGATGTTCAAGAATCATGTAGTTCCTTTGAGAACTTGGTTCAAGAACTCTAAAGCTCTCTTTGTGATGAGATAAGTGTTGGGTTATGATGGACTTTAAATCCTTGTAAGAGCTCTAGCTAAGATTAAAATGAATTTTGCATTCATATTTATGTTTATGCTTTGCACATCATGTTTATTTTCCTTGCTATCACTAAATATCAAGAATAATAAATGAACTTGCATTATCGTATTTATATTTCAAGCTTTGGATTATCATGTTTATATTTTCAAGTCCTCACCTAAATCCTAAAGATAATAACAAGTTGCATCTCATATTTATTTTGTGCTCTCACTTTATTTTCTAATGAAAGATAGAATATGTGCATGAGCATGTTTAAGTTTATATCATCACCTAAGAGAACCTAGAGTTCAAAGACTTGCCCATTATTATCTCAAACAAAGGCTTGAAAAATATATGTTTCCTTGTTCCTTTAGATTCAGCCCTAGGAGGTTTGCTTTGTTTCAGATACTAAAACTTATGTTTTATAATTTTTCCTAAGTTTACATGGGCTTAAAAAATGTTTGAACAAAATTTTATGATCTTAAACCTTTTCAAATTTCATTCAAAATGGCTACTACCATTGAAGGGATTTTGATGATTTTTATGAGATAAAAATGTTTACTAATGAGTTTTGAAAGTTTTAAAAAGGTTCCAAGAGAAACTAGCATTTTATGTGTTTTAGAAATCAAGTTTTATGCCTTGTTTGTTGGAGATGAATTCAGTTCTATCTTGCTACAAATGCTCACTGTTTTGGTGCTGTTTTAATGATGCTAATATGAGTATGTTTATGTATAATTGATGCTAAAATTCATATGAGAAAGTTAAGAGAAGATAGTAACTAGAAAAGAATTAGTTTGAGACTTTTAGATCCCTTAGAAAAGTATTTTTCTGGATTTTGTCCAGCAAGGTTTAGAATTGATAATCATGGTTTATAATTAGTTTAAATGTGTAGGAATGACTCATAATTGGTTTAGGACTTGATCTTGATACCTTAGGAGTAAACCGAACTTAGAAAGGATCAATGTTGTGACTCCTAGGTACCCGTAAAGTAAGAATTATGGATTCTGCCTTCTTGAGGTTTAGAAATATTTATGATCGTAGAATTGAGTGAGGAATACTTAGATATGAGCCTATAGGTACCCGAGAGCTTAAGTTTTGATCCGACACAACTTAGATTTGAGTTAAGGGACCTTAAGGGTCAATGCATAAGACATTGAGAAATCTCTTAATGCTGTGAGTTTATTTATACAAGATATGATGTTGTGATGCATGAGCTATGATGGAATGAATTATTGAGATGTTAAGTTGACTATGAGCATGAGAATTGAATGAGAAATATGTATGTGATGTAAGCTTGTGGCATAAAGTCAGTTTGAAGGAAATTCGGTTTACAGCAGTTATGCTGCCGAATTTCCGTCAAACCTAAAGGACTTGAGAATGTTTTTGAAAGACTATATGAGATTAAAACCCTAGGTGACACCGGTTCGGCCGAGCACCCCCAGGAAATTTTTATGTGACAAAACACTGAGATGTGCTTTCCTGGGTGGCACCAGTTCAGCCGAGCACCCCCAGGGGAGACAAATTTGTGAGGGTATGAGTAGATGCAGCCTACCAAAGCATACAAATTGCTGTGGTGAAATGCCCACAAAGCATTTCAAAGAGGGTATATACTAAGAGAGGTGATCCCTAGCCCCCTAGCCTGTACTCAAGGAGTCAAGATTATTTTTATGATATGTTTCACTTATTCAGATAAAAAGCAAGAGCTAGTGATGACTAGCTAAGGTATGAGCTCATAGCCTAGTTATTTTTAAGGTGGCCTTATTATGCTAAAGTACCATGATTGATGTCACACAAGATGCGGAAAGCTCCACTTGAAAGTTATCTGCCCTTTATGCCACATGGATTATTTCTTGATGTTATGATTTGTTGATTCGTATGCTCAAAGTATTGCCATGCATTCATGCTCTAATATGTTGCATCCATGACATTAAGATGCATGTTAAAAGGAATGAACCTTGGATAATTAGTTTTATAAATCCTAATAATGAATCTTATATGCATGCACACCTTTTATAAAGAAACCCAAGGTTCCTGAGGATGTGAACGATGTAACCCTAGATAGGAGGTCCCTACTGAGATTCTTTAGTAAGATTCTCACTCCTTTCTCTCCTTTCTCTTTCTTCCATCACATCTTCAGAGCTCAATGGCGACATTCGTGGTCTTTATCAACACTCCGATGTAGGAGGTGCATTTTGATCCAGACCACAGATCCTATCATTTTGAGGGACAGTGCACAGTACAAGTCTTCATGTTTGTTGGACGTCCTTTCATACACCCTGTACAGAGTTATTGCTTCTCCCCGATGTCACCCTATGACGATGCCATGGTTTTTGAGCGTGCCCAGACACATGACGAGAGGATTCTTTGGACCTACACCGGAGGATCGATGCCTCGTGACTTCCAGGACTACGTACCTCGGTCTCTCAGTTCAGAGGACGACCCTTCTGAGGACCCACCGACGCATATGTACAACGAGAGCTTCACTCCTACTCCTCAGTTCGTGTGAGGCGAGAGCGAGGAGACCGTCATGCAGCCGAGACTGGCTAGGCGAGCCGAGAGGCGCCCTTACCGAGGAGCTCATGCTTAGTCCTTACGAGTGCCTACTTCTGACGTGCTGCGTCCGTGAATCGGTTATACTCCACCATATCCCGAGTTCTAGTAGTCGACGTCGTAAGGGGGTTTAGTACACACACTCACACATAGATAGGATAAACCTTCTTTTGTCTTGAGGTTATCCACTTTAGGTGCACTCGGGTAGTCGTGGGTTATCTATGCTTTCCTTGCTTCTGTATTTCTGTTGTATTTTCATTGCAAGCTCAGCCCGATTCTATAAGGGCGTGACTATCTATGTATTCTAAATATGATACTAATGAAAAGTATCCTTTGTTGTGTTAATCGATGTTCCATTGCTACATGCTTTATTTACTGTGTTCTTTATGCTTTGATATTTGTGCTTTATATTCTGTCTCATGATTAGATAAGAATGCGACTCTCACTTTGGCTTTATGTTTCAAAAAAAAAATTTACCCGTAATTTCCGCTATGTATTTTATTAAAAGGATGAGACTAAGAGGTAATAACCTAATGATTAACCTAGTATTGGGTTAAAATTCGAGTGTTACAAGATACAATCATAAAAAATTCAGGTTTGGACTACAATATGTCCTCAACACCCTATAAAAATTTTAGCTCAAAATTTGATGATTTGATATGTAAAAAAGTTAGACAAAATCAGTACTACAAACTTGGCTAGTTTGGCAAAAACCTTGACCTTTTCGGTTTTCAATTTTTTTAAAATAGTAAAAATGCTTAAAATTCTCAAGAAAATTTCTGCAAATACTTCTATATATTATCTTCATCATATAAAATATTTTGCTCAAGATCAAGCTTCTAAATTAGAAAGAAAATTCGAAAAATTTCTCTTGCTTGCATAAAACTAGGATTTCTAGCAACATGACTCATAACATGTTTTGAGAAAAATGATTCCCCTAAAATGATCCAAACACTCCACCAAAATTAAACACATCAATGTCCATATATTATGAACCAATACAACCAGATATTTTCTATCCAAATCAATAAAAAATATTAAGAACAAATTTTGAAAGAAAAAAGAACAAATAAAGCCCTACTTAGCTCTTGCAAGCTTTTATTCTTGTTCTTGGCTTTCTTCAAGAGTTTCTACACACAATCTTTGATTTAACCTACTCAAATCCTCTTCTTAGATAGCCAACACAACAGAATTTATTAATGGTGAAGTGAGGTGACGATTTTCTATTGGTGTTTAACATGAAGATATTAAGAACTAGTTTTATGTTTATGCTTTGATCATGGAGTCTTGGTGTTGTAACTTGAGTTTTTCAAGCTAGGAATTGGAGTATTAAGAAAAAGAAATGATAATAGCTTGGTGGAGTGATAAGGTTTGGTGAATTGTATATATCCTTGGTTAAATATACTAATTGTGTAGTCAAAGATGTATATCTTTGTTTCTAAAAAATAATAATAAGATGGATGGATAGGATTTAATCTTGTTAGTCAAGATTAAATCTTGGCCATCCACATGGATTTAAAGGATAAACATTATCCTATTTAAAAGCTTAAAGTGTGTTTTGGTGTTAAAAATTGCATATCGAAATTCCACCGAATGGGTAAACACCATACCCGAGAAATTAGAATATTACTCGAGATTAACATGGGGTCTAATACACTATCCCAATCTTATCTTATGTACCCTTGGTCCTGGCTCCCGGCCCTGATTTAAGGGTTTCTATTGGGCCTATGGGGTCATAAAGTTACTATTTACACTCAAGCACAAAATCACTATTCATTCCCGGCCTAATTTTTTTTTCAACTTGTCCATTGGGCTGTCCTCATCATGGCTTTGTCCGTCATATTTTTGAAATTCTGACTAATAAAGTTCAACTAAATTTTTTAAATAATTTTTAGGGTGTTAAAGTACTATCCACCTTAAAAAGAATTTTGCTCTCAAAATTCATTTAAAATCAATTTCAAGGGATAATTTTCATAAATCAAACAAGCAATCCACACAAAATTCAAACAATTCAATCAAATCCTATAAGGTAGGAAAAACATCCTTACCTTATATAGGATTGTCAGGTGGTAACATCCCCTCAGTTTTTAGTACTATCGTGTGGTGGCTTCCTAGTAGGTTTTGGATATCGACACTCCCAAATCTTATATCTCAGTTTTCCATAGCGCTAGCATACGTATTGTCCAGGCAAGTAAGGTTTACCTCCATAGTTCTTCCCACATTTTGGGCAATATTGCTATGTGGTTGACTTCTATTACTGTTTGTCCTCATATGGGCTAGCTTAAAACTGCTTCTTTTAAGGCGAAGCATCCTCATTACCTTGGTCATCAAGTAGCAATATTTCATTAGAATTGTCCTTATTAGATTGGGCAATTGCTAGCTTCTAATTAGATTCCTCAGCATGCCAACACTTGTTTACCAAAGTTGCATAATCCCTTATCTCTAAGAGACCCACAATAGCTTCAATGTTCTCATGTAAACCTCCTTTATACTTCATGCACTTCCAAGGTTCATCATGATTATGTTGGTAGATAGTAGAAAATTTGCAGAGCTCTTCAAACTTTGCCGTCTACTTTACTACACTCATGGACCCTTACTTGAGTGCCATCAACTTCAACTTCTTTGCATTTCTCACAGAAGCAGGAAAGTACTTGTGATCAAAAGCATCTTTAAAAACATCTCAAGTGACCTCAGTCTGAGAAGCTTCAAAGAACCCGTTAGTGCAAACCCACCAAAATTCTGTATCAACTTCCAGCATTTAAGTAGCAAAGGCTACTTTTTGGGTCTTTCCTCAGTCTGAGAAAATATTCTCCATAGCCTCAATCTATTCTTCTACTTTTTTTGGGTCAAAAGCTCCTCGGAATGGCAGAGGGTTTGCTTTCCTGAACTTGGCAAATTTTTTATACTCCACATCTACTTCTGTTCCCCCCAAGGTTCCTAGCTGGGTTCTGTTCATCATTGCGATCCAGTCTTTCCATCATTCAGTTGGCTAGTACAACTTGTTGTTATAGGTAAAGAACTACATGAGAAGGGGGATTGAATCGTGCTTTGCTTCTTTTTATCCTTTTCTGAAACTAAAATATTAAACAATATACTATTAAGCATTAAGCTTGAAGTGCAACAGAAACAGATTATATATTTTAGAAAGTAACTTTCTGAAGTACAATAGTAAGCATAAATTAGATAAAGAAATAGGCATTTAGTAAATATTGAAAGTTAATGCAAAGCAGAGAAGATAAATGAGGTGAAGGAGAGGAAGATATGGCACAGATGATTTTATATTGATTCGGCCAAAAATTACCTACACCCAGCACTCAACACACATTGAGGTTTCACAAAATGTCTTTCAAAACATGAGGAAAAAAAAACCCAGATAGTCTTTACAATAGCCTTCCCAAACTCTCACCAGTGACCAGTAGACAACCCGTACTGTCACAAACCAAATAGTTTTTCCTAACCTTTCCAAGCTTAACAGAGTAGTTCTTCCTAATCTCTCCAAGCTGAATTGTGATTAATAGACAACTACTACAGCCACTTTGCAAGTAGTTCTTCACTAGCCTCTCTAAGTTGAACCGTGTAGATTGCCCCTGCCATCACGTTGTAAGTAGTTCTTCACCAGTCTCTCCAAGCTGAACCGTGATAAGTAGATCGCCCTTACCCTCACCTTGCAAGTAGTTCTACTTTAGCCCCTCCAAGCTAACTTACACTGATCACTATCGGATCAAGGATACAAAGGTTTTATATTTGGGTTGCTACGCAAACTAACCTGCACTCAGGTTTCCTTACAAATATATAATGAATAGACCTGGGATAACTTGAACGACTCCTTTCTAATGATTCTTGTAACATCCCCTGCTGCTTTATGGATTGACGACTGTCCCCACAAACCAACACGGGTCCTTTCAGCATGCTTTGTCCTCACTCACACGCTTCCTGAGAAAACTTCCCAGGAGGTTACCCATCCCAAAATTACCCCAGGTCAAGTACGCTTAACTGTGGAGTTCTTTCAGTTTAGGCTACCGAAAAGAAGATGCATCTTGTTGGTATAGGTAGTACAAATCAATTCATATAAGCCCTCCTCAATCAGATAGTCCCATACCTATGCAGTCTTCGGATCCCTCTCATTCGGGTGTGTAATCGGTTCATTCATGTACCCCTCCGCTTAGAGGACCTTGCGAGGAGCCGCTCCTTGTCCGTGCCCTCTTTGCACCGGCGATCACTCCTCGTCCTCGTCCCCGGGCGTTACATGCCCACCAGCTTCCGCTTGGTTCGTCCCCGAACCACACCGTACTGGGAGAGGTGCAGGCTCTGATACCATTTGTAACGTCCCCTGCTGCTTTATGGATTGACAACTATCCCCACAAACCAACACGGGTCCTTTCAGCATGCTTTGTCCTTCGAGTACTAGCAGATCGGCTTTCCTAGAATTCTGGGCCGAAAATGACCTCAGGGGCATTTCGGTCATTTTCACTCTAGCAGAAAATCGGGGCGTTACATTACTCCCCTCCTTAAAAAGAATTTCGTCCTCGAAATTCGTTACCTTAGAAAAGCTCTGGATATTTCGTCCTCATTTCTGACTCCAGCTCCCATGTATACTCTTCTGTCTTGTCTCGTCCCCACGCCACTTTCACCAAAGGAACAGACTTGTTCCTTAACTGCTTGACCCCGTGATCCACGATCCTCGTAGGAGGTACATTGAAAGTGAGGTCCTCTCTTAACTGTACATGCTCTGGTTCTAGGACATGACTAGGGTCGGACTCATATTTACGCAACTGAGAGACGTGAAAGACATCATGAAGATTTGATGATTGGGTGGCATGGCTATTTTGTAGGCTACAGATCCGATTCTCTGAAGAATTTCAAAAGGGCCGAGAAATCGGGGACTCAACTTTTTGACTTTCATGGCTCTTCCTATTCCTGTAGTGGGAGTGATTCTTAGAAATATATGTTCTCCTTTTTGGAACTCCAAGGGCTTACGCCTTTTGTCCGCATAGCTCTTTTGCCGACTTTGAGCTGTTAGGATTCTATCCTTAATCCTTTTGATTTGCTCCGTCGTTTCCCTCACTATATCAGGTCCTAAGACACTTTGTTCTCCGAGTTCATACCAACACAAGGGTGATTGGCACTTTCTTCCATACAATGCTTCGTACGGTGCCATACCGATACTTGCGTGATAACTGTTGTTATACGCAAATTCGATTAATGGCATGTACTTATCCCAACTTCCTTTCTGGTCTAAGACAGGCTCTCAAAGATATCCTCCAGGGTTTGGATGGTTCTTTCCGATTGGCCATCCGTCTGAGGGTGGTAAGCAGTGCTCAAGCACAGCTTTGAACCAAATGCCTTTTGAAAGGCTCCCAAAAAAGTGACGTAAACCGCGGATCTCTATCCGAGATTATCGTCGACGGTACTCCATGCAACCTTACTATCTCTTGGATGTAAAGCTGAGCCAATTTATCCAATGAGTACGTGACTCGAATAGGTAGAAAGTGAGCCGACTTGGTCAGTCGATCCACTATCACCCATACAGCATCATGGCCAGCTTGGGTCTTTGGTAATGTAACGCCCCGATTTTCTGCTAGAGTGAAAATGACCGAAATGCCCCTGAGGTCATTTTCGGCCCAGAATTCTAGGAAAGCCGATCTGCCAGTACTCGAAGGACAAAGCATGCTGAAAGGACCCGTGTTGGTTTGTGGGGATAGTTGTCAATCCATAAAGCAGCAGGGGACGTTACAAATGGTATCAGAGCCTGCACCTCTCCCAGTGCGGTGTGGTTCGGGGACGAACCAAGTGGAAGCTGGTGGGCATGTAACGCCCGGGGACGAGGACGAGGAGTGATCGCCGGTGCAAAGAGGGCACGGACAAGGAGCGGCTCCTCGCAAGGTCCTCTAAGCGGAGGGGTACATGAATGAACCGATTACACACCCGAATGAGAGGGATCCGAAGACTGCATAGGTATGGGACTATACAGTTGAGGAGGGCTTATATGAATTGATTTGTACTACCTATACCAACAAGATGCATCTTCTTTTCGGTAGCCTAAACTGAAAGAACTCCACAGTTAAGCGTGCTTGACCTGGGGTAATTTTGGGATGGGTGACCTCCTGGGAAGTTTTCCTAGGAAGCGTGCGAGTGAGGACAAAGCATGTTGAAAAGACCCGTGTTGGTTTGTGGGGACAGTCGTTAATCCATAAAGCAGCAGGGGATGTTACAATTCTTCCATGGAAGAACATTGAAATCATTGAGAAACAGAGAAAGAACATTTTTACACTTCAAGGAAACTTATTAAATGATATAATGAACCTTGCAAGAATTATGGAGGGATTTTCATAGAGTTTCCACTCTTATGCATTCAATCGTCTTCTTTTATTTGAGTAGAATATCTCTATTTATAGATGGTCTCCCATGTGACCGTTTGTCTTGCTTTGTTGTCCAAGTGACACGTATTGATCATCTGTTTGTGTCTTGGAAACACAATCTAGAAGATTAGACTAACATCTTGTCAGATATGTTGCAAAAGCCATTGGAGTTGAGATTTCTGATGTCCTTTTAGAAACTACCTTTTTACTTTTTGAACATGGTTTCTAAACTCTTCCTTCTAGAAGTTGGAGTTGTTGAACAAAAAGGCTAAAGAGATCACGTGCCATTTTTGAAACTAGGTTTGACTTGAGATTTAACATTCAAAATTCAAATTTTCCTCTTTTTCCTATATATAACGTTCAGTGCTCTACAATGAAGTGAGCTTTTTGACATTCGCTATCAATCCCTTGATAATTCTTTGTCTTCTCATCTTCAATCTGAGCTTTATGATGATGAAAGAATTGTGATCATGATGATTGAAGTATGTGTAACACGTTGTTCTCAGATTTTGCATAATATCTTCATTTTAAGCGTACTTTCTGATATCTCGTGCTACTTTCTAAAGACCTGTGCCTTAGTTTCTTGTTCATGACTTGATTTTCTTCAATTCGTAATGCATGTTAACGATCTTTGCACGATATAATATTCACTTCTATTAGGCTCAATCTCTTAACATGAGATAAATCATGTTTGCACATGTAATAGTGAAATTATTCTTGCTCAAGTCTGTGTTATACAATTTGAAAATACTTGTTATGTTTTGTCAAGAAACTCAAAGTAGGCATTAGTCGTTCTTTAAAATATTTTCATTAAATTTGTTTTGTTGCTATTCAAAACATATGGCTCTAATACTTTTTGAAAGGTTCTGGAGCTTACAATCTCCCCCTTTTTGATGATGACAAACCAATTTGAAGAAAATCTTTTGAAGAGATGTTGAAAGAAATATAACAGAATATATCACGTTAAGTGCTTATTCTTTCAAAACATTTTAGTCTTAAATTTCATAAAGTCTTTTTCTTAACGCATGATATGAATATGTTCAAAACATTTTAAGGCCTTAAGTAACTCAAATAAGAACTGTTTGGGTTATGATGAAACTTTCTGAATTAATTCGGAGGGCTTTCTGAGATGTATCATAGTGATACTAAAGCAGATGTCATTGTTTAAGTCCTTTTACACCAACAGCCTGACTTTTTGTTATAAAGAGACTTTCTAAAATTTAATGTGCTTAAATGAAAAAAAAGAAGTAATACTTATGGTATTTCTTCTTGATTAAAATTCTTATTCAGCATAACTTTATCCAAACCAATTTTCAAAAACAAATGCTCGAATATGTATGATAAATGTAACATAGCATGAATAATTGAGATATAAAAACATACTGAGGCTTATGTAGTTTCTTATGCTCAAAAAAACCTTAATACAAATGTTATCAACATATTACTATTCAAGGTTTCCGAAGCTCATAAGGGATCAATCCTAATTTTATCAGAGTAAAGCACAAGTGAGCTTATTGTTATGAGATGTGAAACTTTTCTCATAAGTATCAGAGCATGAAATTTTATAAGATAAAGTTTGAAAACATGTGTTCATGCTTTTCATGTAATCTCGCTCACTAATACACTTTTGAAATAGAATATCACACATTGTATGTCATATAAGTGTAGTATACTCAATAAAGCTCTAAAATTCACAAACTGATTTAAGTTGTTGTATCAAGAACTTGTATGAATGATTTTTTGAAGATCGTCAAAAACTATACACAACTATATTTGATCAATTTATATAGAACCTTTGAAAACATCTCATATGTGTGTCAGAGAGAATGTATTTTATAGACAGTCATTTTAAGCATGTCATACATATTGATGCATATAAGATAAATATGAGTATCTAAGCAACAATAGATAGATTTTGTGCTTCAAAAGATACTTGCCAGTGCTAATCACAAATACACATGTGAGCTAATTACTCTAGCATGTTAATGAATAGACAAATTAGAGCACACACTTAAGAGATAAGAAGCAACAACTGCAAGCATGAAAAGTAATTATCTGAGCATAATAAGTAGGCATCGACATGTTTTATGTAACACCCTCCTAATTACCATGTTTTTACTCGAGTGTTCACATAGTAATTAGAAAAGTATTACTCACTCGCATACTCTATACTAGTCGGAAATAACTGAAATAAAATACTATAGATGTATAAGTTATCAAACTAATATGTACATATATAGATACATTGTTGTTAAGTTCACATTAGGTACATCATACTGAAAAAACAAACTAGTTATCTCCTAACTAGTCAGGAACTCAGTGTACAAAAGAACACTTATACTAAGTAGTCTGACCTGCTCAAAGTTGAGATCCAGCAAAATTTCATACATACAGAAATGGACTCTAAAGTATCTCACAAAATCAGTCTGCAGGCCGGAGCTGCTCCTAATGCTAAACTACAACTACGTACATAACATGAGTCCCTGAATGTCACATGCTCCCCTAAAGAAAACCGTTCGCCATCAGTGGAATGGTGTTACCCTCAGCAGGGGCACCAGGACCAGCTGGTGGATCAGACTCCGAGGAGGAGGACGAGGACGGATCATCTCCAGGAGGGGGGCATAGGTGGTGCGGGTGGAGCTACAAACTCAACAGGGTGTGCCATGTGTAGGGGCACACCGTCATAAGGAAAAGCAGGGTCAAACTCAACAGTAAAAACAGAGGTACTAAAAGAATGGCTGAAGAATACATAAGCTCGTATATGAGAATATGCAACTACATATAGTGAATCCAAGTTAAGATTGTAGTGCCATTGCCATTGGGGTGAGTCAAGGAAGAAGATCACTAACGGCATCTGTAGCATCTGAGCACCATGCAAAATATACACAAATAGGGATGAGAATATTATATAATTCTCAGTAGGGTAATCCCTCACCAGTAATCAAAATTAATAAACAAAACATAAGTAGGAATTTCATTCTTATAAGCAATATCAAGTAAACTTATATGCAAAAATAACAATTAAACTATGCATAGTCATGGGAATAATTATTAATGTATATAATTCAAGTAAAGTCAAAATGTAACATGATGGTAACCATAAATCTTTCTCTTGTAATCCACGAAATTCAATTAGTGCAGTTGTTTCTTTTCATTAGCATAGGGAAGGCTTAGTTTCACATCATGTAACATATGTAGTGGATAACTCCTCAGAGGACCATAGTGTAACGCCCCGATTTTTCTGTTAGAGTGAAAATGACCAAAATGCCCCTAAGGTCATTTTCAAATTGACCGAGGAAAGCCAAGGTGGCAAGACTCGAAGGGCAAACCCAATGTTGGAAGGGGATTAGAAAACTTATGTACCTTTCCCGGGATCGAAAATCTCGCTGAAGTTTTCTGTCAAAATGACCAAAACGCCTCAAGGGTGTTTTACCCATTTGCAAGTGCCGGATGAACCCGAAACTTCTCCAGATGGTTTTAAAAGGCGTTTTTATGTGTTCTATGACCTCAGTTTTAATTTTAGAAGTCCCGGGCAAAATTAGTGCAAAATTACAGTTTTGCCCCTAGTTTCGTATTTTTACGCTTAATCGCGTGATTAAGCAAACCTAAGCAATATTAGACTCTAATAGAAAGTTTATTAATTTCCTTAATTAATCTTGAGTCAAAATAATTTATTAAAGTTGATTAGAACCAAAAAGTACTTAATTACAACCTAAAATCATATTTTAATTTTAAGACACCTAGTCATAGAATCTTGAATAGTATTTTCTCTTTCCAATTCCTTAAATCATGGAATTGTGTTACACATTGTTTATTCATAAATGAGTTTAAAATTCTTTAATGATGTATGAGCACTCCTAACCTTGTCATAAAATTCCTAATACACATGCTTAGTTACCTAAACTTAAGATTAATCACTCCTAACCTTGTACCTAAGCTAACCTACACTTAAACCCACCATTAACACCCAATTACATGATCAAATCATCCTCCCACTCTGCTGTCCCAAGTCAGTCTAAACCCCTCCCTCTCCATATGCATAACATGTTCAATTTTTTAACACTCCAAAGCCATACCTCAAGTCACATGCACCATACCTTGTCATATTTTCCATCACACTTGATTTTCCAATGAAATAACTAAGCAAAATAAATTGTTTCCTCCATTTATTTGTGGCTGGAAATGTTCCAGCCATGTTAAGTTTCTAGAAGGGTGATTTATTGCAAAATTGAAATAAAAGCTTACTCAAAAACCCATGCCTAAACCCATACTTTGTATCATACACTCCATACTTCAAACCATGCTTCTATGACACAATCAAAGAGATATTTTTCTCTCCCTTGCCCCCTCAAAAGCTACGGCCAAGCCCTCCCCATTCACTCCTCCATGGTTTTGTTTTTCTATAAATAGGATGCTTGTGATAGCCTTGTTGCACCTTGAAGCATTTGCAAAGTTTAGAGTTTTAGAGTTGTCTTGCTAAGCTTTTTCCTTCTCTCAAAGTTCTAAGAGCTCTTTCTCTTCATCTTCATCCTCTTCATTCTTCCCTCACATAATCACCTCATAACCTCAATCCATCACCTTATAACCTTAAACCATTCTCAAAGCTTTCAAACACTCAACCTCAAACACAACTTCACTCAAAACACATCTCCTTTCCTTTTCTTTTCCTTGGCCGAAATCATCACCACCATCCTAGGAGGTGTTGCTCATCTCATCTTCATCTTCAAGACCAAGCTTTATCTTCATCAATAGGTAGGGACTTGGTTTCAAACTTTATTTTGTTCAAAAAGTGTTTTTCTCTAGCTTTCTCTTGGTTTCTCTTTTTAAAACTTTCTTTGTCTCCTTTTCCTTTTGTGTTTCGGCCATGAGGCCTTCATGGTTACATGATGGCTCAATGATGAGGACTCCTAGAAGATGACTATGTGTTCATCTCAAAGGAACCTCTAGAGCTTGAGTTTTTATTTTCTTTGAGTTTCAACTTTATTTACTAACTTGAAGTGATCTTTTCTCAAGAACACTTTTGTTTCCTCTTATTACATGCTTTCGGTTTCTTTGTTTTCCTTTTCTTTAACATTTCGGTTTCCATTTCCTTTGATCTTTGAAGCATTGTTTGTTTAATGAAGTTTTATTTTCTTAAGCTTGATGATGATGTTCAAGAACCTCATAGTTCCTTTGAGAACTTGGTTCAAGAACTCTAAAGCTCACTTTGTCATGTGATATGTGTTGGGTTATTATCTTATTAAAGTCTTGAATGAGTTTCTAGCTAACCATAAAATAAACCTTGCATCATGTTTATTTTATGCTATGCATTTCATGTTTACTTTCCTTGCTATCACTAATTATCAAGATAATAAAGGAACTTGCACTATCATGTTTATATTTCAAGCTTTGCATTATCATATTTATATTTCAAGTCCTCACCTAAATATCAAAGATAATAATATATTGCACCACATATTTATTTTATGCTCTCACTTTACTTTCTAGCAATAACTAAAATAAGTGCATGAGCATGTTTATTTTTATGTCATCACTTTAATGATTCTAGAGCTCAAAGACTTGCCCATTGATATCTCAAACAAAGGTCTAAAACATTTATTTCCTTTGGTTCATATTTCGGCCCTATGAGGCCTTAGTGTTTCCACGTATTGAAAACTATGTTTTATAATTTTTCTAAACTTATATGAGTATAAGGAATATGTAGAACTAAGTTTTATGAATTTAGGACCTCTTGAGATGAAAATAATATAGCCACTGCCCTCTTAAGTATTTTCATAAGTTTAGATGATAAAAGTGTTCATAAAAGAGTTTTGAAAGTTTTAACAAGGTCCCAAGAGAAACTAGTATTTTATGTGCTTTAGAAACTATGTTCAATGCCTTTAAATGGAGTTTCTGTTTCGGTTCTGCCTTGCTATGTTTGGCCACTGTATGAGCTGTGTTAATGATGTTAATATGCTTATGTTTGAGTAATAATTATGTTAAGACTCATATGTGAAAGATAGGATAAGTTAGGAACTAGAAAAGAATTAATTTGAGAGTTCTAGATCCCTTAAAGATTTATTTTTCTGGATTCTGTCCAGCAAGGTTTAGATTCAATAATCATGGTTTTAAATTAGTTTATATGTGTAGAAATGACTCATAATTGGTTTAGGACTTAATCTTGAAACCTTAGGAGCAAACCGAACTTAGAAAGGGTCATTATTGTGACTTCTAGGTACCCGTAAAGTTAGGATTTTGATTTCTGCACTCTTGAGGTTTAGAGATGTTCTTGACCATAGTGTGAGGTGAGAAATACTTAGTTATAACCTTATAGGTTCCCAAGAGACTAGGTGTTGATGATCAATAACTTAGAATGTGAGATAAAGATCTAAACCGTAATTTCTAGAACTCCGTAATCACATAAACATAAAGCTGTCCAAATTCTGCTTAGTGCTGTTTGGATTAGTTCTTGAGCATAAAAATTTGTATAACTCATTAGTTGTGAAACTATAGGTGTATATGAGGTTAAGGATAATGTTAGAACAATTAATTTGCAAGTTTAAGACTCATAAGAATCGAAGTTTAAAACACTATGGGTTATAACATATCAAGTCTATGAGCTTATGGGGATAATTGTTAGATATGACTATGTGATGATGTTTATGTTATGTGGAAGTTTTATGTGACGATGCATATGTTATGAGGAAGTTTCATGTGATGATATATATGTTATGAAAAAGCTATATGAGGATGCATGATAAAAATGAATATGATAAATGATGAGGTATTTATGATTTAATACTTATGAGAACTTAAATGTGCACAACACTGAGACGCGCTTCTCCTGGGTGACACCGGTTCGGCTGGGCACCCCCAGGAGGAGACAAATCCGTGAGGGTATGTGTAGATGCAGCCTGCCAAAGCGGACAAATTGCGAGGCCCGCGTGGCTAGCAAAGCGTTTCAAAGAGGAAATGATCCTAGAGAGGAGATCCTTAGATTGCCCCCTAGCCCGTACTTTAAGTCGGGAATTATATATGTTACGCTTATCATAGGATAAGTAAGAACTAGTGACGACTAGTTAAGGTATGAGCTCATAACCTAGAGATGTTTTAGGGTGGCCCCATGAGGTGAAAGTTAAAGTTAACAATGTCACATATACTATACTTATGCCAATGTTATAATGTTTCTTAGTTATTCTATTGTTTGGTTTACCTTTATGATGTATTCATATCCTTAGTATATTTCTGCTTAAGTTATAAGACGCATTATAAAATATGACGGACCTTGGATAAAATACCTCTTTAGAAAACTAACTTAAAAGGAATTTATATGCATGCACACCTTTTAGAAATAAACCTAAGGTTCCTGAGGATGTGACGATGTCACCTAGGTAGGGATAACCCTACTGAGAATTCTTTTAGAAAGATTCTCATTCCCTCTCTCTTTTCTTCCATCATATCTTCAGATGGCGACATTCGTACTCTTCATCGATACCCCGGTATGGGAGCTGCACCATGACCCGGCACTCGGGTCATACCATTTTGAGGGTCGCTGCACTGTCAGAGTATTCATGTTCATGGGACGACCCTTCGCACACCCCGTCCCGAGCTACCGCTTCACCCCGACTGCTCCTTACCGTCATAACGGGATTTTCGAGTGAGCGAGACCACGCGATGAGCAGATCCTCCGCATGGAGCCCGAGACATCAGCAGTACGCGAGTACCCCAAGTATGTGCGTCCCCCAAAGACTGAGACGAACCCATCCGAGGACCCGCCATCCCACATGTACAGTTGGAGCTCCAGTCTTGCTCCTCCACCGATGAGGGCTGGGAGTGAGGAGACGGTAGTCCAGCCGAGGTTGGCTCGTCGGCCATCTATGCGCCCTCGCCGCGGTGGACATGCCCCTATGATGCGCTCGACCACTCCCGCTGAGATTCGTCAGTGGATCGACTCGACCCCACAGTACTCGGACCAGCAGGAGTAGACATAGGATGGGTAGTAGCTAGTGCACACACGCCACATAGTTGAGGACAAAACTTCTTTTGTATATGAGGTTGTCTATTTTAGGTGCACATGGGTATGGGTGTAGTTTCTCTTGTATTTGCTTTTTATGATTTCCTTGTATTGCATTTCAGTTGTATTTTGTTTCATGATGTATCAAATAGTCCTGCCTCTTTGGGTAGGCACGTTATATGTATATTTATATATATATCTATGATTCAGTTGATGTTCCCATGATATGACGTGTTTCTTATGCTTTGCTTATATGTTTCGCTATGCTTCCTCTTAAAGATTCGTGCGTGGCTCTCACTTTGATTTTAAATTCCAAAAAGAAAAATTTTACCCATATTTCCGCTAAGTATTTTCTAAGTAAAATATGAGACCAAGAGATAATATTCTAAAGATTAACCTAAGTATATACTAGTAGTCTTGGGTTAAGATTTAGGGTGTTACACATAGACTGCTAGGACATGAGCTCATTCCTATTCGTGATCATCGGACTTCATTTTTTTTCCATTTCCGAATCACACACAGTTCTATTCCTAGATGATACATCTACCGACTCATAAAATTTACTGGAAAGTCCTTCTTTTTGCCTCCCCGATATAACCCACATAAGCCTTGTTTCTTTTTTTCCCCATATGTTAAAACATGCATAATTAAATCTCACATTTCCTCTTTTATCATATAAATGCATCATATACTTTTATTTTTCTCAAAGGCTTATTCACATCACACATAGGCAATTCAGTTACATCTAGATCTCATTTATGCTTTATAAGTAACTATTTAAAACCATTAGCATGCATTTATATATCATATATATGGACTAAATGTCATTCCATTATCAATTTAAAACATTCCCACCATTTCAGCAATGTGGCAGATTTACCACTCCAGTAGTAACATTTACTTTCCATATCAAATGGCTGATTCAAGGGCCACAAAAATTCCTCATGACACTTCAATGTGTCTAAGAGACCCTATAAAATTTTCATAGCAATCGGAGTCCTCAAACCTTGCTAACTAAATTATACAAATTTTATGGTCAGAGACCACTTATTCACAGCTCAAGGCCACAATTCACAAATTTTTAACCATAGCAATTAAATGAATCACTTCATAATAAAAATCATGGTTAAACTTCAATATTTTTGCAACACTCTGTAAAAATTTCAAAAGGAAATAAAATCATTTACTATGGTAACAAAATTAGAAACATTTGCAGCTTCAGATTCACAATTTCAGGCAGCATAGTTACAACTTTGGTTCTTGAATTTTTCAAGGCATTAGGAATCACAACCAGAGCTCCATAAAATTCGTGGAATAGCCTAGGATGTTAGCTTCAACATATAATTTTTATATCTCATAAAAATGATATAATTGAACCAGAAAATCCATGAACAATTCCTGTCCTAGTGAAATCCGAAAATCCAGCAAACCAATTCAAAAACTCTTTTGATAAAAAGATCTTTTCCACAACACCAAACACTCCACCAAAATTAATATATCAATATCAACATATCATCATCAAATAAAACTAGAAATTTCTAAATAAAACCCATCAGAAATCATTAGAATAATTTTGAAAGAAAAAGGCCAAAGAAAGCCCTACTTTGAAAGCTTTTGAGCTTTGTACTTCAAAAGATGTCTTAAGTGACCTATCTTCACTTTAAAGCTCTTGAAACACAGCCAAAACCTTCCCAACTTGGTGCTGTGTGAGGTAGTAAGGTGAGTGCTTTGATATTTTAATCGGTTAGGATTGTAGAGTTTGATATGTAGAACAAGTTTAGTAAAGGAAGATTTTGATTTTGTCAAGGTTGGGCTTAGGATTTTTGAGATTGAAAACTCAAGGGTTCAAGGTCTCTTGTGAACAAACATGAAGGTTCTGGTTCTTCACTCTTGCTGTCCGAACTTTAGAGATGATAATTATGAAGTTAAGTGGTGCAAGTTGATCTTATAAGGAATGATCTCATTGGTGCATGATAAAGTGTAATTGTTTTTCATTAAAGAAATTAATTTCAATGGCTAAGATTTGATCTTCCATACAAGATGAAATCTTAGCCATTCATTTGGCATTCAAAGAGATAGACTTCATTATATTGTAGAGATTAATTAGTTTTTGGTGTTAAAAATCACACACCGAAATTTCGTTAAACGGGTGAAACAGTGTACTCGGGTAATCAACTATTACCTGAAAATTAATTATAAGTATAAATTTTTATTCCCACCTATTTCTAACCTTAATCCTATAATTTTTCAATTTTGGGGCTCAGTTCTGGGGTTTTGGCTGTCCCGACGGGCATACGGGACCCGTAAATACTATTCATGTTTTTTTTTTTTACGTTTGTTACATTGTTCTCATCATTTTTATGTACATAAGAATTTTGATATTCTTATTACTAAAGCCTAAATTATTTTCTGAATAAAGAAATTAGAGTGTTACATTTTAGGGCTTAAAAGAACCAAAGCTTAAGACAGATATGTATTAGAGCCAAATGAATAGCGTAAGCATAATTTTTGAACAAATAAAACGAATTGTATAAAACAAGATAAAATGTTTGTCAAAAAATAAAAAATAGTTCAAAATAACAAAAGGAGTATGCATGTTGAAGAAAGGAAAAAAAAATTCTCTAAGCTCCCCCTGAGTTCTATAGCACAAGATTTTCTTCACTTTCTTTCTCCCTCTTTTGTTATCATAAAAAAGGAGGTGTGCAGGGAACCAGGAGCACCGTCTTTAGCCTTGACGTTTTATCTCTTGGAGAATTCCCATTAGAAAAGCCTCGTGTCTTCGTGATTGAGCTTCCAATTGATCTAGCCGATCGCATATATGCCTCTACTTTGCCGCTGATTGTTGTTGTCTCTACGGGGGATCATGATTTGGAGTGATAGCTGGGTTAGGAATACCCAGAGCAAGAATTGGAGTGTTGGCTTGAGGTGCACTGGACTTAGGTTTGTCATTTGTTGGCTCATTCTTTGAAAAAGTCTTCTCCTTAGAAGTAGATCTAGAGGCAGAAGACTCTGAACTTGTTTCTTCCTCAAAATCCATAGCTATGCATGATTTAAGGGCGAGCCCCCATATCTCATGATAATATTCAGCCTCTTACTCTTATCAGAGCTATTTTCAAGCAGAATTATTTTTCTTTTTCTTTCTTTTCTTTCATTTTCTGTAGTTGCCTTTTCAATAGCTGCATCGTTTATCCTTAGACTCTGCCTACTAGCTCCGTGTAACGTCCCGATTTTCTGCTAGAGTGAAAATGACCAAAATGCCCTTGAGGTCATTTTCGGCCCGAAATTCGAGGAAAGCCGATCCGGCAGTGCTCAAAGGGCAAACTCAATGTTGGAAGGGGATTAGTTGGCTTGTATACCTTCCCGGGATTGAAAATCTTGTTTTTCAAGTTTTCAGGTCAAAATGACCAAAACGCCCCTACGGTGTTTTACCCGTTTGCAAGTGTCGAATGAACCTGAAACTTCTCCAGATGATTTTAAAAGGTGTTTTTATGTAGATTGTGACTTTAGTTTTGGTCCCGGAGGTCCCGAGCGAAATTAGTACAAAATTACAATTTTGCCCCTAGTTTCGTGTTTTTACGCTTAATTGCGTGATTAAGCAAACCTAAGCAATATTAGGCTATAATCAAAGGTTAATTAATTTCAATAATTAATCTTGAGTCAAACTAATTTATTAAAGTTGATTAGAACCTAAAAGTGCTTAATTACAACTTGAAAGCCTATTTTAAATTCAAGATTCCTAGTCATAGAATCTTGAATAGTGTTTTCTCTCTCCAATTCCTTAAATCATGGAATTGTGGTTCCAATTGTTTATTCACAAATGAGTTTTTAATTCTCTAATGATGTATGAGCACTCCTAATCTTGTCATAAAATCCTTAAACCTCATTCTTAGTTACCTAAACTTAAGCTTAATTATTCCTAATCTTGTACCTAAGCTAATACACATCTAAACCTATCATTAACACCCAATTACATTAAAGATTTTCTTCCCTCTCTGCTGCCCCTGGTCTGGCCGAAGCCACACCTCCTCCATATGCATCACATGTCCAAATTTGCAACACTCCAAACCCATACCTCAAGTCATACTCACCATACCTTGTCATATTTTCAATCAAGCTTGATTTTCCAAATGAATAACTAAATGAAATAAACCATTTTTCATCATTTATTTGTGGCTAAAAAACAACCAGCCATGCATTGATTCTAGAAGGATTATTTCATTCAAAATTGATAGGAAATTCACTCAAATCACCTTGCTTGAAGCCATGCCTTGTATCATAACTTCCATACTTCAAACCATGCTTGAATGACCTTGTGTAAGAGATATTTTATCTTCCTTTCCCTCCCAAACTACACGGCCAGCCATCCCCCTCCATGAGCTCCCATTTGTTTTCATTTTCTATAAATACCTTGCCTAGAAACATATGCAAACACTTTAGCTCATTTGCACACTTTTTGTTTTCTAAGCTTCCTTGAGTTTCTTTTCCTTTTCTCTCAAAGTCTCAAGAGAGTTCTCTCTTGTTCTTCATCTTCATCTTCATCCTCTCTTCATCTCATCATCATCTCATAACTTTCAAACACCACCCCAAAGCCTTGAATCACCTCCTAATCTCTCAAACACTTCATCTCAAACACAACCTCATTTGAAACACAACTCCAACCTTCTTATCCTCCCTTGGCCGAAGCCATCTTGCCCCTTGGAGGAGTTCATCATCTTGTTTTCCTTTTCAAAGAGTTCAAGTTTTCATCTTCACTCTGGGTAGGAGTGTTTTCTAAACTTTGCTTTTCATGAAAATGAGCTTTTCTAGCTTTCTCTTGGATTTTCTTTTTGAAACTTTCTCTGTCTTTCCTTCCTTGATGTTTCGGCCTCTTGGCCTTGATGAGCACATGATAGCTCAATGATGAGAGCTCCTAGATGATGACTATGTGTTCATCCCAAAGGAACCTCTAGAGCTTGAGTTTTTATTTTCTCTAAGTTTCATCTTGATTTACTAACTCAAAATGATTTCTAGTTCAAGAACACCTTCACTCTTTCTTGTTTTTCATTTCGGTTTCCTTGTTTCCTTTCCTCTAGTATTTCAATTTTTTTTCCTTTTCTTTAAGGTCTTGTGTTTCCTTGAAAGTTTATTTATTTTGAGCTTGATGATGATGTTCAAGAACCTCATAGTTCCTTTGAGAACTTGGTTCAAGAACTCTAAAGCTCTCTTTGTGATGAGATGGGTGTTGGGTTATTATTTTCTAAAGTCTTGTAAGAGCTCTAGATAACCTTAAAATTAACTTTGCATTCATGTTTACTTTTATGCTTTGCACATCATATTTATTTTCCTTATCATCACTAAGTACCAAGATAACAAAGGAACTTGCATAATCATGTTTATATTTCAAGCAATGCATTATTATGTTTATATTTCAAGTCCTCACTTAAATACCAAAGATAATAACAAGTTGCATTCATGTTTATTTTATGCTATCACTTTACCTTCTAAAGGAACCTAAAATAAGTGCATGAGCATGTTTATTTTATGTCATCACTTAAGTAAACCTAGAGCTCAAGGACTTGCCCATTGTTGTCACAAACAAAGGCTTGAAATATGTATTTCCTTAGCTTATGTTTTCGGCCCCTAAGAGGTTTATTGTGTACAAGTATTGAAAACTATGTTTTATAATTTTTCTAAGCTTTTATGAGTTCAAGGAATACATAGAACTAAGTTTTATGAATTTAGGACCTCTTGAGACAAAATTTATTTAGCTACTGCCCTCTCAAGTATTTTGATGATTTTAGATGTTAAAAGTGTTTATAAAGGAGTTTTGAAAGTTTGAAAAAGGTTCCAAGAGAAACTAGTATTTTATGTGCTTTAGAAATTCTGTTTGATGCCTTTGTATGGAGACTTGGTTTTAGTTCTACCTTGCTATTTTATGGCCACTGTATGTGCTGTTTGGTGATGATAATATGATTAAGTTTGAGCATAAATAATGTTAAAATCCATATGTGAAAGATTAGAGAAGTTAGTAACTAGAAAAGAATTAATTTGAGAGTTTTAGATCCCTTAATGTTTGATTTTTCTGGATTCTGTCCAGCAAGGTTTAGAAATGGTAATCATGGATTTAAATTAGTTTAAATGTGTAGGAATGACTCATAATTGATTTAGGACTTGATCTTGATGCCTTAGGAGCAAACCGGACTTAGAAAGGGTCATTGTTGTGACTCCTAGGTACCCGTAAAGTTAGAATTTTAGATTCTGCATCCTTGAGGTTTAGAGATGTTCTTGATCATAGTATGGAGTGAGGAATACTTAGATATAAGCCTATAGGTACCCAAGAGTTTAAGTTTTGATGATTTGTAACTTAGACTGTGAGTTAAAGACCTTAAGGGTCAATGCATAATACATTAAGAATTTGTTAATGCTATGATGTGTATATGATGCAATGCTATGTTGAGATGTTCATGATGCATGAGGAAATGATTGTTGAGATATGAAGTTTACCATAGCATGAGATTTAAATGAGGAATATGTTGTGTGATTAGCTTGTGGCATAAGTTTCGGTTTGAAGGAAGTTCCGTTTAATAGCTGTTATGCTGCCGAATTTCTGTCAAACCTTAAAGGGTTAAAGAAATGTTTAAGAGTACCATATGAGTTGAAAACCTTGGGTGACACTAGTTCAGCCGAGCACCCCTAAGAGATTTTTATATGACAAAGCACTGAGACGCGCTTTCCTGGGTGACATCGGTTTGGCCGAGCACCCCCAGAGGAGACAAATCCCTGAGGGTATGAGTAGATGTAGCCTACCAAAGCGGACAAATTACTGTGGCTTAATGCCCGCAAAGCGTTTCAAAGAGGGTATATCCTAAGAGAGGTGATCCCTGCCCCCTACCCGTACTTGCAAGTCGGGATTATTTTATTATGTTTCACTTATTCAAATAATAAGCAAGAGCTAGTGACGACTAGATGAGGTATGAGCTCATAACCTAGTTATTTTAGGGTGGCCTTATTATGCTAAAGTACCATGATTGATGTCACGAAGTTGAGGAAAGATCCACTTGAAAGTTATGTGCCCTTTATGCCACTTGTGTGTTTTCTTGAAGTTGTGATTCATTGAGATATTTGATTGAGGCATTGCCATGCATTCATGTTTTAATATGTTGCATTTATAACATCAAGATGCATGCTAAAAGGAAGGAACCTTGGATAATTGGTTTTATAAACCCTAATAATGAACCTCTTATATATGCACACCTTTTATAATTAAATCCAAGGTTCCTGAGGATGTGAATGATGTAACCTTAGGATAGGAGACTCCTACTGAGATTCTTTAGTAAGAATTCTCACTCCTTTCTCTTTCTTCTTCCGTCACATCTTCAGAGAGCGATGGCGACGTTAGTAGATTTTGTCGACACGCTGACCTTGGGAGGTTCACTATGACCCGGACCACGGGTCATATCATTTTGAGGGGCAGTGTACCGTGCGAGTCTTCATGTTCATTGGACGCCTCTTTGCACACCCTGTACAGAGCTACTGTTTCTCCCCGATGTCACCCTATGATGATGCGATGGTTTTTGAGCATGCCCGGACACGAGACGAGAGGATTCTGCGAACTTATATTGGTGGTTCGATGCCTCGAGACTTCCAGGACTACGTGCCTCAGTCCCTGAGTTTGGAGGACAACCCATCCGAGGACCCACCGACGCACATGTATAGCGAGAGCTCTACTCCTACACCTCAGTTCATGCAAGGCGAGAGCGAAGAGACTGTTACACAGCTGAGGCTGGCTAGGCGAGCCAAGAGGCGCCCCTATCGAGGAGCTCACGCTCAGTCTTCATGAGTACCCCCTCCTGCCGCCCTGCGTCCATGGATCGGTTACACACCACCCTTCCCCGGGTTCCAGTAGCAGACGTCTTAGGGGAGGCTTAGTGCATGCTCTCACACATAGACTGGATAAACCTGCTTTTGTTTTGAGGTTATCTATGATAGGTGCACTCGGGTAGTGATGGTTTATTTTATGTTACTTTATGTTTCCCTGTTGTTGTTGTATTTCCTTTTCCGCTGTATTACAAGCTCTGCCCATCCCTATAAGGGTATGACTACATATGTATTTCTAATTATGTTATTAATGAAATGTTTCTGTTATTATGATGGTCATTGCTCTGTTGTTACTTGTCCTTAATTTCTGTGTCACTCTCTGATTGCTAATCGTGTTTTATATTTTTGTCTTACGATTAGACTAAGAACGCAGCTCTCACTTTGTTTTATGTTTAAAAAAAACATTTACCCATAATTTCCGCTAAGTATTTTAGTAAAATGATGAGACTAAGAAGTAATAACCTAATAATTAGCCTAATATGTTCTAGAGTATTGGGTTAAAAATTAGGGTGTTACACTCTGGATGTGGCAGCACTAGTAGGTCTCTTTAGAGTTTGAAATGAGTTGAGTGAATACAAAGTCCCTTCCATGTATTCGTACTACTCATTAACCAAAGATAGTTCAGATATTCAAAGACCTTTATTAGTAGGATGCCGTAGGGAACAGAGGCATTTCTCCTCTTTTTTAGGGAGATGGCACTCAACATGTAATTGAAAATTAGTCTAGGATAGTTTACTTTTCTCTTTACTAGCAGACAATATAGCAACATATAGTCCATTCCTACTAGCAAGTGTGTGCTTCCCAATTTTGGTAGAAGGGAGAATTGGATAAGTGTGAAGACTTGGCGAGACATATCCATGAGACATATTGACACATCCTCTGCTGGAACACCAATAGTCATGAACTATTTCTTCTCAGACGAGCATCTAAGTCCTTCGACAGGAGCATGTATTGTAACACCCTAATTTTTAACCCAATTCTCTAGAACATATTAGGTTAAACATTAGGTTATTACTTCTTAGTCTCATCATTTAATAAAATACTTAGCAGAAATTACGGGAAATTTTTTTTTTTGAAAACATAAAACAAAGTGAGAGCCGCGAACTTAACTGTTGAATGACAGAAATATAAAGCACGCGTAACAATCATTAGAAATCATAAAGTAAAGCATATAACCAAAGGACATCAGTCATGATAACAGAGAGAACATTTCATTAATAACTTAATTAGAGTACATAAGTAGTCATACCCTCATGGAGACGGGCAGAGCTTGTAATACAGCGGAAATAAAATATAACAGAAATAAGAAAATACAAGGTACATAGTACGACAAGAAGATAAACCCAAAACGCTACCCTCCTACTAAGCTACGAGTACAATCTACAACCCTTCCCAAAAGGTACTGCCGAAGGGAAGATCTCCATAAAAGCTCGGGTACTGGCAAAGCTCTCCATCAGAGTCTAGTGACCACGGGGGTCCTTGGATGATGGATGCAGGTAACCGGGGAACCGCTCATCTCCTCCTGAGTGGGCCAATACAGTGTGAAGGGAACTCGTGGCGGCTGAATGTGAGCTCCTCGACACGAGCGCATCTCGGCTCTCCTTGCCAAGCGCGGCTGCCTCACGGTTTCCTCGCTCCCCTCGCACCGAAACTGGGGAAAGGGAGCAGAGCCCTCCGAAGGGACATGCATCGGCAAATCCTCGGATGGATCAGTCTCAAACCTCCTCGAACGAGGCACGTACTCCGGGTAGTCACGGACAGTTGAGGCAGAGGTGCGGGTGTGACGTAGCTGCTCATCATGGCAGCGAGTGTGCTCGAAGATCATGTCGTCACTACCAAAAGGTGCAGTAGGAGTGAACTGGTAACTCGAAACTGGATAAGCGAAGGGTCGTCCAATGTACACAAAAACACGGACGGCACAATGACCCTCAAAATGATACGAACGGTGGTCCGGGTCGTAGTGCACCTCCTAAACTAGTGTGTCAATGAAAACCACGAATGTCGTCATTGCTCTCTGAAGATGTGACAGAAGAAAGAGAAAAGAGAGAGAGAGGAGTGAGAATTCTTACTAAAGAATCATAGTAGGAGTCTCCTACCCTAGGGTTACATCGTTCACATCCTCAGGAACCTTGGGTTTAATTATAAAACAGTGGTCATGCATATAAGATCCAATTTAGGGTTTTCCAAAACTAATTATCCAAGGTCCATTCCTTTTAGCATGCATCTTGACATTATGAATGCAACATATGACATCATGTATGCATGTCAATACTTGAGCATATGCAACAACACATCAAAGCATATAAGCATAAACTAATGGCATAAGGGCATATAACTTTCAAGTGAATCATTCCTCAACTTCGTGACATTAATCATGGTACTTTACCATAATAAGGCCACCCTAAAATAACTAGGTTATGAGATCATACCTCAGCTAGTCGTCACTAGCTCTTGCTTATTATCTGAATAAGCGAAACATAATAAAATAATCCTGACTCGCAAGTACGGGTAGGGGGCAGGGATCACCTCTCTTAGGATATACCCTCTTTGAAACACTTTGCGGGCATTAAGCAACAACAATTTGTCCGTTTTGGTAGGCTGCATCTACCCATACCCTCACGAATTTGTCCCCCCTGGGGGGCGCTCGACCGAACCGGTGTCACCCAGGAAAGCGCGTCTTAGTGCTTTGTCACAAAAAAATCTCCTGGGGGTGCTCGGCCGAACCAGCATCACCCAGGGTTTTCAACTCATATGGTACTCTTAAACATTTCTTTAACCCTTTTAGGTTTGATGGAAATTCGGCAGCATAACAGCTATTAAACCAAATTTCCTTCAAACTGCCACAAGCTAAATCACACAACATGTTCTCATGAAATCTCATGCTATGATAGACTCATATCAAAACTAATCCATTCCTCATGCATCATAAACATCTTAACCTATCATTGCATAAATTAAGCATCATAGCATTAACACATTTCTTACGGTCTTATGCATTGACCCTTAAGGTCCTAAACTCACATTCTAAGTTATGAATCATCACAGCCTAGTCTCTTGGGTACCTATAAAGTTATAACTAAGTATTTCTCACCTCACACTATGATCAAGAACATCTCTAAACCTCAAGGATGCAGAATTCATAATCCCAACTTTACGGGTACCTAGGAGTCACAACAATGACCCTTTCTAAGTCCAATTTGCTCCTAAGGCATCAAGATCAAGTCCTAAACCAATTATGAGTCATTCCTACACGTTTAAACTAATTTAAATCTATGATTACCATTTCTAAACCTTGCTGGACAGAATCCAGAAAATTCAAACATTAAGGGATCTAGAACTCTCAAATCAATTCTTTTCTAGTTACTAACCTCTCTTATCTTTCACATATGACTTTTAACATTAATTATACTCAAACATAAGCATATTATCATCATTAACACAGCACATACAGTGGCTAAACATAGCAAGGCAGAACCGAAACATTCACCTCCATATAAGGCATCAAACACAATTTCTAAAGCACATAAAATACTAGTTTCTCTTGGAACCTTTTTCAAACTTTCAAAACTCATTTATAAACATTTTTAACATCTAAAATCATCCAAATACTTGAGAGGGCAGTAGCTAAATAAATTTTGTCTCAAGAGGTCCTAAATTCATAAAACTTGGTTCTATGCATTCCTTAAACTCATAAAAGCTTAAAAAAATTATGAAACATAGTTTTCAATACTTCTAAACAAACAAACCCTTAGAGGCCGAATGCTCAAGCCAAAGAAATAAATATTTTCAAGCATTTGTTTGAGACAACAATGGGCAAGTCTTTGAGCTCTAGGTTCATTTAAGTGATGACATAAAAATAAACATGCTCATGCACTTATTTTAGGTTCCCTTAGAAAGTAAAGTGATAGCATAAAATAAACATGAGATGCAACTCATTATTATCTTGATATTAAGTGAGAACTTGAAACATAAACATGATAATGCATAGCTTGAAATATAAATATGATAATGCAAGTTCATTCATTATCTTGATACTTAGTGATAGCAAGGAAAGTAAATATGATGTGCAAAGCATAAACGTAAACATGGATGCAAGGTTCATTTTATGATAGTTTAGAGCTCTTACAAGACTTTAACAAATAGCAACCCAACACTCATCTCATCACAAAGAGAGCTTTAGAGTTCTTGAACTAAGTTCTCAAAGGAACTATGAGGTTCTTGAACATCATCATCAAGCTCAAAGTAAATAAACTTTCAAAACAAAATAAAACCTCAACATTCAAGGAACCAAAACCGAAATATTCAAGGAAAGAAAACAAGGAAACCGAAATCAAAATAGCAAGAAAAGTAAGGGTGTTCTTGAACAAAAATCCTTTTGAGCTAGATAATAAAGATGAAACTTAGAGAAAACAAAAACTCAAGCTCTAGAGGTTCCTTTGAGATGAACACATAGTCATCATCTAGGAGCTCTCATCATTGAGCTAGAGCTCTCATCATTGAGCTATCATGTGCTCCTCAAGGCCAAGAGGCCGAAACATCAAGGAAAGAAAACAAGGAAAGTCTCAAAAAGAAAGTCCAAGAGAAAGCTAGAGAAAAACTCATTTCAAGAAAACAAAGTTTAGAAAACACTCTTACCTAGAGTGAAGACAAAATGCTTGAACTTTTGAAAAGGAAAACAAGATGATGAACTCCTCAGGGGCAAGATGGCTTCGGCCAAGGGAGGATAAGAAGGTTGGAGTTGTGTCTCAAGTGAGGTTGTGTTTGAGATGAAGTGTTTGAGAGCTTAGGAGGTGATTTGAGGTTGTGAGGTGGTGTTTGAAGGTTATGAGATGATGAGGAGATGAAGAGAGGATGAAGATGAAGATGAAGAATAAGAGGAAACTCTCTTGAAACTTAGAGAGAAAAAGAGAAAATACAAAGAAAGCTTAGAAAACTAAAAGTATGCAAATGAGCTAAAGTGTTTGCATGTGTTTCTAGGCAAGGTATTTATAGAAAATGAAAACAAATGAGAGCTCAAAGAGGAGGAGGGCTGGCCGTGTAGTTTGGGAGGGAAAGGAAAAGAAAATATCTCTTACACATTGTCATTCAAGCATGGTTTGAAGCATGGAAGCTATGATACAAGGCATGGCTTGATTTGAGTGAATTTCCTATCAATTTTGAATGAAATAAATCTTCTAGAAACGATGCATGGCTGGTTTTTTTTCAGCCACAAATAAATGAGGAAAATGGGTTATTTTAATTAGTTATTCATTTGGAAAATCAAGCTTGATTGAAAGTATAACAAGGCATGGTGTATATGACTTGAGGTATGGCTTTGGAGTGTTGAAAATTTGAACATGTGATGCATATGGATGGCATGGAGTTTCGGCCAGACCAGGGGCAGCAGAGAGGGAAGAAAATCTTTCATGTAATTGGGTGTTAATGATAGGTTTAGATGTGTATTAGCTTAGGTACAAGGTTAGGAATAATTAAGCTTAAGTTTAAGTGACTAAGAATGAGGTTTAGGGATTTTATGACAAGATTAGGAGTGCTCATACATCATTAGAGAATTAAAAACTCATTTGTGAATAAACAATGTGAAACACAATTCCATGATTTAAGGAATTGGAAAGAGAAAATACTATTTAAGATTCCATGACTAGGAGTCTTGAATTTAAAATAGGATTTCAAGTTGTAACTAAGCACTTTTAGGTTCTAATCAACTTTAATAAATTATTTTGACTCAAGATTAATTAAGGAAATTAATTAACCTTCGATTAGAGCCTAATATTGCTTAGGTTTGCTTAATCACGCGATTAAGCATAAAAACACGAAACTAGGGGCAAAATCATAATTTTACACTAATTTCGCCCGGGATCTCCGAGACCAAAACTAAAGTCAAAGAATACATAAAAACACTTTTTAAAACCATCTAGAGAAGTTTCGGGTTCATCCGGCACTTGCAAACGGGTAAAACACCGCAGGGGCATTTTGGTCATTTTGATCCGAAAATTCGAAAAACGAAATTTTCGATCCCGGAAAGATACACAAGTCATCTAATCCCCTTCCAACATTGAGTTTTCCCTTCAAGTACTGCTAAACTGGCTTTCCTCGAATTCCGGGCCGAAAACGACCTCAGGGGCACTTTGGTCACTTTCACTCTAGCATAAAATCGGGGCGTTACATGTATAATGTTGGAATAATCAGACAAACTAAGCTCTAAGTTGGTAGCTTTTATGTAGGAGGTTAGCATGAAATCAAACACTTGCACTAGCCTGGAGTAGAACGTAGTAACCATCCCTGTGAGTACCCAGTCAGAGAGATTGACAAATCCTTCCCATCCTTGAAATGAGATGACTTCCAATAGTATGAGAACTTGAGCCATCACTTCCTATCATAATATCTTCCCAGGTGATATAGGTTGCTAAGAGAAGTTTTCAGCATAGTGTTGCTGGTGATAAGGTTCATTGAACATGAGAAGTGTTCCCATGTTGGTAATGCTACCGGAATAATGTTTTCTATTAGCCATTCTCAAGGTTGTATATGTACGGTAGAAAGAAGAAGAAAATTTTTTTAAACTTGAGAGGATTTGGCGGTGAAAGCTTGAGAGAGATGGAGAGCGATTTTGGTTTCAGGAGGAAAGTTTTGAGGGGGAGTGAATATGAAATGGTTTAAGGAAGCATATGGTGGAAAATGAAGATATAAGTGTGACATGTGAGAAGTTGGAGGTTATTTAAGTGATGGAACGTCACTGGCTAAAGGTGAAACGATGTGGGAGAGAGAAACAAAACAAAAAGAAAAAAAAAAGTAGGAATTATCTTGCCCTTTTTTCATCTATTTCAGAAAGAGTGATCTCTGATTCTTGAGATTATTTTCTAAAGAGGTTACTTTTTGAGCTCCAGTTCTCCCTTTTTGATCACTCAGAGTGTTACGATATTTCAAGTAAGGAATCATCTTTACATTCTAAACCCCATGAGACTAAATGTTTCCCATTTTTCTATCCTCATTCCTCATTCTTTCTGAGCTACCAAATTAATAAAGCATTCTCCAATGTAATCTTTGGTCTTGTAAACTGATTTCTTTGTTTGGACTTCAATTTAGAGTTATGAACGGAGAGTACCTAGAGAAGTTAATGTATATGAATGCTTTATGCAGATTAAAAAAGACTTTAATTTTTTTTTCAAAACACAGCAAAAATTATTTCAAACAAGGTTTGACATCAAGGGCTTGGACCTAGAGCGCTCAATGAAAACTTTAACCAGATTAATAGCATTAGCATTGTTAGAAGATAGGAATTTTGGCATGCCTCAAATGATGATCTTCTGGTTGCTTTCTTATCAACAGCATCTGGGTGTAGCAGTTTGTGATAAGGTCTATTTTAACCTTCGGCATCAAAGAAGGCAAAGATATTCGTTTCTTTGCACAGTTAGGAGCTTTAAGTTTTTCAAGAAAATGGCATCATCCTCTGATCTCTTAGTTCCATTTGGCTTATTTCTTAACATCCACTTTGTATCAGTGACGGCTTTCTTTTTTTGGTCAAGCATTCAGACTTTGCTTTTCTCAATTTGGTTCAGCTCTTTATGCATAGTATCCACCTAACTTTGATTACTCAAAGCTTCTTCAATACGCTCAGGTTCAATGGTGGTAATGAAAGAATAATTTGATATATTTCTTAGGGGTGATCTGGTTTTCACTCCCTTTGAAATGTCTCCAAGAACTCTATATTTCAAAATTGTCTTTAGATTAGAAACACTTTTGTAGTTTCTGTGCCTAGAAAATCTTTAGCTTCTTTTCCATATTCAGATTACTCTTCTTTGTGTTTAGAAATGCATTTTTAATTGCTTTTGGAGTTCTGAGCATGCTTTCTGAAGTTTCAAAGTTCTGGATCTGCTTTCTGGAAGTTTGGCTTTCATCTGCATGCTTTTAGAAAATTCTTTGAGACTTATTTTCTCAAGACTTTCTTCTAATCCTATGAGATAGCAAGAAAAGTTTTTCTTGAATACTTTTCATCATTGAAGTTAAGCTATTTGGAGATATGAATACTTTTCATCAATGAAGTGAAGCCATTTGGAGATCTCAAGCTTCATGCTCCAGATCCATTTTCTGAACCTGGAAAGGTATCTAGGATAGACACGGTCTTTATGTTCATTTGTATCTCAATCAGTGGGGATGTTCAGACATACCTGCAATAAAAAGGATTTTCATTTTGGTACTCAACTTTCTTAACTCCATCTTAGTTAGTTTTCAAGAAGAGAGATTTCCTATCTTTTCTAATAGATTTCTTCAAAATATTTTTTGTTAGACAGGTGTCCCTTCTAGTGACAGAGAGAATAAGAAAATATGATGATAGTTTTTAGATGAGGCTACATTTCTTTTTTCTGCTCTATTTCCTCTTCATATCTCAAATCTATTTTCTGAAACAATGGACTCTTACCTTTAAGCATAAGTTTATGATTTTAGGACCTTTTGCCAATTTGATTTAGGTCAGATTCAGAAGTCATGAAATTCTCTCAAATTCATAAATAACTTTATGAGATCTTCCCAATTCAATTTTGAGACTTCAGTTTCCAAGGCCTAAGGTGTAAACTCCAGAACCCTTTAGAAAGTATGAGCTTTATTGTTTTGAATGACAACAAAGCCAATTTAAAAAAAAAAATACTTTGAAGAATAACTAATAGCCACCTTAAGTTTCTTGACTAAGCTTAACAGGTGTTTCCGAAGTGTACTATTGGACTTAAGCGAAAATGATTTCACTTTGCATGTACAAACATGTTTTTATCTTGTGGGGAGAGGATAAGCTTAGATGAAATGAAAATTATATCAAACAAAATATGCTCTTGTGCATCAAGGAACCAAGCTCACCGAAACAGAATCAAGAAACGAAGGAAATGGTTATCAGAAAGTAACACTGAACTTTAGAAAGAATAACTACAATGAAGATAACATACAAAAGCTGGAAGCAACGTGTTACTCAATTTTCAATCACCATAATCATGGACTATTCATCATCAAAAGCCAATATTGAAGATCAAAAGACAAATGAATTAACAACGAACTAGCATCACTCTTCAGGAAGTTTGCTTCATAAAAAAGGGAGGGAAATCGGTTAAATTTGAAATTCAAAATCAAAAGTCAAACTAGTTTCTTTTAACTGTGACATCATCTCTTCAGCACCCTCAATCAACTGTGAAAGGCTTATTAAGGAGTTTAGAAACCATGCTTAGAAGATAGAAAAGCAATTTCTGATAGACTTCATAAACCTTAACTCATCAACGGTTTCTGAAAAAAGAAATCTAACACCAGACGAGCTACTCCTCTAGATTATGTTTCCAAAACCCACGAGTACTCCTATGCATCTACCGCAAATCATTGATATTGATCAGAATGGTGAAAAGGTTTCATACAATAGTTACAGTGGAATGATCAAGTCACTATTGTACCTTTTAGCTAGGAGACCAGATATTCAATTAAGTGAGGGGATTTGTGCTAGATTTTAATCAAACCCAAAGCAATCACACTTAAATGCCGTTAAAAGAATCTTCAGATATTTATCAGATACTACTAATCTCGGCTTGTGTTATGAGAAAGGTACATTTTGTGATATTGCAAGTTATTGCGATGCCGACTTCGCAGGAGACAGAGTAAAAAGAAAAAGCACCAATACTTATTGTTGCTTCTTTGGAAATAGCCTGATCACATGGTCATGCAAAAAGTATAATACCATTACTCTCTCTACTGTAGAAGCAAAATATGTAGCAGTCGCAAATTATTGTACTCAGATGCTGTGGATCAGAAACCAGCTAGAAGACTATCACCTAAGGTATTCCAAAATCCCCATCTTCTGTGATAATACAAGCAATATAAATCTTGCTAAAAATCCCATTCAGCACTCCAGATCAAAACATATTGATATAAAGCATCATTTCATTATAGATCATGTTCAAAAAGGAGATTTTGAATTAATATTTATAAATACTGAAGACCAAGTGTCTGACATATTCACTAAACCTTTAGCCAAAGATTGTTTTTGTACTCTAAAAGGTCTATTAAACTTAAAGCCTTTTTAAATTTCATAAGATATTCAAGTACTCAAACTTCTTTGGGTTTATCTTCACAACTCCAAACTGAAGCAAAACAAAAAGATTAGGGTATAAGTTAAAAAAGAAGCATCTGGAATGAAGAAATAAGCGGCAAAGTTCAGAAGTTGCGGCAGCAAACACTGAAAATAATTCAGTGACCATGAGAAGTGTAAAATTGTAGCACCCTAAAAAATTATTTAAAAATTAATTTAAGCTTTTCTAGTCATAATTTTAAAAATTCAACAGACATAGAAATGATGAAAATGATCTAACGAATCTGTAAAACAAAAAATGAATAGTACCATTGTGGGCTCCACAGGCCTGTTGGGACAGCCGAAACCCTAGAATTAGAGCTTGGAGATGCTCGAAACTAAGAAATTATAGGATTAAGATTAGAAATGGTTAGGAATAAAGATTTTACATCTAGAATTAATTTTCGGGCAATAGTTGATTACCTGGGTACATTGTTTTACCCATTCGATAAAATTTCAGTATGCAATTTTCAGCATCGAAAGAAAGTCAAACCTTTAGAATAAAGTTATCCTCTATAGCCAAATTTAAGGCTAAGATTTAATCTTGATTTACAAGATTAAATCCTAGCCATTTATCTTGCTTTCTTGTAGGAAAAGTTTAGTTTTATATTAAATCAAAATTAAACATAACTTATAATGATTATAAGCCACAAAAATTTGTCATTTTTCATCTTCCATTCTCGGACAACAATAGAAACCCTTTCAACCTCCATTGTTTCTTCTCAAAACGCATCAAAACTTGATTAAAAACTCCAAAATCCTAGCCTAGGCTTGATAAAACACTAAACTTCCTTCACTAAACTTATTCTACACATCAATATTTACAAATCAAACCAATTGAAATCTCAATTCTCTATCAATCCTCACCTTGATACCTCACTTCCTCACTATTTTAAGAAGGTTTAGGTGCTATATGGGAGGTCTTGAAGTAAGCAAAATCATTCTTGGAACATCCTTGGAGCATAGAGCTCAAAAGCTTTCAAAATAGGGTTTCCTTTGGTCCTTTCTTTCCAATTTTATGCTGGACTTTTCTGATTAGGTTTGGTCCAAAATTGTGATTATATTGGTTGATAATATGTTGATGTTGATGTGTTAATTTTTGTGGAGTGTTTGGTGCTGTGAAAAAATCATTTTTATCAAAAGAGATTTTGAATTAGTTTGCTGGATTTTCGGTTTTCCTACTGGCAATGATTGCTCATGAATTTTCTGAGGGAATTGTTGGTGTTGTCATGAGCTATAAAAAATATATGTGGAAATTAACATATGGGGTTAGTCCCACGAATTTTCTTGTGCTCTAATTTTTATTATACTACTTTAAAAAAATGAAGAACCGAGAATGTAACTATGCTGTCTGGATTATGGGAACTGCAGTGCTGATTTTGTATAATTTTTTTATCATAATGAATAATTGAATTATCATTTAAAATTTTTATAGGGAGTTAATAACATCTTGAAGTGTAACTGTGATTTTTATTTTGAATTGTTTCTATCATTTGCTAAATTTAAAAATTGTGAGAACCCTATTCTGAGCTGTGAAAAAGTGGCCTCTGACCACTAAATTTCTATAATTTATTTAGCATAGTTAGAGAACTCTAATTGCTGAGAATTTTACAGGATCTTTCTGACATATTGAGATGTCATGAGGAATTTTTGTGACCCTTCAATTGGCCGTTTGATTGAGAAATTAATTATTGTTACTGGAATGACAAGTCTACCAAGGTGATGGAATGGTGATCATGCTTTAAATTAATGATAGAATGACATTTAGTCCAAATATATGTATATGAATGCATGCTATTGACTTTAAAAGTTGGTTTAAGGCATGATTGGAGTCATATTGTGAATCAATGCCTATATGTGTCTTATTACATGCATTTGAAAAGAAAAGTGAATGATATATTGAACTACGCACAATAGCAATAAGTAGTTACACAAGATCCTTTTGATTTGTCAAGGGCACATAGACTGATAAAAAATCCTTTTTTATTTATCGAGGGCACATATACTGATAAAAGATCCTTTTAATTTATCGAGGGCACATAGAGTGACATAAAATCCTTTCGATTTATCGGGGGCACATAGGGTGACATAAGATCCTTTTGACTTGTCAAAGGTAAATAAATATAGATGAGATCCTTTTGACTTGTCAAGGGCAAATAAAGAGATATGAGGTTTTCTTTGACTCATCAAGGACAATTACAAATAAGTCCATTACACTTAGCATATCCATAATCATGTTATATGTAAATGGTTGATTAGAATTACTTACTATGTGCTTGAGCTTTATAATATATGTGCGCCAACTAAAAGCTATCCATTTCGGAAGTATGATTTGAAATTTTAAAAATGAACCATTGATATACGTTGCATGCTCACTTTTTGTTAATAAACCGAAATGGCTGGAACGATGACAATGACATTATGATTGTGTATTTGGGGAGTTACCCTACTGAGAGTTGTATAATTCTCACCTCTATGTTTTTGTGTTCCCGTGTCGTCTCCAGGTTGATCCAAAGAACTATAGGACTACTAGATAAAGGGATCGAGATTGCAGTAGTTTAGTAGTTAATAATTTAGTTCATTGTATTTAGTTGGAGACATATGTATGTAAATGTAATAGAGATTGTATATGTATATAAGCTCATGGTCAAGCTTCCTTATGTAATTGACTTTATATTAAATAAATATTTTATATCTTGTTATATATTTAAATTGAATTACACTAGTTATTACACGAATCCATTAAGCTCACTATAGATAATTAAGAAAGGTCTGCTAATTAATAAGTAACAACTCTTAAGTATGATATCATGACTTAAGGATGAGGTTGTGCTTGGGAGGGTGTTACAAAAATAAACTTCAAAAATAAGAATAGGCATTCTCACTCTTCCACGTTATTAGAAAGAGCATCGAGACTCGAAGCATCTTCGAGAAGCAGAACACAAAAATAAAACTACTCGGTTAGATTATGATAGAAATCAACTACAATGCTACTCCATCTTCTCAAGTCATTATCTATCCTGCAGTTGAAGCTTCCTAAAACTCTACCTATGGTTGAAAAGCAATGTTGTATCAACATCCACCTCAACTAGCTTAAAACTCAAGCATGAAGACACCTCTGATGATTTCTCGCTAGTAACAATGGGGCTAGTGATGTTGTTCCTAACTTCCAGCACACCTCCTTTTTGTTGATGACAAAAGGGGGGAAAAGAAATGAAAATCTTGTGCTGAAAAATATAGGGGGAGTAAAATTGAAGGGGAGATACTCAAAGAGAAGTTTAAGAATGTTCAAAATCTATTTAAACATCTGCATGTCATGGATATCATATAGTCTTTATCACTAATGCATGACAGAACATATTGTGTCTACTACCATAATTCATTTCATATTACATAAGCATCACTTGGGCATTCCCATAACATGACTGAAAAAGATTCATCATATATAAATATTCAAATATTAGTCTAAAAAAAGGCATAGAAAAGGAATGTCTAAATAAGAAATTTATTTAAAGAAATTACCTATTCGTCATTTATTCAATCACACTTAAATGTTAGGAAGTCGTTTTATGACTAGAATCAAGCTTATTCGTAGATTTGGACTAAAACGATGACATCTACTTTAGTATCTTGGTTAAAGAAGCATTCTGATTTAAATCAGAAAATATCATCATGAATCAAACAGCTTTGATTTAAGTCAACTTAAGGCTTAAAAATTTTCTTGGACATATTTAATCATGTCTTAAGAAAAGGACTTACTAAGATTTAAGAATCATGATGTGTTGAAAGAAAATGAAACTTATCATATTATATTCTATATGATTTCTTTCAACATCTCTTCAAAAGATTTTCTTCCAATTAGTTTGTCATCATCAAAAAGGGGTAGATTGTACACTCCAGAACCCCTCAGAAAGTATGAGCTCTATTGTTTTGAATGACAACAAAACCAATTAAAAGAAAATACTTTGAAGAACAACTAATGGCTGCCTTGAGTTTCCTGACTAAGCTTAACAGGTATTTTTGAAGTGCACTATTGCACTTAAGCAAAGATAATTTCACTTTGTATATGTGAACATATTATACCTCAAAAAAAGAGGATAAGCTTAAAGGAAGTGAAATTGAAATTTTGTAATGCTCTTATTGGCTATTCATAAAGGCAAGTGGTGTGTCTCTTTCTAGGCCATACATTTGTCACATTAGGTGGCAAGTGGCACTGTAAACTTCATACAGTGTAAAACCTACATGCCGTAATTTAACTGAAGGGGTAAAATACTGTACTCATAAAATAGACATTCCCTGAAATTAAATTTCGGGTCTACAATTCTTTATTTCTAACTATTCCTAATCTTAATCTCACATTTGCTCAGTCTTGGGCATTTTCGGGGCCCATTACAAGGCTTCAGTGGTCCCAGTGGGCCCATAGGGGTACTATTCACTCTTTTGTTTTTGCTCACCTCAAGTCATTTGTATCTTAACTTACTCTTTCAAAAATGTAAAATTTTGATTGATAAAGTGTAAATAAAATTTCTAAACTAACCTTGGGTGTTACATTACCATCCTCCGTAAAAGAAAATTTTGCCCTCAAAATTTCGTACTTGGGAGTAATTCTGGGTAATTTTGCTTCATAGGTAATTCTAATTCCTAAGTATATTCTTCATTTCCTAGCTACTTTCACTAACGACACTGACTTATTTCTAAGCTGTTTACTTTCTTTTCCAATGATCTGGATTGGAGGTACTTGAAATGTAAGGTCATCCTTTAACTGTATGGATTCGACCTCTAGCTCATGCCTTGAGCCTAGGTGATATTTCCTGAGCTAGGATACATGAAAAACATCATGGAGGTTTGACAACTGAAGGGGTAGAGCTATATGATATGCAACTGGGCTGGCTCGTTGAACGATTCGAAAAGGACCTTTGAATTAGGTGACAATTTCTTAACATTTAGAGCTCCACCTATACCTATAGTAGGGCTGACTTTTAAGAATACATGTTCTCCTTCTTGAAACTCTAGTGGTTTTCTCCTGATGTCTACATAACATTTTTGTCGACTCTGTGCAGTGAGAATTTTACTCCGAATCCTTTGGATTTGCTCAGTGGTCTAGTTGATCAGATCAGGCCCTAACAACTTTACTTCTCCAGGATCATACCAACATAAAAGAGATTGACACTTTCTACCATAAAGGCTTCATATAGAGCCATGCCGATACTAGCATGGTGGCTGTTGTTATAGGCAAACTCAACCAGTGGCAACAACTTATCCCAACTCCCTCTTTGGTCTAGTACACACGCTCTCAACATGTCTTCCAAGGTCTGTATGGTTCGCTCTATCTTCCTATCAGTTTGAGGATAATAAGCAGTACTGAAACAAAGCTTAGTTCCAAATGATTTTTGAAGAGCTCCCAGAACCTTGAAGTAAACCTTGGGTCTCAATCATAAATTATGGAAGAAGGGACAACATGTAATCGCATTATCTCCTGAATATAGAGATAGGCTAGTTTTTCTAAGGGATAGTTGGCTCTAATAGGTAAAAGGTATGCACATTTAGCTAATTGGTCCACTATTACCCATATAGAATCATATCCTGAGGATTTTCTCGGTAATCCCAACACAAAGTCCATCGAGATGCTTTCCCATTTCCATTTACGATTCTCCAGAGTTTGAAGTGCTCCTATAGGTTTTTGATGTTCTATTTAGACCTATTGACAAGTCAAGCATTTCCTGCCAAAACTAGCAACGTCTGACTTCATCTTTGGCAATCAAAACATTGTTTTTATTTTGCATACATCTTAGTTGTCCCTGGGTGCATAGTGAAATCACTTTCATGAGCTTTCTCCAGAATTCTCTTACTGAGATCATCATTTGCAGGTATGCATATTATGCCTTTGTATCTCCATATTCCTTGTTCATCCTGGCTAAATCCTATCAACTTTCTTGTGTGAACCAAGTTCAAAATTTCTTCAAATTCTGGGTCATCATGTTGTATCATTGAAATCAGGTCCTTGAAGTTACTTGCCACCCTTATTTGACTTAAGAAAATACCTTGGGGAGTTATAGAAATTCCTAAGTTAAGGTTTCTAAAGCTCTCCACAAGTTCTTCCTCTTTAATCATCATCCATGCCATGCTTAAAGATTTCCTGCATAGCTCATCGGCTATGACATTAGCTTTGCTAGGGTGATAGTTCAAAACAAAATCATAATTGTTAAGGAATTCCATCCACCTCCTTTGTCACATATTCAATTCTTTCTTATCAAAGAGATATTTCAAGCTCTTATGATCAGAGAAAACCTCTAATTTTACTCCATAAAGGTAGTGTCACCACACTTTTAAGGCAAAAACTGTAGCTACAAGCTCTAGGTCATAGGCTGGGTAGTTCAACTCATGGGGCTCTAACTATCGAGAAGTATAAGCAACCACATTCCGATTTTATATTAGTACACATCTTAATCCTTTGGTAAAAGCATCACAATATACTTCAAATGGTTCATGAGGATCAAGTAGTACCACTATTAGAGCTGAGGTTAGCTTTTGTTTCAACTCTTGGAAACTCCTCTCTCACTTAGGTGTCCATTGGTATGAAGCATTCTTCCTGGTCAGCTTTGTTAATGGTAAGACTATTTGGGAAAAGCCCTTGATAAACTACCTATAATACCCTGCTAATCCCAGGAAGCTTTGGATTTCGATAACCATTGTTGGCCTTTCCCAATGGAGTACCACTTCAACTTTACTAGGGTCCACTGATATTCCCCCTCATGACACTACATGTCCTAAAAATTTAACTTCGTCAATCCAAAAGTTGCACTTGGATAGTTTTGCATAAAGCTTCTGTTCCCTTAGAATTTGAAGTACTATTATAAGGTATTTGGCATGTTCCTCCTCATCTTCAAATAGATGAGTATATCATCTATGAAAACAACCACAAACTAATTAAGGTGAGGTAGAAAGATTTGGTTCAATCCATGAAAACAGCTAGAGCATTAGCTAGTCCAAATGACATTACTGTATACTCATAATATCCATAACAGGTTCTGAAAGCTATCTTGGGAATATCTTCATCTTGAACCCTAATTTGATGATACCATGACCTTAAATCAATCTTTGAGGATACTATTGCCCCTCGTAGTTGACCCATAAGGTCATCAATCCTTGGTAAAGGGTACTTATTCTTTATCGTCACCTTGTTCAGTTGTCGACAATCAACACACAACTTGATGCCTCCATCCTTTTTCTTGACTAAAAGGACAGGGGCTCCTCATGGTGAGGCATTTGGTCTAATAAATTGTTTCTTCAAAAGCTCTTCAATTTGTGCCTTCAACTCTACTGGTTCAAGAGGAGACATTTTGTAAAGGGAAATTGAGATAGGACCTATTCCTGGCACCAACTCAATTGAAAACTCAATCTCCCTTTTCAAAGGGAATTCTGAAATATCTTCTGGAAAGATGTCAGGGTACTCTCTAACTATCGGGATTTCATCTAGCTTTCTTTCACTTTCAACTTCACTTGCCAAGAGGAAAACATATCCTTGACTTTCAGTTTTACTATAGTTTGACTCTATAGAATTTAGATAAAAACACATAGGAATTATAGGGTTAGTAAACAAGACAAAGCCAAAGGAAACAATTTTGTCAGCACAATGCAAGGACACTCGGTTGGGCATAAGCCAATTCATTCCTAAAATTACATCTAAGCCAGACAAAGGAAGAGATATTAAGTCAAATACAAATTTTTTATCTCCTATTCGAAAGGAAAAACTTATACATACTTGGCTAGTCCTAACAGACTTATCGATAGGAGTGGAGACCATCAAATCATAAGGTAATATGGATATAGGTAACTATAATTCGTGTACGCAACTATAGGATATAAATGAATAACTAGCACCCAAATCGTACAGTACATTTAAGATGTTACCATTAATTTCACACTCACCTTGAATCAAATCCTTGGATTGAGAAACTCCCTCAACAATCAAGGAAAAGATGCAACCTTGGCATTGTGGCCGGGAACTAGGTTGTTGATTTTGGTTAGGACATTCATACATCATATGTCCTGGCTTGCCACAGTTATAGCAAACATTCTACCCTACTAGACATGGTTTGTTCCCATGGTTCTTTCCACACTTTGAGCATGGCTTAACCCACTATTATTGCTTTCCTCTAGCGTTATTTAATGAAAGTTATCTTCTTTGCTGATGGTTAGGCTGGAATCGTTGGCCTTATGTGTAACATCCCTTGCTGCTTTATGGATTGACGACTGTCCCCACAAACCAACACGGGTCTTTTCAGCATGCTTTGTCCTCACTCACACGCTTCCTAGGAAAACTTCCAGGAGGTCACCCATCCTAAAATTACCCCAGGTCAAGCTTTCTTTCAGTTTGGGCTACCGAAAAGAAGATGCATCTTGTTGATATAGGTAGTACGAATCAATTCATATAAGCCCTCCTCAACTGTATAGTCCCATACCTATACAGTCTTAGGATCCCTCTCATTCGGGTGTGTAATCGGTTCATTCATGTACCCCTCCGCTTAGAGGACCTTGCGAGGAGCCGCTCCTTGTCCGTGCCCTCTTTGCACCGGCGATCACTCCTCGTCCTCGTCCCCGGGCGTTACATTATGGTGCCAATCTTTTTCTAGAGTCCTATTTGGTGGACTTAGAGGTTGCTAATTTCAGATTGTATCCTTCAACCAACCGACATTTGTCCACCGATGTCATATAATCCTTAATTTCTAAAAGTCCCACTGTGACTTCAATATCCTCCCATAATCCACCCTGGTACTTAATACACTGCCAAGCTTCATCTGGATCTCATTGGTAGATGGTAGAGAACTTGCACAACTCCTCAAACTTTACAGTATACTTATCTCCTTGTTAAAGCATAATAAATTCCAGCTCTTTTGCTTTTCTTACTAAAGTAGGGAAATATTTCTGATAAAAAGCCTCTTTAAAAATATTCCAAGTGATTTCAGGTCGAGAAGCTTCCAACAGCCTCCTAGCTCCATTCCACCAAAACTCAACATCAGTTACCAACATATATGTAGCAAAGGCCACCTTTTGACTTTCGATACAAGCCAAAACTGAAAAGATCTTCTCCATTGCCTTGATTCATTCTTCTGCCTTACCTGGGTTAAAGACTCCTCTAAATGGTATGGGATTAGTCTTCTTAAACTCTACAAACTTCTAGTACTCCATATCCATCTTGATGCCTGTAGGATTTCTAACGAGGTCTCCTTCCATATTTCAATCCAATCTTTCCATCATTCTGTTGGCTACTGCAGCTTATTTTCTCATTATGGCCATCATTTCACGAAATATGTCCATTGTTCCTGCTTCTAGTTCATTTGCATTATCCACATTGTCTCTATTTCACCTATTGGAAGTCATTTGCCCCTGTCGCACTAAGCAAAATTATTTAGTTGATAAAGCTCAATATTAAGCTAAGTGCGGCAATAACCTATAACATCCATAACCAGCAGTCATGCTTACTAAATTCTAAATCTAACTTAAACAATTGAAACCTAAATTGCATGACATTTTCTATGATATTCAGAGTATGCTAAAGCATAGTCGGTCCATTCCTCAAGCTGTGTTAGGATGAACCACTCTTATACCAATTTGTAACATCCCCCCAATTTTAATGTTCCTGCCTAGGCTGGTACACTGTAAATAAGGGTGTAATACTATATACCGTATCCATATGGTCTATAATAAAAAGTATACTTATTTAAGTATAAGATTGTATTCAATTCAAATATTCATTATTCACTTTTTAATATTACGAAGCGTTAGTGCGTAGTGATATCTAGTATATCGGTAAAGAGCTTATATAAAACAGAGTATCATATGAATTTATGTAAATATAAAAAAAAGAAACAAAAAAAATCACAGTACTTTCATGCATGAACACTAGGGCACATAGGCCATTTTAGCACATATTTATAATATACAGTATATCATAGTCTAAAGTCCATGCAAGGACTGCCAAAGTACATCAAAACATGAAAACTTGCTACTGCCCTATAGAAAACCCATCAAAAAACTATGTACAACAAGTATTCCTATCAATCAAGCTCAATTGTTAGCAAGTATGTGTCATATTACTACATATATAAGCGTCTGGCGAACCCTGGGAGACATAGTAACACTCTACAGAAATCGGTTTACCATCAGGACGATGGTGTCACCTCCTAGAGGGGAGTCAGGGTCAGACACAGAACTATCACCAGGGGTAGAAGGTGATGCTGGCATGGGAGTAGGGTCAGGAGGAAGAGGAGGCGTAGCTATATCAGGTATGGGTGGAGCGGGTGGTGGATTGATAATCATCATATGTGCTAGGTGAAAAGGGACTCCATCAAATGGAAATTCGGGATCAAACAATGGGCTCAATACTGAAAAAGTAAACAAACAATGGAAGAAGATATATACAAATAGTTGGACATATGCAAGGGCGAACAAGGAGTCCAAGACAGGATCATAATGGCAACTCAAGAAGGAAGATCATCAATACCATTGCTTATATCTGCATAGACATGGAATACAAATAGGGATGAGAATTCTAAAAATCCTCAGTAGGTTATTCCTATGCATACATAACTGTTATTATTATCTACCCAGCTACTTCGATTTAATTATGAACAGTTGAATAAGAATTTAATAATTGAAAGTAATCATCCTAGTTAGGAAAATATTTATTCGAAGTAGGTTCGTTTTTTCTAATTATCAATTTAAGAATAAAAATGGAGACTTAACATACAAACAACTTGGTTTCAATTAAAACATCAAGCATTATTCACATGGTACACAGCATAACAATAACTTAAAACAATTTGCCTCTTTGACTGTCTTGACCCTTAGTCATTATGGGTCTGCCCACTCTATATCATAGAATGTGTCCTATGATTGAGCTCATTCCTATACGTGGTCCTTGGATTTTGTCTTCAATTCACACACAAACCTATTTCTAGCTAAGTTTGCTCCCTGACCCAATCAAGGGTAGTTAGGTTCACTCCTTAATTGACCAGATTTACTTTCCAACCCAATAAGACAAAATCTCATGTTTTTCTCGCATATATGTGTGTGTGTGCATGTGTGTGTGTGTGTGTGTATAGGCAATTGTAATAAGTATTCACATCTAGATGTCCCTGGCATCATCAATAAGTCCATATATCATAATGACGTCAAGTCATAAACATTTTATAATTTCTTCAGCCAATCCTGCTTGCTACCAGAGTTTTAGTTTTAAGAGAAATTATCATTAATTTACCAAACATCATTAGAACAGGGCAAAACTATTTTTCAAAGATGATTCAATGTATAAAGGAGTGCCTGTAAAAATTTCAAGGCACAAAAAGGTCTCTAACTATATTAATAAATTTTCACAATTTCAAAGGTTAGGAACTACACAATTTCAGCCAACAGCCAGAAATTTCTATTTTTCTACCCTGTCAAATGAAATCCAAACTTCGTATAAAAAATTAGGGTTAACCTCAAGATGTCCTCAACATCTTGTGAAAATTTCAAAGTCAAAATCGATGCTAGGGTAACAAAATTAGACAAATTCAGTACTATAAACTGGACTGGCTTGGTAGAAAACCTGACCTGTTCAATTTTCCATTTTTTAAAAATAGCAAAAGTGATTAAGATGAGCCAAGAAAATTACTAGAAGCTCTTCCATATGTTAGCTTCACTAGATAAAAATTTCAACTCATGATCATGCCTCTAAATTAGTGAAAAAATTCAAAATTTTTCACCTGCTTACTCAAAAACGAGATTTCCAGCAACAAGGGTCAAAACATCCATCTACCAAAATTAACACATCAATATTCATGTATAATTAGCCAATAAACCCAAGAATTTCAGACTTAATCAATCAGGAAAATCCATAGTAAAATTTGAAAGAAAAGTGGATGAAATAAGCCCTACTTGGCTCTTGCAAGTTCTTGATATTGTTCTTGGTTTTCCTCAAGGACTCCTACACTCAACTATTGATCAAACCCTCTTAAATCCTCTAGTAACACAACAAGGATAGCAGCAAACTTGATAATATGATGAGATGAGGGTTCCCTATTGGTCTTTGATTTTTGGGTTTCAAGAGGTAGGTGATAGTTGATGCTTTGGTTATGGAGTTTGGAGTTTAACTTTGAGGTTTCAAGCAAAGCTCTATGTGTTAATGAAGAAGACAATAAAGAGGATGTAATGAGAGTGTCTTGGCTGAACCTTGAAGAGGAAAAATGAGAAATATGGTATTGTGTTCATTTATTACATATCTTGTGTTGTAATATATTTCTATCACAAATTAATTCCTTAAAGTAAAATTCAAATTTTGTAATGCTTTCATTGGATATTCATAAAGGCAAGTGGTATGTCTCTTAGGTCATACACTTGTCACATTATGTGGCAAGTGGCATTGTAAACTTCATACAATATAAAAACAACACGGCTTAATTTAACTAAACGGGTAAAGTATTGTACCCGTAAAATAGATATTCCCCGAAAATAAATCTGGTTCTAAAATTCTTTATTTCTAACTATTCCTAACCTTAATCTCACATTTTCTCAGTCTCGGGCATTTTCCAGACCCAATTCTAGGGCATCAGTGGTCCCGACAGGCCTGCGAGCCCCACAGCAATACTATTCTTTTTTTTTTTTTTTTTGCTCTCCTCAAGTCATTTGTATCTTAATTGACTTTATCATAAATCTAAAATGATATCTTAAAGTGAGGGCAGGTGAAAAATTAAAATTTCAATTAGTTAGCTTGGTAGATCTTAATGAGTGGAAGAAGTTTGTGATTTTAACAAATCTAGGCAAGGATTTGGATCAATTTTTCATGGTTTTGGTGAACAACAATTGGGGTTGGTTGGTTTTTGGTTTTGGCCGAGATGATGATGATGAAATGGAGTGATAAGGTGGTTGTCTTGTATTTATCTTAATTTAAACTTTAGACATCATTTAATGTAAATGCATAATCCTTTGAAAAAGAAAATAAGATGGATGGCTAGGATTGTTTTCTTGCTCAAAGAATGGATCTTGGCCATCCACTTGGCTTAAGATAAGTGGGGTCACTTTAACTTGATGAACAAGTAGCATTTTCAATGTTAAAATCTTATACTGAAATTTCATGCACATTTTTTTCTATTAAAAAATATAAATAAAAATATCACAACACAATTGAGCATGCATAATTTCAGATCAATATATATATATATATATATATATATATATATATATATATATATATATATATATATTTATTACAATAGATAAGCAAGTACAAGAGTTTGATAGCAACGAGTTAAGGTGAAATGATGATTTTATTCTTAAGAATGATTAGAAATTTTTTTTACACTATTTGGTTTTTAGAAATGCAAAAAATAAATCCCCCCTTCAGGCTATTTTGAAATAATTTCATATGTGATATAGTTTTAAATGTGAAATAATTCACTTATAATTTTAAATGTGAAGTAATTCACTCATAATAAAATTAAGCGAGAACGTATGCTATTTCAACTTTTAATTTTAAGTAAAAGTTAATTATTTAAAAGTATAGTGCTTTTGTTTTCAAAACAATCCAAACCATCAAATATTATAAAATACAAACGAATTATTTCAAATGTTTTCTCAGTAATTTAATATATAAAAATATTTATTTTCTTACAATCTAAACAAAATACAATACTTTAAAATTGCTTTTAACTTAATGTATTGAAATATGAAAATTAATTTTGTTAAAAATGGGTTATACTTACCATCAATCTAAATATGTACTAACATTTATCATGCTAATTATTTACTTTAAAATGTACGTTTAATGTGCATATAATTTTAATTTGATTAACATAATTTAATTTGCATATCAACATTATTGGCCCCCTGAAAATTTGTTTGAAACTTTGCTAATACCACCAACTTTATTGTTAGTGTGTGTAAAGGTGAGGTGATACACTTGTGCTCATATAAATTTTTTTTCACTATTTTATGTTTTTGAATCTACTTTACCGAAAGAAGTTTTTTTATACTTAAAAAATGTTATTAATATATTTTCTTTAAATACTGAATGACTTTATTTTTCGTTGTTCACTGTCAATGTTCGCTCTCTTTGTTAATACCTTACAGCAAACTTTAACTGAAATTTATGTCAAAATATTTTTGGTTTGAAATAATAATTTCTCGCATAAAATTTTTTGTTTAAAGGAAAAACAGAGAGATGAAAATAAGAAGAGTGAAGTTAATTGTAAGAAGTTTAACAAAGTTTGTATGTAGTCAGAAACTATTAACGGGTCAATTACGAGTCAACTATTTTTTGTTAACTTAATTGACTAGTTGAAATAAATTATTGTTTCTCCAGCTCAACATTTTCTGTTGACTTTTTATGAATGCTTTTGCTAGCTAATGCAGTGCATCCTAAGTTTCCAACCGCTTTAATAATGTAAGTTTCCTACAAAGAGTTCATATTTTTGTTCTTTTGATGGTAGTTGATTGCTGACAATTCTTGATAACATTCGGACTTATTCGTAGACTATTTAGTGGAATTCCATTAAGTAGATGCTTGATTAAATTCGACAGTTGAAATACTTGTAAGTATAAATTTTTGTACGTGTTTAAATGAGATGTTATGGATTAGATTCATGGGCTAGACAATTCGCCTCAGGCTTAGAGAACTCAGTTGATGGGTTCCAGACACCGCCACCACAAAACACCCAAAACAAATTTGATTGCATCTATACTAGATTTTATACAATCTATTAAATAGTATAAATCTAGGATGCCATATCTTCCCTTTCGATCACTAGTATTCTGAACATTTGCTGCTGCCTAATTTTTGACGTATCTCCTTTTTCATGTAAACAAGGGAAAGCTCTACTCAAGATTCAGTTACATCATAACCATGCATCATATGGGGCACAATGCTCCTAGATATGATCAAAACATTGATATATCCTTTTGCAATATTGCACTCTCCCTCTTTCATATACTGACTTGAGCATTAGAGTATTTTTGTAGATCCCCTAATAGACTTTTTAAGTTAGAGAAGCTCATTATATAGAGTAACATCATATTTGTACAAAGTAGTCTATTATTTAAACTTAAAATCTATTTATATACAAAATTTATCTATGTGAGTGCATTCGTTTTCGTTTGTGAAGGAAAAAATTATTTTTTCAAGTGAAAAAATTATTTTTAATATTAGCTAGTCGTGACAGCTTCTACATAGATGGTAAAGCAGATTATTTATAAGAGTTTTAAGGAGGTAAGTTATTGAGTCAAGACATGATGATACATGATTAAATATCTATATAAAAAAATTTTAAACTAAGAATATATAAAAATTAAATTCACACACACTATCGTAAATAATGTTGTTACCAACAGATTTTACCGAAATATTTAAGGGGTTACTGACGAAAAATTTAATTACCGATGGTTTTTGTCAAATGGTAATAACATGGTCGGATTTTCTGAAGGATTTTGGTAAATAAATCCATTGGTAATGAGCTAGAAAAATTCACTAGCAAATTCATCGAGATGTAATAATTACCGATGAATTTGTTTTATTTACTGACAGATTTTTTTTGTCAGTAATTTTTAATTTAATTTGCATTTTTGTAATGTACAATTTTTACCGACGGAATGTACTTATTGATTTTTTAAAAATTTTACCGAGAAAAATCCATCAGTAATTATTGAATTTTTTAATTTTAATTTTTTTCCTTTTATTTTAACAATAGAGGTTAAATTTTTAATTTTTTTCAATATTTATATTACCGACAGAAAAATCCATCAATAATATTTGAATGTTTTATGTTTTCTATTATGTTTTTACTTTATTGACGGAAAAATAAGTTGACAATTTTTATTAATAAACATATAGTAATTTGTATGTTTCCTAAATATTTAAGAGCTTATTTTTTATTTAATACTAATATGTAAATATATTTAATAATAAAAATTATAAAAAAATGCTTCATAAATAATAAAGGCAATGAATTTAAGTCCAAAATGTAAAATAGATAAAAAAAAAATGTCAGAAAGTCTACAAACATAAATATAAAAAATTTAACATATAACAAATAAATAAAAAACAATAACTCAAATCTAAGAGAAGTTACAGCATCGTCGTCATTGTCAGCACCACCACCACCACCATCATCTTCCGCGTTGAGCAGGTGAACTTGCTTGCGGTTCTCATCATCTTCAACGATGGATCCAGTGCCTGTAGATACCCCAGTGATAGAGGTAGAGGACAAATTACTCACATAAGATCATATCCTACTAAAGATAGAAAAGAATGATAGGAATACGAGCCAAACTACTTAAGACAAATCAATAGCTTCATGATTCACATTCGGATTTAATACCAAATACGCTATGCCAAACTCGCTGTTCTAAAAATAATTCCAAGTCAAAAGCTTTGAAATGACACAACACATGGTTAATATATTTCTCATTTTTAAGGGAAACATTGTTTAGCTAGATTTAAGTTCACGAAAATGACAACCTGAATTAATTCAATGCTTGATGACCAAGTGATAGATTAGTTTCCCTACTAATATGTCTAAGAAATTTTATATAACAAATATCCATGAATTCTATTTAGTTTGTTTCATTTTTGTAGTACTGCATAATAGATAATATGTACTTGAAATTATCAAAGATAAAAAAATGCAAGGGCTTAGCACACGGGTGCATAACACTCTAGATTTGCAGTTCACATGAGTCAGTATAATTACTTTCAATACTTTTGAATTGGCAATTATTGAATAAAATTGCATAATGAACATAAACTTAGATGTTTATAACTTGGCAATTGGGAGGTTATAGAAGGTAGCATGAGCAATATATATCAAATTCCTAGATTTCTTTCATTTAAACTCTAATGCAACTAGAGTCACATTTCTTCCATTTTGCACCATAAAGGCATCAGCTAGCACCTCTGCCTGCACTGCACAAACAAAATAGTACATATCCATTTTAAAGAAGAATTTAAGCATGAAAAGGAACATGAACATTGTGAATACCCAATTTTGTTCAGCCCAAAATAAAAAACTCTCAGCCCATTTTATTTTATTTTTTATTTTATCTTGCAAAAAAAAAGGGGTCAATCCATTTCATTTCATTTTTTTTTTGTCAAAAAGTCTAAGCCCATTTCTGTTGAGAAAAGGTTAAGCCCCAATTTATTGAGAGCCCGATTCATGCATTCATTTCTATTGTATTTTTATTTCATTCCTTTGAGTTAAAAGAGAAAAAAATGAAAAAAGAAAAAAGGAGGTGTAAGGAAAGGACAAATGGGCACCAAACCAAAAAAAAAAAAAAGAGACGAGCATACACCTAACTGAAGTGACGGAGACTCAAAGTGTGAGAAACATGCAACAGAAGTCAGAAAGAACAGCACCGAATGAAAAAATTGCGAGAGAATTGGAAAATTAAGTGCAATCAAATCCCATTAAATCTATAGCAGTTTGAAAAAAATTCTTCCAAGATAAAAAATGACTGTTACCAGATTTGGCAAAATTAATTTTTGACATCTATAAATGGGGATTAAGATTCACGTATAGGAAGGAAGCTTCAGTTTTCTCACAAAAAAAATCAATTACCATTATCATCAGTACTTACTTCATGTTGTTATTTTGAGTGATCTAATTTTTAGGGACTCTAAGAAAAGTAGCAGTGATATCTCTAATTGCCATCTGAATTTTTCTTGAAACGAAATGAAAAGGAACAGATACGAAAAGAGATATACACAGGTAAGCCATAGTGAAGCATTAATTCTTTTCTTTTTTTTTTGTTAGTTAGTTTTCAATTATTATTATTATTATTTTATTTTTCTTTCTCTCTCTGAATGCTCACACGCCTAAAGAAGGAAAATGAAATTCCTAACCCCCCTATAACATGTGCCTGTCACTAACACCCCCACTCACATTCCCATCATGTTCCTTGTGTCTTTTTTTTTTATTATTCATTTAGTTTGTTTAGTGCTTGGTGCATTATTGAGACCTCGTGGTTGTTATTATCTTTAAAACATAGTTGGGCCATGCTTGTTTATGCCATTACACCTTTGTTTGTTTTGTTTTGTTATATATATATATATATATATATCTGTGTGTGTATGTATATATGTATAAATTCTAAATGTTTGGGATTTTCATTTTTAGAGTATATTTGTCTTGGGCTTATCTTAGGTTCATTATTATTATTATTATTATTATTATTATTATTATTATTATTATTTTGTTTCTTAAATATGTTCTTGTCTTCTATAAAATGTCTTTAATTGAGTATTCTTTTTTTGAAAAATAAAATAAAATAATTCGCGATATGTTTTTTAGCAATCATTTTAATTCGTTTGAGAAAGTTAAATAAATTAATTTGATGAGTGATTTAGTTATAGAATGTGATTTAGTTATTTATTCAACTTTGAGTGAATTTTGTACAAAACAAATAATAGTAAAAAATATATAGTTAGGACCCTTGTACTTTCTAGTTGGACTACTTTACTTGTCCCAATATTTTGCGTCTGTTAATTGCATGTTTGTTATTTGTTGATAGATTAGTTTTATCAATTCATGTTGAAATTAGTGTCACAAATAAATAAACGTGTTTCATTTTTCTTGATTGTAAATAAACACGTTTTAAAAAATAAAAAATATAAATAATAATTTCCTATGTAATGATTAATAATGGTGATTGAATGGCAAATGTTATCTTCACTATTGTCAAATCATAAGAATTTATTGAGTAGCTAAATCTAACTTGAATGCTATGCAAGAGTGAGCTTTGTTTTTTTCAAAGAATTTACTTCTCTTGTTAAAAAAATAAAATGCATATGTGTTTAAAAATATTTTCTCCAAAGCTTTTATCATTTCGATCCATGCAATAATCAATAACAGTGATTGAGTAGCACATATTACCTTCACTATTATTGAATCACAAAGGTTTATTGAGTAGCCAAGTGTTAACTTAAATCCTACATGAGAGTGGATTTTATTTTCAAAGGAAATGTTTTGTAAAAATATTTTATCAATTAATTAAAATCAACCAATGCACAAAAATTTTCTATAGAACTACGTGACTTTGAGTTCCTCATTGTACCATAGGATACATAGGAGCAGGCAACCCTGTCAAACCAAAATTAATTTTTCTTAATTTGTTTGTTTAAAATTGAAAATATATTTGTATAAATTAATTTTTTTCTAATCTATTTGTTAAATTGTAAATGTATTTTTGTAAATTAATTTTCTTAATTTATGTATTTAAATTGTAAATATATTTTTCAAAATTAATTTCTTTTAATTTATTTGTTTAAATTGTAATTATATTTGTGTGAATAGTTTTCCTTAATTTATGTATTTAAATTGTAAATATTTTTATTTGGATTAATTTTCATAATTTATGTGGTCAAATTGTAATTTTTTGTCCCTCTCAATTGAAAATTTTAAAGGTTATTAATTAATTTGCACAATTTTCTAAGGTATTGTCCAAGGATGGATGTATTAGGGATGCTGTAGGATTAAATTCATACCCTTCCATATACATAATCGACTCCCAAACTCGTATATGGTTTTTCAAAGACTATCATTTTTTGAAATAAAATGGGTTTTTCCTTTTTTTTCCCAATTTAAATAAACTTGGTGACGACTCCAATTTTTAAAAACTCTTTTTCGTTGTCCCCGTCTTGATCCCGGTTGCAACAAACATGGTTCAAAAGGTATGCATTCGCTAATTCAAAGTGATCACAGCCAAGCCCTATTATCTTCTACCTCCCCTCCTGTTAATGAGGTTGAAAAAGTTAAATGAGGGCAAGCATTTTATAAAGTGGTTTAGCTAAACCCCATAATTAAACAGATCCAAACTTCTTGCAACCCAAATTAACAAGAAAAAATCAAACCAAACCAAATATCAACAAATAAACAATCCAAATTGCTAGCAATCAAAATTAACAAGAAAAACTAAACTAAACCAAATATCAATAAGTAAGAGAACCCAATTACACTACAAAAAAAAAAAAAAATACAAGCAATGTAAGCGGTGGAGAACTGGTGGAGGGGAGGAGAGCTTACCTTCTCTAGTGCGGCTTGACCATGAGAGGTGGAGGTTGCTTGACGGCAAAGAATTGATGGTGTGACGGAGGATGACCCACAACTTGCGCGAGTGATTAGTTGACGTGCAATCTCGTTGTTCGCATGTGGAGGCAGTGGTGCGAGCTATAACGACTCGTTTTAGTATCGTTGTGATAAAATAATTAAATGTGAACAATCTACAGGAATTTTGAAAATTCTAATAGACACAGTTATGATGACAGCAATATGAGAATTTGTAAAAAAAAATAATAAAACAAAACAAAACAAAAATTAATTTAATATTATTAAAAAATAATATAATAATATTTTTATCGGAGATATAGAATGAAATACTATAATTGGTTTAAAGACATAGAAAAAAATAAGGATAAGGTTAAATACATATTTTAACCCAGTAAAATTATTTAGGTATTGATCGGGTACCAAAATAGTAATAATTGGTACACTGAAATGGTAATAACCGATATACCGAAACTTCGAAACTGGTATAAATAATTGATATTATTATATTTCAAATAATTTTCACTTAGGACAATTAAATAAACATAGACATTTCCAATATAGATATAAAACAAATTGATCCGAAAATAATAATACATATTATTTTCTCTCAAAGTCAATGATATTATATAAAGGAAAAAGCAAAATAAATGACATTTCTTCTCGGATGGGCAGCCTCCTTCACGTTTCCTTCTTTCTTCCTCCATATTCTTCAAGTTTTCCTCTTTGAAACTCCATGAAACATTCAAGTTCTTGAAGGATTCTCTTAGATAAACACATAAACTAGTTTAAGAACACTTCCTCTACATTAAACTCAAGACAAAACCTTATTTTTCATCTTCAAATATATCCAAACGGTAGCAAATATAGTGGCTAGAAAATGGGTTTGAAGCTTTAGTTAGAGGAGGAAAAGCTAGAGAAAAGTATAACAAAAGCTTGGAGAAAGTTAGGAAAAATCTATGTCTATTGCTTGGTGATTGTCTGGTTGTTTTGCTAATATAAACTCTTGAGATATGAGTGAAATTATGTTTGTGACATATGAAAGATTGGTATTTTGAAGTATGATACTAAGGTTTTGTGAAAATGATGAGATGTTGATCTATAGAAGAAAAACTCTGAAATCTAAGTAAGACACTTAGTTTAATTTCTTGAAAGTATTAAAAATTACTAAGTAAGAAATCCTATAAGTTTCTACAGTGAAGAAATCTCACAAAAGATTAGCAAATTTTATAGAAAAATCTCATGAAAAGTTAAATTGTTTTCTTTCATAAATTTTCATAAAAAGTTTAGCAAATTTTACTAATAAATCTCATAGAGATTAAAGAGAATTTATGCAGAGACATTTTGTAAGAAGTTACGAGATTTTTAAACAGAAAATCTCATAAGAATTAAGAAGATTCTGAAGAGAATATATCATAAGAAATTCATGAGATTTTAAAGAGAAGAGTCTCACAGTAATTCAAGAGACTTAACAGAGAAAATCTCATAAAACTTGAGAAGATTTCAAGGAAATCTCAAAGTAGAAGTATGAAAAATAGAATTATTAAAAAGAGATTTTACTTAATAATTATGAGATTTCCTAAGCAAATATTAAAGATTCTTGTGAGAAAAAAAAAACTTAAGAAAATAAGTCTTATTTAATATCAATTGCTTGATTGTAAGCTCATAAATTCAAGTTGTGATCTATATCAGGTTGTAGTACGGGATACTACAACAAAGTGAACTATATCAGGTTGTAACACGAGATGTTACAACATTATGAGGAAAGTGATGTATTGAGAATAATATATTATTGTGATCTATACCACGATGTAGTACGAGATAGTCATCAAGTGAACTATATCAGGATGTAACACGATGTGTTACATCACAGGCAATACATCAAATGAGAAGTATATCAGAAATCTTATGAGTTCTATTATCAAACCCAAAGTTATTAATAAGCTTATGATGAAGAAGTAATAAAACAAATAAACTAAGTATTATATAAACAACCAGAATGAGAGGGATTCTAAGATTGTATATATATGGGACTATATAGTTGAGGATGACTTATACTCATAGTGTTATGTTAGATAAAAGAAGAAAAAACAAAACTAATTATTTCAGAAGAAATCAAAGATACTTTAATTATTTTAATACTATGTAAGATATCACTGTGTAGTAGACTAGTGTTTTTTCTGCTGGGAATCTTTGATTCTCATTCCTGTTGTTATCATTTTTTTTTCATAGATTACGATGATGGTGATTATTTGTGGAGATCCTTAGCTAGTATTGGCATCACGGGCCAAACCTTATGATGAATTGATGATAGAGAATTTAATCAGTTCTTTTAATGAAATTTTGAGTAGCACCCTACCTAAACTAGAGGGTTCCTGCATGAACCAGGATAAGGGTTGGATATAGTTATGGACACTATTGATTGGTCATCGGGTAAAGAAATTATTTATTCTTGATATATAATTTATGTTCAAATTTAGTGACTCAAAGAGAAAGCTTTTTTTTTTTTTTGTCACAAAAGTAGGCTTATATACACACCTCTAAGGTTAAGCAAAGTTAACAAGTAACAACTACTTACTATAAGGTTATGGCTTAAGCATAGCTTTATAGTAGGAAGAGTGTTACACGGGCTCCCTATGCTAATGGCACAGCGGTCTTCTCTGATTTCGTTGTTCGTGCACGTAGGTGGTGCGTGCTACCTTTCATAGGTCGCTGTTCTTGCGTAGAGGTTCTGGTGCTAGCGGCTACTGGCTGGGCTGCGTAGTGGTCTTCTCTGACTGGCACCCACAGCTGTAGCGGAGGGGACTTCATGGCGAGGCAAGGCAAGAAAGACATCTTGAGAGAGAGAGAGAGAGAATAGTGGGGGGACAACAATTTTTATTTTTGTTCAAGGATTTCTGATGGAGATTCGAAATACCGGTGGAAAAAATCGGCTGGAAACATACGAATAGGGTGCGTGAATATTTAATTATTACCACTGAAATATTTCACAAATCCGATGGAAATCCATCAGTAACAGTGTGACAAAAAAAATTTGTTGGTCTCATATTTCTTGTTTTCCATTGATAACTTGCGTGCTTCTTGTAGTGCATTGTCTAAGTTAAGCTCTACCATTGGTTGATGAGATATATAAATAAGTGAGTATATATTAAATAAATTTGATTAGACCCACTTTTATTATGTGTGTGTAGAAATAAAATATTAAACTTGTAATATTTCAATAACTTCGCAAGGGAAAGGCAAAAAAGGAGTGGAGCGCAGTTTTAGAGTGAACAGTAACAATGGCAACTCTAATTAGTTAAATATTTCGAATTAAGTTGAACTCTCTCTTATCAATATGCCAATTACGTTTCGCTATTTTTTCTCATTGATTTTGGAGGTGTTATTAATAATCTCGAAACTTGGCAGATCAATCCAATTACATTGAGTTGAAGATTTTATATCTAATTCATATCTGTTTATTAAAAATTATTTAATTCATTATTGATTAATGACCGGCGGCCGTAACTTGGAACATCTTTCCAGGGGAAGGTCACTTGGTTTTGGCGACCTACAAATTTAACTATTTAAGATAAAGAAGGTTTAAAAAATCATAGCTCTCCTACCACTATTGCACCTATAAAATTATGAGAAATAATCATGTGTACCGAGAGCAAGAAAAAATATTTATTATGATCTATTTATTAATTGATATATCAGTCTTATGAGCTATTATTATCTCTCATTTTTCCTATATTTTAATATAATATAATTGATTTTATTAATTAAAAAATAAAATAAAATAAAAATTTTATATTGCTCTAACATCACTTAACAACTTATTTCCTCCGTCAGTCTCAGCTTCTCAAGACAAATACAGCTGTATGTAGGCTATAAATTCACCACTCTCACCAAAAGAAACTTTGCCATAGTTTCATTTTAATCAACTACCCACATCGCGGAAATGTCCACAACTTCTCTTCCCCCACCATGCACCAATGCTACACCACCGCCACCACCGGCTTCTCCTTCATGGACACCACCTTTGCCAACATGGCCTCAACCTCCGCCAGACTGGGCATTATCTGGTTCATCATATGATTCATCTTCATCATCGTCATCAACCTTTGTCATTGTCATCGGAGTCCTTGTTGGGGTCCTGGGGCTCTTTCTCTTGGTCGTGTTTTATCACAAGTGTCTTAAGATTCCGCAGCCCGACACTTGCACGCCGTCCTCTAATCAGCATTACACTATGGTTGTGAGCGTGGCATGCCAGACTGTGGTTACTAATGTGGTGCGTATGGGAATTGGCGGAGTACTACGAGACTCAAATGGGAAGTGGATTGAAGGATTTTCTGGCTTTGTTGAGAATAAATCTGTTTTATTTGCTGAGCTTATGGCAATCAAAGTTGGTCTTAACATAGTGTGGGAAAAAGGCTATCGTTTTGTGTGGTGTGAAAGTATCTCACGTCATGCCATCACTTTACTTACATCCAATTCCTGGACCAAACATCATACTTGTGTTGAAGTTCTTACAGAGGTGTCTCATCTCTTGAAAAGAGACTGGGTAGTTCGCTTGTCTCATGGGGTTCATGAAATCAATACCTGTGTTGATGAAATGGTTCAATTGGGTTGTACCAATGATGATCCTCTTAGATTTTGGCAAACTCCCCCCTCTCATCTTATTGTCTTACCTTAATGAGGATTCTTTAGGGAGTGGGGATTTGTGTGGCTAGGGCGGGTTATGTAGTGCTGAGCAATTATTTCAATTAGATAGTAAGTTTCAGTGCGTATAGACGTGAGAATCTTCGTGTTCTGATACCATGAAAGCCAGCTTAAATTTCGAAAGATAGGAATTATCGGGGAATAAAGCTTGATCATTTATTTTGTGAATGTTTTTATAAATTTGAGTTCTCAAACCTTCTGTATGTTTGTGCTGATACATCACCCCAGAATCTGAATTCATTTGTGAACCTTCAAAATTTTTGCAGCCATTCTACCTATTAATATTTAAATTCTAATATGAAGTATTGATGAACATTGCCGATTCAATCACGTCGCAGAAAAAAGAAAAAAAATTGCCGGTTCAACAATTCTCTAGATAAAATGTAACTGATAATATATGACCTATATTCATACTCTCTTCGCCCAGGTATCTTTTAAGATTTAGATACATGAACTCAAAAATTATTTTAAACGCATAATACATAGCTTGATAAAATTGTCATTTCATTTTATTTATGCAATGATTATTATAAGAAGACCGAGAGAATTTATACAAAGATAAAGATTAAAAAATAATTAATACTTCTTTAAAATTCTCAAATGACGTATAATGTTAAATAATTTTTTTTAAATGATACTTATAACAATTAACTATTGGGTCACCATCTATAAAAAAAAAAAAAAAAAAAAGAACTATTGGGTCACCATTAATTAAAGAAGTCAATCAACCATGTGAAAGGTTCAATCAACCATGTGAACTGTTGACTCGTTACTGTCACTTTAATCATACAATATTATATCATTTAAAAAATTAGTTTTAATTACAATATATAGCTATATGTGTATATAAAATATATATATATATATATATATATATATATATATATGTCCGTGTATCTGTGGCAATTGGCAAATGACTTTGCCTTTGTTTTTGTCAGCATTCCTGTCTATATATTTTCCGGGGTCCTCCCTGAGCCAAGTTTCTTTCACCTCAACGTGGCATGCGTAAGCGTGGTGATAACGAAAGTTTGAAGCTACGAGGAGAGTACTCAACTTACTCGCCGTGACAATAAATCATGTGTATTTTAATATAGTAATTTGAACCCAAAATTTTGCTACTCTGCGTTTCACTTCTTTTTGCTATATTTATGTCTATTGTTAGAGAAAATAATAAATATTTCAAAAATTTTAGGGAAAAAAAGGTTATATTTACTTTTTATTCCAGGGATTAAAATTTACATGACCTATAATTTAGAGTAAATTGTAATTTTTTTTGTTATCAATGAATTAAAATTAAACAAAAGATTAAATTATATATTTAAAACAGTTTAAAAATCATATCGCATAATTTTCGGTTTAAGAACTAAAATGCATATAATCAAATAATTGAAGAGTGAAGTTTTTGCAGAGTTTTATGATAATTATCATATATGCAACAATACTTAAATACTGTGATTTTCCATTTCAACGAAGTCATGATGATTTAGAAGGATGGCTTGACTTCGTAAAAGAATATAGTTCGTGTCAATGAGTCGCTGATAATGAAAATATGAAACCTTGTACCGTTGATTGATAAGGGCATGAATAATTTGTAGAACGTTTTATATTTTAAAAACAACCCGTGTATTTATTTAAAAGATAATGTTCAGATTTTTGTTTCTTTTTTATACCATCGACAGTCAATGATTTTGTTATGTATCATAAATGGTGGTCGTGATCCTTTAATTGAAAAAAATGCATGAGCTGCATGCATCAGTTACGAAATATTTTAACAATATGGTACTACTTGTTTGGCAAAGATTTCCCGTTACGTCCCAGCCAGTTGAATCTGGTGAGAGTCCCAATCAGTTCAATGTCGATAATTTAAAAATTTGTGCAAATAACAATTGCTTGTAACATGCACATCATGTGATGTCTAGAATTTACTCAAATGGAATAGCATGTGCGTTTGATTTGGGGGTAGCCTTTTACTTTGATTAAATTCTTTTGGGACTGCAAGTGGCTTCCGTGCTCTGACAATTTTGCTTTTAGGTGTCGAACTACTAAACAGCTCTGGTGTCTCTGATCATTATAGTTGGGGGAACTATGTTATCTACGGGTGCATGTTAGTATACTCAAATGGAATAGCATGTGCGTTTGACTTTGGGGTAGCCTTTTCCTTTGATTAAATTCTTTTGGGACTGCAAGTGGCTTCCGTGCTCTGACAATTTTGCTTTTAGGTGTCGAACTACTAAACAGCTCTGGTGTCTCTGATCATTATAGTTGGGGAACTATGGTATCCACGGGTGTATGTTAGTATACATGTATCTAGCAAATTCTGTAATAGCCTCGCTGCGTGGATTTGCGTTTCTGGTTCTTTAATTTAAGGTTGGTTTCATGCCTTGACTTGCTCCTTTCTGTTTTTCAGTGAGTTGAGCCGTTGTTTTATATCCCTATATATATATATATATATGTTGGCATCAAAATTCACGAAGTGTCAAATGGTTGAATTAATATTCGACTATGACGAGATTCAATAAAGGCCCGATGAAGATTGGTAGTCATGAGATTGACAAACTCTCTGTTTATCAAAATTATGTCAGAAGAGGCCAGTTGAGTAGTGTCTAGTTTGGCAATTCGACTTTGACAATTCTATTATTTAATGTTTGACAAGTCGAAATGTAAGTTTGTTATCTGAGACAAAACCGAATAATCGAAAGCTAGACAACTATCATAGCCGAAGATCGACAAGTCGAATTTATAGTTTGTCATTCTTCTATTCGACTTTTGACAAGTCGAAGTCGAAGTTTGTCATTTGGGACTTAATGTTTCAAGGCTGATTAGAGGCTAAGAATGAACCATTTCACTGTAGAGGTTCGACAAGTCGAAGTGGGGGTTTGTCACTAGAAGACTTAGAGAAATGTTGAAGATGTTGAAGATACCGTCAGATAATTGCTTCATATGTGTTCATCAAATGGCGGTTATCGACGGTTATCAGCGGTTATTGACAAAAACGTGACAAGAACGTGGCAAAGTAATGGCAGAAGACAAATGACAAAGAAAATAACCGTCAAAGCCACGTGGACAATATCCAAGGGCAGTTAGAAGACAAGTGTCAAAATCTTAGAGTCCTAGGTTGTCTATAAATACTAGTTCTGTACACATTATAAGGGGTTGGAACTTTCACTCACACACTCACTCTAAAAACGTCTCCAATGACTACACAGAGTCTAGAGTTCACTGAGTATTGTTCTCAACCCTCTCTTTCATTTTTCTAGGATTAGATTTCCTTTTAAGTTCTTTGCATTTTCCTTACATTTTATGTACTTTACTTCCAGTTTGTCAATCAATTTCCAGTTTGTCAATCAATTTCCAATTTGCATTCTACATTTCTTTTTCTCCCTTAATCCGTCAAAACATCTCATTTACACTGTCACAACACAAATCATGTTACAATCATCTCACATTCCACCTTCATTCATAACAAAAACAAGTTTGACACTCAATTCTTCTTTTAGTGAAGAACCTAAGAGGAGTAGCTTTTCGCTCCCCGAATCGAGATCTTGAAAAGCAAAAGCTGTCATCCAAACTCTTGAAGTTTGTCGATATACGCCTGGTTTAGAGTAATTTGGCCTCCTGCGTAAGGAGTTTGTCAATTATTTGTTGTTAACGAGTAAAGAGCCAAATTCTGCAATAAACAATATATATATATAAAAAGAAGGATTGTTTATTCTAAGAATACGTCTGCTATGCTTACTCTATTGATTTTATTAATCAAACCATTAAATCATGTAATATTATTTTGATGATTAAGCATATCAAATTTTTTAAAAAAATACAGATTGATAGATATATTATTTAATACTTAAAATTTATATGCATTTTTAAAATTATGTTATACGTCTAAATAAAAATGGATGATAAAGTATCAAATTGTTTTGAAATTTTATAAAATTTTATACACTTAATTTATGTTGTGGGGATTTACAATTTAATGGATAGATTGATGAAATTCGATATCTATGAAAAGTTATTCAACTAAGAAAATTTATTAAGACTTACTCTTGGACTAAACTGATCCCTTTTATATATATATATATATGGATTAGGATAAAGTTACACTAGAGTTTCACCGGTGTAACTTTAAGCAATGTTACACCAGTTAACTTTAAGTAATGTTACACCATTGCATAACCTTTTATTGGTGTAAACTTTTACAAAACTCACCGTTGGATTAAAAGCTCACATTGTATAGATCAAATCAGTAAAATTTTAAATTAATCTAAAATTATTTGGTACAATTTTTATATACATCAAAGTCAACATAATATATATGCTAAAAATGAATAACAATAAGAATTACATGATTGCATTGCTGTTGATATTCAATTTTTTATAAAATTTGACACAAATGATTTTTATGATAGGTAATTGTAATTCAACAATTGGATCGGCAAATAAATAATTTCATTGAAAGTTATGCAATGATATAACATTTTCTTAAAGTTACACCGGTGTAACAACCATATATATATATATATAGCCAGCCCTTACCGCGAAACCTATGCAACGCACGAGCAAAGTATTATTTCACGAGACATACTAAATGGTAGTGGATAACACCACACATGGGTAATAGACTGCTTATCAAGACTGAACTCATTCCTATACATGATCATTAGACTTTATTTTTTCCTTTTCAAAATCACACATAAATCTATTTCTAGCCAATACATCTATCGACTCATAATATCTCTAAGTAAGTTCCTCTTTTTCCTTCCCTTCATTCAACATAAGTCTTGTTTCTGTTTTCTCCATATATCAAAATATACACGATTGAAGTTTATACATTCTCTTTTACCACATATATGCATCATTTACTTTTCTTTTTCTAAATGCATGCATAAAGAACATGTAGGCATTCATTCACAATGTAATTTCAATCATGCCTCATAAACTAATATTTACTTTCTCTAGTATGGATTTATATATCACAAGTCACATGCTCAAATATTCACAATTCAAATGCCATTATATAATCAATTCAAAATATTGGTTCAATTTCAGCACATTAGTAGATTTCACACTTATGTAGCAAAATTAGTTTGCATACCAAACAACTAATTCTAAGACTACAAAAATTATCCATGACATTTCAGTGTGTCCCTAAGGTCTTGTAAAAATTTCAGAGAAAAATAGTTCTCTAGCTATGTTAACAAAATTGTACAAATTCGGAGGTTAGAATCCCCTAATTACAGTCAACAACCAGAATTCCTAATTTTATTATCATATCAAATGAACATATAAAATTCTTACCAAAATTTAGGTTGGACTTCAACATGTCCCCAACACCCTGTAAAATTTTTAAGTGAAAATTTGATCATTTTGTTATAGTAATAAAATTAGACAAATTTATAGCTTTAGATTTGGCTGTGTAGATAGAAACCCTAACTATCTTCTTTTCTGATTTTATAGAAAATAGTAAAAGTCATTTTGAAGACCTAAGAAAAATACTGAAAACAACTCAAGACAAGGTTGCTAACTAGGTCAGAAAAATTGAGTAAATCTACCTGTTTGCCAAAAACCAGGATTTCCAGCAATATAGCTTAAAACATATTTTGAGAAAAAAGGTTTTCTAACATCAACAAAACACTCCACCAAATTAGACACATCAATATCTATCTATTATCAATTAATGCAACCAAAAATATCAAGCCCAACCATTCAATAACTTGCAAAGAAAATTTGAGAAAGAAAATGGCTGAAAATCCCTACTTGTGAAGCTTTAGAGCTTCTAACTCCAAATGATGTTCCACGAATGGTTTCCCTCACTCCAAGGCCTTCCAAACAGCACCAAACCCTTACATAAACAGTAGGGGTATGATATCTCAAAATGGAGAATGGAGATGATTGAAAATTTCAATCGATTGATTTTGTAGGTTGTGATGAGTAGAACAAATTTTGTGAAGGAAATTTAGGGGGTTGTTTGGCAATGATTTTTTAAAATTGTTTTCAATTTTAAAAGCAAAAGACTGAAAAAGGTTGTTTGGTAAGTTGTTTCATAAAAGTTGATTTTAAAAATAAAAGAACAGCCCCTATGTTTTCAAAACAGAAAAATAAAAACAAATTTCACATGTTTTTTGGTTTGTTGTTTTAAAATAGTCAAACACGTGGTGGCATTTTTGTGAATAAGCTAAGTTTCTGCTCTTGCCATTCTTTCTCGTTGTGGGGTTTCTCTGCCTTTTCTCTCATTTTTCATTCACAGCATCCCACCCATTTATGCCATTCCATTCATCCCACTCCATTCTCTACCTTTCCACTCCATTCACGCCTCATTCTTCTCACCTTCAGTCACGCTCGGTGTGGAGCTGCGCGGCCTTGGCGAGATCGAGCTTTGCAGTGGATGGAGGATGAAGCCAACTATGGCTCTGATCGGAGGCTCGAGCGACTAGGACTCCATGCAGGGGATTCCATGGCGATGACTAATTGGATCTGTGGATGGAAGCTCCGCCATGGCTTGCGTGCGACGGTGGCTTTGTGACAATGGTGGCTGAGCTCACGGAAGTTATAGGCACGACTGGAGGAAAATCCGGAGTGGCGCGGTGACAGGATGTGTGACGGTTGATGGAGATAGGAAAGGAAGCTAGCAGTGGGGTTGAAGGACGATGGAGAAAAAAGAGGAGGAAGATGGAGGATTGAAGGCGGTGGGCCTCTAATTCAGCTTTTTTTTTTTTTGTTCAACTTTTCTTTTTTTGTTTGTTGATTGGCTGATTTCTATGTATGTTATTGATTTGGGGTCTGAGACTTTATGGACTGAAATTGATTTAACACTTCACATACTATTTGAGTTTCAATTAATGGAAGTTGTTTTTTCTCTTGTATTGTTATGAAAAATTGGCATCAAGTTGTATTATAACTATTTTTATTAAGTGTGTATGAAAAATATTATCTATAAAATATAATAGTTAAAATTTATCATTTGTACTAATGTAATTTGTCATACAGTTTTTTGTTTTACTAGTTTTAAAAGGTATTTTTTAAAAAAATTATTCAAACATATTTTTTGTTTTTTCATCATTATAAACCTGTTTTTGAAGTTAAATTACCAAACAGGCTTTTCTGTTTTTTAATTTTTAGAAACTGAACTTAAAACTATTTTTTAAAACAGTTTTTAAAAACAAAAACAGAAAAATACTTCCAAACAGTCCCTAGGGTTTTGGTGATTTTAAACTAGGGCTTTTGTGATTTGAAGCTAGGTTTTTAGAGAAAACACCATGGGACATGAGTTTTCTAGCTCTTGGCCGAAATTGGTGATGGTGGAGTGATAAGGTTGGTAGCTTGTATTTATCTTGGGTTAAATATACTATTTAGGTAGTCAAAAGGTGTACTTCTTTCTTTTTCAAAAAGAAAATAATGATATGGAAGGCTAGATTTGGTTTGTTGGTCAAAGAATGAATCTTGGCCATCCATTTAGGTCAAGATAAGTGGCTCATTTTAACTTGGTGAGCAAGTAGCTTTTTCGGTGTTAAAATCGCACATCGAAATTCCACCAAACGAATGAGATATTGGTCCCTAGGTAAAATAATAATAAATGAAACGCCATGACTAAAATTTGCTTTCCAAGTTTAAATCCATACCATCCACTTGGCTAGATGTGATTGATAGAGGTTGCTTAACACACCAGGTAACTTTTAACCCATCCATTAGGCTGTTCTCATCATTGCTATGTCTATCAAAATTTTTAAATTGTCACTGATAAAATTCAAATTAATTTTTAAATAATTTTTGGGGTATTACAATATGGTTAATACCATTTGGGACTGAAGTGGAGCTAGCAGATACAAACTTGGATGAGATCTCAGGGAGCAGTTCAAGTATAAGTCACCTTGAGGGAGCCTTTATCATCTTTTACTTTTTCGTTTCTATCTTTAATTTTCAATAACACATGCTTAATGTAGGATTTCACATACTACTAGTTTTAGGTTGTTAATTGTTGTTTTGATTGTTGTGTGCCATTCCCTTAATTCGATTGAGTAATGCATTCTTGGTGATTTGTTCTTCATTGCTTGGATTGAATATATGGACACAACCCTTGGTTGAGCTTTTGAATCCTTTCATAGATGGATATGTCGCATATCATTCTTTTTCCCCTTTTTTGAGTTCTCTCATTTGTTTGCATTCTAGAACTTTCTTTTTGTCTTACTTGAGTCTTTATCAATAACATGTTGCATGCATTAAGATGATAAATGCATTTTTCTTATTTTAATCTACTTGACCACATGAACCCAACCTTCCATATTATCCACATTTGAGTCCCATTAAGCCTTAATGACCTTTCTTTTTTTACAAGCCTAAGAGATTACCATCCTCTAGGATTAGATGGGTATTTATGCATCTTTCATATATGCTTGAGTATATAAATGTATAGAATGCAAAAAGACATTGTTAACACCATATTTGGTTAGTGTCTTTTTGTGTATAAGGAAAAAATATATATTTTGAAAAATAAAAAAATATTTTCTTTTCCATTAGCATTTTTAATTGATATTTTAAAAATTAGCATTAATAAAAAAAAATTTATTTCAATCAGCATCTTTTTTTTTAATGAGAGTCAAAATCTCAATCAAATCATTTTTTCAAATCTCAAATGCCAAATCTCAATTGTCAAATCTCAATCAATTTATTTCAAATTATTCTCCAATCAATTTCACAACATTTTTATAAATAGACTTGTAAGAAAATATGTCTCATATGGTATTAAATATGTGTCTTATTTTATTGGTTCAATAAATAATAATAAAATCAATAGAAGGGAAGTTATTAGGGTGATTACCAACTTGATGGAAGTTGGTTTCTGAAGGTTTTCTATCCATTATATGCTGGTCCTATTCCAACCTATGAAGTCTCTTATCATTTTACCATCACTAAAGAAATAAAGAGAGTATGACAAGGTCAAGGAATAGAAATCAGTTTTTGCACAATTTCAATATTCTCAATTTGCTTTTTCTTCATCTTTATTATGGATCAAGGTATGTTCTTGGATTTTATAAATTATTGTATGTGAGAATTATGAATTTCAAGATCCTTTTATTTTCATATAATGATAGTTTCTAAATTAAGAACTAAGAACTTTAGAAACTATAACTTACATGTGGTATCAGAGCATTGTTGTGAAATTTGTGATTCTCCATAAATGATTATTGTTTCCCCAATTCCACTGCATTATTGAATTGAGAGAGAAATCACATTTACAATACTTTACGTTCTCTCACTAAAAGTTCATCACTGTTGTGAATTTTCTAACATCTTTGTTACGTGACTTTATGTTCATTTTGCAATTATCACTGTGCCAAAATGATATTCTCAAGTTCACCGTGTATGTTCACCATTAATGGGATATTTGCAAATGTTTTGAAAAATGAGATTTGTTTCACTGTTACAAATACTTTCAAAATAAAGTTACAAGATTCTTGAAAGATGACAAAATGATGTCTTGCATGAGTATTATAATCATTGTTACATATGTTGTCTTATATGATTAAAGTTACGTTCATTCACTGAAAGTTTATGTTCAATCTTTTGGAACTTCCAAGTATGTAATCACGTTGAACATCTAAAATGCTATTTTGTCTAGCATGTTTAAATTGCTTTTATTTTTAAGAGAATGAACATGAAATATTTGGATTTGAAATTATTGAATGCGAGATTTGTTAATCACCAAAGTGGTCAAATCTAAAAGTTGTTTAATAACTCCAAATTTATGATATTTTATTTCAATTACTCATAGAATAGATGCTAAATGATAATTATTTGTGTATGAGTAAATTGAAGTTCATTGTTATAAGGCATTTAAGGATCACCCAAAGGTTGATTAATTGTTCTTATAATTATTGAACATGATTGTTGATAGTGTAAATGCACTATTAGTTTTATTTATATATCCAAAGATAGTAAATATTTCTAGTAAGTGCATGTATCATTTCCAAATAATGTTTAAATTTATTAGCATCATTATGTTTATTGTATGTTGATGTATCACCCAAAGGAGAGCATTGATATACATTGAATGTTTAAATACTTGTTATCTGAATCTATATGGTATATTATTTTATGACTCAAAGCATTGATGTTAAGCATGTGTTAATTGCAGTAATTGTCCCTATATCATTACATTCGCATGCTATGTTTGTTCCAATTTTTAATGGGCTGAATTTTTCTGATTGGTGTGAACAAGTCCAATTCCACCTTGGTGTGTTGGATCTTGATTTAGCACTCCAAGTTGAGAAACCTACTGCTATTACTGATGATAGTAGTAATGAAGAGAAAGCCCATTATAAAGCTTGGGAAAGGTCAAACAGACTAAGCTTGATGTTTATGCAAATGACCATAGCAAGTAGCATCAAATATGCTCTTTCCAAAACTGAAAGTGCTAAAGAATTTATAAAATTTGTGGAAGAGCGCTCCCAAACTGCTGATAACTCTCTTGCTGGGACATTAATGACTACTTTAACTACCATGAAGTTTGATGGTTCTCATAGTATGCATGAGCATGTCATTGAAATGACAAATATTGCAGCAAGACTTAAGTCATTGGGAATCGTAATGGATGAAAATTTCCTTGTGCAGTTCATTTTGAACTCATTACCGTTTGAGTATGGTCCTTTCCAAATGAACTATAACACCATGAAGGATAAATGGAATGTGCATGAATTGCACAGCATGTTAGTTCAAGAGAAAACCAGACTTAAGAATCAAGGAAACCACTACATTCATTATATGAGCCATTAGGAAGCTGGAAAGAAAATTGAAAGGAAACATGGAAAGGGAAAATGGCTATTAAAGACTACTGAGCTATCTTCCAAAATCCAGAAGAAAGAATCAAAGAACAAATGTCATTTCTGTAGGAAATCTGGACACTTCCAAAATGATTGCCCAAAAAGGAATGCTTGGTTCGAAAAGAAAAGTAAACTTAATGCTTATGTATGTTTCGAATCAAATTTAATTGTAGTTCTCCATAATACATGGTAGATTGATTCTGGATGTACAACTCATGTTTCCAATTCGATGCAGGGATTCGTTACAACCCGAATCATAAGCCAAAATGAAAAGTTTGTCTACATGGGCAATGGAGAGAAAGTTCTAGTAGAAGCTGTCGGGACTTATCGTTTAATCCTAAACCCTGGACATCATTTAGATTTGTTTGAAACCTTTTATGTACCTAGTATTTCTAGAAATTTGGTTTCTTTGTCTAAACTTGATGTAGCTGTATACTCTTTTAAGTTTGGTAATAGTTGTTTTAGTTTGTTTAAGCATACTTGTATGATTGGATCTGGTGTGCTTTGTGATGGTTTATATAAATTGAAACTAGATAGTTTGTATGCTGAAACGCTTATGACCCTGCATCATAATGTTGGCACTAAATATAGTTTGGTGAATGAACGTTTTGCTCAATTGTGGCATAAACGATTAGGTCACATTTCCAAAGAAAGAATGGAAAGGTTGATAAAGAATGGCATCCTTCTAGATTTGGATTTTACTGATTTAATATTTGTGTGGATTGTATCAAAGGAAAGCGAACAAAACACACAAAGAAAGGAGCCACAAGAAGTACCCAGCTTCTTGAAATTATACACACTGACATATGTGGGCCATTTAATGTAAATTCTTTCAATAAAAAAAAATACTTCATCACCTTTATTGATGACTATTCACATTATGGTTATGTCTATTTGCTGCATGATAAATCCCAAGCAGTTAATGCCTTGGAAATTTATGTGAATAAAGTGGAAAGGTAGTTAGACAAAAAGGTGAAAATTGTCAGGTCTGATAGAGGTGGTGAGTATTTTGGAAGATATGATTAAACTGGACAACACCCAAATCCATTTGCTAAATTCCTAGAAAAGCGTGGCATATGTGCTCAATACACAATGCCAGGAACACCAGAACAGAATGGTGTATCAGAAAGGCTTAACAGAACATTAATGGAAATAGTTAGGAGCATGATGAGTAATGCATCTTTACCCCTATTATTGTGGATGTATGCCTTAAAAACTATCATGTATTTGTTGAATAGGGTTCCTAGTAAGGCAGTTCCAAAAACTCCTTTTGAGTTATGGACTAGTAGGAAACCTAGTTTAAGGCACCTGCATGTTTGGGAATGCCAGGCAGAAATAAGAATTTATAATCCACAAGAAACGAAACTGGATGCAAGAACAATCAGTGGATATTTTGTTGATTATCCAGAAAAATCTAAAGGGTATAGATTTTATTGTCCTACCCCACAGTACAAAAATTGTTGAAACTGGAAATGCTCAATTCATTGAAAATGATGAGACCAGTGGGAGTGAAGCTTCACAAAATGTGGAGATTAAGGAAATTAGAGTACAAGTTTCTCTTCCTTGTGCTTCTAATTCTAGACTTGTTGCTCCTCATGTTGTTGAACCGCATGACAATCAAGAAGAACAACAAGTTCTTAATCCCATGGTTAACAATGAGCCAATAATTGAACAACCACAAGAAATAGCATTAAGAAGATCTCAAAGAGAAAGAAGATCTGCTATTCCAGATGATTATGTGGTTTATCTACATAAGTCAGAAAATAACTTAAGTGTTGATAATGATCCAATTTCGTTTTCCCAAGCCGTGGATTGTGATCATGCTGATAAATGGTTAGACGCCATGAAAGATGAGTTTAAATCAATGGAACATAATGGTGTATGGGACCTTGTGGAATTGCTTGAAGGTTGCAAAAGAGTTGGGTCTAAATGGGTCTTTAAGACTAAAAGTGACTCTTATAGTAACCTTGAACGCTACAAGGCCCGTCTTGTTGCCAAGGGTTTTGCTAAAATAGATGACATTGATTATAAGGAGACATTCTCACCGGTTTCCAAGAAAGATTCTTTCAAGATTATCATGGCTTTGGTAGCTCATTATGACTTAGAGTTGCATCAAATGGATGTAAAGACAGCCTTTCTAAATGGAAATTTAGAGGAAGATGTTTATATGGATCAACCAATGGGGTTTTCAGTCAAGGGCAAAGAACAAATGATGTGTAAACTAAAGATATCAATATATGGACTCAAATAGGCTTCTCGCCAATGGTATCTCAAGTTTAATGATACTGTCATGTCTTTTGGTTTTAAGGAAAACACTGTTGATCGGTGTATATATCTAAAAGTCAGTGGGAGTAAGTTCATATTTTTAGTCATGTATGTTGATGACATCTTGCTTGTATCTAATGATCCTGGTTTATTAGGTGAGACTAAGAAATTTCTCTCTAGTAGCTTTGAAATGAAAGATATGGGTGAGGCAAGTTATGCGATAGAAATAGAAATATTCTGGGATAGATCACAAAGACTGTTAGGCTTGTCTCAAAAAGCATATATCAATAAAGTCTTAAAGAGATTTAGAATGGAAAAGTGCTCAGCATCACCTGTTCCAATTCAGAAAGGAGACAAATTTAGTCTCATGCAATGTCCAAAGAATGATTTGGAATGGAAACAAATGGAACAATTCCATATGCATCTGTTGTTGGGAGTTTGATGTATGCTCAAACATGTATCAGGCCAGATATCAGCTTTGTAGTTGGTATGCTTGGCAGATACCAAAGTAACCTTGGATTGGATCATTGGAAAGCTGCAAAGAAAGTCTTAAGGTATTTGCAAGGGACGAAAGATCACATACTTACTTATAGGAGATTTGATCATCTTGAGGAGATTGGATATTCAGATTCAGATTTTGCCGGTTGTATAGATACAAGAAAGTCTACATTTGCCTATTTGTATCTTTTAGCCGGAGGAGTGATATCATGGAAGAGTGCGAAGCAGTCAATCATTGCTGCTTCCACCATGGAAGCTGAATTTGTGGCATGCTTTGAGGCCATGGTTCAGGCTAAGTGGCTGCGGAACTTTATTTCAGGGCTTTGAATAGTCGACAATATTGCTAGGCCGCTAAAAATTTATTGTGACAATTCTACAGCAGTTTTCTTCTCTAAAAACGACAAGTACTCTAAGGGTACTAAGCATATGAAATTGAAATACTTTGCCGTTAACAAAGAAGTATAGAAACATAGAGTGTCAACAAAACACATTAGCACTGATCTCATGGTTGCTGATCCATTAACAAAAGGGTTGCCGCCCAAAACATTTAGTGCACATGTTGAAAGAATGGACATTGTTGCTAAATAGGCATTATTGTATATACATTATGATGTTGTTTGTGTTTTATATACTTTGACACTTTGAGCTCATGATCATATGTTTCTGTGTAACCTATTTCCAAGTAAGTATACATGATAGAATTAGAATAATGATAATAGGTTTTGTCTTTGACGAAGGCATTATTGTTGGACCAATTATATTATGTGCTTTCCAATTATAGATCATGTTAAGGATGAGACTAACGTTGTAGTACATGGAAGGGACTATGCCAGTTAAATGATATACAACCACTATGACTTATTTTGGTTTTATTCTTGATCATGATGAATGATATTACAAGTGTAATTGCTTAATGCACATTATGATAGTCATAATTATTAAACCATAAGGTGAAATAATGACACACGAGCCAAGTGGGAGAATGTAAGAAAATATATCTCATGTGGTATTAAATATGTGTCTTATTTTATTGGTTTAATAAATAAATAATAAAATCAATAGAAGGGAAGTTATTAGGGTGGTTACCAACTTGATAGAAATTGGTTTCTGAAGGTTTTCTATCTATTATATGCTGACCCTATTTCTACCTATGAAGTCTCTTATTATTTTATCATCACTAAAGAAATAAACAAAGTATGAGAAGGTCAAGGAATAAAAATCAGTTTCTACATAATTTCAATCTTTTCAATTTGCTTTTTCTTCATCTTCATTAGATCAATGTATGTTCTTAGATTCTATAAATTATTGTATGTGAGAATTATAAATTTTAAGATCATTTTATTTTCATATAATGATAATTTCTGAATTAAGATATTTAGAAACTATAATTTACAAGACTAGCAACACCACAGCCAATCGGGGCATCTGGAAGAAACAGCGATTTGAGAACGAGAACTCAAGGTGGTGTGCAAAGGTACACATTTTTGGTAGATCTCATTCGTAGTTTTGTCCTTGGCCATAATCAATCATCCATCAGGTGGACTTTCCTTTTCACTTCCTCTCAATCCTCAGCCACAACTACCACAATCTTTTTATCCGGTCCTCTATTAAACCACCCACATAACAGAACAGTTAACATCATCCCAAGCATATAACATCACAATTCGGGCCGCATCACCATCCACTTTAATAATCACCCTCATCTGTCTTTATAAGTCACTAATAAAGGCCAACCACCAGTCCTAAAATCATCACACCCTTAGCCTTAAAGAATTAAAGAATCACGGCCCTATTAGTACGATCATCATGACCCCGTAGGACCCCATCGAAGGAACCTTGAACCATAGCGACAACATCATCTCTCCAGACATGGCCGTGGAAAACCTTTTTTTTTTTTTTTCCTTTCTTTTTAATTCTGAGTTTTGGGTCAAAAGAATAATTTAGTTTAATGTATTTTAAAGTTCTTTGTGTTTATTTTGCTTTCTTTATGTCACATTCTGAAGGGGTCATTTGTTGAAATTTCTTATTTTCTGTAGTCTACGCTCTTTGATATTTAATTTTACGTCATTTTGTATTTTGGGGGTCGTGTTATTCATTTATTTTTGTTTTATTTAGTTTTCCTTTTGGTCTTGTCTAGTTGTGTACCATTGCACACTCTACATAGCTTTTCTTTAATGTAGCTTTTCTTCATTGTTAGATTAAAAGTCGTAGAGGATTTTGTGTGTTTCATGTATACAATTCTTTCTTAATAAGAATGTAAATAAATTTTTAATGATTTTTTTTATCCATACAACAACTTGTAATATTGATGTATGATTTAGCATCCTCAAGTCTTACAAGAATGTAAATGTTTATTCTATAGCCAATGCTGTTCTAAATATTGTGCAAGAGTGGATTTTATTTTCTATAAACTCATTTTCATGAATAAAATTAATTCACACATTCTTTTTTATTTCTTGTGATAACTTGTGATATTGATGAATGTTGTACCATTTTCAAGTTTCACAAGGTTGTAAGAGTTTATTGTATATTTTATATTATCTTAAATCCTTTGCAAAAGCAAAATTTTTTATTTTATTTTTAATAAAATCATTCAAATACAGACTTATTTTCTACAAGAATGACATGACTTTGAGTTTTTCATTGCACCAAAGGATAAGTTGGTACAGTCAATAACTGTCAAGACAAAATTAATTTTTCTTTACATTTTGTTCATATTTTTTATTTTTTATTTTCTTTAATTTTAATCCTTTTTTGTACATAATTGTGATTTCTTTTGGGGAAAATAAATAAAATTATAAGTTATAATTAATTTGTATAAAGAGCTATAGGGTACTATATTTATATGGATGCATTAAAGGTACGGTGTAATTAAGTTTTCAACCTTCTCCAATTATAATTAAACTCATAGATTCAAATCTTTTCAAAAAATCAGTTTTGATCAAATCAAACGTTTTCCAATTTTTCCATAATTAAAATTGGTGATAACTTCATCTTTAAATTTATTTCTTTTAGAAATAAAATTTTGTTGTCTTTTCTATTACGGTGCTCTCTGGGAATGTTTGTGATAGACATGCATTATTTTATGTGTGGGAGGGTGATATTGCAAAGACATCCCCAAAAGGGAAATGTGGTAATAAATGCATTCGTACATGCACATATTTATAAGTAAAAAAAACTGAAAAATCTGAAAGATATGCTAAAAAAAAGTTGTTTATAAATAAAAATAGTGGAGAATCAGTGTAGTGATGAGAATGAGACACATTTGTTGGTAGGGAGTGGCATTATGTCTATTGCCACTCTTACTCTACTATCATTTATTGTGTTTTTCCTAAAATATCCTTCCTTTCATTTTTTTTATCAACATACTAATATAACATTGAATAATTATTATCAATTATATTATTTAAATTTTTAATTTTTATTGTAATTAGAAAATAATATGTCTTTTATATTTGATATTATCAAATTTTATATTCATATATAGGCAATTTATTTAAAACATAATTTGAATGTAAATATCAAAGTTTTATAGCTTTTCTTAATATCGTAACTATCTAAATCATAAACCAAAGTATTTTTTCTAAAAAAGTAAATAAAAAACAATAAATTTTTTTCTTAATATTGTAATTATATAAACATTAAAACATTGGGTATTCAAGAAAATACTAAATGAATGAACAATATAAACAAATTAGTATGGTAATTTATCATCATATATCCAATGTTTTATTTGAATTTAATTTTATTGATACTGACAATTTATCCTACTTATTTTTTATAAAACATGCTAAATTTTGTTATAAATTTTTTTGATAAAACTCGTAATTGCAACTAAAATCAAAACATGTTGCTTTTGATATAAAAAAAAATAACTTTAGTGTTTGTTATGATATATAGATTAAGGGAAGGATTATTTTTGAAAAAAAGAATAGATCACAAGATAAAAACAATAAAATCAAATATGCTTGCTATAAGCCTTTTCAGTATTAAAAATGTTAATTTAAAATGAAATAGTGGGTATATGATAGATATTTTATATTATACTAATTTTTTTCTTTTTGCGAGGAACATTTTTTGTTTATTGTTATTGACTTACTTTTTCAGAGAAAAAAAAACTTTAATTTATGATTTAGACAGTTACGATATTAAGGAAAACTATAAAACTTTGATATTTAAATTCAAATTATGTTTTAAATAAATTAACTATATATGAATATAAAATTTGATAATATCAAATATAAAAAATAAATTATTTTCTATTCACAATAAAAATTATAAATTTGAATAATATAATTGATAATAATTATTCAATGTTATATTACTATGTTGATTAAAAAAAATGAAAGGAAGGGTATTTTAGAAAGAATACAATAAATGATAATAAAGTAGGAGTGACAATAGACATATTGGAGTGGCAATAGCCACTCCATTGTTGGTAATTACACTTCTTGCTTTACACTAACTTCCTTTAAGATTTAGTATAATTATAGTCACCATCCCTCTATTTTGTAAACCTATCACTGATCTCTTCTAAGGTCTACTAAAATTTACAGTATAATTTATTGAAGCTTAGGAGAAGTCATTAATAGTTTTGTTGAATAGAAGAGTTCCGAACACAATTACATTAAATTTTATGGGAGGCGAGTATAAATTACTTTTAGAGTCTCGTTATTTTGACGCACGTTTATTCCTCGGGTGCTATCTCTGAGGTCGAGTACCAAAAATCTGATGTCCAGACAAAAAATCCATGTTATGGGGTTTAGGGTTTAAGGTGCTAGATCCGAGATCCGAGACAAAAAAAACCCATGTTATGTGATGGTTAGAATGCGAGCTCCGAGGTCCGGGATAAAAAATCCGAGGTCCTGAACCATATTTATGCTTCAACCTACCATATTCCCTTCAGTATGTTTATGCACACTAGTAATCACCCATTCCGTACCATATGTGTCGCAACTGTGCGTTAACAAAACATTTCTCTTACATTTCCTCTCATGCATATGTTTTTTCTCACTTAAACCTGAACTTTAACTTTGTCTGCCTTTCAAAGTTTGCTAACCCTCATCTATACGGATTCAGCTAAATAAAGTGTACAAAACACGTACTTGGCAACAGCTGATTCTCCACTAACGAGACTTGAATTTTTGGTGAGTTTACAAACGATGATTTTTCTTAGGCTTCAAACACGGATGTGAAATCCACGCGCAAAACTCAGGTTGTCTCTGTTTCAAAGGACATTATATAAAACATTTTAATCAGGAACCAAATTCTTTCCTGCTTCAAAACGATTTTCGTTTCACCCAAAGCCTAGAACCAACAAGCATCCAAGATCAGAGGTGCAAAGAGAGTGAGGACGGAAGAAAGACACTAGAGATCTTAAAAAGAATGGACTTTGCTCTAATTGTTGACAATCCCGATATAGGGCTGAGGAGACATACAAAAAATACAACATGATGAAAATGGAAGCAGGGGTACACCGTCAAAATAATTTACGGTATTGGAGGACCCTAAATCCTAAACCCAAAAGCTCGTATATACCCGTTGCTGCTCCAAATACGCAGGTATGAATACTGGCAAAGACTGCTATGAGAGGAGTCCCATCCACCCGCTTTCCAAAATTAAATTCCATCGGAGACTAAAGAATTCATTTCCATCAAATTGCAACTTTGACTGGTCCATAAAATCATGGTGCCGGACACTGCACAGCTTCCTTGAATGTTCATATTCTTGTGTCTATTCTGCAGCGCTCTTGCACTGATTGATCTGCGAGTTCCAATCATCAAGACGGCTTGATACAGACTCATCAAGCTTCTTAGCCTGAGGTCCTGGCCTAAAACATTAACATCGCTCCACGCGGAGCATGGATCCATCCACCAACTCCTCCGGCCCGAGCACCATGCCCCTGGGACAGCTCGGTTATGCCGACGATGGAGGATATTTTCATCAATCATGTCCAAAACAGGGTTGTCGACTTCAAACTACTCTAGCAAAAGCAGCTCCACTTTCTACCATCTGATCATAAACAGAAACATTAAGGGAGAGTGATTCCATCTTTGGATGATTGTCCCAGTTCATATACCGTAAGCTACCATCTTTGGAGGATTTTCATCAATCATGTCCAAAACTGGTGCATTGCAAATGACCGAGTGAAAGTAACCTTCTTGGGATAACTTAACATTTGTAAAGTAAATCAGGAGTGTTCGAGGTAAATTATCCCAGCCAAAAAGGCAAAACTCCAAGAAGGATCGGCTCAAGATGAGCCATGGTGAACCTGCAAGGTAAGGAAAAGATTCAACATACAGACCCTAATAAGCTAAGAAGGTGTTGCGCACACAGCCTATGACAAAGCAGATTTGCCTGTGAAGAGTTTGAAAGATTCAGGCGTCTGCTGCTTCTGTGTAGCTTGAAAATTTTGACTTCTCCTTGCTAAGTATATTCCTAGGTCAACTACAATAGGTTGGAATCTATCACTTCTGCATGTGCAAACATAAACATAAATACATGACCTACAACCAAATGAAAGAGTGCCACAATGTAGCAGCTAGAATTAGCACTAGTTTTCATTACTCTTTCCATCCAAGATCACTAGGGTGATAAATGAAATTGAGGTCCCTCCTTACAGAAGAGAAAACATGGGACAGATCTGAAACGGATAAAAGTTTATGGATTGGTACATCAAATAAGTCTGCTGAAAGAAAACAAGGATCATATCAAGAAAGGAAGACTATGAAAAATCAGTTGTCCACAGACAAAGCATAGCATAATTCCATGAAAACAATTAAGAACAATGTATATAGAGCATTTCATCACCAAGAAGATAAAATAATATAATATAATATAGCAAGATATATGTTCTTGAGTTGGAACTACAATAATATAGACCGAAACAACAAGATGCCCTGCTTTATTGACATCCCTAAACAAACTGCGGCATAATTTGGTAAATAAAATTCAAAACAGTATAGTTTTTTGTTTGGGTTCTAAGGAGCTCCTAGTGAAGCTAAAGAGACAGGGGAAAAGATAAGCATATGGGGATCAAACCCTTCACCCACCCTCGACGACTGTTTGACACAAGGACCAAAAGAGGTGCCACTTGAGCATCGTCATTGGTTCAAAACAAAAGTTATATAAAGCATTTATAGCGGTAAATGTTCTTGAGTTGAACAGCAATAATATACATCAAACCCAACGGAAGCGCAGTTTTATTGACATCTGATAAACACCTAAGTTTATTTACAAACAACAGGTCCATCAGGTCAGCAACAATAAGAACAAATGCAGCAAAGAGTGCAGCCACTTTCCAATCAAGAGGAGAATGATATTCTTTAGTCTAACCAAAAAGGCCGTGGAGTCCACCAGCTGTGAAAGTGGGCGACAGCAGTGCAAAAGTTCACTGGCATTGGCCATAGGACATTCTATTGACAGAGAAAAAAAATGGAAACGGATACATTTCACATTTGATGAACATTTGCCAAACACTTTGGTGTAAACGTTTAGCCCATCTTACAATTTTTTCCTATTATAAATCAGAGAATATTTATTAGGCTTTATGAGATACTTTTAGACCATTTATTTGTTGTTTTCTAACTGACTGCCTTGGACAAATTCACTTTATACACCTACCATTCACATGGTCTTCAGGCTTCATGTGCTCCATTCCTTGTGATAAGAGATTTCATGAACCAATCAATTGATCTCTATCATTTTGAGGATGGACAATCTTAAGATTTGCATAGACTATTAGCAGTATTCAATAGAAAATACACGTGGTGTAACATGTGTAATTCTCTTCTTTTTTTAACCAGAATCATTATAGAAGTCCAAAGACAACATTTAATTTCTATATAGGGTGCCAATTATTACTCGAAACACTCGTTCATATACTTTTCCTTCATTATTTATGATGACCCATTTACTTGAGCATGCTAAATTATATCCTCTTGTCATGATATCAATCAGACTACCAACTAGTTCAACATTAGGAACTTCCTTCCACACATTCAACTTTCTAATATCCCTACAATTAGAAGACTATGCCTATAGTTATATTAAATCTGTATAACAAGATCAGTATTCTAATTGATCAAATCATAACCAATAAGATAAAATACCATGCAATTGGAAGATAGGAATAGCTTCTGGATGAGATTTTGGCTATCATAAGTATTCAAAATATTTCAATGTATGGTATAAAATAACATATCCAGCTTATAAGCAATCTCTCTGTAATACCTCTAATTTTAAATAAAAAAGTTAGAGAGTTTTTTAGAACAAAAAGGGTCTCAATTACCCTTATCTGTCATTTCGAGTCTCAAATTCTGCCAAGTCTGGACCCTATTCCTCCTTGGAGAGCCATATGATAGAGTCATATTCTTGGGACCAAAAGTCCCGGTAATTGTTCCCTAGAGAAAAATGAGTTAAAGAGAGATTTTTAACGGATTTTATGAAGTTTTTAAATAGGTCATTTTTAAATCATAAGTTTACGGAATCATAAGAATGTCCGGATTTGAAGTAAAACCCAAAATCTAGGCTTTTAATTGTTGGGATTTTGATTTTTCTAATATTTTATTTGAATCCAAATGGGGGCATTCCCTTATTTACATTTATGTTTAAAAGTTAATAGGAATTAACTTTAATTAAGAAATATAATTAAGGGAGTTATGAAGAGTAAGAAACCATTCTGGAGAGTGACAGACCATCCTAGACCATCCTGCAGAATGAAAAACCATTCTGGTGAGCGCTGTAGCAGTTAGCAGAGCAATAATTCAGTGCAAGAAGTGGATTTTTATGCTCTCTGATGAGTGTTACAGCGCTCTTAGCACTGCAGCGGTCAATAGAATAGTAAGTTGGTGCGAGAGATGCTCTCTAATGAGCGCTGCAACGCTCGACAAAGTTATTAAAACCCTTGTTTCGGGTCCAGAACCTTCCCACAACAAAAAACACTCCTCTCCACCCTCTTCCTCTACAGAGAACGCGATCCTTCCCCTCCACACCTCATTTCTTCATCTTTTCACCATTAAAACTCCATTTTTCTTTCTTCTAAGGATCTAAGGTATGCTATCTTACTAGTTTTGCTTCATTTCCTTCAAGTTTTCCTTGTTTAGAAGGGGGGTTCTCTATGATTCTCAGGGAAAAGGAGTTTTCTACCTTGTTAGAGATGGATTCTTGGATATTTAGAGGTTTTAGAGGTTGATTTAGAGTTCTATTGCCTCTATGTTAGACACTACTGTCGTTTCTGCCTCCAAGAGTCCTGTTGGTGCTGTGTCTATGCATCCTACCCCTCTAGGTGAGTGGGTTCGCACTTGTTATCTCTATGTTCTGCATTAGAATTATTTTCATGAAAATATGATTTACTGTTGATTTTAAAGAAATACTGTATAAGGATTTGAAGTTACTATTGGTTTATATGTTTTATAACTTCTGATTTTAGAGCATGAAATATGTTTTTGTGAAAACTCATGGGACCATGCTTGTTGAATTGATTTCAAGTGTATTTAATGATAATGGTGATTATGGAAAACTTCTATGAATGTTGAAATGAATTCTAGAAACGATGTATGAATGTTTGGATGAATTCTAGATATAGTTATGGATATAATATAGTTATATACTTGAAAATGGTATTTAGAGAAGAGAATGGAATTGTGATTGTGAACATAGCCATTTTGAAATATGAGATTGAGAGTTTTAGTATGAAAGCTTGATGGTTTGAATTGTGTTTTGGAGAATAAACCAAAAAGTTTTAGAGCTTGAATCTTCATGAGATTCAGAGCAATTGATGGCTACATATTCTGAAGATATATGAAATCATAAATGTCTAAAAAGGGTAATCTTCTAGACATGATTTCATAGCCATGGTTATGCTAAAGTCAGATTGTTAGAGTTGTATACTCATAACAATTGGCGGCTACATATTCTATGGCTTTTGAAATCACAATGTCTTAGAATTGGTGATCCCTTGGACATGATTTCATAGCCGCAATTATGCTAAGGTCAGACTGTTAGAATCAAATAGATTCAGAGCTAATAAGAGAAACAAAAAAAGGCCCACGAGGGGCAAATTACTCAGAGAAACCATGAAACTATGCGAAACCATGAAACTTAGTCCACGAGGGACAATTTATTCATAGAAACCAGGAAACTTAGTTCACGAGGGACACAACTCATGAGAAACTATGAAACTACACAAAACCATGAAACTTAGTCCACGAGGGACACAACTCACGAAAAACTGAGCACTCACAAAACAGAACGGAACTAGAGATTATGGTTTCTTTAGTAGCTACTACACGAAAGCTAATATGGTTTCAGAGATGAAAGTGATTTGAGGAAATTATTTTGTGTTTAGAAACCGACGACTAGTATTTATATTTATGTATGTGTATTAGAGTATTATTAATTATTATTTCATGCATTGTTTCTTTGGTGTCCCGTGAAAAAGGGTTTCAGGTGATGACTCACTTACTGAGTTTTGGTTACTAAACTCACCCCTCTATTCTTCTCATATTTTACAGATGCCATAGTTGCTGAGGGTATCTCCCAACCATCCTTCTTCCAGCGGTATTAGATTTCAGAGGTGAGCAGGATTGTCATGGGTTTAGAGTGCTCTAGTGTAGATGCAGGCAGGATCCCGAACCTAGAGCATGTTTTAATTTGCATTTGGTGTATTATAGTCACATTTGTTTGTATATAATAACTTGAACATTTGGATAAATATATGTTGATTTATATAGATAAATGATTACAAGATTTGAAACTTGAAAGATTTGTTATAGGATTTCAGAAATAATTATCTCGATTTTTGAGAACATACAGGTGGTTTGCAAAAAAATATAATGATTTAAATAGACTTTATGAACAGAGCATGCATTTAGAGACAATCAACAGGTCCCAAGGCTTACGTGGGAACGGAAATGTCTCACGTGCCGGTCATGTGTCTAGGTCGGGTCATGACACTCTCCCATCAAGCAATACATATGCAATACAAACGCATTTTGTCAAGGATGTACATTTTAGATCAATTTTGGTGGCTGTGAATTGCTTACCAAACAAGACAAACTGTGCAAGGTAAGCTGTAAACACATAAATTAACATCACTATTTTTCATGCATAAGCTAACCAAAAATGAGGCTTTCCTTTGGTGCTCGGCACATGGTTGTATAATGATGCTCCTCTAGTTAATATTCAAAGGAATAGACAAGTTTTGTTACATAGTTTATTCCTTTAGATCTCAGCTATACATTTTGTATCTATGTGAGCATGTCTCATCATCTTTTGTACATTATCTTCTCTTCTAATTATTTTTTTTTTAGCAAAAAATAAAACTGAATCAGGACATATGAATTTCAGCTGAGTTTCTTTGGTGTGGAGGGGATGGTTCTATGAATCTCTAAGTAATAAGAGTCCCTTATGCCTCCCCACTCTTCTCTCACTACTTATGCCCCCGCCCTCATCAGGTTTATCCCTCCTTTTCAATTCCACACTTCTTTTCCTTGAGTTCCTCAACTAATGTTTTGAATCCAGCTGAGACTCTAGCCACACTTTTCTTAATGTAAAGGCTAAAGACAATTTATCTGCTCGAAAACATATATTTCACCTTTAGAGTCCCAATCAAATTCATTAATCATGGGCAGTACCAATTTAAATGTAAATAATATTAGCCCATAGTATCCAATCCAGCCTTTCAACCTGACGGCATTTCAGTTTTGTTACTAATGAATCAACTAAACTTGAAGGTTTCAAATTGAATAAAAACTATAACAATAGAAAAGGTGAAATCTTACAGAGGCTATAATATCAATATTTGACTGACTTCAATGCAACACTCATTTTACACTTTAGCAGAAAGATGAACATGATAGAGAGTTCAGCCCTTCTAATATTGTTAATCTTTCAAACTGATCTGGTTAAAGCCAACCTAATTGGACCAAATATAACTGCATTATACGGGTTCCAATTAAGAAGGAAAGATAATCCAAGATTCGCAATCATCAGCAAATATAAGTCTTCATCTGTATTCGGCATGATTTTTGAAAACTAGCTGTTAATTACATCATGCAGTGATACATTAAATTGTAACTATATAAAACACACGCACACACACAGAGTATACACATTTTTTCTTAGTCAGTCATTTGCATTTTATTCATCTATCTAAGCCCAGACCTTAAAGAATGTGTTGACAAACAACAATCAATTCAAATCACCTAAACTCTGTCCACATATTGAATTATCGATTTTCAAGACTAGATGGTGGATGCTTCAACAAATATGCAAATATATAGCAAGACTAACGAAGGCATTATCTAAATCTAAATCACTACTGAAATGAGGGTCTTGGGCTCATCTTTTTGCTCTCTTATCCCTCCATCGCTAACTTCCAAATTTGAGAGATCCAAAATCCAAGCCTAGTATAGAATAGAAATTATGAAAAAACAGAATAAGATCGCAAAGATGGTCATCTTAGATTCAATAGCCAGAATGCAACTATAAGAAACCATTTTCCCACAATCTAGTATTATAAGTTGAGTTAGCATATGGTGATTTGAATAATCAACAGTAGAGAAACGAAGTTTCCAACTTATATCTTACTCCAAAAAATTTATCATCAAGCCAAACTACACAGGCAACAAAAATTTAAACACTGAATTACCAAAGAAATCAACTTCACAGTGCGAACTGATGAACCAAAACAGAAATTACCGTATTGGCATTACCATCCTGGGTGACGAGGGGATAATCACGTGCACTCAAAGTGACAAACCAATCCCAGCCACCATCCAATTTCATCATAATAGCAGCAGCCCGCAGAGTGATGGCAACATTGGAGGAGCCCAAGTAGGTCACATAAGCAGCCTTCCCGACCACATCAACGTTGCCGAAGGCCTGAATCACCGGCACCGACATGACGGCGGCGGCGAGCCTCTGCCTCTCTTCATCCCTGGCATCCATTCCAAGGTGAAGCAGATAACGGTTCCTGGGATGATAGATTGACAGCAACAGCCGGAAGATCCGGTCCTTGTCCCGGTTCCCGCCGGAGATGAAGTAGGCGAATGCAGGAGGGTGGATTGCACCCTGCTGGACAAGGGAGGGGAAAGGCTTGGGAGAGTTAAAGGAAGAGAGTAAGAGAACGGTGAGGGAGAGAAATGCTGCGCTGAAAAGGGTGAAGAGCCATTTCCTCTCAGCACCCATCAATAGTGGCAGTGACTGTGAAAATGGTACCTTTGGGTGGTGGTGTTGTGGTGTTGGGGCATATGGGTGTATCGATAATCTATGGCTTGCTCTCTCCTTTTCCAAAAAGGAAGGGGTTTCTGGAAATGGTGTTGCTAAATTCTAGAGTTTGACATTGTCTGGGTTAGTGGGTCATTGAAGATCTTGCCTTTTCTTGGTTTGACGGTGTGGTTAGTGAGGTTGATCGTGATGGCTATGGGAGCTATCAATGTAACTATATAAATAAGACACACGAAGAGGGAAATGGTGATTGAAATATGAAAAAACCGGATCAGACAGTTCCAAAATATTCTCAAAGAATTGCTCTTTCTGAACTAATTTGTGTGCGTAGCTAGAGAGCGCTAGGAATTTTTTTTTTTTCCCTTCTTTTGATCAGGTTAGATTTGTTGCTGGGAGTCACAGACGAGAAAGGAGATCAGGAATCATTTCCTTTCTTTCCTTTCTAAGGCTTGAGTCGGATGACTTGGATTCAATGATTTCAACAAAACTACGGATATCGAAATAAAATAAGGAGTTAATGTTAATTTTAGTCCCTCACTTTTTATTATTGAGTTATTTTAGTCCCTGACTTTTAAAATGGGTCAAATTAGTCCCTAACATTACAAAATGTGAGTCATTTTAGTCCCTTAACTCAATTGTAGTTAATTTTCTATCAATTAAATGATGATTGATAACATTAAGTGATACTTTGACATACTATATGTCATCTAAAGTAGAATATATTTTAAAATGACTTATTTTGATATTTAAAATTATATAAAATAAATTATTTAAATATTCATTATACATCATAAATTGACTCATTTTGTATAATTTTAAATACTAAAATAAACTATTTTAAACTCATGGTATAATAATCATCATCTAATTGATAAAATATTAAATAAAAGTGGAATAAAGGACTAATTTGACTCACATTTTGTAATGTTAGGGACTGATTTGACTCGTTTTAAAAGTCAGGGATTAAAATGACTCATAAATAAAAAGTTGAGGACTAAAATGAGCATTCTCTCTAAAATAAGCCTTGCACTTGTCAAAATTAAATAAATAATTTGATTAGTGATGGGGGCATTAACGAAAAATACTTGTATCCACCCGGAGGATGCTTTTTCTTCCTCCGAGTGAGTTTCAGCCACAAACACATGTGAGATGAGTGAGAAGATATGATTAAAAAAAGTTAGATGAGCGGTTGTCCGATTTCATGGAGGAAGAATGCATTTCCTCCCGGAGGAGGATAGAACTTCTCGACGAGAACAACCATATGATACTAATAATACTATTAATAATAGTAATAAATATGCCGGTGGACTTGCGTGGGAAACTACGAATGGGAAATCTGAAGACAATCGCAAAATCGTTTCAGGCAAATGACACATCCATCATTGAGGTTTTCGTTCTTTGAATGATTTATTCATCTTGTAGACACAAGACCCCTTTTATTTTCAAGAATTAACGCGACTCCATCATGTATGCGCCCTATATGTAACTTCAGTACTACAGTAAAGTAAACAACCACTTTTCGAGTAGAGCTTCGTTCTGATCCCTAAAATGATAAGCACGAGTCATTTTAGTCATTGTAGTTTAAAAATTAATTCTTTAATCTTTCAAATTACAAAATATCAATCAAATTTAATCTCTGCAATTTAAAAATTAACTCTTTAATTTTTCAAATTATAAAATATCAATCAAATTAATCATTAATTTTATTTCCTATACTATGTAAACATATTTTCACGAACATATCAAGTTAAATGATATACTAGCAATAAATTGACATCCCGTTTGACCTTGTAGGTGGGCATAATTGAATAATCAGATCAAATTACTAACCTAAACTAAATATATTAACAATATTAGTTATAAATAAAATTTGTCTCATAGTCTTCAATTTTTCTTATTTTTATTCAATTTAATTGGTAGAGGTCAAGTAGAATATAAATATTATAACACCCCAAAAATTTATTTAAAATTGAATTTGAAATTTATAAGTTACATGTTCAAACATCTCAGTTTTAGCAATGATGAAGATGATCCAACGGACGTGTAAAAAAAAAATAACGAGTAGAGCATGATTTTTAGTCGAAACCCTAAAATTGGAGCCCAAAGAAGCCTGAAAATGAATAATTATAATATTAAGATTAGAAATTATTAGGAATGATAATTTTATATCTGAAATTTAATATCGGGCAATGTTTGATTACCCGGGTACGGTGTTTTACAAATTTGATAAAATTTCGATATGCGATTTTTAACACCGAAAGATAGTCAAATCTTTACAATAGAATAAATTTATCCTTTATAGTCAAATGTAAGGCTAAGATTTAATCTTGATTTATAATATTAAATCACAGTCATTCATCATATTTTCATTTTAAAGAAATTAGACCTTATAATTAAATAATGATTTATGCTTAGTATAATATATGTATAAGTTACCTAACTTCATTATTTCTTGTCCATATTTTCGATCAAGCAAGGGAATGCAGCCACCTCTATTTTTGCTTATTCAAAAACATGAAAACATGATTCAAACCTCCATTTTCCTAGCCTAGACTTGATAAAACCACAAACTCTGTTCATAAAACTTGTTCTACTAATCAATAACTACCAATCTAACTGATTGAAATTTCAAATCTTCACCATTTCTCACTTTTATATCACATATTCTACTGCCTAAGGGAGAGTTTGGTGTTGATTTGGTGGCCTTGAAGTGAAAAGAAATCACTTGGAACATCCTTTGGAGTTATAAAGCTTTAAAGTTTTCAAAGTAGAGCTTTTAAACCTCTTTTACTTCAAATATATTTTTATGCTTTACTTACTGATTTGGCTTAATGTTTTTCATTGTATTGGTTGATTGTAACATCCTAATTTTTAACCCAATACTCCTAGAATGTATTTAGATCAACCATTAGTTTATTACTCTTTAGTTTCATTCGCTCTTTAAATTACTTAGCCAAAAATACGGGTAAATTTTTTTTTTGAAACGTAAAGTAAGAGCCGCACATACCATAAATGAGTGTCATCGTAACATACAAAAAGAAAGCACAAGATAAGAACATCAAATAATTTCATAACATTTAGACAATCATGCACACCAAGGATAATATTATACTAATATATAAACTATCCACCTATGAAAGGCGGAATAAGTTCGATACAATAAAGATGCAAATACAACATAAAAGCAAATATAACTGAAATAGAAATACAAAGGAAAACATAAAAGAGAGACACCCCTACCCTAGTGCACCTAAAATGGATAACCTCGATAACCAAAGAAGGTTTATCCTAATCTATGTGTGGTGTGCGCACTAACTCTCCCCAAGAACCTCTACTGTTGCGGTCCCGGAAAGGGTGGGACATAACCAATCCACTGACGTAACTCGGCGAGAGTGGCATGTGCTGTGGCTAGACGTGTGCTCCGCGACGGGGGCACATGGCCAGCCTCTAGGCCAATCTCGGCTGAGTCATGGTTTCCTCGCTCCCTTCTTTCATGAACAGTGGAGTGGGGGCAGAGCTCTCACTGTACAGGTGGGTCGGTGGGTCCTCCAAGGGGTCCGCCTCCGAAGGCTGTGAACGGGGCACGTAGTCAAGGAAGTCGCGTACGGCCGATGCAGTCGTATGCGTACGGAGGATCCTCTCATTGCGCGTCTAGGAGCGCTCAAAAACCATGTCGTCGCCATAGAGGGATGTCGGGGAGAATCAGTAGCTGTGTACTGGGTGTGCAAAGGGGCGTCCTACATACATGAAAACTCTAACAACACATTGCCCCTCAAAAGGTATGACCGATGCTTGGGGTCATAATGAACCTCCCATGTGGGAGTGTCGATGAACAGCACGAAGGTCACCATCCTGATCTGAAGACGTGACGAGAAAGGAAGAGAGAAAGAAAGGGAGTGAGAATCTTACTAAAGAATCTCAATAGGGAACCTCCTATCTAAGTGACATCGTCAACATCCTCAGAAACCTTGGGTTTATTGTAAAAAGGTGAGCATGCTTAAAAGTTCATTATTTAGGTTTATAAACATAATTATCCAAGGTTCGTTCATTTTAGAATGATTCTTAATGTTATGTATGCAACATAGCAAAGCATGAATGCATGATAATACATTATGCAAGTAAACCAATCACAACATCCAGAAACATCATATAAGTGGCATAAAGTGGCATATAATCTTTCATGTGAAACTCTTCTTTTTTCTCAACTGTGTGGCATTTAAAACATCATATTTAGCATCATGGGGCCACACTAAAATATCATCTAGATTATGAGCTCATACCTTAACTAGTCGTCACTAGCTCTTACTTATCATATGATAAGCATAAACATAATAATCCCAACTTCTAGAGTACGGGCTAGGGGGCATAAGGATCACCTATCATAACCTTTAATTCTGGGAGTCCATAGGAATATTTCCTTCTTTGAAACGCTCTACTGGCATCTAGTGCACAGCGAATTGTCCGCTTTGGCAAGCTCAATATCAATATCCTCACGGATTTGCCTCCTCCCCACCGGAGCGGGAGAAATGCGTCTCAGTGCTATATCACATTTAAAATCTCATTTTTATATTCCTGGGGGTGCTCGGCTAAATCGGTGTCACCCAGGACACATCTCATGGATTTTTTCAAAAACATTTTCAAGTCCTCAAATTTGATGGAAATTCGGCAGGATGACTACTGTATATCGAATTTCTTTCAAATCTGCTTTATGCCACAAGAACTCATAGTGCATGTACTTTCACATTCAATTCCACATTCAGAATAAATCATTAAAGTCATATAAATAGTTTCATCATAGCACATGCATCACACATCATCAAAGCATCAAAACAATAAGATCACAGCAACATAGATCTTAAGCTTAAAATCTGATTAATCTAATATCTGCTCTTAACCTTTTATGCACCTAGGGAAACATTACCAATAATTTTTACTAATCATTATGATTATGACCAATTCTAAACATCATAGTGCAGAATCTATGTTTCACAATTATGAATATCTAGGAGTCACAACTTTGACTCTTTCTAAGTTCGATCTTCTCCTAAAGTACCAAAATCAATTCCTAAACCAATTATGAGAGATTCCTACACATATACACTAATTATAAACCATTATTACTAATTTTTAAACATGCTGAAACAAAATCCATAATTTTAATTTCTAATGTTTCTAAAACTCACATTTCTAATCCTTTCTAGTTACTCATTGTTCCTAACACTCATCAAATAATTTTTCCTTCATTCAAAAATAATTTTTACACATTCTAACTTATAAAATCAGCATCCAACAGTGGCTATAAATCCCAGGGAAGTGGCCAAAAATTAGAGCATAGACAGTTGCATAAAATCACATTTTCAAGTGCACATAAGTTACTAGTTTTCTCTTGGAATTAATTTAGGACCTCAAACTCTTTTAGAAACTAATTTATTTCATGAAAATCATAAAAACATAATCAAGGGCAGTAGCTATATCATTTTACTTATAGTTGAGATTTAAAACTTAAGCACATATTTATAACATTTTATAAGTTCACCTATGCTTAAGAAAATTCTTAAAACATAGGCCATTGGCACTTTGACTAGATGAAACCTATACTAGGTCCATCTCCATCACATGGCCGAAATTACTATCCATAAAACACTTCCATTTTCCAAACTTTACTTGAGATAATAATGGGCAAGTCTTTGAGCTCTAGGTTCTTTAGGTGATGACATAAACTTAAACATGCTATGCACTTTGTTTTACTCTTTATTATCAAGTGAGAGCACAAACATAAATATGAGATGCAACTTATTATTATCTTTAAAGTTTAAGTAATGACTTGAAATATAAACATGAGAATGCAAATTTATTCTTTATTCTTGAAAGTTTAGTGTTGACATAAAAGTAAATATGAATGCAAGTTCATTTTAACTTAACTAAAGCTCATACAAGACTTTTAGAAGGACAATAGTAATCTCAACCCAACACTTATCTATCAAGACAAAGTGAGCTTTAGAATGCTTGTACCAAGGTTTCAAAGAAACCTCATGATTTGAATATCATCATCAAGCTCAAGGAAAATGAACAAGAGATCAAAATAAATAACACATTTATTGAAACAAAACATAGAGAGAACTACACCATATTCTTTATTTTATGGTCAAGAGCTCCTATCTAGAGTAAACTCTAGAACGTGCTGGTCAACTTTAAAAACCAATTAGTGTTCTTTTCTTAAGTAAAATTGTTAATGAGTTATCTAACATTTTTATCAAGAAAAGGAAATAAAAACCGAAGCCATAAAGGAACAAGGAAAGGAAAACCAAAACCATGATCAAGGAAAAGAAAGGAAAAACCAAAAATGATTTAGAAACAAAACCAAGTTTCAAGCTTTAGAGGTTTGTCAAATGAAAATCACAAATCATTATTTTGAAACCTCATCATCAAGCTCAAGATTTCCTTTCAAAACCCAAGTCTCATAACTGAAATCAAAAGGAGAGAAAATAGTTTGAATCCAAAAGAAAACTAAAACTTTTCATATCAAGATTTCAATATAGAAGAAAATGCCTTTTGAAAAAAAAACCTTACCAAGTGTGAAGATGAAAGCTTGGTTCTTTGAAATGAGAATGAGAAGAAAAACTTCTTCCAAGGCAAGGAGGAGGTTTCGACCAAGCTAGGGGAAAAGGAAAGGAAAGGTGTTTTGTGTGAGCTTATGTTTGAGAAAGGATGTTTTAGTGTTTAGATGGTGGTTGTATAGTGGTTTGAAGTTGTGATATGGTGGCTCAAGGAGGAGAATGAAGAAGATGAAGATGAAGAGAACTTGAGAGAACTTTTGAACTCTTGGAGGAAAGGAAAGAAAACTTAAGACAACTCTTGAAGCTAGTTTGCAAGAATGAACAAAATGGACCAAGTTCTTCCAATACATGTATTTATAAAAAACAAAATGTGAAGGAGTGAATGGAGGGAGGGCTGGCCAAGAGGTTCATGTCCACGAGGAGAGAAAAATATCTCTTTGTTGTGGTCATTCAAAGGCATGGTTTGAAGTATGGTGGGTATGGCTCAAGTATGGTCTAAGTATGGTGCAAGGTATGGCTTAAGCATGGTCTTTATGTGCAAATGAATTCAACATGTGGGAAATGAGGAGGAGGAGTGGCTGGTCACTATTTGGCCATGTGGGAGGAGATTTGTTCATCAAATTGTGGGTTAGTGATGTGTTTAGGTGTTTCTTTGATTAAGCTTTTGATTAGAATTTGTAAGAAAATGTTTAGGTGAGGTAATTGTGTAATTAGGAATATTAAGGCATGATTAAGAATGGTCTTGCTTCATTAGCTAAATTTAAACTCATTTTATGATATGAATATGCACAAACACAATTCCTTAATTTAAGGAATTGGAGAGTGAAAATACTATTCAAGATTCCATGATAAAGAATCTTGATTTTTAGAAAAGATTAAGGTGTAACTAAGCAATCTTAGGTTCTAATTAACTTTAATAAATTATTTTGACTCTAGATTAATTATGAAAATTAAGTATTTTTTGTATTAGAACCTAATATTGCTTAGGTTTTCTTGATTACCTCATTAAGCTCAAAAATACTATTCTAGGGGCAAAATCGTAATTTTGCACAAAAATGCCTCGGACCACCGGGATTTAAATAGATATTACCATACACATAAAAACATCAATCTAAACCTTTTAAAAAGTTTCTGGGCTCAAACAGTGCTTATACCCGCATAAAAATACTATAGGGGTATTTTGGTCATTTTGACCCAAAACCTCAGAAAATAAGATTTTATGCTCTAATAATCATTCATTCACATATAATCCTCTTCTAACATTGACTTGGCCCTTCAAGGACGGCCGGGTCGGCTATCCTCGAATTTCGGGTGAAAAATGACCTCAAGGGCATTTTGGTCATTTTCGCTCAGACAAGAAAAATCATGTTGTTACATTGATAATATATGGATATTGATATATTAATTTTGGTGAAGTATTTGGATGATGTTAGAAATTTATTTTGAGAAAACAAGTTTTGAATCATGTGCTAGAATTCTCGAAATTATACTGATAGGTTATGGTTCATGATTTTTCTAAAGTATTGTAGATGGACTCATGAGCTGAAAAAATTTTATGTGATAATGCTAACATGTTAAGATGTTTTCAAAAAATTTTTTGGTTCTTAAAAATGACTTTTACTATTTTCCAAAAATCAGAAACCGAGATAGTTAGGGTTCTTACCTGCTCTACCAAGTTTGGAGCTATAAATTTTTATAATTTTGTTATTATAGAAAATTATTGATTTTTTCTTTGAAATTTTTACAGGGTATTTAGGACATATTAAATTCCAACCTTGAATTTTTGTATGATTTAATATGATCATTTGATAGGGTAATAAAATTGAGATATTTGGTTGTGACTGAAAACAAGTAGATTCTGACCTCCAAATTTGTCTAATTTTGTTAACGCAATTAAAGAGTGATTCTTGCCCTAAACGTTTTGCAAGACCTTGGGTATACATTGGAGCATCTTGGATAATTTTTATAGCCTCTGAATGGAATTTTTGATATGTGATCAATTTTTTGCTAGATAAGTGTAAAATTTGTCATCATGCTGGAAATAAACCAAAGCCTTAAATTGATGAAATAATGGCATTTTGTACTAGGATGACATGAGTACATGAATATGAATAATTTGAGTATGTGAACTTATTGATGAGGCTAGGCACGTATAAATATGAATATTTCTTACAATTGCATATATGTGAAAGAAAAGCATGAGATTATATTCTTTAAGCTAGAGAAAATAATTCCAGTCTGTCGGGAAAAGTAAACTTGACTACCAAGAAAGTATGAGATTATCTTTCTTGGGCTAGAGAAAGTAAATTGGTCTATCGGGGAAAGTAAACATGACTAACTTTGAATTGAGTCGGGAAAATTATACTTGGCTAGGAATAGGTTTGTGTGAGAATTGGAGAAAGTAAATCCAATGATCATAAACAAAATGAACTTAGTCCTGAAAAATAGTCTATTACCCATTGTTGTCATGCTCGGGACAGTAATACGTAATGCCTAGACATAAAAAGATTAGTCGAAGGCCAAGACAAGTCAAAGTAGAACTTGTTCTAAGTAGTTCTTTATCTTATGTGTTGATTGAAGAATTTTAGCATCAATATTGAAGCCAATAAGTTTAAGTTGTCATTTAACAAAATAAGCTTTATATGATATGTATGAAATCCCTTTTGATGTACCAAAGGCACATAAAGTTGAGAATGAATTACTATGATGTTGAGTAGTATGACATATGTATATTAAGTGATTGAATAATAAAAGAAACCAACTTCGAAAAAATGGATTTTGAACTTTAAAATGAACCTTTGATATATGTTGCATGCTCAGATTTTCTAATAAACTGAAGTGGCTGAGACGATGATGATGACATGGATTTTATTATGTATTTTGGGGATACCCTACTGGAAATTTTAGAATTCTCACCCCTATGTGTTTGTGTTCCCGTGTCGTCTCCAGATTGATCCAGAGGACTATGGGACTGCTACACAAGAGAAATTGGGATTGCAATGGTTTAGTGTCTGAAATTGTAGTGGTTGTACTTAGTTATAGAAATATGTATATATAATAATGAACAGATATGTATTAAAGCTCATAGAAGAGCATTCCTTTTGTACTTGACTTTGTATTCAATACATGTTTAGTTTCTTTGTTATATGTTTTAATAGAATTACGATTTAGCTATTACACGAATCACTCAAACTTGCTATAGATATTTAAGAAAGGTCCACAAATTTATAAATAATAACTCTCGAGTCTGATGTCATGACTTAAGGATGAGTTTATACTTGGGAGGGTGTTACAAATACATTATTGATATGTCAATTAACATAAAACGTCAAAAAAATGTGAGGATATAATAAAAAAAAGAGGGTCAAGGACTAATGTGACGTGCATTTTACAATTTTAGGAACTAAAAGATTAATTTCTAAAATTCAAGGACCAAAATGACTCATGCTTACAATTTCATGAACTAAAATAAACCTTTCCTCTTCCATTTTCCCTCAAGTTTGTCATTGTGTGGATAAGTATAATTTTTTTTTGGCGGACATATCAATATCATATTGAAATACAAAATTGTCCCAAAATTTTATGAGTTTTAATTTTCATTCACTGACAATTATCAAATTAAATTATTTTATTTGAATGATTTTTTAAATTGTAAATGTGAGACTAAGCCAATTTTACTAATATGATAATATATAGTTAAATGACAATGTAAAACTACACTATCTCTACATAAATATTAAGAGAAAACTAATGACAATAAACTTTCATATGGTCCATTGCTATGATGAAATTACATAAATTAGAATCATATGAGTAAACGAGATAAATTAATATGAAGAATAATAATAATAATAATATTAATTTACTAAAATTAATAACTAATAAATGGGATCCAATCAAGATCCCAATTTATTAGTTTATTATCATATGATTTATGGATAAAATTTCCTAAAAAATTTATATAATTTCATTCACATGGACCATATTATTATTATCCATATAGAATAATTTATATAATTTCAAATATTAGAATCATTAAATATTACAATTTGCACTAAGAGAGGACACATGTCAATATAATTACGATCTATAATTAAAATTAAGAATCATTAATAGTCTCACATTATGAGGGTAATATAAAAAATAAAAAAGGAAATATTTTCAAATAAATAACCTTTAAGATTAGTATATTTTTTGGCTCTAAAGAAAACGAGCAGGTCAAATTGTTAACAAATTACTAATTAGTTGATTTTGATATGATAATAATTCAAAATTCAATTTCTATTAAATTTATTCTTAATCAAATATTTAAGACTCATTATAATACTAATATGATAATTTATTCTTAATCAAATATGATAATAATTGACATAATACTAATATTTAAGACTTATTATATGGAAAAATCATGTCCCATTATTTTCATACTCTTAATATTTAAGTTTTTAAATTTAATTTTCCTTCTAATTATTAATTATTTTTTCCAATCACACATTCATATCTCTCTACCATTAACAAAAGTAATATAAAAAAAATAACATAAACATAATCATAATTAAATATAGGGATAAAAGCATTTTACCCCCCATATTTTAGGCGTTGTGCAATTTAGATCCCAACTTTTAAATTTGAGCAATTCGCTACCCTGAACTTTTTAGACTAAGCAAAAATGCCCTTCCGTTAACTATACATCTATTTCTACCGTTAACTAGTCACGTGATAGTCACATGGCATATTTAATAGACAAAATTGCCCTAACCCTTTTACGAAATTTACCTACCTTAACCCAACCTTTTCCCTTCCCCCATCCCTAACTCTGAGATATTGTACATGAAGGAAAATGGGAGAAAGGTACGGCGCATGGCAGTATAGGACTAAGTGAATGGCCTGGTTATGTAAGACCCTAATTCTTAACCTAACTTTCTATAACACATTAGGTTAATCATTAGGTTATTACTTCTCAGTCTCATCATTTTATTAAAATACTTAGCGGAAATTACGGGTAAATTTTTTTTTGAAAACATAAACCAAAGTGAGAGCCACGTTCTAGTCTAAACGAGAGACATAAACATCGATCATACAGAAACACAAGAACTAAAGCAAGTATCAATAGAACAACAATCATCACGACAAGGAAACATTTCATTAATAATAATATAGTTGAGATACATAAGTAGTCACGCCCTTATAAAAACGGGCTGAGCTTGGAATACACAAGAAAATGGAAATACAATAGAAACAAGAAAGCAGTAAAGTACATGATGAGATGGCAAAATAAAAACCAACTACACTACCCTCCTACCAAGCTATGAGTACTGAGCTAAAACCCCATCCCAAAATATACCGCCGAAAGGGAGATCCACGTGACTGCTCGGGCACTCGAATAGCTTTTCAATGAGGTCTAGTGACGACAGGGATCCTCGGGTGATGGAGGTAGGTAACCGGGGAATCGCTTGATCTCCTCCTGAGTGAGCCAGTAGAGTGGAAAAGGAACGCGTGTTGGCTAGACGTGAGCCCCTCGGCGCGGGCACATCTCGACTCTCCTCGCCAAGCATGGCTGCATGACGGTATCCTCACTCCCCTCCCACCTAAATGGGGGAAAGAGGGTAGAACTCTCCGAATAGATGTGCATCGGTGAGTCCTTGGACGGATCGGTCTCCGACCTCCTCAAGCGAGGCACATACTCCAGGTAGTCATGAACAGTTGAGGCGGACGAGCGAGCACGACGCAACTGCTCGTCACGAGGATGGGTGCGCTCGAAGATCAAGTCGTTGCCACCAAAAGGAGCGGTAGGAGTGAACTGATAGCTGGACACTGGATAAGCAAAAGGTTGACCCACGTACACAAAAACACGAACAACACAGCGACCCTCAAAGTGATAGGAACGATGCTCTGGGTCGTAGTGCACCTCCCAGACGGGCGTATCAATGAAAACCACGAATGTCGCCATCGCTCTCTAAAGATGTGACGGAAGAAAGAGAAGGAAGAGAAAGGAGTGAGAATTCTTACTAAAGAATCTAGGAGTCTCCTATCCTAGGGTTACATTGTTCACATCCTCAGGAACCTTGGGTTTAATTATAAAAGGTGTGCATACATAAAAGGTTCATTATTAGGGTTTATAAAACCAATTATCCAAGGTTCATTCCTTTTAGCATGCATCTTGATGTTATGAATGAAACATATTAAAAAATGAATGCATGGCAATGCTTTAATCAAATAATTCAGTGAATCACAACATCAAGAAGCATACAAGTGGCATAAAGGGCGTATAACTTTCAAGTGGATCATTCCTCAACTTCGTGACATCAATCATGGTACTTCAGCATAATAAGGCCACCCTAAAATAACTAGGTTATGAGCTCATACCTCAGCTAGTCGTCACTAGCTCTTGCTTATTATCTGAATAAGCGAAACATAATAAAATAATCCCGACTACGCAAGTACGGGTAGGGGGCTAGGGATCACCTCTCTTAGGATATACCCTCTTTGAAATGCTTTGCGGGCATCAAACCACAACAATTTGTCCACTTTGGTAGACTGCATCTACTCATACCCTCACTGATTTGTCTCCTCTGGGGGTGCTCGGCCGAATCGGTGTCACCCAAGAAAGCGCATCTCAGTGCTTTGTCATATAAAAATCTCCTGGGGGTGCTCGGCCGAATCAGTGTCACCTAGGGTTTTCAACTCATGTGGTACTTTAAAAACATTTCTTCAACCCTTTTAGGTTTGATGGAAATTTGGCAGCATGACAGCTGTTAAACCGAATTTCCTTCAAAGCAAAACTTATGCCATAAGCTAATCACACAACATAGTCCTCAATTAAACCTCATGCCATGATAAACCTCATATCTTAAACAATCATTTCCTCATGCATCATAAACATCTCAACATGTTATTACATCACATAAACATCATTACATTAACAATTTCTTAATGTCTTATGCATTGACCCTTAAGGTCTTTAACTCACAATCTAAGTTATAAATCATCACAACTTAATCTCTCAGGTACCTATAGCCTCATATCTAAGTATTCCTCACTCCATACTATGATCATAAACTTCTCTAAACCTCAAGAATGCAGAATCTAAAATTCTAACTTTACGGGTACCTAGGAGTCACGACAATGACCCTTTCTAAGTCCGGTTTGTTCCTAAGACATCAAGATCAAGTTCTAAACCAATTATGAGTCATTCCTACACATTTAAACTAATTTAAAACCATAATTATCATTTCTAAACCTTGCTGGACAGAATCCAAAAAAATCAATTACCAAGGGATTTAGAACTCTCAAATTAATTCTTTTCTAGTTACTAACTTCTCCAATCTTTCACATATGAATTTTAACATCAATTATACTCAAACAGACTCACATTATCATCATCAAAACAACATAAACAACACTTAATCATAGCAAGGTAAACCGAAAATACATCTCCATAGAAAGGCATAAAACTTGGTTTCTAAAGCACATAAAATACTAGTTTCTCTTGGAACCTTTTCAAGACTTTCAAAACTCATTTATAAATATTTTTATCATCTAAAATCCTCAAGATATTTGTAAGGATAGTAGCTAAATTAAATTTACCTCAAGAGGTCCTAAATTCATAAAACTTGGTTTCATACATTCCTTGAACTCACATAAGCTTAGAAAAATTATGAAACATGATTTTCTACACTTCTAACCAACAAAACCCTTAGGGCCGAAATCTCAAGCTAAAGAAATAAATATTTTTGAGCCTTTGTTTGAGACAACAATGGGCAAATCTTTGAGCTCTAGGTTCTCTTAAGTGATAACATAAAAATAAACATGCTCATGCACTAGTTTTAGCTTTCATTAGAAAATAAAGTGAAGGCATAAAATAAACATGAGATACAACTTATTATTATCTTTGATATTTAAGTGAGGACTTGAAATATAAACATGATAATGCAAAGCTTGAAACATAAATATGATAATGCAAGTTCATTCATTATCTTGATACTTAGTGATAGCAAGGAAAGTAAATATGATGTGCAAGGCATAAACATAAACATGGATGCAATATTCATTTTAATCTCATCTAGAGCTCTTACAAGACTTTAGAGATACAACCCAACACTTATCTCATCACAAAGAGAGCTTTAGAGTTCTTGAACCAAGTTCTCAAAGGAACTATGAGGTTCTTGAACATCATCATTAAGTTCAAAAGAAACAAACTTTCCAAAACAAAACAAAACCTCAAAAATAAGGAAACCAAAACCGAAATCTCAAGGTAAGGAGACAAAGAAACCGAAACCAAAAATAAGAAAAGATGAAGATGTTTTCTTGAGCTAAAATCATTTTGAGTTAGAAAACAAAGATGAAACTTAGAGAAAGTAAAAACTCAAGCTCTAGAGGTTCCTGTGAGATGAACACATGGTCATCATCTAGGAGCTCTAATCATTGAGCTATCATATAGCCAACAAGGCCTCATGGCCGAAAACAAGAAAAGAAGAACAAGAAAAGTTTCAAAAAGAAATCCAAGAGAAAGTTGGAAAAACTCATTTTTTAAGAAAAACAAGGTTTAGAAAAACACTCCTACCTAGAGTGGAGATGAAAACTTGAGCTTTTGAAAAGAGATGAAGAGAGCAACTCCTCCTTGGGTGGCAAAATGGCTTCGGCCAAAGTGGAGGGAAAGGAAAAGAGATGTGTTTTGGGTGAGGTTGTGTTTGAGATCAAGTGTTTGAGAGGTTTGATGGTGGTTCAAGGTTGTGAGGGGGTGTTTAGAGGTTGTGAGATGATGATGAGATGAAGAGATGAAGAAGATGAAGATGAAGAGAAAAGAAGAACTCTCTTGGAACTTGAGAGAAAAAGAAAGGAAACTCAAGAAAGCTTAGAAAACTTGAAACTTAGAAAATGATCTAAAGTGTTTGCAAGCTCAAGTACGCAAGATATTTATAGAAAATGAAAACAAATGAGGTCTCATGGAGAGGAGGGGCTGACCGTGTGGTTTGGGAGGGAAAGGAAGAGAAAATATCTCTTACACAATGTCATTCAAGCATGGTTTGAAGTATGGAAGTTATGATATAAGGCATGGCTTCAAGTAAGGTGATTTGAGTGAATTTCCTATCAATTTTGAATGAAATAATTCTTCTAGAAGCAAGGCATGGCTGGCTGTTTTTGGGCCACAAATAAATGAGGAAAATAGCTTAAATTCATTTAGTTATTTACTTGAAAAATCAAGCATGGTGGAAAGTATGACAAAGTATGGTGAGTATGACTACAAGGTTAGGAATAATTAAGCATAAGTTTAGGTAACTAAGAATGGGGTTTAAGAGTTTTATGACAAAGTTAAGGAGTGCTCATACACATTTAGAGAATTTAAAATTCATTTTATGAGTAAACAAGGTAGACAAATTTCCATGATTTAAGGAATTAGAAAGAGAAAATACTATTCAAGATTCCATGACTAGAAATCTTGAATTTAAAATAAGATTTCAAGTTGTAATTAAGCATTCTTAGGTTCTAATCAACTTTAATAAATTATTTTGACTCAAGATTAATTATGAAAATTAATTAATCTTCGATTAGAGTCTAATATTGCTTAGATTTACTTAATCACGCGATTAAGCTTAAAAACACAAAGCTAGGGGCAAAATCGTAATTTTGCACTAATTTTGCCCGGGACCTCCGGGACCAAAACTAAAGTCATAGAATACATAAAAATGCCTTTTAAAACCATCTGGAGAAGTTTCGGATTCATCTGGTACTTGCAAACGGGTAAAATACCACAGGGGTATTTTGGTCATTTTGACCCGAAAACTCGAGAAACGAGATTTTCGATCTCGGGAAGGTATACAAGCCAACTAATCCCCTTCCAACATTGAGTTTGCCCTTCAAGTATTGTCGGGTCAGCTTTCCTCGAATTCCGGGCCGAAAATGATCTCAGGGGCATTGTCATTTTCGGCCATTTTCACTCTAATAGAAAATCGGGGCGTTACAGGTTACGTGCAATACACTATACTGGGATCCAACACTGTTGTTGCCTCTGCAAGGAGTTTCATCGTGGTCATCTCCTCTTCTACATAAGGAAGTTGAACGATCGCCATCTTCATCGCGTGTGAAGCCTGGACTTGTAAACTCTAGAACTCTTTAGAAAGTAAGAGCTTCATTGTTTTGAATGACAATAAAGCCAATTTAAAGAAAATACTTTGAAGAATGACTAATGGCTACCTTGAGTTTCTTGACAAAGCATAACAGCTTAATCCGGTTTGTATCACACGAACTTAAAGCAAGATTAATATCTCACTTTGCATGTGCAAACATGTTTTATCTCATAGGAAAAGATTAAGCTGAATAGAAAATGAATATTATGTCAACCAAAGAACATGTATACAGATTAAAACATAATATAAACTTAAGGCAAGAATAATATTTCACTTTACATGCGCAAGCATGATTTATCTCATGGGAAGAGATTAAGTTAAAAAGAAAGTGAATGTTATTTCAAGCAAAGCACGTATTCATGTTTATGGATTGAAGGCATTAAAGCATACTTGAATCGAGAATAATTTCACTACATATGAGAAATCATATTTTATCTCAAGGGAAGAGATTAGGCTTAAAAAGGTGAATATTATCTCATGCAAAGAAAGTATAAATACCTAAGGACTGAAGCAGATCAAGTCAAGATTAAGAAACTAAGGAAATGATCTTCATAAAGTAGCAGGAGACATCAGAAAGTATACTCAAGATAAAGAAATCAATTCATGTCAAAGAGCAACGTGTTACTCAGTCAGTAATCACTACAATTGCAAAGAAATCATCATCAAATAGCCAAGATTGAAGACTGTAAGATCAAAGAAATATCAAAGAGATTAATTAAGTTGTCAGAAAACTCACTTATTTGTAGAGCACAGAACGCTAAGGAAAATAGAGGGAAAATTTGAATTTTAAAATTCAAATCTTGAATCAGACCCGGTGTTATAACTGGTACATCATCTTTTCTTCCAAATTGATTCATGATCCTAGCTTCTAGAAGGAGGATTTCAAAAACCATGGTTAGAAAGTAAAAGGAAAATAAAGACATAAAAAACCTCTAAAATACAACGACTTTTGCAACCGATGTGATAAGTCTGTCGGCCTACCTCTCTAGAGTAACGTTCCAAGACACAACTGATAATCTACATGTGTCACTTGGAGATTTGATCAAAGGCAATAGTCATGGAGAAGGACCTATATAAATGGAGATGTCATACATGAATGCAGATGAGAGAGTTGAAGACACAAGAGTAGAAACTCTGAAAAAATCTTTCCATGCTTCTTGTGCTGTTCATCATAACAGGTAATCAATTATCTTGAAATGTAAAAATCTTTTTTCCTTACTCTGTAATGATTTTGTATGCTTTTCTCATGAAGAGATGTGAGAAAGAAATTGCTCATGTTTCTGAGGTCTATATTAGCAAATATTCTTAAGGAAACATGGGTGTAGGTTAGTTTGAGTGGCAACCCAAACACATAACCTTTGTAACCTTGATCCGTTATTGATCAGTGTGAGACAAAGCTTTGAGAGGCTAGGTGAAAACTACTTGCAGTGTGAAAGCAAAGGTATTTGCTTATCACGGTTTAGCTTGAAGAGGCTGGTTCAAGACCACTTACAATGTGGCAGTAAAATTTGTCTGCATGTCATAGTTTCAGTTTGGAGAGGTTGGTACAGAAGTACTCGGTTCAGCTTGGAGAGGCTGGTACAGAACTACTCAGTTAAGTCACAGTTGGGGTTGACCATTGTGCAATGTAAGAGCTTGGGAATGCTATTGTAAAGACTATCTGTTTATTCTCAGGTTGAGAAAGTTGTTGTTAATGAAATCTCAACATGTGTTGAATATTGGATGTAGGTAGATTAGCCAAACCAATATAAAAATACTTGTGTACATTTTCTCTTCCTTGGTCTTTTAAATTTCATGATATGCGTTTTATGTTAGTTATTGATTAAGCTCCATAAAAGTAGCATCATAACTATTACATTTAGATATCTACTTTTCGAAACATCTAACCACTACTCTGCTGCACTTCAAGCTTCATGCTTGATAGCCTTTTTGGTAAATGTTTCAGATCTAAAAAGAAGGCTTCAGAAATCATGATTCAACCCCCCTTCACATGCACTCTTTTACAAACAAGTGGTATTAGAGTCAGGCCTCTGAGGAGTTAAGCAATCCAACTATTGCAGATGACAAGGATCGAAGGGACAAAATGAAGTAGGACATAAACCCAGAAGACAAAAAGAAAGTCAGAAGCAAGATGTTTTAAATCTCCAAATGACTTGAGATTGCTGATGAAAAGTATTCAAGAACTACTTTGCAAACTGTCGTAAGGAAAAAAGTCTCAAGGAAATCTCTATTCTATGAAAAGAATGGAAGGGGCACTCTGAGAAAGTAAAGGCAGGAAATAAAAAACTTCAAAAGGCATACTAAAGAGCTCTAAAGAAAATCAGAAAACATTTCTGATTAAGGAGTTGAAGCAATCTAAAGATTCTAGGAAACATGTACTTACATCTTCACCTCTGAGGCAAAATATGTGAAAAAGCTTTAGGTGGAGACTTCACTGCAAAAGCTAATCCTTACTGAGAAAATGCAAAGTTTGAATGCTTGAAAATAAAATGAAGTCATTGGGTACTAAGAAACTCCAAAGTGATTCCTCTCTTAAAAGATTCAAAGACTTATGACTATAAAGAGAAAAGAAAATGGAGAAAATGGAGAATTGGAGCAATCTAGCACACCTAGATGCTGCAGATAAAGAACCAGACAAAGCATCAGACATTAAGGTATTCCTAAGAACTCTATAATAATAGCAATATTGATCCTGATTAGAAGAACCTTGTTCATCATTGCAGATCCATGTCTCTCTATTGATTAACCCTGTGATAAGCTAATCTTCCTTTGATTAAACATGTCAAAGGTATTTAGAAAAGCTTTTAAAAAATTTGCATAAGCACTCATACACAAAAATGGTTTTTGGGCACTCTCTTGTCCATGAAAAATCTGAAGATCATGCAATTACACCAGCATTAATGACAAACCTCATCTCGTGGTTCTCAAATAGCTTATGTCACAATCTCAAAGGGAAGATAAGGCTCAAGAAGTTTGGGAAGAAAAGCTTCGTAAAGATGTCTAGTTAAGGGAAAACTTTTTCATTACTCCTTGGAAGTAGAAGGTAGTAAAAGGAGGTCAGAAAGTGAACCTTTCAGAAAATGGTTCAAGGAGTCAGAAATTACTTATTCAGAGTAAAAGTCCAAAGAGCGGGAAAAACTTCCTTGAAATATTTTTTTCTCTCTCCCACGTTGTTTCAACTTCAATCAGTTCTTTCTATCACCTAAATAACCACCTCTAATATCATGACACGTATCTATTCCCATACTCCTCAAGATGTCTTCTCAAACTATTTTGCGTTTTCTTTTTATCCTCAAAAATTCTCTCTAAAACGTCTCATCATCATCTAAAATTCCTCTTCTAAAAACCTAAATTTCTAGCATCCCTCCTTTGAGTGTTAAAACCTAAAATCCACTACCATAGCAATGGCTGAAGGGAAACACTCTAAAAGGCACTCTATGAACATGTAAACCCGTATCATGTATGACAAATCAGTATGCCAACAACACTATGCTAAAAATTTCTCTTAACGACCTATAGCCCTGGGAAAAAGGTTGAGCAAGGAACTACTAATATAGGTGGTCATCCTTATGGAAGTCATCTCTTTCCAAGATTGGATGGAGTTTCTAAACTTCTCTGGAAGGGTGTATATTGGGATGGTCATAGCCTTCTACTCACAGTTAAAACAAGTGTCCAACTCAATGATGACTTCTCACATTAGAGGAAATCATATGGTACAAAGCATAAACGATCTTTCAAACACTGTTCATGCACCTGATGAAGGCATTAGATGTTCATAAGAGGAAAACTGGTTCGTGAACCTTGGTGCCTCAGCAGAGGAAGTGTCAAGATACCTAGCAGACTCTCCCAACCATCGCCACAGTGAAATATCAATTGCAATGCTGAACTCAAAGGCTCATCAAGTCTTCACCCTCATCCAGTTCTCCATCTTGCCAAGGTTAGGAAGCACTCACCTACTAGTAGGAATGGACTGCATGTTGCTGTACTGATTATTGGCAAAGAGAAAAGTCAACTTACCTAGACAGATCTTTAAACACATGCTGAATGCCATCTCACTAGAAAAAAAAGAAGAAATGCCTTTATTCTATATGGTATCCTACTGACTAAAGTGTTTAAATACCTAAATTATCCCTTTAGAGATGATGGTGCAAAAACATGGATGGTACCTCTTACTCTTCCATCTCGTTTCGAACCTCAAAAAGACCCACAGGTGCTGCCATAACCACAGCCACCAAAAAACTCTAAGGATAAGAGATGTTGTCATTGAAAAAGCCGTAGCAGAAGCAGAAAGGAAAAAAGGAAAAAGAAAATTAATCGTCATTGAAGAAATTCAGAGGAAACTGAGAAAAATGAAGTCATCTTCAAACTTGAGAAAAACCCTTCTCGCTCACCCATAAACTCAGTAGAAGAATCTAAATCAGAAACCCCTGAAAATGAACTTGACTTCAGGGCTATGCCAAGGAAAGAAAAATCCTTCTCCTTTGTATTCCAGCTTAAAAGGAATATCCTCTATGGATACAAAAAATAACGACACTACTCCTTTGTCAGCTAAAAACGCATCAAGAAGAACTCCTATCCAAAATATTGAACCTTCATCAAGTCTACCACAGGTAACGGTAAAATCAAGGAATTCAGATACTCAGTTGTTGCTGCAAGGGCAACATATAATAAATAATAGATTGGATAAATTGGAAGCCCAATTAAAAAGACATGAAGCTATTCCAATGGAGATACTCCAAGAAGTAAAATGTCGAGGCTAATGGAGTAAGCCATATCTCCTGACACATTTCCTTTTGATGATGACAAAAGGGGGAGAAGAGAGAAGTTGAAGAAAATCTGTGCAAGATTCAGGGGGAGCCATGTTGTTGCATAAAATTTATTTTGCATACTACATATATTTTTGTTTTCTCTTGGAACATGGTTAAAATATTTTGAACATTATCTTTAATGCAGTACTCATTATCTATCATTTATGTCTATATCTAGTTTTAGTTTCCTATGCTCTGATACATAGATAATTATTCTAAGTTATGATGCAAATAAATGCCTTATCCATCATGCTCAACTAATCATATATCATAACTTGCCTATGTGTGCTATGTTCTCTTAAGCACTCATTATGAATGCTTGAATCATTAACATGCTAGGTAATTAAGCACATACTTATCTTTGATTAGCTTTAGCAAGTATCCTTAAGAAATGCAAATTCTTTCTACCAGCATCTGGATACTGGAACTTTGTGTTGATATGTATAAGACTACTTGAAATGCTTATCACTATAGAACACATTTTTGAACCCATGCATGAGATGCTCTATTTAAATCTAATTAAACTCAGTTGTAAACAGTTTCTGAGGAGCTTCAGAAACTTGCGTTTAAATGCCTCAAATTCAACTGTGATCAGTAAATGGATCTGAGGATCATCTTAAATATGCTGAACTTATTTGATCAACAATGTATTATATTCTGATTCAATATGTATCAGTAAGCAAAATTTTTCTTTGAGAAAAGGATTTCAGAAATTACTTCATTATTTGATACTTATAAAGTTTCCTAGCTCATGAAAAGTAACCTCACAAGAACTTAATGTTTTGATAAACCTAGGATAGGTCCTTGTTTAAGCTTCAGAAACCTCATATTATAATTCACTGATAACATTTATATCAACATTTCTCTAAGCATCAGAAACTTCATCTGTATCTCTTAAAGCTTTTCTCATATCATGCTCAAAAGTTTTTATCACTCATATTGTAGCACCCTAATTTTTAACCCAATACTCTAGAACATATTAGGCTAATCATTAGGTTATTACTTCTTAGTCTCATCTTTTAATAAAATACTTAGCGGAAATTACAGGTAATTTGAAAACATAAACAAAGTGAGAGCCACGAACTTAACTAGTCGAATGGCAGAAACATAAAGCACGCATGACAATTATCAGAAATCATAAAGTAAAGCATATAGTCAAGAAACAATGATCAAGTAAACAAAGAAACATTTCATTAATAATAAGGTAGTTTAGGTACATAACTAGTCATACCCTCATAGGGACGGGCAGAGCTTGGATTACAACAGAAATAAAATACAAGAGAATACAAGGTACATGGTTCGACGTGAAGATAAAAACCCAAAACGCTACCCTCCTACTAGACTACGAGTACAAACTACAACCCCTCCCAAAAGGTACCACCGAAGGGAAGATCTTCATAACAGCTCGGGTACTTGCAAGCTCTCCATCAGAGACTAATGACGACGGGGATCCTCGGGTGACGGAGGCAGGTAACCAGGGAACCGCTCTATCTCCTCCTGCGTGGGCAAATGGAGTGTGAAGGAAACTCGTGGCGGCTGAATGGAGGCTCCTTGATGCGGACGCATCTCGGCTCTCCTCGCCAGGCGTGGCTGTACCACAGTCTCCTCACTCCCCAAACGTCGGGATCGGGGAAAAGGGGCCGCCGAAGGGACATGCGTCGGCCAATCCTCGGATAGGTTAGTCTAGGATCTCCTCGAACGAGGTACGTACTCCGGGAAATCTCGGGCAGTGGAGGCAGAGGTACGGGCACATCGCAACTGCTCCTCACGCGGGCGGGTGCGCTCGAAGATCATGTTGTCACTACCAAAGGGCGCAGTAGGAGTGAACTGGTAGCTCGAAACTGGATAAGTAAAAGGTCATCCCATGTACACAAAAACACGAACGGCACATCGACCCTCAAAGTGATATGAACGGTGGTCAGGGTCGAAGTGTATCTCCCATACTGGCGTATCAACGAAGACCATGAACGTCGTCATCGCTCTCTGAAGATGTGACGGAAGAAAGAAGAGAGAGGAGTGAGAAATCTTGCTAAAGAAATCTCAGTAGGAGTCTCCTACCCTAGGGTTACATCGTACACATCCTCAGGAACCTTGGATTTAATTATAAAATAGTGATCATGCATATAAGGTTCAATTTAGGGTTCCTCAAACTAATTATCCAAGGTCCATTCCTTTTAGCATGCATCTTGATGTTATGAATGCAACAAGTTATATCATGGATGCATGGCAATACTTGAGCATATAAGACAACACATCAAAGCACATAAACATAATCCATGTGGCATAAGGGCATATAACTTCCAAGTGAATCATTCCTCAACTTCATGACATCAATCATGGTACTTTAGCATATAGGCCACCCTAAAAATAATAACTAGGTTATGAGCTCATATCTTAGCTAGTCGTCACTAGCTCTTGCTTATTATCTTGAATAAGCGAAAAATAATAATAATCTCGACTCGTAAGTACTGGTAGGGGGCAGGGATCACCTCTCTTTAGGATATACCCTCTTTGAAACGCTTTGCTAGCCACACATGGCCTTGCAATTTGTCCGCTTTGGTAGGCTGCATCTACTCATACCCTCACGAATTTGTCTCCTCCTGGGGGTACTCGGCCGAACCGGCACCTCCTCGGGGGAAGCACGTCTCAGTGCTTTGTCACATAAAAATCTCCTGGGGGTGCTCGGCCGAACCGGTGTCACCCAGGGTTTTCAACTCATATGGTACTCATAAACATTTCTTTCACCCCTTTAAGGTTTGACGGAAATTCGGCAGCATAACAGCTGTTAAACCGAATTTCCTTCAAACTGCCACAAGCTAATTCACACGTCATGTTCTCATGAAATCTCATGCTATAATAAACTTTAACATTTCATCAATCATTTTCTCATGCATCAATAATTTTCTCATTCATCAAGCACATCTCATCATATCAGTGCATCATACAATACATCATAGCATTAACAACTTCTTAGTGTCTTATGCATTGACTCTTACGGTTCTCAACTCACATTCTAAGTTATAAATCATCAAACCTAATCTTTCGGGAACTTATAAGGTTATAACTAAGTCTTTCTCACCTCACACTATGGTCAAGAACATCTCTAAACCTCAAGAATGCATAAATCATAATCCTAACTTTACGGGTACCTAGGAGTCACAACAATGACCCTTTCTAAGTCCTGTTTGCTCCTAAGGCATCAAGATCAAGTCCTAAAACATTTATGAGTCATTCCTACACATTTAAACTAATTTAAATCCATGATTAGCATTACTAAACCTTGCTGGACAGAATCCAGAAAATTCAAACATTAAAGGATCTAGAACTCTCAAATTAATTCTTTTCTAGTTTCTAACTTCTCTTATCTTTCACATATGAGTCTTAACTTTAATTATACTTAAACATAAGCATATTATCATCATTAGCACAACTCATACAGTGGCTAAACATGGCAAGGCAGAACCGAAACAAACATCTCCATTTCAAGGCATCAAACACAATTTCTAAAGCACATAAAATACTAGTTTCTCTTGGAACCTTTTAAAACTTTCAAAACTCATTTATAAACATTTTAACATCTAAAATCATAAAAATATTTTAAGAGGGCAGTGACCATTCCAACTTTGTCTCAAGAGGTCCTATATTCATAAAACTTAGTTCTACATATTTCTTATACTCATATAAGTTTAGAAAATTTATGAAACGTATTTTTAACACTTGGAAAACTTAAAACCTCTTAGGGCCGAAATATCAACTATGGAAGATAATTATTTTAAACCTTTGTTCGAGACAACAATGGGCATGTCTTTGAGCTCTAGTTTCATTAAAGTGATGGCATAAAGATAAACATGCTTATGCACTTGTTTTAGCTTTTATTAGAAAGTAAAGTGAGAGCATAAAATAAATATGAGATGCATCATATTATTATCTTTGATATTTAGGTGAGAACTTGAAATGTAAACATGATAATGCATAGCTTGAAATATAAACATGATAATGCAAGTTCCTTTATTATCTTGGTACTTAGTGATAGCAAGGAAAATAAACATGATGTGCAAGGCATAAAAGTAAACATGATGCAAGGTTCATTTTATGGTTAGCTAGAGCTCATTCAAGACTTTAACAAGATAACAACCCAACATATATCTCATTACAAAGAGAACATTAGAGTTCTTGAACCAAGTTCTCAAAGGAACTATGAGGTCCTTGAACAACATTATCAAGCTCAAGTAAACAACTTCCAAAACAAAACCAAACAAAATCTCAAGGATCAAAATACTAAAACCGAAAACCTTACAAAAGAACAAGAAAGTGAAACTAAGTCAAGTTCTTTATTAAATACCCAAAACCCCTATCTAGAGAAAAATCTCTAGAACGTGTCGGCCAACTTTAAGGTTGACAAGGGTAGGCTTGGGCTTTTAGAAATCCTTAGATTAATTTTCTTCAGTTGAAAAACCATGTGAGCTAAGTATAGTATAGATGAAGTTAAAGGAAAAGAAAAACTCAAGCTCTAGAGGTTCCTTTGAGATGAACACATAGTCATTCTCTAGGAGTTCTCATCATTGAGCTCTCATGTGCTCATAATCAAGGCCTCATGGCCGAAATGATAGGAAAACAAAGAACCAAGAAAAAGTTTCAAAAGAAATCCAAGAGAAAGCTAGAGAAACTCATTTTTTTTCAAGGAACAAAGTTTGGAAAAACACTCCTACCTAGAGTGAAGACACAGAGCTTGAACTCTAAAAAGGAAAAACAAGATGATGAGCTCCTCCTTGGTGCTTGATGGTTTTGGCCAAGAGGAAGCAAGAAGGTTGTAGTTGTGTTTCAAGTGAGGTTGTGTTTGAGGTGTGGTGTTTGAGAGGTTTGATGATAGTTCAAGGCTATGGGATGGTGTTTAAAGGTTGAGAGATGATGATGAGATGAGGAGATGAAGAAGATGAAGATGAAAAGAAAGGAAGAACTCTCTTGAAACTTGAGAGAAAAAGAAAAGAACTAGTAAGATAACTCTAGAATTCTAAACTTAGCAAATGCTTCAAGGTGCAACTAAGCTATCACAAGCATCCTATTTATAGAAAAACACAACAATGAGGCTCACCAAGGGAGGGAATGGCCGTGGCTTTTGAGGGGAAAAAAGGAGAGAAAAATATCTATTACACAAGGTCATTTAAGCATGGTTTGAAGTATGGAAGCTATGCTACAAAGTATGGCTTGATGTGAGTTAATTTCCTATCAATTTTTGATGAAATTAGGCTTCTAGAAACTTGACATGGCTGGAACTTTTCCAGCCACAAATAAATGGGAAAAATGGGTTGTTTTAATTATTTATTCATGTGGAAATTCAAGCTTGATTGAAAGTTATGACAAGGTATAGTGTATGTGACTTGAGGTATGGCCTTGGAGTGTTGAAAAATTGAACATGTGATGCATATGGGAGGAGGGAGTGCCGGCCAGGTCTAGTACAACAAGGGGGAGTTGAGCTTTGATAATCTAATTGGGTGTTAATGATAGGTTTAGATGTGTATTAGCTTAGGTACAAGGTTAGAAACAATTAAGCTTAAGTTTAGGTAACTAAGTATGAGTATTAGGAATTTTATGACAAGGTTAGGAGTGCTCATATATCATTAGAGAATTAAAAACTCATTTGTGAATAAACAATGTGTAACACAATTCCATGATTTAAGGAATTGGAAAGAGAAAACACTATTCAAGATTCCATGACTAGGAGTCTTGAAATTAAAATATGTTTTTAAGTTGTATTTAAGCACTTTTAGGTTTTAATCAACTTTAATAAATTATTTTAACTCAAGATTAATTAAGGAAATTAATTAACCTTCGATTAGAGCCTAATATTGCTTAGGTTTGCTTAATCACGCGATTAAGCATAAAACACGAAACTAGGGGCAAAACCGTAATTTCACACTAATTTCGCCCGGGACCTCCGAGACCAAAACTAAAGTCATAGACTACATAAAAATGCCTTTTAAAACCATCTGGAGAAGTTTCGGGTTCATCCGGCACTTACAAACAGGTAAAACACTGCAGGGGCGTTTTGGTCATTTTGACCCGAAAACTCGAAAAACGAGATTTTCAATCCCGGGAAGGTACACAAGTCATCTAACCCCCTTCCAACATTGAGTTTGCCCTTCGAGTACTGCCGGACCGGCTTTCCTCGAATTTCGAGCCGAAAATGACCTCAGGGGCATTTTGGTCATTTTCACTCTGACAGAAAATCGAGGCGTTACATTACTCCCCTCCTTAAAAAGAATTTCGCCCTCGAAATTCATACCTTAGAACAACTCGGGGTACTTCGATCTCATCTCGGACTCGAGTTCCCACGTGAACCCCTCGGTGTTGCCACGTCCCCACGCGACCTTCACCAAAGGAACATACTTGTTCCTCAACTGCTTGACGCCTTGGTCCACGATTCTCGTCAGCGGTAGATTGAACGTCAGGTCCTCCCTTAACTGTACATGTTCTGGCTCTAAGACATGGCTAGGGTCGGACTCATATTTACGCAATTGAGAGACGTGAAAGACGTCATGAAGATTTGACAGATTGGGTGGCAGGGCTATTTTGTAGGCTACAGATCCGATTCTCTGAAGAATTTCAGAAGGACCGAGAAATCAGGGACTCAACTTTTTGACTTTCATGGCTCTACCTATTCCTGTAGTGGGAGTAATTCTTAGAAATATATGCTCGCATTCTTGGAATTCCAAGGGCTTGCGCCTTTTGTCCGCATAGCTTTTCTGCCGACTTTGAGCGGTTAAGATTCTATCCTTGATCTTTTTGATTTGCTCCGTCGTTTCCCTCACTACATCGGGTCCTAAAACACTTTGTTCTCCAGGCTCATACCAACACAAAGGTGATTGGCACTTCCTTCCATACAATGCCTTGAACGGTGCCATACCGATGCTCGCGTGATAACTGTTGTTATACGCAAACTCGATCAAAGGCATGTACTTATCCCAACTTCCTTTCTGGTCTAAGACGCAGGCTCTTAACATATCCTCCAAGGTTTTGATCGTCCTCTCAGATTGACCATCCGTTTGTGGGTGGTAAGCAGTGCTCAAGCACAACTTTGAACTAAATGCCTTTTGAAAGGCTCCCCAAAAACGTGACGTAAACCGTGGATCTCGATCCGAGGTTATCGTCGATGGTACTCCATGCAACCTTACTATCTCTTGGATGTAAAGCTGAGCCAACTTATCCAATGAGTACGTGACTCGAATAGGTAGAAAGTGAGCCGACTTAGTCAGTCGATCCATGATTACCCATACGGCATCATGGCCAGCTTGGGTCTTTGGCAATCCCGTCACGAAATCCATTGATATACTCTCCCACTTCCACTCGGGGATCGACAGGGGTTGCAACATGCCAGAAGGTTTTTGGTGTTCGATCTTGACCTTTTGGCAGACCAAACACTTACTCACCCAGGTGACCACATCCTTCTTTAATCCGGGCTACCAAAGCATCCTCTTCAAGTCCTGATACATCTTGGTAGTACCAGGACGAATGGCGAAGTGGCTCTTGTGAGCCTCCTCTAAGATCTTCTCTCGAAGGTCACCATCTTGTGGCACACAGATTCACCCCTCAAATCTCCACAACCAGTCAGGGCCTCGTACAAAACCCTTCAACTTTTCGGCCTTAACTGCCTCTATTGTTTCCATAAAGTCCTTATTTTCTCTCTGGGCAAGCATGATCCTTTGCTTAAACCCACTGGTCACCGTGAGATGACTCATCACGATGCCATTCTCCGTCACTGACATCCCCAGATTCATATCCCTAAACTGCTCTATTAGCCCAACTTCATTAACCATCATACTCGACAGACATAACGACTTTCGACTTAAGGCGTCGGCGACTACATTAGCCTTGCCGGGGTGGTAACTTAAGCCGAAATCGTAATCTTTGAGGAATTCCATCCATCTCCTCTGCCTCATATTTAACTACTTTTGATCAAAGAGATGCTTAAGACTCTTATGATCGGAGAAAACTTCAAACCTCACACCATACAAATGGTGTCTCCACATCTTAAGGGCAAACACGATGGCTGCTAACTCTAGGTCATGGGTGGGGTAGGTTACCTTGTGAGGCTTGAGCTGTCTGGATGCATAGGCTACCACTTGCCTGTTCTGCATCAACACACAACCTAAACCCTTGCCAGAAGCATCACAATATACCTCGAAGGGTACATTGGGGTCAGGTAAAACCAAAACCGGGGTTGAGGTGAGCTTTTCCTTAAGTTCTAGGAAACTCTTTTCATACTCAGGGCTCCACTCAAACTGGGCATTCTTCCTAGTGAGCTTGGTTAAGGGTAGGGCCAACTGGGAAAATCCTTTGATAAACCTACGGTAATAACCAGCTAAACCCAAAAAGCTTCTAATCTCGGTAACAGAGGTTGGTCTATCCCAATTCGTTATGACAAGGTATAGTGTATGTGACTTGAGGTATGGCCTTGGAGTGTTGAAAAATTGAACATGTGATGCATATGGGAGGAGGGAGTGCACGGGCAGGTCTAGTACAACAAGGGGGAGTTGAGCTTTGATCATCTAATTGGGTGTTAATGATAGGTTTAGATGTGTATTAGCTTAGGTACAAGGTTAGGAACAATTAAGCTTAAGTTTAGGTAAGTAAGTATGAGTATTAGGAATTTTATGACAAGGTTAGGAGTGCTCATACATCATTAGAGAATTAAAAACTCATTTGTGAATAAACAATGTGTAACACAATTCCATGATTTAAGGAATTGGAAAGAGAAAACACTATTCAAGATTCCATGACTAGGAGTCTTGAAATTAAAATATGTTTTTAAGTTGTATTTAAGCACTTTTAGGTTCTAATCAACTTTAATAAATTATTTTGACTCAAGATTAATTAAGGAAATTAATTAACCTTCAATTAGAGCCTAATATTGCTTAGGTTTGCTTAATCACGCGATTAAGCGTAAAACACGAAACTATGGGCAAAACCGTAATTTCGCACTAATTTTGCCCGGGACCTCCGGGACCAAAACTAAAGTCATAGTCTACATAAAAACGGCTTTTAAAACCATCTGCAGAAGTTTTGGGTTCATCCGGCACTTGCAAACGGGTAAAACACCGCAGGGGCGTTTTGGTCATTTTGACACAACTTCAAAACGAGATTTTCGATCCCGAGAAGGTACACAAGTCATCTAACCCCCTTCCAACATTGAGTTTGCCCTTTGAGTACTGCCGGACCGGCTTTCCTCGAATTCTAGGCCGAAAATGACCTCAGGGGCATTTTGGTCATTTTCACTCTGATAGAAAATCGGGGCGTTACATATATACTCGTACTTCTTTGTGCATCAATTCCTTTGTTGAAAAAGAGAGCATAGGAAAAGAATGTGCTAAATAAGATTCTCTATCAAGAAACAATATCGCAAGCATTACTTGTTTATATTTCACATTTAAATATTAGAAAGTCATTTTATGACTGAAATCAAGCTGATTAGCAACATTGGATTAAAACGATGACATCTGCTTAAGTATCTTTATGATACGAATTAAAGAAGTTATCTGACTAAATCAGAATATATCATCATGATCTAAACAGCTTTGATTTAAGTTAATTTAAGGCTTCAAAAGTTTCTTGAACATATCTAATCATGCCTCAAGAAAAGGACTTACTAAGATTTAAGAATCATGTGGTGTTGGAAGAAAATGCAATTAATCAATTTATATCCTGTCTTATTTCTTTCAACCTCTCTTCAAAAGATTTTCTTCAAATTGGTTTGTCATCATCAAAAATGGGGAGATTGTAAACTCCAGAACTCTTCAGAAAGTAAGAGCTTCATTGTTTTGAATGACAACAAAGCCAATTTAAAGAAAATACTTTGAAGAATAACTAATGGCTACCTTGAATTTCTTGACAAAACATAACAGGTTAATCTGGTTTGTACCACACAAACTTAAAGTAAGATTAATATCTCACTTTGCATGTGCAAGCATGTTTTATCTCATGGGAAGAGATTAAGCTGAATAGAAAGTGAATATTATGTCAAGCAAAGAACGTGTATACGATTAAAACATAGTACAAACTCAAAGCAAGAATAATGTTTCACTTTGCATGCACAAGCATGATTTATCTCATGGGAAGAGATTAAGTTAAAAGAAAGTAAATGTTATTTTAAGCAAAGCATGGGTAGACTTGAATTGAGAAGAATTTCATTACACATGAGAAATCATGTTTTATCTCAAGGGAAGAGATTAAGCTTAAAAAGGTGAATATTATCTCATGCAAAAAAAATATAAATGCATAAGGACTGAAGTAGATCAAGTCAAGATAAAAAAACCAAGGAAACAATCTTTAGAAAGTAGCACATGACATCAGAAAGTACACTCAAGATGATGAAATCAACTCATGTCCAAGAGCAACTTATTACTCAGTCATCAATCACTACAATCTCAAAGAAATCATCATCAAATAGCCAAGATTGAAGACTAGAAGATTGAAAAAATATCAAAGAGATTTATTACGCCATCAGAAAGTTCACTTATTTGTGGAGTACAAAACGCTAAGGAAAATGGAGGGAAATTTTGAATTTCAAAATTCAAATCTCGAATCAGACCTAGTGTTATAATTGGTACGTCATCTCTTCTGCCAAATTGATTCGTGATCCTAGCTTCTAGAAGGAGGAGTTCAGAAACCATGGTCAGAAAGTAAAAGGAAAATGAGGACATCAGAAACTTCTAAAATACAATGGCTTCTACAACCGATGTGACAAGTCTGTTAGCCTACCTCTCTAAAGTAACGTTCCAAGATACAACTAATGATCTACATGTGTCACTTGAACCTGTATAAATGGAGACGCCATACATGAATGAAGATAAGAGAGTTGAAGACATAAGAGCAGAAACTTTGGAAAAATCTCTCCATACTTCCTGTATTGTTCATCATAATATATAATCAATCATCTTGAAATGTAAAAATGTTCTTTCCTTACTCTGTAATGATTTGTATGCTCTTTTCATGAAGAGATGTGAGAAAGAAGTCGATCATATTTCCCAAGTCTGTTTTAGAAAATATTATTAAGGAAACATTGGTGTAGGTTAGTTTGAGTGACAACCTAAACACATACCCTTTGTAACCTTGATCTGTTAGTGATCATTGTGAGACATAGCTTGGAGAGGTTAAGGTAAAACTACTTGCAACGTGAAAGTAAAGGTATTTGCTTATCACGACTCAGCTTGGAGAGGCTGGTTCAAGACTACTTACAACGTGGTAGTAGAAGTTGTCTACAGGCCACTATTTCAGCTTGGAGAGGCTGGTACAGAAATACTCAGTTCACGTTGCAAAGGCTGATACAGAATTACTTGATTAAGTCACAGTTGGGGTTAGCCATTATGCAATGTGAGAGCTTGGGAAGGCTATTGTAAAGACTATCCATTTACTTTCTTAGGTTGAGAAAGTTATTGTTAATGAAATCTCAACATGTGTTGAGTACTGGATGTAAGCAGGTTGGTCGAACTTGTATAAAAATACTTGTGTACCTTTTCTTTTCCTTGATCTTTTAAATTTCATGATATGTGCTTTATGTTAATTATTGATTAAGCTCCATAAAATTAGCATCATAGCTATTATGCTTCAGATATCTACTTTATGAAACATCTAACCACTACTCCGCTACATTTCAAGTTTCATGCTTGATAATATCCTTTTTGCTAAATGTTTCAGATCCGAAAAGAAGGCTTCAGAAAGCACGATTCAACCCCTTTCTCATGCACTCATTTTCCAACAGAATTGTCTTCCACATCAGCTCTAAGTCATCACTATCTTTCTCCTTCTCTCTTGGGGTTCTGGCTCGGATGCGATTCAGATCTCCATTGCGGCTTCTTGGAGCTCCGTCGCTATTGTTCGTGTCCTCGTTGCTTTGATCGAAGTGGCCGTGACTCGGATTTGGTGGTGATGGCAGTGCATGTGACAGAGGACCTCTATGGCCTATTTTTCTCTCCCCCTCCCTCTCTCTTTCTTTTTGTTCATTTATTATTCTTTTTATTTTTGTTTACAAAAATGGTAGTGTTTGTGGGTTAGAGTACTTACAATAGTGGAGGTGGGGCACGAAGGCGAGGCTTCATGGTGGACAGAGGGAGTTGCAAGGGAGAGTTTCACAATTAGAATAGTGGTTGGTTTAGGGGTTCCTGTGGTGGCAGTGTTGGTTAGTTGATGGTGGCACAGAGGCTTTGCTTTTTGTTTGTTCAAAATCAACCATGGCCATTTTTTATTGTTTGATTTGATTAGGTATGTGTAAAAAACAAATAGAAATTTTTTATGTTATGATTCAACCACCAACTATGTTGTATGTTGTAATTGTTGTTTGTGTTATGTTGTGTTGGTGTGAAAAGTTGTGAGTAGGATTTTTCAAGGAAGAGGAGAAGAAGGATTTTCATTTTTCATTTCTTTTTTGGGTCATTTGCAATGGTGGGGTAGACTGTGATGGCGATGAAGAAGACCATGATAGAGATGAGGAAAAGACAAGGTGTATGTGGGTCAAAGAAGTAGAGAAGGAGGGTAGGTGGAAACAATGGTTGGAAAGGGATGAAGATGGAGGGAGATGCTGGTATTTTTGTCCATTAAATGTGTCATGTGACTATCACATGACCAGTTAACATTAGAAATGGATATATAGTTAACGGAAGGGTTTTTTTGCATGGTCTAAAATGTTCAGGGTAGCGAATTGCTCAAATTTAAAAGTCATGGTCTAAACTGAACAACACCTAAAATACAAGGGGTTAAAATGCATTTATCCCTTAAATATATTATACCATAAAAATAATATATATATAATTATAATATTAATGATAAAAAAAACTATTATATTTATGTTACAAAAAAAATTACAATTAACAATAAATATATTGATTGAATTTATTATAATGATAGGATTAATTATAACAAAACTATTATAATTATGATTATTAATGATAACAAGAAAACCTTATGACAACTTTATTTTTTTAGTTATCTTGATTGGATTTGTATTACATATGTATTTTCATTTTTAATTTGGATTATATTGCATTAGTATTATTTGTTATTATGGATATTTATATTTTGAGTTTCAAAGTATTTTTAAAATATTTTCATTTTTAAAATTTTTTAATAAACCTATAAATATCAGTAGGGATTCAAATCTCAATGTGAAATAAGGAATGAGGACTATGACGATGGTGGGGACAAATTTCTAAATGAGGTCGGGATTAGGGAAAAAGTTTAACTTCAAATCTAAAACTTTTGAAAATCATAACAAAAAAGAATTATCTATCTATCTATCTCACTATACACTATTTAATTTTTTGCAACTTAAACATTCTAATCTATCAATTCCATAAGTTTTCACACTAATTTTGTTTTTTAAAAAAAAACCTCTAATTTTTAAACATTAAAATGTTTGGAAAATCAATTTGACAATTTACACTGCTTTGATAATGATACCAAGTATTTATTAAATTTTTTAAAATTAAATAATTACATTACTTTTTTTTTATTGAAAATAATATTGTCATTGATATACTACTCTAATAAGTGAGATAATGTAAATTAGTGTTATATATATTTTTTACTAATTATTACACATTAATTATAACATATATTTTAAAATTGATATTTTAATTTATTAAAAGTATGTACAAAGAAAGGACGTGTAATTGAAATCACATAAATTAAATTTATTTATTATTTTTATTGATTAGAAAATATATTTTTAAGTTTTTATAAATTAAATATTTTAATTTACTAAAAAGATATAAACAATTAAGGATGATAAAAAAAATTAGAAAGTAGGTACACGCGCGAATTATCCACAATAGGGACGGGAATGAGGACACATTTTATTTTCATAAGGATGATCGATGGAGCGAAGTCTCTGTTTGTTAAATGCGATAGGTATAGAGATAGGACATCTTCATTTTTTTTCAATTATCTTTATTGGATTTTCATTATGTATGTGTAACGACTTGTTTTTTTTTTTACTATTATTATAATAATATAATTAAATATGAATAATCTATAAGGATTTTTAAAATTTTAACAGACATGGTTTTGATCACAACAACATGAGGATTTTGTTAAAAAAAATGAAAATTAATTTAATGTTATTAAAAATTTAATATAATAATATTTTAATCAAGGAAATAGAATAAGACCCTATAATTGGTAAAAGTACATAGATAAAAATAAAGATAAGGTTAAATAAATATTGTCAACCCTATAAAGTTTTTTTTTTTAATTTCAATCGGGTACTGAAATGGCAATAATCGGTACATCGAAATGATAATAACCGGTATACCACAACACCGAAATTGGTCCAACTAATGGATCTTATTATACCTCAGATAATTTTTACTCAGAACAATAAAATAAATATAGAAATTTCTAATGCAGATACAAGAAAAATTGATCCGAAAATAGTTATACTATTCTCTTTCTCTCAAAGTAAAGCTTTTCTATATAAACAAAAAAAATTGTAAAAGGCCCCATTTTTTCTTTGGCTTTTCTAGTAGCTTCATGTTCCTTTCTTTATCTCTTCACCATCTTCAAGTTTTCCTCTTTGAAACCCCATGAAACCTTCAAGTTCTTGAAGGATACGCTTAGGTAAACACTTAAACTAGTTCAAAAACACTTCCTCTACATCAAACTCAAGCCAAAACCTTCTTTTTCCTCTTCAAATATATCCAAACAACAGCATATATGGGTTCTAGAAAATGGATTTAGGGCTTTAGTTAGAGGAGGAAAAACTAGAGAAAGATTTAACAAAAGGCTTGGAAGAAAAGTAGGAAAAATCTATGTTTATTGCTTGGTGATTGTTTTGCTATTTTTGCTATATAAACTCTTGAAATGTGTTTGAAATTATGTTTGTGAAATCTGAAATTTATTTTCAAGATGCACATATATATATATATATATATATATATATATATATATATATATATATATGAGCTTGATATATGTAAAAACTGCCATAGATAAAAGTCTCATGACTTGATTGAATTGATGCAAGAGATTTATTAAGTAAATGAAGAGATTTTTGGTCCTTTAAAAACAATGGAATATCTGGAAATTTTACCATAGTATTATTAGAAATAGTTTTGTAAAATATAAAAGATTGGTATTTTGAAGTATGATATTAAAGTTTCGTGAAAAAGATGAGAATTTTATCTATAGAAGAAAAGCTCTGAAATCTAAGTAAGACGCTTGGTTTAATTTCCTGAAAATTTTAAGAATTATCACATGAGTAGTCCTATAAGTGTCTGCAGTGAAGAAATCTCATAAAAAGTTAAGCAATTTTCTTTCAAAAAGTTTCATAAAAAGTTTAGTAGATTTTTCTGATAAATCTCATAAAAATTAAAGAGAATTTTTGTAGAAAAGTTTCATAAGAAGTTAGGAGATTTTGAACAAAAAATCTCATAAGAATTCAGAAGATTCTGAAGAGAATATCTCATAATAAATTCAGGAGGTCTTTGACAGGGCAAGAATATCATCAGAATTCAGGAGATTTTATACAAAAAATCTCATAAGAGTTGAGGAGATTTCAAGGAAATCTCAAAGCAAAAGCATGATAAATAGGACTATTAAGAAGAGATTTTATTTAATAATTATAAGGTTTCCTAAACAAATATTAAGGATTCTTATGAAGAACGAAAATTTAAAAATTAAGCTTTATGTAATATCAATTGCTTGATTGTAAGCTCATGGATTCAAAGAGGTTGTAGTATACGTGCTATACCGATTAAACTATATCAAGTTGTAACATGATAGTGTTATATGGTTATGAGGAAAGTGATGTATTGTGAATGGTATGCAATTGTGATATATATAAGGTTGTAGTAGATGTACCACATTGATTAAACTATATAAGGTTGTAACACGACGGTGTTACATTGTTGGCAATACATCAGATGAGAAGCATATCGGGAATCCTGTGAGTTTTATTATCAGGCCTAAATTTTACTAAAAAAATTATATTAAAGAAGAAATGAAACAAACAAAGTATTATATAAACAACCAAAAACCAATTAATTCTCTAATGAATCTTATGGTTTATTTCCTGAGTATAAGGGCACTCATAATACTATGTTAAATAAGAAAAAGAATAAGAAAACTAATTACTTTTTAAAAGGAATTGGAGATATATTAATTATTTTAATGCTAACTCAGATGTCATTGTGTAGTAGACTAGTATTTCTCCTACTAGGAATCTTTCATTCTCATTATTGCTGTTATCACATTTTTATATAGATTACAATGATGATGATTATTTTATGGAGATTAGTTAGTATTGGCATCACAGTCCAGACCTTTTGATAAACCAATGATGGAGAATTTTAGTCAACATTCTTATTTTCTTTTAGTGAATTTTGAGTAGTACCTTACCTAGACTAGAAGGTTCCTGTGTGAACTAGAGTAAACGTTTGATATAGTTATGGATACTGTTCACTTGTCATCAGGTAATACAATTATGTTATTTATGTTCAAATTTAGCGACTCAAAGAGAAGGTGTTTTATGTTTGTCACAAAAGCAGGCTCATATTTAATATTATATATACCTCTAAGATCAAGTATATCTAACAAGTAACAACTACTTGCTATAAGGTTGTGGCTTAAGTATAGATTTATGGTAGGAAGGGTTTTATGGTATGCATTTTTAATTTTAATTTGAATTATGTTATAGTAGTAGTATTTGTTATTATGGATATTTATGTTTCAAATTGCAAAGTATTTTAAAAGCCTGTCTCATTTTTGAATTTGTTAATAAACCCTTTAATACTGTGGGGGTTTTGTTAATAAACCCCTGAATACCGTGGGGATTCAGGGAATAGGGACCTATAAGGGGGATAAGGATAGGGATAATGATGAGAAACAAAATTCTAAAGGATGATAGGATGATTCAGACATGTCTCGTTTCTCAAGGATACTCATTGTCATCCCTATAAATGGCTCATAATATAGTAAAATTATCCACTTATTTTGTAATGCCCTAATTTCTATGCATAATTACTTTAGTTAGTTGATAGATAATTAGTCATTCATAATTAATTTTAGCATCTTAGTAAAATTGGATTTCCCTCCATGTGTTTCCTTTTGAAATTTTCACTTCAAAAGAGATGAATTAAGTAATCTTTGTTTGAAATTAGAGCATGTGAAAATAATATTTTAATGGGTGCCTCACGTTTATTTTCATGATTTTGTGTGAAATGTAATACCCTAAAAATTACTTAAAAATTAATTTGAGCTTTACTAATCATAATTTCAAAATTCTAATAGATCTAGTAATGATGAGGATGACCCAATAGATGTGTAAAAATAAAAAAGTGAATAGTAACTTGCAGGCTCCATGATCTCTCGGGATAGCCGAACCCTAGAATTGGGGTCCGGAGATGCTTGAAATTAAGAAATTATAAGATTATGGTTAGAAATAGTTAGGAATGAGAAATTTAAACCTGGAATTAATTTTTGAGCAATACCTAATTACCCAGGTATAGTGTTTCACTCGTTCGATGTACAATTTCTAACATTGAAAGCTAATTTGTTCTCTACCAAATGGAGGAGCTTATCCATTCAAATCAAATGAATGGCTAAGATTCAATCTTGAATTACAAGATTTAATCTTAGCCATCCATTCTTGATCAGTCATTTTAAACATTTCATACTGATGGATCAACATGCTGATCTTTGTCTCTTTGACTTGATCAATTCCTTCTTGCAACATGAACAATCTATCCCATATTTCTTTCACTGTGTCACAAGCAATAATTTTATCATATTCAATCTTGCTTAGTGCACAGGTGAGCAAATACTTAGCTTTGGAGTTTAGTTAAATCCTGACTTTATGTTGCTCTGTCCATCTACTTCTAGGACTTCTCTTGATGTGAAGGATTCACCATCTGTTGTAGGGACCTTTTCAATTGGAACATAGTCGCCTTTTGGATTATTTCCCACAAGTCAAGACTTGTATATTTTATGAACAGCTCCATACGATTTCTCCAATAGGCATAGTCTCCACTATCGAAGAATGGTGGTCGGTTGATCAAGTGCCCTTCTGCTATATGGATGCCCTGTGCCATTTTTCTTTAGATCTTTGTCATCTGCAGTCAGTAGAATGCTCAACTCCCTAAAGGCCAAGCTCTGATGCCACTTGTTGGTAAGAAAGTGCACGAGGGGGGATCAAGTCATGCTTCTCTTTTTCACAACTTATGAAACTGAAATTTTAGAGCAAGAATCTATCAAGCATTGAGCTTGAAGTGTAGCAGAAAATAGGTTAAATTATTCAAAATGTAACTTCTGAATTAAGCAATTAGAGTAAAAGGATTGAGAATAACAGATAATAACCAAGATATTTAGTGTAACGTTAAATACTAAAAATAAAGAGATGAATGATAAGAAGATACTGAACAAGACTTTTATACTGGTTCGGCCAACACTTGCCTACATTTAGTTCTTAGTCACCATTGAGTTTCACTAATCTTCCTCAACTTGAGGACATGAAAATAATGGATAGTCTTTACAATAGTCTTCCCAAGCTCTTACTAATGACAGTAGACAATACCTACTGATACAGAATAAGTAGTTTTGCAGTAGCCTCTTAAAGCTATTAAACTTCTAATCACTTCTGGATCGAGAATACAGATGTTTGGTGTTTGATGTTTAGCTCAAACTATCTTACACTCAATCTTCTATTCAAGTGGGTAGGAAATGAAAAATCTAAGATATCTTGAGTGACATTTTTCTACTGATTCTTCCTTGGAAGAAAGTATGAACAATCTAGAACTTAGAAAGAATATTTTAATTTACAAAGGAACTAATAGATAGATTTCACAAAAAGATTTAGGAAAGGATTTTTCAGCATTTCTTTTGCTTTCTTGTGCACTTTTCTTCAAAGTTCAATCATCTCTATTTATAGATAGTATCCCTTTGTGACCGTTGCCCTTGATCTTTTATCCAAGTGACATGTGTTGATCATTAAATTGTGTCTTAGAAACATAATCTGGAAGAGTAGCTCATCTAGTGTTAGAGCTCTTTTTCAGAAGCCATTGATGAGTTGAGGTTTCTGAGATGCATTAGAAACTACTTTTTCATTTTTTGAGCATGGTTTCTGATCTCCTTCTATAAGCTTTTTACAGTTGACTGAAGGTGCTAAAGAGATTATGTGCCATCTAAACAAAACTAGTTTGACTTTTGATTTTGAATTTCAAATTATCCTTTCCCTTTCTTTTTGTGAAGCAAACTTTCTGAAGAGCGCTACTAGTTCCTTGTTGATTCATCCGTCTTCTGATATTTAATCATGGCATTTTGATGATGAATGATCCACAGTTTTGATGATTGAAGATTGAGTAACACATTGCTTTCAGCTTTTGTATTCTTTTTTAAGTTCAATTTTACTTTCTGACGACCACTTGGTTTCTTGTTTCTGCTTTGATTAGCTTTATTCCTTGATGCATATGAGCATATTTTACTTGATATAATTTTCACTTCATTTAAAATTATCTTCTTTTCACAAGATATAACATGTTTACACATATAAAGTAAAATTTTTTTTACTCAAGTTTAATAATACACTTCGAAAATACCTGTTAAACTTAGTCAAGAACCTCAAGATAGCCATTTTCATTCTTCAAAGTATTTCTTTAAATTGGCTTTGTTGTCATTCAAAACAATGAAGCTCATACTTTCTGAAGGGTTCTGAAGTTTATAGATTTTTTTTCACTTAGTTGTATTGTTAGATTATAAATATAGTTTATTTGATGACACATGATTAATAGTAATTATGTACATAGGTGTTAATATTTTGTCTACGTCAATGTATACTCCACTGGTGCCATCAAATATACTATTACAATTTGTGATGTATCTATCTTTATCCATGATTAAGCATGTTAACATTTCCCTTATTAAGAAACTAGTTTTTAAATATTTGAGTATTGATTGAATTTTTGTGAAGAAACTGATCAAGTGAGATAAAAAGTGTAACACCCTCCTAACTACCATATATTACTCGAGTATTTATATAGTAATTAGAATAGTGTTACTCTTATTTTATACTTTATATTAGTCAGGAGAAATGAAAAGATAATAATACAATGAGCTCATGGATCACAACAACTTATATATTTATATAGATATACATCATAAGCGAGTCAAGACTATGTATAGTACATTAGAACAGAAACTGTCAACCACTGAACTATTCAGGAACTTAGTACAAAAGAAGATATCTTCTATGTCTAGTCTAACCTGCTCAAGTATCAGGGCCCAACAAAATCTCATATTCACAAAAATGGACCCCAAAAATATCTAACAAAGCCAATTTGCAGGAGAGGTGGATATCTAATACTAAACTACAACTATATATACATCAAGAGTCCCTAAAGGTCCCACATCCTACTGAATGAAACCTTTGGCCATCAGGATGATGAACTCACCTCCGCCAGGGGCATCAGGACCCTCAGGTGGGTCTGAGTCTGAAGACGAGGATGAAATGGGAACATCTGCTGGAAGGGGCGCTGGTGGTACATGCGGAATATCAAATATCACTAGGTGTGCCATGTGGAAAGGCATACCATCATACGAAAAAGCAGGATCATAGTACCACACCCATTGTGGCGAGTCAAGGTAAAACACTAGTGACAACATCTGTTGGATATGAATAACACAAAATAAATATAGCCGTAGGGTGAGAATATTATAAAATTTTCAGTCGGGTATCCCTTCAAATGTGAACAGAATATAACAAGTAATTCATTCATATAGAAATCATCACGCTAAATCATATGTATAAATATTAATGTACATAATTCAAGTAAATATAAAGACATAATGGTAGTAATCAACTATTTTTCTCTTATAATCCTTGGAATTCAATTCAGTACAGTTGTTTCTTTTCATTAACATAGAGAAAGCTTAGTTTCACATCAGGTAACATATGCAATGGATAACTCCACAGAGGACCATATACTGCTAGGATGTGAGCTTATTCCTATTCGTGATCATCGGACTTCATTTTTTTTTCTATTTTCGAATCACATACAGTTCTATCTCCTAGCCGATACGTCTACCGACTCATAACATTTCCTGGGAAGTTCTTATTTTTGCCTTCCTTCTTTATCCCACATAAGCCTTGTTTCTATTTTTCCCATATGTTAAAATATGCACCATCACATTTCACATATTCTCTTTTGTCATATAACAGCTGCATATACTTTTCTTTTTCAAAATCATGCTTACATTACACGTAGGCAATTCAGTTACATCTAGAGTCTCATTTATGCTTTATAAGTAACTCTTTAAAACCATAAGCATGTATTCATATATCATATATGTCGATTAAATGTCATTCCATTCTTAATTTAAGACATTCCGACCATTTCAGCAACTTGGCAGATTTACCACTCCAGTATCAACATTTACTTTCCATATCAAATGGCTAATTTAAGGGCCACAAAAATTTCCTATGACACTTCAATGTGTCTGATAGTCCCTATAAAAATTTCAGGGGAAAAAGAATTCTCTAACCTTATAAAATAAATTATACAAATTCGGTGGTCAGAGACCACTTATTCACAGCTTCGATAGAATTCTCATAATTTTTAACCCTAGCAAATGATCAAATCAACTCAAAACCAAAATCATAGTTATACTTCAAGAAATTATCAACACCTTATAACAATTTCAAAGGAAAAATAGATCGTTTGATATAGTAATAAAATCATACAAAATCGGAGCTTCAGTTCCCACAATCCAGACAGCAAGGTTATCATTTCTGTCTTTGATTTTTTTGTGGCATGAAAACTTAAAACTAGTGCTAAAAATTTTCGTGTATGTAGTCCAAGAACATATATTTTTCTTAGCTCCTAAAAGTGATCACAATTATGTTTAAAAATTCATAAGATTTCACTGTCTACAGCCAAACTGAAATTCTAACAGCACAACCCTAAATCTCTTTTAGCAAAAAGGATTTTTATCATCATCCAAACACATCATAAAAATTTATACATCAATAATCATATATCATCAACCAAATCAAAGAAAAAATTTGGACAAAACCCATCAAAAGTACTCATCATAAATTTTGAAGGAATAGGCCTAAGAAAACCCTACTCTTGGAGGCTAATGGCGTCCTTGTCTCTAGGATGCTCCAAAGTGATGCTCTTCACTCCAAAGCTCTCAAGACACATCCAAATCCCTCTCAAAATAGTAAGGTATAAAGTGTCAAGGTTGGGATTTGGTGATGGATTGAGATTCTAATCGGTTATATTTGTAAGTGTTAAGGTGTAGAACAATTTTAGTGAAGGGAAAATTTGGTTTTGGTATCTCTAGGCTATTGTATATGAAGGAAGTGCAACTGCCCTTTCTTCTCTTTGCTAGTCGAAATTGTGGCTTCCTAAAGAAGCTTGGTTTGTATTTATCTCATATATATAAAGAATAAATATAATATGATGAAATTTAATGATCTTTGACTTTAAAATAAAAATGGATGGCTAAGATTAATCTTGTAATTCAAGATTGAATCTTAGCCATTCCTTTAATATAAAGTGATAAGGTTCTTTAGTTTGTAAAGATTAAAATAGTTTTCGGTGTTAAAAATCGCACACTGAAATTTCATCGAATGGGTAAAATAGTGTACCCGGGTAATCAAGCATCGCTTGAAAATTAATTCTAAGTATAAAACCTTTATTCCTAACCATTTCTAATCTCAATCCCATGTTTTCCTAATTTTGGGCACCTCCGAGTCCTGAATCTAGGGTTTCGGCTGTCTTGACGGGTCTACAGGGCCCACAAATTACTATTCATGATTTTTTTTTAAAGATCCATTGTATTGTTCTCATCATATCTATGTACATCAGAAATTCGAGATTTCCATTAATAAAGTCTCCATTAATTTCTGAATAAAATTTAGGGTGTTACATTACCACCCACCTGAATAAAAATTTTATCCTCAAAATTTCATACCTGGAAACAATTCCGGATGATCTTTCTTTATACTTGATTCTAGTTCCCATGTATACTCTTCATTTCTAGGTCCACCCCAAGCCACTTTTATAAGTTGCACAGATTTATTTCTAAGTTGTCTGACTTCTCTATCAACGATCTGAATAGGAGGGGCTTGAAACGTAAAGTCATCCCTTAACTGTATAGATTAGGGCTCAATAATATGGTTCGGATTTGGGTGGTACATTCAGAGTTGAGATACATGGAAATCATTATGAAGGTTAGACAAATGCGAGGGTAAGGCTATTTGGTAGGCAGCTGACCCAATTCGTCGAAGAATTTGAAAAGGACCTATAAATCTAGGTGACAACTTTTTAACTCTAAAGGCCTTACCTACTCCAGTAGTGGGCATGACCTTCAGGAATACATGTTCTCCCTCTTGAAATTCTAAAGGTTTCCTCTGAGTGTCTGCGTAGCTCTTCTGATGACTTTGTGCGATAAGGATTTTACTCTTGATCTTTTGGATCTACTCCGTTGTTTGGTTAACAAGGTCGGGTCCCAATAGTCTTGTCTCCCCTAAGTCATACCAACATAATGGAGATTGGCATTTTTGTCCATACAGTGCTTCATACGGGACCATAACAATACTAGCATGATGACTATTGTTATAAGCAAATTCAACCAATGGAAGTAACTTATCCCAACTTCCTTTCTGTTCAATCACGCATGCTCTTAACATATCTTCCAGGGTTTGTATGGTACGTTCTGTTTGCCCATTAGTTTGGGGGTGATAAGTAGTACTTAAACAAAGCTTAGTCCCAAAGGCTTTTTGGAAAGCTCCCGAAAACCTCGAAGTAAATATAGGGTTTCTATCAGAAACTATTGAGGAAGGAACACCGTGTAGTCTCACTATTTCTTGAATGTACAGAGAAGCTAACTTATTCAAAGGGTAATTAGCTTTGATGGGTAAGAAATGAGCAGACTTAGTCAATCTATCTACTATAACCCAATAGCATCATGACCTGACAATGTCCTTGGCAAACCCATTACAAAGTCCATAGAAATACTTTCCCACTTCCATTCCAGGATTTCTAAGGGTTGCAGGGTCCCAGCTAGTTTTTGATGTTCTATTTTGACTGTTTGGCAAGTTAAGCACTTCCTGACACACTATTCTATGTCTTTTTTCATTCTTGACCACCAGAATATTTTCTTAAGATCCGCATACATTTTACTAGTTCCTTGATGTATAGTGAGTTCGCCTTTTTGAGCTTCCTCTAAGATCTTCTTTCTGAGATCGCCACTTGCAGGTACGCACACCCTATCCTTGTATCTCCATATACCTTGTTGGTCTTGAGTGAATCCTGGCAACTTCTTTGCATGAATTGATCTTAATATCTCCTGAAACTATGGGTTTTCGCATTGTGCAGCCAAAATTTGTCCTTGGAACTCACGTTTACTTTTATTTGGCCTAACACAACACCTTGAGGGTTCACAAACATGTCTAAACTAGGCTTTTTGAAGCTTTCAACTAGCTCTGCCTTTTCAATCATCAGACATGCTACACTTAGGGATTTCCTACTCAGTGTATCGGCAACAACATTTGCCTTGCCTGGATGGTAATTCAAACTAAACTGATAATCCTTGAGGAACTCCATCCATCTTCTTTGCCTCATATTCAACTCTTTCTTATCAAAAAGATACTTTAAACTTTTATAATCAGAGAAAACATTAAACTGCACACCATACAAATGATGTTTCTAGATCTTTAGAGCAAAAACCACAACAACTCTTTTATAATCATAGTTTACTTCGTGGGATTTTAACTATCGAGAAGCATAGGCGACCACGTTACGATTTTGCATCAATACACATCCTAAACCCTTACTAGAAGCATCACAATAAACCTCATCGGGTTTATGAGGATCGGGTAATACTAGTATTGGAGCCATGGTCACCTTTTGCTTCAACTCCTGGAAACTATTTTCACACTTTGGTGTCCAATTGAGGAGCATTCTTTCGGGTTAGTTTTGTCAAAGGTAAGGCTATCTGAGAAAAACTCATGATAAAGTGCCTATAGTATCCTGCTAATCCTAGAAAACTCTAAATCTCAGTCACTGTTGTTGGTCGTTCCTAATGAAGTACTGATTCTACCTTACTAGGATCTATAGAGATTGCTCCTCGTGATACTACATGACCTAGGAATCTAACCTCTTCTATCCAGAATTCACATTTTGACAATTTAGCATACAACTTCCTCTCTCTTAGGATTTGTAACACAACCCTAAGGTGCTCCGCATGTTCTTCTTCAATCCTTGAATATATGAGTATGTCATCTATGAAGACAACTACAAATTTATCCAAGTAAGGGCAGAAGATTCGATTCATATAATCCATGAATATAGCCGGAGCATTAGTCAGTCCAAATGACATCACCCTATACTCATAATGTCCATATCGAGTTTTAAAAGTAGCCTTAGGTATATCCTCATTCCAAACTCGAATTTGATGATAACCTGATCTCAGATCAATCTTTGAGAATACAGTTGCACCTCGTAACTGATCCATGAGATCATCAATTCTTGGCAAAGGGTACTTATTCTTGATTGTCACCTTATTCAATTGCCTATAGTCTACGCAAAGCCTCATACCCCCATCCTTTTTCTTCACCAGAAGAATAGGGGCTCCCCATGGAGAGGCACTTGGTCTAATAAACTGCTTCTCTAACAGTTCTTCAATTTGGGACTTTAATTCTTTCAACTCCAAAGGGGACATCCTATAAGGAACAATTGAAATAGGACCCATTCCTGGAACCAACTCAATGGAGAATTCAATCTCTCTTTGAGGATGAAATTCTAGAATATCCTCTAGAAAAACATCTGGATATTCCCTCACCACTGGAATCTTGCTCAACTCGTAGTCACATTCAGTTTCACTAGTAGAAAGGAGAACATATTCCTGACGATCTGTCTTACTAGGGTTGGATGTTACAAGGTTCAAGTAAAAAGAAAAAGGAACCACAGGAATGGAGGGTAGAGTGGAAAGAAATATAGCAGCTCGATCTGGATAGTGTAAGAGGACATAATTAGGTACCAACAAATCCATACCTAAAATTACATCAGACTAGATAAAGGGAGACAAACTAAATTTGCAGTAAAGTCTCTAGTACCTATTTGAAGAGGAATATTTATACATGTATAACAAGTCCCAATAGGACCAGCAGTAGGAGTGGACACAAGGAGGTCATAAGGTAGTTCAGACACAGATAATTATAACTTCTGTACACAATAATGGGATATGAAAGAATGAGTGGCACCAGTATCATACAATATATCTAGGACATTACCATTTATCTTACACTTACCTCGGATCAGATCAACAGATTGAGATGCTTCTTTAGCACTTATAGTAAAAACACGCCCATGTTGTTGTGGCCTGGAAGTGGGCTGCTAACCTTTCTTATTAGGGCACTCAAATATTTTATGTCCTGATTTCCCACAGCCAAAGCAAATGATTTGTGTTGTCCAGCACGGTCAATTCCCATGATTTTTCCCACATTTAGGGCAATCTCTCCCCACCTCAGGTCTTGGAGGTTGAAGTTGTTTCCCTTTGTTGTTGTTGTTGTTGTTGTTGTTGTTATTGTTGGGTGGAAACCTTCTCCAAGGCTAGTCAACAGGCTTGAATTGGGGACCTTGAGGTGCTAATCCCCTTCTAGCATTGTTTTGGGTATACTTGAAATTTGTCAGCTTCTTGTTGGACTCCTCTGCACGTCGACATTTATTTACCAAAGTAGGATAGTCCCTCATCTCCAAGAGACTCACAGCTACTTCTGTATCTTCTCGTAGACCCCCTTCATATTTCATGCATTTCCAGACTTCATCCGGGTCACGTTGATAAATTGTGGAAAACTTGCAGCGTTCTTCAAATTTGGCAGTATACTCTGCTACACTCATAGGTCCTTGTTTGAGAGCCATGAACTCCAATTCTTTTGCATTTCTTACAGAAATAGGGAAGTACTTACGGTAAAAGCTTCTTTAAAAATATTCCACGTAACAACAGTCTGGGAAACTTCAAATAATCCCCTAGTGCCAACCTACCAGAAATCCGCATCTGCTTCTAGCATATAGGTGGCAAAGGCCACCTTTTGGATCTTTGTGCAAGGAAGAATGGAGAAAATCTTTTCCATGGCCTTTATCCATTCTTTTACTTTATAGGGATTAAAAGCTCCTCGAGATGAGGGGGATTTGCCTTCCTGAACTCGACAAATTTCTGATATTCTACATCAACTTCGTTCACTGCAGGATTATTGGCTAGGTTTTCCCTTTCATTGCGGTTCAACCGCTCCATCATTCGAGTAGCAGATGTAGCTTATTCCCTCATGGCAGCCGCCATCTCACGGAAAGTATTCATCATATCGGCATTGTTTCCAGCTCCACTCCTAGTTTGCCGATTTGAAGTCATTGGTTCCTATCACACCAAATAGAAATATTGAGTTGATCAGGCTCAATACCAAGCAAAGTGTAGCAGCAACCCACAACATTTCCAATCAGCAGTCATACACCTATATTTAAAATCATAATACATGGCAATTTCTAAGAAAGTATAGTTGATCCAATCCTCAGGCTTATAGGATAATCTGGCTCTGATACCATAATGTAACACCCTCCTAACTATCATATATTACTCAAGTGTTTATACAGTAATTAGAATAGTGTTACTCTTATTTTATACTTTATATTAGTCGGGAGAAATGAAAAGATAATAATAAAATGAGCTCATGGATCACAACAACTTATAGATTTATATAGATATACATCATAAGCGAGTTAGCACTATGTACAGTACATTAAAACATAAACTGTCAAGCATTGAACTATTCAGGAACTCAGTACAAAAGAAGATATCTTCTATGTCTAGTCTAACCTGCTCAAGTATCAGGGCCAAACAAAATCTCATATTTACAGAAATGGACCTAAAAAATATCTAACAAAGTCAATTTGCAGGCGGGGTGGATATCTAATACTAAACTACACCTATATACACATCAAGAGTCCCTTAAGGTCCTACATCCTACTGAATGAAACCATTGGCCATCGAGATGATGGCCTTACCTCCGCCAGGGGCATGAGGACCCTCAAGTGGGTCTGAGTCTGAAGACGAGGATGAAACGGGAACATCTACTGGAGGAGGCGCTGGTGGTGCATGCAGAATATCAAATAGCACTAGGTGTGCCATGTGGAGAGGCACACCATCATACGGAAAAGCAAGATCATAGTGCCACACCCATTGTGGCGAGTCAAGGTAAAACACTAGTGACGGCATCTGTTGGATTTGAATAACACAAAATAAATATAGCCGTAGGGTGAGAATATTATAAAATTCTCAGTAGGTATCCCCTCAAATGTGAACAGAATATAAGAAGCAATTCATTCATATAGAAATCGTCAAGCTAAATCATATGTATAAATATTAATGTACATAACTCAAGTAAATATAAAGACATAATGGTAGTAATCAACTATTTTTCTCTTATAATCCCTAGAATTCAATTCGGTACAGTTGTTTCTTTTCATTAACATAGGGAAGACGTAGTTTCACATCAGGTAACATATGTAGTGGATAACTCCATAGAGGACCATAGACTGCTAGGACATGAGCTCATTCATATTCGTGATCATCGGACTTCATTTTTTTTGTCCATTTCCGAATCACACACAGTTCTATCTCCTAGCCGATACATCAACCGACTCATAACATTACCTGAGAAGTTCTTATTTTTGCCTTCCTTCTTTATCCCACATAAGCTTTGTTTCTATTTTTCCCGTATGTTAAAATATGCATCATCACATTTCACATATTTTCTTTTGTCATATAACAGCCGCATGTAACTTTATTTTTCAAAATCATGCTTACATCACACGTAGGCAATTCTGTTACATCTAGAGTCTCATTTATGTTTTATAAGTAACTCTTTCAAACCATTAGCATGCATTCATATATCATGTATGTGGACTAAATGTCATTCCATTATCAATTTAAGACATTTCAACCATTTCAGCAACTTGGCAAATTTACCACTCCAGTAGCAACATTTACTTTCCATACCAAATGGATAATTTAAGGGGCACAAAAATTTCCTATAACACTTCAATGTGTCTAATAGTCCTTGTAAAAATTTCAGGGGAAAAAAAATTCTCTAACCTTATTAAATAAATTATACAAATTTGGTGGTCAGAGACCACTTATTCACAGCTCAGACTAGAATTCTCGTAATTGTTAACCTTAGTAAATTATCAAATCAACTGAAAAGGAAAATCACATTACACTTCAAGAAGTTATCAACACCCTATAAAAATTTCAACAGAAAAATAGATCATTTGATATAGTAAAAAAATCATACAAAATCGGAGCTTCAGTTCCCACAATCCAGACAGCAAGGTAACCGTTTCGGTCTCTGATTTTTTTGAGGCACTAAAACTTAAAACTAGTGCTAAAAAAATTGTGTGTATGTAGTCCAAGAACATATATTTTTCTCAGCTCCTAAAAGTGATCACAATTATTTTTAAAAATTCATGAGATTTCACTATCTACAGCCAAACTGAAATTCCAATAGCACAACCCTAAGTCTCTTTTGACAAAAAGGATTTTTATCATCATCCAAACATATCATAAAAATTTATACATCAATAATCATATATTATCAACCAAATCAAAGAAAAATTTCGAACAAAACCCATTAGAAGTACTCATCATAAATTTTGAAAGAATAGGCCTAAGAAAACCCTACTCTTGGAGGCTAATGGTGTCCTTGTCTCTAGGATGCTCCAAAGTGATGCTCTTCACTCCAAAGCTCTCAAGACACACCCAAAACCCTCTCAAAATAGTAAGGTATAAAGTGTCAAGGTTGGGATTTGGTAATGGATTAAGATTCTAATCGGTTATATTTGTAAGTGTTAAGGTGTAGAACAATTTTAGTGAAGGGAAAATTTGATTTTGGTAACTCTAGGTTATTGAATATGAAATTTGAAAGCAAGATCAAGCTCTTGGCTATGGAGGAAGTGCATCTGCCCTTTCTTCTCTTTGCTGGTCGAAATTATGGTTTCCTAAAGAAGCTTGGTTTGTATTTATCTCATATATATAAAGAATGAATATAATATGATGAAATTTAATGATCTTTGACTTTAAAAGAAAAATGGATGGCTAAGATTAATCTTGTAATTCAAGATTGAATCTTATCCATTCCTTTAATATAAAGTGATAAGGTTCTTTATTTTGTAAAGATTAAAATAGTTTTCGGTGTTAAAAATCGTACACCATAATTTCACCGAACGGGTAAAATAGTATACCCGGGTAATCAAGTATCGCTTGAAAATTAATTCTAAGTATAAAACCTTTATTCCTAACCATTTCTAATCTCAATCCCATGTTTTCCTAATTTCGACTGGGTCCTAAATCTAGGATTTCGACTGTTTCGGCAGGCCTGCAGGGCCTGCAAGTTACTGTTCACAATTTTTTTTTTAAAGATCTGTTGTGTTGTTCTCATCATATCTATGTACATCAGAATTTCGAGATTCCCATTAATAAAGTCTCCATTAATTTCTTAATAAAATTTAGAGTGTTACAAAATGCAGACAAATAGTAAAATCATAAATTCTCTTCAAAGGACAATAAAAAAATTTTTAATTGTATTTAAGCTAATCGATGAATTAAGAAAAAGTTAAAAATACCTATTGACAAAAGAGTTATAGTACTAGTCTAGAGGACTTATGGACTCTATGGGTTGATAAATTGAGTCTAATTATGGCATCCAATTTGTGCTCCAAGACTAAAGTAATTTGAAATTTTTTTTTTTGAAACACTTTGAATATGTTAGTAATTCCCTATTAATTTGTTGGTGATCTTTCCAACAAGTTGGTACCTTAAAAATTTTAGTTTATATTAAAGTAGAGAAATTTTATGAAATGTTGATTAGAGAACTAGTCTAGAGGACTCATGGACTCTATGGTCTAAAAAAATGAGACTGAATATAACATTTGATTTGTGCTCAAAGATTAAAGTGATTCAAAAAAGATTTTGAAACATGTTGGTAAGTGCTTTGAATATGTTGGTGATTTCCTATCAATTTGTTGGTGAACTTTCTAACAAGTTGGTACCTTAACAATTTTAGTTTATATTAAAATGGAGAAATTTTATGAAAAGTTAAGTTAGAGAACTAGTCTAGAGGACTCATGGACTCTATGGTTTGAAAAAATGAGATTTAACATAACATTCAATTTGTGCTCCAAGAATAAAGTGATTCCAAATTTTTTTTTCAAAACATGTTGGTAAGTGCTTTGAAAATGTTGGTGATTTCCTATCAATTTGTTGGTAATCTTTCCAACAAGTTGGTACCTTAACAATTTTACTTTATATTAAAGCGGAGAAATTTTGTGAAAAGTTGAGTTAGATAACTAGTCTAGAGGACTCATGGACTCTATGTCTTGAAAAATGCGACTCAACATAACATTATATTTGTGCTCCAAGACTTAAGTGATTCAAAATTATTATTTTTTTAAACATGTTGGTAGGTGCTTTGAATATGTTGATGATTTGCTATCAATTTATTGGTGATCTTTCCAACAAGTTGGTACTTTAAAAATTTTAGTTTATATTAAAGTGGAGAAATTTTATGAAAAGTTGAATTAGAGAACTAGTCTAGAGGAATCATGGACTATGTGGTTTAAAAAAGTGAGACTCAATGCAACATTCAATTTGTGCTCCAAGGCTAAAGTGATTCGAAATTTTTTGTTGAAACACGGTGGTAAGTGCTTTGAATATGTTGGTGATTTCCTATCAATTTGTTGGTGATCTTTCCAATAAGTTGGAACCTTAACAATTTTAGTTTATATGAAAGTAGACATAAATTTTATGAAAAAATGAGTTAGGGAGCCAATCTAGAGGACTCACGAACTCTATGGTTTGATAAAAAGAAGACTCAACACGACATTCAATTCATGCTCCAAGACTAAAGTGATTCTTTTTTTTTTTTGGAAACACATTGGTAAATACTTCCAATATGTTAGTGATTACCTATCAATTTGTTGGTGAACTTTCTAACATGGTGGTATCTTAACAAGTTGGTTTATATTACCGTAAAAGAGATAGGAATTTTATGAAAAATTGAGTTATAAAACTAGTCTAAAAGACTCGTGGACTCTATGCATTGATAAATTGTGCCTTAACACAACATCCAAATCATGATCCAAGACCAAAGTGATTCGAAATTTTTTCTAAAACAAATTGGTAAATACTTTCAATATGTTGGTGATTCCATATCAATTTATTGGTGATCTTTTAAAAAAAAAAGTTGGTATCTTAACAGGTTTTGTTTATATTAAAGTAAAAAAGATAGGAGTTTTATGAAAAATTGAGTTATAAAACTAGTATAGAAGACTCGTGAACTCTATAGATTGATAAATTGTGCCTCAACACGACATCCAAATCATGTTCCAAAATCAAATTGATATAAAATTTTTTCTGAAACATGTTGGTAAGTGTTTCCTATATGTTGGTGATTCTCTATAATTTGTTGGTAATCCTTCAAAAATTTTGGTATCTTATCAATTCTTTTTTTATATGTTAAAGAAGATAGGAATTTTATGAGAAATTGAATTAGAGAAAAACTTGGACTTTGTGGATTGATAAATTGAGTCTCAACTTGACATCCAATTTGTGCTCTAAGATCAAAGTGATTCAATTTTTTTTCCTAATATATGTTGGTATGTGCTTCATATATGTTGTGAACCCTTATCAATTTGTTAGCGACCTTACAAAAAGGCTAATAACTTACCAGTATTCATATTAAAGGAGATAAGAATTTTTTGAGAATTTGAGAGAATTTTTTAAGAATTTGAGTTAGAAAACTAGTTTATAGGATTCATGGACTCCACAGATTAGTGAATTGAGCCTCAAAATAGACAAGAATGAAATTTACTCAAAGCAGAAGTAATGTAAATTATTCTTATATTTAAAAAATGTACATAAGAATCCAATTATCTTGATTTAACTCTATCAACAAGGAAATAGGAATCTAAGTACTAAAAAGATGAAAAGTTGAATAGTATAAGAATACACAATTATTCTAGACTACTCATGTGTGCAAGACTTATAATACATAATTCTTTGAACATTTATGAACTATATAATGAAATTACATCAAGGCTAAGAATTTCACACATTCTTATCCCTTTAAACCCTTGGTTCCCCACCACTCGTGATAACCAAATCATAATATTTGCTTGGCTCTTTTTCAGGTAAATTATAGTCCTCAAATGCAACTTCTCATAAAGTTTCGAGTACAGTAGGACCATGGTCTTTTTGTCTTTGTGCTACTGCCATATCCAAGTTTAGTTGTAAATTAGATGTAGGAGCTTTGGCTCTTTAAAATTGAGCATGGACCAGTTCAACCTGCAAAAAAATTTAAAATAGTTGTAAATAATATAGCACATAATAATAATGAAGGAGAGAAAATCTATGAACAAAGATGACTATTATATTTATTAGCACTGTTGATCAAGTGGAAATCTCCTCTTTATACTTAGTATTAGAAAAGTAAAAAGGTCCCTCCTATATAGATGGAGATGCATTAAGATTTCAATAAAGAAATCAAAACAAAGGGCAAAGACATGAATTGTCTAATGGTAGAAGACTAAGACCAAGATGATAAAATCTAACATCCAAATATTTGAGGGGAAAAAAAAACAAGTGAACCAATGATGAGATACACAACACAACAGATGCATTACATATGTAAGAAGGATGTTGCCTGTGACGAGGAAATAATTTCAGTGCAAGAAATGATATAATATTATTTCCAAAATATAAAACTTCCATAGCATATCTATTATGGGTTCATGCAACAATGTATCCTTTAAGATGTTTAATAACTTTGACTTTACCAAAAAATAATCATTGAAATTAAATTCCTCAGCAAAACGAAAATTAATGTCTAAGCAATCATGTATATTGAAATTCAGGTTCAGATCCAGAAAAATGAAATGTTAATTCATTCACAAACTGTTTGGAAAGTTTTTAAGTAATGGAATTGAATTGAATTCCATCAGGAATTGAATTCAATTCTTATGTTTGGTATGAGTTAGTTAATAACAAAATTGAATTGAATTCCTTAATTTGGAATCTATCAAAAAATGAATTAATTTACTTATTTTTACCATTTTATCGTTTATCGATAATAGAGAACATTACCATGCTCAAGCTTTTCCAATCAAAAACCAACGTTGTATAGTGGACACCCCACCCCACCTGTCACATGATTTTTCAACTACAAAACATGCAGCTCCAACCGATATGACACGTGTCTCGCAAACACCAAAACTTACTTCACTTCCCAAATTCGATTTCGCAATTTGAAAAATGCACATTCATTCATTACCTCACCAAACCCACACTAGTTGCTAAGAAGGAAGGACACAGTACAATACAAGACAATAATCGAATATCGATTTTTTTCCTTTCAAGGAAAAAAAAGAAGAAAATTAAGAAAATGAAAGGAAACAAGAGGCCGATCCAAGCTATGACGACATGGGTTTGGCGGCAACCGCCCAAGATAAAGGCATTTCTGGCGGTGGTTTCGGGCTTGGCGGCAGTGCTCTTTCTCAGAATGGTGGTTCATGACCACGACAACCTCTTCGTCGCTACCGGTGCTAGAAGGCAGAGGTTTCACGGAAGAGGAGCCGAGGAGGTAGGTTGGGTTAGTGGGTAATTTCAATTTTTCAGATCAAATTCACCTTCAAATCAAACCAATTTGTTTCTGATTTACTTTAGAGTGTTTTGGTAAAATTCAATTCCATTGAGATTTGAATTCTTGGCTAATTTTTAGTTCCAAATCAAGAACTTGAATTCCAATTCTTGAGGGAATTCAATTCCTTGTGTTTTCAAACACCCTGTTAGGAATGATATTTTCCTGAACAAAGGAAATTTGGCATCATATAACTTACAACTTTATGTTAAAAAATGAATGGTTGCACAAAAAATCCCAAAAAAGGCATAGATAATATAACTCTCCAATTCACCATAGATGAGGTGCTTTCCCAGTACCTGTTGATAGTGGTGAGGAATTTTTGATTGGTCGGCAAAGCATCATTGCATTTAATTGTGAAATAATAAGTTCAATTGGTGACTTCCATATAGAAGTGCTAGTGCTACATGTGCCATTTGAGGTCACTAGTCAACTTGCGCATGAAACTTGGCAGTTTAAAAAACAATTTTAATATGGGAACTAAGAACATAAATATGATTGATATTGCAGTGTTTCAGTGCAACCTAATTTTATGCATTATCATTATGAAAGGCTTTAAAAGACTAATACTGAAAAGTTCAGATCTCACCATCTTGACTTCTTTTCTCTCCTTCCCCTTTTACTTCTAACCCCAACTTTCTGCTCTTAGTTGCAACCCCTTCTCTTGTCAATCTAAGACCAAGAGATTTGCCAAGCTTCCAAGTCTCAATACCTTCTTCATTGTCAGATCCTTCAAATTATCACCTAGCCCCAAATTTTATGAGCAACAGAGACACACAAACACACACATGGACAAAAGTAGAGATAGATTACCTTGATCCAACTTGAGACCCTAACATCAAATACTGACAATGGGCCATGGCAGTAAACAGAGGAACAAACAACACTACACATGGATCGACGGACAAATGAAGCTCAAGGAGGGAGAGATGGGTTTGGGTGAGTTATGTGACAAAGTTGTGAATTCAGAAGTGGGTGATATCAATTGAGGAAGAAAGGTTTTGTGGGTAGAGAAATGGTTGAGTTGCAATTTCAAAGACACAAAATGTTTCAGAGGTGAAGAGAGTTTGGGTTGAGGGGAATTTCGTGGGTTTCCTTTTTCATCTTTTTGATTTTTCTTCCATAATTTATATTAAAATTTTTTCTAACACCTCCACCCCCACCATATGCCTTCATAGTGCATGAGCATAATAACCAAGTCCCCTTCTGTACTGTATGCATCGTGGAGTGTGTCGAGTTTGTGCATTAAATTATCATTTCTCGTATTTTTCGGTCCGACCATGTTCACTGCATCCTTTATTTTTCGAGGTCAAATTCAACCTCAAGTAACTTGATTATATACCATATTATTGTAGTTCCGCTTAATTTGGTTGTCACCGAGATGAAATTAACAAGGCAGTTGGAAAGTCCTGAAATTCAATTATATGTTTTAGAAGTAAATTAAGTTAATGAATTAAAATCTCATCGGAATTAAAATACAATAAAATTAAGGAATTGAAATTAGACACGAATGGATGTGATTTAGTATAGGAATTGAATTTCAATAAATGAAAATAACAAAATAACATTACTTGAATATAATATTTTTATTCCTAACCTATTAGTGAATGATAAAATAATAAAAAAATTAATTTATTTCATTTTTAGACCAATTTCAAATTAAGAAACTGAATTCAATTTTTTAATTTACCGATTACGTAAAAATTCAATTTAATTCTTGATATAATGAAATTCCATTTATTCCTAATAGAAGTTCATTCAATTCTATTGCATTAAAGGTTTCCAAACACCATGTAAATGTAACAGATTTTATCTTTTGTTGAGTGAAATGAAACGCCAAAATTATTAAACCGGCACACTCGACTAAAATTTATGCACACTTGACCGACGTTAAACTCTGGCTTCAATCCCTTCCCTTGCAGACTAGTGGCCAATACAAATTTGGCTCAGTTCGAAGAAGACATTACAATTTGGATCGTTTTTATACAGAGTCCTAATCTAGAATCAAAGCATGACTACGCGTTTATGGATATACATCCAGATTATCCATAAAAAGAAATCGAGATCAACACGTTACAACAGTACATAAACGAGAGCTCGAATCAAAATAAAAGGTAGCAAAGCACTGTGAACGATGGGTCAACAAGCAATGATGACTAGAGATTTACATACGGCTCCAGCTAAATAAAGGGCACGACACACTTAATTGGCAGCTGCTGATTCCCCACTTACAAGACTCGAATATTTTAATGTGACGACAAATTCTTCCCTGCTTCAAGAATTTAATGTGTCATAAAAGCCCAGGACCAACGACCATCCAGGATCAGGGGTGTAAAGAGAGTGAGCACAGAATAAGACAATAAGATCTTAAAAGAATGGACTTTGCTCTAGTTGTTGAGAATCCCTAGAGGGAAGAGACACACAGAACATACAACATGATGAAAATGGATGGAGGGGGCAATATCGTCAAGGTGTTGGAGGATCTATCACAAATAATAGCCTACAAAAACAAAGTAGCCCAAAAACTGAAATCTATACCCTCCCCACTCCAAATCTGCGGGTATATACTCGCAAAGACTGCTATGAGAGGAGTCCCATCCACCTATCAACCAACTTTCCAAAATTTATATTACATTGGTGACCAAAGAATGTCTTTTCATTAAATTGGAGCTTCTACCGGTTCATGAAACCATGGTGCAAGACACTGCACAGCTTCCTTGATTGTTGAATTTAATATTCTTGTATCTATTCTGTGTCAGTCTCGCATTGATTGGTCTGTGAGTTCCAATCATCAAGGAGGCTTGAAACAGACTCCTCAAGCTTCTTAGCCTGAGGTCCTGGCTTAAGAACATTAACATTGCCCCACTGGGAGCATGGATCCATCCACCAGCTCCTCCGGCCTGAGCACCATGCCCCTGGGACAGCTCGGTTATGCCCACGATGGAGGATCCTTTCATCGATCATGTCCAAAACAGGGTCGTCAACTTCAAACTGCCTAGCAAAAGCAACTTCGCTTTCTACAATCTGATCATAAACAGAAACATTAAGGGAGAGTGGCTCCATCTTTGGTGGATTGTCCCAGATCATATAGCGTAAGTCACCATTCACTGTTGTGTTTTTGAACTCTGGTGCATTGCAGATGACTGAGTGAAAGTACCCTTCTTGGGACAACTTAACATTTGTAAAATACATCAGGAGTGTTCGAGGTAAATTATCCCAGCCAAAAAGGCAAAACTGTAGGAAGGATCGGCTCAAGATGACCCATGGTGAACCTGCAAGGCAAGAAAAGGATTCAACATACAGACCCCCATAGGCTAAGATGGTGTTGCAAACAGACAGCATACGGAACTGCAGATTTGCCTGTGAAGAGTGTGAAAGATTCAGGTGTCTCCCGCTTCTGTGTAGCTTGAAAAATTTGACTTCTCCTTGCTAAATATATTCCTGGGTCAACTACAATAGGTTGGAATCTATCACTTCTGCATGTGTAAACATGAATATAAATATATGATCTATAACCAAATGAACGAGCACCACAATGTAGCAGCTAGAATTAGCAGTAGTTTTCATTACTCTTTCCATCCAAGGTCACTGGTGTGATCAATGAAATTGAGGTCCCTCCTCACAGAAGAGAAAACATGGGACAGATCTGAAACAGATAAAAGTTTATGGATTAGTACATCAGATAAGTCTGCTGAAAGAAAACAAAGATCATATCAAGAAAGGAAGACCATGTAAAATCAGTTATCCATAATCAAAGCATAGTATAATTCCGTGAAAATAGTTCAGAAAAATATAGGGTATAGAGCATTTCATCACCAGCAAGATAAAATAATACAACAAGATAAGCATTCTTGAGCTGGAACTACAATAGTATAGACCAAAACAAAACAATGCCTACTTTTATTGAAATCCCTAAACAAACCACAGCATAATTCAGTGAATAAAGTTCAAAACAATATAGGTTTTGTTTGGGTCCTAAGGATCTCCTAGTGAAGCTAGGGAGATAGGGGAAGAGATGAGCAGATGGGGATCAAACCCTTCACCCACCCTTAATGACCTTTTGACACAAGGACCAAAAGAGGTGCCACTTGAGCTACATCTCGTTGGCTCAAAATAATATAGTTATATAGAGCATTTTATAACCCATACAAAATAATAACAATAAAATTATACTGTAAATGTTCTTGAGTTGAACAGCAATAATATAAAGCAAACCAATATAAGTGCAGTTTTATTGACATCTGAGAAACACCATGGTTTATTTACAAACAGGTTTGTCAGGTCAGCAACAATAAGAACAAATGCGATATAGAGTGTAGCCACTTTCCAATTAAGAGGAGAATGGTACTCTTTAGTCTAACCTAAAAGGCCTTGGGGTCCACTAGGTGCAAAAGTTCACTGGCATCGGTCACAGGACACTCTATTGACAGAAAAAATGTGCAAAAGGATACATTTCACATTTGGAGAGCATTTGCCAAACACTTCAGTGTTAACATTTACCCCACCTTACAATTTTCCTATTATAAACCAGAGAATATTTCTTATGCTTTATGAGATCATTTTACACCATTTATTTGTTGTTTTCTTATTGATTTCCTTGGACAAGTTCCCTCTATATGTCTGTCATTCACTTGGTCTTCTTCAGGCTTCATGTGCTTCATTGTCCATTTTCCATTGTCCTCGTGAAGAGAGCTTTCATGAACCAATCAATTGATCTCTATCATTTTGAAGATGGACAATCTTAAGATTTGCATCTACCACTAGCAGTATTCAGTACAAAATACACATGGTGTAATGTGTAATTCTTTTCTTTTTTAACCAGAATCATTATAAGTCTAAAAACAACATTTAATTTCTATATAGGGTGCCAGTTCAAACTTGAAACACTGGAGTATATACTTTTCTTTGCTATTTATGATGGCCCATTCACTTGAGCATGCTAAATTATATCCTCCTGTCATGATATCAATCAGACTACCAACTAATTCATCATTAGAAACTTTCTTCCACATTCAACTTAGTAAAGTGTCGTTAAAAATATCCCTACAATTAGAAGACCATACCTACAGTTATATTAAAACTGTATAACAAGATCAGTATTCAAAATGATCAAATCATAACCAATAAGATAAAATACCATGCAATTGGAAGATATGAATTGCTTCCATATGAGATTTTGGCTATCATAAGTATTCAAGATTTTTTATTGTATGGTATAAAATAACATATCCAGCTTATAAGCAGTCCCTCCCATCTAGCATTACATTACGTATGCAATACCAATGCATTTTGTCAAGGATACAATTTCAAGGTTTTGAAAACCGGACTAGGCATCGAACCAAACAAGGTACCAGCTTAGATGTTTAAAGATTCAACCGGTTTAGCTGCAATATAATAACATATATATTTATATATGAAAAGCTATATTTATATGATTAATCATGTACTGCTAATAAATAAATATTATTAAAAAATTCAACTAAAAATAAAATAATTTTTAAAAATGAATAAAATTAGTTTTAGAAAACAAAAACACAACTTTAAATATACAATCTCATATAAATAATAATCTAAAGTAAGTTTCAGAAAACGAAAACAGAACAATACAAAAACGTCAGCCCTGTATTTTACAGCCAAAGTATATTGCTAACATGGTAACAAGCCCAAAATCTATTACGAACGAACATGGTGGACCACCACTTTTAATAGTAACACTATAAAAACCAAATGGAGCCGTAACCCAATACCCAACTTTTACCCTTTAACAATGCACCGCAAACAAAAGATGGGAAAGTGGGAGTTTGGAATGGTGGCTGTTAGAAGCAAGGAGAATAATGACCATGGATCACAAGACAACAAAGCAATAGATCAAGAAACTTGTAGTGTAAAATTATATTACAAGTTCTCCACTTCCCTCCCTCCCCTCCAAAACCCAAACTCACAAACATACCCTAATAGTCCACTATGCCTCCCTACTCTTCTCTTGTGCCCCTGCTCCCATCAAGTTTATCCCTCCTTTTCCAATCCACACTTCTATTCCTTGGGTTCCTCAGCTGTTGTTTTTATTCCATCTGGGGCTCTAACCACACTTTCCTTTATGTAAAGACTAAAGACAATTTATCTGCTGGAAAACATATCTTTCACCTTTAGCGTCCCAACCGAATTCATTAATCATGGGTGGCACCAATTTAAATGTAAATGATATAAGCCAATGGAATCCAATCCAGCCTTTCAACCTGAAGGCATTTCTGTTTTATTAGTAACAAATCAACTAAACTTGAAGGCTTCAAATTGAATAAAAAGAATAACAATAAAAAAGGTGAAATCTTACAGAGACTATAATATCAATATTTGACTCAACGCAACACTCATATTCTTAATCTTTCAAACTGGTCTAGTTAAAGCCAACCCAATTGGATCAAACATAACTGCATTATACAGGTTCCAATTAAGAAGGAAAGATAACCCAAGATTCACAATCATCAGCAAATATAAGTCTCATCTGAATACTGCACGATTTTTGAAAACTAACTGTGAATCACATGTTGCAGTGATACTTTAAAATGTAACTCTAAAAAAAATATGTAGTATACACATTTTATCTTGATCAGTTGTTTACACTTTTTTCATCTATCTAAGCTCAAACCTTAAAGAATGCGTTGACAAGCACCAGCCAATTCAAATCACCTAGCCTCTATCCGTATATTGAATTATCAAATTTTCAAGACTAGATGGTGGATGCTTCAACAAATATGCAAATATATTCGAAGACTAACTAAGATATTGTCTAAATCACTACTGAAATGAGGGAGTTGGACTCATCTTTTGTTTTCTTATCCCTGCCATCCCTAACTTCCAAATTTATTATGCTATAGAAATTATGAAAAAACAGAATAAGATTAGTCACAAAGATCACAAACATGGTCATCTTAGATTCAATAGTCAGAATGCAACTATAAGAAACAATTTTCCTATAATCTAGTATTATAAGTTGAGTAAGCATATGGTGATTTGAATAATCAACTGTAGAGAAATGAAGTTTCCAACTTATCTCTCATCTCAAATTTCCTAAAACAAATGAACACCAAAACAAAGTTCCTAGAAAATCATATAAACTTCTAAAAAAAATTATCATCAAGCCAACCTACACAGGCAACAAAAAACTAAACACTGAATTACTAAAGAAGTCAAATTCACAGTGCGAACCGATGAACCAAAACAGAAATTACCGTATTGGCATTACCATCCTGGGTGACAAGGGGATAATCACGTGCACTCAAAGTGACAAACCAATCCCAGCCACCATCCAATTTCATCATAATAGCAGCAGCCCGCAGAGTGATGGCAACATTGGAGGAGCCCAAGTAGGTCACATAATCAGCCTTCCCGACCACATCAACGTTCCCGAAGGCCTGAATCACCGGCACAGACATGACGGCAGCAGCGAGCCTCTGCCTCTCTTCATCCGTGGCATCCATTCCAAGGTGAAGCAGGTAACGGTTCCTGGGATGATAGATTGCCAGCAACAGCCGGAAGATCCGGTCCTTGTCCCTGTTCCCGCCGGAGATGAAGTAGGCGAATGCAGGAGGGTAGTGAGGACCGTGCTGGACAATGGAGGGGAAAGGCTTGGGAGAGTTGAAGGAAGAAAAGGAAGAGAGTAAGAGAACGGCGAGGGAGAGAAGTGCTGCAGTGAAAAGGGTGAAGAGCCATTTCTTCTCAGCACCCATCAATAGGGCTAGTGACTATGAAAGTGCTACCTCCAGTTGGCGGTGGTGTTATTGTGGCGTTGGGGCATATGGGTGTATCTGTAACCTATGGCTTGTTCTCGTTTTTTAGTAGGAGAAGTGCGTGCTGGCTAAATTCTAGATTTTAACATTGTTTGGCTTAATGGGTCATTGAAGATCTTACATTTTTCTTGGTTTGATGGTTTGCTCAGTGAGGGTGATGGTCGGCTATGGGAGCTATCAATCTAACTAGAGTAATAAGACACATGAAGAGGGATATGATGATTGAAAGGTGAAAACCTCAGATCAGACAGTTCCAAAATCTTCTCCCGGAATGGTCTTTTCCGGACTACTTTTGTGTGTATGTGTGCTGCTGGAGAGGGCTAGGGTTTTTTCTCAGGTTAGAACTGTTGCTGAGAGTCACAGAAGAGAATGAAGATCGGGGACTCTTTCCTTTCTTTCCCTCATTATTTGATTTCAAAAAAATATTGAAATGGGATGAAGATTTTTATAAGGAAGTTTTAGTTTAAAATGTAATTGCTTATGTAAAAAATTTCCATCGCCCTTTAGTCCGCAACCATACATTAATATAGTTTTGGTTCGGGGGGAAAAAAAGATTGCATTTGTCACAATTTTATAATTGCATGTTGTTTGCAATAAAAAAAAATGATATAGGTAATTGAATTCAATTGTGTTATGATTTGAATTTTTATGTTTAAAATTATTATTGTGAAAATTCTGATTCAGCTACATCAAGTAAGTAAACAAAGCCAATAATCCAACTCCTCTTATCCCAATAAAATGCGTCAAGGAGAAGAATTCATCATTTGATTATTTGATTCTTCAATTACTTAAAAGAATAAATTATAAACACGAGACAAATGTGGAATGAGAATTTCATTAATGAAGAACAAAATTATAATATCCTCACACCAAAATCAACACATGAAATTGGAGATAAACTACCTAAACTAAACTAACTAGGAAAAGGAAAGAAAAAAGAAGATAAAATATAAAGTTGTTGGTTTGATACGTGGAGATGCCGTTTCTTAAGATTTCTTCGGCCTTTAAATATCCAATAGCTTCCCCAAGATCATTTCCTTTGAATTGCATATGATTGTCCCTCACATTGCGCAAGTAATAGAGTAGTCTTCAAAAGTGCCTCCACTTAATTTCTCACAACTATGCTCTCAAATTATACCATGAACATAGTGCACTTAGTGGTGGCAACGTGCAAAAATTGGCTCTTCTCCACTAAAAACGTGGACTTAGTTGTCGTAAAATGCATATGCACTTTGCAAATATTCATTTTGCGTGATAACAAAAATGAAGCAGTAAATTATACAATCGAAATGAATTATACATAAGGTCCAACATCCTTCAGCCCCAAAAAATTCTTTTGTAAGGAACTAATGGTTTATCAAAATGTTTTGTGCAAAGGAAGTCATAGCATGTTTGAGAAAAGTGTGAGTAGAAAATAACAACAAAATGGGGATTGAATCATGCTTTAATTTTCTTAGAATTTTAAAATACTAATAAAAGATTATCAAGTTTTTCATTTGAAAGCAGCGAAAACAAGAGTCAGTATATTTCAGAAAATGACTTTCTGAATGAGTAATAATCCAAAAAACTTCAAAAAAATGTCATAAAAGGGTTTCTAGTAACACACAATAGTAACAAAAATGATTGCTGAAAGATAAAAGTATAAGGAGAAAGAGATGTTACTCAAACATTTTATACTGGTTTGACAAAACACTGCCTATATCCAATTCTCAACAAACTTATTGAGTTCCACTAAATAAACACTTTCTCAACCCAGAGAAAGTAAGATATTCTTTTAATAGCATTCTAAAGCTATCTCCAGTGAGCAGTAATTTCAATTTACTCTCACTTACAAGTAGTCTTTGTCCTAGCCACTTCAAGCTAAACAGACTTGATTACTACTGGATTAGGATACAAGATATGATTTGGGTTAGTACACTCCAACATAGAACACTCCAGTCTTTCTAAAGATAAAAAAGTGTTTGAGAAAGAAACTTGAGAGACTTCTTTCTAAATTCTTCCTAAGAAGAAAATGTTAGCTAATAATAACAAGAAAGAAGGTTTTCTATATAGAAACTGATTACAAAGAATACGATGAACTTCAAAAAAATGTTTGAAGATTTTTATCGCTTAAGCTACAAAAGTTCGTTCTACTATGAAGGTTTCATCCTTTTATACTTAGATTTTGAATTAGATCATTGTCCCTTGATTTTACCTTCTTTTGACACATGTTGATCATCATTTTGTGTCCTAGCTATTGTCTTCTAGAAGGGTAGTTGAGCTATGTTAGACTGTCCTTCGTGCATAAACATTGACATTTAGTTTCTAAATAATCCTTCAGAAATAACTTTTACTTTCTGAGAGTGGTTTTTAAATCTTTTCTTCTAGAATATGAGGAATTGTTCAAGTACAAAGATGATGTGTCACTATCAATACTTTTATGAACGTTAATTAAATTTGAAATTCAAATTTTCATCAGTTTCTATTGACTCAATGCAATTTTTGAAGCAGACATTCTTTCTCAAGTTATTTTTGCACTTTCTAAATGTTGCGTTGATCTCTTGAGCTTAACTTTGAGCTTGATAATGATCTTTTAAACTTGTAGGAATTCTTCAGAGATGATTGCCAAAGTGATTAAAGATTATGATGATGATATACTCATAAGAAATTGATTTCTTCAATGAATATCACACTATCTGAATGTGTGAATTACTTTATGAAGATCCATATTTGGTTTTTGATGCTTCATATTGCTTTCTCGTGTTTCTCATGTAACATCCTCCCAAGTACTACATCATCCTTAAGTCATGATATTATATGTGAGAGTTGTTACTTATAATTTAATGGACCTTCTTAAATATCTAGAACAAGGGTCGGCTAAATCGTGTAGTAACTAATGCGAGGTTTTATCAAAATATATATCAAATACACAAAGTAGTTATTTAAATACAAAGTTGAATATACAAGGAAGCTCTTCTAAGAGCTTTATAGTATGTCTGATTATCTTAAAAGGTATATATATATATATATATATATATATATATATTTATAATAAATTAACTACAACAATTACAAGTCTTCTCTACTAAATTACTACAGAGTAGATTTCTTTCATGCAACAGCCTCCTTGTCCTCTGGATCAACCTAGAGAAGACACGGGAACACACAAACATAGAGGTGAGAATTATAAAATTCTCAGTAAGGAACTCACCAATTACACAATCATAATGTCATCGTCATCGTCCCAACCACTTCGGTTTATTAAGAAATTGTGAGCATGCAACATAGGTCAATGGTTCATTTTTAAAGTTCCAAATCATACTTCTGAAGTGGATAGCTTTTAATAATCAATAACTTAAAACATGTATTTCATGGTATTCAAGATCCTAGTAATTATTCTCAACTTTACGTGCACTCAGTTCATTCGAAGAGGATTTCATTCTCTCTATATATGTCTTTGACAATTTGAAAGGATCACATATCACTCCATTTGCCCTCAACAAAGTGGAGAGGATCATATATCACTCTATTTGCCCGCGACAAAGTCAAAAGGATCATATGTCACCCTATTTGCCCTCGACATAGTCGAAAGGATCATATATTACTCTATTTGCCCTCAACAAGGTCGAAAGGATCATTTATCACTTTATTTGTCCTCAATTAGTCGAAAGGATCTGTTATCACTTTATTTGCCATCAACAAATCAAATGGATCTTATCTGTTTCTATTTATTACTATTAAACTTAGGTCAATGTTTTCATTCACTTTTCTTTTTCAAATGCATGCAATACAACATATATGAGCATTGATTCACAATATGATTCTAATCATACCTTAAACCAATCTTTAAAGTTACTAGCATGCTTTCATATATAATAAACTTGAACAAAATGTCATTATATCACTTATATCATGCATCAGCACCAAAACAGCTCATAGGAAGATTTCACAACTAGGTAGCACAAATTAATTTGCATATCAAACAGATAATTCAGGAGCTATAAAAATTATCTAAGATACCTCAATATGTTCCCAAGCTCTTGTAAAAATCTCAGAGTAAAAAGAGTTTTCTGACCATGTTAAATAAATTTTACGAGTTTGGTGGTCAAAGACCACTTATTCACAGCTCAGACCAGAATTCCCATAATTTTTTAACCCTAGCAAATGATTAAATAAACTCAAAATAAAACTCAAGGTTTAACTTCAAGATGTGTATAACACTCGGTAAAAAGTTCAAAGGATAATTCCATCATTTGCTATGGTCACAAAATTATACAAATTCACAGCTTTAGTACCAAGATTTCAGGCAGCATAGATACACTCTCGGTTCTTGAATTTTTTCATGTTGTATCAGTCAAAATCAGGGCTCAAGAAAATTCATGGTACTAGCATAAGATGTTACCTTCAACATATAATTTTTCAGCTCATAAAAATGACTAGAATTAAACCAAAAAATTCCTGAACGGATCCTATCTTGTTGAAATCCTAAAATCCAGCAGCATGTGTCAAACTCTCTTTTGAAAAAAAATCATTTTTCACAAAATCCAAACACATCACCAAAATTAACACATCAATATCAATATATAATCACCCATATAACTAGAAAATTTGGACAAAACTCATTCAGAAATGTTCAAGATATATTTTGTAAGAAAAGACCATAGAAAACCCTACCCTTTGGAGCTTTAGAGATCTTGGCTCCAAGGATGCTCCAAGAATGGTTTCCTTCACTCCAAGGCAGTAAAGGATGATGTCTCAAAGTGAGATAAGGTACAAAAATTGAAATTTCAATCGGTTAGCTTTGTAGACATTGAGGAGTGGAACGAGTTTTGTGAAGGTAGTTTGTGGTTTTAGCAATTTTTTGCCAGTGTTTTAGTGAATTGAAACAAGTATTTGAGCTCTTAAGAAGATGAAAATGGTAGCTGTCTTGGTTCCTCTTGATGGCAGAATGTGTGGCTTCTTTGAGAAGCTAAATTTGTTGTTATCTTATATATATATAAAGAATGAATATAATATTATGTAATTAAATGATCTTTGACCTAAGAAGAAAAATGGATGGCTAAGATTAAATATGGTAATTCAAGATTGAATCTTAACCATTCAATTGATATAAATGGATAATCTCCTTTATGTTGTATAGATTAAATTAGTTTTTGGTGTTAGAAATCGCACACCAAAATTTCATTAAACGGATAAAACAGTGTATCAGGGTAATCAAACATTGCCCAAAAAATAATTTCAAGTATAAAATCTTTACTGCTATCAATTTCTAATCTTAGTTCTATAATTTCTCAGTTTTAGGTATCTCCAGGCCCCAATTCTGGGGTTTCGGCTGTCCCGGCAAGCCTACAGGGCCTACAATGGTACTATTCACTTTTTTTTTTTACAGATCCGTTGGATCGTTCTCATCATTTTTATGTTTGTCGGATTTTCAAAATTATGACTAGAAAAGCTCAACTTAATTTTTAAATAATTTTTAGGATGTTATATCTCACACATCTCAATTCACTTTTTAAACTACTTTTCACATCATTAAAACTCTAAATATCTTTGAATGAGATTTTGATCATGCTTGGCTTAGAGAATAAATGTAATACCTGGTATACATGTGTCAATAGACAAGTTCTGTATGGCCTCAAGGTCCCTCGGGACCCACCTGTATTGTTGGGTTCGGGATTTCGTTAAGTTTGGAGCCTACATCTCCTTGGAGGACTATATGATAGAACTATATTCTTGGGACCAAAAGTCCTGGTAATTGTTCTCCAAAGGAAAATAAATTAAAGAGTGATTTTTAATGAATTTTAAAAAACATCTAGATATTTCGTTTTTAGCCCATAAGTTTAGAAAATCGTAAGACTTACTGAATTTGAACTAGAACTCAAAAATTATATTTTGATTGGTTGAGGTTTTGATTTTTTTGATATTTTATTTGAATCTAAATGGGGGGTTTTTTCCTATTTATATTTATATTTTAAAGTTGATAGAGAGTAAAATAAGTGAGTATCGAGATAACCAGATGCATGAAAGACCTTCTTATCAGCTGTTGTGGTGAACTGTCACCACTATAGCGGTCCAGGACTGCTATAGAGGTCACAATGGGTAAGACTCACATTTTGGGTGGCTTGTAGACTGCTATAGTACACTACAAGAAATCAACTCAAAGGCAACGTTTCAAAAACGTTGCAAAAACGTTGCCTAAACATAAAAAAAGCGTTGCCTTTTATCAAAGATAACACTTTTCAACCAAAGGCAACGTTTTCTGGGGGGTTGCTTATACTGGCGTTACCTTTTCTCTAAGGCAACGGTTGAAAGAGATAAGGCAACAGTCTATGAAAAAAAGCGTTGCCTTTAATAAATCAAAGGCAATGCTTTCGTTGCCAATCAAAGGCAACAGTTTTTATGGGTTGCATTTTATTCTGACTTAAGGCAACGCTTTACCTTAGGTTAAAAGCAACGGTTTTTCATGCAACTTTTTGTTATTATTTATGCAACACTTTATAAGCGTTGCCTTTTCTCTGGTAAAAGACAACTTATAAAAACTATTGCCTTTTCTCCAGTTATAAGACAACTTATATAAACTGTTGCCTTTTCTCAATTCTGATTGTATATTTCTAAAACTTTTTGTTTCAAATTTGATATTCTTAAAACCAACCCCTTTTAATATCAAATTAAACTCTATATATAACCCTTTCAATATAATCTAGAAACCACATTAAATTTGAACAAAAAAAAATTACTTAATCAATTGGAATTCATAAATAAAATAAACCATAATTAAATGATATACTTAGCTAAGTAAAGAACTAAGTAAACAAAGTCATCTTAAGAATATATGGTAGTCCATGGTATTAGTTGATACACATAGCTCTAAATAAAAACAAGTCTAAAATACACAAGTCTAAATAGAAACAAGTCTAGCCTTAAACCAAAATATAGATAAAGTGATTATATGTAGTTCACAAAACTAAAGGACATTAGTTAAAAGAACTTGACACAACAAAATATCTATAATATAGCCCATCATAATCACATCCATTGCATGTTTTATGTCCTTTGTATTAGTACTCCTCTTGGCTAACCTGAGTTGCCCATGAACCTCAAACTGCAGCATAAACCCAACAATGAAAAATTAAAATATTATCAAACTTAATTTATTGAATAACTATATTTACATAAAACTGTAATATGTCAGTTACCAATACACTAACTCCTAAAGTTCCTACACATGTTACAACAAAAATAATGAAAATCGACACTCAACAACTTACCTTTTCAGTTTTCATCTAATTCTTCCCTTCTCTTCTTCCATTAATCATCCCACCACTCAACCTTCGTCCCCGCCCTCAACTATCACCACAAACAGCCAAAAAAATCCAACACATGAAGGACACAAGTAACAAATGGACACAATATCATTGGATGGGACCAAAATCCTCAAATACGGTACTGATACCACAACTGCAAGAAAAATTGTATGAATTCTCCAGTTTTTAGATAAGGCTTTCAACAATAAAAACATTCTCAAGTAATATAAATCTCAAAAACAAATATACATAGTTCCTTCCTCATAAATTTGGTTACAGTGATCAAACCAAAAAAAAAAAAAAAAACCCTCACAGCTTAACTAATGTTAGAAGAAACCTTCAAGATATATATATATATATGCTATCATCCAATGCAGCACACAAATCAAAACCCCATATGAAATAACCCAACACTAACAGTACAACCAAAATAAAGAAAAAAGGGAAAGCAAAGAAAGACAAGAAATTGGTTCCTTCAACAAGCTTGGTTCCCCTTGCTAAAGAACGAGAAAATTGGTTTTTGACACTAACAATTAATAACTGGAAAGGAGTTGCATAAACTTACCTCCTTCAACATAGAAATAATAGCATTAAAATTGGTTCCCCTTGCTAAAGAACGAATAGCAGCAGCCTGAACAGACAAACTGATTAGTTTGAGAATCAGGTAGCATGAAATATCACTTAAAAAAGGAAGAACGCATCAAACTTGGATAATATAAAGTTTAAGGCTTTTTGTAAATTTATTTACTGAATCAAAGGTTTATATAAAATACAAGCTCAAGCTAATCTTCCTAAACTCTTGGTAACTAACAGATTGTGATCTCTAAAATCATGCTAGATCTAACAAACTTACAACAGATCAATATGAAATTTAAATTTACAATCCTTGACTAGAACAACTAGCTAGGAGTCTGTTATATGCCCCGGTAAGATGAAATTCCCATCAAGAATTTTCATCTTGTCTCGAAGAAAGGTGAACTTTGAATTAGAAAGTGGCTTGGTCATCAAATCTGCAATTTGATCTTTTGTTGACACATGAGACACCAGTAGATTTCCAGCTTGAACTTGTTCTCTAACGAAATGAAAATCAAGAGAAATATGTTTCATTCTAGAATGAAGAACTGGATTAGAACATAGGTAGGTTGCCCCTATGTTGTCACAAAACAAAACAGGTTTCTGATGTTGTGGAACCTGTAACTCAAGAATAAGATTCTGTAACCACATGATTTCTGATGTAGCAGAAGCAACTGCTCTGTATTCAGCCTCTGTAGAAGATCGTGCCACTGTCCTTTGCTTCCGAGAGCTCCAGGATATTGGGTTGCCACCAAAAAATATGATAAATGCCGAAGTTGATGTACCATCATCTGCATTACCCCCCCTCCAATCAGCATCAGTATAAGTTACCAAATTGAAGGATGAAGTTCGCTGAAGTTGAAGACCAAAGTTGATTGTGGACTTGAGATATCTCAGCAACCTTTTTAAATGTTGAAGGTGTAGTACAGTTGGTTTATGCATGAACTAAGATAATTTATTGATTGCATATGATAAATCTGGTCTTGTTAAATTCAGGTATTGTAGTGCTCCAATGACCTTTCGGTAGTGTGTAGAATCAGTGGCTGGAGAACCATCAAGCAGCTGTAACTTGGCTGTAGAGGACAGTGGTGTATTGGATGGTTTTGCTCCTGACATGTCAAACTTTTCCAATATGTCTCTGATGAATTTGTGTTGAGAGAGGAAGAGACCAGCTTTGTTGGGAATAATCTCAATGCCAAGAAAATAGTGAGGAGAGCCGAGATTCTTCAAAGAAAATCTTGTGGACAAGGCAGAAATAAGCTCATGCAGAAAATTAGCATTGTGTCCAGTGAGCAATAAGTCATCAACATAGACTAAAAAATATGCTAAGACACTATTCATGGAATAGATGAAGAGTGAAGGATCACTTTTACTTTGAGTAAAACCAAATGAGAGGACAAATGACTTTTACTCATTATGCCAAGCCCGAGGGGCCTGTTTTAGCCCATAGATTGCTTTGTGCAATTTACAAACATAATCTTTATGAATGTCATGCTTGAAACTAGGGGGTTGGTCCATGAAAACTTCCTCATGAAGTGTGCCATGCAAAAATGCATTATTAACATCTAGTTGATGCATAGGCCAAGACTTGCTTAATGCAATTGTAAGAATAAGCTTAACTGTTTGTGGTCTAATAACCGGAGCAAATGTGTCATGATAGTCTGTGCCAGGTACTTGAGTATAACCCTTAGCAACCAATCCGGCCTTGTATCTGGATATTGAACCATCAGGATTCCTTTTTATTCTGAATAGCCACCTGCATCCAACAACATTCTGATTTTGTGATTTAGGAACAAGTGACCATGTCCCATTTCTTAGTAATGCATCAAATTCATCTGCCATAGCCTTGCGCCAATGAGTGTGTTTCATTGCTTCTCTCACATTGGATGGTTCAAGGTTTTCAGGAATGGGATATTTAGTGGTTGTGAAGATTTGTTTTGGTTTGAAAATGTTATTTTGTGATCTAGTTATCATTGGATGGGTTCGGGTTGGTTTAGGTGGGTTAGGGGTGGGGTTAGAATCCAAGATGGGAGGAGATAAAGGTGAGGAAGTTTCAGATTCTGTTGCTGGATCAGAGGGCAAGATTTACTCAGGTAAAGGTGCATCAGAGGTGGCCTCAAGGAAGTGATTTGAATTTGAATGCTGATTATGCAGATTATGATTTAAATCTGGTAGCAAAAATGTGGAGGATAAAATGCAAATGAAGGATTTTGTGCATAAGATGTGGTTTGATTATGCATGGACTGATATGGAAATTGATTTTCATGAAATGTGACATGCCTAGAAATGTATATTTTGTTTGTGAGAGGGTCCAAACATAAATATGCATATTGAGATGTTGAGTAACCCACAAAAATGCAAGGTATGGATCGTGGTTCTAATTTGTGATTTGTATAAGGTTTGAGCCACGGGAAACATAAGCAACCAAATGAGTGTAAATGCATTGGATTATATGATGTATGAAACAGAATTTCAAATGGTGACTTCATATTCAGATTTTGTGAGGCATTCTATTAATTAAATAGACAGCAGTGCGAAATGCAAAGGACTAGAATTTTGGAGGGAGCTTGGAGTAATGCATGAGTGCTCTGCCAGTTTCAACAATATGCCTATGCCTACGCTCTGTAGGTGCATTAAGTTCTGGTGTGTGTGGAGGTGTAGTATAGTGAGAGATGCCATGTTTGCTTAGATAGGATCTTAACTTAATGAACTCGCCCCCATTATCTGAGTACAAAGATATCAATGGTAAGTTAAAATATTTTTCAACAGGGGAATGAAATTGAGGAAAGATTAGAGAAACATCTGACTTATTTTTCAGAGGGTACAACCACATGTACTTAGAGAAGTGATCTACAAAAACTAAATAATAAAGAAAACCATCTAAAGACCTAATTGGAGCAGGACCCCATACATCAGTATATACTATTTCTAGTGGCCTAGAACTAGTAATCCGAGATCTTGTAAATGGAAGTTTGTGACTCTTAGCACTACTGCAGGAGACACATGGATGAGATAAACTCTTATTGAGACTATGCTGACTTGTCAGATGCTGAAAAACATGTGAAGAAGGATGACCAAGAATGTGATGCCATGGGGATGCTTTGTGTGAGATGAATGTAGATGGAGATAATGTGTGTGGTAGAAAATAGAGGCCATCTCTATGCAGTCCTTTGATCAGAGGATTTCCTGTCTTCAGATCCTCTAACAAAAAATGAGAAGCAAAAAATTCAATGGAAATGGGGTTAGTGTTGCATAACTGAGAAACAGAGAGTAATTTCTTGGAAATAGAAAGAGCAACTAAAACTTGAGCAAGTGTAAGAGGTTTAGAAGAGGTTGATAGTTGTGTTTTACCAATGTGAGATATTGGAATGGCAGTGCCATCCCCAACAAGAACCTGATCACGGCCATGATATGGTGTGGTCAGATGAAGTTGATTCATGTCATTAGTGATATGATGACTTGCTCCTGAATCAACAAGCTAGGTGTTGTTATCTGCAAGATTAGCCAATTGAGCATGAAGAGCTGATGGTTTGAAACCAGTTTTCTTGGGATAGCCAACAATTTTGAAGCAAATCTTTGCTGAATGTCCAAGTTTCTCACAATACTGACAAATCACCCTTTTGTTATTGATAGGAGATGATGATCTGTGAGAGTATTGACCTGTGGAGGAATGAGAGTAATGCTTGGACTTTGAAAAACCATATTTCTGTTTGTGTGCAGCATTGGCAGTGACAACTAGTTGCTGCTCGAGCTGATTATCCTGCCTTTGTAGGTAGGATTCATAATCAGTGAGTGTGGCATGAAGCTCCTCAAAGGATACAGGTTCAATTCTGGTTTTAAGAGCAGCAGTGACTTCTTTGAAGTCAAAACCTAATCCATTTAGAGTGTAGATGACTAGATCATCATCATCCACAGGAGCATTGATGAGAGCAAGTTGATCAGCTATTGCTTTGATTTCTTGAAGGTAAGCAGCCACTGAATTTGATCCCTTGTAGGACCTAGAGAGTTTATCTTTCAGATGAATTATCTTAGCCCGTGTCTTGTTGGCAAAAGCCTTGTACAGTAAATCCCAAGCTTGTTTGGAAGTACAAACATTACGGAGCATGGTAATTACTTGAGGATCAACTAAAGTGATGATGGCATGAAGAATCAATTGATCTTGCCTGCGCCAGTATGCATAGTCAGGATGACTAGGCATAGGACAGATGTTGGTGCCATCAAGGAAATCCATGAGATCATAGCCAATGAAGAGTGCATTCATTTGCACCCTCCAAGATGAGTAGTTGGAGTCATTGAGTTTGAGGGAGGACTGAGTGTTTAGGATGATGATTTTCCTAGGTTCAGATTGGATGACAGGAATGGTATTGGTGTTGGTTTCAGTAGAGGAGTTATCAGAGTTAGTAACAGAAGCCATAAGATCGAAGCTGTAAGGCTTAGAGCGACTGATACCGTATAAAGTTTAAGGCTTTTTGTAAATTTATTTACTGAATCAAAGGTTTATATAAAATACAAGCTCAAGCTAATCTTCCTAAACTCTTGGTAACTAACAGATTGTGATCTATAAAATCATGCTAGATCTAACAAACTTACAGTAGATCAATATGAAATTTAAATTTACAATCCTTGACTAGAACAACTAGCTAGGAGTCTGTTATAGATAACAGGACCATTTGCCAAAGGATCAGAGTATGGAACTCCTAGCTCAATTATGTCAGACCCACATGAATCAAGTACTTTCAGTGCTTTGCTGTGGTGGAAAGGTTAGGATCACCAGCTGTGATGTATGGGATGAAAGCCACCTTGAGACAAAAATATACTTCTTAGAATATAATCATTCAGAAGTCAGGAGTCACGAGCAAAAAGTACTCTTACCCATATGTCTTTGCAATGAAGTTGATACTCGTAGAAAAAAATAACCAACCAACACATAAAGACAATTACTAAACCATGAAAACTAAGTAGAGAAAAGTCCTAGATTTGATAATTCATAGAATGTGTAACCAGCAGATTAGGATATTATATTTTTTAAAACAAGTAGGCAATGCAATACAATTCAAGTTGAATGACACATAACAAAAGCATGGCATACGTGGAACCCAGTAGCAGTAACAACGACAACTAAGCCTTATCCCACTAGGTGGAGTTTGTTACATATATCAGTAGACGCCATAATGCCTTAACATTAAACATGTCTACTACCTTTGATCCATGTCATAAACATTAGACAAAGTTATGAGCACTTGGGTTTCCTTTTTCTTTTAGTCTGGTGAATGTTTCAGCCAGCCCAACTATTTCCATTGTCCTGATAGCAGCCATGGGAGTGTATCTCTTCACTGAAATCACTTTCTTCGAGGGAAAAAAGACTTGGAAATTGACCTCAGGTTTCTTCAATTGCAAGAAGCAAGCTGATTTGAGGGTAATAGCCATAAAAAATAGATGTCTTCCACTTACGCATTTCACATGGGAGTAAGCATAACGGTAGTCAAATGAAGAACATCTCAATAACACAACATTACATTACATTACAGATAAAGAGAACATGAATCTTTACCAAGTTCATAAAATGAATGCATCACTTGAAACATATCAACAAATTCAAAAGAGGGCAAAAATAGTTTAAACCCAACAACATCCACCCCCCAAAAAATAAAATAAGAAAAAAAATTGTAGTGAACTACTCCATTGGCTTCCACTGAAAAAAATTGGAGCAGATTTCAGAAACCAATTAAAAATCCAAAAGGTTTCTAAAGAAATCATTCATAAACCCAAGCAGCCAAATAAATACCCACAGATTTTGCAATTCTCACAAGACTTATTTTCTGAGTTCAAATATACAAAAGAAAAAAGAGATAGGGACTTACACCATTTTCTTAATTTACTTCATGAAATTCAGGCAAATGAAACCGAATGAGTAAAACTATAATTACTAGCGGAGTAACCGAAAGAGGTGTCGAGTCTTACATGGATTTGTGTTGATCCTCAACAAGAATAACATTGTTCAACTTTATATATCACATACACACACAAATTCAAAGTCAGAAACACCAGCTTTGAAATCACACTCTAACCTTCCTTTTTTCTTTTTTACTTCTAATTACTCATGAATCAGTAACACCACAAAAAAAAAAACAAAAAAAAAAATAAACTTCTTCTTTCAGAGCTATAGTGAGATAAGATACTGACAAAATGAAATAAAAAAAAATCATAGATAGAGAGGGGAAGGTACATTTTGGAGGAAATCGTTGTTGACGACGGCAGAGATGTCAAGGCGAGGCTCTAACTTCCAATAAGCTCTAGAAGGAGTAGCTTACCTCGGTAGGAGCAGGACACCAGCGACGACAAGTAAGAAGTGGGGCTGCCCTTTATCGCCGCTGCACCACCGCAAGCTCTGCCGCGAAGCCGCCGTTCACGTCATCGGCCCACTGCACCAGACCCAAAGAGCTCTGCCCGAAAGTCGTCATTCACGTCGTCGGCCCACTACACTAGACCCGCAGAGCTCTCTCGCAAACATTGCACCAGACCTGGGCGCAAAGCTTTCCAGTGAAGCCGTCGCATTAGCAGCACCGTCACCGCCGTGGTCTCACGTGGGCGCCGAGGTGGAGAATATGTGATGGCTTGCAGTGCGATGGCTGTAAAATTGAGAGGAAGCTAGGGATTTGATTGAGAGGAAGAAGCTTACTGTGGTGGCTAGGGATTTAATGTGAGGGTGGTTGCATTGCTGTGAAATTGATGGCCTGGGTATGTTAAGGTGAGAGAAAGTAAAGTATAATTGTAAATCATTTTTTCATTTGTTAGTTTTAGAAAGAGGATGTTTTTTTAGTGGTAAATGAAATTTTCGTGGAAAAACAATTTGGGTAGGGCCAGTTATTTAGGCAACGGTTTTATTGTGGTGCCTATCAAAAAATAAAAGGCAACGGTTAAAAAGTGTTATCAATTGGTTAAATAAATGTTACCATTTTGCAAAAGATATAGCAACGGTTTAAACCTGTTATCTTTCTCACTTAAGGCAACGTTTATAAAATGTTGCTTTAAAATCCGTTGCGATAACCATGTGCTCAGAAAACCTTTGCCTATACCTACCAAAGGCAACGGTTTTGAAGCGTTGCCTTGAAAAAGTGTTGCCTTAGGCCTAAAATGTTGTAGTGGTAGTACAAGACCGCTATAGTGATCATAAGTGCACAATAGAGAATGGTCTCACATGTTTTGTGGCCTAAGAACCGTTATAGCAGTCATAAGTGAATCAAACATAGATGAGAAATTGGGTATATCGCTATAACGGTGTCAGTTTGGCAGAAATAGTGCAAAACGACATCGTTTCACTTATGGACCCTTCCCCTTCTATAAAACCTTTTTCCTATTTTCTTCCTCCCTCATTTTTGTCGACCCAGAAGCCCCAAATCTGTATTTTCTCTCTTAATCTCATTCAAATCTAACTCCCCTAAATCATCAAGGTATATTTATATTGATGGATTTTGTCTCTGTTCTTCCCATTCTTTCACATTCTTGGTATGTGTATTGTTATTTCTCTCATTGTTGTCAAGTGGGGGTGTTCCCCCAATGTTGTTAGAGTTGTTTTAGTGTTATCTAGAGCTGATTAGAGTTTAATCTAGAGTCAATGTTGCTCTATGACAGTTGTTGGTGCTATTCCAAGTTCTCAAGGTCAAGTTAGTGGTGCCCACATACTCCTGGTTCCAAACAGTGAATGGGTTTGAGCTCATAGCCCTAGTTTCATCATTATGAATATGTTCTAGTATTATGATTATTAAATATGAAGTTTGAGATAAGAAAAAGTATATAGAATGATTGTACTTGATTATGTCTATCTAGAAAAATTATGATTTATGATGATGGCATGGAAGAAATGTGTTTAGAAAACCATGGGACCATAATTGTTATGATGTATGCTATAGAAAATGTTTTACATGTTTGAGAAAGTATTTATTTAGAAAATATGTGTTGTAGCAAGTTGCCATTTTATCAACTATGTTTTTAAGAGTTTATGATATCACTATGATTTATGGATTTCAGATTTCAGACTATGTTTTAGATTACCCAGTTGAGGTATATCGAGAGAGTGTTGAATAAAGCATGATTTAGTTTTACGAATATAAATGTATATTTTGATTATAGAGATTTCATGATTATGAATCCTCTTAGTTTGAAGTATGCTATTAGAGTTATCAAGTTTATGAAAAATGGATAGCTTGAGAAGTGAGAATTTAAAACTTCAGTTTTATGGTACCAAGAGGCATGAAATTCAATATAGTTTTTAATAACTACCAGATACATATTCTGTGGGCTTGAAATCAGAATGCCTACAAGTGGTGAACCCTTAGGCTCGATTTTCACAGCCACAATTATGCTAAAGTCAAATTGTTAGAGTTATATTAGTCCAGAACTCTCAGAGTACTAAGAATTTAAAAGTTTTAGGATTTCAGTTAGGGGCTTTTGTTCGCTAGGTGTAACATCCTCCTAAATACAACATCATCCTTAAGTCATGATATTGTACTCGACAGTTGTTACTTATAAATCAATGGACCTTTCTTAAATATCTAGAACAAGGGTCAATAGAATCGTATACTGATTAACTCATGGTTATATAAAAAATATATATATATATAAAAGAAATGAAGTACTTATTTAATACAAGTTAAGTACAAAAGGAAACTCTTCTACGAGTTGTAGTACACATATGTTATTCTCTATATTTACAGGCACATATATTTAGCTAAGTACAACATATCCAAGTTTCTATTACTAAACTGTAGAAATTTCAGTTTAGTCTTTCTTGTAGCCGCTTCACTGTTCTTTGGAATCAACCTGGAGACGACATGGAAACAAACACATAGGGTTGAGAATTCTAAAATTCTCAGTAGAGCATTTTCCCCAAATACACAATTCATAATGTCATCGTTATCATTCCAGCCACTTCGGTTTATTAAGAAAAATGTGAGCATGCAACATATATCAAAGGTTCATTTTAAAGTTCAAAAATTATTCTTTCGAAGTGGGTTTCTTTTATCATTCAGTCACTTAATATACACATATGATACTACTCAATATCAGATAAAAGCATATACTGATAAATCACAATTTAAATATATTAGTTTCAATATCGATACTAAAATTCATTACTTGATATAAAAGATGAAGAACTATTTGTAACAATTGCTATCTCAACTCGTCTTAGCCCTTGACTAATCTTGTCACATCTAGGCATGACGTATCGCCATCCCCAGCATGGAAATAATGGGTAATAGACTGCTTTTCAGAACTGAGTTCATTCTTATACATGATAATTGGATTTACTTTCTCTAATTTTCATATAGACCTATTCTTAGCTAGGTTTACTTTTCCCGACTTAATTCAAGGGTAGTCAGGTTTACTTTCCCTGACAGATCAGATTTACTTTCTCTAACCCAAGATAGATAATCTCATGCTTTTCTTGGTAGTCAGGTTTACTTTCCTTGACAGTCCGGATTTACTTTTTTCAGCCTAAGAAATACAATCTTATGCTTTTTTTTTCGCATATACACAATTGTAAGAAATACTTTCATATCCATGTATGCTTAACTACAGCAATAAGCTTACATGCTCAATTATTCATATTCATATACTGATGTCAAACTAGTTCCAAGTACCATTATTACATCAATGAGTTCATATAACATGAATGAGATCAAGTCATCAATTTCTCATCATCCTTTTTGCTAATTTAGCATGCTGCTAGAATTTTAGTTATTAAGAAAATTATGATTAAATTAGTAAACATCATTAGAACAGAGTAAAAATAATTTTTAGAGATAATTCAATGTATCTTTGAGCTATAAAAATTTCAAAGTATGATAAGGTTTCTAACTATATTTATAAAATTTCATAAATTTGGAGGTCATAATTGCTCAGTTTCAGTCAATAGTCAGAAGTCTCAAATTTTCTACCCTATCAAATGAGGACAAAACTTCATACCAAAATTTAGGGTTCAACTTCAAGATGTCTTCAACCTCCTATAAAAATTTCAGCTCAAAATTTGATCATTTGATAGGGTAATAAAATTAGACAATTCCAGTGCTACAAATTGGACTGCACAGGCAGAAACCTTGACCTGTTTGGTTTTCCATTTTTTAAAAATATAAAGAGTTATTAATATGAGCCAATAAAATTATTGAAAACTCTTCCATATGTTAGCTTCATCCTATAAAAATTATAGATCAAGAATCCATCTACAAACCCTTCAGAAAATTCATGAATTACAACCTGTCAATACAAATCCGAGAATTCCAACACATGATTCAAAACTTGTTTTGACAAAATGAGTTTCCTAATATCATCCAAACACTCTACCAAAATTAACCCATTAATATTCATGTATAATAAGCCAATAAATCCCATAATTTTGGATTCAATCAATCAGTAAATATCAGACCAAAATTTGAAAGAAAAGTGAATGAATAAAGCCCTACTTGACTCTTGAAAGCTTTTGTTTTTGTTCTTGGCTTCCTTCAAGAGTTCCTACCTCCAATCTTTGATCCAACCCACTCAAAACCTTTTATAATTCAGCAAGAATAATAGCTAACTTGATGATATGATGATGTGAGGGTTTGTAATAAAGATTTGATTTGGAGTTTGTAAGAGATAGTATATGATTTGAGCTTTTGATTATGGAATTTTTTAGTGAAATTTGAATTTCTAGCTAAGGTTCTTGTGTTTCTAGAGGAAGAAGATGAATATGGCTGTATGGGAGGGGTCTTGATCGAAATTGTCAAGGAGGGGAAGATAAGATATTGATCTTGTGAGTTTAGGGCAAAATGCATAATGATTTCAAGTACAAAATTATTTTTCTTAAAGATAATTATGGTAATTTTATAATACTCTTATTGGTCCATTTGTAAAGGCAATGGTGTGGCTTTTTCTAAGCCACACACTTGTCTAGTTAGGTGTCTCATTTATACTGCCAGTCTCATGCGGTGTAAGAAACTACACATCATAATTTTATCGAACGGGTAAAATAGTGTACCTGGGTAATTAAGCATTGCTCGAAAATTAATTTTAGGTATAAAATCTTTATTACTAACGATTTCTAATCTTAATCCTATAATTCCTCACTTTCGAGCATCTCCGGGTCCTAATTCTAGGGTTTCGGCTATCTCGGCGGCCTACAGGGCTCGCAAGGGTACTATTCACATTTTTTTTACATATCTGTTAGATCGTTCTCATCATTGCTATGTCTGTCAGATTTTTTAAATTATAACTAGAAAAGCTCGAATTAATTTTTATATAATTTTAAGGGTATTACACTAGGGACTGAGCACTCACCCTTTTGTCATAGATTTTGTTAAACTAGTTTAGTTGGTAGAGATGAAGAGGCAAACTGTGAGTTAATGGCAGTTATTCTGTTAACCTTGGTACCAAGGCCCACCAGGGGCAATGATATTCTATTTCAGATTAGTCTGCCAAGGATGCAGTTCGCCAAGGACCATTAAGATTACAAACAAAAGCTCTTGCTTTGCCCCACCCTCAGTTAAAATGATTTCATGTTTGATTACGAGTCTAGAAATGTTTGTTATGAATTTATTGAATGAAGAGTGTTTTCCTAGGTAGCTATATATTTAAATATCAAATGATTTATGGTTGCTGCATGTATAGTGTATTATATTCATTAGTTGTCCTATGTGGGTGATTGGTGAAAGCTCACTCACTGATTTCGTTGACTTACCCTTCTCACTTCCTTTCATAGTTGCAGGTACAAGTTCGGCTTCAGCCTAGTTTGGTAGATATAGCTCTTCCCATTTGTGAGCCTTATTTTGGAGTAGGGCTTACTATAGGTTCATGTTAATATTAGAGTGCTCTAATAGATGATCAAGCAGGTCTAACCATGCATTTATTTAGGGACTATGTATTTAATTTCAGAGATTGAAATATTTTTGTATATGTTATCAAAGTCCAAGTATGAAATTGAAATGTAAATTATGGATAAAGATTTATGTAATTAACTAGAGATGAATTTATGATTTGGCTTCAAGTGTTGAACAGATTTTCAGAGTATGATTAAGATATCCTCAAGGTTTTGGTATATTAATTACTTCCAGTTTTATGAAGGTTAAATATTATGCTTTAAATAGAGAAATTAATTTTTGTTTAGAAGAAAATCATATTTTTAGTATTATATTATGCATTTAGAGAGCCATATCAACGAGTAGGCTTATGTGGGGATATGATGCCTCACATGCTGGTCACGTTCCTAAGTCAGGTTGTGACAATAAATGTCAATTTTCATATCTTAAAATGTATGACAAAAATACTTAAAAGAGCCTGTTATGAATATAAACATTGATAAATTGAGGTACCAGAGTATAATAAGTTATAAGAACATAATATAATATTAAGAGAAACAACTAGGAATTGTTCAAAACAAATTTCTGAAACAAAAAAAAAATGATATGCATGTATACTCAAGAGCTTTCTAAAGCTCCCCTTCAGCACATGACCCTTGAAACTTGTGCAAAAGATTATCTCTTCATTCTTTCTCCCTTTTTTTTTTTTCATCAGCAAAAGAGGTTTACACTAGGTCAACTTATCACTGGCCTCCTCTTCTCAACTCATGCAGAATCTACAACAGCAGCTCTTCATGTCTTCTTGGTTGGCTTTGAGCTTGCTATTTGAGGCTTTTACTCTGTCAAGTCTTGCCGCCATATCCCTCATATTGTACATAAGCAACTCAGTCTCAGTGAAATGTGGTGTAGACCTTGGTTGAGATTATGCAGGAAGATGGATGCTAGGTGTAGGAACAACTCTTGGTGCAGCTTGATCTTTAGGAATCTCAAGAGGAACTATATCTCCAAATTCTTTAGATTTCTGAGCTTCTTCTGGCTCAGTTTCAGCGTCAACAGTAGTAGCAGTAATAAGAGTGGTAGTAGCAGTGGCAATAGTATGGACATCATTTGATGAAAGCCATTTTCTAAAGCCTCATCACCCTCTTCTAAGGATGTAATTTTGATGGGTAGTAGATGTTGAGGTAAGGTCTTCAAAACAAGAGTAGTATATGGTTTAACAGGTTATTCTTCTTCTTCTGGCTCCTCAATAATAGGTTTCGGGCATGTTGAAAGCTCATTCATGTAGAGCTTCAAAGAATGTGATTATTCTTCCATGGTCTTAGAAGCATTTTTCAGGAATTAGTTCAAAGACATGGCATCTTTAGAAGTAGTTTATAGAACCATTTTCTTAGCTATCTCATCTTTTTGAAGAACCACCTTCTCATGCTCTTTCTCAGAGGCCATTTTCTCTATGGATTGTTCAATGGCTTTCTTTATCACAACACTTATCTTAAGTGCAGTCTCTAGAGCAATGGCTAAGTCAAAATTAGAAGTGGTTTCTAATGGGGCTTTGGTTTCTAGAGCAGCAATAGAAATAGGGAAAGGGGTATACCCAAATTGTTCAGTCATGGGCCTTAATAGTTGGTCTTGAATTACCATAAAGGGCACAGAGACTAGTAACCTTGTGCTTCTTCTACTTGAGCCTTGAATCCCCTTGGCCTACTGGATCATGTGGATCTCTTCCATTTTCCTATTTTCTTTAAGAATCTTGTTCTGCTTAAGGATTTCTTTAGCCTCTTCACCTTCAGAAAAGTCCTTATCATCAACAACATGCCCTGCTTGATCAGTATCAAGTATTTCTCTCAAAATCAGAGAGCTTCTAAGAACATCTTTAGGCAAATTTTTTGTACTTATCATCAATAACTTACCTTCTAATAGGAAGCTTATTAGGATTCCTTCCGAGTTCTTTACCTTTTGAGGATTCATCCTTACTTTCTGAAGCTTGAAAAGCTTGAGATAGTTCAAGTTTTGTCTTTTCTCTTCTCTATACTTTGTCCTCCTTTCAAGATTGTTGATAAGTACATTGCCAAGCTCAGTGCCTTCAAAATCATCATTCTTTGAAGGTAGGTGAATGGAGGTTGTCACCTAACTCCTCAAATTAGAAATTTGTTTTAATGCTAAGTTGTACAAAAAATATAGTAAATGACACAACCTAGGTCATCTCTCAAAGAGGCTACAACACTTAGTTGGGAAAATTGGGGGTTTTGAAAATGAAATTAAGGCAATGAAAATTACAAGATAATAGCAACAATGAAGAAAGCACTGGTGTAAAGTATTCTTAGGATTGGAATTAATTATCATTGATCAAATATTGAATCCACTAGTGGCTATTAGTAATTAATTACTGGCAATTCTACTTGATCAATCGATCCCTAGAACTTGACTAATGAAAATAACAATAAATGAGATCTTAATTTAATTGGGATTTACAGTGGTTTAAGGTACCAATTGCTATAGCCTAACTGTAACGCCCCGATTTTCTGATAGAGTGAAAATGACCAAAATGCCCTTGAGGTCATTTTCAACCCGGAACTCGAGGATAGCCAGCCCGGCAGTCCTCGAGGGGCAAACTCAATGTTGGAAGGGGATTAGTTGACTTGTGTGCCTTTACGAGATCGAAAATCTCATTTTTCAAGTTTTCAGGTCACAATGACCAAAATACTCATGTGGTGTTTAACCCGTTTGCAAGTGCCGGATGAACCTGAAACTTCTCCAGATGGTTTTAAAAGGCATTTTTATGTATTCTGTAACTTCAGTTTTAGTCTCGGTGGTCCTGGGCAAAATTTGTGCAAAATTATGGTTTTGCCCCTAGCTTTGTGTTTTCAAGCTTAATCGTGTGATTAAACAAACCTAAGCAATATTAGGCTCTAATAGAAGATTAATTAATTTCCATAATTAATCTAGAGTCAAAATAATTTATTAAAGTTGATTAGAACGTAAGAATGCTTAATTTCAACTTAAAATCTTATTTTAAATTCAAGATTCTTAGTTATGGAATCTTGAATAGTGTTTTCTCTCTCCAATTCCCTAAATCATGGAATTGTGTTTTCAATTATTTATTCACAAATGAATTTCAAATTCTCTACTGATGTATGAGCACTCCTAATCTTGTCATAAAAGGTTCCTAATCACTTGCTTAGTCACCTAAATTTATGCTTAATGACTCATAACCTTGTACCTAAACTAATACACACTTAAACCTATCATTAACACACAATCACATGGACAAATCTCCCTCCCCCTTGGCTGTCCAGGTCTGGCCGAAACCCATACCCTCCATTTCCATCACATGCTCAAAATTTTCACACTCCAAAGGCCATGCTTTCACCTTACATGCACCATACTTTGTCATATTTACACCATGCTTGAATGACTAGATGAATTAGATATTTTTCCTCCAATTTTCTGCCCAAAAACCGCCAGCTTCTCATGCCATTCTAGAAGGATTATTTCATTTCAAATTTGAAAGAAAAATCAATTCAAACTACATGCTTGAACCCATACTTGAAGCCTTACCTCCCATGCTTTCAACCATGCTCCTCCATGCTTCAAAAATAGAATCTCTCACCTCATGTTCCTCATGGGAACCTCACGGCCTCTCCCTCCTCTCCATGAGCTCTCATTTGTTTTTATTTTCTATAAATAGCTTGCTTACTTGAGCTTGCAAACACTTTAGATCATTTGCAAAGTTTAAGCTTTCTTGAGTTCTTTTCACTTTCTCTCAAGTTCTTCATTTTCTCTCAAGTTCATAGGAACTTCCTTTCATCTTCATCTTCTTCATCCTCTCTTCATATCATCATCACATAATCTCAAACCACCACCTCACAACCTTGGATCATCATCAAATCTCTCAAACACTTAACCTCAAACACAAACTCACCAAGAACACACCTCCTTCCTCTCCATCCTCTCAAGGCCGAAGCGATCATAACATCTTAGGAGGAGTTGCTCATCTCATTTCTTTTCAAAAGTTCAAGCTTTCATCTTCATCACTTGGTAGGAGTTGTTTTCCAAACCTTTTTTTACTTGAAAATGTGTTCTTCTCTAGCTTTCTCTTGGTTTCTTTTTTAAACTTTCCTTGGTTTTCTTTTTCTTTGTTTTCGGCCATGAGGCCTTGTCGTGACCATGATAGCTTGATGATGAGTGTTCTTAGATGATGACCTTGTGTTCATCTCAAAGGAACCTCTAAAGTTTGAGTTTTGTTCTTAATCTAGCAAAGTCTTGGTTTTTCTTTTCCTTTCCTTTTCTTGAATGATTTCGGCCTCAAGGAGCTTTCCTTTAAAAACTTTGTTAAAATTTCAAAGTGTTCTTATATCTATTTCATCTCTAGAAATAATGTCACTTGGGTTCTTACTTCCTCAAAGTTTTGTTTTCTCTTAAAAGTTCACTTCTTTGAGCTTGATAATGATGTTCTAGAACCATGTAGTTCCTTTGAGAACTTAGTTCAAGAACTCTAAATCTCTCTTTGTGATAAGATAAGTATTGGGTTGTGTTGGATATTAAAGTCTTGTAAGAGCTCTAGCTAAAGCTAAAATGAACCTTGCATTCATGTTTATGTTTATGCCTTGCACATCATGTTTATTTTCCTTGCTATCACTAAATATCAAGAATAATAAATGAACTTGCATTATCATATTTATATTTCAAGCTTTGCATTATCATGTTTATATTTTCAAGTCCTCACTTAAATATCAAAGATAATAATAAGTTGCATCTCATGTTTATTTTATGCTCTCACTTTATTTTCTAAGGAAAGATAAAATATGTGCATGAGCATGTTTAAGATTATGTCATCACTTAAGAGAACCTAGAGCTCAAAGACTTGCCCATTATTATCTCAAAAAAAGGCTTGAAAAATATTTATTCCTTAGCTTCTTGATTTTGGCCTTAAGAGGTTTTATTTGTTACAAGTACTAAAATCTATGTTTTATAATTTTTCTAAGCTTATATGAGTTCAAGAGATGATTAGAACAAAGTTTTATGATTTTAAAACCTCTTGAGATTAATTTAAATTAGCTACTACCCTTGAAAGTATTTTGATGATTTTAGTTGATAAAAATGTTTACTAATGACTTTTAGAAGTTTTAGAAAGGTTCCAAGAGAAACTAGCATTTTATGTGTTCTAGAAATCAAGTTTTATGTCTTGTTTGTTGGGGATGAATTCGTTTTTGCCTTGCCATGAAATGCTCATTGTCTATGCTATTTTGATGATGATGATATGAGTATGTCCATGTATAATTGATGCTAAAATTCATATGTGAAAGATAAGACAAGTTAATAACTAAAAAAGAATTAATTTGAGACTTTTAGTTCCCTTAGAAATGTATTTTTTTGGATTCTGTCCAGCAAGGTTTAGAATTGATAATCATGGTTTATAATTAGTTTAAATGTGTAGGAATGACTCATAATTGGTTTAGGACTTGATCTTGATGTCTTAGGAGTAAATCGAACTTAGATAGGGTTATTGTTGTGACTCCTAGGTACCCGTAAAGTAAGAATTTTGGATTCTACATTCTTGAGGTTTAGAAATATTTATGATCATAGAATTGAGTGAGGAATACTTAGATACGAGCCTATAGGTACCCGAGAGCTTAAGTTTTGATCTGATACAACTTATATTTGAGTTAAGGGACCTTAAGAGTCAATGCATAAGACTTTGAGAAATCTCTTAATGCTGTGAGTTTATTTATACAAGATATGATGTTGTGATGCATGAGCTATGATGGAATGAATTATTGAGATGTTAAGTTGAGATGATAAGCATGAGAATTGAATGAAAAATGTGTATGCGATATGAACTTGTGGCATAAAGACGGTTTGAAAGAAATTCGGTTTAACAGCCGTTATGCTGCCGAATTTCCATCAAACTTAAAGGACTTGAGAATGTTTTTGAAATACTATATGAGATTAAAACCCTGGGTGACACCGGTTTAGCCGAGCACCCCAAGGAGAGACAAATCCATGAGGGTATGAGTAGATGCAGCCTACCAAAGCGGACAAATTGCTGTGGCTAGATGCCTGCAAAGTGTTTCAAAGAGGGTATATCCTAAGAGAGGTGATCCCTAGCCCCCTACCCGTACTTGCGTAGTCGGGATTATTTTTATCATATTTCGCTTATTCAGATAATAAGCAAGAGCTAGTGACGACTAGTTGAGGTATGACCTCATAGCCTAGTTATTTTTAGGGTGGCCTTATATTGCTAAAGTACCATGATTGATGTCACACAAGTTGAGGAAAGTTCCACCTGAAAGTTATTGCTTTTTATGCCACATGGATGTTTCTTGATGTTATCGGTTATCTGATTTATATGCTTAATATTGCCATGCATTCATGCTTTAATATGTTGCATTCATGACATTAAGATGCATTTTAAAAGGAATAAACCTTGGATAATTAGTTTTACAAACCTTAATAATGAATCTTGTATGCATACACACCTTTTATAAAGAAACCCAAGATTCCTGAGGATGTGAACAATGTAACCCCAGGATAGGAGATTTCCTACGGAGATTCTTTAATAAGAATCCTCACTCCTTTCTCTTCCTTCTCTTTCTTCCGTCACATCTTCAGAGAGCGATGGCGACGTTTGTGGTCTTTGTCGACACGCCGACGTGGGAGGTTCACTTTGATCCGGACCACGGATCATGCCATTTTGAGGGACAGTGCACAGTACGAGTCTTCATGTTTGTTAGACGTCCCTTCGCACACCTTGTACAGAGTTATCGCTTCTCCCCGATGTCACCCTATGACGACGCCATGGTTTTTGAGCGTGCCTGGACACATGAAAAGAGGATTCTTCAGACATACACCAGAGGATTGATGCCCTATGACTTCTAGGACTACGTGCCCCGGTCTCCCGGTTCGGAGGACGACCTTTCTGAGGACCCACTGATGCATATGTACAGTGAGAGCTCCACTCCCACCCCTAAGTTCATGCAAGGCGAGAGCGAGGAGACCGTCATGCAGCCGAGACTAGCTAGGCAAGCCGAGATGCGCCCCCGCCAAGGAGCTCATGCTCAGACATCGCGTGTGCCTACTCCTGCCGCACTGCATCCATGGATCAGTTACATTCCACCTTACCCCGGGTTCCAGTAGTCGACGTCGTAAGGGAGGTTTAGTGCACACACTCTCACATAGATAGGATAAACCTTCTTTTGTCTTGAGGTTATCCACCATAGGTGCACTCGGATAGTCGCGGTTTATTTATGCTTTCTTGTTTCTATTGTATTTTCATTTTCCTATGTATTGCAAGCTCAGCCCGATTCTATAAGGACGTGAACATATATGTACCATAACTATGTTATTAAAGAAAGTATTCCCTTTGATGTGTCATTCTTGTTCATTGTTAAACTCGTTATTTTCATTGACCCCAAAGTGCAAAAATGTAAACATGTCCATCTTTCAATTGAGCTTATGGTTTTCAAATTGTTGAAGCTTGAGAGAGTCTATAGCCATATGACTAGAACTTTGGCATGCCAACACAAATGAAGAGAAATGAATAAAATTTATAGAAAAGATTGGCATATCTCAATATTCATTATGGATCAATATCAATTTATAATCAACATGTCAATTTTATAATCATGTTTTTCTACCTATACTCAAAAATCTATTTAGAAAGCCATCAAAATAAATCAAGTTAGTAAATCAACATACTGACACATAGTAAATCAAAATAAATCTAAGTTTCCATTTACACAACATGAAGTAAATCATAATATAATAAATTAGCATCACAAATTAGTATTAAAATATGAAATAGAGTAATTGAACTCCAATCAACAATAAGAAAGCCCAATCAAAATCTTAATTTTCATGATTTAGTCACAAATAAATTTTAAATTTTGTTTCAATTGAAAAAGAAAGATAGAATGAAGAAGAAACAACATGATTAGGTTTTAGAATGTCACAGGTTTGGGCCTCTATTAGTAGAAGATGGCGCGATGGATGCAGAGGCTCTACAATGCATCCGCATTGATGGCAAGGCCATGACCACACGATAGCTAAGTAGCAGTAATGGAGGTCATTCCCACTTCAAGTCGACAGCATGGTAGGTGGAGATCTTCGCGCAACAATGGATAGCGATTGATGTTAGCTGTGGCGACTCACAAACAAATTAAAATTTATAAAGTGCCAAGTTGCACAAAAAATGTAATGAATGATACAACTCAAGTCATCTAACAAGAAAGTATTATTAGCTAATTAGAAATTTAGGGGTTTACAATAATTAAAATTAATAGAGAAATTTATATGAGGAGAATTACCTATACAAGGAGTCCTTCATATTAAGAATGTTCAATCATTGGTTTAAAGGATTAATTCATAGCAGTGTTTACTTTCATTAATTGTACTACCATGCAACAATGATACAATTCAATTTAGTGATCACACAATGCACTTGCACTAAGGGTTTGACTAACACATGCACTAGTAATCTATAATCATGTTTCTATGAGCTTTTGTTAATTTAATTACCAATTACAGCAACCTAATCTCCCAACGGAGTTCATTCCAATCTCTTACTAAATAGATGTAATTTAATCTGTTAACAAAATACCCCAATGGAATCTTGATTATGTACACAATCAGGTAGCTCTCAAAAATACAATTGTAATAATTCATACAATCAATATTAAAGAGAGATAAAAAAAGGAAAAGAAAAACCAACCACAAATTGCAATTAAAATGATAATCTCTAGAACAATCTCAATCATCAGTTATCCTTGTGAAAGGTAAAGAAAATTACTGCTCTATAGGTGGAGGATAACAATCAATTTAAAACTCCTAAAGACCTAGAGAAATAGTAAAGAGATAAAGAGTGAGAAAGAAAAGAGAGTGGAAGCAACCTTAGAGTAAGTGTGGAAGCTCCCCTTTAGCCTAGACTAAGTAGATATATATAATACATTATCATAGTGTCAAAAAGGGCCCCCAAAAGAATAAAAAATGTTGTTTTACGAATTGAGACTTGTAAATTCCAGAACCTTTCAGAAAGTACTCAGAAAGTAAAACTTAAAAGGTTTTGAATGACAACAAAGCCAATTTAGAGAAAATGTTTTGAAGAATGACTAATGACTACCTTGAGTTTGTAAACTCCAGGACTCTTCAGAAAGATGAATTAAAATTGTTTTGAATGACAACAAAGCCAATTCAAATAAAATGTTTTGAAGAATAACTAATGGCCACCTTGAGTTTCTATTGTAAGGATACTAGATATTTCTTTAAGATGCACAATCAGAAAACATCAGAAAATGATCTCACAAAGCTTCTGGTCTTGATCGTGAAAAACAGATAAAATGAGAATAAACAAGAAGTGCATTAAGCAAAACATTGTCAGAAATCTGTTCGACGAAACAGAATCAAGGAAATGGTCATCAGAAAGTAATACTGAGCTTCAAAAAGAAAGGCCACAATGAAGATAACGTACAAAATACTGGAGGCAAATTATTGCTCAATTTTCAATCATCATAATCATGGGGTTCTCATCATCAAAAATCAAGATTGAAGACAAACATATCGTTAAGGAAATAGCAGTGCTCATCAGAAAATCCAACTTAGAACGCGAGAGAAAAACAGCTATATTTGAAATTCAAATCAAATGTCAAATCAGTCTCTCGAAATCAAAGTATCATCTCTACAAGCACCCTCAATCAAATAACAAAAGGACCTATCAAAAGATTCAGAGACCATGATCAGAAAGTGGAAAAATAGTTTCTGATAGTCTTCAGAAACCTCAACTCATCAATGGCTTCTGAAAAAGGAACTCTGACACCAGACGAGCTAGTCACCTAGATTATATTTGCAACGCTCGATCAGATGGTCAACACGTGTTGATAAAGTGGAAGATCAAGGGGCAACGGAAAAAAAAAGAGGAAAATCATCTATAAATATAGATGATTGGGCCTTCTCTAAAAAAATGAGAAATACAAGAGAAAAAAATATTTTATGCTAAAAACTTCCGGTTAGAAATATTTACTGCTAGAATCCTTTGTATATCAAAATCTTCTTTCTATATTATCTGTTGATTTTTTATCTTTTAAGGAAGAATTACTAGGAAGAAGTCACTCAAGTAGAATCAGTTTAAATAGATCACTCTCAAAAACTTGAGTGCTGGGCTGTATGATCATATCATTAGTTTCTGTCAGATTGTAATCTTGATCTAGTAGTGGTCAAAAAGAAGATAGCTTGAAGAGGCTACTGTAAAACTACTTGTTGTTGTGAGTCAGTAAGGGCTGTTTACTGACAGGAGTAAAAGCTTAAAAAGGCTACAGTAAAGACTATCATGTACTAGTGATTCCTTAGTGAGGAAGTCTATTGGAACTCAGTGTGTATTGAGAACTAGATGTAGGTAGGTGTTAGCCAAACCAGCATAAGTCTTCTAAGTCAAGGATTCTCTTTTTTTTCTCTCTTTTGAATTTAGTTTTCAACTCTACATAAATATTTAGATCGTTGTCTTTTTCTGTTAGCTTATTTATTCAAACTGTTTCATTCAGAAAGTAACTTTCTGAACACACTAACCATTCTTCCACTGTTCTTCAAGTTCTAAACTTGATAAGATTTTATTATATAAACATTTTTCAGTTTGAAGTTTAAAAAACATGATTTAACCCCCCTTCTCGTGCGTCTTTATTTCAATAGAGTTTGTTGACAAAGTTTAATAGGTAGATTCGATCTGTATTACATGAACCTAAGCAAGAAAGTGATTGAATTAATCAGAAAGTGAATATAAAGTCGAGCGAAGTAAGTGTATACAGATTAAGGCATGATACGGACTAAATATAAGAATAACGTTTCACTATGCATATGCAAGCATGATATATATCTCATGGCAAGAGATTAAAATAATCAGAAAGTGAATGTTATTTCAAGCAAAGAATGTATTTAAAATTCACGGACCAATGGCATTAAAGCAAACTTGAATTAGGAATAAGTTCACAACACATAAGAAATCATGTTTATCTCAAGAGAGGAGATCAAGCTTAAAAGGTGAATATTATCTCGAGGATAGAAAGCATAAATGTTGGAAGACTGAAGCTGATCAAGTTAGAAATCAAGAAACCAAGGCAAGGATCTTCATAAAGTAGCACGGGACATCAGAAAGAACACTCATGATGAAGAAATTAATTCATATCCAAGAGCAATGTGCTACTCAGTCATCAATCACTACAATTGTAGATAAATCATCATCAAGCAATCAAGATTGAAGACTGTAAGATCGGAGAAAAATCAACGTGATTGATTATAACGTCAAAAAGCTTGCTAAAGAGTGGAGCAAAAAATGCTAAGGAAAAATGGAGGAAGTTTCGAAATTCAAATTTCAAATCTCAAATCAGATCCAGTGTTATAACTGGTATGTCATCTCTCCAGCCTAAATGATTCAAGATCCTAAAAGGTGGAGTTTAGAAACCACGGGCTAAAAGTAAAAGGAAAAATGAGGACTTCAAAAACCTCTACCTTACAACAGCTTCTGCAACGATGGGACAAGTTGTTAGCCTACCTCTCTAGACTAACATTCCAAGGCACACCAAACGAAATACACATGTCACTTGGAGATATGATCAAAGAGGCAACAATCATAAAGATAGACCTGTATAATGGAGATACCAGTCTTGAAAGCGGATGAGAGAATTGAAAGCATTAGTGTAGAATCTCTGGAAAAATCTCTTCACACTTCCTGTACTGTTCATCAATTTATGTAATCAATCACGAAGTGTAAAAATCGTCTTTCTCGATTTTAAAATGTATTTGTATTTGTATGCTCTTCATGTGAAAAGATAAGAGAAAGGAGTCGTTTTGAGTTTCCCAACCTATATTAGCTAGCATCTTTAAGGAAACTTGAGTATAGGTTAGTTTGAGTGGCAACCCAAACACATAACCTTTGTAACCTTGATCCATTAGTGATCAGTGTGAGACATAGCTTGGAGAGACTAAGGTAAAACTACTTGCAATGTGTTAGCAAAGATGTTTGCTTATCACGGTTCAACTTGGAGAGGCTGTTGGAAAAACTACTTACAACGTGATTGCAAAGGTATTTGTACTTCACGGTTTAGCTTGAAGAGGCTATTTGAAAGACTACTTACAACGTGGCAGTAGAAGGTGTCTGCAGGTCATGGTTCAACTTAGAGAGGCTGGTTCAAGACTACTCGGTTAAGTCACAGTTGGGGTTGTCCACTGTGCAGGTTCAGCTTGGAGAGGCTAGTATAGAACTACTCGGTTAAGTCACAGTTAGGGTTGGCCACTGTGCAAGTTAGAGCTTGGGAAGGCTATTGTAAAAACTATCCATTTTACTTTCTCAGGTTGAGAAAGTTGTTGTTAGTGAAATCTCAGCATGTGTTGAGTACTGGATGTAAGTAGGTTAGCCGAACCAGTATAAAAACCCTTGCATTCAATTCTATCTTCCCTAAAATTTTTTGTTTACGTTATCATTCTATATTCCTTACTGATTAAAGTACTCATTAAGTTAATATCCGTGTTGTTATGCTTTAAAGATTTACTTTTTGGACTAACTAATAACTACTCCACTGCACTTCAAGCTTCAGCTTGATAGAACTCTGTTTCAACAGTTCAGAAAGTGAAAAGAATTTGAGAGAATACTGAAGCACGATTCAACCCCCCTTCTCGTGCACTCTTTTACCAACAAGACTCACCCAGACACTACTCTGAATACTTCCAAGTCCATTTTGAGGCCCAAAATGCTCAAATTAGCTCTTAGATCTAGCAATAGAAGTTGTATTCCATTGAATAAGCTTTCAATGCTGTAAAAATCTCCTTAATTGGATATTTGTAGCTCCAGATATTGGTAAAATATGAATTAGAGGTCAAGTTGAACAACATCATAACATCATCAACCTTTAATTTTGTAACTCAATTTTCAACAAGATTCCTTTAGGACTAGGTTTTGAGCTAAACCTGAAAGTTTTAGAGGACTTTTTGAGCTTTCCAAAATATCTTTTATCTGTCTCAGTCCGATCCCTATAGAAAGATATACAAATTTCCATTACAATATTTCATATAAATGAGCTTCAGAACTCTTCTATCTTGTTTCCCAAATTCTCTCAAACTAAACATTGCTACAAAATCCATGCACCTCTTTGTTCTTCATACATCAACATGGAAAGTCCATGCAAGCAAATAACACTCACAAAAGTGGATTAAATATACAGGAAGCTTCAAATATATTTATTCATTAAAATGGCATACTTAACCATAATTCTTACTCAATGATGCACAATGAGGACTAAACCTAGATCAACCAAAAGTCAGTCATTCTAGTATACAAAATGATACAATATGCCTAGAGTTATACAGGAAAAGGGATGCATAAATGCAACTCATCACTGATTCAATAAGGCAGGAGAGTCTTGGTTGTGACTCTGGAGGCTAAATGCGATTTAGTCAAAGCAAACGAAGAATCTAGTAATGAATATAGGAAGATCCATCAAGAAGCATTTCCAGACTTGAGTTTTCTCACTCCTTTGTGTTTGTCTTGATATTTTGTTTGCTTGAGGTCTCCATACTAACATGTAAAACGTATTCATTTTTGCTTTTGTTTACTTACTCTACAGATCTTGATAATTTCACTCAATTTTCAATTAGGTCTCTATAATTTAAAAGTTTGTAAGTAGATCATTTTAGTGTATGAGATTTTTCAATTAGGTCTCTACCATTATGAAAAATGAAATATTTCATGAATATTTCATTTCCTTCTCCTTCTTCATCCTCCCACGGAATGGAAAATTCTATGAACATTATATTTTTCATAATAACAAGGATTTAATTGAAAAATCTCATACACTATAGAGGTCCACTTAAAATTTTAAAACTATATGGATTTAATTAATAAATTAGGAAAATTATAGGGACCTACATAGTAATTAAACATTTTTTTAATTCATTTTTTCATAATCCAATTTTTCAAGTGACAGATAAATAATTTATTTCTTTATAAAATGAGATATATGCATAATAAATCAATTCAAGATATAACACATTAGGCTAATAAATTCGTTTCAAGATCATGTAAACAAACTATGAATATATTTGGTCAAATATCTATCTATCTTTGATTAAAAAAAAAAGATATAAAAAGCATAAATTAGAAAAGGAAAGGGTTTGATGACATTCAAAATAGATAGATCATAGTATTTATTATTTCAATGATAAAATAAGTATTTAATTAAATGCTGAAAATGTTTATAAATTAATGCGGGAGTAATATATGGAAAACTTTTCTTAAAAAGAGTTTTGAATAACTTTATAATAATTTTTTTCTAAAATATGAAATAAACACGCACATGATATGATTTATATATTTATATCAAGAGTACAATAAATCGAGAGACAAGAACAAATAAGATAAATGGTTTGGGATAGTGGGATAGCAAATTTATACTATTGTATTAATTAATTTTTAATCTTACTCACTCATATATAATTAGAGTAAGGATTCTCTAAAGTGAGGATCTCATTTTAGAAGATAAAATGAGAAATTTCAACCTTGGATTAATAAAATTAGAAGTGAAGTCCTTTTTACTTTATTGATTTAATAGTAAAATCCCTTTACTTTATTCTCTAAAGTGAGATTCTCACTTTAGAGGATCCAAATCCATATAATTATATGATTCGAATTTTCTCATCTCAATCTTATAATATAGCAGCAACCTTGATACGATCCTAATTAAATTAGGATGAAAGTTGATTCATTCATTGTATTATAAAAAAAAATCCTAATTTTTTTGAAAACTCAAATTTTAACATTGGAGGTACTCCAAGTGGGTTGATAGATGTCAAAAACGTTCTACCGAACATCATACTGTATCAAAGTGCTCAAGATCTGGGCATCTGGCGGAGTCTGATTGGTCCTTCCCTTTGTGCAGGTCTTGTTGAGAATTGGTTGGACTCAGATCTTATGTCCTCTTTTGGCTCGAGCGAGACAAACGTTGGAGCTTTCCACCTTTTCCCATTTCGGTCTCCAAAACGGATTAGTAATTTCCCTCTTTCTTTGTACCCTTCTCTAGATTCTGCTCCAACTTCTCATTTTCGACAAACTCCCATATTCTTATTGATTGCTTTTTGGGATCAAAACTCTGGTCACAGTCTCGGGATCGTTATCGTTTTTTCATTGATTTTAGCTACTGTTGTGGTTATTCGTACTACCCCTGGTTTCTTCTAGTTAGTACTGCAATTGGGTTTTTTCCTAAAAGACGATTAATATGTTTGGATGGTTGGTTGGTGGTATTTTGTGCTTTCAACTTTGCTTATGTGATTGTTGGAGTCACGGTTTTTTGTCTTGGATAATAATTTGAACACTGTGCTTATCAAAAACAAATTTGAACACTGTTTATGGGTTTTTGGGGCGATGGAAAATTAACTAGTACGCTTACTGTGTGATTTATTGCAGGAGGGGAATTTGTTCTTTTGTCTTGAAGTTATCGAGGGAAAACATGTCAGGAGCCGGTGTTGGTTTGTATGAAAATAGTATGAGGTCTGGCGGTGCAGATCTGGCAAGTGCTATAGTGCCTTTGTTGAAGCTTCTCTCCCTAACAGTCATAGGACTACTTCTTGCGAACCCTAGAAAGCAATTCATCCCCAGAGCAACATTTAAACTGCTCAGTAAACTTGTATTTGCACTGTTCTTGCCGTGCCTTATATTTACTGAGCTCGGTGAAAGCATTACTCTTCAAAACTTTGTGGATTGGTGGTTTATACCACTTAATGTGCTAGTGAGTACAGCTGTTGGTTGCTTGCTTGGGCTCTTAGTGGTGATCATATGTCGCCCACCTCCGGAGTTAACCCGATTTACTATTATAATGACGGGATTTGGAAACACCGGAAATCTCCCCCTTGCTGTGGTTGGATCTGTTTGCCATACTAGGGATAATCCTTTTGGACCTCACTGCAACACAAGAGGTGTGTCTTATGTCTCTTTTGCTCAATGGGTTGCAGTAATCCTTGTGTACACCCTTGTCTATCACATGATGGAGCCTCCTATGGAGTATTATGAGATAGTTGAGGAAGGGGATCAAATTGAGGAAGAACGGGCACTTAACGATATCAGTAGACCACTCCTTGTGGAAGCTGAGTGGCCTGGGATTGAGGATAAAGAGACTGAACATTCTAAGACACCCTTTATTGCCAGGGTCTTTAAGAGCATCTCAGGTATTTCCTCATCCACTATTCCTGAACTTGAAATCACGGAAGAAAGCGGCGGGAACAGTCCCAGGTCCATTCGGTGCCTGGCCGAACCTAGAGTTGTCCGGAGGATCAGGATTGTTGCTGAACAAACACCAATTCAGCACATTCTTCAACCCCCAACAATTGCCTCTCTGTTAGCTATCATTATCGGCATGGTGCCTCAGCTGAAAGCTTTGTTCTTTGGATACGATGCTCCATTATCTTTCATTACAGACAGTTTTGAAATTTTAGGCGCAGCCATGGTACCTTCTGTGATGCTTATGTTGGGGGGTATGCTTGCTGAAGGACCAAATGAGTCAAAACTTGGACTTAGAACTACAGTTGGTATAATTGTGGCAAGACTCCTGGTGCTTCCTCTCCTGGGAATTGCAATTGTAGCATTGTCAGATAAGCTAAACTTCTTGGTTGAGAATGATCCAATGTTTAGATTTGTGCTTCTATTACAGTATACAACACCAAGTGCTATTTTACTGGGAGCGATTGCCCGCTTGAGGGGTTATGCAGTTAGTGAAGCTTCAGCACTTCTCTTTTGGCAGCATGGGTTTGCCCTTTTCTCCCTTACCTTGTACATCGTAATCTATTTCAGAATAATTGTGTATATCTAAGTTGCTGTACGGTTTACTACCTTGACGTTGTCAGTGGTGGGATAGAACTGTTGCCATTGTAATATTGTCCTCTGAAGTACGAGGTATAATGGTGATAGAATTGTTTCTTGCTTTGTAATTTGTATACTGTATTGTTTTGGCACTGATGATGCAATAATGTTCTTACGATTTAGAAATTGGTTTCAGGGTTTCACTGATCAACTATGTTCCTGTTCTGAAAGCTTGTCTGATGGAACCAATAGGTGTAGCTTTTACAGTTTTGGGGTATAATTTGCATACTTTTAAAGCAGTCAATCAGTAACTGCATGCACTGGATGGTGTTTTTTAGTCTAACCTTGACTTCAAAGCTAACTATTAAGCTCAGCAGTCACCTTTTTCTTCTTAACAAGATCTGTAAATTTAAGGCCTTATTGTTGTTTTGATTAAAATTCTCATTATGTTCACCGGGAAAATTATGTTCATTTCCAAATCTCTGCTGCTGAAGATCCCAGGGGGCCAACTTTGGCTCCAGTCTGTACTGAATGTTATTTTTACTGATCCATGTACATCCTAGCCGTACTGATAACAGTCGATATTATTATGCAGACTCAGGTTCCGGATGAAAGACATACAGGTTTGGGTAACGTTATTGTTTGGTTTATCTTACCTACATGGGTAGATGCTTTGGGTTGACTCAGACGATTTTTGCCAAACAATAGCAAATTTTTGACGTTTTTTCCCATCTTTTTGGAACTGCAGACTCTTAATGTTGAATAATAGTCGAAGTGTTCAGATTTAGTGGTCAAGTGAAAATTATGCATTGGTGGTGAAAAGTGAAAACGTTAATGCTTCCTTGTTTTTCCCATTATCAGGAGGATGAAGCCAGGCATTAAATGGCCCTCAAGATAAACTGCATCCATATCTTGTATAGAGTAGTTTGTAAAGTTAACACAAAACACCCCCCCACCCCCTTCCCTCCTCCTCCTCCTCCTCCTCCTCTTTCTTTTTTAATGTTTTATTTTCTGGTCACTCTGCTAACCTGTTTGAATGGACAGGTTGGTATGTCACCCGAATTGATCAAAATGGCAACTCATGTTCTTTCTTAACCATTTGTCCAAGATGAAAAATCATGCTGTGCTTAAATGGTCCCTTTATGTGTTTTAGACTATGTTGCATGGATACGGGTATGGTATAGATACAGATATGGGGTATGAAAATTTTGGAAAAAGTGGGTACCGATGCGTCTATTTATTTAAAAAAAAGATAAAATTTTTATAAATTGCATGCAATGAAAACTGAAAGTTTAACATAAAATTTATTAAAATTATTCAAAATTACATTTCAAATTTTCTAGCAAAAATAAATTTGAAGAGAGAAAAGGTTAGGACTCAATAGAAATAGAATATGAAATTATAGAAGGGGAAAAAAATATCAAAAATAAAAAAAATAAAAATTCATTAAACTGACATATCTATCATTAGATACGCGTACCTTGAGTGTAATCAGCTGCATCTTGTCATATGCAACTTTTTGTTTTAAAGAAAAAAAATGGAATCATTGGATGCATACCCACACGTGCTCATACCCAGTATCCAGTACGGGTGCTTTTGCAAAACTCTCTTATCCATGCGTAACTGGATTTAGACTCCTTTCAGAATAATAATTCCTGCTCTGGTGCACTTCTATCAGTTGTGCGAGAGGGATTATCGTGAGAAGAGCCTAGGCTATAGTTGTGGTTAGCTGATTGGATATGGACAGGTCCACTATCATGAGAAGTCAGCTAGGACACATTTCTTTTAATAAGCACATCGAATGTCACTGGATTTTAATAAAAAGATTACGTGAGGAATGGATTTTTCTCCGTCAGTGAATAATAGATCAATAAAAACCAGCAAAAATCACAAGGTTCCAACAATCAAACAAATATGTCCTTTAAATATTTTGAGCTAGATAAAAGATCTACTCTGACGTAGAAGAAGAAAACTCAAGGAAGAAGAAATTGTGGACGAGAAAGAGCAGAAGGACATGCTAGAGGAGTTATCCTATCAGTATACCCATAAAAAATGAACAAAATATCCCTCCTAATGTTGTTCTCCCCTATGCATACGTATAGCCATAATTGGACTTCTTGTGAGATGCTCAAAATTGCATCCATATCTTATATAGAGTAGTTGTAAAATTCAAACCATTAAATGGCCCCTCAAGATAACACCTTTCGAAAAATAATCAGAACCATAGTTGAAGCGTCACCATTTTTTGTTCTTTTAAAGAAGCGTCTCTGGCTTGGGCAACAAAAAGAGATAGCCCGAACCAACTACGCTCGGGGGAGAAAGAAACAAACAGCAACACTTAGCCCCTAGTTCACGACCCAATAAAAATATGCCCCTAGTTGGAAACAGAAACAGCCCACTAAGAAGGAGGGCGATCACTACTGATAATGCTAAGAGTTAGAACTTAAGCCAATCTTCTGGGAGATTTCCTAAGATTTCTAATCATTAAGAATAAATTATATCTTAGATTTATCTAGAATGATTCAGATTGCTATTAGTTTGACTTATATTGATTTAGAATCATATTAGTTTGATTTAGTTATTATGTTTTGATCTTATTCTAAATCTATAAATATGTGTGCTTCTTTGTAATTGAAACATCGAAGAAATATACGAATTACTTAGCCTCCTTCTTTGTGTTCCTATTTTTTATTATCTCTTCTAACATGGCATCCAAGCCATGGTGCCCACCTTAAAAATCCAATTCCGCTGCATCAAGCTATGTTTGAAGAGCAATTTTCTTTATTTTGTTTTAATTTTCCCTTTTATTTTCTCACAATTGCCTAAGACACATCTCTTCTTTCTCCATGGTTTTGTCCACTTTTCCTCCATGCTTCGCCTATAGTCTGTGTTTGCGATCTCCATTTCCTAGTTCTGCCGAGGGCCTTATGTGTTTTCCTTGTTCTGCCTAGGCCCCTTTGTGTTTTCCTAGTTTTGCCTAGGCCGGTTGGTTCTGCCCAAGCCCCTTGCACCTCTTGCCTCCCCTGCCAGTCAATTATAACAAACTTAAAGTTTGATGAGATTTAGCTTGAGGAAGAGTGTTAAGAATAATCTGTGTAGTTATTTGCAATGATATAAGTTGATATTAGTTTGAGTTATACTTATTGAGAATGATATTAGTTTGATTTAGTAATTATGTTTTAATCTTATTCTAGCCCTATAAATAGACATTACTTCTTTGTAATTGATATATACAACATCTCAATTATATATATAATGTTCAATTTTTTTTCCTTTGTTCCTATTATCTATCATGTCTTCTAACAATAGTCTTGTCAGGTTATGGGCCAATTGGTTTCCTTCACGTGGTGTCCCGCAGAAGGCAGAAGGCACACCGTACGGCTCAGCATTTCTTGAATAAGACATGGTCCTAAGACACATGAACACGTGTGTTTTTTCTTTTTTTTCCTAATTATGATCTTTTATATAATTTACCCAAGACATGATTAGTATGGATGCTAATTGAATTATGGAGTGCGAAATGTTTTAGAGAAATTGAGTATTTATGAATAAACTTTTTAAACGATCTTCAGTGGTTTATTCGGTTTATTTATTTTGTGTTATTACAAACATTAAATTAAACCATTTATTATGGAGTAATTCTATTTGTACTTATTATGCATGAGACACCGTACCGACTCACATCCCATCCACCATTGGATGAGGTATGAATCTCATTCAAGTGGAATCCACATCCAATCTAATGGTGGATGAGATGTGAGTTGACACGGTGTCCCATACATAATGAATACAAAACATTACTCTTTATTGTATGTCTTTGCATGAAAAGTTTTAGTAGGCTTCAAACGACATCCGTTTTGTCCTTGTCACAACAAAGTTTTAGGAGGCTTCCAACGACATCCTTTGTGTGTATAGGTGATCTACCTTCTTTTTGGCAGACTTGTATATAACAAGTTCCTGAGAGTTGTGCGGAATGCCATTTCTATCACTTGCACCTAAGCAAGCCATGATCAATATGTGATATACAAACCCCGTTAACTAATGTAATGTGTTAACAGTAACTAAGTAATAGACTAATACAATGACAGCGGAACATTCTACGCGTTTGGAAGTTAAGGTTTTAGATCTAAGTTGAAACTAATGTCTCCATGATGCCGATCATGTGTATATATGCTACAATTTTCAAGGGCACCCGTTATGTGTAACATCTAAGAGGTAAATTGTGTACCATATTGCATGCAGGAAGAACGTTAAATCAATGTAATTAACTTCTCAATCTCCATCCACTTGATCACAAAACCTGAATCATTCTTTTTACATGTGATGCATCAACTTATCTCTTTTTCTAGGTCGATAATGATTTCATAGGGTTCTTCAGGTGTATCTGGTTTCATAAAACAATTTTCAATCTTTATTTTCAATTTCTATTTTCAAAATCTTGTAAAAGAAATAATAAAAAAAAGACAAAAGATTAACTGAAAATATAAAATAAAAAATGGAATATGTTTTCTGAAACCAAACGTACGGGCATATTTCTTTCTTTGAAATGCTTGATTTTGATTTCAGTTTCCAATTTTTAATTTTCAGTTTTTGTGAAGGAAAAACTGAAAAAAAAATGAAAATCACAAATTTCAGTTTTCAGTTTTTTTAGTTTTTCCTTTATAAAAACTGAAAACTGAAAAACATTTCCAGCAAAGCAAACAGGCCCTAAATCTTAAACCCTAAACCCTATAATGAATATCGACAAAACTTTCTTTCTTGAATTTCTCAAGATATCCATATCTTTTCATTCTTATATGAAACAGTCATACTCTCCTCTATTTTAAAATAAATGTCATTTTTTAGTGTTACATGAAAATTAGAGTAATGATATTGATTTTTTAAAAATTAAAAGACTAAAATATCCTTAATTACATTCTCTTCATTGAGTCAACGTTATTCATCTCTTGATTCTCACTCCAATATATATATATGGATAAAATGAGCATGAAATAATCAATAATTCATTGAAACATGAAATGCATAATTAATTTGAAATTTAAAAAAAACTTCAAAACGATGATTGTTTTGAAGTATATGGATGAAGGGGTAATTCTTTTTATTTTTTTTTCTATGTTCTTTTGCCTTATAAAGTTATTCCTTATGAGATTTGACTCAAAAGATAACATCACTGGCAAATTGTCTGATAAATAATCAGCTATCCATAAATAACTTACTACAACCAATACTAGGATTGGCTTTAAGTGTTAGTTTGGCAATTTGTTTCCGAATAATTTTATCAAATGAAGAGATAAGATAAAGTAAGAAAGATTGTCAAGTATACTGATCGTTACTTCTAACGGAGGATTTAAATTTTAAAGCTGTTTCCCCTTGATATATACTTCAAACTGCTCCAACTTGAACTACGGGAAAGCCAGATAAGAATTCAACAGATACACTAATGTGTGGCGCTAAGAGATTCACTTGATAGAGACTCATACCTGTTTCAGCCCGGATTCATTGTAACTATTGTCCTAGATTTATATAGCCACTCCACGTCTGAGAGGGAAACGAACAAGTGTACGCTGGTGTCATTAAGGAAAGTAGTGAGCCATTTGGGAAATTTTTTGGGTCGTAATCTATCACTTGTCATGGAAATATGCTTTAAGCTTATCTTCAGAAACAGAATACACATCACCTTATACTAATAGCATACTCGAATTAATTTCAGTCTCAAGTTGTAAGATTGTGGTTAATACAAAAATCTATCAGAGAGTAGCTTAAGTAAGTGTAGAAAAATCATCATATAGATAAAGATACTATTTAATTTAATTTGATGTTAATTTTGATAACTGTCAGGTATATAGTATTTTATATTATCAACGAATCAATTTTCTTCTATGTCTTTTGAAGTAACTAAACTAAGAATAATGTTTCTTGCATACCTTCACAGTGCATACACCATACACCATGAAAAAAAAGATAAAAATAGTGTTTTCTCTCTCTTTCACTTTCCCGCTCAGTTTTTAATTTTTTTTCTCATCTGTTTTGGTTTGCAAGTTTTCGTAAATGGTTTACAAGTTTTCGTGAATGGTTTGAAAGTTTTTTATACTATGTTTCAAAGTTTTAAGAACAGGTTCGCAAGTTTTTTGCACTATGTTTACAAGTTTTTAAGACGAGTTTACAAGTTTTTTGTACTATGTTTGATGCAAAAAACTTGTAAATATAGTGCAAAAAACTTGTATATCCGCCCTTAAAACTTGTAAACATAGTGCAAAAAACTTGTGAACTTGTTCTTAAAACTTGGAAACATAGTATAAAAAACTTGCAAACCATTCACGAAAACTTGTAAACATAGTGCAAAAAACTTGCGAACCTGTTCTTAAAACTTGGAAACATAATATAAAAAACTTGCAAACCATTCACGAAAACTTACAAACCAAAACAGATGAGAAAAAAAATTAAAAGCTGAGCGGAAAAGTGAAAGAGAGAGAAAATACTATTTTGTCATTTTTTAGTCTGACAAATACGGTGTAAATACGGTGTAGCACGTGAAGATGTGCAAATAACAGCACTCCTAAACTAACTCCTTGCCAAAAATAAAACAACTAATATAATAGTATTATGAACAAGAACAAGAGTTGGACTTGACCTTAAATCTGGCCCTATTGTGAATGCCCAATTCATCAAGCCCAACCTTCTGAGATCTATGTCTAAGGTCTTGCCCCATTGGGCTTCTAAGAGAACCTCCACATGGTAGCGGTTACCGAGGTCGCATTCCCCTCTCTCCACTTTGCCTAAGAATAAAAGAACATCGGATCAATGCAAAAGGGACACATCTGGCCTCTTTTCCATAGTAACCACCTCCGAAGCCATCTCTATAAATACATCAAGGGATTCTAGGTATATTTTTACCTTCACTTGTACACTTATACCCACTTTAAGTCTTTGCTTATTTGCTAGTGAAGTCCTTGTAAGTACACACCTTGCACTCACTCCAAAGAAAGAATTGTTGTCACCTTGTGTTCCCGAACCTGATCACCTCCTAGGTAACGAGGTAACACTCTATGCTTCTTGTATTCCACCTTGTTACAAATAGTCAAACAATTTTAATAATGTAGTTATAGATAATTTAATGATTGTATAAAAACTTTTACACTGATAATTTATAAAAATTAAATATCTAATTAAATAGTAAAAATTTTAATAATATAAAAATGGTGTGTATTTCTTTTAAAAAAATTATATGCGTATAATATAAAATTATTGACTTTGGATAGATTGAATATCTTTTTTTAATTGGGATAGATATAAGTCTCTTTTCTCTTATTAACCAATTTATACCCATGCATATGTACAAGTAAGTTAAAATATAAAAATATAGTTTTAGGTGGTTGCTCCGTTATCCATAGAAAATGAGGGGTTTGGGTACCCTTATAGAGTGTTCCAATAAAAATGTGCCATGCATATTTTTAGAATTATGTCACATAGATGTTTATGTGTCATTTTTTAAAATTATAGTATAGCCCAAATTTATATACAAGGATATTTTTATAAATCTATTTAAAGTGTATAGCATACATTCACAAGTAAGCCTCATTCATGTCTCATTAACCAATATTCAAAGTGTATAGCATACATTCATACTCATCATAGTTGAACCAAGTCATTATATCATTAGTTCAAGGCATTCTCACAATCTCAGCTCAGCACATTGGTAGATTCTTTAATTAAGCAACACAATTTTATTTATATGTCAAACCATCAATTCAAGGACTACCAAAATTCTCTTGACACCTTAATGTGTCCAGAAGCTTCTGTAAAAATTTCAAATTAAGAATTATTCTCTAACTATTTTAACAAAATTCTACAAATTTGGTGGTTAGAGGCCACCTAATCTCAGCTCAAAGCCATAATTCCATAATTTTTAACCTTATCAAATGTCTGAATCAATTCAAAATAAAATTCACGGTTGAACGTTAAGATGTTTTCAACATCCTGTAAAACTTTCAAAGGAAAAATCAATCATTTTCTGTGGTAACAAAATTAGATAAATTCGTAGCTTCAATTTCCACAATTCAAGCAGCACATTATCATTTCGGTTCATGATTGTTTTCAGGCAGTAAAAGTCCAAAACAAGGCTCAAGAAAATTCATGGAAGTAGCATAGGATGTTAGTTTCAACATATAATTTTTCTAGATCATAAAAATACCTAAACATATATCAGAAAAATCATGAACAATCATTGTCTATCATAGAACCGAAATTCCAACAAGGTGTTCTAAAACTCCTTTAGATGAAAATGGTTTTTCCACAACACCAAACTACTCAACCTATGAAAATACATTTATATCCATGTGAAATCATACATTAGGACTAGAAAATTTGAAATTTCAACAATTGAAAAACCTGGAAAACATAAATGAACAAATAAGAACACAAAACCCTACTTTGAAAGCTTTAGAGCTCTATACTCCAAAGGATGCTCTAAGTACTTTCTCTTCACTTCAAGGCCACTAATTTTAGTCTCAAACCTTCCTTATACAGTGAGGAAGTGAGGTATCAAGGTGAGGATTGATGGAGAATTGAGATTTTAATCGGTTAAAATTATAGGTGTTGAGGTGTGGATTAAGTTTAGTGAAGGAAGTTAGAAGTTTTAACAACTCTAGGCTAGTGTTTTTGGGATTGAAAATCAAGTTTGGAGCTCATGGAAATGGAGATGAAGTTGCTCATGTTGATGGCCGAGAACTACTTAGCTTGTTGGAAAAGAATTAGGCTTGTATTTATCTTGCATTTAATATATGAATATTATAATATATAATTAAATAATTCTTAATCTAAGAAAGTAAAATGGATGGCTAGGATTCAATCTTGTAAATCAAGATTAAATCTTTCAATCTTGTAAATCAAGATTAAATCTTAGCCTTTCACTAAATCAAAAGAGATATACATTATCCTTTTATAAAAGTTAAACTATCTTTTGGTGTTAGAAATCGCATATCAAAATTTTACCTAACGGATAAAACACCATTCCCGAGTAATCAAACATTGCCCAAAAATTAAGTCTAGGTCTAAAATCTTTATTCCTACCCATTTCTAACCTTAATCTTATAATTTCTCAGTTTCAGGCATATCTGGGCCATTATTCTTGGGTTTCGGCTATCTCGGCGAGCCTGCGGGGCCTACTAGGTTACTATTTATATATTTTTTTTATAGATTCGTTAGATCGTGCTCATCATTACTATGTCTATCGGATTAGTCACACCTCCATTCTAGTTCTCTTTTAAATTTCATTTATTTATCCTTTTGTTTTATTGATTTTACTTTTTGGGTCATAAATGTTTTGTGTGTGTGTGTGTGTGTCTTTTTTTTTTTTTTTTTTTTACAAAGAGAGAGCTAGGCTTTTCAGTTTGATTTTGCTCCAAAAATCATTTTGGTTCAAATATTGTTTTAATTATGTTAATATATTTATGAAAATAACTTAGATAGATTTATAAAATATCCCATAATATGAATTTGGCCATACTAATTATAAAAGATATGATACATAAATATGTATATGGTATAATTTAAAAAACATGACGCATTTTTATTTGAACACTCCATAAGGGTACCTAAACCCCTCGTTTTCTATAGGTACCAATGCAACCATCTTAATTTTATATTCTAAATTTATTTATAAGAATATTTAAAAATATTTTAAAAATTATTCATCATTTACTTTTTGGAGCCATTTTATTTGTTATCCATATAATTTTTGTATATAAAAAATAAATGAGACTACTTTCTAAAACATTTAATAAATACAACTATAATAAATAAATCTACGAATGGGGTCATATGATGAAAAAAAAATATGATTATAATAACACTTGAAATTGTCTATATATTTTATTGTTAGTGTTTAAAATTTACTAAATATATGTAGGAAAAAATTACAAAATTCAGTAATATAAAAAATATTAATAACAAAATTGATGAATTCAAAATAATCAAACTTAATATAGAAATTGATTAAATTTGTGTTGAGTTCCTGATGGCCGCCTACAAGAGCGGGTAAAACGCCGCAAGTGCACAAGTCGCCAAGTAATATAATGTGAGTAAAAGAGTATCGTATCCACAGGGATTGGATAGAGTATGCTAGCGATCAACTAAACTACCATGTTCAGGCTTAAGCAAAATCGAATCAATGAGAATTAAGACTAAATAGTAAAGAAAACAAGAAAATAGAAATACTAACACAAATAAAAGCGAGAGATAACTAAGGTTAAAAGGTCTAGGGGACCTTTTTCACTCTCTACTTCACTTGGATAAACAAATCACTTAAATGAACATTAACGAATTGGGTTTGTCAGCATGCCAATTATAGTTAAAAGCATATGTCTAGGTCAATTAACCGTGTCTCCTTCACCTAAAACACTAAGTGTCCTTGTGAATTAATGTGAAATCAACCCATTGAGCATTATCGTCAAGCATATACTATGCAAGGCCAATGGGTATGTTTCCATCCCATTGACTAATCCTCACACCTAAACCAATTAAGTGTAAAAGAACAAGCATTACCCATAGCCAAGGTCCAATATCTCTATTCCTATGTCTAGTTCAAGAGAATCCCCCAAATCAACTTAAATGGTGGCCAATCATGTAAGAGCATTAAGACTAGAAATGGGTAACCAAAACCAACATCATTAACATTCAAATAAGCAAATCTATAAACATCCAAGATCCATAGAGGGGTCCAAAGAATCCCCTAGCTACAAGTTTAGCTATCCATAATAGTGAACAAAGCAAAAACTAGTTCAAGATACATAATGAACATTAAAGACATAAAAAGAGAAAGGAAGAGATGAACAAAATGAAGCTTTGATCCTCCTCCTAGCCTTTGATCTTCAATCTCCAAGATGGGTCTCTCTCTAGTGTTGGCTTCCTCTAAAACCTCTGTTTTCTCCCTCAAAAATGCTAGAAAAGGCCATAAAAAATGAACTCCTGCGTTTTGCCCTAAGTCTGGTTTAAAAGTTTACTGAAAATGGGCTGGGCCGCGTCTGGGTTGTGACCCAGCGAAAGCATCAGGTCGCGACCCGACTTTAAAAATTGATCAGATGCTGTATGCGCCCAGTAGGTTGCGACCCGGTAGATTTCAGGTCGCGACTTAGCAACAAAAACTTCATTTTCTTCATTCCTTGCTTCCTCCCTCTTAGCTCCCACTTGGATTCTCTTCAAGCTCCAAATTTCTACAATTTCCTTTGTCAAAAATCACCAAATGAGAATTTAAATTTGAACTTTCCAATTCACCTCAATAATCATGATTTAAGGCAGTGAGTTTTTAACAAAAGTTTCAAGACAGCAAGGAAGCAAATTCTTCTTGTTTTAATGTGTTTTACTTGGAAAATTAAGGACAAAGTATGTAATTTCAAACCAAATTAGAAGCTAAATAACTCCATAAACAGGAGTTATCACACCCCCAAACTTAAACTTTTGCTAGTCCTCGAGCAAAATAATCCAAAACAGAGCAAAACACTCAGGGACTTCAACCGGAAACAAGGAATCCAAAACTGAAAGCAACTCAAGTTCAAACATTGCTAGAGTCAAAACATCATACATATCCTCAAGAACTATTTCACAACCTCACAGAAAGGTACCACACATGCACTTCCAAGATCATGTTGTCACTCATATGCAACTTTCATGCACAAATGAATTTCCAACAAGCATGCATGCAAGATCTCTTCCTACTTTCAAAAGACAATCTTGGATAGGTCCATGAGGAAGCACAAGCATTTCTTATCACATCAAAAGGATTGTCTTCATCTCTCTCTCCACTAATGTAGACAAATGCACAATCAAGAATCAAAAGGGTCTTTCAAAGCTTGTAATGTGAGGCCAAGGTTGAGTGGTTAAGAAAGAAAGGGTATGGATATAAATCAAAAGTTGAAATGCACAAACATGAAAATCCTAAGATTGGAGCCAATCCAAAACAAAATTCAAAATTCAATTTGTGGGATGCAATTCAAAGGAGCCATGCACTTGATTATTTACATGCTTCTTTTCTCTTCTTTCTTTCTTTTTTTTTTCGTGCCTAAATTCTCTCTTCTTCTTTTTTTTTTTTCTTTTTCTTCAAAACTTTTCACTTTTTTTTTTAATTGACAATTCTTTATTATTGTTTCAACTCACAAACTGCACTATAAAACTAACAATTAGCTCCAATCAAAAGAATTTTACATGCAATACATTCAACAAGGGTAAATGAAAGATGGAATTTATTTTATTTTATTTTATTTTTTTTATGTTGAATTAATGGTAAGGTAAGATGTGGTTAAAAGAATAACAATAAAGGCCAGACATATTCAAGGCTTCAAGGGGGACCTAGGGATAATCATATCAAGGTTAGCTTCAAAGGCTCAAACGGTCCAAAGAATGCCCTAATCATTTTCTCAATCATGCATTGCCTAGGATTTCACCTCAAGAGAGATTTCAACAACACTTCCAACACTACAAATCAACACAAATGCCACTCATACACTTTCTCCAAAAATGTCAATTTACTCAATTTCCAAGGTCTCCCACGCATACAAATGGGAACTACATTCGTACATAATTGAAGCACAAAGTTAAACGCAATCAAAAGAATTCATGTGTATTTCCAAAAAGTGAGGTCAATCCATAATCCATGCAATCATTGGATATTCAATCTCAACAACCAACATGACAAAACTTAAGTTGCCAACAAACATTCCTTTCACAAAGCTGCCATGTTAACACAACTACAAACAAGTAAACTAAATAACTACAACTAACCAACAGAACATCAAGCATTCTACACAAAAAAGCAAAAAAAAAAAAAAAAAAATTTACGCCCAAATTCAGAGTATATACATTAATCCCCCTCAAACTTAAACAAAACAGTGTCCTCACTGTGACGACACTGACAAAATAAGACTAAAAAAATAAATCATTAGAGAAAAAACCAAAAATAAAGCAGAAGAGATGGGAAAGAAAAGAGCCTGGACAAGTGACTATGGGGAGCTATCAGGTGAACCAGCAGAAGCATTGCTGAGGTCTTCATCAGTGGCTGGATATGCAGGGTCGGCTAGTGTAGAGACATCAAATCCAGCCTGAGTTGCCAACCACTTGAAGCTCTGATGATAGTAGTCGTACTGGAATCGAATCAAATGGTGTAACCCCTCCAATCGACGCTCTATGCGAGCTAAACGGGCAGCAGCAGATCTGGCTCGAGGAGGTACAGGATCAGGGCGAGGTGGGCGGTTAGAGCGGTGAACACGATCATAAAAATCATGCCATGGCTCCTTTGGATGAATCAGCTCCTCAGTGTTGTGCCACTCAACATTTGCTCTGGCACAGAGATCCTGGATAAGTGAAGGAAGAACAATGACCCCGAGCTACTAATAGTGCGACTCATCCCCGCATAAATCATTGCAGCCACATCAATTGCTTTATGCTCCATGATAGCATAAATGAGAATGGCCTTGTCTCGATGGACGAATGAGGAGTTAGAGGTGGGCAAGAGTCGAGCAATTATGAAGTGAAACCAACCTCTTGCCACAGGAGTCAGATGGCGTGGAGAAAACTTTTGAAATTCACCTTTTGGATTTCTCCATGGAAATTGAATTCCACCACAATACGAGATATAACCACCTCCATGCTAATTCCCTCCTCTAATAATTGATTGTACTCTCAAAGAGTTGGAGGCTCACAAAGCCCTAAGAGAGATCGGATGTCATGAGGCGCAAAGGAGACCCATTTTCTCCTAACAAAAACTTTTCCATCCTCTCTGGCAAATGCAGCGTTAGCATAAAACTCACGCACTAACCCCAGAACAGCTGAGCCAGGCTAGTTGCAAAATGTATTCCACTGGTAGTGTTTGATGGTCTGAACCATGTCCATGGGTTGTCGCCGACCAAAGGAAATGCCTCTCTCGGGAAAGCAGTCCTATGGACGACGGAGGCTGTGAATCGAGCTGCGGCTTCACTGTTCGGGAAGCGAGTGGTGTCAAAGTGGGCAGAGCATAAGGCCTTCTGTTTTTGTTGCTGGTCCTGTTTTTTCTTTTTAAGTCTAGATGTGGAGGCTGGAGTGTCAGTTTTCTGCTTCTTGTTTGCCATGTTGGAGGTAATGAGACACCTGAAATCACAAAGCTAAGAAGTGAATACCATGGATTAAACATAAAAGTTCTGTATAACTCAGTTCAAGCATGACTCAAAATCTCAAGCAACATAAGAAAGTTCATAGCACTACAACTAGAACCAAATATGGAAATAGAATGGCCAACAAAGTAGCAACAATCTAGCCTTCCCAATAGTAGAGCACAAAACAACAATTACAATAGCATGGAAATCCAACAATGTGAGGTCTATACTCAGGTGGTTCAATCCAAAAAAATAGCTCCAGCAGATCTTATTTTGATAGTAAACCAGAAAAGTTGAACATCACAATGCTAATCAATCCAAACTATAACTCATCAGAGATAACCAACAATAATAATTAATTTTTATTTTTATTTTATTTTATTTTTTGGAAGACAACCACAACAGAAATAGAACAAGAATATCAAAAGAAAAAAAAATATGAGCCACGCAGATGATACTAATATATATGTTATGCTCTCTCTCTCTCTCTCTCTCTCTCTCTCTCTCTCTCTCTCTTTTTAACCAAAACAGAAAAGGAAGAAAGAAAAATCAGAATAAATAACTAAATAAAAAAAAATCAGCAAGAAAAAGGAATGAAACCAGGGGCAGTGTGGGTGGCTGGGAGCTCACGCGAGGGAGGGGACGCGGCGCGGAGGCTAGCTCGCGAAGGCGGAGGGGTGGGTTGCCTTGGGCGCGGCGCTGCTCAGCTGGGAGAGCGCGCACGCGAGGAAAGAGAGCGAGCGGTTGGGTTTCGCTGCAAGGGGGAAGACGCGGCGGCGGAGAGGGTGGCTGTGGTCTGGGCTGCCGGCAAAGAGAGAGGAGGAGAGAGAAAGAAGGACGAGAGAGAGAGAGAAGTGTTTGTGTGTGTTTGGGTGTGTTTGGGAAATGGGGGGTTACTGAACGTAAACCCCCCCCCCCTTTACTCTTTTTTTTTTAAGTTTTTTTTTTTTGGAAATTTTTTTTTTATCTGAAATTTTTTTTGTTTTAATTTTAAAATTTGAAATCTGAAAATTTTTTTTAAACAGAGATTTTTTTTAATTTTATTTTATTTTATTTTTTTGAAGGGTGGGTCGCGACCCAGTCAGAATTTCTGGGTTGCAACCCACTGCTCTCGGCTTTTAGTATGCTGCAGCACATATGCTAGCGTTGAGTCGCGACCCAGTAGATTTCAGGTCGCGACCCACTGCTCTCGGGTTTTAGTATGCTGCAACACATATGCAAGTGCTGAGTCGCGACCCAGTCAGAATTTCTGGGTTGCGATCCACTGATGCAAAATTATGCAGCAAAGTTCAGCTATTCCAAAGGCTTTTGTACCCAAGAAAACTACATCTAACACATCTAAAAACACTCAAACACTAAACTAACAGTGAGTTCCTAATGAAATCAATCAAACTACAAGAATTAAACATAAGAATGAACATAAAGCATGTAAATTGAAGACATTAAACACCATGACACCATATAATAGCACATAGGCACCACACAACAAAACAACTTAATACACTTACATGCTTAGAACACTAAAACCTAAATGCAAAGAGCAAAACTCAAGAATTGAGTATGGATGAGTGCATGTGAACATGATTCCAGGCATACCAAGTATGATATGCTCACTTTAAACCAGAAAAACACAAGATAGACCACCAAATTATGCATGAAAACAACACAAACAAAAGGAACCAAATGCTAGAACAAAAACACCAATATCAAAGACATAAGAAACCATCTAAAAATGACTAAAACACACTACCTTGCTGCAGAATTATGCAGCAACTTTGATGCAAACAAAATGACACCAACTAGGCACTTGTGGAACAACCAAACAACTACAATACTACTTCAAACATAACCAACAATTCCTAAACTCTACAGCAGTTACAAAATGGTAATAAGAACAACTAAAAGACCAATAAATTTGTCAAAACACAAGATGCTAAACATGAAAAATGGCATTGTGCAAATGAAACCAAACAAACTAAAAACACTGCTATCAAACTAAAAGAACTAAAACCACAACAAAATAAGAGAAAAGAGGGTAAGAACTTGGGTTGCCTCCTAAGAAGCGCCTTAGTTATAGTCTTGGCTAGACTTTGTCAATCTTCATGTGAATTGGCCAAAATGAGAGATGTCTTTTGACGATCCACCTTTCCACCCAAATACAGCTTAAGTCGCTGAGAGTTGACCTTGAAGGTTGACTTTGAATTGGGATCTTCAAGCTCCACAGCACCATGGGGAAATACATTTACTACCAAAAAGGGACTTGACCATCGAGATTTGAGCTTCCCCGGAAAGAGTTTGAGCTTGGAATTGAAGAAGAGGACTTGTTGACCCTTTTCAAAGCTTTTCACCATTATATGCTTGTCATGCCACCCTTTTGTCTTCTCCTTGCAAAGTTTAGCATTCTCATAAGCTTGAAGACGAAATTCATCAAGCTCATTGAGTTGGAGAAGCCTTTTCTCTCCAGCAGCTTGTGAGTCAAAGTTCAATTGCTTGATTGCCCAATAAGCATGATGTTCAAGTTCCACCGGGAGATGACAAGCTTTCCCGAACACAAGATTATAGGGTGACATCCCTATGGGGGTCTTGTATGCAGTTCGGTAAGCCCACAAAGCATCATCTAGCTTCCTTGACCAATCCTTCCTAGTGGGGGATACCGTTTTCTCCAAGATCCGCTTCAACTCCCTGTTGGAGACCTCTACTTGACCACTTGTTTGAGGGTGGTAAGCAGTGGCCACCTTATGAGTTACTCCATATTTAGCCAATAATGCCACAAAATACTTATTGCAAAAGTGAGTTCCCCCATCACTGATAATTGCCCTTGGAGTTCCAAAACGGGTAAAAATTTGCCTTTTTAGGAACTTGACCACTACCTTGGAATCATTGGTTGGCAACGCACATGCCTCTACCCATTTTGACACGTAGTCCACTGCAACAAGAATGTAAAGGTTGTCAAAGGAAGGAACAAATGGACCCATAAAGTCTATGCCCCAAACATCAAAGATCTCCACTTCCAATATGGATTGCAAGGGCATTTCATGCCTCCTAGAGATATTACCAGTTCTTTGACACCGGTCACATCTAGCCACAAATGAGTTTGCATCCTTGAATAAAGTAGGCCAAAAGAAGCCAGATTGTAACACTTTTGCAGCTGTTCTTTCCCCACTATAGTGACCTCCATACGAGGATGCATGACAGTGTTCTAGAATATCTTGCACTTCATCCATGGGAATGCACCTTCTAATGACATGATCTGCACATTGTTTGAACAAGTAGGGCTCATCCCAAAGGTAGTACCTTACATCATGAAGAAACTTTTTCCGTTGTTGAAATTTGAGGTCGGGTGGCAACACTCCAGCAACTATATAATTCACAAAATCTGTATACCAAGGATAAGAAGAAGTAGTAACTGTAAACAGCTGCTCATCAGGAAATGACTCCTTAATTGCTATAGGCTTTTCTTGAAACTCAGCATTCTCAAGCCTTGACAAGTGATCTGCTACTTGATTTTCAGTTCCTTTTCTATCCCGGATCTCAAGGTCAAACTCTTGAAGCAATAGAACCCATCGGATTAACCTTGGTTTTGCATCCTTCTTGCTTATCAGATATTTGATGGCTGAGTGGTCTGTGTAGACTATTACCTTGATGCCCACCAAGTATGCCCGGAATTTGTCAAATGCAAACACAATTGCCAAAAGCTCCTTTTCAGTGGTGGTGTAGTTGAATTGAGCATAATTGAGAGTTTTACTTGCATAGTAAATGGGATGAAGAATCTTCTCAGGTCTTTGGCCTAGAACGGCTCCCACTGCATAATCACTTGCATCACACATTAGCTCAAATGGAAGGTGCCAGTTTGGAGTGGTCATGATAGGGGCTGAAACAAGTCTCTTCTTCAATTCTCCAAAAGCCTCCAAGCAATCATCATCAAATTTGAACAACACATCTTTCTCCAACAAGTTACATAGAGGTTTGGCAATTTTTGAGAAGTCTTTGATGAACCTCCGATAGAAGCCAGCATGTCCAAGGAAACTTCGAATTCCTTTCACTGAATTTGGAGGAGGGAGCTTTTCAATTACCTCAACTTTTGCTTTATCCACTTCAATGCCCTTACTTGAGACTCGATGACCCAAAACTATTCCTTCTTCTACCATGAAATGACATTTCTCCTAATTTAGCACCAAATTAGTTTCTTCACACCTTTGCAATACCAAAGCTAGGTGCTGCAAACATTCATCAAAAGAATTCCCAAACACAGAAAAGTCATCCATGAATATCTCCAGTGATTGCTCCACCATATTAGTGAAAATAGCCATCATACACCGTTGAAAAGTTACCGGTGCATTACACAAACCAAAAGGCATTCTCCTAAAAGCAAAAGTACCATAAGGGCATGTGAAAGTTGTCTTCTCTTGGTCTTCTGGGGCTATGGTAATTTGATTATATCCAGAATACCCATCAAGGAAGCAGTAGAAGGCCTTTCCAGCAAGTCTATCAAGCATCTGGTCAATGAAGGGAAGTGGAAAATGATCCTTCCGAGTGGCTTTATTGAGTTTTCGATAGTCCATGCAAATCCTCCAACTCGTGATTGTCCGGGTAGGAATCAATTCATTCTTCTTATTTGGAACCACAGTCATCCCTCCCTTTTTAGGAACACATTGCACTGGACTAACCCAAGAACTATCCGAGATTGGGTAGATGATGCCCGTATCCAGCCACTTGAGTATCTCTTTCTTGACAACCTCCTTCATAATAGGATTAAGACGCCTTTGGTGCTCAATAGACCCCTTCTCTTCATTTTCCAGCAAAATCTTGTGCATGCAAATTGTTGGGCTAATACCACGAATGTCAGCAATAGTCCATCCCAATGCAAGTTTGTGATCTCTAAGCACTCGAAGCAACTTATTTTCTTGTTCCTCAGTTAATGAAGAGGAAACAATCACAGGCAGAGTAGAAGCATCCCCAAGATAAGCATAACGCAAATGGGTTGGTAATGGCTTGAGATCCAACCTTGGAGGCTCCAAAATTGATGGCTTAAGAGATATTTTAGATGAAAGGAGCTCTAAAGGCTCAAACTGAGGTGACCTGAAAAGCTTAGGAGATGCGTCAAGCAGTTTAACACAATTGAAAACATCATCATCAACAAAGCTATCAACATGCTCACATTCCATGGTCAATGACAATGCAAGAGGATCATGGGGAAAAGTCTCATGAAAAACATCAGAAACAACATGGTCAAGTATACTTATATATGAACACTCCTCATGCTCATGTGGAAATTTAATGGCCTTAAAAATATTAAATGTTACCTCTTGATCTTGCACATGCATAGTCAACTCACCCTTCTGAACATCAATGAGAGTCCTACCCGTGGCTAGAAAAGGTCGGCCAAGAATCAAGGGGACATTGCGGTCTTCCTCCATGTCCAAGATGATAAAATCTGCAGGGAATATGAACTTGTCCACCTTAACAAGCACATCTTCAACAACTCCTCTAGGATAGGTGAAAGAGCGATCCACAAGTTGAAGTGTGACAGTGGTTGGCTTGCATTCCCCCAATCCTAACCTTTGAAATATGGATAGGGGCATGAGGTTTATGCTTGCCCCTAAATCACACAAAGCTCTCCCAGAAAATTGAGCTCCAATGTGACACGGAATTGTGAAGCTTCCAGGATCCTTCAATTTGGGAGGGAGCTTGTTTTGCAAAATGGCACTGCACTCCTTAGTCAAAGCAACAGTCTCAAAGTCACCCAACTTGCGCTTCTTTGATAGAATGTCCTTCATGAACTTCACATAACTTGGCATTTGTTCCAAAGCTTCCGCAAAAGGAATGTTTATGTGAAGTTTCTTGAAGACTTCCAAGAACTTTTGAAATTGTGTATCAAGCTTTTGCTTGGCAAAGTGGTTGGGGAATGGTAGAGGAGGAGTAGTGGTGGGCTTCTCATTCTTCTTCTTACTTTCTTCTTCATTGGCCACTTCCTTTTTCTTGTCCACCTTCACTTCTTCAACATCATCTTTTTCATGCTCCACCTCTTGATGCAAGAATTTAGTCTTGGGGTTTCTTTCAATTTCTTTCCCACTCTTAAGAGTTATGGCCTTGCATTGCTCATTGTTGCCACCTTTAGGATTATTGATTGTATCACTAGGAAAGGTTCCCAAAGGGCGATTACTCACTGTTTGAGCAATTTGACCAATTTGAGTCTCCAAGTTTCTCAATGAAGCGGCTTGACTTTGCAATAAAGCATCTTGGCGGGCCAAATGAGCATCTTGGCCAGCTAAGTGAGCATCCGTCTTGGCCATGTAAGCATCGGTCTTGTTAATGAAGGTCATGAACATGCTCTCAAGGGTTGAAGTCCGATCATGATAGTGCTCCTTAGGTGGGGTAGGTTGCGATTGGAAACCGGGTGGAAAGTTTGGAGCCATCTTGGGTTGAGTGAAGGAAGAAGAGGCTTGTTTGTTATTTCCCCAAGCATAGTTGCCTTGATTGCGTCCTCCTTGATTGTAGTTGTTGGTGAATGGTCGGTTAGGTCCTGATTGGCGATTTTGAGCCAATAATTGCACACTCTCCATGGTGTGAGGACATTGATCACTATAGTGTAGGTCTCCACACAAGTCACAAGCACTAGAAGAGCTTTCAACTGAATTCACATTCATTTTATCCAACCTCTTAGCAATGGCTGCCACTTGAGCTGAGAGAGAAGTGAGGGCATCCACCTCATACATACTAGCTACCTTCTTTGTATTCATCCTCTCAGTTGGCCATTGATAATTATTGGCGGCCATTTCTTCCAAGAGATCAAGAGCAGCATCAATTGGTCTAGCCATCAAGGCACCACCTGCAGCAGCATCAATAGTAGCTCTCTCTTGAGGAAGAAGCCCCATATACACAGTTTGAACTTGGAGCCACTTAGGAATGCCATGATGTGGGCATTTCCTAAGCATCTCCTTGAATATTTCCCATGCCTCATACAAGGTTTCACCATCTGCTTGCTTGAAAGAAGTGATGTCAGAGCGTAGCCTAGCTGTCTTGATTGGCGGGAAAAACTTGGCAAGAAACTTTTGGGCAAGGTCCTCCCATGTAGTGATAGAGTTAGCAGGAAGTGAGGAGAGCCATGCCTTAGCCTTATCCTTCAGAGAAAATGGGAATAGGCGCAAACGAATACCTTCCTCCGAAATGCCATTATTTCGGAAGGTATCACACACCTCCAGGAAGCTAGAGAGATGAGCACCAGGATCTTCACTAGGCAACCCACTAAACTAAACTGTGTTTTGTACCATCTGGATCAATGCAGGCTTAAGCTCAAAGTTATGAGCTTGGATGGCTGGCCTGCAAATGCTAGAATGCACATTCTGGAGTTGTGGAGAAGCATAATCCCGCACAGAGCGGGTTTGGTCCTCTGGATCTGCCATGTCACATCTAGTGTGAGTGGAACGAGGTTGGCGCGGGAATTGAAAGACTCTTTCTAAGTCCACACGAACAACAATATTTCCATAACTTCTAGAACAACGCATGCAAATAAAGAGGTACCTGAAAATAAAAGAAAATGACAAGTCAACAACTAGTAATTCAAATCAAAAGTAGCACACAACTATAGCCAATCCCCGACAACGGCGCTAAAAACTTGATGGCCACCTACAAGAGCGGGTAAAACGCCGCAAGTGCACGGGTCGCCAAGTAATATAATGTGAGTAAAAGAGTATCGTATCCACAGGGATTGGATAGAGTATGCTAGCGATAAACTAAACTACCATGTTCAAGCTTAAGCAAAATCGAATCAATGAGAATTAAGACTAAATAGTAAAGAAAACAAGAAAATAGAAACACTAACACAAATAAAAGCGAGAGATAACCAAGGTTAAAAGGTCTAGGGGACCTTTTTCACCCTCTACTTCACTTGGATAAACAAATCACTTAAATGAACATTAATGAATTGGGTTTGTCAGGATGCCAATTATAGTTAAAAGCCTATGTCTTGGTCAATTAACCGTGTCTCCTTCACCTAAAACACTAAGTGTCCTTGTGAATTAATGTGAAATCAACCCATTGAGCATTATCGTCAAGCATATACTATGCAAGGCCAATGGGTATGTTTCCATCCCATTGACTAATCCTCACACCTAAACCAATTAAGTGTAAAAGAACAAGCATTACCCATAGCCAAGGTCCAATATCTCTATTCCTATGTCTAGTTCAAGTGAATCCCCCAAATCAACTTAAATGGTGGCCAATCATGTAAGAGCATTAAGACTAGAAATGGGTAACCAAAACCAACATCATTAACATTCAAATAAGCAAATCTATAAACATCCAAGATCCATAGAGGGGTCCAAAGAATCCCCTAGCTACAAGTTTAGCTATCCATAATAGTGAACAAAGCAAAAACTAGTTCAAGATACATAATGAACATTAAAGACATAAAAAGAGAAAGGAAGAGATGAACAAAATGAAGCTTTGATCCTCCTCCTAGCCTTTGATCTTCAATCTCCAAGATGGGTCTCTCTCTAGTGTTGGCTTCCTCCAAAACCTCTGTTTTCTCCCTAAAAAATGTTGGAAAAGGCCGTAAAAAATGAACTCCTGCATTCTGCCCTAAGTCTGGTTTAAAAGTTTACTGAAAATGGGCTGGGCCGCGTCTGGGTTGCGACCCAGCGAAAGCATTAGGTCGCGACCCGACTTTAAAAACTGATCAGATGTCAGATGCGCCAAAGAGGTTGCGACCGTGATTTCAGGTCGCGACTCAGCAACAAAAACTTCATTTTCTTCATTCCTTGCTTCCTCCCTCCCTCTTAGCTTCCACTTGGATTCTCTTCAAGCTCCAAATTTCTACAATTTCCTTTGTCAAAAATCACCAAATGAGAATTTAAATTTGAACTTTCCAATTCACCTCAATAATCATGATTTAAGGCAATGAGTTTTTAACAAAAGTTTCAAGATAGCAAAGAAGCAAATTCTTCTTATTTTAATGTGTTTTACTTGGAAAATTAAGGACAAAGTATGTAATTTCAAACCAAATTAGAAGCTAAATAACTCCATAAACTGGAGTTATCAGTTCCTGCCTTCCATCCTTCTATTAGCTCCAAAACCCTTTAGAAGTGCTGAGAATACATGTTTTGAGTGATGACATAACAAATTTTAAGAAAATATTTTAAAGAATGATTAATGTTTTCTCTTGAATTTCTTGAGATAGTAAACAGGTCTTTCTGAATGTCATAATACATCTTGAATTGAAAAATAAATTCACTTTACATGTACAAACATGTTCTATCTCGTGTAGAGAGATAATAGTTTAATAAAAGTGAAATTTATATCATGCAAAGTACGTTTACATGATCAACGGATCAAATCATAAACAAGAAACCAAGACTAGGATTTTCAGAAGGTAGAATGTGATTTCAGAAAGTACTCATGAAATGAAGATATCAAGCCAACTCTGAAGCAAGTATGTTCTACAACCTTCAATCATCATCATCATCGCAATTGTTTTAATCATATACTTGCTCCGATTGAAGATTAAAATATCATTTGTTTATCAAGGAACTGATACCGTATAGTAAAACAATGCCCCTCAGTGAAAAAAAAAAGTCAAAACTAGTTACAGACTAGCACGTCATCTCTTCTGCTAACTTGGTCAACCACTTCAGCTTCAAGAAGGAAGTATCCAAAAACTTCGTTTAGAAAGTAAAAAGTAGTTTATAAAGGTAGTCTTAGAAACCACTATTTCACAACGGCTTCTACAAAAGCTCTGACACTAGATGAGCTATTCTTCTAGAAACATTTCCAAGACACAAATAGATGATTAACACATATCACTTGGCCAATAGATCAAGGGCAACAGTCACAAAAGGAGACTATCTATAGATAGAGATGCTGATGTTTCAAAGAAAATATCTTGACAGTTGCATAAGTGCTGATATGCTACAAAATTTTCTCCTCATTTTTTTTTTATGAAGATTATTATTTCTTATAATCAGTTTCCTTGCTTGTAAAATTCTTCTTTCTATATTCCTCAATAGTTTGTACGTTCTTGCAAGGAAGAATCATTAAAAAGAAGTCATTCAAGTTATCCCAGATCATTCATTGTATATTTTAAGGAAACTTAAGTGTAGGTCAGTTTGAGTTGCAAACCCAAACACACAAACCTCTTGCAACCTCGATCAAGTAGTGATTAGTGTGAGATGGCTTGGAGAGGCTAAGGTACAACTACTTGTAATATGACAGTAAGCTATTCTTGTTGGTCATGATTTAGCTTGGAGAGGCTAGTACAATAATACTCGAGTTAGTTTCGAGAGGCTAGTACAATACTACTCAGGTTAGCTTAGAGAGGCTAGTACAAGACTATTCGAGGTTCAGCTTGGAGAGGTTGGTGAATAACTAGTTAGTTTGTGACAGTAGGGATTGTCTACTAGTCATAGGTTATAGCTTAGAAAGCTACTACAAAGACTATCCTGTTTCTTTCTCAGGTTGAGAAAGGTTTAATCGAACTCACCAATATAAATCATCTATGCAACATTCCTTTTTCTCTTCATCCCCTTTACTTTTCTTTTACTGCCTTATGACTACTATTCTGTGTTTTATGCTTTATTCTCATATACAAGGTTTAATAGTTTTTGAGAAATTCAACATTAAGTTTTCTGAAGCTACTAACGTCTTTTCCGCTACGCTTCAAGCCTAAAGCTTGATAGTAACTTGTTTAAGTTTTCAGAAAAAGAAATGGAAGAAAAGAAAGAGATGAGCATAATTCAACCCCCTTTCTCGTGCTCATTTCTACCTATAAATGGCATAAGAGTTTATGCCTCTAAGGGGTTGATCAATCTAACGACTGTAGAGGACAAAAGATCTCAGGAAAATGGCACAGAATATTTATATAGCAGAAGGACACTCCATTAATAGACTATCATTCTTTGATGGTGGGGACTATGCCTACTGGAGGGATCGTATGGAACTATTCATAAAATACACAAGTCTCGACTCATGGGAAATAATACAAGAAGGCGATTATGTTCCAACTGAAGAGGTTCCAAAATCTAATGATGCACCCTCAACATTAAGAGAAGTCTCAAGGAGCAGGTAGGTAAAGCAACAAAAAGTCAGAGTTCAGTTGAACTCCAAAGGTAAGTTCCTGCTCATGTGTGCACTAAGCAAAGCTGAATATGACAAAATTATTGCTTGTGACACAGTAAAGGAGATATAGGACAGATTGCACATGTTGCACAAAGGTAGTGATCAAGTTAAAGAAACTAAGATCAGTATGCTGGTTCATCAATACGAAATGCTTAAAATGCCAGATTAGGAAAGTATTGATGAAATGACCACGAGATTTATGCATATCATAAATCAACTAAAAGGTCCTGGCAAAAAAGTATTTTAACTCAGAAATGTTTAGAAAAATATGGAGAAGCCTTCCTCCAAGATGGCTGCCCAAAGTCACAGCTATTACTAAAGCCAAAAATCTTCAAACTCTTGGCCTGGATGCTCTTATTATTGAATCTCTTAAAACCAACAAAGTCATGCTCTTTGAAATGCATGATGAATCAATAAAGAAGAGCAACTCTTTGTCCCTAAAGTCATCTTATCAAAAGCAGAGTAAAGCTAATGCAATGGAAGTTGTTGAAACCTCTGATGAAGAGGAATAATCTTATGAAGAATCTGAGGATGAAAATGGAGACAAGATCTCTATGCTTGTGACAAATGTGTCAAAAGCCTGGAGAGGCAAAGCTAAGAAAAGAAGAGACATAATCTCATGAAAGACAAAAAGGGCAGGGAAAATCTTGAAAGTGTAACTTGCTACAACTATGGTGAGAAGGGACACTTTAAACCCAATTATTCCAAGCTCAGGGTACCACAAAAAAGATTCAACTCCAAGAAGAAGAGCATGCTGGCTACTTAGAGTGACCCTAAAGAAGAAAAGGATGGATCAGAAGGTCATGATGAGCTAGAAGATGTTGTAAATCTATGCTTCATGGTTGTGTATACTTCAAAATAAGAATGTAAGGTAAGTGCATCTAAACGTGACTTCTCATATGATGAATTACGTGCATTATATGATGAGTTACTAGAAAATTCTCAAACTCTTTCCTTTCAATATTTCAATCTTAAAAGCAAACATTAGAAGGTTTCTTTGGAAATTGAAATGGCCAAGTTTGAAGCTGAGAATCTTAGGCATGAGAAAGAAAAAATATAAGGAGAAAACAAGGTTTTATATATCAAACTCAATACCTTGGAAACTAACGCTTCTAATAAAAATGAAAAATCTTAGAAAGTTATTTTTGAACTTGAAAGGACTTCACGGCTTCTCAAATCTGACCTCGAAAAAATGGTAAATGATTCAAAAAACCTTAATCTTATACTGGGAGGTCAAAAGCCATATTTTCATAAAATTGGATTGTGATATGAAGAGGAAATAAAAAAAAAAAAAGAAAAGCAACCTCATATAAGAAAGTAAAGAATAAAGTTTCTTGTACTTTATGCCATAAGAAGGGATACCCACTTGACAAATGTTTATTGAGAAAGAAATCTGTCAGAAAGAATGGGAAACCTCCTCCTTGAAAAACTAACCAAAACGGTCCCAAGAAAGTTTGGGTACCAAAAGCAAAAACTGTTTTTATTCCATGTATGTCTAAAAAGGCCCACTTATTAGGGTACCAAGGAACACACAGATGGTGACTACTCTAGAGACCTGTCCGGATCTAGGGGTAGATCAAGAGCATGAAGCCTAACAACTTTGGATGATTCATGTTCGATGACAGAGAGTTCTCAAGAAGAACTTTGCTAATAATCTCAAAGAACTAAAAGATAGTGTTGAGAAAATAAGTCTCAAGGAAACTTCTCAAAGCAAGCAGATGAAAGCCAGACCCTCAGAAAGTAGACTCCAAAATATAGATACTTCAGAAAGCTTGCTCAGAACTCCAAAGTAATTAGAAAGAAATACTTTTGAACCCGAAGAAGAGCAATCTAAAGATAAAGAAGAAGCTGAAGAATCTCAAAGGTATAGAAACTACAAAGGATTTTCTTATTTAAAAATAGTTTTTCATAACAGAGTTCTTAGAGACATTTCCAAGGGCATGAGAACTAGGCCATTCCTTATAAATATATCAAACTATGCTTTCATCTCCACCATCGAACCTGAATGTATTGAAGAAGCTTTGAGTAATCAAAGCTGGGTAGATGCTATGCAAGAAGAACTAGACCAGTTCAAGAACAACAAAGTCTGGACTCTTGTTGAAAAACGCAAGAGGAAGGCCATCATCAGGACAAAATAAGTGTTCAGAAATAAGATCGATGAAGCTAGCAAAGCCATCAGGAACAACTCAAGTTGGTTGTACAAGGTTATAATCAATAAGAGGGAATTAACTATGATGAAACCTTTGCACCAGTAGCTAGACTAAAAGCCATTGGAATGCTACTTGTTTTGGCTGCCTTCAAGGGATTAGCTCTTTACCAAATGGATGTTAAGTTTGCCTTTCTACATGGATTCCTCTTTGAGGAAGTATACGTGAAACAGCCTGCTACTTTTGAGAGAACAAACCTTCCTAACCATGTCTTCAAGCTAACAAAGGCTATCTATGGTCTAAAACAAGCTCCTCAAGCTTGGTATGAAAGACTGAGCACTTTCTTGCTAAAGAATGGGTTCAAGAGAGGTAATGTTGTTACTACTCTTTTTTCTCTTAAACAAGATAATTACTTTATGATACTTCAAATATATGTTGATGACATTGTATTTGGCGCCTCTGATCACTCTCTATGTAAAAAGTTTTCAAAATTAATGCAGAGTAAATTTGAGATGGGCATGATAGGTGAACTCAAGTTTCTCCTTAGTTTGCAAATAAAACAATAAAAAAAAATGGAACTTTGATCCATCAAGAAAAGCATACAAAAGAGCACTTGAAGAAATTCAATATGGATCAAGCCAAACGGATGAGTACCACCATGGATCCATCTCAAATCATTAATGCATATGAGAATGGTGAAAAAGTCTCAGAGAGTAATTATTATGGAATGATTGTTTCATTGTTGTATCTTACAGCCAGTAGACCAGAAATTCAATTAAGTATGGGAATTTGTGCTAGATTCTAATCTAGTCCAAGGCAATCACACTTAAAATGCTGTTAAGAGAATTTTTAGAAATTTATCAGGTACCACTAATCTCGGCTTGTGGTATAAGAAAGGTACAGCTTATGATATTGTAGGTCATTGTGATGCTGATTTCGCTGGATATAAGGTGGAGAGAAAGAGCACCAGTGGTTGCTACTATTTCTTTGGAAAAGGATTGATCACTTGGTCATACAAAAAGAATAATACAATTGTACTCTCTACTGCTAAAGGCAGAATATGTAGCTATTGCAAATTGCTGCACCCAGATGCTATGGATAAAGAACCAGCAAGAAGATTATCACCTAAGGCATTCCAAATCCTATCATATGTGATAATATTAGTGCTATTAATCTTGCTAAAAATCCTATTCAGCATTCTAGATCTAAGCACATCGATGTAAAACATCATTTTATTCGGGATCATGATATTAAGTTAGTGTTTATGAATATTGAAGATCAAGTGTGATATGTTCACAAAACCATAAGTTAAATATTGTTATTGTGTTTTGAAAAAGCTTTCAAACTTAAAGGATTTTAAATCTACATAAACATTAATGCACAAACATCTCTGGGCATTCTCCTCTTTATTGCTCTAAATCGAAGCCCAAGCAAAATCATCAGTTCATAAGTTCAAAATATATCTGTTTGCATGATCAGCTAATTGGTTAGAAGATCAGAAAGTTGGTTTGCAAGATCAGAAAGAAGATAGGGTGATAAGAAAGATGAGAAAAAAGGTCAAAAAATGGGGTATAGACGGTCTTATGAGGTTTAGAATATAAAGATGAGTCTATGGAAAAAATATGGTGCAACTCTGATAAGTCAGAAAGTGAAAAGCAAAGCTCAGAAAGTAACATCCTAAGACAGTGATATCAAGAGTCAAAAACCACTTTTTCTAAAGAATGATGAAAAAGGTAGGATAATTCCTACTCTTTTGAATTTCTATCTCCTGCATCGATTCACCTTCAATCAGTCATATCTCATCACTTAAATAACCTCCCATTCCACACACGTCACACCTTTGCTATCATCTTCTACTATGGGCCTCTTCAACCATTTTATATTATCTTCCTCTCAAACCCTCATTCTGCAACCTAAATTGATCCATATCTCACCCAAACTCTCTATTCCTTACATCTTAACCTCTTCAAGACTCAACTTTTCTTCTTCTACCTCACATACACAACTCTGTAATGGCTGAAGGCAAAAATCGTGACCAATTTATTGATGGTAGAGCTTCTTTTCACATGTATGATGATCCACAAATGCAGGATCACTATGAAAAAAACTTTGCATCAAGAAAGATGGCACCTGGAAAGTCTCTGAGAAAGGATCTTCGTGAAGAAATATCGATTCTAGATGAGGTCTTTTCACTTCAAAAATGGGAAGAGTATCTAGAGATCAATGAAGGAGTCTTCCTAAGGTTGGTTACTACTTTTTATTCTCATTTGGAAAGAACTCCAGATTCATCCATAAAGACAGTGATTAGAGATTGTGATATCAAAATCTCTCCTACAAGACTCTCCAAGATCATAAAGGCACCAAACGCTGGAATCATCTGTAACTCTTGACTACACTGGGCATAGTCCCAAGGGAAAAATGAAAGAGACGTGTCAACATATCTTACTGATTCCATTCTTCACAAGCCAAATGAGATTACTACTGCCATGCTAAGTGCTAGTGCTAGAAAGGTATATATAATGGTACAATTTTCTATTCTTCCTCATATTGGAAGCATAGATGCACTAGTTGACATGGACTGCATGGTCCTGTATTGCTTGATGGCAAAAAGAAAAGTGAACTTGCCAAGACTTATTCTGGACTATGTGATCAATGCAACCATGAAAGAAAAAAGGAGAACTATTAGCGTTCCGTATGGGATGCTGCTGACAAGACTTCTCCAACAAATGTGTTTTTCACTTATCATGGAAAGGTATGAATACATGGAAGAAACTGTATTCACACCCTCTTCTTTTTGAACTTTAGGGAAAATGACCACCATCTCAATGTCTGAACTAATGGGGCAGAGTCCCAAGACAAAGGGAGATCAACCCAGAAAAGCTTCCAAGAAGGCCGAGTCTCAAAAAGAGATTGCTAAAGGAAAGAGAAAATTAATCTTCTTGGAGAGTGAATGTAACACCCTCCCAAGTACAACGTTATCCTTAAGTCAAGACATCGTACTCGAAAGTTGTTACTTATAGCATAAGGGACCTTTCTTAAATATCTATGATAGGCTCGACTAACACGTGTAATAACTAAGCGTAATCTATTAAAATATATGACAAAGAAACACAATATTTATTTAATACATAGCTAAGTACAAAAGGAAGCTTTACTATGAGCTTTAATATATATCCATTCTATATTACATTTATATACATATTCATTCCATTAAGTACAGTATAATAAAAGTATTAAACACTACACTATTGCAGTTCTGAGTTCTTTTGCGAAGTAGCCTCATAGTCCTCTGGTCTAACCTGGAGACGACACGGGAACATAAACAAGTAGGGGTGAGAATTATATAATTCTCAGTAAGGCAACTCCCTAAATACACAATAATAATGTCATCATCATTGTCCCAACTACTTCGGTTTATTAAGAAAATGTGAGCATGCATCATATATCGAAGGTTCATTTTAAAGTTCAAAAATCATTGTTCCGAAGTGGATCTCTTTTATTATTCAATCACTTAATATACACATGCTTTACTAGATAACATTATAGTAACTCATTTACCACTTTATGTGCCCTCAGTACCTCGAAGGGAATCCTATACACATCATCCCTATCTTGTCATGCCCTTGTCATAATAAAGGGGACCTTTCCATACCCTTGTCATATTAAGGGAGACTTTTACATGCCCTTGTCATTTAAGGGGACTTTTTCTTCTTTACTTAGCATATACATCATCCTCAAGCTCACATATATAAGCATCACAAACATATATGCATTAACATCAATTTCTAGCCTTCTTAATACTTCAACCATATATATATATATAGGTCACTCATTCCAATCCTTTCTTTGTATAGGAACATTTATCATGAGCACTCACATTTATATAGGTGTAACATTATCTTTAAGCTCACATAGTATCAATGAAATCAAATCATATACATTTCATCATCTTTTCAGCCAATCTAGTATGCTGCCAGAATTTCGGTTCTAAAGAAAATTATGGTTAAATTAGTAAACATCATTAGAACAGAGCAAAAATAATTTTCAAAGACAATTCAATGTATCAATGAGCTCCTGTAAAATTTTCAAATAAATTTTCTGGCTATATTTATAAAATGTCACAATTTCAGAGGTCAGAAACTACACAATTTGAGTCAACAGTCACAAGTCTCAATTTTTATACCCTATCAAATCATACAAAAATTGACGTTTCAACTTCAAGCTCCTGTAGAAATTTCAGCTTAAAATTCGATCATTAGTCGGGGTAACAAAATTAGACAAATTCAGTGCTACAAATTGGACTATACAGGTAGAAACCCTGACCTGTTCGATTTTCCAATTTTTAAAAATAGGAAAAGTGCTTAAGATGAGCCAAGAAAATTAGTGGAAACTCTTCCATATGGTCGCTTCATCATATAAGATTTTTAGCTCATAATCATGTCTCTAAATTAGTGAGAAAAATCAAAGTTTTTTAGCTACTTACTCAAACACAAGATTTCTAGCAGCAATGGTCAGAATATGTATTAAGAAAATAGCTTATCTAACTTCATCCAAACCCTCTACCAAAATTAACACATCAATATTCATATATAATTAGCCAATAAAACCAGGAATTTTGAAATTAATCAATCAGAAAATTCCAAAACAAAATTAGAAAGAAAAGTGGATGAAATAAGCCATACTTGGTAGCTTTAGTGATCTTGGCTCCAAAGATAATCTTGTTCACTTCAAAGCATTATAACCTACACCAAACACTTCCTTATACAATAAAGGATGATCTCTCAAGGTGGTGAGGAATTAAAATTTCAATTAGTTAGATTTGTAGGTATTGATGTGTAGAACAAGTTTAGTGAAGGAAGATTTTGGTTTTGACAACTCTAGGCTAGTGTTTTTGAACTTTAAAATCAAGAGGAAGCTTTTGGAAATGGAGGCTGCTCCTCCTCCTTGATGCATGGCCAAGAATGCCTTTTGCTTCTTGGACAAGATTTAGTTGTATTTATCTTGTAAGAATGTTGGAATATTATAATATATAATTAAGTAATCTTTGACCTAAGAAAGAAACATTGATGGCTAAGATTAAATCTTGTAATTCAAGATTGAATCTTGGTCATTCATTTGACATAAGTGGATAATCTTCTTTAATTTGTAAAGATTAACTTAGTTTTTAGTGTTAAAAATCACACACCGAAATTTCATCGAATGGGTAAAACAATGTACCTGGGTAATCAACTATTGCCCGAAAATCAATTCTAGGTATAAAATATTTATTCATACTCATTTATAATATTAATCATATGATTTCTCAGTTTCGAGCATCTCCGGGCCATAATTCTGGGGTTTCGGCTGTCTCGACGGGTCTATGGGGCTCGCAATGGTACTATTCACATTTTTTGAAATTACAGATCTATTAAATCGTCCTCATCATTTCCATGTTTGTCAGATTTTTGAAATTATGACTAGTAAAGATCAAATTAATTTTTGTATAATTTTTTATGTGAAAATCACACATCGAAATTCCACCCATAGGATAAGATATTGGAACCTAGGTAAAATAATAATAAAGGAAAGGTCAAGATTTAAACTTGCTTTTTAAGTTTCAATCTTTGCTATCCACTTGGCAATATGTGATTGGTAGAAGTTACTTAGCCACCAAGTAACTTTTACGGTGTTAAAAATCACACACCGAAATTCTACCAAACAAATAAAATGTCGTACCTGAATAATCTAACATTGTCCGAAATGTAATTCTAGGTATAAAATCTTTATTCTTACCCATTTCTAATCTTAATACTATAATTTCACAATTTTGGGCATCACTGGGTCCCAATTCTAGGGTTTTGATGATTCTGACGGGCCCACGAGGCCTACTAGATTACTATTCATTTTCTTTTAACAGATCCATTGGATCATCCTCATCATTGCTACGTTCGTCAGATTTTTGAAATTATGACTAGAAAAACTCAAATTAATTTTTAAATAATTTTTAGGGTACTACATATATTTTAACTTCAGTTAAATGAGTAGTTAACGAGATACAAACAATGGGGTGGAGTGTTAATTTTCTATAAGTTTAGGGTTTAGTGTCATTTTCACAAACCTCTAGGGTGGACAATGTTATTTTTACTATTTGTTAATAGAAAAGGTTGTTTTGGTGGCTCAAATATGTCATTGTCTTGTCCATATAAATGTCATGTTATATATGTAAAAACTTTATTTTTCGTCTTTGATGTTCTAAACTTGAGGGTTTGTAGTTGGACATGCCAATAAGATCTAATTCATTTGAAAAAACATGACCAGATAAAAACAAAGCTTTCATAACATACACATGAGATAAGAATGGATACTTCAAACCCAGATCAATCATACTAATTAAAAAAAAATGAATGTATAAGTGAATAGCTAGGATAATATGGAAATTTTATCACAATATTAGGGCTAAAAATGAAATAAAAAAATTGAAATAAAATCACTAAAGGTCAGAGACAAAATAGAGCTTTTATCAACCTGCTGATCATTTGTTTTTTTGTGCCATCAAATCCATAGGATTTTCATTAGTTGGAGAGTATATGAGTTTGTTTACTTAGATGGATTCTAATAAATATAGTTATAACACATAGACCCATAATTGGAGATTGTAGGATAAAAAAGTAATTAATAATAACCTAGAGTAAATCTGACTTGGTTCATTATGAAATATTATTTCATTTTAAAACTTTAGTTCTTAAAAGAATAAATTCATACACTTTAATTATTAATATATTTCATGTTATAACATATCAAGTCCTGTTCAAGCTAATCTTCAACTAAACAAGTATATGAGTGTGCACTATGTGACACCCTAAATATTTACCTCTTATGTTATAATTAGCCAATTATTAGATTTCTACATTTCGACTTCTTTCATTTAGTTTAGACTAAAACCCCAAATTGGTCCCTTAGATTTGCATTAGGGGACAAGTTAGTTCCTCAGATTTTGAAAATCTCAAATTAGTCCTTCATATTTAAAAAATAGGGACAAATTGATCCCTCTGTACAGTTCCGTATAGTTAAAAAAGGGGTAAATTGGTCCCTCTGTACATTATACGAAATTGTACGAATGACCAATTTGTCCCCTTTTTAAAACTCGAAGGACCAATTTGGGATTTTCAAAACCTAAGATACTAACTTATCCTTCAATGTAAATCTGAGGGACCTGTTTGGGTATTTAGTCTTTAGTTTAATTGAAAATACTTTTAGCAGAAAAAAGAGCATACTTTTTTTTTGTTGAAAACATAAAATGACAAGAGCCTCATTTGTAAGTGCATAATACAAACTAATGCAATCTATGAATAAAACATTTCATGACAATAAATACACGGAAGAACAAATCCTAGACATAGTAAGCATTTTAACATCACAAACTAGCACATCACCATTTAATAAGATATTAGTATATCATAAGAGGGCATGAATCCGTGGAGAACAACCACACCTAATACAAGTCGCATAAGATATAACATAGGATCCTATTAAAGAGCATGACAAAAATGAATTTAAGCTAAGAGTTGATGTTAAGCCACAATCTCAAATACAATAATCCATAATACTAGGGAAATCTTAACACATAATGGAAATATATAAATGAAATCAATAATCTACATTTTTTAGAATATAAAATAAAAGTTTTGTAATGTATGGCATCTAATCTTTAAGCATACACAATCTCCAAAGATAATGGGACTTAATGGATTCCAGCATCCTGATCTGCTGGCTCATCTGAAGACGACATAGAAAATAGAAAAAGGGTGAGAATCCAAAAGAAGACTAAATAGCTATATAAAAATAGTTTAAGTGTCATCGTTGTAATCTCTAATTACTTCACTTTAATTATGAAATAAGTGAGCATACTTTATTTCATTCTAGTTCACAAACTTGAATTCCGAAGTGACATACATTTTAAGAGTTAAGAAAATCTCTTTGTTAAAGAATAGTAAAATAAAATGCATGGCGTTACTAGCATAATAAAAAACATACAAAATGAGACATGTACGAAAATCTAATTAAACAAGTCATCTCACATCTTTAGCACTTTAATTTACTTAACTTTATTTTCTTAAACATGTCATCCTCTCTTATGCCACCTTGACCAACCATGTCCCCGCCCCAATGATTTAACTATTGCCTATGCTCCGAATCACCTATTGCCTAGGATGAATGCAACCTAACTAGCTGTTGCTAGATTTAAATGGGGATAGAAGGCGAACATGTAAACCTTAACTTTAACTTCCTTACATCTTATTTTGCAACATTATGGCAAAGTCTCATAAATTATTAGGATACATAAGCATAACATTTATGTATTTGATAACAGCTTAAAATTCTCATCCAACATACTTTGGTTTGCACCCTAAGGTCTATGAGACATAATCCTAACTCATACCAACACTCTGATCCTCACTTTGTGTTAGAATGAGTTATGTCATGTCATAGTCCATGGAATACTCCCCATCCACATAGTATTCAATCATGCATTTCCAACAATTTCACATTTCAATAGAGAGTAAATCAATATATAAACATAAACACAAACAATGCTGAAGTAAAAGGACCAATCTCAGCTAGCATATTTTATAGATGTATTTATATATATCATTATCAATCAAAGCTAGGCAAAGCCACAATTATTTCAAAGTCCAACAAAAACAAGAATTCAAGTTTAGGCCAAAACTACACAATCCACATGAACTAGTCAAACACCTAATCAAGTTCCATTTTTCATTTTCCAAACACTTAAATGTACACAAGGATGATATATCAACAGTCGAAATTTACAGGTGATAACCCAAACTCCTCAACTCAACAAAATCCTCATTTATGTAAAAAATCAACATGATGCATTTGAAATTAGCTAAACACAACCAAAATTCCATTTATCACTTTCGAATTTTCTTTCTACATGTGAAAGACATTACCCAACTAGCAAAACACTCCAGTACATCTTCCAACTATTCTTTTTGGTTCAAACCACCACTTTTTCAGGTGCAATAACTACTATAAAATAATTTTTTGCATACAACACACATGTCTCTTATTCCAAAAAGATCCCGTGCACACATTTGAAAGAAAATCAGCTTTCTTCCAAATTAAATCACAAGGACCAAAACTTTAACTCGTATAGAGCATACTTTTAAGAATTTCTAGCAATATAGCAGTATGAGAACATGGAACCTCAATACAAACAATCTCATTTTCAAGCAAACCAACAAAGCTCATAATCCTACTATTAGATCTCCCCTAAAACCAAATTTTCTCTCGCTTTTTGGGTCTCAAAAGAAATTCCAACAACATATTTCTTTCATTTATGAACCATAAGCCTCACGTTAACTCCAATCTCGCACAAGACAAGTTAAACAACTCGAAATCTCACTTGGCACCCATGAAATCCAAATTTTGAAATAAGAGCAAGTAAGATTAAAATTCATCATCATCATCAAGTCAAGAAACATAAGACTCTATCAAAAACTCAACATTTTCGAATTTGGCAACTCACAAAACAAAAACATAAACAAACCCTCCATTGGTGCTAGATAAATCAATAAAGGTAAATGTTTTAAAAGACAAAACTCCTACTTTAAACACTTGAATTCAACATTCCCAATAACTAAGCGCTGTCCAAACAAATTTTCTGCACATTTATGCATATACATCTATTAGAACTCATGAAATTTCATCATTTTCATATCCTATGCAAGAACACAACACAAAAACTTCATTCTGAAAATTTTTCAGCACAAAACAAGAATTCTTTGGACCTTATATGTTTGTTTGAAAGACACTCTTGACACACATACATACATACATATATATATATATATATATATATATATATTTCATCAAAATTCCACAAAATAATAACAAAATCATGATATAAAAGGAGTTCTCACATTAAGCCTGAAAATGTATGTCAAAATAAAGGCTTTAAAATTTGATTTCCTTCAATAACTATTATTCAACAAGGCACATAATCTCTATGAAAGACTAAATTTTGGATTTATTCAAGTAAAAAGCCAAAATCACCTAAACCCTAATTTAGGGCACATAATAGCAAAATAAAACAAGTGAGAATATATAAAAACCCTACCAATGTTGAAGGACTAGCTAGAAGAAAGGATGGCCCTTGATGCTCCAAAAGTTTAGGAAGAGCAAAATTTCCTCCTTTCAACAAAGAAATAGCTGCAGCCAGCACACAAGGAAGAATGAGAAACTTGAGCTTTTAACAATAAAGGTGGGTGGTTGTTTAGGTGTTTAATAGAGGAAGTATTGATGGGTTTTGATTTTTATGGAGGATTGGGAACGGTGGCTAAGGTTGGAGGTGGACGAAAGGAAAAAGAAGATGAAGTGAGTAGGATGGTGTTTGAGATGAAAAGAAATAAAAATGAATAGGTGTGGGAAAGAGCCGCTATTTTTTCTTTGAGTAGGGGTGGGGTTTTTGTATCATTTTGTCCAAGAATGGGTGTAATTGTAAGGTAATTAGGGTAAGTGAGGGGTAGTTCAAGGATTTTACAATAAAAGATAAATTAAAATAATTCTAAAATGAATTACTAACAATTTTCACAAATACTTTTATTCAACAAATATTATTATACTCTAGTGTCTTAGAATTTGAATTTTGAGAGGCAATTTGAAATTTTGGATTGGAGGGAGTTGTAATCTTCAAAAAGTATTCATTTTAGTTTTTAAAATAGTTAAACATAAAAATTAACATAATTATACATTTAAGTTATTAAAAGACTCAAATTAATTAGGAAAGATTAATTATTCATTAATTAAGATAATTAACTCCTAATTAGACTTAGAAAACCTTAATTAACCACAATTAACAAACAAATAACATAAAATAAAAATTAGGGTATTACATGTTAGGCATGCCAGATTTTGTAAATCAAATAGCCTTAGGAGTTCAATTCTAAGTCAATTTCAATTCCAACATCCAAATGAATTTCTTATAGGAAAAACTAATCTCTAATAATTTATAAAATATTTTAAATTAATTTTTCGGCTAAAACATATAAATAAATAGGATAAAAAAAATATTAAAGTAATTAAAGAAATAATTTATCTTATAATCAACTTACATTTTAATTATGAATATGATAATGTACATTTTTTTTTATTAGAAAACCATTTTTAACATAGAGCAAATTGGAGATTTTAGTGAACTTTAGTCTCCTTTATGTGTTGCATACTTGTAATTTTAAATAGGGTAAAAAACACTAAATCTCATGAAGTATCAAGAAATGACATTCCACCCCATTAGTTTAAAAAATTCCACTCCATCTCATTTAATTTCACTAAGGGTTTGTTTGGTGCAGTCTCCTTTATGATTTGAACTTTTATAAATTATATAAACATAATTATAAAATAAGTAATAAAATAAAATATTCATAGATTGCTTTTTACCGAATTTGATATTTTTCTTGAATTTGTACTTGTTCATGATTAACACTATTTTATACTATTAGTTCATAGAAATTAAATTCATAAAAAATATTAAAAGTTAAAAATAATTTTTAATTAGGAAATTAATAATAAAAAATTTGAAAGAAAGAAGATATAAAAATTAAATGAATATGTAGAATAATATTAAAATATAAAAATAAATAATATATGATAAATAATATTAGTACTAAATAATATTAATATAAAATATAATTATATGAACTAGAGTCAAAATATTAAAATTAATTGTCATTATAAATCAATAATTTAATTATCACAGTTAATAATAAATTATTTAGTATAATTTCACACTATTTTAAATTTTTGTAAATTAAAACTGTAAAATTAATTTTATACTATCAAATAATAAAAATTTAAGAAATTGTCAAACCATAGTGGGTAATTAAATTGATTTTAAAGGGAATGATTAATTGAATAATAATATAAAAAATTTATATACTATTATTGAATTAAAATTAAATTTTTATTTCTTTTATAAATTTATTTCATATAATATTATATTCTTTATAATACTTTCAACTTGTACATTTTTATCATAATACGTATAATGAACATGGAATCGAACGGAACTATGTCTACACTGCACACAGCAACAGAAAAAGCAACACGCGTAAAAACCGTGTCAATGCTAAAGCTGTAAGCCCACTTATATACATAATGGTGCGTTCCTCTTCATGCAAATAGTTAGGGCCTATCCCCTCCCCTGTATCCATGAAGATTGCATATGGGCCCCACGTGCCCGATCCACTGGTCACGTGCCTAGCCCTCCTACACTCTATCATGTTGATTTATGATAGAAAGTTGCTTACACCCGCCGAGTTACCCGCCACCACGACCTATACTTTTCGTATATTCTGTCCAGTTATAAGTATTTATTAAAATTTAAAAAATAATTAATAAAAATTATGATAAGTTTATTAACTTGTTCTAATACATTATTTCTCTCTCTCTTCCTTTGTCAATGGCCGCCACCACGGCCTATACTTTTCGTATATTCTGTCCAGTTATAAGTATTTATTAAAATTTAAAAAATAATTAATAAAAATTATGATAAGTTTATTAACTTGTTCTAATACATTATTTCTCTCTCTCTTCCTTTGTCAATGGATCAACAGTATTAAATAGAAATATTATTAATAAAAAATAATTACTACTATTTAAACTTTTAAAATAAATAAATATATTTAGATAAAAATAAAATTTTAAAATAGACTATTATTAAGGAGTAATAAATGTTCTTTGTACATAAACTTATTGGAAGAAATTTATACATGCTGAGTCAGCGGTAGAAATTATAAAAAATGGAGAGAAAAATGAACTATGAGAATATCTTTCCCAACGTTCACCTAGCAATTAGTAAAGTAAAATTTTATTTATACTTATTTTATATAAAATTATGTATCAATTTATATCCTATTTATTATTAAATATAATATATATCTTACTTAGAAAGGATTTTATGGGTTTTTTTTTTTTAGGGTTTAAGGTTTAGGGTTTTTACATTCATAAAGGATATGAGTTGATTCATTTTACACTTCATCCAATTATAAATAGAATATGGGTTGATTCAATTTACATTCAAGATATAAATAACACATTTTATTAGCAAGCCATTACAGTGTATGCTCGTATGTATGGGACCCACCCCTCAACCATTTCGATACTTTTCTTAACAATCTACCTGACGCGACAAAATCGGGAGCGTGGCTTCGAGGGACCTAATCACAATTGATGGTTTGTTTTTGCCAAATAAGTCTTTTATTGTTATTTATTTTGATGCTGGTACAAAGAAACAAACTAGTTTCCAAAAGGATCACATCAACCTGCTACACCGTTTCAGTTGTGATTTGTAGAGAGAAATGCGTTTGTCCTTGTTGGCTTTACTTCCCCTCATCTGGAAACGGGACTTGGGCGCTCTGGTTGATCAAATGGATGTAGAAATTGTTGAATACAATTGGAGCACCACGTGCTAATAATAGATTAATACTTTAAATAAAAACAGAACATTAACGATAAATTCTCATTGAAATATCATTATACTATTAGATATGAAATATAGATTTTTTTTCAAGGTATTTACTATCGACTATAATAACTAATCTCCTTAAGACAGTAATATTTTTAAGGAGGTAATCCTCTATTCACAATACTCTTTTCATAAACACCTCCATCAATCAAACCCTAAATTGCTAAGTAAATTCAATTAGTTACTAATTGTGTTAGGTCTCAAAGTTATATAAAAATTTAATGAATTTTTCTAATTTGGAGTACTAATTTAATAAATTTAAATTACCAACATATTCGTGCATTAAAATTTTTAAAAATAATAGCTATTCTTTTAATAATTTCTTTATCAGTACTCTTAGCATAACGCGGTAACCCCAAATAGATCAAGCTGAGAAATCTGATTGTGAATTACCCCACATTCGCACAACCAATCAGTGCAACCACCAGCATCAGGTTGCTTTCTAGTGTGTGTCAGTTAAGGACATTGATGACTTTCAGAATAAAGAGCGTTTTAATCGAGTGCAATTGCAAGATCAAGGACACAGTGAGTGGAGATCAAGATAATCAAAGGGGGAAAAAAAAAGTAGGAAAAACGAAAAAGCAAATGAAAAAACGAAAAAGCAAGTGAGAAAGAAAAACAAAAGCAGAAAAGACAAAACGAGTGCCGCAAGCAAACTGAAAATGCATCAACACAATTTGCTAAAGCTACGGCAATGGGTTGCTTTCCTTCATTTTTGTTTTTTATATATTTTTTATTGGCTGTTAATATGGCCATGCTTTACTTAACTCGGTGGAATTAGTCCCAATGGAAAATATTAATTAAGCAACTTTTGATTAAATCACACCCGCCTTTTTCGTTTTGCCTGCATATAAGTCTTCGTCGCTACCCCACCCCATGTGGCTCTCTTCCTCTCCTTCATTCCGTCCTTAATTCTCCTTTTACTTTTTCTGTGTTTCTATAAATCATCCAAAGTTCCACTCTTTAGTTACATACACTATGCCGTATCACCTTAATAAACACCATGTTTAACGGATTATAGCACAATCACTGTGCCTGCTCCGCCTTTGTGTTGGTGGTAGTATTGATTTGTTTTGTTGTCTTAAAAGTTGGGTTGCACTGATAATCCAAAATGGTGGGGTGGCCTCCAGTAAGGTGACCAGTGAGTTTTCTTGCAAGGAACCAGCAATGAAGGGTGTTTACTTTAATGGGTTGTCTTTCCTCTTGTTCATCTTCCCCGTAGCAGTGTCTCTTAGCTCAATCTCAGCTTTATCTCAAAGTGGGTCAAACATACATACTATCAAGTTTATCATAGGTTGGTGCTTTTTGCAGGTTTCTCTGCAACATTCATTCTTGTGAATATACTTCGCATTGATTGTATTGGTGATGGGTTAATCGTAGATCTTGTTCTCTCACACTTGTTTGGTTTCTTCTCTCAAAGCTAAGGAATTGGAAGGAAAGATAGCCCAAAAAGGGATTGATGAAAAAAAGAAGAAGAACAAGAAACAAATAAAAGAAAAATAAAAAAGAAAGTGTCACTCATGCTTCATTTCACACTAGGTTTCTTGCTAGTGGCTAGCATAAACTGAATTAAGCTCAAGTTGACAATTTTGTTGCTGATTGATAATTTGTCTTTCTACCAACCAATCATGGAATATCCTTCTTTCGATAATGTATTAATTATAATGCTTTGAAGGGCATAATTTATGCAACTCAATAATGTAGTTTTGGATAATCCGTTTTGCTGGAAAGTGTTTGTTGTTATTTAATCTCTGTGCTCCTACCTTGTTCTGCTTTTAGGAGAAGAGAATTTGGGCCCATGGAAGAATGACGTCACACAAGGTGCTCTAGCGCCAAGTCCTGGAACGGATGCTCCTGCGGGTAACCTTGTCCTGGCGGCTAACAGGACAGATAGGCCGGACATTCTAAGACGATTTCGACGTTATCGAGGTGGTTGGGACATTACAAATCGGCATTATTGGGCCGTAAGTACCATGATTCCTGTTTATCATCTTCTGAAATGGCTGGTTTATTATTATTTTCATGCCAATTGGATAATGATAAGTGAAGTTCCTGATGACGACTCTATTTCTATTGGCCTGTCCGGTGAAATTTTGCTTATAATAGATGTGCATCATTGACCATGTTTCTGTTGTTGCTCTGAAATTTTTTGCGGTTGCTGTAACGAGGTAAGGCTAATGACTTGAATTTTGAAACTGAAGTGCTCAGATGAGGGGGTGATATTTATTTTGCATATTACAGTCTTGGCCACTGCTGTATAATTTATCAGCTGGATTCTGGAGACGTACATGTCTACCCAATCTTCAAAATTTCATTGCATTTTATCTGGACCTGTATTTTTCAGTTCCATTTTGGTTCTACTTTCTGCTGATTCTTTTTGCCCCTCTTGTTCAAAGCAGCTCCATAGTACTGTTATTTACTTCAAATAACTAGTTTGTAATCATTATCTGAGCAGTCAGTTGGATTCACTGGTGCGGCTGGCTTCATCCTTGCTGTGCTGTGGTTTATTTCGTTTGGCTTGGCGCTTGTGATTCATCTTTGCTGTGGATGGGGGATTAACATCAAGGATGAGGGATCAAATTGTTCACAAAGAATTTGTCTTATGTTGCTTTTGATATTCACCTGTGCTGCAGCGTAATTCTCTAAACTTTGTTTCAATGTTCATTTGTTATATACTCTTCGCATAATGCTTTGTTTTCTTATGCTCTTGTCCTTTGAATCATTGATGTCCAAAGTTTGTTCTTTAATAACCTTTTCTCATGATTGGTTACAGAGTAGACTTTTTGCAACTCTACCTCATATGCCAGCATGCTATGAATGCTACTAATAGGATTTCATGAAAATACCAATCTTGATAATAGTTTGGTTATAATATCATTTATTTTCCATTGGCGTTTATTTCTAAATTTGAATTTACATTATCAGGAATTATATTTTTGGGAATGATATTTTTAGAAATATTATTCCTAGGTATTTTAAATAAATTGTTTTTTTAGCATTAAATATTTTGTAATTATTTGTTGAAATTCTCAAAAATAAATTTAAAATTTATTTATTTTGTAATATATATATATATATATATATATAGGAATATATATCATGATTTTCAAAAGATCCCGAAGAAATTTATTATTATTATTATATTACAAAATGAAATTTACACTTCCAGAAAAAAAAACATAAAATTAACAATTAATTTCTTAAAATTTGTTTATCTTGATCAACATAGCAATTAACAAAAATTTTTAAGAATTTGTTTATCTTGATCAACATAGCAATTAACAAAAATTTTTAAATTGAGAACGTAATAGATTTATGAAATCAGATGAGTGCGAGTAAATGAAAATTGTGGGGAAAGTCAAATTATGCAAGGATATTTTTGTGTTTTGCTAAACAACTACCATTCCCAATTCATAGAAACTTGTTTACCCCACCTTTCATCTTAGGAATGAGATCTCTATAAATTATAGAAAATTTTTTTTCCAGGAAATAATTAATGTCCGAGAATAATTTTATATAACTTATAATAAACATAAGAATACATTATTTCCATATAGTTATTTATGAAAATAACTAAATATACCTTAAAACAATTGTCAGCTAGGTTCTGTTATTTTATTGTACAAGTAGCAAAGGTGAAAATTCTGTCTATACTGTCAGCTGAAACTTTTATTTATCGCAAATTTACTGTCCGAGTTTGATACTGGTAAATAACACTTTTTGAAAGTTGAAAGCATGGGAAATGGAAAAGGAAATATATTAAAATGGCAGCCTAGAATTATCAGGTTTTGCTTCTCTCTTTTGTTACCCTAAAGACAGGCCGAAGTTTTTTATAGAGGAGTTGATAGCAATCCTCTGATAGAAATCATGTTTTCTTCAAATTCCATTTACTTTTCAATGTCAGTGTAATTGTATTGATAGAGTGATGGTCCAGAACCTGAATTTAAAATAATGTTTGACTTTGATTATTATGTTTTATGATCATTCCAAAATTGATGCTTTCAACTTTGCCTGGTAAATCTAGCCTAGCTAACACCTTTTATTTCCTTAATCGCACAGGACTGGTTGTATCCTTCTTACTGTTGGGCAGGATAAATTCCACAGTGAGGCCGTGGACACCCTCCATTACGTTGTCAACCAGTCTGACTATACAGTGCAGACTCTAAGGAATGTTACAGAATATCTCTCGCTTGCAAAAACTATCAAAGTGGCACAGATGCTTCTTCCATCTGATATCCTGGCCGGTATTGATAATTTGAATGTTGATCTAAAAGCTGCAGCAAATACACTTTCCGAGAAGACAGATGAAAATTCTGTTAAAATACGAAAAGTGTTTAATGATGTGTATGCAATCCTAAACTTCGCAATATTCGATCTAGAATTTAATGTTGGCATCTGCGTGATTCTAAGCCGCTCCATTTTGTAGGCGTCTAGCTTTGATTGTGATGGCAGCAGTGATGCTTCTACTGGCTCTAATTGGACTAGGTATGTATTAATTATAAATAGTTTTTGCTTATTCTATATTTAAATTCTTTAACTCTTGCTCATAATTTACCGATGTATTGTCTGTGCAGTTCTTTCTATTCTTGGACATCAGCATTGGATCCTGATGTAAGTTATATTTGCTTATAGCCTATTGATATATGAACCTTGCTTATCGAGCCACTGTCTTACTGAAGGATCCTTTTCTTCTTGTTATATTTGATTTCAAAATGTTTTTGCAGATTTGTCATCAGTGGATGGTTACTGGTTGCAACCACATTCATTCTTTGTGGAGTGTTCATGATCCTTAATAAGTAAGCAATTCGATAGTTGCCTGAGATTTCACTTTAAGATGCTCTTTAAAGAGGAACTATATATATTCCCTCTGTTAGCTGCCTCTGGGACTTCATGTTCTCTTAAAACGGAATTTTCTGCTAATCCTGAAATTTCGATCTTCTGTTTAAAAGCTCACCGTAACAACCAATGGACCTTACTTGATTAGATTATTTCTATTGCAGTGCAATTTCTGATACCTGTATGGCTATGCGAGAATGGGTGGAGAATCCACACGCAGAATCTGCTCTTAGCAATATCCTTCCATGTGTTGACCAGAGAACGACAAACAACACACTCTTTCAGAGTAAACAAGTGGTCACCAATATTGTTAGTGTTGTCAATCGTTTCATTTATAGCACTGCAGATTCAAATCCAACACCAGGCAGTATGAACTATTACAATCAGTCTGGACCTGCAATGCCACCTTTGTGCTATCCCTTTGACTCCCAGTTTCAAGAGCGACAGTGTACAGCTCAAGAAGTTTCCTCTGCCAATGCTTCATTGGTATGCTTTTCATGACTTCACTTTTGATTATCTGTCTTGGTCACTAGGTTCAACCTGGTTTTTGGTTGCTCTCCCTCTCCCTCTCTCCTTCCAACCCTACGTGAGTAAAAGAAAGCTGGCAGTTCTTTAAGTTTTTGATCGTTAGTTTTCGTTGCTTAAGGTGGGAAGTTTAGACTGCATTGAACTACATATCTATCACATTAACATTCACACGTTTAATGGGAGATAATATATGCATCTATGTTGTTTTCGAAGTTAACAATTATTTTAAAAACGTGTTCCTGGACAAGGATGACTGACATATAATGCTATTTTGCATCTACTGAACCACACATAAAAGTTGTTAGCAAGGAAGTGGGATGAGAAGAAGGATTTCTATATTTCGTTCTTTTAACATTTTTTTTAATTATGTTTTAGTTTTACTTCTTGCCAATGATACACACACGTAATTAATCAAGTCCATTGTTTAAACATTTCAGGTTTGGAAGAGGTATGAATGTGAGATATCTGAATATGGTATTTGCACCACTGTTGGTCGGGTGACCCCTGAGATTTACTCGGAGTTAGTAGGCGCAGTTAATGCAAGCTATGCACTAGAACATTATACTCCACTTCTACTTAGCCTTCAGAATTGCAATTTTGTCAGGGATACGTTCAATGAAATCACTTCTAGTTACTGTCCTCCATTAAACCACTATCTTAAGGTTATCAATGTTGGACTTGGCCTCATTTCAGTTGGTGTCTTGCTCTGTCTTGTTCTCTGGGTACTTTATGCAAACCGCCCCCAACGGGAGGAGGTGTTTGTGAAGCTATCCTTTGCTGAAAAAATAAAGAAAAGATTTAACAAGAACCGCAACAACACAAATTCGTCATTGCCAAATGGCGCGGGTGAGGTGTAGGTAGTACAATAGAAGATTAGTTGAAAAAAAGAGAAAAAACGGGTGAGAAGTAAACTACTAATGTTTTACAATACCCCATAGTCGGGGTAGAAACCAAGATGAAGCGAAGCCGCATCTTGTGTTAGAAGATAATAGCCGGTTAGACGAACCTGGTGTACTATACGTATATATATTCATATATAGAAAAATTAAGTTTCGTTTGATGAGCATCCGCAACATTAAGCATGACTCCCTACGATTGTAATGGTCAAACTGTCGTGGTCACTTTCTTCATAGCCTTGTAGTGCATTTTGGTGAAATATTTTTAAATTTCATGAAATTTAAAATGTAAGGAACTTTAAATGTTTTAATTGAATTGCCTTCCATTTAATTATTTTTTTGTTTGGGAAAGATAATTATATTTTGGCAGAATACCATTGTTGTTTCTAATACAGAAATAGAATACGTAGCAGTCGCAAATTATTGTACTAAAATGCTATGGATCAGGAACCAGCTAGAAGATTATCACTTAAGGTATTTCAAAATCACAATCTTTTGTGATAATATTAGTGCTATAAATTTAGCTAAAAATCCCATTCAGCACTCCAGATTGAAACATATTGATATAAAACATCATTTCATTAGAGATCATGCTCAGAATGGAGATGCTGAATTAATGTTTATAAGCACTGAAGACTAAGTGTTTGACATATTCACTAAACCTTTAGCTGAAGAACGTTTTTACACTTTTAAAAATTATGTTAAATTTAAAGCCTTTTTAAATTTCATGAGTTTCTCAACTACTCAAGCTGATTATAGGTATTTCACCTTCACTGGTGTTAGTAAAATTACTCCTAACTTCCAGTACACCTCTTTGCTGATGACAAAAGGGGGAGAAGAGAAATGAAAATCTTATGCTAAAAAAGATAGAGGGAGTAAAAACTGAGAGGGAGTTACTCAAGAAAGTGCTTAAAAATCTGTCTCTAAGTATCTGCATACAATACATATCATATAATCCAAAGGAAAGTGCCGAATAGGAAAAGTACTTATCTTGACAGTTATTCTAGCACACTTAAATGTTAGAAAGTCATTTTATGACTAAAATCAAGCTAATCGGGAAAATTGGTTTAAAACGATGACATCTACTCAAGGGCTTGTTTGGTTTGCTATTTTTCGATTTTAGTTTTCAGTTTTCAGTTTTCAGTTTTTGTGAAGAAAAAACTGAAAAAATTAAAAACTGAAGGCTTCAAATCATCATGAACCAAACAGGTTTGATATAAGTCAACTTAAGGCTTCAAAAATTCTCTTGAACACAACTATTCATGCCTTAAGAAAAGGACTTACTAAGATTTAAGAAATATGATATGTTGAAAGAAAATGCAATTTATCAATTCATGTTCTGTCTTATTTCTTTCAACTTCTCTTTATAAGATTTTCTCCAAATTGGTTTGTTATCATAAAAAAGGGGGAGATTGTAAACTCTAGAACCCTTCAAAAAGTAAGAGTTTCATTGTTTTAAATGACAACAAAGCCAATTTAAAGAAAATATTTTGAAGAATGACAAATGGCTACCTTGAGTTTCCTGACAAAGCTTAACAGATGAATTTGAGATGCACTATTGGAATTAAGTAGAGATAATTTCACCATGCATGTGCAAACATATTTTTCTCATGAGAAGAGGAAAGATTCAGATGAAGTGAAATTTATCAAGCAAAACGTAATCGTGCACATCAAAGAATCAAGCTCATTGAAAAAGAATCAATGGATCAAGGATATGACCATCAGAAAGTAACACTGAACTTTAGAAAGAAGGGATACAATGATGATAATAACAAAAGCTGAAAGCAATGTGTTACTCAATCTTCAATCATCATAATCATGGAGTGTTCATTATCAAAAGGTCAAGATTGAAGATAAGAAGACAAATGAATCAATAAGGAACTAGCAGCGCTCTTTAGAAAGTTCGCATCATAAAAAGAGAGGGAAAATAACCAGATTTGAAATTCAAAATCAAAAGTCAAATCAGTCTATTTTACCTGACATATCATCTCTTCAGCACCCTCGATAGAAAAAAAAAAAAAGAAACACTTATTAAGGAGTTCAAAAAATGCGTTCAGAAAATAAAAAAGCAGTTTCTGATAGACTTCAGAAACCTCAACCCATCAAAGGCTTCTAAACAAGAACTCTAACACCAGATGAGCTACTCCTCTAGATTATGTTTCCAATACTCAATTCGATGCTTGACATGTGCTGGTTGGATAAAAGATCAGGGACAATGGTAACAAAGGAAAATCATCTATAAATAGATATGACTGAGCTTCAAAAGAACAGAGGCGTGACATAGAGCAAAAATGCTCTGAAAATCTTTCCAAATATCCTTGTAAAAATCATTTGTTAGATTCTTTGTATATTAAAATCTTCTTTCTACATACTAGATTGTTCATATGTTCTTTTGAGGAAGAATCAGTTGAAAAAAGTCACTCTATTTCAAATTCATCATCTCACATTCATTAGAAGAGAAGCTTCAGTGCAAGATTGTTCAAAATAAATATCAATCTTGAATCTATTGTATCATCGATCCAGTAGTGATTGGAAGTTAAAAGCTTGAAAAGGCTACTGCAAAACTACTTATTGTTGTTGTGTTAGTAAGGGTGGTTTACTAACACTAGTAAGAACTTGGGATGACTATGGTAAAGACTATCCTGTATTGTTATCTCCTTGAGTTGAGAAAGCTTAGTGAAACTCAGTGGTTACTAAGAACTAGATGTAGGCAAGTGTTGGCTAAACCAGTATAAAACTCTCAATTTAGTATCTTCTCATCCTTAATCTCTTTATTTTACAGCCTATGATTCTGCATAAATACCTTCATCATTATCTCTTACTTTTAATCTGTTTACTCAACTACTTAATCCAGAAAGCTACTTTCTGAATAAACCAATCTATCTTCCACTGCATTTCAAGCTTGAAGCTTGATAGAGTTTTATTATAAAAATTTTTAGTTTGAAGATTTTAAAAAGAAGCATGATTCAACCCTTCATTTTCGTGCATTTTCTCACCAACACCCTGTTCATTTTTGTAGGTAGAAAAGCACATAATAAGGGGGTTGAATTGTGTTTTGCTTCTTTTTTTTCTTTTTAGCAACTAAAACCTCAAACAAGATACTATCAAGTATTGAGTTTGAAGTGCAATAAAAATAATGTTAGAAGTTTTAAAAAGTGACTTTCTGAAATACAACATCAGTATTAGATGATCTAAAAAGATAAACTTTAAATAGATATTAAATAATAGCACTGAACAGAGAAAGTAAAAAGAGATAAAGGAGAAGAATATACTGCATAGTTGTTTTTGTACTTGTCAGACCAACCTGCCTACATCTAGTAGTCAACCATTGTCAAGTTTCACTAAAACCTTTCTTAACTCAAGAAAGAAAAACTGGATAGTCTTTGCTGTAGCTTTTCCAGGCTCTAACCTATGACCAATAGAGAACCATTACTCTCGCAACCAAGGTTAAGAGAACCGGATCGGAGCCGGTCCGATCAAGTTAACCGGGAACTGGTCACCTGACCGGTCCGGTTGAGTAGGTAGAACCGGAGGGTTTTAGAACCGGTCAAGGACCGGGAAAAACCGGGAAAACTGGCGAACCGGACTGGTCCAACCGATCCGGAGCTTTTGAAATTGTTTTTTTATTTCAAAGCTTAAATACTAATATTTTATAACAGTCACAGAGCAAAAATGAAAAAAAAAGGGGTTATATTTATTTTATGTATGAAAAAAATATTAATATCCACATCCTGTTCACCATAAAACTCGCTAGTCACTAACAAATATTGTTTTCAAATACTTTTATAACCATATTGTGAGATTGAGACTAGAGAAATTTTATATAGATTAGATTTATTTTTATAAACCTATGAATATATATTTTTTTGTGTTAATTTTGTTAATGTTAATGATTTAATATATTTTTTATGTTCTATTTAATCATACGTGTATATATATATATATATTATTATATTCCGGTTGAACCCCGGTTGAATCAGTTAGATCTCTAAACCTTTGAACCAGTACCTTGACTGGTTCGATGCCCAGTCCGGTTTTCTTAACCTTGGTCGCAACTGAAGTAGCTATTCATCAGCTTCTTCAAGCTGAACTGAGTAGTCTTTAACTAGCCGCTATAAGCTAAATCGAGTAGTCTTTAATTAGCCTTTCCAAGCTAAATTGTGACCTGTAAAATAGCTTTACTGTCGCATTGCAAGTAGTCTTTGACTAGCTTCTCTGAGCTAACTCACATTGATTGCTATTGGATCGAGTATATAGAGGGTTATGTTTTGATTTGCAACTCAAACTAACCTATACTTAAGTTTCCTTAAAATATACAGTGAATAGCCTCGGATAAATTGAATGACTTTTTCCTAATGATTCTTCCTTGGAAAAATGTACAAACTATTCAGGAATGTAGAAAGAAGATTTTCACATACTAGGAACATATTACAAGATGTAATGAACTTTACAAGAGATGAGGAAAAATTTTCATAGAGGTTTAGCACTTGTGCAGCGTTCAAGTCTTCTTCCTTTAAAGCACAACATCTCTTCAACTCTCCAGGTGACATGTATTGATCATCTATTTATGTCTTGGAAATGCAGTCTGAAGAGTAGCTTGATTATTTGTCAGATCTGTTGTAGAAGCTACTGTAAAGTTAAGGTTTTTGATGTCCCTTTATAAACTATTTTTTAATTTCTAAACATGGTTTTTAAACTCTTCCTTCTAGAACCTGGGGTAGTTGACTAAGTTGGCAAAACAGATAATATGCCAGTCTGTTACTGGATTTGACTTTAAATTTGAATTTCAAATTTCTCTCATTTTCTTGTAGAGCACAATGTTTCACTATCAAGTAAGCTTTCTGAGATGCGCAATCAGTTCTATAATGAACGAACGATCTTCCAGTCTTCAATCAAAGCATGTGGATAATTAAATTGATTGTGATGATAATGATTGAAGCTTGTAGAACTTCCTTGCTTCAGAGTTGGTTTGATATCTTCATTTTATGAGCTCTTTCTAAAGTCATGTTTTACTTTCTGAAGATCTCAGCCTTGGTTCACGATTTGATTTTCTTCAATATGCTAAGCATATACACGTACTTTCCATAATATAATTTTTACTTTTATTTAGTTCCTACCTCTTTTCATGAGATACATCATATTTGCACATGTAAATTGAATTTATTTTCGATTCAAGATGTTTTATGCCATCCGGAAAGACCTGTTTATTTGCCATCTCAAGAAACTCAAGGAAAATTATTAGTCATTCTTCAAAATATTTTCTTTGAAAATTTTTATGTCATCACTCAAAACATATTTTCTTTGCACTTTTGAAGGGTTCTGGAGGTAACAATCTCCCCCGCTTTTAATGATGACAAATCAATTTGAAGAAATTTTTTTGAAGAGTTTTTGAAAGAAATAGGATAAAGTATATATATGAAATGTATTTCTTTCAAAAGATCATAAGATGTGATTTTCAAAAGGTTCATTTTATGAGGCGAAACAAAGAGTATATAAAAACATTTTATCACTTGGAATGACCCAAATCAAAGCTATTTTTATTTTTCTTGAGATTTATGACGTTACTTAGAGGATTTTTTTTAATAGGTATTAGAGAGAAAAAAAAAAAAAAAGAAAACCAAAGGTAAGGTTGTGCTTGTTTGGGTTTTCTGGATATAGCTTGATTTTTAGTTATTGTGATCTTTCTTAATTCAACATCTGTTATGAATAAAGAAAGCAATACATGTGATGTTTATTCTTGATTAATTTTCTTATTCAACATATCTTTATCCAAACTCAATTTTTGAAACCAATGCTCATATTTGTATAAAAAAGAATATCAGAGCATATATGAAAAACAAATTAATACATATGTAGTTTCTGATGCTTAAAGAAACCTTAATTTAATTTTATTAGCATGTTGTTACAAGAGGTTTCTAAAGCTCAATATGGATCAATCCCAATTGTGTTAATGCAATGCACAAATGTGCTTTTTGTTATGAGCTAAGAAACTCTTTTCTTAAGTACCAAAGCATGAAGGAAAGAAAAAAAATTTAAAGCAAAGCTTAAAACATATGGCATGCCTTTCATCTAAGCTCACACAATAATATATATAAATATATATGTACCAGAGTATAGCACATCATGTATCAAAGCATTAAGGCGCAATATGTTACAAGGCTTAAGCATACAGAGACAAAGATAGATGTACTGAGATATCAGATCAGTCAAACAAAAGAGCATTCATACATCAACATAGTATGCCTGATTAGCTACTTTCCCTATATATATTACAAGGCAAGTAGATTAAAAAAACAAAAGCAAAGATAAACATATCAAGATTATAACCCAAAATGTATCAGAACAGCAGTAGAAAAGTGTTTGAGCAGTTGAAATATAAAACTATATCAGAGTGAAAAAGTTTTCTGAACATAAAAAACATAGACAAAAAAAAAATGCAAATGCTAAAAAAAGAAGAATATCTAAGCACCTCCTTCTCAATGTACTCCCCTTGTCTTACTTAGCATAAGATTTTCTTCTCTTTTCTTCTCCCCCTTTGACATTAGCAAAAAAGTAGTGTGCTGGAAGCCAGGAATACTAGCATCAGCCTCAGCACCTTATCTCTTTAAGAATATCTTGAGAGGTCTGAAGAATCTAAAGCTATAATTCTTCATGATGTCTGAGTTGGGTGCCATGTTCTATGATTGTCACCTCAATCCTGTCCTGTCTGGAGGCAATCTCTCTTAGAAGTCACAAGATAAGATGATTGAATTGATAGCATAGTGAAGGCTCAGTTGAGGATGGAGAAGGTAAACTAATAGGTGTCGATGTTGATGGAGTAGCTTTCAGAGAAGGCTCAGGTATGTCTAGGTGTACAGTATCCCCAGACTTAGGCGATTTGGCCTCAGCATTAGCTTGAATAGTAGTAGGTGTTAGAGAGGATGGAACAGCAGCAGAAAGAGCAGAACCAAGAATTAAGGTAGAAGCAGCAGCTTCCTCAGCATAAGAAGCACCAACAGGAGGAGCAGAACCAAGAACTAAGGTAGAAGCAGTAGCTTCCTCAGCATGAGAAGCACTGGTTTCTGATGCTTTATCTTCTTCTTCTTCTATAGGAGTAATATGAATGGAAGAAAGAGGTTGAGGCACCATCAAGATAATATCAGACTCTGGTTCATGGGCTTCCTCTGCTGGTTCCTTGATGATAGGCTTCATTAATGATATTTCAACAACGGGTTCTGGTCTGAGCATCTCACTCAGCCTAGCCTTCTCACTTCTGAACACGTTTTCCTTTCTGATAAAAATGCTTCTGCTTGTTCTTCATCTTCTACACCTTCTTTCTCTTCTTCAGAGTTGGTGAGAATAACTTGATATCCAGCCTCTTGATATTTTGTGATTTCTTTCATCAGTATGGAGATCCTAGTTTCATGTATAGGAAGATTTTTGAGTTGGAGCGCAATATCTTTCCTTCTGATGAATTTTACTTGTTTAGCTAGCATCTTATTTTGTTGCTGAACATACTCGTGTTTTCTTTTGTCTTCTTTTCTTTGGTTCGAGGAAGTAGATTGGATTCTTCTTCCTTCGAGTTCTTAGTCCCACTCTCTAAGATGATTAATTTTCTCTTTCCTTTAGCAATCTAATTTTAAGACTCAACCTTTTGGGAGGCTTTTTTGGCTTAATCTCCCCTTATCCTGGGACTTTGCTTTATTGGTTCAGGCACTGAGATGGTGGACCTTTTCCTTGAAGTTCTAAAAAAGGAAGGTGTGGATACAGTTCCTTCCATGTATTCATACCTTTTCGTGATAAGTGGAAAATGCATATGTTGGAGGAGTCTCATCAGCAACATCCTATATGGAACACTGGCAGTTCTCTATTTTTCTTTCATGGTTGCATTAATCATATAGTCCAAAATGAGTCTTAACATATTCATTTTTTCTCTTTGCCATTAAACAATATAGGAGCATGTAGTCTATGCCAACTAGTGCATTTATACTTTCGATACCGAGTACAATAGAAAACTGTACCACCATATCTACTTTTCTAGCCCTAGCACTTAGCATGGCAGTAGTAATCTCATTTGGCTTGCGAAGAATGGAATCGGTAAGATATATTGATGTATCTCCCTCACTGATTCATAGGGAGTGAGCCCAATTTGGTGTAGAACTACAGATGATTCTAGCATTTGGTGCCTTAATGATATTGGAAAGTCCTATAGAAGTAATTTTGATGGCACAATCTTTGATTATTATCTTTATGGATAAGGTTGTGGTTCCTTCCATATGAGAATAGAAGGCAGTAACCAACCTTGGGAAGACTCATTCATTTATCTCCATATATTGTTAATCAAGAATGGATATTTTTTCACGAATATCCTTTCTCAATGACTTTCTAGGTGTCATTTTTTTAAGGAGAAGTGTTTTTCATAGTGGTCCTATATTTTAGGATCATAGTACATGTGAAAGGAAGCTCTCTCATCAATTGATTGGTTAAGTGTTTTTACTTTAGCCATTTTAGATTGAGTGTAAGTAGGAACAACAAGATTGAAGCTAGAAAGGGTTGGAAGGTGAGGGTTTCAGAGGTGGCAAGCAATTTGTGTGACGTGTACAGAGTGGTAGGTTATTTAAGTGATGAGATGTGACTAACTGAATGTGACCTGAAATGGGAAAGAAAAACTCAAAAGATGGAAATTATCCCACCTTTTTCATCCTTTTTCATAGAGAATGGGTTTTGACTCTTCGGATGACTTTCTACAGATGTTACTTTCTGAGCTTTGTTTTTCACTTTCTGACCCATCAAAGTCTCACCATGTTTTTACCATAAACTCATTTTTATATTTTGATATTCGTGAAACCATATATTCCCCATTTTTTGATCCTCAACTCTTCTTTCTAAGTTGAAAATTTGATCTTCAATCTGATATGTGGTCATGTAAACTAATTTCCTTGTTTGGGCTTTAGTTTTGAGTTATGAAGGGAGAATGCCTAGAGATGTTTGTGCATGAATGCTTATGTAGATTTAAAAAATTTTAAGTTTAAAAGCTTCTTCAAAACACAAAAGTGATCTTCAGTTAATGGTTTTGTGAATATATCGGACACCTGGTCTTAATATTCACAAACATTAACTCAACATCTTCTTTTTGAACATGATCCTGAATAAATGATGTTTTACATCAATGTGCTTAGATCTAGAGTACTAGATAGGTTTCTTTGCATGATTGATAACACTAGTATTATCACAGAAGATATGGATTTTGGAATACCTCAGGTGATAATCTTGTAGGTGGTTCCTTATCCACAACATCTGGGTGTAGCAGTTTACAATAGCTACATATTCAACTTCTGCAATAGAGAGTGCAATGGTATTCTGCTTTTTGCATGACCAAGTGATCAAGCTTTTTCCAAAGAATAGTAGCAACCACTGGTGCCCTTTCTTTCCACTTTGTCTCCAGCAAAATTAGCATCACAGTAACTTACAATTTTACAAGATGAACCTTTTTCATACTAGAGGCCAAGATTAGTAGTACATGATAAGTATCTAAAAATTCTCTTAATAGCATTTAAGTATGATTGCTTTGGGTTAGATTGAAATCTAGCACAAATTTCCACACTCAATTGAATGTCTGGTCTACTAGCTATAAGATATGAAAGTGAATTAATCATTCTTTGATAATTACTTTCAGATACCTTTTTGCCATTCTCATCAGCATCCATGATCTGAGATAGATGCATGGGGGTACTCATAGGTTTGGCTTGATCCATATTAAACTTCTTCAAAAGCTCTTTAGTATATTTTTCTTGATAGATCAAGATTCCATCTTTTTGTTGTTTTATTTGAAAATCAAGGAAAAACTTGAGTTCATCCATTATGCTCACCTCAAATTCATGATTTAGAAATATTTTCACAGAGAAAATGATCAAAGGCGCCAAATCTAATGTCATCCATATATATTTGAACTATCAGAAAGTGATTATCTTGATCAAGAGAGTAGTATCAACATGACCTCTCTTGAACCCATTTTTCAGCAAAAAAGTGCTTAGTCTTTCTTACCTAGCTTGAGGAGCTTGTTTCAGCGCATATAGAGCCTTTGTTAGCTTGAAGAGGAAGGTCTTCACTTTCAAAACTAGGAGGCTGCTTCACATATATTTCCTCAGAGAGGAATCTGTTCAGAAATACAGACTTAACATCCATTTGGTAAATAGTGAATCCTTTGAAGGGAACAAAAGCAAGTAGCATTATGATGGCCTCTAGCTAGCTACTAGTGCAAAGATTTCATCATAATCAATTTCCTCTTTTTCATTAAAACCTTATGCAACCAATCTTGCTTTGTTCCTGATGACTATGCCAGCTTCATTGAGTTTATTTCTGAACACCTATTTTGTCCCGATGAAAGTCTTCCCTTTTGGTTTTTCAACAAGTGTTGCTTTTCTCGAACTGGTCTAGTTCTTTTTGCATAGCACCCACCTAATTTTGATCACTCAAAGCTTTTTCAATGCATTCAGGTTCGATGGTGGAGATGAAAGTGCAATTTGACCTATTTCTAAGGGATAATCTCACACCTTTGCAAAGGTCTCCAAGAACTCTGTTATGAGAAATTGCCTTTAAATCAGAAACTCCTTTGTAGTTTCTATACCTTTGAGGTTCTTCAATTCCTCATTCATCTTCAGATTACTCTTCTTCATGTTTAGAAATATTACTTTCTAATTGCTTTGGAGTTCTGAGTAGGCCTTCTACAGAATTAATGTTCTAGAGCCTACATTCTAAAGATTTTGCTTTCATCTGTTTGCTTTTTGAGGTTTTGTTGAGACTTATTTTCTGAATGTTTTCAAGTTCTTCAAGATCACCAACAAAGTCTTTCTTGAGCTCCTTGAACTTGATGTGAATTGTCTCTTCAACGCATAACATTTTCTTATTGTATACTTTGTAAGCTTTAGGGACAAAAGAGTAACCTAGAAAAATACTATTATCAGAATTAGGATCAAACTTTGACAGTTTGCCCTTGGTGTTAAGAATAAAGCATGATTAGCTAAAGACATGAAAATATGAAACGTTGGGTCTTTTGCCCTTCCAAACCTCATAGGGGGTCTTCTAGAAGATTGACCTTAAAAAAAATTCTATTTTGTATATAGCAAGAGGTGTTCATAGCCTCTACCCAAAAACCTTTTGATAAACTGCTTTCTAAAAGCATTGTATTGGCTTGTTATAGTGGATGACTACTCTAGATTTACATGGGTTATCTTCCTACCTTCTAAGGATAAGGTGGTAGAAAAATTTAAAGTTTTCGTAAAATATGTTTGTAATGAAAATGATTCTCAAAGCATCTTTATCAAATTTGATCACATAGCAGAATTTGAAAATCATATTTTCAAAGAGTTTTGTGAAAAATATGGTATCTTTCATGAGTTTTTTGCACCTAGAACTCCCCAACAAAATTGGGTTACTGAAAGGAAAAGCAGAAGCTTACGGGAGATAACCAAGACAATGCATCCCTACAAGAGTTGTTGCCTTGGTTCATCAAAAGAGATCCATATGTAAAAGCTACAGTGGTTTAGTGGTTGAAACCACATGTTTGTTTTGGAAAAAAGCTTTAGTTTGCTTACCTCTCTCTCAGAAATCACAAGTTGAGTCCTTGTCAAATCTAATATTTGGTAGGCCTTTAACTACCTCTTTCTGAGATAGCTCAGAAATAAGTTTCATATGATAGAATACTTAACATGAAGGATTCGAGACATTTACATTCATGAAGGATTCGAGACATTTTACATCCTGATCTCGTAGGTCATCCAAGAATAACACATACGTGATATCATGCCTTTCACCAGATAAGATGACTTATGCTGAGGTGAGATTACTATCTTGCATGCATATACATTAAAAATATTATTAAAGCCTTGGCCACATAATTCGCTAATACTTAACAAGTTGTGATTCAGACCATCAACAAACAATACATCAGAAATTTAGTGAGAATCATCCTTAGCAACATTTCCTATGCTTGTGACGTTGGCCTTACCTCTATAGGGAAACTTTACTGTTCTAGAATTTTTGCGTCATATATTTCTGAACCATTTTATGGATCTCAACATGTGCCTGGAGCAACCACTATCTATGTACCACTTGTTGTCAAGTTCCACATGCGTTCTTGGGTCCTCTTAGGTTGGTCTTGTAAGAAGAAGGTCTCCCAACATTTGACATACTTCTCTCTCATGAAACACTTGCCAAGTGGATGTCCTTTATTATGATAGAAGGTACAAGAAATTTTGTTCGTTACTTTTTTAAACTGAGTTGCCTTTCCTTTCTCAGCTATTTTCTCTTCATATCCCAACCAGATTTTTCAAAAGTATGCCTATTGACCTCCAAGCATCAGGTCAAGGTTCTTTGATCCGTTCATGGTTTTTTCAAGGTAGGATTTGAGAAATTTTGAAGTTCTCTCTAGCTCAGAAATGACTTTCTAAGTGTTTTAACTTTTGTTTGAGACTAGATTCTAAGACATTGAATTTTACATTTAAAACTTTGTTTTCTCCTTTTAGTTCTTCTTTTTCAAGCCTTAGACTCTCAGCTTCTATTTTGGCTTTTTCAAGTTCTAAAACAATTTTTTGATGTTTTCTCTTTAGGTTAAGATAATGAGAGGAAAGAGTTCGAAAGTCTTCAAGCAACTCTTCCTATAAAACTAAAAGATCATCATAGGAAAGATCAGAGTCAGATCCATTTACCTCAAGTTCACTCTATGATGAATAGCTTACCATGAGGTGTAACACCCTAAAATTTATATAAAAATTTATTTGAGCTTTTCTAGTCATAATTTTGAAAATCCGACAAGCATAGAAATTATAGGAACGATCCAATGAATCTGTTAAAAAAAAAAAAAAATGAATAGTAACTTGCGAATCCCGCAGGCTCGCTGGGCTATCGAAACCCTAGAATTAGGGCCCGGAGATGCCCAGAATTGAGAAATTATAGAATTAAGGTTAGAAATGGGTAGGAATAAAGATTTTATACCTAGAATTAATTTTTGAGCAATATTTGATTTCCCGGGTACACTGTTTTACCCGTTCGATAGAATTTTGATGTGCGATTTTTACACCAAAAGAAAGTTTAATCTTTAAGACTTGGATAATATATATCCACTTTGACTAAATGAAAGGATAAGATTTAATCTTGTAAATTAAGATTAAATCCTAGCCATTCATCATATTTTCTTTTTGAGGAATTAGACTTTTATTACATCATAATTACACAACCTAATTTAATTTCATTAAAAGGCCACAAATCTTCTCCACCAAGATTGCAATTCTCGGCCAGCAAAGGGGTTAGACCAGAAACCTCCATTTTCATTTCCTTGAGTGCTCAAGCTTGCTTTCAAAGCCCATACACACTAGCCTAGAGTTGTTGAAACTTCAAAGTTCCTTCACAAAACTTGTTCTACACCTCAAACTCTACAAATATAACCGATTGAAATTTCAATTCCTCACCTTGATATCTCATAGCTCACTGATTAGGGACGGTTTTAGAGCTGTTTTGGTGGCCTCAAAGTGAGCAAGATCACTCTTGAAACATCCTTGAAGCCAAGACCCTTAAAGCCACTCAAGTAGGGTTTTCTTTGGCTTTTTCCTTTCAAAATTATTCTGAGAATTTTTGATGTGTTATAATCCGAAATTTCTGGTTATATTTGATGATAATATGTTGATATTGATCTGTTAATTTTGGTGGAGTGTTTGGATGAGGTTAAATAATGTTTTTTTGTCAAAAGAAGTTTTGGCTAGGCTGATGGATTTTCGGATTTCAACAGAACAGAATTTGTTCATGAATTTTCTGGCTCATTTCTAGTCATTTTATTAGCTATAAAAATTATATATTGAAGCTAACATCATAAGGAAACTCTGATAATTTTCGTGGTTCATGATAAGGAGCTTTACTACCTGAGAAAAATCATAAACCGAGAGTCTAACTATGCTGCCTGGATTATGGGAACTGAAGCTCTAATTTTGTATAATTTTGTTACCATAGCAAAAGATTGAATTATCACCTGAAATTTTACATCTTTTAATAACATCTTGAAGTGTAACTGTGATTTTTATTTTGAGTTGATTCCATCATTTGCTAAATTTAAAAATTATGGGAACCCTCTTTTGAGATGTGAAAAAGTGGTTCTTGACCACTAAACTTGTATAATTTAGTTAACATGGTTAGAGAACTCTTTTCACTTTGAAATTTTTACAGAGCTTGGGGACACATTGAGGTATCATAGGGAATTTTTATAGCCTCTGAACTGGTTGTGTGATGTGCAAATTAATTTTGCTATCAAGTTGTGAAATCTGCCCATGAATTGTTTTGGTGTTGATGCATGATATAGGTGACATAATGACCTTTTGTTCAAGTTTATTGTATATGAAAGCATGCTAGTGACTTTAAGGATTAGGTTGAGGCATAATTGAATTCATATTGTGAATGAATACTTATATGTGTTTTACGCATGCAATTTGAAAAAGACAAGTGAAGGATACATTGACCTAGTTCAATTGCAATAAGTAGAAATAGATGAGATCTTTTCGACTAATCGAGAGCAAATAAGGTGATGAATGATCCTTTCGACTTTGTCATGGCAAATAGAGTGCTATATGATCCTTTCGACTTTGTCGAGGGCAAATAGATTGATAAATGATCTTTTCAACTTTGTCGAGGGCAAATAGAGTATTATATGATCCTTTTGACTTTGTCGAGGGCAAATAGATTGACATATGATCCTTTCAACTTTGTCGATAGCAAATAGAGTGATATATGATCTTTTTGACTTTGTTGAGGACAAATAGAGTGACACGTGATCCTTTCGACTTGCCGAGGGCAAAATAAATGATCCTTTCGACTGTATCGAGGGCAAATAGGTGACATATGATCCTTTTGACTGTGTCAAGGGCAAATAGAGTGAGATATGATCCTTTTGACTTGTCAAGGGCAAATAAAGAGATATGAGGTTCTCTTCGATTTATTAAGGGCAATTACAAATGAGTTAACTACATGTAGCATATACATGATCATGTTATATTTAAAAGTTTGACTAGAGTGATTTACTATGTATTCAAGCTTTATTATATTTATGCATTAAGTGATTGATCATTGAAAGCTACCCACTTCGAAAGTATGATTTGGAACTCTAAAATTGAACTATTGTTATTAAATGCATAATCACTCTTTCTTAATAAACCGAAGTGGTGGGGACGATGACGATGACATTATGATTTTGTAATTGGGGAATTGCCCTACTGAGAATTTTATAATTCTCACTGTAATACCCTAATTCTTAACCCAACTTTCTAGAACACGTTAGGTTAATTATTAGGTTATTACCTCTTTGACTCATCATTTTATTAAAACACTTAGCGGAAATTACGGGTAAATTTTTTTTTTGAAAAACATAAAACAAAGTGAGAGCCGCGAACTTAACTAGTCGAACGACAAAAATATAAAGCACGCGTAACAATCATTAGAAATCACAAGGTAAAGCATATACTCAAAGAACAACGATTATGATAACAAAAGAAACATTTCATTAATAACATAATTAGAAATACATTTGTAGTTATACCCTCATAGGGACGGGTAGTGCTTGTAATACAATGGAAATGAAATACAACAGAAAACTAGAAAGCGTAAAGTACATGACATAATAGGAAATGAAATCCAAAATGCTACCCTCCTACTAAGCTACGAGTACTAATCTACAACCCCTCCCGAAAGGTACTACCGAAGGGAAGATCTCCACGAAGGCTCGGGTACTCGTAAGGCTATCCATTGGAATCTAGTGGCGACGGGCACGCTCGGGCGATGGGGGTATGTAGCCCACAAACTGCTCGATCTCCTTTTGAGTCGGCCAGTGGAGTGGGAAGGGAACACGTGCCGACTGGGTATGAGCTCCTTGGCGCGGACGCATCTCGGCCCTCCTCGCTAGACACGGTTGCAACACGGTCTCCTCACTCCCCACATGCTAGTATGGGGGAAAAGGTGCAGAACCCTCTGAAAGGACGTGCGTACGCGAATCCTCATACGGGTCTGTCTCGGACCTCCTCGAATGTGGTACATACTCCAGAAAGTCACGGACGGCAAAAGCAGACGAACGAGCATGACGTCTCTGCTCGTCGCACGGCTGGGTACGCTCAAAGATCATGTCGTCACCACCAAAAAGTGCAATAGGAGTGAACTGGTAGCTCGATACCGGATAGGTGAAAGGTCATCCCATGTATACAAAAATGCGAACCGCACAACGACCCTCAAAGTGATACGAGCGGTGGTCTGGGTTGTAGTGCACCTCCCATACGGGAGTGTCAATGAAGACTATGAACGTCGCCATTGATCTCTAAAGATGTAACGGAAGAAGAAAGAGAAAGGAGTGAGAATTCTTGCTAAAGAATCTCAGTAGGAGTTTCCTATCCTAAGGTTACATTGTTCACATCCTCAGGAACCTTGGGTTTAATTATAAAATGTGTGCATACATAAAAGGTTCATTATTAGACTTTATAAAACCAATTATCCAAGGTCCATTCCTTTTAGCATGCATCTTGATGTTATGAATGCAACATATTAAAACATGAATGCATGACAATGCCTCAATCACATATCTCAATGAATCACAACTTCAAGTAAGCACACAAGTGGCATAAAGGGTATATAACTTTCAAGTGGATCATTCCTCAACTTCGTGACATCAATCATGGTACTTTAGCATAATAAGGCCACTCTAAAATAACTAGGTTATGAGCTCATACCTCAGCTAGTCTTCACTAGCTCTTGCTTATTATCTGAATAAGCGAAACATAATAAAATAATCCCGACTCGCAAGTATGGGTAGGGGGCAGGGATCAACTCTCATAGGATATACCCCCTTTGAAAAGCTTTGCGGGCATTAAGCCACATCAATTTGTCCGCTTTGGTAGGCTGCATCTACTCATACCTCACGGATTTGTCTCCCCTGGGGGTGCTCGGCCGAACCGGTGTCACCTAGGAAAGCGCGTCTTAGTGCTTTGTCACATAAAAATCTCCTAGGAGTGCTCGGCCGAACCGGTGTCACATAGGGTTTTCAACTCATATGATACTCTTAAACATTTCTTCAACCCTTTAAGGTTTGACGGAAATTCGACAGCATAACAACTGTTAAATTGAATTTCTTTTAAATCAAAACTTATGCCACAAGTTAATCGCACAACATATTTCTAAATAGAACCTCATGCCATGATAAACCTCATATCTTAAACAACCATTTCCTCATGCATCATAAACATCTCAACATATTATTGCATCATATACACATCATAGCATTAACAGTTTCTTAATGTCTTATGCATTGACCCTTATGGTCTTTAACTCGCAATCTAAGTTATAAATCATCACAACTTAGTCTCTCAGGTACCTATAGGCTCATATCTAAGTATTCCTCACTCCATACTATGATCAAGAACATCTCTAAACCTCAATAACACAGAATCTAAAATCCTAACTTTACGGATACCTAGGAGTCACAACAGTGACCCTTTCTAAGTCTGGTTTGCTCCTAAGGCACCAAGATCAAGTCCTAAACCATTTATGAGTCATTCCTACACATTTAAACTAATTTAAATCAATGATTACCATTACTAAACCTTGCTGGACAGAATCCAGAAAATTCTATCATTAAGGGATCTAGAACTCTCAAATTAATTCTTTTCTAGTTTCTAACTTCTCTTATCTTTCACATATGAGTTTTAACATTAATTATACTCAAACTTAAGCATGTCATCATCATCAAACAGCACATACAGTGGCCATAAAATATCAAGGCAGAACCGAAACATACATCTCCATAAAAGGCATCAAACACAATTTCTAAAGCACATAAAATACTAGTTTCTCTTGGAACCTTTTTCAAATTTTCAAAACTCATTTATAAACATTTTTAACATCTAAAATCATCAAAATGTTTATGAGGGCAGTAGCTAAATCAAACTTGTCTCAAGAGGTCCTAAATTCATAAAACTTAGTTCTATGCATTCCTTAAACTCATGAAAGCTTAGTACAATTATGAAACATAGTTTTCAACACTTGTAACCACTAAAACCCTTAGAGGCTGAAAACAAGGAGACAAATAACATAGGTTTTCAAGCCTTTGTTTGAGACAACAATGGGCAAGTCTTTGAGCTCTAGGTTCATTTTAAGATTATCTAGAGCTCTTACAAGACTTTAGAGATTAACAACCCAACACTCATCTCATTACAAAGAGAGCTTTAGAGTTCTTGAACCAAGTTCTCAAAGGAACTATGGGGTTCTTGAACATCATCATCAAGCTTAAAATAAATAAACTTTCAAAGAACACAAAACCTCAAAAGAAAGGAAACCAAAACCGAAATATTTAGAGGAAAGGAAGCAAGGAAACCGAAATGAAAAACAAGAAAAAGTAAAAGTGTTCTTGAGCTAAAATCATTTTGAGTTAGTAAATCAAGACGAAACTTAGAGAAAATAAAAACTCAAGCTCTAGATGTTCCTTTGAGATGAACACATAGTCATCATCTAGGAGCTCTCATCATTGAGCTATCATGTGCTCCTCAAGGCCAAGAGGTCGAATACTCAAAGAAAAAGGAAACAAGAAAGTTTCAAAAAGAAAAACCAAGAGAAAGCTAGAAAGAACTCATTTTCATGAAAACAAAGTTTAGAAACCACTCCTACCTAGAGTGAAGTTAAAAGCTTTGATCTTTGAAAAGGAAACAAGATGAAGAACTCCTCCTTGAGTGTGGGTAGTGATTCGGCCAAGGGGGTGTGAAGAGGTTGGAGTTGTGTTTTAAGTGAGGTTATGTTTGAGAGCTTAGAAAGTGATTCAAGGCTTTGGGGTGGTGTTTGAAGGTTATAAGATGATGATAAGATGAAGAGATGAAGAAGATGAAGATGAAGAACAAGAGGAAACTCTCTTGAAACTTAGAGAGAAAAAGAGAGAACTTTGAGAAAGCTAAGAAATCTAAAATTATGCAAATGAGCTAAAGTGTTTGCATGTGTTTCTAGGCAAGGTATTTATAGAAAATGAAAGCAAATGAAGTCTCATTGAAGGGTAGAAGGAGCCGTGTGATTTTGGAGGCAAGGAAGAGAAAAATATCTCTTTCAAGGTGTCATACAAGCATGGTTTGAGGTATGGAGTGTATGATACAAAGCATGGATTCAAGTAAGGTTATTTGAGGTGATTTTCCTTCAAATTTCAAATGAAATAATTCATTAAAATGGGGGAGAGGGCTGGCGATTTTAGACCAGAAAAATGGGGAAGGAAAAAGTCTTCTAGATGTTGTCCTTGGAAGCATGGATGAAAGCATGGTTTGTATGACTCAAAGTATGGCTCATGTAAGGTCAAAGCGTGGTTCTTTGTGTGTGAAAAATTTGCACATGTGATGCATATAGAGGGGGAAAGCATTCAGCCAGACCAAGGGCATGAGAGAGGAAGAAAAATCTCTCATGTAATTGGGTGGTAGTGATAGGATTAAGTGTAGGTTAGCTTAGGTATAAGGTTAAGAATAATTAAGCTTAAGTTTAGGTAACTAAGAATGAGGTTTAAGGATTTTATGACAAGATTAGGAGTGCTCATACATCATTAGAGAATTAAAAACTCATTTGTGAATAAACAATTGGAAACAATTCCATGATTTAAGGAATTGGAGAGAGAAAACACTATTCAAGATTCCATGACTAGGAATCTTGAATTTAAAATAGGATTTCAAGTTGTAATTAAGCACTTTTAGGTTCTAATCAACTTTAATAAATTATTTTGACTCAAGATTAAGTATGGAAATTAATTAACCTTCGATTAGAGCCTAATATTGCTTAGGTTTGCTTAATCACACGATTAAGTGTAAAAACACGAAACTAGGGACAAAATCGTAATTTTGCACTAATTTCGCCCGGGACCTCCGGGACCAAAACTAAAGTCACAAAATACATAAAAACGGCTTTTAAAACCATCTAGAGAAGTTTCGGGTTCATCCGACATTTGTAAACGGGCAAAACACCACAGGGGCGTTTTGGTCATTTTGACCCGAAAACTCGAAAAACGATATTTTCGATCCCAGAAAGATACACAAGTCATCTAATCCCCTTCCAACATTGAGTTTGCCCTTCGAGTACTGCCGGACCGACTTTCCTCGAATTCCGGGCCAAAAATGACCTCAGGGGCATTTTGGTCATTTTCACTCTATCAGAAAATCGGGGCGTTACACTTACCCCTATGTTTGTGTGTTCCCATGTCATCTCCAAGTTGAACCAGAGGACTATGAGGTTGCTTTGCCAAAGAACTCAAACTGCAATAGTGTAGTGTTTAATACTTTGACTATGCTATACTTAATGGAGTGAATATGTATGTAAACGTAATGTAAAGTGGATATGTATTAAAGCTCATAGTAGAGCTTCCTTGTGTACTTGACGTTATATCACATAAATGTTTCGTATCTTTGCGATATATTTTTATCGAATTACGCTAGTTAGTACACGAACCCATCGAATTTGCTATAGTTATTTAAGAAAGGTCCGCTAATTAAAAAGTAACAACTCTCGAGTACAATGTCATGACTTAAGAATAACGATGTACTTGGGAGGGTGTTACATGAGGCATATATTTACAACATCTAGCTCCTCCTGATCTTCTAATTCTTCCTTCTTTTCTTTTGATTCACTCCAGGTGGCCAACATGCCTTTCTTTTTGGGCATGAATTTCTTCTGTGGACCCTTGAGTTTTGGACATTCTGGTTTGAAGTATCCCTTCTCCCCCACAGTTGTAGCCGATGACACTTTCCAACTTCACTTTGCCTTTCTAGGCTTTGGACATCTTCCTCACTAGTATGGAAAGCTCATCTCCATCTTCCTCTTCTGTCTTATCATTGGACTTTTCCTCTTCATAAGAAGTTTCAGTAACTTTCATTGTCTTGACTTTATACAACTTATGATGAGACTACTTCAAAGCCATGGACTTGCTCTTCTTGATGGATTCAACATGCATTTCAGAGAATACAAATTCATGAGTTTTAAGTGACCTAATAAGTGCGTCCAGACTGAGAGTTTGAAGGTCTTTAGCCTTAGTAATGGCTATAACCTTAGGTTGCCATTTGGTAGGGAGGCTTCTCAAGATTTTTCTAACCATTTCAGAGTTAGAGTATCTTTTGCCTAGTCCCTTTGCCTAGTTTATGATGTGCATAAACCTTGTGGTTATTTCATCAATATTTTCTTAATATATCATTTTAAACATTTAACATTGATGAACCAACATACTGATCTTAATTTCTTTAACTTGATTAGTACCTTCATGCAACATATGTAATTTGTCCTATATCTCCTTTGTTATGTCACAACCAATGATCTTATCATATTCAGCCTTGCTTAGTGTACAAGTGAGCAGATATTTAACTTTAGAGTTCAATTGAACCCTGACTTTGTGTTGCTCTATCCACCTACTCTTGGAGACTTCTCTTGATGTTGAAGGTGCATCATCAGTTCCGGGAACCTCTTCAGTTGGAACATAGTCGCCTTCTTGAATTATTCCCCACAAATCAAGACTTGTGTATTTTATGAACAACTCCATGTGATCTCTTAGTAGGCATAGTCCCCACTATCAAAGAATGTCGGTCTGTTAATGGAGTGTCCTTCCGCTATATGAATATTTTGTGCCATTTGTCACTCGGATCTTTGTCCTCTACAATCATTAGAATGCTCAACCCCGTAGAGGCCAAGCTTTAATGCCACTTGTAGGTAGAAAAACACACGAGAAGGGGTGTTGAATCTTGTTTCACTTCTCTTTTTCTTTTTAGCAACTGGAGTCTCAAGTAAAATACTATCAAGTGTTGAGCTTGAAGTGCAATGAAAACAATGTTAGAAGTTTCAGAAAGTGACTTTCTGAAATACAACATCAGTAATAGATAAGCTAAAAAGATGAACTTTAAATAGATATTAAATAATAGCTTTGAACAAAGAAAGTAAAAAGAGATAAAGGAGAAGAATATACTATATAGATATTTTTATACTAGTTCGGCCAAACTACCGACATCCAATACTCAACCACTGTTGAGTTTCACTAAAACTTCTCAATCCGAGAAAGAAAAATTGGATAGTCTTTGCAGTAGTCTTCCCAAGCTCTAACCTGTAACCAGTAGATAACCTCTACTGTCATAAACCAAGTAGTTATTCACCAGCCTTTTCAAGCATAACTGAATAGTCTTTAACCAGCCTCTCCAAGCTAAATCGAGTAGTCTTTAACTAGCCTCTCCAAGTTAAACATTGACCAGTAAAATAAATTTACCGTCATGTTGCAAGTAGTCTTTGACTAGCCTCTCCAAGTTAACTCACACCGATTGCTACTAGATCGTGGATACAAAGGTTTGTGTTTGGATTTGCATCTCAAAGTAACCTGCACTCAAGTTTCCATAAAATATACAGTGAAGAGCCTGGGATAACTTGAATGACTTCTTTCTAATGATTTTATCTTAGAAGAACGTATAAACCATTTAGAAATGTATAAAGAAGATTTTCACAGACTAGGAACTGATTACAAGATGTAATGAAGTTTACAACAGATGAAGATAAATTTTCACAGAGTTTTAGTACTTGTGCAGCATTCAAGTCTTCTTCCTTCAAAGCACAACATCTCTATTTATATATGGTCATCATTTATGACTATTACCTTTGATAAGCTCTCCAAGTGACACGTGTTGATCATTTATTTGTGTCTTGGAAATGCAGTCTAGAAGGGTAGCTTGACTATTTGTCAGATTTGTTGCAGAAGCCATTGTAAAGTTGATGTTTCTGATGTCCTTTCAGAAACTATTTTTTATTGTATGAATATAGTTTCTGAACTCTTCTTTCTATAGCCTAGGGTAGTTGACCAAGTTGGCAGAAGAGATAATACGCTAGTCTGTAACTAGGTCTGACTTTAAATTTGAATTTCAAATTTCCCTCATTTTCCTGTAAAGCGCACTGTTTCACTGTCAAGTGAGCTTTCTGATGTGTAGAATTAGTTCCATGATGAATGAATGATCTTCTAGTCCTTAATCAATGTATCTATATGGTTAAATTGATTGCGATGATAGTGATTGAAGGTTGTAAAACTTCCTTGCTTCAGAGTTGGTTTGATATCTTCATTTTATGAGCTCTTTTTGAAGTCACGTTCTACTTTTTGAAGATCTCAGCCTTGGTTTCTTGTTCACGATTTGATTTCTTTAATCCGCTAAGCATGTACATGTACTTTACATGGTATAATTTTCAGTTCTATTTAGTTCCTATATCTTTGCACGAGATATAACATGTTTGCATATGTAAAATGAATTTATTTTCGATTCAAGATGTGTTATGCAGTCCGGAAAGACCTATTTGTTGTCTCAAGAAAATCAAAGGAAATCATTAGTCATTATTCAAAATATTTTCTTAAAAAATTGTTATGTGATCACCCAAAACATATTTTCTTGGCACTTCTAAAGGGTTCTGGAGCTAACAAATTTTTTTTTGGTGCCAACCACCTTTGGTTAACTTGCATTTTTAGGTTTGTATTACTTGTTGATAAATCTATAGCCACATATAAATGGTTATTGGAGCATTTTTCAAATGTTGTCATGGGTAAAGAACTTTGCGGTAGAGGAAGAAAGATTAAGTCTTGAGGAGGTTAAGGAAAGAAAAGAGTTTGTGTGAGATAAGGAACAGATTAGGTTACAGAATGATAGTTTGAGAAGAAAGGAATACGAAATGATTAATGAAGCATACGATGAAAGATGAAGGTAAAAGTGTGACGTGTGAGGAGTGAGTGGTTATTTAAGTGATGGAATGTCACTGACTAAAGGCGAGGCGGCGTAGGAGAGATAAACTCAAAAAAGTGGGAATTATCTCATCTTTTTCATCCTTCCTTAGAAAGAGTGATTTCTGACACTTTGGATCAATTTCTAAATGCATTATTTTCTGAGTCTCGCCTTTCATTTTCTGACCTATTTGAGTTTCATTATATTTTTGCCATATATTCTTCTTCAATTTCTGAACTACATAAGATCTCATCTTCCCTATTTTTTGACATTTTTCTTCTTTTTTCGGATCATCTCATCTATAAACTCCAAAACCCTTCAAAAGATAAGAGCCTCATTGTTTTGAATGAATACAAATCCAATTTAAAGAAAATACTTTGAAGAATAACTAATGGCTACCTTGAGTTTCCTGACAAAGCTTAATAGATGACTTCGAGATGCATTATCGAAATTAAGTGGAAATAATTTCACTATGCATGTATAAACATGTTTTTCTCATGAGAAGAGGAAAGACTCAGATGAAGTGAAATTGATCAAGCAAAACGTGATCGTGCGCATCAAAGAAGCAAGCTCATTGAAAAAGAATCAAGGGATTGATGATATGGCCACCAGAAAGTAGTAGTGAACTTTAGAAAGAAGGGATACAATGATGATAATATACAAAAGCTAGAAGCAATGTGTTACTCAATCTTCAATTATCATAATCGTAGAGTATTAATTGTCAAAAAGTCGAGATTGAAGATCAGAAGACAAATGAATTAACAAGAAACTAGCAGTGCTCTTCAGAAAGTTCACATCATGAAAAGAAAGGGAAAGCAATCAGATTTAAAATTCGAAATCAAAAGTCAAATCAGTCTCTTTTACTTGGAATATAATCTCTTTAGCACCCTTGATCAACAAAGGAAGATTTATTATGGAGTTTAGAAACCACGTTCAGAAAATAGAAAAGCAGTTTCTGATAGACTTCAGAAACCTCAACCCAGCAACGGCTTCTGGAAAAGAACTCTGACACCAAACGAGCTACTCCTCTAGGTTATATTTCCAATACTCAATTTAATGCTTGATACATGGTGGTTGGATAAAAGATCAGGGACAATGATAACAAAGGAAAATCATCTATAAATAGAGATGACTAAGTTTCAAAAGGATAGAGACGAGACATAAAGCAAAAACGCTGTGAAAATCTTTCCAAATCTCTCTGTAAAATTCATCTGCTAGATTCTTTGTTTATAAAATCTTCTTTCTATATACCAAAGTGTTCATACACTCTTCTAAGGAAGAATCAGTTGAAAGAAGTCACTCAAGCTATTTTAGATTCATCATCTCACTTTCATTAGAAGAGAAGCTTGAGTGCAAGTTTTTTCAAAAATAAACATTAATCTTAAATCTATTGTATCATTGATCCAGTAGTGATCAGAAGTTGAAAGCTTGAAGAGGCTACTGTAACACCCTAAATCTTAACCCAAGACTACTAGTATGTACTTAGGTTAATCTTTAGAATATTACCTCTTAATCTCATCTTTTACTTAGAAAATACTTAGCGGAAATATGGGTAAAATTTTTCTTTTTGGAATTAAAATCAAAGTGAGAGCCACACACGAATCTTTAAGAGGAAGCATAGCGAAACATATAGGCAAAGCATAAAGAAACACATCATGTCACGGAAACATCAACTGAAACATAGATATATATATATATACTGTGCCTACCCAAAGGGCAGGACTATTCGATACATCGGGAAACAGAATACAACTGAAATGCAATACAAGGAAATCATATAAGTAAATACAGGAAAACAACACCCATACCCATGTGCACCTAGAGTAGACAACCTCATATACAAAAGAAGGTTTGTCCTCAACTATGTGGCGTGGGTGCACTAACTGCTACCCCTCCTATGCCTACTCCTGCTGGTCCGAGTACTGTGGGGTCGAGTCGATCCACTGACGAATCTCGGCGGGAGTGGTCAAGCACATCATCGGGGCGTGACCACCGCGGCGAGGGTGCATAGATGGCCGACGAGCCAACCTCGGCTAGACCACTGTCTCCTCACTCCCAGCCCTCATCGGTGGGGGAGCGGGACTGGAACTCCAACTGTACATGTGTGATGGCAGGTCCTCGGATGGGTCCGTCTCCGAGTACTGGGCACGAGGCACATACTCTAGGTAGTCGCGTACCGCTGATCCCTCAGGCTGCATGCGGAGAATCTGCTCATCACGTGGTCTAGCTCGCTCAAAAATCCCATTATGACGGTAAGGAGCAGTCGGGGTAAAACGGTAACTCGGGACTGGATGCGCGAAGGGTCGTCCCATAAACATGAACACTCTAACTGTGCAGCGACCCTCAAAATGGTATGACCCGAGTGCCGGGTCATGGTGCAGCTCCCATACCGGGGTGTCGATGAAGAGTACGAATGTCGCCATCTGAAGATATGACGGAAGAAAAGAGAGAAGGAATGAGAATCTTTCTAAAAGAATTCTCAGTAGGGTTATCCCTACCTAGGTGACATTGTCACATCCTCAGGAACCTTGGGTTTTATTTCTAAAAAGGTTTGCATGCATATAAACTTCTTTTAAGTTAGTTTTCTAAAGTATTTATTTATCCAAGGTCCATCATATTTTACAATGCGTCTTATAACTAAGCATGAAATATACTAATGATATGAATGCATCATAAGGGTATACCAAACAATAGAATAACTAAGAAATATTATAACATTGGCATAGGCATAATATATGTGACATTGTAAACTTTAACTTTCATCTCATGGGACCGCCCTAAAACATTTCTAGGTTATGAGCTCATACCTTAACTAGTCGTCACTAGTTCTTACTTATCCTATGATAAGCGTAACATACATAATTCCCGACTTAAAGTATGGGCTAGGGGGCAAATTAAGGATCACCTCTCTTAGGGTCATTTCCTCTTTGAAACACTCTACTAGCAATTAGTGCATCGTAGTATTGTCCGCTTTGGCAAGCTCTATGTCAATACCCTCACGGATTTGTTTTCTTGGGGGTGCTCGGCTAAACCGGTGTCACCCAAGAAGGCGTCTCAGTGTTGTGTCACATTTAAGTTCTCATAAAGTGTTAATTCATAGATACATCATTCTTTATTACATAAATCTTTTCATAGCATATACATCATCACATGAAACTTCTTCATAGTGTATATATAAAACTGTAGCATATACATTATCACATAATCACACCTTAGACAATCATACATACAAACTCCCAAGCTTATTATGTTATAAACCTATAGTATGTTATGCTTTGGTTCTTTTGAGTCTTAAACTTGTAAACTAATTGTTCTAGTATTATTCTTAACCTCTCACACACACCTATAGGTTCACAACTAATAAGTTTTACTAATTTTTATGCTCAAGGACCTATCCAAACAGCACTATGCAAATTTAGACAGCTGTGTGATTACGGGGTTCTAGAAATTACGGTTTAGACCCTTAAAGTCTTTAACTCACATTCTAAGTTATTGATCATCAAAACCTAGTCTCTTGGGAACCTATGAGGTTATAACTAAGTATTTCTCACCTCACACTATGGTCAAGAACATCTCTAAACCTCAAGGATGCAGAATTTGAAATCCTAACTTTTCGGGTTCCTAGAAGTCACAACAATGACCCTTTCTAAATTTAGTTTGCTCCTAAGGCTTCAAGATTAAGTCCTAAACCAATTATGAGTCATTCCTACACATTTAAACTAATTTAAAACCATGATTATTAAATCTAAACCTTGCTGGACAGAATCCAGAAAATTACATAATTAAAGGATCTAGAACTCTCAAATTAATTCTTTTCTGGTTCCTAACTTATCCTATCTTTCACATGTGAGTCTTAACATTATTTTTACTCAAACATAGGCACATTATCATCATTAAAACAGCACATACAGTGGCAGTAAAGAGCAAGGAAGAACCGAAAATATACTTCTCCATAAAAGGCATAAAACATAATTTCTAAAGCTCATAAAATACTAGTTTCTCTTGGAACTCCTTTTAAACTTTCGAAATTCATTTATAAACAATTTTAACATCTAAAATCATAAGAGTATTTAAGAGGGCAGTGACCAATTTATCTTTATCTCAAGAGGTCCTAAATTCATAAAACTTAGTTCTTATGCATTCCTTAAACACATGTAAGCTTGGAAAAATTATAAAACGTAGTCTCAAATACTTAGAAACTTCAAGACCTCTTGGGGCCGAAATATGAACCAAGGAAAATACATATTGTTAGACCTTTGTTGAGACAACAGTGGGCAAGTCTTTGAGCTTTAGGTTCACTTAGGTGATGACATAAAAATAAACATGCTTATGCACTTATTTTAGGTTCCATTAGAAAGTAAAGTGATAGCACAAAGTAAATATGAATGCAACTCATTATTATCTTGGTATTAAGTGAGAACTTGAAATATAAACATGATAATGCATAGCTTGAAATATAAATATGACAATGCAAGGTTCACTTATTATCTTGAAACTTAGAGATAGCAAGGAAGTAGACATGATATGCAAAGCATAAAGTAAACATGATGCAAGGTTCATTTTATGGTTAACTAGAGCTCATTCAAGACTTTAACAAGATAACAACCCAATACAATATCTCAAGGATCACAACACAAAAACCGAAAGTCAAATAAAAGAGAAAGAAAGTGAAACTACGTCAAGTTCTTTATTAAATACCCAAAACCCCTATCTAGAGAAAAATCTCTAGAACGTGCCGGCCAACTTTAAGGTTGACAAGGGTAGGCTTGGGCTTTTAGAAATCCTTAGATTAATTTTCTTAAGTTGGAAAACCATGTGAGCTAGATATCATATAGATGAAGTTACAAGAAAAGGAAAACTCAAGCTTTAGAGGTTTCTTTGAGATGAACACAATGTCATCATCTAGAAACTCTCATCATCAAGCTATCATGCTCATAATAGGGCCTAGAGGCCGAAATGAAAAGAAAAGGAAAAACAAAGGAAAGTTCAAAAAGAATCCAAGAGGAAACTAGAGAAAAACACTTTCTTGAGCAAAACAAAGTTTGAAAACAAATCCCTACCTAGTGATGAAGGTAAAAGCTTGGACTTGAAGATGAAATGAGATGAGCAACACCTCCTAGGATGGTGATGATGATTCAGCCAAAGGGAAGGAAAGGAAAGGAAATGTGTTTTGGGTGAAGTTGTGTTTGAGGTGTGGTGTTTGAGAGGTTTGATGATGGTTCAAGGCTTTGGGGTGGTGTTTGATGGTTAAGAGATGATGATGAGATGAAGAGATGAAGAAGATGAAGATGAAAAGAAAGGAAGAACTCTCTTGAAACTTGAGAGAAAAAGAAAGAACTAGCAAGATAACTCTAAAACTCTAAACTTAGCAAATGCTTCAAGGTGCAACAAGGCTATCACAAGCATCCTATTTATAGAAAAACAAAGCCATGGAGCTCACCAAGGGGAGGGAATGGCCGTAGCAAATGGAGGGAAAAGGGAGAGGAAAATATCTCCTTGATTGTGTCATAGAAGCATGGTTTGAAGTATGGAAGCTATGCTACAAAGTATGGCCTGATGTGAGTTAATTTCCTATCAAATTTTTATGAAATTAGGCTTCTAGAAACAATGCATGGCTGGAACTTTTCCAGCCACAAATAAATGGAGAAAATGAGCTATTTTAATTAGTTATTTACTTGGAAAATCACGCTTGATTGAAAGTTATGACAAGGTATAGTGTATGTGACTTGAGGTATGGCCTTGGAGTATTAAAAAATTGAATATGTGATGCATAATGGGGAGGGAAGCTCACGGCCAGGTCTGGGCAGCAGAGTGGGGGTGAGTTTTGACCATTTAATTGGGTGTTAATGGTAGGTTTAGATGTGTATTAGCTTAGGTACAAGGTTAGGAATGATTAAGCTTAAGTTTAGGTAACTAAGAATGTGATTTAGGGAGTTTATGACAATTTTAGGAGTGGTCATACATCATTAAAGAATTTAAAACTCATTTGTGAATAAACAATGTGTAACACAATTCCATGATTTAAGGAATTGGAAAGAGAATATACTATTCAAGATTCTATGACTAGGTGTCTTGAAATTAAAATATGATTTTAGGTTGTAATTAAGCACTTTTTGGTTTTAATCAACTTTAATAAATTATTTTGACTCAAGATTAATTAAGGAAATTAATTAACCTTTGATTAGAACCTAATATTGCTTAGGTTTGCTTAATCACGCGATTAAGCGTAAAAACACGAAACTAGGGGCAAAACCGTAATTTTGCACTAATTTTGCCCGGGACTTCTAAAATTGAAACTGAGGTCATAGAATACATAAAAACGCCTTTTAAAACCATCTGGAAAAGTTTCGAGTTCATTCGGCACTTGCAAACAGGTAAAACACCGCAAGGGCATTTTGGTCATTTTGACCCGAAAACTTGAAAAACGAGATTTTCGATCCCGGGAAGGTACACAAGTTATCTAATCCCCTTCCAACATTGAGTTTTCCTTTTGAGTACTGCCGAACCGGCTTTCCTAGAATTCCGGGCTGAAAATGACCTCAGGGGCATTTTGGTCATTTTCACTCTAACAGAAAAATCGGGGCGTTACAGCTACTGCAAAACTACTTATTGTTGTTGTATTAGTAAGTGTGTTTTACTAACACCAGTAAAAGCTTAAGAAGGCTATGGTAAAGACTATCCTATATTATTATCTCCTTGGGTTGAGGAAGCTTAGTGAAACTTAGTGGTTACTGAGAACTAAATGTAGGCAAATGTTGGCCGAACCAGTATAAAAGTCTCAATGCAGTATCTTCTTATCCTTTACCATTTTATTTTACAACCTTTGATTGTGCATAAATACCTTCATCATTATCTTTTACTTTTAATCTATTTACTCAAACTACTTAATTCAAAAAGTTACCTTTTGAATACACTAACTTATCTTCCGCTACACTTTAAGCTCTAAGCTTGATATAGTTTTATTCTAAAAGTTTTTACTTTGAAGATTTGAGAAAGGAAGCACAATTCAAGCCCCCCTTTTCGTGCATTTTCTCACCATTAATTGGCATCAGAGCTTGCCCTCTAAGTGGTTGAGCATTCTAATGATTATAGAGGAAAAAGATCCAAAGATAAATGGCACAAAGTATTCATATAGTAGAAGGGCACTTGATCAATAGACCACCTTTCTTTGATAGTGGAGACTATGCCTAGTGGAGAAACCGAATACAGCTGTTCATAAAGTATACAAGTCTTGACCTATGGGAAATAATTCAAGAAGGTGACTATATTCTAGTTGAAGAAGTCCCTACAATGGATGGAGCACTCTCTACATCAAGAGAAGTTCCCAGAAGCAAATGGACTGAGCAACATAAAGCCATGATTCAACTAAATTCCAAAGCTAAGTATTGGCTCACTTGTGCACTAAGTAAAGTTGAATATTGTAACGCCCGGGGACGAGGACGAGGAGTGATCGCCGGTGCAAAGAGGGCACGGACAAGGAGCGGCTCCTCGCAAGGTCCTCTAAGCGGAGGGGTACATGAATGAATTGATTACACACCCGAATGAGAGGGATCCTGAGACTGTATAGGTATGGGACTATACAGTTGAGGAGGGCTTATATGAATTGATTTGTACTACCTATACCAACAAGATGCATCTTCTTTTCGGTAGCCCAAACTAAAAGAACTCCATAGTTAAGCGTGCTTGACCTGGGGTAATTTTGGGATGGGTGACCTCCTGGGAAGTTTTCCTAGGAAGCGTGTGAGTGAGGACAAAGCATGCTGAAAAGACCCGTGTTGGTTTGTGGGGACAGTCGTCAATCCATAAAGCAGCAGGGGATGTTACAAATATGATAAAATTGTTGCCTGTGACACAACAAAAGAAATATGAAACAGACTACTCATACTGCACAAAGGATTGATCAAGTCAAGGAGAGAAAGATTAGCATGCTTGTCCATTAGTATGAAATGTTTAAAATGACTAATCAGGAAAGTATTGATGATATGACTACAAGATTTATGCATATCATAAATCAATTGAAAGGTTTTGGCAAAAAATATTCTAACTCTGAGCTAGTTAGAAAATTCTTAATAAGCCTCTCTACAAAATGGCTGCCTAAAATAACAGCCATTACTGAAGTCAAAGATCTTCAAACTTTGAGTCTGGATGCACCTATTGGATTCTCAAAACTCATGAGGTAGTTTTGGCATAAATGCATGGTGAATCCATGAAGAAAAACAAGTCCATCCTAGTAAGAAGGATGTCAAGAGCTTGGAAAGGCAAGTTCAAAAGAAGAAAACACATAAAAAGATATAGGAAAGACTATATAAAGCCAGACAACATTATTTGCTTTAACTGTAGAGAAAAGGGTCATTTCAAACCTGAATGTCTAAAACTAAAATGCTCACAAAAGAAGATCATGAACAAGACAAAGAGAATACTGGCAACATGGAGTGACTCTGATGAAGAAAATAAAGGAGCAGAAAGTCTAGAAGGACAAGAAGATACAGCCAACCTATGCTTCATGGCAGGATATAACTCAGAGGACGAATCTGAGGTAAATATTTCCGACCAAAATCTATCCTTTGATAAGTTAGTAGCTTTATATTAAGAATTGCTTGAGAATACTCAAACCATTTCCTCTCATTATTTAAATCTAAAGAAAAAACATTAAAAGTTGTTTTAGAATTTCAAACGATCAAAACAGAAGCTGAAAATCTGAAATGTGAAAAGAAAGAATTACAAAAGGAAAATAATGAACTCAACACCTCTAAAATCAAGTTAACAAAAGGCTGTGAGGAAAATTAGAAAACTATGTCTAAACTGGAGAAAATAGTCATTCTTTTGGAGTTTGATCTAGAAAAATTAGTAAATGGCTCAAAAAATCTTGAGCTAATGCTTGGAGGACAAAGGTTATACTTTCAGAAAACTAGGTTAAGATATAAAGAAGTTGAAAAAGGAAAAGGAAGTGTATTTCAACTAAATAAAACTAGAAACAAAGTCTCCTATACTATTTGTTATAAAAAGGGACATCCTCCTGACAGATGCTTCATGAGAAGGAAGTGTGTTGGAAGTTTTAGAAAACTATATCTTTACGATCCTAACTCAGAGGACCTAAGAAAGTCTGGGTAACTAAATTGAAAAATGTGTTTATTGCAGGTGTGCCTGAGAACACAGATAGAATCTAACAACAAATGGCACATGGACAGTGGTTGTTCTAGACACATGTCCGGATGCAGAAAGTAGTTCAAAAATCTCAAGCAAAAAAACTTTGGATCAGTAAAATTTGTTGATGGAGGTAAAGCGAAAGTCACTGGTATTTGAAACATTGGTAAGGATGATTCTCACCAAATTTTTATTGTATTACTCGTTAATGGTCTGGCTCACAATTTACCCAGCATAAGCCAATTTTGTGTTCAAGGATTTAACGTTATTTTTAATGCTCATGATTGCAAAATAGTTAGTCCTATCTCTGATCGTGTTATATTGTCTGGCAAAAGGCTTGATAACACCTATGTGCTGCTCTTAGATGATCTTCAAGATCAAGACGTGAAATGTTTGGCATCCTTCATGGATGAAAAGTGGTTATGGCATAAGAAGCTTAGGCATACTCACATAAAGCTTATCTCTGAGCTATCTCAGAAATAGCTTGTTAAAGGATTGCCAAAGACAAGGTTTGACAATGATTCAACCTGTGATTTCTGTGAAAAAGGCAACCAAACTAAAGCTTCTTTCCAAAATAAACATGTGGCATCTACCACTAAACTACTTGAACTACTTTATATGGATCTTTTTGGTCCAACTCAAACGGCTAGTCCTGCCGATAAAAGATATTGTCTAGTCAATGTAGATAACTTCTCAAGATTTACCTGGGTGTTCTTCCTTGCTTCTAAGGATGAGGCATTTGAAAGGTTAAAAGTTTTTGCAAAATGTGTCTACATTGAAAAGAATTCACAATTCATTTCTATTAGATCTGATTACGGAGAAGAATTTGAAAATCATATATTTAATGATTTTTTTGAAAATCATGGCATCCTTTATGAGTTCTTTGCACCCAAAACTCCACAACAGAATGGGTTTGCTGAAAGGAAAAACAGAAGCTTATAAGAGATAGCTAGAATATTAATTTTAGAAAGTGGTTTATCTAAAGGATTTTAGGCAGAGACCATAAACACCTTGTTTACATGCAAAATTGAATCTTTCTAAGACTAATCATCAAAAAGACCCCCTATGACCTATGGAAGTGTAGAATACCCAACATTTCATATTTTCATATATTTGGTTCATCATGCTTTATGCTTAACAACAGGGATAAACTTGCCAACTTTGATCCAAAATCTGACGATGGTATCTTTCTAGGATATTTGTTTATTTCTAAAGCTTATAGGGTGTATAATAAAAGAACGCTATGTGTAGAAGAAATGATTCATATTAATTTCAAGGGGCTCTGGAAAGATTTTGAAGATGAACCAGATGATCTGGAGGAAGCTCTTGAAAGATTGAATCTTGGAAAGGACCCAGAATTCAAGCAGATATACACATCAGAAAGTAGACTCCAAGATTCAAATCCTTCATAAAGTATGCTCAAGATATCAAAGCAGTCACAAAGAAACAATTCTAAGCAAGAGGAAGAGCAACCTGTGGATGAAAAAGAAACTGAAGGAAATCATAAGCACAAAATCTACAAAGGAGTCTCTAACCTTAAAATTGTCTCTCAGAATTATGTTGTAGGAGACATCTCCAAAGGAGTGAAGACTCGATCCTCTCTAAGAAATACTTCAAATTATCCTCTAATTGCCATGATTGAACCTGTATACATTCAAGAAGCTTTAAGTGACAAAGGAGGTGGAGGTCATGCAAGAAGAGCTGGATCAATTTAAGAAAAGCAAAGTCTAGACTCTTGTGGAAAAGCCAAATACAAAAACTATCATCGGAACAAAATGAGTTTTTAGAAATAAATTGAATGAAGCAGGCAAAGTTATAAAAAATAAAGCAAGACTGGTTGTGTAACGCCCCGATTTTTCTGTCAGAGTGAAAATGACCAAAATGCCCCTGAGGTCATTTTCAGCCCGGAATTCGAGGAAAGCTGGTTCGGCAGAACTCGAAGGGCAAACTCAATGTTGGAAGGGGATTAGATAACTTGTGTACCTTCCCGGGATCGAAAATCTCGTTTTTCGAGTTTTCAGGTCAAAATGACCAAAACGCCCCTGCGGTGTTTTACCCGTTTGCAAGTACCGGATGAACCCGAAACTTCTCCAGATGATTTTAAAAGGCGTTTTTATGTATTCTATGACCTCAGTTTTAATTTTAGAAGTCCCGGGCAAAATTAGTCCAAAATTACGATTTTGCCCCTAGTTTCGTATTTTTACGCTTAATCGCGTGATTAAGCAAACCTAAGCAATATTAGGCTCTAATTGAAGGTTAATTAATTTCCTTAATTAATCTTGAGTCAAAATAATTTATTAAAGTTGATTAGAACCAAAAAGTACTTAATTACAACCTAAAATCATATTTTAATTTCAAGACACCTAGTCATAGAATCTTGAATAGTGTTTTCTCTTTCCAATTCCTTAAATCATGGAATTGTGTTACACATTGTTTATTCATAAATGAGTTTAAAATTGTCTAATGATGTATGAGCACTCCTAAACTTGTCATAAACTCCCTAAATCACATTCTTAGTTACCTAAACTTAAGCTTAATCATTCCTAACCCTGTACCTAAGCTAATACACATCTAAACCTACCATTAACACCCAATTAAATGGTCAAAACTCACCCCCACTCTGCTGTCCAGCCTTGGCCAAAGCTGCCCATCCCCATTATGCATCACATGTTCAATTTTTCAACACTCCAAGGCCATTCCTCAAGTCACATACATTATACCTTGTCATAACTTTCAATCAAGCTTGAATTTTCACATGAATAAATAATTAAAACAACTCATTTTCCCCATTTATTTGTGGCTAGAAAATTTCCAGCCATGTCAAGTTTCTAGAAGCCTAATTTCATAAAAATTTGATAGGAAATTAACTCACATCAAGCCATACTTTGTAGCATAGCTTCCATACTTCAAACCATGCTTGAATGACCTTGTGTAAGAGATATTTTCTCTTCCTTCCTCCCTCAAACCACACGGCCACTCCCTCCCCTTTGTGAGCCCATGGCTTTGTTTTTCTATAAATAGGATGCTTGTGATAGCCTTGTTGCACCTTGAAGCATTTGCTAAGTTTAGAGTTTTAGAGTTGTCTTGCTAGTCTTTCTTTTTCTCTCAAAATTTCAAGAGTGTTCTTCCTTTCTTTTCATCTTTATCTTCTTCATCTCTTCATCTCTTCACCTCATCATCATCTCTTAACCATCAAACACCACCCCAAAGCTTTGAACCATCATCAAACCTCTCAAACACCACACCTCAAACACAACTTCACTTGAAACACATTTCCTTCCTTTTTCTTTCATCAAGGCCGAATCATCATCACCATCCTAGGAGGTGTTGCTCATCTCATTTCCATCTTCAAGTCCAAGCTTTTACCTTCATCACAAGGTAGGGATTTGTTTTCAAACTTTGTTTTGCTCAAGAAAGTATTTTTCTCTAGTTTCCTCTTGGATTCTTTTTGAACTTTCCTTTGTTTTTCCTTTCTTTTCATTTTCGGCCATGAGGCCTTGATTTTCAGCATGATAGCTTAATGATGAGAGTTTCTAGATGATGACATTGTGTTCATCTCAAAGAAACCTCTAAAGCTTGAGTTTTCCTTTTCTTATGATTTCATCTATATGATATCTAACTCACATGGTTTTTCATCTTAAGAAAATTAATCTAAGGATTTCTAAAAACCCAAGCCTACCCTTGTCAACCTTAAAGTTGGCCAGCACGTTCTAGAGATTTTTCTCTAGATAGGGGTTTTGGGTATTTAATAAAGAACTTGATGTAGTTTCACCTTCTTTCTCTTTTATATGACTTTCGGTTTTTGTGTTGAGATCTTTGAGATATTGTATTGGGTTGTTATCTTGTTAAAGTCTTGAATGAGCTCTAGTTAATCATAAAATGAACCTTGCATCATGTTTACTTTATGCTTTGCATATCATGTTTATTTCCTTGCTATCACTAAATACCAAGATAATGAATGAACTTGCATTATCATGTTTATATTTCAAGCTATGCATTATCATGTTTATATTTCAAGTTCTCACTTAATACCAAGATAATAATAAGTTGCATTCATGTTTACTTTGTGCTATCACTTTACTTTCTAATGGAACCAAAAATGAGTGCATGAGCATGTTTATTTTTATGTCATCACCTAAATGAATCTAGAGCTCAAAGACTTGCCCGTTGTGGTCTCAACAAAGGTCTAACAATATGTGTTTTTCTTGGGTTCATATTTCGGCCCTAAGAGGTCTTGAGGTTTCCAAGTATTTGAGACTATGTCTTATAATTTTTCCAAGCTTAAGTGAGTTTAAGGAATGCATAGAACCAAGTTTTGAGAATTTAGAACCTCTTGAGACAAAGATGAATTGGTCACTGCCCTCTTAAATATTCTTATGATTTTAGATGTTAAAATTGTTTATAAATGAGCTTTGAGAGTTTAAAAAGAGTTCCAAGAGAAACTAGTATTTTATGTGCTTTAGAAATTATGTTTTATGCCTTTTATGGAGAAGTATATTTTCGGTTCTTCCTTGCTCCTTGCTGCCACTGTATGTGCTGTTTTGATGATGATAATGTGCCTATGTTTGAGTAAAAATAATGTTAAGACTCATATGTGAAAGATAGGATAAGTTAGGAACTAGAAAAGAATTAATTTGAGAATTCTAGATCCTTTAATTATGTAATTTTCTGGATTCTGTCCAGCAAGGTTTAGATTTAATAATCATGGTTTTAAATTAGTTTAAATGTGTAGGAATGACTCATAATTGGTTTAGGATTTAATCTTGAAGCCTTAGGAGCAAACTAAACTTAGAAAGGGTCATTATTGTGACTTCTAGGTACCCGTAAAGTTAGGATTTCAAATTCTGCATCCTTGAGGATTAGAGATGTTCTTGGTCATAGTGTGAGGTGAGAAATATTTAGTTATAACCTCATAGGTTCCCAAGAGACTAGGTTTTAATGATCGATAACTTAGAATGCGAGTTAAGGACTTTAAGGGTCTAAACCGTAAATTCTAGAACCCCGTAATCACACAAATATAAAGCTGTCCAACTCTGCATAATGCTGTTTGGATAGGTCCTTGAGCATAAAAATTAGTAAAACTTGTTAGTTGTGAACCTATAAGTGTGTGAGAGGTTAAGAATAATACTAGAACAATTAGTTTACAAGTTTAAAACTCAAAAGAACCAAAGCATAACATACTATGGGTTTATAACATAATAAGCTTGTGAGTAGTATGTATGATTGTCTAAGGTGTGATTATGTGATAATGTATATGCTATAGTTTTATGTATACACTATGAAGAAGTTTCATGTGATGATATATATGCTATGAAAAAGATTTATGTGATGAATAAGATGTATCTATGAATTAACACTTTATGAGAACTTAAATGTGACACAACACTAAGACGCCTTCTTGGGTGACACCGGTTTAGCCGAGCACCCCCAAGAAAACAAATCCGTGAGGGTATTGACATAGAGCTTGCCAAAGCGGACAAAACTACGATGCAATAGTTGCTAGTAGAGTGTTTCAAAGAGGAAATGACCCTAAGAGAGGTGATCCTTAATTGCCCCCTAGCCCGCACTATTAAGTCGGGATTATGTATATGTTACGCTTATCATAGGATAAGTAAGAACTAGTGACGACTAGTTAAGGTATGAGCTCATAACCTAGAGATGTTTTAGGGCGGCCCCATGAGATGAAAGTTAAAGTTAACAATGTCACATATACTATACTTATGCCAAATGTTATAATGTTTCTTAGCTATTCTATTGTTTGGTTTACCTTTATGATGCATTCATATCATTAGTATATTTCTGCTTAAATTATAAGACGCATTATAAAATATGACGGACTTTGGATATATAACACTTTAGATAACTTACTTAAAAGGAATTTATATGCATGCACACCTTTTTAGGAATAAACCCAAGGTTCCTGAGGATATGATGATGTCACCTAGGTAGGGATAACCCTACTGAGAATTCTTTTAGAAAGATTCTCATTCCCTCTCTCTTTTCTTCCGTCATATCTTCAGATGGCGACATTCGTACTCTTCATCGACACCCTGATATGGGAGCTGCACCATGACCCGGCACTCGGGTCATACCATTTTGAGGGTCGCTGCACGGTTAGAGTGTTCATGTTTATGGGACGACCCTTCGCGCATCCAGTCCCGAGTTACCATTTTACCCCGACTGCTCCTTACCGTCATAACGGGATTTTTGAGCGATATAGACCACGCGATGAGCAGATTCTCCGCATGGAGCCCGAGACATCAGCGGTACGCGACTACCCAGAGTATGTGCCTCGTACCCAGAACTCGGAGACGGACCCATCCGAGGACCCGCCGTCACACATCTACAGTTGGAGCTCCAGTCCCGCTCCTCCACCGATGAGGGCTGGGAGTGAGGAGACGGTGGTCCAGCCGAGGTTGGCTCGTCGGCCATCTATGCGCCCTCGCCGCGGTGGACATGCCTCGATGATGCGCTCGACCACTCCCGCCGAGATTCGTCAGTGGATCGACTCGACCCCACAGTACTCGGACCAGCAGGAGTAGACATAGGAGGGGTAGTAGCTAGTGCACACACGCCACATAGTTGAGGACAAACCTTCTTTTGTATATGAGGTTGTCTACTCTAGGTGCACATGGGTATGGGTGTTGTTTCTCTTGTATTTACTTTTTATGATTTTCTTGTATTGCATTTCAGTTGTATTCCGCTTCCCGATGTATTGAATAGTCCTGCCCTTTTGGGTAGGCACAGTATATATATATATATATATATATATATATATATATATATATATATATATATATATATCTATGTTTTAGTTGATGTCTCCATGAAATGATGTGCTTCTTTATGCTTTGCTTATATGTTTCACTATGCTTCCTCTTAAAGATTCGTGCGTGGCTCTCACTTTGATTTTAATTCCAAAAAGAAAAATTTTACCCATATTTTCGCTAAGTATTTTCTAAGTAAAAGATGAGACCAAGAGGTAATATTCTAAAGATTAACCTAAGTACATACTAGTAGTCTTGGGTTAAGATTTAGGGTGTTACAGGTTGCACAAGGCTACAATCAACATGAAGGAATTTATTATGATGAGACCTTCGCACTAGTTGCTAGATTGGAAGCCATCAGAATGTTACTTGCTTTTGTTGTCTACAAAGATTTTACTCTCTACCAGATGGAGGTCAAGTCTTCTTTTCTAAATGGTTTTCTCTTTGAAGAAGTATACATGAAGCAACCTCCAAGCATTAAAAGTGATGACTTTTCAAACCATGTCTTTAAGTTAACAAAAGCACTCTACGGTCTGAAACAAGCTCCTCAAGCTTGGTATGAAAGATTAAGCAGTTTTCTGCTAAAGAATGGGTTCAAGAGAAGTAACATTGACACAACTTTATTTACTCTTCAGTCAAAAGATCACTTTTTGATAGTTCAAATATATGTCAATGGCATTATATTTAGTGCCTCTAATCATTCTCTTTGTGAAAGCTTTTCAAAACTAATGCAGAGTGAGTTTGAAATGAATATGATGGGTGAACTAAAATTTTTCCTTGGTTTACAAATAAAGAAACAAAAGGATGGAATTATGATCCATCAAGAAAAATATACAAAAGAGCTTTTGAAAAAGTTTCACATGGATCAAGCAAAAACCAATGAGCACTCCTATGCATCCTTCACCAATCATTGATGCTTATCAGACTGGCGAAAAACTATCAAAAAGTAGTTATAGAGGAATGATCGAGTCACTGTTGTATCTTATAGTTAGTAGACCAGATATTCAATTAAGTGTAAGGATATGTGCTAGATTCCAATCAAATCCTAAACAATCACACCTAATTGTCGTTAAAAGAATCTTTAGATATTTATCAAGCACTACTAATCTTGGCCTGCGGTATGAGAAAGGTACATCTTGTGAGATTGCACGTTGTTGTGATGCTGACTTTGCAGAGATAGAGTAAAAAGAACAAGCACCAGCAATTATTATTGCTTTTTTGGAAATAGTCTGATCACATGGTCATGTAAAAAGTAGAATACCATTGCTCTTTCTACTCCAGAAGCAGAATATGTAGCAGTTGCAAATTGCTGTACTAAAATGCTATGGATTAGGAACCAGCTAGAAGACTATCACTTAAGGTATTTCAAAATCCCAGTCTTCTGTGATAACACTAGTTCTATAAATCTAGCTAAAAATCCCATTCAGCACTCCAGATCGAAACATATTGATATAAAGCATCAATTCATTAGAGATCATGTTCAGAAAGGAGATGTTGAATTAATGTTCATAAGCATTAAAGACCAAATGTCTGACATAATTCACTAAACCTTTTGCTAAAAAATGTTTCTATACTTTAAAAAGTCTGTTAAATTTAAAGCCTTTTTTAAATCTCATGAGTTTCTCAATTACTCAAGCTGATTATGGGTACTTCACCCTCAATGGTGTTCATAAAATTACTCCTAACTTCTAGTACACCTCCTCTTTGCTTATGACAAAAAGGAGAGAAGAGAAATGAAAATCCTATGTTGAAAAAGTATGGGGAGTAAAAACTGAGGGGGAGTTACTCAAGGAAATGCTTAAGAATTTGTCTCTAAGTGTCTGCATACAATGCATATCATATAATCCAAAGGAATGTGCCGAATAGGGAAAATGCTTATCTTGACAATTATTCTAGCACATTTAAATGTTAGAAAGTCATTTTATGACTAAAATCAAGCTAATTGGCAAAATTGGATTAAAACGATGACATCTGCTTAAGTATCCTTGTGACACAAATTAAAGAAGTTCTCTTATTTAAATTAGAAAAATCATTATGAACCAAACATCTTTGATTTGAGTCAACTTAAGGCCTCAAAATTTTCTTGAACAAAACTAGGCATGCCTTAAGAAAAAGACTTACTAAGATTTAAGAATCATATGGTATTGAAAGAAAATGCAATTAATCAATTTATATTTTGTCTGATTTCTTTCAACTTCTCTTCAAAAGATTTTCTTCAAATTGGTTTGTCATCATAAAAAAGGGAGAGATTGTAAACTCCATAGCCCTTTAGAAAGTAAGAAATTCATTGTTTAAAATGACAACAAAGCCAATTTAAAGAAAATACTTCGAAGAATGACTAATGGAGACCTTGATTTTCCTGACAAAGCGTAACAGATGACTTCAAGATGCACTATCAGAATTAAGTAGATATAATTTCACTATGCATGTGCAAACATGTTTTTCTCATGAGAAAAAGAAAGACTCAGATGAAGTGAAATTTATCAAACAAAACGTGATCGTGCGTATCAAAGAAGCAAGCTTATTGAAAAAGAATCAAGGGATCAAGGATATGGCTATCAGAAAGTAACATTGAACTTTAGAAAGAAGGGATACAATGATGATAATATACAAAAGCTGGAAGAAATGTGTTACTCAATCTTCAATCATCACAATCGTAGAGTACTCATTATCAAAAAGTCAAGATTGAATATTAAAGGACAAATGAATCAACAAGGAACTAGCAACGCTTTTTAGAAAGTTTGCATCATAAAAAGAGAGGGAAATTAATCAGATTTAAAATTCAAAATCAAGAGTCAAATAAGTCTATTTTACCCGAAATATCATCTTTTGAGCACCATCGATCAATAAAGAAAAATTTATTAAGGAGTTCAGAAACCATGTTCAGAAAATAGAAAAGAAGTTTCAAAACTTTTATGTTTGATAGACTTCAGAAACCTCAACCCATCAATGGCTTTTGAAAAAGAACTCTGACACCAGATGAGCTACTCCTCTAATTTATGTTTCCAATACTCAATTCAATGTTCGACATGTGTTGGTTGGACAAAAGATCAGGGACAATGGTAGTAAAGGAAAATCATCTATAAATATATATGACTGAGCTTCAAAAGGATAGAGATAAGATATAAAGCAAAAACGCTGTGAAAATCTTTTCAAATCTCTCTGTAAAAATCATCTACTAGATTCTTTGTATATTAAAATCTTCTTTCTGCATACCAGAGTGTTCATACGTTTTTCTGAGGAAGAATCAATTGAAAGAAGTCACTTAAGCTATTTCAGATTCATCATCTCACATTCATTAGAAGAGAAGCTTAAGTGCAAGTTTGTTAAAAAATAAAAATCAATCTTGAATCTATTGTATCATCGATCCAGTAGTGATTGGAAATTGAAAGTTTGAAGGGGCTACTGCAAAATTACTTGTTTTGTTGTTGTTGTGTTAGTAAGTGTGGTTTACTAACACCAGTAAGAGCTTGGGAAGGCTACGATAAAGACTATCCTATATTGTTATCTTATCGAGTTGAGGAAGCTTAGTGAAACTCAATGGTTATTGAGAACTGGATGAAGACAAGTGTTGGCCGAACTAGTATAAAACTCTCGATTCAGTATCTTCTCATCCTTAACCTTATTATTTTACAACCTTTGATTATGCATAAATACCTTCATCATTATTTGTTGCTTTTAATCTATTTACTCAAATTGCTTAATTCAGAAAGTTTCTTTCTGAATACACTAACCTATCTTTTGCTGCACTTCAAGCTCTAAACTTGATAGAGTTTTATTCTAAAAGTTTTAAGTTTGAAGAATTGAAAAAGAAAACACGATTCAACCCTCCCTTTTCGTGCATTTTCTCACCATCATCATCATCTACTTTCTAAGCTTACAAAATAGATCTTTTGAGCTTCAAGTAGTGAATTGGTCTGGCAAATTGATGTCTTCATGTGGTCTTCAGATTAGAGCAATGAAAAGGAGAATTGATGTTTGTGTATGAGTGCTTATGCAAAGAGAAAAAAAAAAGCTTTTGGAAATAAAAGCTTTTTCAAAACACAACAAGAAGTGATTTTCAGCTAAAGGCTTTTGTGAATATATTTGAAGCATTCGTTTTTAGTATTCACAAACATTAACTCAATAGTTCCCTTTTTATTAAACAAAATCTTGAACAAAGTTTGACAACTGGCACTTGGATCTAGAGAGCTAAGAGGAATTTTCAAACAAGATTAATGGCACTAGTATTATTATAGAAGATAGGGATTTTATAATACCTTAGATGATGACTTCTAGCTGGTTCCTTATCCACATTATCTGGGTGCAGTAGTAGAGAGAGTAATGATATTCTGCTTCCTGCATGATCAAGTGATCAAAATTTTTCCAAAGAAACAGCAGTGGCCACTGGTGCTCTTTCTCTCTATTCTGTCTCCGACAAAATCATCGTCACAATAACCTCTGTTAAGCCTTTGAGAATTCCTCCAAGTGTTTTGTGTTGAAAGACTGCATTTTGAACAAGTGGTTCCTTGCATTTTCTATGGCTTAGATATTTTTCAGTTTCTCCTTCATCTTCATATTGCTCTTCTTAGTGTTCAGAGACATATCCTTCGAATTTCTTTTGAGTTCTAAGAAAGCTTTTTGAAATATCTCTATTCTAGAGTCTACTTTCTGATGGTCTGGCTTTCATTTTCTTGTTTTCAGAAGTTTACTCGAGACTCATTCTCTCAATTCCATCTTCTAGTTCTTCAAGCCCATTAGCAAAGTCCTTCATGAGCTCCCCAAACTTGATGTGAAAAGACTTTTCAATTTCTAAACCAACTTTTGGATTTGGGCATGTGTCTAGAGCAGCCATTGTCCATATAATACTTTTTGTCAGATTTCACATACATTCTCAAGCAAACCTCAATTTCTTTTCTAATGGATAGCCGGCCAAGAAGCATATGCTTGCAACCTCTAGCATTTTCTGGTCCTTATTTTCCCATTTTTTATTCACTTCAGGTGACTGGCATGCTTTTCTCCACAGGCATGAAACTTTTTCTGTGGACCATTGAGTTTAGGATATTCTGGTTTGAAGTGTCCTCCTATAGTTGTAGTAGGTGATGTTTTCCAGCTTTACTTTGCCTTTCCTTATCCTTTCTAAGGTTTATGTCCCTTCTTTGCTTTGACTTGCCTCTCTTGGTTTTGGGGATATTCTTCATCGACATAGAGAGCTCACCTTCATCTTCTTTTTCTGTCTCATCATCAGATTTTTTCCGTCACCCCAAATTTATAACTAAGATAAATATTAATCTTAATTAGTGATAGCAAAACCAAGAGAATCTGGACAAATGTTATGAAACACAACAAATAGACTACTTAAGTATGTCTAGAGAAAAATGCAAAGAATTACGAAAATGCCATCACTTAGTGGAAATTACGAAAATTCCCTTGCTATGTAAAGGAAATTACCAAACTGCCCTTGCTTTATTAAATGACGAAGATACCCTTACTCTATGAATGGAATTACAAGAATACCACTATCATTGTCTAATTACAAAAATATCCTTGTCTTAGTTAAAGAAATTACTACAATGCCATTTGCACAAATCCCTAGACTTGTCTTTAGACAAGAATCAATCTAAGCCATTGGATTAAGATGATAACACAATAATTTAATCACATACATCATTCACATTTCTAAATCACATACATGCACTAAAGGTTAGAAAATCTCCACTAACATCTTTGCACAAAACATGGAGCATTTTCATCCAACATGTTTGCATAAAACATGGAAACATGTTTGCACAAAACAAAGAGCATTTTCATCCCAAAATTCAGCCAACATGTTTCCATAAATCATGCTCCAAGTGCTTTCCTTCTTCTGTTTTTTCTCTAATCTTTCCACTATAAATGCTCCTCAAACTCTCTTCAATTTAGAAACTCCCTAAGTGTTCTTTCTTTCTTATTCTATCATTCTTCTTATGTTCTTCAAAGACTTCTCTTGATCCTCTAAACTCCATCCAAAAACTTAAATCCTAAGTCCAAACTTTTACTAGCCCTCACAAGAGTTACAATCTTTAACTCTAGTGAGAAATATTTTCTTAAGCACCCAAGTTCTAGAGCCAAGATTCAAGGAAGGTCATCCACTCCAAAGACTCTTGTTCAAAGCTTAAGGAAGAAGAGAATGACCCTTTTTAGACCCTACACAAGAGGTAGGAATTTCTTCTTTATTTGTTCAAGTATTGTTGGCTTCTAACTTTGCTCATGGATAGAGTGTCTCAAACTTGAGTTATTGTCAAAAGTTTTGAATAATTATATTTTTAGAAAACACAACATGTTCTATTCTGCTATGAGTACTTTTATTATGTTATCAAACTCAAATATAACTTAAAATATTGTATGTGAAACTTGAGTTAATAAAGATAACTTAAGACATGAACATGGCAGGTGCTGGAATTTCTAGTTATTTCTGGCAGTAGTTACTTCGAAAATTAGTGTTCATAAAATATGAAGGATCTCGAAATTAAAATATTTTTATTATAAACTAGACTCGTTGTAGAACACTCTCCAAAAAGAATCACCTAAAACGGAGTTTCCTAACCCAAGATATAAATTTTTAAAGTAGAGCCTAAGACTAAAACTCTTAATCTGACCTTGTAGTAGTAAAATAGGTGTAACTCACTCTAGAAAAATGCAAATGGACTGATTTCAACTTTGTGGAAAAGCTAACACATCTAAAAACACACTTATATATGCTATGCATAAAGTTTTACACCACGAAAATACAAAATGAGAGATATATTTTCGGGACAGTGTGCTGAGAAAGTCTTGAAGGTAGCGTGATACTGTGAGAGTGCAATTTGGAAAGGTTCTGGCTACGGAAAGATTTGGTATTTAAGCGTGTCCATTGTGACCCACCTCTCTTTCCTGGGAATCCTACTATGCACAATTACAGTTGATTTACACTAATCTAAGATGTAGTGCTACAAATTTTATTCTAAAAGATGTCTAACTCTAAATAAAAGATTCAAGTCTTGTAAAGAGATAATTTTAAGGATTTAAGTAGAATAATAATCTTCAGGAGATATATATAAAAGTCATAATAAAAATATATAAAGAACCTCTAAAAATATCTTAAAGGGTATTAATGTATTAATGGAAATACTAAGAGTACAAAGAAGACTAAGAGAAAAAGATAATACCAAGATATCCATAACCTATTAGGAACACTAGAGACTTAACTTGATGACTTAGGTTGCTTAATATGAATTATCTATGAGAATATTTACTATAAGATTTACATGATATTGTCTATGTTACATGAAGTGATATACAGAAATGTGAATGAATTGATGAGATATGAAATGATAATGATAAAATGATTTACTGTGCCATGATTTATTAATGTGCATACATTCATGTTTCAAATGAAATAATAAATAGACCAACTCACTGCTTAATCCTCTTTGAGGATTAAGGTATTGATGATTTCACTCAGTGAGAATAAAAGGAAAATCTGAAAAAGTAGCAATGATAGTCTGGAAAAATGGACTTGAGCTAAACTCACGGCTTAACCCCCTAAACCATTGAGATCATGGCAACGGAAAGAAAACCAAAAGGTTGTGGCGATGGCCATGGTATGAGCTCATTACCCTTTTACGGTGGTCTAAGGCATTGATGCATTTATCCCGTGAGTAATTAAGAAATATGTTGATGAAATAAATGAAAGATGATGATCACTAAACAAGTGAATGTTGAGGATGAGTAATCATGAAATGCATGCAGCTCCTAAATGATTATTGCTTATTAGTGGTTTTACATGATATGCTTATATGTATGCTTGATGAAATACTGAATGGATATTTCTACTAATGTTCAAGATTAGTTTAAAAGTAATCGCACTTGACTAATCACGTTTGTGAAAGTTTGATAATTGAATCCTTACATTCACCTTTTTATAATAAACCCAGTGACTGGACGACAACAATGACACTTTTAGTACAAGTAGGAACTCCTACTGAGAAATCATGTATTTCTCACTCCTATGTTTATTTTCCGTTGTCGTTACTGAGAAGCAGGCGTGTCCACCAAAAGCAACTGTGCAGAAATGAGGAAGGAGGTAGCGCGTGAAGATTTCAAACCTTTCAAGTAGGAGCATTCCGAGCTTTAGTTACATTATAGTTTGTGAGAAACAATTAGTAATAGTAGAACTTATATTGTTATTTGTAATAACTAATCAGTATGATATATGCCCTATTGTGACTTATGTATTAAGTGATTATATTCCAGTTTATGTGATAATAGTTCTACACTTAGTCTCTTATTCCGCCTATTTAATTAAGTGTGCAATATAACTTGATTATTATCTATAAAAGCGCTATGTATTTCACTTCTCGTTATAGGCTTAAGTTTTCAAAAAAATTAATTTATTTAAAAAAAAACTTCCATTATTTTTCTAAGTTAATTTCAAAAGAAAATAAATGCAAGGCATAAGTGACAACTAATAGAATCCAAATGTGAACTTAAGCACAGTGGGGTTCTATTATGGTGTTACATTATGGTATCAGAGCAGTTCATCCTATTTAAGCTTGAGGAATGGACTGACTATGCTTCTGTCTATGATATCATGCTATTAATCTTATCTGTATGTTGGGATATAGGATTTAGAAATGCATGATCGTCTTGTGATACTGCCATAGTTGCTACCATGCTTAGCTATAGTATTGAGCCTGATCAACTCGATGTTGTTGTTTGGTCTGTCTAGGAGCTAATGGCAGCAAACAGAAGTGCGGATGGGGCACGCTGTGGAGGTAATCGTGATGAACTGGCAAATGCACTCCAGGAGATGGCTAGGGCTATGCAAGCATAAGCAACAGTGATGATGGAGCAGATGAATAGGAGGTCAGAGGAGTCAGTTGGGAACCAAGAACATGGAAAATTCTCAAAATTCAAGAGGGCTGGACCTCCAGAATTCAAAGGGACAACTAACCCCGAAATAGCCGATGATGGATTCAAGAGATGGAGAAGGTTTTCTCAGTGGTAGAATGCTCTGATGAACAAAAGGTGGCATTCTCTACTTATATGCTGAAAGGAGAGGTTGCCGCGTGGTGGAAGGGTGCAAAGGGCTTGCTCGAAAGTGCTGACATACAGATTACGTGGGAGGTTTTCTATGCTACGTTCCATAAGAAATATTTTCCAGATCTGGTTAAGAAGGCAAAGGAAGTAGAATTTCTATTGCTGACACAGGGAAATCGAAGTGTGGTTGAGTACACAGCTAAGTTTGAAGAACTGATCAAACACTCAACTAGCTACCAAAGGGATCCCAACGAGGCTTAGAAATGCATGAAATATGAGAGTGGTTTGAGGCCAGACATTTTGGTATCTGTGGCTCCACTGGAGGTCACTGACTATGCATCTTTAGTCAGCAAAAGCCAAGTGGCTGAGAGTTGCAATCACCAACTAGTTGCCCATCGAGTTGAAGAGAATAGGAAGAGGTCTGCTCAACAAGGTCACCGAGGGTTCCCACCCCCTCACAAGAAACCCTACCAAGGAGGTGGATTTAAAGGGAAACAACCCCAACACCCTATGATGAATCAACCTAGGACACAAGCTGTTAATCGACCTAGGATGGCTGTTGTCCCTGAACCTATGACTAGACCCCCTTGTGCCACTTGTGGAAAGATACATGGAGGGGAATGCAGATTTGGTAAAAATGTTTGTTATCGGTGTGGACAGGCAGGACACTATTCTAGAGAGTGCCTAAAGTTCAATCAGTCCTCTACACTCAAGCCTAAGGCACAGGGACGCGTGTTTGCTATCACTGCTGAGATGCCCTCAGAATCCGATGATCTGATTCAAGGTAAGTGTATAATTAATGGAAAACCCTTAATTGTATTGTTTGATTCTGGTGCAACACATTCATTCATTTCATATGATTGTGCTAATAAGTTGAGATTGTATATATCTGACTTAAAAATCATCTTAGTTGTCTCTACACCCACTATAAATACTGTTAAAACTGATCAAGCCTGCCTAAATTGTGAATCTGAGGTAGCTGATAAGATTTTTCATCATGATTTAGTTTGTCTACCCTTGTCTGCTTTTGATGTAATCTTGGGCATGGATTGGCTTTTGGCTAACCGTGTGTTACTACATTGTGCAAATAAGTCACTAGTATTTCTTCCTAAACCATCTTTACCCAATCCCTCTAAACTTGATAGAAAGGTACGACTATACCTAAACTCCATTATCATGGGGGATAGTAGGAATGAAAAGCGAGGATATGTCTTCCTAATGACAAGTGAGAAAGAAGTGGAGCAAGCTCTAGAAAATATCCTTGTAGTAAAGGAATTCTTAGATGTTTTTCCTGAGGACATACCTGAATTTCCTCCAAAAAGGGAGATTGAGTTTTCTATAGATTTGGTACCGGGAACAGGACCCGTATCTATAGCTCCTTATAGGATGCCATTGGCCAAGTTAACAGAGTTGAAGAATCAATTAGAGGAACTACTACAGAAGAAATTCATTAGGCCCAGTGCTTCACCATGGGGAGCCCCAGTGCTGTTTGTCAAGAAGAAGGATGGGAGTATGCAATTATGTGTGGATTATAGGCAACTAAACAAAGTGACTATAAAAAATAAATACCCTTTGCCTAGAATAGATGACCTCATGGACCAATTAAGAGGAGCCCAAGTGTTTTCCAAGATAGATATGCGATCAGGATACCACCAGATTCGAGTGAAGGAGGAGGACATACCAAAGACAGCCTTTATGACTAGATATGGACATTATGAGTTTAATGTGATGTCGTTTGGGTTAACCAATGCACCGGCAGTGTTTATGGACTACATGAATAGGATATTTAGACCATACTTGGACAAGTTTGTAATAGTGTTCATCGATGACATTCTAGTTTACTCTACAACTGAAGAAGAGCACGAAGAACACTTACGAGTGGTGTTGGAGGTGTTGAGGAACAAGAAACTTTATGCAAAGTTGTCCAAGTGTGAATTTTGGATGAAGGAAGTTAAGTTCTTAGGTCATGTAGTGTCACATGGGGGAATAGCAGTAGACCCAAGTAAGATAGAGGCGGTGCAACAATGGGAAACCCCTACCACTGTGAAGGAGATTATGAGTTTTCTAGGGCTGGCAGTTACTACCGAAGGTTCATTAGAGGTTTTTCCCAAATTACCTTACCCCTCACCAAGCTAACAAGGAAGAATTCAGCTTTTATATGGAGCCCAGAATGTGAAGAGAGTTTCCAAGAACTAAAGAAGAAGTTGACCACTACCCTGTCCTAATCCTACGACCCAAAAGAAAAATTTGAGGTGTATTGTGATGCCTCGGGAAGAGGACTAGGATGTGTTTTGATGCAAAATAGGAATGTAGTAGCCTATGCCTCTAGACAACTCAAACCCCATGAAGTTAATTACCCAACCCATGACTTAGAGCTAGCGGCTATTGTCTTTGCCTTAAAAATCTGGAGACATCATCTTTATGGTGTAAGGTTTGAAGTCTTTTCTGACCACAAAAGTCTGAAATACCTCTTCAACCAAAAGGAACTCAATATGAGACAAAGGTGTTGGATGGAGTTTCTCAAGGACTATGACTTTGGGTTGAACTACCACCCAGGAAAGGAAAATGTGGTAGCAGACGCTTTGAGTCGTAAGTCCTTGCATGTCGCTTGGCTCATGGTGAAAGAAAATGAGCTGATAGAAGATTTTAGGGACCTCAACTTAGGATATAGGGGGACTTCAAAACAAATTTGATTAAGCCAACTAAGTGTAACCAGTAGCTTTAAGGATCAAATAATTCAAGCCCAAAGGGAAGATGAGGATTTCCTTAGAACCTTAACCCTTGTTGAAGCAGGAAAGTTGAAAGAGTTTGTCCAGGATAAGGAAGGAGTGTGGAGATACCAAGGGAGAATCTGTGTACCTGCAAAAGAAAGACTGAGAGCTAGCATTTTGGAAGAAGCCCACAAGAGTCAATTTAGTGTACACCCCGGTATAACCAAGATGTACCATGACCTAAAAAAGATGTTCTGGTGGCCAAAGATGAAAGCAGATATAGCAAATATAGTGCAAAAATGTTTGGTATGCCAAAAAGTGAAGATAGAGCATCAAAAACCCTCCGGAGTGCTGCAACCTCTCGAAATCCCTGAATGGAAGTGGGAAGGAATATCCATGGATTTCGTGATGGGATTGCCAAGAACGCCTACCGGACATGACTCCATATGGGTAATTGTGGATAGATTGACCAAATCTGCTCACTTTTTACCCATTCGAGCAAATTACCCTTTGGAAAAGTTAGCTCAGCTATACATCCAAGAGATAATAAGGCTCCATGGAGTACCCAAAATCATTGTCTCAGATAGGGATCCAAGGTTCACCTCAAGATTTTGGGGAGTTTTGCAAAAGGTGTTTGGTTCAAGGTTGTGTCTAAGCACTGCCTATCACCCTCAAATTGATGGACAATCAGAAAGAACAATTCAAACCCTTGAGGATATGCTAAGAGCATGTGTCTTAGACCAGCCAAAAAGTTGGGACAAACAGCTTCCATTGATTGAGTTTGCATATAATAATAGTTACCACACTAGCATTGGGATGGCACTCTATGAGGCTTTGTATGGTAGAAAGTGTCAATCACCACTTTGTTGGTGTGACCCAGGAGAGTAAAGTATTTTGGGCCCTGATTTGGTAGAAGAGACAACCAAACAAATAAGGAGAATTAGGGAAAGAATCCTCACTGCTTAGAGTAGGCAGAAGAGCTATGCTGACAAGAGAAGGAAACCTCTCGAATTTCAAGAAGGAGAACACATATTCTTGCGAATTACTCCTACCACAGGTATAGGTCGTGCAATGAAAGTCAAAAAGCTAAGCCCTAGATTCTTAGGACCCTTCCAAATCCTCAAAAAGGTAGGTCCCTCCGCCTACCAAATTGCATTACCTCCAAATTTGTCTAACCTACACAATGTTTTTCATGTGTCCCAATTGAGAAAGTATCAGTCAGACCCCAGTCATGTGTTTGAGCCTGAAACAATACAATTGAAAGATAACTTAACTTTTGAATTACCACCGATGAGGATCGTGGATCATGGCATCAAGCAGCTGAGAAACAAATCTGTATCTCTGGTCCGAGTAGCCTGGGGACAAGATGGAATGGAAGAGCACACATGGGAGCTCGAGGAAGATATGCGAAAAGAATTTCCGAACCTATTCATAGGTATCAAATTTTGAGGACAAAATTTTTAATAAGAAGGAGAGAAATGTAACATCCCCAAATTTATAACTAAGATAAATATTAATCTTAATTAGCGATAGCAAAACCAAGAGAATCTGGACAAATGTTATGAAACACAACAAATAGACTACTTAAGTATGTCTAGAGAAATATGCAAAGAATTACGAAAATGCCATCACTTAGTGGAAATTACGAAAATGCCCTTGCTATGTAAAGGAAATTACCAAACTGCCCTTGCCTTATTAAATGACGAAGATACCCTTACTCTATGAATGGAATTACAAGAATACCACCATCATTGTCTAATTACAAAAATATCCTTGTCTTAGTTAAAGAAATTACTACAATGCCATTTGCACAAATCCCTAGACTTGTCTTTAGACAAGAATCAATCTAAGCCATTGGATTAAGATGATAACACAATAATTTAATCACATACATCATTCACATTTCTAAATCACATACATGCACTAAAGGTTAGAAAATCTCCACTAACATCTTTGCACAAAACATGGAGCATTTTCATCCAACATGTTTGCATAAAACATGGAAACATGTTTGCACAAAACAAAGAGCATTTTCATCCCAAAATTCAGCCAACATGTTTCCATAAATCATGCTCCAAGTGCTTTCCTTCTTCTATTTTTTCTCTAATCTTTCCACTATAAATACTCCTCAAACTCTCTTCAATTTAGAAACTCCCTAAGTGTTCTTTCTTTCTTATTCTATCATTCTTCTTATGTTCTTCAAAGACTTCTCTTGATCCTCTAAACTCCATCCAAACACTTAAATCCTAAGTCTAAACTTTCACTAGCCCTCACAAGAGTTACAATCTTTAACTCTAGTGAGAAATATTTTCTTAAGCACCCAAGTTCTAGAGCCAAGATTCAAGGAAGGTCATCCACTCCAAAGACTCTTGTTCAAAGCTTAAGGAAGAAGAGAATGACCCTTTTTAGACCCTACACAAGAGGTAGGAATTTCTTCTTTATTTGTTCAAGTATTGTTGGCTTCTAACTTTGCTCATGGATAGAGTGTCTCAAACTTGAGTTATTGTCAAAAGTTTTGAATAATTATATTTTTAGAAAACACAACATGTTCTATTCTGCTATGAGTACTTTTATCATGTTATCAAACTCAAATATAACTTAAAAGATTGTATGTGAAACTTGAGTTAATAAAGATAACTTAAGACATGAACATGGCAGGTGCTGGAATTTCTAGTTATTTCTGGCAGTAGTTACTTCGAAAATTAGTGTTCATAAAATATAAAGGATCTCGAAATTAAAATATTTTTATTATAAACTAGACTCGTTGTAGAACACTCTCCAAAAAGAATCACCTAAAACGGAGTTTCCTAACCCAAGATATAAATTTTTAAAGTAGAGCCTAAGACTAAAACTCTTAATCTGACCTTGTAGTAGTAAAATAGGTGTAACTCACTCTAGAAAAATGCAAATGGACTGATTTCAACTTTGTGGAAAAGCTAACACATCTAAAAACACACTTATATATGCTATGCATAAAGTTTTACACCACGAAAATACAAAATGAGAGATATATTTTCGGGACAGTGTGCTGAGAAAGTCTTGAAGGTAGCGTGATACTGTGAGAGTGCAATTTGGAAAGGTTCTGGCTACGGAAAGATTTGGTATTTAAGCGTGTCCATTGTGACCCACCTCTCTTTCCTAGGAATCCTACTATGCACAATTACAGTTGATTTACACTAATCTAAGATGTAGTGCTACAAATTTTATTCTAAAAGATGTCAGAACTCTAAATAAAAGATTCAAGTCTTGTAAAGAGATAATTTTAAGGATTTAAGTAGAATAATAATCTTCAGGAGATATATATAAAAGTCATAATAAAAATATATAAAGAACCTCTAAAAATATCTTAAAGGGTATTAATGTATTAATGGAAATACTAAGAGTACAAAGAAGACTAAGAGAAAAAGATAATACCAAGATATCCATAACCTATTAGGAACACTAGAGACTTAACTTGATGACTTAGGTTGCTTAATATGAATTATCTATGAGAATATTTACTATAAGATTTACATGATATTGTCTATGTTACATGAAGTGATATACAGAAATGTGAATGAATTGATGAGATATGAAATGATAATGATAAAATGATTTATTGTGCCATGATTTATTAATGTGCATATATTCATGTTTCAAATGAAATAATAAATAGACCAACTCACTGCTTAATCCTCTTTGAGGATTAAGGTATTGATGATTTCACTCAGTGAGAATAAAAGGAAAATCTAAAAAAGTAGCAATGATAGTCTGGAAAAGTGGACTTGAGCTAAACTCACGGCTTAACCCCTTAAACCATTGAGATCACGGCAACGGAAAGAAAACCAAAAGGTTGTGGCGATGGCCACGGTATGAGCTCATTACCCTTTTAGGGTGGTCTAAGGCATTGATGCATTTATCCCGTGAGTAATTAAGAAATATGTTGATGAAATAAATGAAAGATGATGATCACTAAACAAGTGAATGTTGAGGATGAGTAATCATGAAATGCATGCAGCTCCTAAATGATTATTGCTTATTAGTGGTTTTACATGATATGCTTATATGTATGCTTGATGAAATACTGAATGGATATTTCTACTAATGTTCAAGATTAGTTTAAAAGTAACTGCACTTCAGCTAATCACGTTTGTGAAAGTTTGATAATTGAATCCTTACCTGTTCACCTTTTTATAATAAACCCGAAGTGACTGGGACGACAACGATAACACTTTTAGTACAAGTAGGAACTCCTACTGAGAAATCATGTATTTCTCACTCCTATGTTTATTTTCCGTTGTCGTTACCAGAGACAGACGTGTCCACCAAAAGCAACGAAGCTGTAGCTGAGGAAGGAGGTAGCGCATGAAGATTTCAAACCTTTCAAGTAGGAGCATTCCGAGCTTTAGTTACATTATAGTTTGTGAGAAACAATTAGTAATAGTAGAACTTATATTATTATTTGTAATAACTTATCAGTATGATATATGCCCTGTTGTGACTTATGTATTAAGTGATTATATTCCAGTTTATGTGATAATAGTTCTACACTTAGTCTCTTATTCCGCTTATTTAATTAAGTGCGCAATGTAACTTGATTAGTATCTATAAAAGCGCTATGTATTTCACTTCTCGTTATAGGCTTAAGTTTTCAAAAAAATTAATTTATTTAAAAAAAAACTTCCACTATTTTTCTAAGTTAATTTCAAAAGAAAATAAATGCAAGGCATAAGTGACAACTAATAGAATCCAAATGTGAACTTAAGCACAGTGGGGTTCTATTAGGGTGTTACAGACTTGCTCTTCCTGATGGATTCACCATGTATTTCACATAGCACTACCTTATGAGCTTTGAGAGCCTCAATGAGTTCATTTAGACTAAGAGTTTGAAGGTTTTTACCCTCTGTAATGGTTATGACTTTAAATAGCCATTTGACAAGGAGGCTTGTCTAGATTTTTCTGACTATTTTAGAGTCAGATTATCTTTTGCCTTGTCCTCTTAACTGATATATGATGTGCATGAATCTTCTGGTCATTTCATCAATACTTTCTTAACCTTCATGCAGGATATACCATATGTGCCATAACTTCTTTTCTATAGAGATCAGCTGATTCTAGCTTTGCGTTGCTCTGTCCATCTGCTCCTGGTGGCTTTTAGGAATGACAGTTTGTTGTTGGAGTGTCCTTCTGCTACGTTGATATCTATGTCATTTGTCCCTTAGGTTTTTGTCCTCTACAATCGTTAGACTGCTCAACCCTTAAAAGGCCTAGCTCTAATACCACTTGTAGGTTGAAAAGTGCACGAGAATGGAAGTTGAATCGTGCTTTTTTTTTTTTCTCTTTGCAATACTGAAATGTTAAATAATATACTATCAAGTGTTGAGCTTGAAGTGCAGAAGAAACAAAGTTAGATTCTTCATAAGGTATTCCTAAAGTATGATGGCAATAACAGAATGGTTATAGAAGGAACTTTTTCAACAGATGTAAAATGATAACTTAAACTGTGAAAAGAAAAGAGATAAATGAAAAGAAAATATGACACAGATGTTTTTATATTAGTTTGGCCAATCTTGCCTACATCCAGTACTCAAATTTCGTTGAGATTTCAATAACAGCTTTCTCAACCTGAGAAAGAGAAAACATGATAGTCTTTACAATAGCCTTCCCAAGCACTAACTTGTTACCAGTAAACAACTCCTACTATCATAAACCAAGTAGTTATTCATTAGTCTTTTCAAGCTAAACCGAGTTGTCTTTGACCAGCCTCTCCAAGCTGAAATCATGACCAATAGATAACCCTTACTGTCACGTTGCAAGTAGTTATTCACCAACCTCTTCAAGCTAAATCATGACCAGTAGACAACCCTTACTGTCATGTTGCAAGTAGTTATTCACTAGCCTCTCCAAGCTGAACTGAGTATTCTTTGACTAGCCTCTTTAAGTGAAGCCCATGACTAGCAAGTACATTTTACTGTGGCATTAGAAGTAGTTTTACAATAGCCTCTCCAACCTATCTCACATCGATCATTACTGGATCGAGGGGTTTTATGTTTGGGTTGCCACTCAAACTAACCTATACTCAAGTTTCCTTAAAATATACAATGAATGACCTGGGCTAACTTGAATGACTCCTTTATAACATTTCTTCCTTAGAAGAACATATAGACTATTTAGGAACATAGAAAGAAGATTTTTACAATCAAGGAAACTAATTATTGAAAGTAATGAACCTTGTAAGATATGAGGAGAGATTTCCATAGAGTTTTCACTCTTGTGTATCATTAGTCTTGTATTACTTTTGAGCACAACATATCTTTTTACAGAGGTTTTCCTTTATGACCATTGCCCTTGAACATTTCTCCAAGTGACACATGTTGATAATCTATTTGTGTCTTGGAAAGCAGTTTAGAAGAGTAGGTTTACAACTTGTTAGATCTATTGCATGTGAAGTTAAGGTTTCTGATGGCCTTTCAGAAACTACCTTTTTCACTTTTTGAACATGGTTTATGAACTTTTCCTTCTAGAAGCTAGAATGGTTGACTAACATGAGATAAATAGGTAGAAGAGATGACACACCGGTTTGAAACTGGGTTTGACTTGAAATTTAAATTTCAAAAATTCAAATTTCCATTATTTTCCAATTAGGTTCAGTACTCCACAATGAAGTGAGCTTTCTGATGTGCGATATTAGTTTCTTGATAAATCTTCAGTCCTCTAGTCTTCAATCAAAGCTTTATTGATGTTGAAATTTTTACGATCATAATGATTGAAGATTGCGCAACACGTTGTTTTTAGAGTTAGCATGATATCTTCACTTTGAGTGTGCTTTCTGATGTCCAGTGCTACTTTCTAAAGTTAGGTGTTACTTTCTAAAGACTCGTGCCTTAGTTTCTTGTTCTTAATATATACTTTGTACAATATAATGTTCACTTCTATTAGGTTCAATCTCTTAATATGAGATAAATCATGCTTGTACATGTAAAGAAAAATTATTCTTACTTCAAGTTCATGTTATACAATCTAGAGTTACTTGTGTGCTATGTCAAGAAACTCAAGGACGATATTAGACGTTCTTCAAAGTATTTTCTTTAAATTGATTTTTTTGTCATTCAAAACACATTACCTGAGCACTTTCTAAAGGGTTTTGGAGCTTACATCTTTAACCTATGCACTTGCTTGAATCCTCAACCCCTTAGAGGCCTGAGCTCTTATACCAATTGTAGGTTGAAAATAGCATGAGAAGGAGGGTTGAATCATGCTTTAACTTAGTTTAAAAATCTGATACACTAAAACAAATCCTATCAAGTTCTTCACTTGAAGGCAGCAGAAATATAAGTTAGTCTGGTTCAGAAAGCTATTTTATGAACTAAGTGAGATTTAGAATAGTTTTGAAAACATTTTCAAAAATATGTATACAAGTAAATATCAAATGCAAAATATAAAGGAGATAAGAAGGGACAGAGAGATACTGAACAAAGATTTTACACTGGTTTTGCCCAACCCTGCTGCCTATATCCAATTATCAACACCTTGTTGGGTTCCACTAAATCCCTTTCTCAATCCATAGAAAGAACAATAGTCTTTGTCTAACCTTCTCAAGCTATTCTCGTGACCGGTGGTTCTAATTTAATGCCACTTCCAAGTAGTTTTGAACTAGCGTATCCAAGCTAACTTGACATTGATCACTAACGGATCAAGGTACAATAATTTAGTTTAAGGTCACTTCTCTCCAACAGATGAACACTCAAGTTTTTCTGTAAATGAAATAGTATAAGTTCTAAAAACTTTGAGTGACTTTTTTCAAAACAATTCTTCATAAGAAGAACGTATTATCTAATTAGAACTAGTAAAAAAGATTTTTATAGACGCAGAAACTGATTACAAGATGTAACGTGATTTATAGAAGAAGAAGAGGGATTTCACATTTTAGTGCTCTTATCAAATATCTTGCAAGACATCTTGAGTTGTAAGCACTTGACATCCTTTTATACTTGATCTTCAATTCAGATTGTTCCCTCTTAATTTTGCTTCCTCTGGACACATGTTTATCTACTTTTTGTGTCTTGGGAAAAGTCATCTAGAAGAGTAGCTCGGCTGTGTCAGAGCTATTTATTGTAGGTGTAGAGACCTTGTCAAATATGTGGTTTCTGAGTAGTGATTCAGAAACTACTTTTTACTTTTTGGTCCTAGTTCTAATCTTTTTCTTTTAGAAGCTATGATGGTTTACCCAATAAAAAAGTAAGATGTCACTGTTAATTAGCTTTTTTTGGGTATTGACTTTAATTTGAATTTTGAATTTTTTTTTCTCCTTTTCTGCAAAGTGCATGGTTTTTTATAATGCGTGCTTTCTAATAGGTGTTTTCAATTTTTGACATTCTCATTGATTTTCATTTCTTCAATCTGATCTTGATAGGAATCTTCTTATTGAGATTGAAGATTGTATTCGCATCTTGCTTCAGAAACGAAATGGATTTCTTCATTAATCAGTACTTTTTGAAAGTGTGACCTATTTTTTGAAGCTTTGGACTTGGTTTCTGAATTCACACAATCACTCTTAGAGTTGTTTTCACGTCATTGAAGCTTTGAATATCTTTGAATGATATTATAATCATGTTAAAACATGACATTGTGAAACATGACTTGTTGATTGAACTAATATCTACTAGAATGGTACTGTAAAGACTATAGAAACTCAAATGAAAAATTAGTCCTTACTACAAAACGTTTTATCAAAAAAAAAATTATTGTCACTCAAAACCTTAAAGTTTTGGAGCTTTCTAAAGGGTTTTGGAGCTAATAGAAAATAAGCTTAAGAATTTAAGGGGTCATTTTGTCAACCTGGTTCAAGGAGCTGGCAAAGCATTGAAGCCAAATATAAAGAATTTTAAGAATGGACAAACTAACGCAAAAACATGTCATTTCTATAAGAAGGAAGGACACTTTCAAAAAGATTGTCCTAAACATAAGGCTTGGTTCGAAAAGAAAGGTATGTTTGAAACATATGTATGTAGTTTTCAATCAAATTTGGTTGATGCTCCTCATAATTCTTAGTGGCTTGATTCTAGTGCTACAACTCATATATCTAATGTAATGCAGGGATTCCTTATGATCCAAACCACAAGCTAAAGTCAAAGCAAGATGTTCCTCTACATGGGAAACCGTGTGAAAGCTCCAATTGAAGGAATAAGGACTTATCATTTGGTCTTGGAGACTGGCTTTGATCTAGATTTACCTAGGACTTTTTATGTACCTTCAATGTCTAGGAACTTAGTTTCTCTTTCAATGTTGGATAATTGCGGTTTTGTTTTTAATGGTGGAGATGGTTCTTTCAATTCATATAATAATTCTAACTTATTGGTTATTGTGTTCTCATTGATGGTTTTTATAGATTGAAACTTCACAATTAATTTTTTGAAACCCTACTTATTGAGTATCAGAGTATGGGAACTAAGCAAATTGTGCTTAAAGAAAGTTCTACCTACTTGTGGCATAAACACTTAGATCACATCTTCAAGGAAAGAATAGAAAGATTAGTGCAGAATAAGATTCTATAGAATCTAGATTTTACTGAGCTTGTTTGTGTGTGGATTGCATTAAGAGAAAGCAAACTAGACACAATAAGAAAGGTGCCATAAGAAGTAGCCAGCTTCTTGATGTTACATACACCGATGTATATGGACCATTTGATACTACATCTCTTGGTAGAGAAAATTATTTTGTTACCTTTATTGATGACTTTTCACTTTATGGTATGTCTATTTGCTTAAAGAAAAGTCTCAAGCAGTTGATGCTCTTAATATATATATATTTATAAAGTTGAAATAATTAAACAAAAGGGATAAAATCGTAAGGTCTAATATGGGTGGTGAATATTATGGAAAACATGGTGTAACGGGACAATGTCCAAGTCCATTTGCAAAACTTCTAGAAAGACATTGTATATATGCACAATAGACAATGTCATACACAACAATAAAATGGTGTAGTAGAAAGTTGTAATTAGACATTGATGGATATGGTTAAAAGTATAATGAGTAATTCCTTTTTACCCAAGTTCTTATGGATGTATCCATTAAAGACTGCTATGTATTTGCTAAATAGGTTCCTAGTAAAGTAGTTCCTAAAACTCCTTTTGAGTTGTGGACTAATAATAGAAAATCAAGTTTAAGGCATACACCTGTTTGAGGCTGCCTAGCAGAAGCTACATAATCCATAGGAAAAAAAGTTAGATTTTCAAACAATAACTGGCTATTTTATTGGCTATCCAGAGAAGTCTAAAAGAAATTATCTTTTATTATCCTAACCATAACCCAAGAATTGTAGAAACTAGTATTTTAAAATTCTTTGAAAATGGTAAAGTTAATAGGAGTAGGGAGCACCAAAATGTGCATATAAAGAAAATTAAAGTATTCCTATACCTGTAACTATTCCTTTGTCCACAACTACTCAAAGTGTTGTTCCAACTATTGTTGAATGCTTTGGCAATAACGAATGAAATTCCAATGATAACACACCCAATGAAGAAACTAACTCACAAAGGCCTAAATGAAATGAATCTCAAGAAATGCCTTTGAGGAGATCTCAAAGAGTAAGAAAATTAGTTATCCAAGCTATTATAAGACTTATTTGCAAGAAACAGACATTGGAATCAATGAAGATCTGGTTTCATTTTCATAAGCCATGAATAGCATTGAGTCAGAAAAATGGATTAATGCCATGAAAGAAAAGCTAAAATCCATGGAAAAAAAAAGGTTTGGGACATCATGGAATTTCCAAAAGGTGCTAAACAAGTTGGCTATAACTGACACTTTAAGATCAAGCAAGACTCAAATGGCAAAATCAAATGATATAAAGTCCAATTTGTTGCTAAAGGATATACTCAAAAGAATGGTATTGATTATAAAGAAACATTTTCACCTATCTCAAAGAAAGACTCATTGCATATCATTATGGAACTGGTGGCTCATTATGACTTTGAGCTACACCAAATGGATGTGAAAACAACCTTACTGAATGGTAATCTTGAAGAGGAAGTTTAGATGGATAAACTTGAAGGTCTTGCAATTGAAAGAAATGGTCACATGGTGTGTGAACCTAAAAATATCTATTTGTGGACTAAAATAAGCCTCACAACAATAGTACATTAAGTTTAATGATGCCATGACTTCTTTTAGTTTTGAAGAAAATGTTATTGACATGTGCATATATCGAAAGGTCAGTGGGAGTAGGGACATGTTTTTGGTTCTATATGTTGATGATATCTTGTTTGCAACTGATGATTTGGGTGTGTTCCGTGAGACGAAAGAATATCTCTCTAAGGAAATGAAAGATATGGGAAAGGCATCATATGTGATTGGAATTGAAATATTTCATCATAGCTGTAACATCCTCCTAAGTACAACATTATCCTTAAGTCATGACGTTATACGTAAGAGTTGTTACTTCTAAATTAGCAGACCTGTCTTAAATATCTATAACAAGAATCGGTCGAATCATGTAGTAACTAATTCGTGGTTCTATCAAATATATATATCTCATAAACAAAGTAGTTATTTAATTACAAAATCAAATATAAAAGGAAGCTCTTCTAAGAGCTTTACAATACATCTGTTATCACAGATATATATATATATATATAGCCTCCTTGTCTTGTGGATCAACTTGGAGACGACACGGGAACACAAAAACACATAGGAATGAGAATCATACAATTTTCAGTAGGACAATTCCCCAAATACACAATCATAATGTCATCGTCATCATCCCAATCACTTTGGTTTATTAGAAAAAGAGTGATCATGCATTTCATAACAATGATTCATTTTTAAAGTTCCAAATCATACTTTTGAAGTGGGTAGCTTTTAGTGATCAATCATTTAATGCATATACACCATGATGTTCAACCACCTAGTAAATCATCCTAAGCAGACCATTCAAAATAATATGCACATGCATATGATAAATGCTGAAATCTTTAATGAAATCATCTTTACTTGTCCTGAATATATCGATGGGGATTTCCTAGTGTTTCTTGTGGCTATAGAATTTAATTCAGTGCATATTTTTTTTCATTGACATAGGAAAGACTTAGTTTATACCCAATGGGTATCTGTCGTGGACAACTCTGCAATGGATAATTTATACCAAACGGTATTTGCTGTGGACAACTCTATAGTGGGAAATAGACTGCTTATTAGGACTGAACTCATTCCTATACGTGATTATCAAACTTCATTTTTTTCCTCTTCTGAATTACACACAGTTTTATTCCAATCTGATACGTCTACCGACTTATAATATCTTTAGGGAAGTTCCTCTTTTTGCCTTTCCCTTATTCAGCCTAAGTCTTATTTTTATTTTCTCTATATATTAGAACATGCACGATTGAAGTTCATATATTCTCTTTTGCCATATATATTCATCATTCACTTTTCTTTTCCAAGTGCATGCATAAAGCACATATACGCATTCATTCACAATATGATTCCAATCATGCCTCAAACCAACCCATAAAGTCACTAGCATGCATTCATATACATCATACTTAAACCAAATGCCATTATGTCATCAAATTAAGGCCTTAGCCTAAATACAGCATATGGACAGATTTCACGCCTTGTCACACTAATTAACTTGCACAACAAAAAAACAATTCAGAAGCTATACAAATTACCTATGACACTTCAATATGTCCACAAGTTCCATAAAAATTTCAGAGCAAAAAGAGTTCTCTAACTATATTAACAAAATTAGACAAATTCAAATGTTAGAAACCTCCTATTTACAGTCAACAGCCAGAATGACATAATTTTTAACCTTAGCAAAAGACTAAACTAATTTAGAATAAACATCACAATTAAACCTGTCAACACTCTATAAAACTTTCAACATAAAACTCAACCATTTGCTATGGTAACAAAATTATTAAAATTCAATGTTCTAGAATTGGCCGTCCAAATAACTCAACAACAGTCTCGGTTTCATATTTTTAGAAAATAGTAAAAGCCATTCTAAGACCCAAGGAAAATCATGGAGTTGCCTTAGGATATTAGTTTCAAAATATAATTTTTCTAGATCATAAAAATATCTACAAGTATATAAGAAAATTTGGGAACCATAACCTATTAGTAGAAATCCGAGAATTCTAGCACATAATTCAAAACTTGTTTTGCCAACATGGGTTTTCTAACATCATCCAAACAAAAACCAAAATTAATACATCAATATTCATATATTACCAACCAGTAAAACTGAAAATACCAAATCAAATCAGTGGTTAAAACAGAGAAAATGAATTTGATGCAAAACAGGTTCAAAAACTCTACTTTGGTGGCTTTAAGAATCTTGGCTTCAAAGGATGATCCAATAATGATTTCCTTCACTTAAAGACCTCCCAAACAGCACCTAAAACTTCCTAAAATAGAGGAGTATGAGATATCAAGGTTAGAAATGGTGAGAAATTGAAATTTTAATCAATTAGTTTTGTAGGTGGTGATGAGTAGAACAAGTTTTGTGAAGGGAGTTTGTGATTTTATCAAGTCTAGGCAAAGATTTGGATAAAGTTTTCATGGCTTTTGGAGAAGCAAAAATGGAGCTTGTGTTACCCTCCTTGGCTGGCCAAGAATGGTTTTCCAAGTGATAAGGTTAGTAGCTTTTTTAATGATATTAGTTAAGTTATAAGGATTATATAATATAAAATCCAATTCTTTCAGAAAAGAAAATAAGATGGATGGCTAGGATTTGATCTTGGAAATCAAGATTGAATCTTAGCCATCCACTTGGTTTAAATGGATAGACATTATCCAAATCTTAAAGATTAAAGTATCTTTCGGTGTTAGAATCACACACTAAAATTTTACCGAACAAGTAAAACAGTGTACTCAAGAAATCAAACATTGCCCGAAAATTAATTCTATGTATAAATATTTATTTCTAACCATTTCCAATCTTAATACTATAATTTCTCACTTTCAGGCATCTCCGAGGCCTAATTCTAGGGTTTCGGCTATCCTAGCAGGCCCGTGGGCCTACTAGATTACTATTCACATCTTTTTTTATAGATCCATTGGATTATCCTCATCATTACTACGTTTGTCGAATTTTTGAAATTATGACTAGTAAAGCTCAAATTAATTTTTAAATAATTTTTGGGGTGTTAAACTAGGTCACAAAGATTGTTGGGATTGTCTCAAAAGGCTTACATTAATAAAATTGTAGAGAGATTTAATATGGCAAATTATTCCAAAGTAATTGTATCAATGCAAAAAGGCGAGAAATTTATTCTTAAGCAATGGCCAAGGAATGATATAAAGCATAAACAAATGGAATCAATTTCATACAGTTCTGCAATGGGTAGTCTTGTGTGTGTGCAAACCTACACAAGAGCGGATATCAGTTTTGCAGTTGGAATGCTAAGCAAGTATCAAAGTAACCCTACAATTTATCGTTGGAAGGCTGTAAAGAAAGTTTTGAGATACCTTCAATGTACAAAGGATTATATGCTCATGTACAAAAGATCGAGCCAATTAGAAGTAACTGGATATTCATATTCAGAATTTAGTGGATGTGCTAACACAAGGAAGTCAACATTTGGCTACTTATTCCTGCTTGGAAAAGCAGCCATATCATGGAAAGTTCTAAGAAAAGTATTGTTGTTTCATTTACCATGGAGGCAAGTTTGTAGCATGTTTTGAAGCTACATTTCATGCATTATGGCTGCAGAACTTTATTTCAGGGCTTAAGGTTGTCGACACCATTGCCAAGTTGTTGAAAATTTATTGTGATAATTCTACAACAGTATTTTTCTCTAAAAATGACAAATACTCAAGAGGTGCCAAGCATTTGGAATTAAAGGATTTTGTCATTAAGGAAGGAGTTTGGAAAAAAAAAAAGAAAAAGAGAGTCGATAGAGCATGTTATAACAGACCTTATTATTACCGATCAATTGACTAAAGGATTGCAACCAAAGACATTTAAAGAACATGAACATAGAATGGGTCTTGGTTCTCCTTTTGAATGATGTATATCAGCACTCTGAGCTCATTATGTTTATGTGTCTAAGGGACATCTAAACATTGATAGTTTATTTGTTTCTAGTTAATGTGCACATGATAGTATTTTATGAGTTATAACATGAATGTTCTAGAAACTTCTATGGTACCAGTTTGAAATTTTGTGTGTTAGTTATGTACCTTGTGTAATGAAACACCAATGTTTGTGGTATATGGAAGGGAGTGTGTTGGTATATTAACACATGACCGCCATAACTCAAATGAGGTGTTTTATTATATTGAGGTAATTGTTATGTATTTATGAGAATGAGATTTTATTTTAGGCCAGGTGGGAGAAGGTAGGAAGTTACCAAATTGTAACTTATGTTAGTGGCCTAAATGATAAAGATAATAACTGCCCACTATCAGTTTAGATTTCAAATTAAGCAAGTTCATAAAGATGATGGCTGCTCATTATCAATTTTGAATTTTAAATTAAGTTAATCTCATCCGTTAAAATGGATGCTCTCTTTGCCCTATATATACACATATAATTGATCCTCTTTTTACCCTACATATACACGTTCAATGTTCTATTCAAAGACACATAAGAGAGTTCCATCATTATGTGTATATGAAAGAAAGGGAGAAGGGAGATAAACCAATTTATCTCAACTTTATTCAAGGCTCTTGAAGATCATGGTCCCTTATTCTTATCCTAATATGGAAAATCTCAACTTTCAAGATCCACTATGTTTGTATGCTTCTGCTTTATGTTTCATAATGGTAATCAATCAGCTATTCACATAGCTTCTAATCATGTTTTCCATGAAAGAACAAAGCATATTGAGATTGATTATCCTCTTGTACAAGAAAAGGTCCTTTCCAAAGAAAGTTTTCACTAAATTGGTAGATATCTTTACAAAATCTTTTCGTAGACCTCAACTTCAGTTTATTTGTTGCAAGCTTGGATCATTTGATTTATATGCTCCAGCTTGAGGGGAAGTGTTGAAAATATGAATAACTTATGATGTTTAGAAAATAGATATTTACATTTATTGTAGATAATCATTATAGTCATTGATGATTGTGTGTGTATGTTATTGTAATGATAGAAAGTCATTTTTATCATAAATCACTCTTCAATATTATTACCATCTACATATTCTTACTTTCAATTATTTGTAATCTATTTATCTTTAGCATGTAGACTATTTATTATATTTGATTTATTTTGCCTATGTTTAAAATTGCTTTGATTATGGATTATTGTATTTAAGTCAGGACCTTTGTTGGTTGGCATCTATGTCAAAATTCTCTTGTTTTTTCTCCTTGATTCGGTCTTCATCAAAATAAAAGTAATTTGTTGTTTATTTGGTCCTTTACAATTTTGCTTTGAAATATGCAAATTTCTTTCCTATCTTTTTCACTTGTCTCTCCTTGAAATTGTGGCAGATTCTTTTCTCATAGCATTCTATTTTTATTCTCATTTGGACATGCACAATTTGTAATCAAGAATATTCAGCTCCCCTGAATATACCTAAATTCTTTCCTTTCGTGATTTGTCACTAAACACTTGATTTCTTCTCTTTTTTATACTATAAATAAGTCGCCAGTATTCTGCATATATATTCTCTTGACAAAGATCAAGTACACGTCTAAATTATTAAATATATATTATATTTGTTATCATTGCTTGTGAAATATATCTCAAAATGACAGTGGGTCTACGCATTGTTTATTATAAAGACGATTAAGTAGTTTTGTCATTCCTTTCCCATCCCCTTTTACATTCATCCCCCTCGATTTTTTTGAGAAGAAAATTAATCCATGAGAACAAGGAATAAGGTACTGACATCTTTTACTTTAGTTATCAGGGACAATATATTTTCTCATTTGCCTAAGAAATTAGCACAAACATAAAAGGCCTATTTTGATATGACTTTAAAAAGCTTGTGTATCTGTTTATTTATTTAGTGTACTTTGTGAAAACATGATCCCCGACACTCAGCCTCATTGAGCATTTTGGGGACCAAAGCCCATGGTAAGTTTCCACATTGTTTAATTCCTATTACAAAAAGAAGCAACTTCTGAAAAGTGTACAACAAATCAACCCATTTCGTCCTACATTTGGTTGCTAAAAAAGGGTTGAAATTTCTGATACATGAACTAAATTACAAAATTGTTATTTATTTCGCATTCCATGCCGAGTCGCTTGATCCTCGACAGTGAGCTAGTGGCAATGAAAAAATAATTATCAACTATGACTCAACAATGATTTTAACAAGGCCAAAAATCCGTCTGGGTGGTCAGAAGTTCTTCAATATCTTCTCACCTGAGACCCCTTCAGCAACAAGAATAGATGTGATTTCCTACAACATAGAGCATTGGTTTGAAAAGGTCATGCACTGAAACCAGGTTATTGTTGTAAAACTAACATAAACATCAATTCTTAGCAACCAATGATAACAACAACAATAATAGCTAAGCCTTGTTTCACTAGGTGAGGTAAGTTACATGGATCAAGCAGCGCTATAGAACTCTATCATCTATCATGTTCATGCTAAAACCATTGATACTTAAATCCCTTTCGATTATTTCCACTATAGTTTTCTTCGATCTTTCTCTATCTCATTTTATGATATTATTCTCTATTTGGTCCACTAATAAAAAATTTTAAAAGACTGGAGCAAAATATATATATGATGGTCAATCTTGAACGTCGAACTAAAAAATGAAATAACAGTAATAAAGAATGGACGACTAAGGCCAATTCCCAAACGTTAAATTATACGTTTAGTAATTTTTTGGGCAAAAGTGAGCATGAGGTAACAGAACTCAAAATGACAACTGCATATGAATTAAGTTGGCAAGGCCTTCTCAATGGAAGCAGATCCTATCATATAAATTTTAATATGACCTTGTTATGTGTTTAGATATTTCCCATTGTTGAACAGGTTAAATCTTTTGTGATTGGCACTGAGGATTTAACATGACCAGATCATGTTAAAATATGACATTAGAGGATTTGCTCCCATTTTGTACACATTAAATTGAACTTTCAGTAGGGTTGGGCATAAAGTAACTGCACAAATTTTGTAAAGCAAATACTTTGTGGTTGAGGTTGTAACATTTGATTCTTCTGCTATTAAAGTCCCTTGTATACATTAGATTGTTTAAATGGTTATTAGTGCACAGAGGCTTGCTATAATGGGAAATATCCTTTGTCTAGTCTCTAGGCAAATAGGTTTTTGACAAACCAAGGATGTAATTTTTTTGACAGCATAAGCTATGCAAATGCCTAACCCAAGAAGAACTCCCTAAAACATCTGGTTCAGTGGCAAAATCTTACACGGGCCGTATAAGATTGTGTCCACATGGTCAATGAAAATATCTTAATTAAAAAAGAATAATGAATTAACATTTTCACCCTCACGTTCTCCTTCCTTAGGGTATGTTTGGTTGGAAGGTAAGAAGAATAGGGATAAATTGTTCATGATTAAGTTCTAATCTGTAATTTTACATAATGCCCAATCGTAAAAAATTTACCCTCATTTTCACCCTCCCACCACATATTTTCAACACCCCCCCCCCCAAAAAAAAAAAACACAAAACAAAAAAAACCTTCTTGTCAAAATCTTGCCAAGCATCTGCTACGACTGGACCAGTAAAGAGAATAACAAAGGAAATGTATGAAACAGAACTTTATTTCTCTGAGAGGTTTCCTGAACAATGTGTCCAAGAACCCTAGAAATTGGGGAAGATTGGGAATGAATACAAGAGGGAGATTGAGAGCCCCTCAACTCTCTAAGCCTAGCCTTGAAACAGAAATGACAAAATCTGTCTCCTTATTCTGTTTTTCCCTTTTTATACCTTCACTTCTATTCTTAACCGCCTAACCTCCTAACTACTTTGACAGCTGTTCCGCTTATTCTCCACTATTCTTCTTATTGTTATTTACAAATGAATTCAAGAAACAGAATTTACATTTGTGCCCCTCCTCTCATAAACTTTTCCAAAGAAGGGGTCCCTAACAGCATCACAGCTACTCAAACTGAAAATCAAATGCTTCTTAGATTATTGTTATTCCCTAATTAGTCCCCCCACCCTTCTTTTCCTCCTCCTCCTCCTCTAGTTCTTCTTGCCAACATTGCATTGAATGCCAATCACTTGAAATTCCTAAGATCCTTCCATGCCACTCCCCTTTCCCTTCTCTTCAAAAAGCCCTCAAATCTGAAACCCCTTTCCCTTGAATCACAACAGTGAACCCAGGGATGTTGGTTCTCGGGTAGCTTGGGAGCAAGAAAATCAATCAAATCAAATTGTCTTCACCATTGTTATACAGCGAGCTTTCCACTCCAAGAAAAAAGAAGTGCAAATTAAAAATTAAAAAAAAATCCAAGAGAAAACATCACCGTTATAAGGGCTGGAGAAAGCAAACTTGACTAGGAATATATTTGTGTGAGAGTTAGAGAAACTAAATCTAATGATCATATGCATAGAAATGATCTCGATCCTGATAGGCAATCTATTACTCAGGAGTGGGTCAAGCCAATTATGTCAAAGGTCAAGACATTAAATTTAGCAATTGTCCCAAGATACTATTTACACTAGGTTTTTGAATAAAAGGTTAATGTATAAGCAACGACTAAAATGAATATATTTAATTGATATTGAATGTCATTAATAAAAGTGCTTGAATAAAATGAACTTGCTTCAAATAAAAACTCTTTGAACCTTTAAAATACTTGGTGTCTTTTACCCTGTTTGTATGAAATAATTTTATAATAAACCAAAACAGCAAAGGATGACAACGATGACATTGTATTGTATTTGGGGTAACCTACTGCAAATTTCATAATTCTCATCCCTGCTTGTGTGTATTCATGTCTTCCTTAGACCCCCATGATAGCATCAATAGTGTTGTTCCACAAGGCACCACACTAGGAGTGGCATTTTGACCCCTGTTCATCTATATGTCTTCAAACATCATTTGCTTCTTTTGTCCTCAACCCATTGTTTGAACCTGAGTTCCCCTTTGACAATGGACCTTTGCACATGGCACCCCTTGTGGCTATTTAGCCTCCACCTGATTTGCCTAGTTTTGATATAGATCCTCCACCACCAACACCGGTGGCGGTTCTTGAGTTTTGACTCTCCAGACAACTCGAGATTTTGATCTAACCCTTCTTCTGAAGGTGACCCAATCATTGTCCTATCAAACGGCTTTCACTAGAGAAACAGAGAACCTTAGGAACTGCCACCTACTATATGGTGTTGGGACGAGATCCCTGTATGTTGACACCTACTGAGAACTACACTCTATTTTGTTAGGGCCTTGGACATGGTCCTTTCGGGTGGGCCATTAGCTTAGTGTTTCGAGAGTCCCCCGTGTGAACTCCTTTGATGATAATGGTACCCTATGGATGACGGTAATGATACCCTATGGATCATATATATAATGCCATAGAGCCTTAGTAATGGTTAAACTTGTGCAAATAGTAAAGGTTAAACTTGTGCAAATGGATGGATGTATGTGATCTACTAATAGCCCTTAGCGTTATTACATTCTGTTTGACATTATCCCTTTCTTATTTTGCCATTTTATTTTAATTATGCATTGCAGAATTTTTCTCTAATGTTTTCGAGTTCAAATAACAAAATTTTCACTTAATATAGAAATAGATTTAAAATAGGTCAAATATTAATTAAGCTATGTATACTTCTTGTAGTAGCATACATCTAATTATAGTGTTATGACTTAAGCATAGCACTGTAGTTGGAAGGGTGTTATATCAAGTGCTAACGCTTTCACAACTCATGAAGGCATGTGACCCCCCCTCTCTGTCTGTACTTCCATCTCTGACCATCATCGACCATCCAACAACGATTGGAGTTGCTACGAAACAAGAACGGTTATATTATCTTTGCAATGTGCAAGTTGAATGCAGTTCCAGCCAAAGGGTGTTTTCTTCGTGTCACAAGGCAAAATCAGATACTCGTACATGACAAATTTGGTTACATCACAAGCGTCTTGTGCATCCTCCTTTTAGTTTACTTAAGTCTATGTTTCCATCCCGTATTTGAATGTGTCAATTGAGTCATGTCATTGTGATGTTTGACAACTTGCAAAACACCATCGTGTGTCATTTTCATCCAATTTTAATTTTCATCTAATTTTAATAGAAGTGAAGAACCTTTTTCCCTCATTCATTCTGACGTCTAGGTCGTGCATTCATTTGTAACATCTTTGGCGCAAAGTGGTTTTTTTTTTTTTCATTCATTGATGATTCCACATAAGTAACTTGGCTTTTTCTCATGAAAGGAAAATTAGAGGTTTGTCAATTATTTGTTCAGTTTTACAATATGATTGAAACACAATTTCGAAAATCTATTAAGAACTTATGCTCGAATAATGGCAATGAATGTGTGAATTAACAATTTTTTAATCTTGTAAAAGAACATAGTATTATTCATGAACTTACATGGGTTGACACCCCACAGCAAACTAGTGTGGCAGAACAAAAAAAGTTTCCATTTAATAGAAGCGACCATTGCTCTTCTATTCGGGATCTTTGTTCCTAGTTGTTATTGAGTGAAGCGGTCTTAACCAATACCTATTTGATTAATAGGGTTCCGTCCCATGTTTTTGGAAATGTAAGTCCTATACAACTTATGTTATCATATTTCCCTTCTGCCTTGTTATTATGCAGAGTTGGCAACCCCGTGTCTTCAGTTGCACAGCCTTTGTCCATGTGCATTGGCATCACCACAACAAACTTGATCCTAGAGCTGTGAAATGTATTCTTAGGATATGCTCATGACAACAAAGGGCACAAGTGTTTCCACCCATCCCATTATCATTTCTTTGTCTCCATGGTTAAAATGAGTTTTTCATCCATCCTCAGCTTCAGGGGGAGAGTCCATCGGAAGCTAAGTCATTTTCTCCTACTTTCTTTATTCGTCTCCTACCTACACATGAATTATTGAAGGTACTAGCTTTCCTATTCCTGATAATGATCCTTTGAATATTTGTGAACCTAACCTTGAGGATTTATCTTTTGCATTGAGAAAATAAAGAAGCACTTGTGTCAATTATCCTATTTCTCAATTTGTCTCCTCTAAACACCTTGCCCTACAACAGTAGAGTTTTATTGTATCTATTGATTCCATACAAAACCCAAATTAGTGTAAGAAGCATTAAAGGATGAGAACTAGGTTCGAGCTATCAATGAGGAAATGAGTGCACTAGAGAAGAATGGTACTTTGCAGATTGTGGACAGATCAGGAAATAAAAGACCAATGAGATGTATATGGATATACACCATGAAACATCAATCTGATGGCACATTAGGTCAATATAAAGCAAGCTTAATTGCAAAAGGATAGACATAGACTTATGGGATCAATTATAAGTGGACCTTTGCTCTAGTAGCAAAAATGAACAAAGTTAGAATTTTGCTTTCCCTTGTAGTAAATCTTGGCAGGGAGTTATATCAATTTAATGTGAAGAATGTCTTCCTACATGGAGACTGAGAAGAAGAAGCCTGCATGGAGATTCCTCCTGAGTATGATTTCACAGGTGAAATAAACAAAGTGTAAGCTTAAAAGGCCTTTGTGTGGATTAAAACAGTCCCCACGATCTTGGTTTGGGAGATTTTCACAAAGATTATCGCGTCGCTAAAGTAAAAAGAAAGCCAAGAAGATCACATACTATTCTATAAACATACACTTGCAAGTAAAATTACTACAAGGGATTTGTGAACTATTATGGATGAAAATTATGCTAGATGAATTGAGAATAACAGATCAGTCATTGGTATTGTTCACAGTCCTATCCAACAAGACTGCAAGAAGCACATTGAGAATGATTAGCATTTCACAAAGAAAAGTTAGATAGTGGATTGATAGCACAACACGTTCCTTCAAGACAACAATGGATGAATGTGTTGACTAAAGGTCTATCCACAGAGCGGTTTCAAGAACTTACATGCATGCTGAGAATGATTGATATCCATTCATCAGCTTAAGGGGAGTGTTGACATATCATGTGTTTTATTGGATATTATTGTGTATAGATTTATTCATGTATTATCATTTATTAGGATAGATATATTACATATATTTGCACCCTAAGAGAAATTAGTGTCAGACAATTATTAACATTTATTGGGTAGTAATTGCCAATTATCTATATATTCTAAACTCCTTGTACAGTTTCTATCATCAGCAAAAATTCTACTCAGCCATTTCCATATTTTCTTGTTCTCTCTTTCAAGTCCATAATTTTATGCAAGAAAAGGAAGGACGGTCATGGAAATGAAAAGATGACTAGTTAACTGTGACTTCAAGCACAACATATGAAATTACTTACCTAACATGTCTATTTAACTTTGAGCAAGTCATATAGTTGTCATTAACCCAAGTGCTTTATGTTCTATTTGTGATGAATCACCCCAATGTTAGGATAGTTGGCTTTATTTGAAACCTAATTTTGAAAGAGGGTAGACGTGAAAGACCTAAGTACTAAAATCCTGTTTGATTAAAATAAAAAAAAATGATTTTCTGGTTACAATTTTAGTTAAACAATGCCAGCTTCTTATGTTTTGTTTCTGTTATATTTTGTTTCTTACTTTCAGGATTTTATAAGATAAACAACAAAATCCTTTTTTTCAACCATTTCTCTTCAAAATCAGGTAATAAAATGAAAATAACGTGACATTTTCATAATTAGAAATAAGGAAAATTACACTGTACCAAAAAAAATTATGGGTCATGCGCACATTAGACCCTAAAACTTAAAAAAGTGCAGTTTGACCCCTTAAACTTTCTTGGATGTACAATTTGACCCTTCCATTAATTTTTTCATCCATTATTAACCATAAAAAGAAAAAAAAAACCACAAATTTAGAAAATTTTACGGTATCGGGTTTTATACTTAGGAAAGTTTAGGGGGTAAGGGGTTGATTTGAACATTTTAAAGTTTAGGGGCTGAAGTGCACAAGACCTATAATTGAAGGGGGCAAAGTATAATTTTCCCTTAAAAATAAAAACAGGAAATAGAAAGGGGAAACATTTTTCAAAACCAAACATGACCTAAACTTTTCTTTATAACGAAGTATTATGTTAGGATTCATTAATTAGTAGTTAGTTAAGGGAGTTAGTTAGTTAGTTGGGAGATTAGTTAGCTATAAATAAAGGAATTAGAGATTAATTAGAGGGTCTTTTGTCATTTTTGTACACGTGAGAGTTGAGGAGCCTTGATTCCTCTGTTGCTGTAACTGTTTCTAGGGTTCTTGGCACATTGCTCAGTTCCCTCTATCAATAATACCACCATTGTTCAATCATAGATACTGGTTCTAACATATTATGTCCAGCAGGTTTAGTTTCCTCAAAGCAATGATTATTGTTATGTTGCACTTGCTCTATTATGAAAAATAGGATAGGGGCAACCATCTACATGCAGCCCATAATCAGCACAGGTTTATTAAATACTTTAGTTCGCTTCATAACACAGAAATATCTTTCAATAACTTATTAGGAAATATGGCGGATTCAAAAGTTTTGCATTGATTACACTCATACAAGGAATTGACGCTAATTTCAATAGCAACGCACCTCAGTCATCTGTTTCCGCCCACACAATACGACACCAGTTGACAAAGGATTAGAAATTTGCTTCACTCTTGTAAAAGCAGCCTGAACAAACAATTATGTGTGAAAATGGAATCTATCCTCCGTGAAGGTAATTGGTTCAAAATATAACCATACATGTTCATTCGGACACTACCTGTACATATCCCCATTCCCCGGTCCAACCATCATCAGGTTGAGATAATACAGGCACAATCTTAACACCAGACGATTCCCAGCCTTTAAATCTATCCTATAATAAATAATAAATATAATTATGAGAATTAGAATAAACTACAAACCAAAACACAAGATCTAAGACTGTTAAGCCAACAAACAAATGAACAAACCCAATAAGCCATTCTCTGCAGGTTTCTAGCTCCATAATATAGCCTCACATCAAACCTCTTGTTTGCATCAAACCCTGACTCAATAAGCGACCGAATTGGACTGCAAAAAAAGAATTAAATAGATAAAAGCGCATACAATACAGAAGGGAGGGGGAAAAAATCTAGGATTAACAGCACATTGCATTATTTTTAATTAATGGATGTAATGCAAATGTATTCATGCATCTTATGTACGGTGATTAACAAGGAGTCACAACAAGTTGAAACAACAGATAAGCTACTGCTCCCTCTCTCCCTCCCTCTCTCTCATTTTTATGGGTTTTGTCAAGGATAAAATGTGAAATTTTGCTAGGTGGAATGAAGGTATGCAAAGAAAAGGTGAATCAGATAATATACTTAGAATCCATTTGGATAGTACAACTTACGATTTTTTTTTTTTTTACTTTCTCAAAATCAAAAGTCATATTTTTACTTTTTGTACTGTTTGGCTAAATAGCTTATTACTTCTCTAAAAATTATTCTTAATGCTTTTTGAGTACTTAAAACATCTAGTTTCTTAAAAAACACTTTCTAACACACTAAAAATAAGCACTTTTATTGTTATGTATTTGAATATAAAATAACTTATTCATAAGTTGTTTTTCAATAGTTGTATAACCAAACAAGACCTTAGACAAACAAACAACAAAAAGCAACAACAATGAAGCCTTGTTACACTAGGTGTGTGTGGATAGTTGGGGGGAAATTTTCCATGGATGAACTCAATGTGTAATTTTACACATGGAGCTCATCCATGTAAATCCTTCCCTTGCTTTTACTCGTCAACCAAATACACCATAGGTGGGATTGGCTACAGTAGTCAGATGATGCCCATAGTATCTTGTCATAGACAACGTCTAAAGCCAAAAAAACACAAGAGCTCTACATCTCTAGTAACTGCATGTGTTACTACCAAAGCAAGCCAAGGGCCACAAGTTCCTCCACAAAACCATGAGGATTCTAGTTCACCCAAGGTCACCCACAATCAAACAGCATACAGAGCTCACTGCTTGAATGCTTCACTCTACTTACCACCAAAATACATTGTTCTAAGTGAAATTAGACATTCCATGTTTTGAGGGCATACTTCAAATATCATTAGCTATTTGGAAGTGCAAATTTAAATATGCAAAAGTCTCAAAATTTTAGCTGCACATTATAAATATACTATTAAACAGTGCTTTGTTAGGCACTTAGGCTCATGCATTTGCAACATATCTTTAGGGTTAACCATATTGAGCATCTTCTAGGAAATTGACACTGAAAACAGTCCGATTTTACTGAATACCCACAACAAAACTCCTCTGCTTACTGACCTCTGTGAAAAACAAGCACCTAGAAAGCGACTAGAATACAAAGGAAAAACCCAGAAAACATACATAGGTCGTTAGAAACACCTGTAACCTGTAACCTCCCTCTCAAAACCTCACTCATTATCTGCTCGCCTCTATCTGCTCACCTCTCTCATTTCATTCTCTTTAGTAATAAGTATATCCCATGCAGGCTCTCACTTTTCCTCTAGCTTCCCACCCCCTTGTCATGTAGGCAAGTTAGTTATAGGAGTACCCAATGATACTCGCTTGACGAAGATCCATCTTGTCCTCAAGATCCATCTCACCTGTAACTCCTAGAAGAAACATAAAATAGGGTCATATTGTAATGGCAGGCCCATTGTAAAGAGATGGAGGATCAAAAGGGATCACTCCCTGAAATAAATGATTGTCCAGACTCCAGAGAAAAGTAGTAACAGATATTGCATATAAGGGAGGTTAGAGAGAGAAAGAAGAGGAAAGAAGAGTTGGGAACAAGAGGAGAACAAGGTCTCTCGAACACCATAGAGTGCCATTGTCATCTACCTCTGGTATAGAGGTCACTTTTATATTAAATACAAACAATTTTTCTTATCTTTCTACTACTTTCTCTTTTTTTGCTATTTCTAAGTCCAATGCCATCAGTTGGTAACTGAGCACCTCATACATGGAGCCTTACGTGAATGGAACAAGAATGAGCAAGCAAATGGAGGCAGCAGAGAGAAGCCTCCTAGAACTGAGGTAACAACATGAAGAGTATGAACAAAGGCTGTTGATGAAGGCTGGGGTCAAGAACATGGAAACAGCAGTTTAAAAAATCTTGAGGAAGTAGGATGAGATTCTTAAAGACACATCAAAGATTCAGCACACAGTCAGTGTGTTCGTTCAGGAGCAGAAAATATGATGAGCAGAAACAGGACAGGAGGGAGCCATGAGCAGTGGAGCAAAATTGACATTCATCTCTTTGCATGGGAAGACACTCACAGGTGGGGGTGAACAAAGGTGGAAAGATATTTCCATCTAAAAGGGTTATGAAAAGAGAATGCTAGCAGTCATGGTAGGCATGTAAGGGTGAGCCATAATTGAGGAACTGAGCATACAGGTTTTGTCATTGTCCACCCAAGACTTGATTCTTCCCTCATAAAAAGCTTTCCAAGGCCGCCCACTTCAGCTCTAGGTCCTTGACTACAAGAATGTCTCTAATAAATCCGAGTCCCATGATACCCAATGCTATGGTGGGTCCTCCTGAGAGATCAGGTCTAGTACTCATAAAGCCTCTATACAATTATCTAGCTTATCCATTATAGTAATTTTAAACTTAAAACCACCTTGTGCCATAAATAATGATATTGCCTAGCAACTAAGCCACAGATATTACTTGATTCTCAAATACAACACAAACATCTTAAACACTCCCAGCAAAGAGAAGTATTTGTAGGATACTTTCAGAGATTTCAATTAATATAGTATTGAAAGACCCGTGAAATCCAGCATGATTATTACCAAAATTAACCAATCGGTGTGCCATATAGCGTTTAAAGTATTGGTATTGCCAATGCAAGCTCATCAACATTTAGATAGCCAATGAACTCCATACAGTCAACCTTGAATAATCCTGAGCTGATATATTACAGTCAGCACATCAATATATCATATGCACCATATAATGATAAATCTCATGGTGGTGGAGTATCTATAGAAAATCGTTCTCTGGAATCTTACATACCAAACTCGGGAATTCGGAAGAACCACATCAAAAAAGCTAGCCGTTATGATTGGAGATCCCAAGGTCAGATAAACCCTCTACCGGAATCCCATACTTCCAATGTGGGACTCAAGTCTCATAACTTGATTTTGGATCCTAACAAAGACACGCTTTTAAAGCACTCCAGAGGATGGCTAACAATTGGCAAAACCCAATATCAACAAATGAGTATGAGAATTTACAGTCCATCTTTCAACCCACCAGCAATACCCAGCCAAATTTAAAATTAACACCAAAACGACTCAACACGTCACAATCACTTATCTAATCTAATTTCATAAAAATCACTAACATTTAGACATCTGCACACAAAAAGTAGTCAAAATCAAATTGGACTAAAAATTTTTGGAGGAAAAAAAAAAAGACTCACCTTATTCCGGAACCTGTGGCAAAGATAAGAACGGTTTGAAATTTCTCAGGCGGGTCGAACCGGCCAATATCGAACCCGTTTCCCATGACACGGCTCAGCTCCACCACATTCCCTCTCTTTAACCGGCACAGGGCCTCGGCAGTCGATCCTGCGACACTCTTCACAAGGAACTCAAACGCGCCGCGAGCCAAAGCGAGCTTCGGGGGCGATGCGATGGCGAGGAACGAGGGCCTGGCACGGTCGGGAACCCGAATCTGGAGGTACTGACCGGCGCGTGTGTGTGACGCTGTTAGTTCCGGCGAGTCGGACAGGTCGACGGTGACGTGGAAGAGGGACTCGGCGGCGGGTTCGACCTCGGAGATCGGGGCTGTGGTCCAGACGGCGGTTTCCTGCCTTACGGCGGCGGCAGATGCGGTGGCAAAGCGGTGGTGGCGATGGGTCGGACGGTGAAGGTAGCGGGGGAGGTTTAGCCGGCGCAAGATAGACATGGGCACGGAGAATTGGCTAAAGTGCGCATGGGGTGGAGGGACAAGGTATTTGGAGGAGGTTGTGCAAGGAAAAGTATCCTCGTTTGGGTGCCAAGGTTATTCGTAGAAACCAAGCGGATAAAAGAAATGGCCGGCGGATGTCAGTATAAATGAAGACGACCCTATGTTGATCATGGACTTGGTTCTTCTAAAAGAGAGGAACAATTACAAGGAACTCGTACATGGTCCTTCAATATTATAACTTTTAATATTACATTTACCTTTTTCATTTCTAAATAATTTTTTAAAATTCTAAAATTATTTTTTATTAAAAAAACCACCCTTAACTTTCTTCTGCCCCTCCTTCTCCTCCATCACCATTGCCACCACCAGCTATCCTCTTTCTGCCACTCTATTCATTCACATACACAAGGAATATGCCAAGTCTTCTATTGATTATGGTGTGGAGAAAACGTATCAAGAACCCCTAAGGTCTTTCATTCCCTTGTTTTCTTCTTCCTCCCACTCTCTCCCACCATCACCACCCCAACAAAAATCCATAACAGCAGTAACCACCACCACAAAATCAAAAGTTAGCCAAAAACGGAAGAAGCATCACCGAGGAAAGAAAAACCATTGTGACTTGGGGTTGCACGAGGATCGTACCAATGCCCAATGGTGTTGGGTGGCCACGTGAGGTAGACCAACCGCATCGGCCAACGATGTCAAGCAATGGTTGCGTAGGTGGCTTGAAGGTTGGCGGCTTGGAGGTTGGCGATTATGGCAAGGTGGAGGCAGTGGAGTCGAGTGTTGTAGAAGGCTTAATATCCCACAAGCTAGCCACCATTAACCTCCACACCACTATGAGCTCCACCATGGGACCACCATTGCCTCTTCTCGCACCCAACCTTTCCATGTTTCTTCCATCATCAAGCTTCCTTTTTTACATGTATGAAGTGCTTGTTTGGGGATTTTAAGCAGTGCTTTTAGTTAGTTTCTTGGTATCTTATTTCTCTTTGTTTTTATTTAAGAAAACTTGACTATTGTTTTTTATGGGTTTGTGTTACTAGTTGCTTTCAGTGGTGGCAGAAGAAGGATAAGGGGTGGTGGCAATGGTGATGGAGGAGAAGGAGAAGGAAGCGTAGGGAATTTTTTTTTTTTTAATAAAGGGTAATTTTGAAATCTTGAAGAGTTATTTAGAAATAAGAGAGGTAAATGTAACATTAAAAACTATAGGGGGTAAGTGTAATATTGAAGAAGCTTAGGGGAAGTTCTTGTAATTATCCTTAAAAGAAATGTTACATGTACTTATAACATCCCAATTTCTTAGCCTAATATGCCCGAGTTGTCGTCCACATCACAGTTATCATACCTAGCTACTTTGGTTTCCATTATGAAACAGGTAGATGCAGAAGATTCAATTTTAAAACTTCTCAAAACCATTTATCTGAAATGTGTGTCTTTTAACATGGGTCTTAATGTCATGAATACAATAGATATCTCATGTATGCATGACAATACCTCAAGTGTATGAGTAACATATGTATATTTAACATAAGGATATTCACGGCATGAATTTGTAGTATTCAAATATAAAACGTAACACAAGACTAAGTGCATAAGCATAAGGTAAGCTAAAGAACTAGAATCACTTAGCACATAAATCACATAATTAAGCATGACAATAGAGCAATTCACATAACACATAATATTACTTTATTTTCTTAGGTAACTTAATATTCATAATCATGTAATTAGGTAATAGTAAAGGATGCATGTGACAACCTACAATTATTTAAAAATTAATTTGAGCTTAATTAATGAAAATTTGAGTATTCTAACAGACTTACTAAAAATGGGATCTTCAGAAAGTAAAACGAGACTTCAGAAAGTAATAATGGAATGAAGATATCAAGCTAATTATGAAGCAAGGATATTTTACAACCTTCAATCATATCATCACAATTGTTTTAATCATATTCTTGCTCTGATTGAAGATTAGAAGATCGTTTGTTTATCAAGGAACTAATGTCGCAGTTCAGAAAATGTTGCACTTCACTGAAAAAGGAGGGAAAATTTGAAATTCAAATTTAAAGTGAAAACTAGTTACAGATTAGCATGTCATCTCTTCTGTAACTTGGTCAACCACTTTAACTTTTAGAAGAAAGTATTCAGAAACCTCGTTTATAAAGTAAAAAGTGGTTTTTGAAGGTAGTCTCAGAAACCACTGATTCACAGCAGCTTCTGCAAAAGCTCTGACACTAGACGAGCTACTCTTCAATATTACGTTTTCAAGACACAAACAAGTGATCAATACGTGTCAGTTGGACAACAGATCAAGGGCAATAGTCACAAAGGGAGACCATCTATAAATAGAGATGGTAAGCTTTCAAAGGCAAGATCTTGACAGTTGCATAAGTGCTGATACGCTACAAAATTCTCTTCTCATCTTTTCTGTAAACATCATTACTTCTTGTAATCAGTTTCCTTGCTTGTAAAAAATCTTCTTTCTACATTCCTGAATAGTTTATACATTATTCCAATAAAGAATAGTTATAAAGAAGTCATTCAAATTATCCTAGGTCATTCATTGTATAATTTAAGGAAACTTGAGTGTAGGTTAGTTTGAGCTGCAAACCCAAACACAAACCTTTTGTAACCTCGATCCAATAGTGATCGGTGTGAAATAGCTTAGAGAGGCTAAGGTAAAACTATTTGCAATGTGATAGTAAGGTGTTCTTACTAGTCATGGTTTAGCTTGGAGAGGCTAGTACAATATTATTCTCTGGTTTGCTTGGAGAGGATAGTACAATACTACTCAGGTTAGCTTGGAGAGGCTAGTACAAGACTACTCAAGGTTCAGCTTGGAGAGTGATAAATACTCTTTTGTAAATATTTTCCCTTTTACACTTAGTGCTTTTGCATTCGTTTTGGAATTAATTTCCATTAGTTTTGTTAGTTTTTAGATGTATTCACCCTTTGAACTTAATTTGGTTTTGTGGCTTTTATTCAATGACTTTTGCACAATCTTGATTTCTATCTCTCATAAGACTTCTTTGTCTTGCAGAGTGGATCGTGTCATAAGAAGATTCACCTACAAGAGTGCATTGTGGACTAACTTCTACACGTGGCAGAAGGAAGAAGGGAAAGCTAGAAGAAGGAAAAATGTTAAAGCAGACCCGCTACAGCGAGCATCAGTTGTTACAACAAGACTGAAAATTAGAGCCAGACCAGAGATCATACTAGCTTCACTGCAATAAGCATCAATTGCTGCAGCAAGCATTAGTCGTTGCAGTGAGCCTGTGAAATGGTGCCAGTGGATAGTTTCAAGTAGTGTTTTAAAACTCAGATCGGACCGGCTGGTCTGATCGGTGAACCGGCCAGGTGACTGGTCCGAGTAGCCTAGTAGATCAGAGATGCATAACAATTGGTGTAAATCAGTTTGACTCGCCAATTTTGTAAAAAAACCAGTGACCCGGTGAGTCGCCGCTTTCCATGGTTCAACCACTCAGGAAAGAAAATCTGGTGAGTCATCGAACTGCTACCTTACCGCTACCACCTCAGATCTGTTGCTAGTCGCGAGGAGATCAACATATGCGCCATGTTGTTGCCAGTCGCTAAGAGGACCACTATGCCATGCCACTAGAGATAGAGAGAGAATAGAAGGAGACGAGAGTAGGGGTGTTTTGCGGCGCTACCAGCGACTATGCGACTGTGAAAGAGAAGGACATTAGGGTTAGGTCACTTTTGAGTTTTGACCTTTTCTTTGTTCACTCCTTCTTTTGGTTTTGGTCGTTCACGTTGTTGCTCTGTTATTCATTGTGAATTATGGGCCGAAGCCCACGAGCCAGTCATTGTTTAATAACATTGGATATAGATCACAAATGGAAAATGAATGGTTTCTTTTTTTCTAATCATGGGGATTTTGAAAAGAATAATAAAATATATCTTTATTTTAAAAGTACATATTTTATAATTTAATTTCAATAATTTTTGATTGCATAGATGTTATATATATTTATACAAGCACACATTTTTAAAATGTACTAAATTGTTGCTTACTTATGTTATTTTATTCTATATATGAGTTTAAATATATTTATTTAACTATATCCGATTCAATCGGTTCAACCAGTAACCCACTGGTTGAACCAATGACCCATTGACCCAATACTTTAATCGAGTCGATCACCGAGCCGAGTTTGAAAACTATGGTTTCAAGCTGATTCGCTGTAGTGAACTTAACTCACTGCAACGAGTGTTGTGGGACCGAACCTGAAAGTTTTGTTTTGTAATTGTGACCTACTTTAGCCCCCTTTTTAGCAAAATTAATGATGATGTAAAGCTGTGTAGTAGCAAACCCGAGATATTCTTTGCCAATTTAGGAAATAGAGTTAGGTTTTGGAAGGGACGTCTTTCTTCTTTTCTTTCTTCTTCTTCTTATTCCTCCATTTTCAAAGTTTCAATACATTGAGTTATTATTATTTTTTTGGCAATTGCTGTCTCTATTAAGTTATTTTTTCTTCATTTTCTATTTGTAATCTCCTTCATGGAAGAGTAGCTCTTTAGCTAGACAAGGGAGATTCAAAGGTTAGGGCTATGTCTTGAAACATTGTGGATTTTAATGAAAACCTTGATGTTGATCTCTTTTTCCTTGTGTTTTCCTATCTTATCATGTATATGATTCTTATGCATGCTGAGTTGGGTGATGATTTATGTACGTGAGCATGATTTGTGAGCATGTATGATTTAGCTTGTTAATTGAATGTAAGTTAATTGACAGATTAGTGAGCATTTGGTTAACCAAGAGGAAGAGATAGTTCTTGATTTAGAATTGGGCTAAGGCAATTGGTGTTTGAGCTGAGTAATGCATTTGTGTGTTGTGATTGCATCATTCAATTGCATGTATTTTATATTACCTTTAGTTGATTGACTTTAGGAGAATTGTTATCTAGTTGTGTGATTGCATGATTAGAACTTAGTCCCACATCAAGTGTTTGATGTTTCGTTTGTCAATGATTGATATTCTCTAACCCAAGAATCCCCTAAGCTAGCTCCTTTTATTATTGTTAATTTCAATTACTTGCTATTTCAATTTGATGCAACAAAATCCCTCTTTCCTTACTCTAACTAAGTAGTTCAATTTTCCTCGTGAGATGATCTTGGTTGCATGCCACTATCTAGTGCATTAGCAATCCGGTTTGGAATTCAGTTTTCTATTTCTAAACTTGGTGCTTATAACAACAAGACATCAAAGGTGCTAGTGAATAACTACTTAGTTTGTGACAATAGGGGTTATCTATTGGTCACAGGTTATATCTTAGGAAGGCTACTATAAAGACTATCATGTTTGTTTCCTTCTCGGGTTGAGAAAGGTTTAGTGGAACTCAGCAGTTGCTAAGAACTGGATGTAGGCAGGATTGGCCGAGCCAGTATAAATCATCTATGTTGTATTCCTTTTTATTTTCATCCTTTTTATTTTTCTTTCACTGCCTTGTGACTATTATTCTGTGTTTTATGCTTTATTTTCATATACAAGGTTTAACAATTTCTAAGATATTCAAAATTAAGTTTTCTAAAGCTTCTAACATATTTTTCGCTACACTTTAAGTCTAAAGCTTAAATAGTAACTTGTTTAAGTTTACAGAAAAAGAAAAGGAAGAAAAAAAAGAGATGAGCATGATTCAACCCCCCTTCTTGTGCTCATTTCTACGTACAAGTGGCATAAGATCTTAGGCCTTTAAGGAGTTAAGTAATCTAACAACTATAGAGGACAAAAGTGTAAGCTCCATCAGAAAGTATGAGCTATATTGTTTTGAATAGCAACAAAGCCAAATTAAAGAAAATATTTTAAAGAACGATTAATGGCTACCTTGAGTTTCTTAATTAAGCCTAATAGGTATTTCCAAAGTGTATTACACAGACTTGAGCGAGAGTAATTTCAATTTATGTGAGCAAACATGTTTTATCTAGTGGAAAGAGACTGAGTTTAAACAAAGTGAATATTATACCATGTAAAGAATGCTTATATGCATCAAGGAATGAAGTAGATCAATACAAGAATAAGAAACCAAGGAAAGGGTCTTTAGCAAGTAACACATGATGTCAAAAAGTACATTGAAGAATGAGGAAATCATGCAAACTGTGAAAGTAATGTGTTAGTCAGTCAACAATCATTGTAATCGCAAATCATTCATCATTAAAAAGCCAAGATTAAAAACTAGAAGACCAAAGAATGATTAAGGGACTGCTTTCGTACATCAGAAAGCTCACTTCACTATGGAGCACAAAATGCTACAGGAAATGGAGGGAAATTTGAAATTCAAATTTCAAATCTCAAGTTAAATCTAGTTTCGTAATTGGTATGTCATATCTTCTGCCTGATTAGTCAACCATCCTAGCTCTAGAAAGAGTAGTTCAGAAACCATGATCAAAAAGCAAAAAAGAGGGACATCAGAAACCTCAGCAATACAATGGCTTCTACAACCGATGTCGCAAGTTTGTCAACCTACCTTCTAGACTAACATTCCAGAACACAATAGATGATCTACATGTGCTACTTGGATATCTAATCAAGGGCAATGGGCATGAAGTCTGTCAACTTACCTTTTAGACTAACATTCCAAAACACAATAGATGATCTACACATGCTACTTGGATATCTAATCAAGGGCAACGGTCATGAAGAATGACCACACTTCCTGTGATGTTTATCATAATATGTAATCAATTTTCTTGAAGTGTAAAAATCTTCCTTCAAAATGCTTAGCGTGGTCTATGCTCTTCTTTGTAAAAGATGTTAGAAGGAAGTCGCTTATGTCTCCTAGGTGTGTCATATTGAACATTTGTAAGGAAACTTGAGTGTAAGTTAGTTTGAGTGGCATCCCAAACACATAACCTTTGTAACCTTGATTCATTAATGATCAGTATGAGACATAACTTGGAGAGGCTAATGAAAAACTACATGTAATGCGATAGCAGAAGCATTCTATTCATTATGGTCCAGCTTGAAGAGGCTGTGGAAAAACTACTCGTAACTTGATGATGGAGGCGTTCTAGTCATCATGGTTCAGTTTGGAGAGACTAGAAAGAACTACTTGCAACGTGACAGTAGTGGTTGCCTACGGGTCATGGTTCAACTTGGAGAGGCTGGTTCAACACTACTCGATTTAATTTGGAGAAGCTGGTACAGAACTACTTGGTTCAACTTGGAGAGGCTAGTACAGAACTACTCGGTTTGTGATATTGGATGTTGTCTACTACTCATTGTTGAGAGCTTGAAAAAGTTGTCATAAAGGCTATCCAATTTACTTTCTCAGGTTGAGAAAGTTGTTTAGTGAAATCTTAACTTGTGTTAAGTACTGGATGTAGGCAGGTTTGGCTGAACCAGTATAAAAATATTTTTGTCATCTTTCTCTTCCCTTATCTTTTATTTTATGTCTTACTCTTTAACATAATAACTGCTAAAATATGGTTATAAATACCTTGTTATTAATTCACGTTTCAAAGATCTACTTTCTGAAACAACTAACTATAATTCCGCTACGCTTCAAGCTCAATGCCTGAAAGTATCATTTGTTAAAAGTTTCATAATTCAAAAATGGAAGAAAGCACGATTTAGCTATATTCTCGTGACTCTTTTACCTACAAGTGGTATCAGAGCTTGGCCTCTAAGGAATTGAGCAATCCAATAATTGTAGAGGACAAAGATCAAAGGGACAAAAGCGGACAAATCATATAGAAGATCACTCTATCAACTGACTATCCTTTCTCTGATGAGGCTCCAGGATCTGAAAATACTCTTTCAACAGCTTGAGGAATCTCAATTGGAGCAAGTCTTTGATTCTAGAATTTTTCACATAAAAAGAAGTTAAAGGCTAAAGCAATGGAAGTTGCTGATACCTCTTATAAGGAAGGACAATCTGATGTAAGATCTAAGATTGAATGTGGAAATGAGATCTCCATGCTTGCAGAGAATGTGTTAAAAGCCTGATGAGGCTAAGCCAAGGATGGTAAAAGCATCGATCTCAGAGGAATACAAAAGGTGCAAAGAAAATCCTGAAAGAGCAATTATGAAGATGAATGGTGTGGGTCAATAAGTCATGGTAAGAATAAAGATGCTGAAAATTTATAATTCATAATATGAGGATGGCTTAATAGAAGTAAACAACGCAAAAATCTCAAAATCTGTTCCTTGATACATCTGATCTCTTGCATGATATGATGAGCTGCTATATACTTTGTATACTTCCTCTTTAAAATATCTCAAGGTGAATAGCTTAAGTTTGATTAGGAGAATCACAAGGAAAATATACTTTAAATACTCGAACTCTAAGCTTGAGAAGTTGAAGTCTTAGAATTGAATTAGAATTATCTTAGAAAGTTATTTTTGAATTTGAGAAAACTTCATAACTTCTGAAATCTGACTCAAAAGCTCATGAGAAAAGGACCTAAAATCATACATTTATGCTTGGAGGTTAGAGGCCATTGTTTGAGAAAACATGACTGAGAAATGAAGAGCGAATAAGAAAGAAAAAGAAATCCAGCCTCATCTAAGATTTACCATCATAATTTCGATTACTCTCTATCAAGAAAGGATATTCATCTGACAAATAATTCTTGAAGAAGTAATCTATTAGGAAGCATAAAAAACCTCTTCCTAAGCAACAACCAGAGTGGACTCAAGAAAGTGTAGTACCAAAATTAAATTTCTTTTGCAGGTACATTTGAACAATACCACTAACTAAGGTTCCTACAAGCTTAAAGGATAACGACTATCTCAAACACCTTTTTGGCTCATGAGAGAAGTTAGAGGCAGGAAGCTAAATATCTCCAAATGGCTTAAATGCATTGATGACAAGCATTCAAGAAAAACTTTGCTGGCTGTCACTTAAGACTAGAATAAATGAAACTCAAAGCTAATAGATGCAAGCCAGACCTTCAGAAAATAGACTTCAGAACTCAGATACTTCAGAAAGCATGCTCAGAATGACAAAATAATCAGAGAAATACTTCTCAGCACTGAGAATGTAACGCCCCGATTTTTCTGTTAAGAGTGGAAATGACCAAAATGCCCCTAAGGTCATTTTCAGCTCGGAATTCGAGGAAAGCCGGTTCGGCAGTACTCGAAGGGCAAACTCAATGTTGGAAGGGGATTAGATGACTTGTGTACCTTCCCGGGATCGAAAATCTCGTTTTTCGAGTTTTCGGGTCAAAATGACCAAAACGCCCCTACGGTGTTTTACCCGTTTGCAAGTGTCGGATGAACCTGAAACTTCTCCAGATGATTTTAAAAGGCGTTTTTACGAAGACTATGACTTTAGTTTTGGTCCCGGAGGTCCCGGGCGAAATTAGTGCAAAATTACGGTTTTGCCCCTAGTTTCGTGTTTTTACGCTTAATCGCGTGATTAAGCAAACTAAGCAATATTAGGCTCTAATCGAAGATTAATTAATTTCCTTAATTAATCTTGAGTCAAAATAATTTATTAAATTTGATTAGAACCTAAAAGTGCTTAATTACAACTTAAAATTATATTTTAATTTCAAGACTCCTAGTCATGGAATCTTGAATAGTATTTTCTCTTTCCAATTCCTTAAATCATGGAATTGTGTTACACATTGTTTATTCATAAATGAGTTTAAAATTCTTTAATGATGTATGAGCACTCCTAATCTTGTCATAAAATCCTTAAATCACATTCTTAGTCACCTAAACTTAAGCTTAATTATTCCTAATCTTGTACCTAAGCTAATACACATTTAAACCTACCATTAACACCCAATTAAATGATCAAAACTCACCTCCCCCATGCTGCCCCTGGTCTGGCCGTGTACCCTCCCTCCCCATATGCATCACATGTTCAATTTTTCAACACTCCAAGGTCATGCCTCAAGTCACATACACTATACCTTGTCATAATTTTCAATCAAGCTTGATTTTCCAAGTAAATAACTAATTAAAATAGTCCATTTTCTCCATTTATTTGTGGCTGGAAAAGTTCCAGCCATGCATTGTTTCTAGAAGCCTAATTTCATCAAAAATTGATAGGAAATTAACTCACATCAAGCCATACTTTGTAGCATAGTTTCCATACTTCAAACCATGCTTCTATGACACAATCAAAGAGATATTTTCCTCTCCCTTTGTCCTCCAATGCTACGGCCACTCCTCCCCCTTGGTGAGCCTCATTGTTTTATTTTTCTATAAATAGGATGCTTGTGATAGCTTAGTTGCACTTTGAAGCATTTGCTAAGTTTAGAATTCTAGAGTTGTCTTGCTAGTTCTTTCTTTTTCTCTCAAGTTTCAAGAGAGTTCTTCCTTTCTTTTCATCTTCATCTTCATCCTCTCTTCACCTCATCATCATCTCTCAACCTTGAAACACCACCCCATAGCCTTGAACCATTATCAAACCTCTCAAACATCACATCTCAAACACAACCTCACTTGAAAACACAACTCCAACCTTCTTGCTTCCTCTTGGCCGAAACCATCAAGCACCAAGGAGGAGCTCATCATCTTGTTTTTCTTTTCAAAAGTTCAAGCTTTGTGTCTTCACTCTAGGTAGGGGTGTTTGCTAAACTTTGTTTTCTTGAAAATGAGTTCTTTCTAGCTTTCTCTTGGATTTTCTTTTGAAACTTTCTTGTTTTTCTTTCCTTGTGATTTCGGCCATGAAGGCCTTGAGGAGCACATGATAGCTCAATGATGAGGACTCCTCGAGAATGACTATGTGTTCATCTCAAAGGAACCTCTAGAGCTTGAGTTTTTCTTTTTCTTTAACTTCATCTATACTATACTTAGCTCACATGGTTTTTCAACTTAAGAAAATTAATCTAAGGATTTCTAAAAGCCCAAGCCTACCCTTGTCAACCTTAAAGTTGGCCGGCACGTTCTAGAGATTTTTCTCTAGATAGGGGTTTTGGGTATTTAATAAAGAACTTGGCTTAGTTTCATTTTCTTGTCCTTTTGTAAGGTTTTCGGTTTTGGTATTTTGGATCCTTAATATTTTGTTTGGTGTTGTTTAGAAAGTTTGTTTTCTTTGAGCTTGATGATGATGCTCAAGAACCTCATAGTTCCTATGAGAACTTGGTTCAAGAACTCTAGAGCTCTCTTTGTAATGAGATATATGTTGGGTTGTTACTTTGTTAAAGTCTTGAATGAGCTCTAGCTAACCATAAAATGAACCTTGCATCATGTTTACTTTTATGCTATGCACATCATGTCTACTTTCCTTGCTATCACTAAGTATCAAGATAATAAGTGAACCTTGCATTATCATGTTTATATTTCAAGCTATGCATTATCATGTTTATATTTCAAGTTCTCACTTAATACCAAGATAATAATGAGTTGCATTCATATTTACTTTGTGCTATCACTTTACTTTCTAATGGAACCTAAAATAAGTGCATGAGCATGTTTATTTTTACGTCATCACCTAAATGAACCTAGAGCTCAAAGACTTGCCCATTGTTGTCTCAAACAAAGGTCTAAAAATATTTATTTCCTTTGGTTCATATTTTGGCCCTAAGGGGTCTTGAGGTTTCTAAGTATTGAAGACTATGTTTTGTAATTTTTCCAAGCTTTTATGAGTTTAAGGAATGCATAGAACTAAGTTTTAAGAATTTAGGACCTCTTGAGACAAAGATGAATTGGTCACTGCCCTCTTAAATATTCTTATGATTTTAGATGTTAAAATTGTTTATAAATGAGTTTTGAAAGTTTTAAAAAGGTTCCAAGAGAAACTAGTATTTTATGTGCTTTAAAAATTGTGTTTTATGCCTTTATGGGGAGTGTTTGTTTCGGTTCCGCCTTGCTATTTATTTTCCACTGTATGTGTTGTTTTAATGATGATAATATGCTTATGTTTGAGTAAAAATAATGTTAAGACTCATATGTGAAAGATAAGATAAGTTAGAAACTAAAAGAGAATTAATTTGAGAGTTCTAGATCCCTTAATTATTGAATTTTCTGGATTTTGTCCAGCAAGGTTTAGATTTGATAATCATGGATTTAAATTAGTTTAAATGTGTAGGAATGACTCATAATTGGTTTAGGACTTGATCTTGAAGCCTTAGGAACAAACCGGACTTAGAAATGGTCACTGTTGTGACTCCTAGGCACCCGTAAAGTTAGGATTATAAATTCTGCATCCTTGAGGTTTAGAGATGTTCTTGGTCATAGTGTGAGGTGAGAAATACTTAGTTATAACCTCATAGGTACCCAAGGGATTAGGTTTGATGATTAATAACTTAGAACGTGAGTTAAGGACCTTAAGGGTCAATGCATAAGACATTAAAACGTCTTGAGTTTTTATGATACTTAATTTATGATATATGATGCATGAGTTTTGTCTATGATAAGTTGATATGTGCTATAAAGAAGTTTTACATGATGATATGCTATACCCCATAAGAAATGTTTGTGTATGTCCTATATGTTTTCATGGCATAAGCAAATTTGAGGAAATTCGGTCTACAGCCGTCATGCTGCCGAATTTCCATCAAATTTGAGGAACTTAGAAAATAGTCTTTTTGAAAATCATGAGAACTTAAATGTGACACAACACTGAGACGCCTTCTTGGGTGACACCGGTTTAGCCGAGCACCTCCAAGAAAACAAATCCGTGAGGGTATTGACATAGAGCTTGCCAAAGCGGACAACAGTACGATGCACTAGTTGCTAGTAGAGCGTTTCAAAGAGGAAATGACCCTAAGAGGTGATCCTTAATTTGCCCCCTAGCCTGTACTTTAAGTCGGGATTATGTTACACTTATCATAGGATAAGTAAGAGCTAGTGACGACTAGTTAAGCTATGAGCTCATAACCTAGAGATGTTTTAGCGTGGCCCCATAAGATAAAAGTTAAAGTTTAAAATGTCACATATACTATGAAAAAAGTTATACCTGTCACCTTATGCCAATGTTATAATGTTTCTTAGTTATTCCATTGATTGGCTTACCTTTATGATGCATTCATGTCATTAGTATATTCCATGCTTAGTCATAAGACGCATTATAAAATATGACGGACTTTGGATAATTAATACTTTAGAAAACTAACTTAAAAGGAGTTTATATGCATGCACACCTTTTTAGTAATAAAACCCAAGGTTCCTGAGGATGTGATGATGTCACTTAGGTAGGGATTACCCTACTGAGAATTCTTTTAGAAGATTCTCATTCCCTTTTTCTTTTCTTCCGTAACATCTTCAGATGGCGACTTTCGTACTCTTCATCGACACCCCGACGTGGGAGCTGCACCATGACCCAGCACTCGGGTCATACCATTTTGAGGGTCGCTGCACAGTTAGAGTATTTATGTTTATGGGACGACCCTTCGCGCACCCAGTATGGAGCTACCACTTCACCCCGACTGCTCCCTACCATCATAACACGATTTTTGAGTGAGCCAGACCACGTGACGAGCAGATCCTCTGCATGTAGCCCGAGGCGTCAGCCGTACGCGACTACCCGGAGTACGTGCCTCGGACTAAGTATTCGGAGATGGATCCATTAGAGGACCCTCCCTCACACATGTACAGTTGGAGCTCCAGCCTCGCTTCCCCACCGATGAGAGCCGGGAGTGAGGAGACAGTAGTTCAGCCGAGGTTGGCTCATAGGCCATCCATGTGCCCTCACCGCGGTGGACAAGCTCCGATGATCCGCACGGCCACTCCTGCCGAGATTCGCCAGTGAATTGATTCCACCCCTCAGTACTCGGACCAGCAGGAGTAGGTGCATAGGATGGGTAGTAGCTAGTGCACACACGCCACATAGTTGAGGACAAGCTTTCTTTTGTATGTGAGGTTGTCTACTCTAGGTGCACACGGGTATGTGTGTTGCTTTCATGGTTTCCTTGTATTTGCATTTCAGTTGTATTCGTTTTCCTTTGTACCCAATAGTCCTACCTTTTGGTAGGCACACTATCTATATATAATCAATTGATGTGTCCATGTTATTTATGTGTTTTATTATGATTTGTTATTTATGCGTTTTATTATGATTTGCTCATATGACTTGTATGAATTCCCATTCAAAGAATCATGCGTGGCTCTCACTTTGGTTTTAATTCCAAAAAGAAAAATTTTACCCATATTTCCGCTAAGTATTTTCAAGTAAAGAATGAGACCAAGAGGTAATATTCTAAAGATTAACCTAATTACATACTAGTAGTATTAGGTTAAGATTTAGGGTGTTACACTATGGTATCAGAGCAGTTCGATTCTCATAGAGCTTGAGGATTGGACTGATTATGCTTTATAAGCATGATGCGATAGTTATGTCATGTGTAGTGCTTGATAGAGATAAGCTGTAGGACTAGAAATGCATGACTTCTGTTGCTTGCAAGTGCCATGGTAACTAGCTCATTTTGCATGAAATGTTGAGCCTGATCAACTCAGTGCTTTGCTGTCTGATGTGTTTAGGAACCAATGGCACCGCAATGACGGCCTAGGACTACACCCAATGCTGACCAAGACAATGCAACTGCAGCTGCTGTCCGTCGCATGGCGCAAGCCATGGAACGGATGTTCGACCGAATGGATCAACAAGCGAATGCTGTTCCTGCTCCCCCTGCTGCTGAGACGGTGGAACAAGCCTGCTTTGGCGAGTTTCGCAAGGTGAACCCGCCGGTATTCCGAGGGGTAATGGACCCTGACAAAGCTGATGAGTGGATTAAGGACATGGAAAAGATTTACTCTGTGGTTGCCTGCTCGGAGGAACAGAAGGTCACCTTTGCTGCCTTCATGATGAAGTCAGATGCCGAGTTCTGGTGGAACGACACGAAGCGCCTATTGGAAGCTGCTGGAACCCTCATCGACTGGGAGCTGTTCAAGACCTACTTCTACGAGAAGTATTTCCCCGAGTCCGTGAGGAATGCAAAGGACATCAAATTCATGCAGTTGACCCAGGGAGGGTCTACTGTTGCCCAGTATACCGCAAAGTTCGAGGAGCTGATCAAGTTCTCTCGGGTGTTTCAAGGGAACCCCGATGAGGTTTGGAAATGCGTCAAGTATGAGGCCAGTTTGAAGCCGGAGATGAACTATGCCGTGGCCCACATGGAGATCAGAGACTTCCTGACTCTGTGTCAAGTATGTGTCAAGATGTCTTACAGACTCTCCCAAACACCACCATGATGAAATAACCACTACAATACTCAACTTGAAGGCTCGCCAAGTCTTCACCCTTATCTAGTTCTCCATCCTCCTAAGACTAGGAAGCATGCACCTGTTAAGCAAAAAGAAAAGTCAACTTGCCCAGACTGATCTTTGACTACATGTTGAATGCCATCTCACCAAAAAAGCGAAGAAACGCCTCTGTTCCTTATAGTATCTTACTGACAAAGATCTTCGAATATCTAAACTATTCTCTTAGAGACGAGCAGTGTGAAAATATGGAAGGCACTTTATACATGTCAATCTTATTTCGAACCCTAAGGAGACTTACGGGTGCTGCCACATCTAGAGCTACCAGACAAAGTATAAGGATAAGAGATGTAGCTCTTGAAAAGGGAGCAGCTGAAGCTGAGGGAAAAAAAAGAAAAAAAAATTAATCATCATTGAAGATGATTCCAAGGATAGTGAGAAATATGAAATAATTCTCAAGCACAGGAAAAGCCCATCTCACTCATCCACAAATTCAAAGGAAGAATCAAAATCAGAAGCGCCTAAGAATATACACATCATCAAGGTTGTGCCAGGGAAAGAAAAATCTTCTTTTGAGTCTTTCAACTCAAAAGAACGTCTTCTATGGATACACAAGACAATGACATTACTCTTCTTACAGCTAAAATGGCTCCCAGACAATCTCATGTTCAAAATGTTGATCCTTCATCAAGTTAACCTCCACCAGCTACACAATCAAGCAATTCAGATACTCAGTTATTATTGCAAGGGCAATGCATCATTCATAATCGACTAGATCAATTGGAAGCTCAATTACGAAGGCATGAGGCTCTTTTGACTGAAATTCTTCACGAGCTAAGGCATCAGGGTGATTATGTGAATTCTGACTTCTTGTAGGCTTTCTTTCTTTTGATGATGACAAAAGAGGGAGAAAGAATGTGAACAGAATCTTGATCTTGTACTCATGGAACTTAAGGGGAGCCAAGCCATATGAATCAAGGGGAGCTTATGCTGAAGGGGAGCCCATAAATTGTTTTTAAGCATGCATTTTCCTACTTCTCTAGTTGTGTTTATGTCCTGATAATCCTTCTTTATAATCTAACTATTTCTATAAATTTGACATAACTGCTTCACTATATTTATGCTTAGTTTATGTCTTTTACCTTACGTATGCTCTGATACATATATGGTTCTTTTTAAGCTATGATACATATCGATGCCTTATCATGCTTAGCTAATCATAAATCAAGCTTATTGAAGTATGCTTTTGATATCCTAAGCTATTACTCTGATTTGGATATTCTTTTTCATGCTAAGAGTTTGACTTATTTATATAATTATGATTAGCACTAGCAAGTATCTTGAGAAGCACATAAATCTATCCATTGTTGCTTGAATACTCAAACCAAATTGATGTGCTTAGATATGCATAAGTTGCTTAAAATACCTATTACTACAAAACACATTCTCTTTGACACACATATGAGATGCTCTGTTTAATTTGATCAAACATGGTTTTGAATAGTTTCTGAGTACTTTCAAAAACCTATTCTTATGTGCTTTTGATCCAACTAAGATAAGTTTGTTTGCCTATGAACTCTCTTTAGTGTGTTGTGCTCATAGTGACATGAATTGTGTTATATTCTGATTAAAATATTTATTAGTGAGCAAAAATACAGGAATAGCATAAACATGCTATCAAGAAAAACTCTTAAAAATAATTTTATGCTCTGATACTTATGTGATTAAGTTTCTCGGCTCATAACATAAGCTAATCTATACTTTGTTTGAAAAACTTTGGGACTTATCCTTGTTTGAGTTTCCAAAACCTCGTTGTTGTAATGCGCTGATATAATTTATACTAAGGTTTCTTTGAGTGTCAGAAATTGCATTTGTATCATGTTTGTTTTCCCATAAGATGCATTGATAAGTGTTTCATGAACACAACTTTTGAGCATTTGCTTTGAAAGGGGCTTAAGAAAAGAATGTGTTGAATATATTTTGTTTTATTTCTTTCAACATCTCTTCAAAAGATTTTCTTCAAATTGGTTTGTCATCGTAAAAAAAAAGGGGAGATTGTGAGCTCCAGAACCCTTCAGAAAGTATGAGCTACATTATTTTGAATGACAACAAAGCCAATTTTAAAAAAATATTTTAAAAAGTGACTAATGGCTACCCTGAGTTTCTTGACTACGCCTAACAAGTATTTCCAAAGTGCATTACACGGAGTTCAGCGAGAATAATTTCACTTTACATGTGCAGACATGTTTTATCTCGTGGAAAGAGACTGGACTTAAACCAAATGAATATTATATCATGTAAAGAATGTTTACATGTATCAAGAAATGAAGCAGATCAGTACAAGAACAAGAAACCAAGGAAAGAGTCTTCAAAAAGTAACACGGGACATTAGAAAGCATGCTAAAGAATGAGGAAATCATGCAAACTATGATAGTAACGTGTTACTCAGTTGAATCATTATACACGCAAATCATTCATCATTAAAAAGCCAAGATTGAAGACTGGAAGACTAAAGAATGATTAAGAGACTAATTGCACATCTCAAAAAGCTCACTTCACTAAAGAGCATAGAACGCTACAAGAAATGGAGGGAAATTTGAAATTTAAATTTCAAATCTCGAGTCAAACCAGTTTCATAACTAGTATGTCATCTCTTCTACCTAATTAGTCAACTATCCTAGTTTCTAGAAGGGGGAGTTCATAAACAATGATTAGAAAGTAAAAATGAGGGACATTAAAAACCTCTACAATACAATGACTTCTACAACCGATGTGACAAGTTTATCAGCCTACCTTTCTAGATTAATGTTCCAAGACACAATGAACGATCTACATGTGTCACTTGGAGATCTGATTAAGGGCAACGATCATGAAAATGGACCACTATAAATAGATATGCTATGCTTGAAAGCCAATGAAAGAGTTGTATACACAACAATGGAAACTCTAGAAAAATCTCTCCACACTTACTGTAATGTTCATCATGATATGCAATCAGTTTCCTTGAAGTGTAAAATTCTTCCTTCAAAATGTTTAGCATGGTATATGCTCTTCTTTGTAAGAGACGTTAGAAGGAAGTCGCTCATATTTCCTTGGCCTATCATATTGAATATTGGTAAGGAAACTTGAGTGTAGGTTCATTTGAGTGGCAACCCAAACACTTACCTTTGTAACCTTAATCCGTTAGTGATCAGTGTGAGACATAGCTTAGAAAGGCTAATGTAAAACTACTTGAAATGCGATGATAGAGGTGTTATGTTCATCACAGTCCAGCTTAAAGGGGCTGTGGAAGAACTACTCGCAACTTGATGATGGAGGCATTCTAGTTATCATGGTTCAGCTTGAACAGGTTGAAAAGAACTACTTGCAACGTGATAGTAGTGTTGTCTACTGGTCACAGTTCAGCTTGACGAGACTGGTTCAAGAGAGGCTGGTACAAAACTACTCAATTTTTGATAGTGGGTGTTATCTACTGTAACACCCTAACTTTTAACCTAATATACTCAAGTCGCATTTCGGTTAATTATTAGTTGCTACGCCTTTGTTTCAGAAATTAACTTATTCTTCTTTAAAATCCAAGTAATGAAAATATGACTAAATCTTTTTTTTTTGAACTTTAAGACCAAAATGCAAGCCACGTGTGTGTATAGATATCGATCAATACTCTCATAATAACATCAATCATATAAAACTCATTATATATGTGTAAACCATAGCATAACGTGACACATACTAGATTAACATATCACAACCATAACATAATAGCGACGTCCTATATACACAAAGGACATCCAAAGATATTAAATTTGCCATTAAAGGTTGCACATACAATAATTCAAAACTAAACATGATATCGCAAAACTAGACTAGCCTCCGCTACATGTCCATCGAAAGACTAGGCTATGCAAAAGTATAAGGATATGACAACTCTAAAGGTAATACCTAAGGGAAAACTATCTATGTGCTTTCACTACGACCCTCTGATTCAGTTCGTAGCATATCTCCCACGTCCATGTCTTAGGGAAAACCACGAACAATGCCATCATCCTCATCTGGATATGACAAGAAGAAAAGATAGGGATGAAAACTTATTCAGGATTCTCAGTAGGGCTTCCCGACTCTAACACAAGTGTCATCGTCATCGTTCCCAACCACTTCAGTTTTCATCATGAAAGAGATGTACATGCATAAGGTTCAATTTTAATCTTCTCAAAAATCCTTTTTTTTTTTTTTTATCTGAAGTGGGTGTCTTTTAGCATGGATCTCAATGTAATGAGTGCAACAGACATCTCATGTATGCATGACAATACCTCAACAACATAAGTAACACATGCAAATAACACAAGTGTATAAATTTATAACTCAACATAATGCTAGGTATATAAGTAGGAGGTAAGCTAAAGAAATAAAGTCCCCTAGCACATATCACATGATTAAATGCACCAATGAAATAATAATGTAAGACATGTATATGCACATTTACTTTACTTTCTTATGATTGAACTCTCGAGTTCTTTTCTTAATGACCACCCTCTCTCATAAGCATCATAAACCAACCATCTCACCTTCCCCCGATGATTTTACAATAAACACCAAAACTCTACCTCACCTATCGCCTAGGATAAGCTCAACCTAACTAGCCACCACTAGATTTAAGATGGGGTAATAGAGGGGGAAACACATCACCTCCTTAATTTAACTTAACTTTCTTATCATGAGCATGCAACTTCTTTGGATCACCTTTCATAACCATTAATTCTTGGAGTCTAAAGGATCATTTCCATGTGTTTTATGTCACCGATGACCTTAGCATATAAGTTAGAGATGCACACGAGCATACAATTATGTACATTGTCATGACTTAATATTTTAGGCTCACAACTTCACAATCTTTCTAAGTTCACAAATTTAGCAAAAATCCGGCAACATAATGGTTGAAAATGGAAATTTCCAAATTTGCTATATGTCAATCATAACTGCAATTCATCATACAATGATTCACATAAGTATGTCATCATCAACATTTCACTGAAAAGTAAACATGCTCCTACCCAATATGTCGGAATCAAGGACCAGACTCAGCAAATACATATGAAATTCTCAACGGAATATAATACACACACACACACACACAGAGAGAGACACGTGTATACAAAGTACTCAAGATACCACAAATGTCATTCATATTATTGTCCTCAAGTTATCGGTAATTACTTCTTTGGCCCCAAATGGGTCAAAACTGCAAGTTGACTTACCCTAATACCCATAATTGATCTCTTGGGGATCTAAGAGACCAATTACAATGATTTCCACTAATTATTAACCTTATGAACAGTTTCAAACAATGCTGGATAGTTTGGGTAGTATCCACAAAATAAATAGTTTTGGGGTTCTAGAAGTTACATCTTTGACCCTTTCTAATTACCAGTTTTTCCTAAGCTGCTAAAAATAATTCCTATCACCACTAATAGAAATTTTTATACTTTAATTCAGTTCCAAATAGAATATTAGCTAAAATAATGTTGTCAATGTAACATCTTAATTTTTAACCCAATACTCTAGAACATATTTAGGTTAATCATTAGGTTATTACTTCTCAGTCTTGTTCTTTTATTAAAATATTTAGCAGAAGATACGGGTAAATTTTTTTTTTTGAAATATAAAAGCAAAGTGAGAGCCGTGTTGACGAAATCGTAACTAAACATACATTGCAATTCATAAGGAATAAACATGAAATAGAAAAACACATAATAGATGAACAGTCAATAACACACCAAGGAAATACTTCATTAGTATCATAATTAAAAGTACATAAAGTCACACCCTTATAGAATCGGGTTGAGCTTTCAATACAAAGAAATAATAGGAAAATACAAAAGCAGTAAAATACATGGTACGACGCAGGGCAAAAACTAACTACACTACCCTCCCACTAAAGTTATGAGTGCTAAACTGGAATACCCTTATCAAAAGATACTACAAAAGGGAAAATCCTCACGACGGCTCGAGCACTCGAATAGCCCTCCAACAAAGTCTACTAGCAGTGAGAACCCTCGACCGATGGAGGTATGTACCCAGGAAACTGCATGAGCTCCTCGGAGGTGAACAAACGGAATGGGGGTCGGGTATGGCCTCCACGGCGTGGACGCATCTCTGGTTGCCGAACTCAATGGGGCTGAGTCACCGTATCCTCACTACGGCCACCAATGTCCATCGGGACCGCATGAGCAGAGCCCTCCGAATAGATATGTATCGGGGAGTCCTCGGATAGGTCGGTCTCCGATACCTGCGAGCGGGGAACATACTCGGGGTAGTCATGTACAGCCGAGGCAGATGGATGAGCACGACAAGTTTGCTCATCGCAGGGGCGTGTGCGCTCGAAGATCAGATCATCATCACCAAACGGAGAAGTAGGAGTGATGTAACGCCCCGATTTTTGAAAGAGTGAAAATGACCAAAATGCCCCTGAGGTCATTTTCGGTCCGAAATTCGAGGAAAGCCGAGCCGACAGTACTCAAAAGGCAAACTCAATGTTGGAAGGGGATTAGTTGGCTTGTATACCTTCCCGGGATCGAAAATCTCGTTTTTCGAGTTTTCGGGTCAAAATGACCAAAATACCCCTGTGGCGTTTTACCCGTTTGCAAGTGCCGGATGAACCTGAAACTTCTCTAGATGGTTTTAAACGGCATTTTTATGTATTTTGTGACTTTAGTATTGGTCCCGGAGGTCCCGGGCGAAATTAGTGCAAAATTACGGTTTTGCCCCTAGTTTTGTGTTTTTAAGCTTAATCGCGTGATTAAGCAAACCTAAGCAATATTAAGCTCTAATCGAAGATTAATTAATTTCCATAATTAATCTTGAGTCAAAATAATTTATTAAAGTTGATTAGAACCTAAGATTGCTTAATTACAACTTGAAATCTTATTTTAAATTCAAGATTCCTAGTCATGAAATCTTAAATAGTGTTTTCTCTCTCCAATTCCTTAAATCATGGAATTGTGTTTTCAATTTTTTATTCCTAAATGAGTTTTAAACTCTCTAATGATATATGAGCACTCCTAATCTTGTCATAAAATTCCTAAACCTCATTCTTAGTCACCTAAACTTAAGCTTAATTATTCCTAACCTTGTACCTAAGCTAATACATACTTAAACCTATCATTAGTACACAATGAGATGATCAAATTTCACTCCCTCTTTGCTGCCTCTGGTCTGTGTAACGCCCTGATTCTTCTGTTAAGAGTGGAAATGACTAAAATGCTCCTGAGGTCATTTTCAGCCTGGAATTCGAGGAAAGCCGGTTCGGCAGTACTCGAATGGCAAACTCAATGTTGGAAGGGGATTAGATAACTTGTGTACCTTCCCGGGATCGAAAATCTTGTTTTTCGAGTTTTCGGGTCAAAATGACCAAAACGTCCCTGCGGTGTTTTACCCGTTTGCAAGTGCCGGATGAACCCGAAACTTCTCCAGTGATTTTAAAAGGTGTTTTTATGTAGACTATGACTTTAGTTTTGGTCCCGGAGGTCCCAGGCGAAATTAGTACAAAATTATAGTTTTGCCCCTAGTTTCGTGTTTTTACGCTTAATCGCGTGATTAAGCAAACCTAAGCAATATTAGGCTCTAATCGAAGGTTAATTAATTTTCTTAATTAATCTTGAGTCAAAATAATTTATTAAAGTTGATTAGAACCTAAAAGTGCTTAATTACAACCTAAAATCATATTTTAATTTCAAGACTCCTAGTCATGGAATCTTGAATATGTTTTCTCTTTCCAATTCCTTATATCATGGAATTGTGTTACACATTGTTTATTCATAAATGAGTTTAAAATTCTTTAATGATGTATGAGCACTCCTAACCTTGTCATAAAATCCTAAATACTCATTCGTAGTTACCTAAACTTAAGCTTAATTATTCCTAACCTTGTACCTAAGCTAATACACATTTAAACCTACCATTAAAACCCAATTAAATGATCAAAACTCACCTCCCCCATGCTGCCCCTGGTCTGGCCGTGTACCCTCCCTCCCCATATGCATCACATGTTCAATTTTTCAACACTCCAAGGCCATTCTTCAAGTCACATACACTATACCTTGTCATAACTTTCAATCAAGCTTGATTTTCCAAGTAAATAACTAACTAAAATAGCCCATTTTCTCCATTTATTTGTGGCTGGAAAAGTTCCAGCCATGCATTGTTTATAGAACCCTAATTTCATCAAAAATTGATAGGAAATTAACTCACATCAAGCCATACTTTGTAGCATAGCTTCCATACTTCAAACCATACTTGAATGACCTTGCGTAAGAGATATTTTCTCTTCCTTTTCCCTCCAATAGCTACGGCCAGCACCCCCCCTTGGTGAGCTTCATTGTTTTGTTTTTCTATAAATAGGATGCTTGTGATAGCTTAGTTGCACTTTGACGCATTTGCTAAGTTTAGAATTCTAGAGTTGTCTTGCTAGTTCTTTCTTTTTCTCTCAAGTTTCAAGAGAGTTCTTCCTTTCTTTTCATCTTCACCTTCATCCTCTCTTCATCTCATCATCATCTCTCAACCTTGAAACACCACCCCTTAGCCTTGAACCATCATCAAACCTTTCAAACACCACACCTCAAAATAATTTATTAAATTTGATTAGAACCTAAAAGTTCTTAATTACAACTTAAAATTATATTTTAATTTCAAGGCTCCTAGTCATGGAATCTTGAATAGTATTTTCTCTTTCCAATTCCTTAAATCATGGAATTGTGTTACACATTGTTTATTCATAAATGAGTTTAAAATTCTTTAATGATGTATGAGCACTCCTAATCTTGTCATAAAATCCTTAAATCACATTCTTAGTCACCTAAACTTAAGCTTAATTATTCCTAACCTTGTACCTAAGCTAATACACATTTAAACCTACCATTAACACCCAATTAAATGATCAAAACTCACCTCCCCCATGCTGCCCCTGGTATGGCCGTGTACCCTCCCTCCCCATATGCATCACATGTTCAATTTTTCAACACTCCAAGGTCATACCTCAAGTCACATACACTATACCTTGTCATAACTTTCAATCAAGCTTGATTTTCCAAGTAAATAACTAATTAAAATAGCCCATTTTCTCCATTTATTTGTGGTTGGAAAAGTTCCAGCCATGCATTGTTTCTAGAAGCCTAATTTCATCAAAAATTGATAGGAAATTAACTCACATCAAGCCATACTTTGTAGCATAGTTTCCATACTTCAAACCATGCTTCTATGACACAATCAAAGAGATATTTTCCTCTCCCTTTGTCCTCCAATGCTACGGCCACTCCTCCCCCTTGGTGAGCCTCATTGTTTTGTTTTTCTATAAATAGGATGCTTGTGATAGCTTAGTTGCACTTTGACGCATTTGCTATGTAACACCCTAATAGAACCCCACTGTGCTTAAGTTCACATTTGGATTCTATTAGTTGTCACTTATGCCTTGTATTAATTTTCTTTTGAAATTAACTTAGAAAAATAATGGAAGTTTTTTTTTTCTTTAAATAAATTAATTTTTTGAAAACTTAAGCCTGTAACGAGAAGTGAAATACATAGCGCTTTTATAGATAATAATCAAGTTACATTGCGCACTTAATTAAATAAGCGGAATAAAAGACTAAGTGTAGAACAATTATCACATAAACTGGAATATAATCACTTAATACATAAGTCACAACAGGGCATATATCATACTGATAAGTTATTACAAATAACAATATAAGTTCTACTATTACTAATTGTTTCTCACAAACTATAATGTAACTAAAGCTCGGAATGCTCCTACTTGAACGGTTTGAAATCTTCACGTGCTACCTCCTTCCTCAGTTACGGCCTCGTTGCTTTAGGTGGACACGTCTGTCTCTGGTAACGACAACGGAAAATAAACATAGGAGTGAGAAATACATGATTTCTCAGTAGGAGTTCCTACTTGTACTAAAAGTGTCATCGTTGTCGTCCCACCACTTCGGGTTTATTATAAAAGGTGAATAGGTAAGGATTCAATTATCAAACTTTCACAAACGTGATTAGTCAAGTGCAGTTACTTTTAAACTAATCTTGAACATTAGCGTAAATATTCATTCAAGATTTCATCAAGCATACATATAAGCATATCATGTAAAACCACTAATAAGCAGTAATCATTTAGGAGTTGCATGCATTTCATGATTACTCATCCTCAACATTCACTTGTTTAGTGATCATCATCTTTCATTTATTTCATCAACATATTTCTTAATTACTCACGGGATGAATGCATCAATGCCTTAGACCACCCTAAAAGGGTAATGAGCTCATACCATGGCCGTCGCCATAACCTTATTGGTTTTCATTCCGTTGCCGTGATCTCAACGGTTTAGGGGGTTAAGCCGTGAGTTTAGCTCAAGTCCACTTTTCCAGAATTTCATTGCTACTTTTTCAAACTTTACTTTTATTATTTCCTTTGAAAATGAATGTATGCATATCATCATGTAATCACAATAAATCATGGGCAATCAATCATTCATCTTCATCATTTCATAACTCATCACCATACATTCACTTTACTATAATTCACTTCATGAAACATGGATAATATCATGTAAATCTCATAGTAAACATTTTCATAAATGATTCATTTTAAGCAACCAAAGTTATCAAGTTGAGTTCCTAGTGTTCCTAAGAGGTAATGGATGTCTTAGTATTATCTTTTTCTCTTAGTGTTCTTTGTACTCTTAGAATTCCATTAATACATTAATATATTTCAAAATATTATTATAGGTTCTTTATATATTCTTATTATGGTTTTCGTATAACTCTTGAAGATTATTATTCTACTTAAATTCTTAAAATTATCTTTTTACAAGACTTGATTCTTTTATTTATAGTTTTGACATCTTTTAGAAGAAAGTTTATAATTCTCTGTATACTTGTTATCTCAGCTTAGTAAAGGTAGTTCCAAATTCCTAACTCATCAAATTTTAGCATTTACATCTTTGGAATAGTGTAAATCATGCATAGGAGGGTTCCCAGGAAAGAGAGGTGGGTCACAATGGACATGCTTAAATACCAAGTCTTTCCTTAGCCAGAACCTTTCCAAACTGCACTTTCACAGTACACTATCCCGAAATTTATTTCTCATTCTGTATTTACGTGGTACAAAGCTTTATACATAACATACATGGGTGTATTCCTATATGTGTTAGCTCTCCAACAAAGTTGAAATCAGTCCATTTGCATTTTTCTAGAGTGAGTTACACCTATTTTACTACTACAAGGTCAGATTTAAAGTTTCAGTCTTAGGCTCTACTTTAAAAATTTATATCTTGAGCTAGAAAACTCCGTTTTGGGTAATTCTTTTTGGAGAGTGTTCTATAATGAGTCTAGTTTATAGTAAAATTATTTTAATTTCGAGTTACTTGATATTTTATGAACAGTAGCTTTCGAAGTACCTGCTGCCAAAAACAACTAGAAATTCCAGCACCTACCATTTTCATGTCTCAAATTACCTTTATTAAATCAGGTTTCACATACAATCTTTTCAAGTTATATTTGAGTTTGATAACATCATAAGGGTACTCATAACAAAATAGAACATGTCATATTTCTAAAAATATATTTTTCAAATAATCATTTAAAACTTTTGACAATAACTCAAACTTGAGGCATTCTATCAAGGTTAGAAGCCAACAATACTTGAACAATTAAAGATGAAGCTCCTACCTCTTGTGTAGGGTCTAAAAAGGGTCCTTCTCTTCTTCCTTAAGCTTCGAACAAGAGTCTTTGGAGTGGATGACCCTCCTTGAATCTTGGCTCTAGAACTTGAATGCTTAAGAAAATATTTCTCACTAGAGTTAAAGATTGTAACTCTTGTGAGGGCTAGTGAAAGTTTGGACTTAGGATTGAAGTGTTTGGATGAAGTTTAGAGGATCAAGAGAAGTTTTTGAAGAACATAATAAGAAAGAAAAAACACTTAGGGAGTTTCTGAATTGAAGAGAGTTTGAGGAGTATTTATAGTGGAAAGATTAGAGAAAAAAACAGAAGATGGAAAGCACTTGGAGCATGATTTATGGAAACATGTTGGCTGAATTTTGGGATGAAAATGCTCCTTGTTTTGTGCAAACACGTTTCCATGTTTTGTGCAAACATGTTGGATGAAAATGCTCCATGTTTTATGCAAACATGTTTCCATGTTTTATGCAAACATGTTTCCATGTTTTATGCAAAGATGTTAGTGGATATTATTGTAATTCCATTCATAGAGTAAGGGTATCTTTGTCATTTAATAAGGCAAGGGTAGTTTGGTAATTTTCTTTACATAACAAGGGCATTTTCGTAATTTCCACTAAGTGATGGCATTTTCGTAATTCTTTGCATTTTTCTCTAGACATACTTAAGTAGTCTACTTGTTGTATTTCATAACATTTGTCCAGATTCTCTTGGTTTTGCTATCGATAATTAAGATTCTTAGTTATAAATTTGGGGATGTTACATGCTAAGTTTAGAATTCTAGAGTTGTCTTGCTAATTCTTTCTTTTTCTCTCAAGTTTCAAGAGAGTTCTTCCTTTCTTTTCATCTTCATCTTCATCCTCTCTTCATCTCATCATCATCTCTCAACCTTGAAACACCACCCCTTAGCCTTGAACCATCATCAAACCTTTCAAACACCACACCTCAAACACAACCTCACTTGAAACACAACTCCAACCTTCTTGCTTCCTCTTGGCCGAAACCATCAAGCACCAAGGAGGAGCTCATCATCTTGTTTTTCTTTCCAAAAGTTCAAGCTTTGTGTCTTCACTCTAGGTAGGGGTGTTTGCTAAACTTTGTTTTCTTGAAAATGAGTTCTTTCTAGCTTTCTCTTGGATTTTCTTTTGAAACTTTCTTATTTTTCTTTCCTTGTGATTTCGGCCATGAGGGCTTGAGGAGCACATGATAGCTCAATGATGAGGACTCCTAGAGAATGACTATGTGTTCATCTCAAAGGAATCTCTAGAGCTTGAGTTTTTCTTTTTCTTTAACTTCATCTATACCATACTTAGCTCACATGGTTTTTCAACTTAAGAAAATTAATCTAAGGATTTCTAAAAGCCCAAGCCTACCCTTGTCAACCTTAAAGTTGGTCGGCACGTTCTAGAGATTTTTCTCTAGATAGGGGTTTTGGGTATTTAATAAAGAACTTGGCTTGGTTTCACTTTCTTGTCCTTTTGTAAGGTTTTCGGTTTTGGTATTTTGGATCCTTGAGATTTTGTTTGGTTTTGTTTAGAAAGTTTGTTTTCTTTGAGCTTGACGATGATGTTCAAGAACCTCATAGTTCCTATGAGAACTTGGTTCAAGAACTCTAGAGCTCTCTTTGTAATGAGATATATGTTGGGTTGTTACTTTGTTAAAGTCTTGAATGAGCTCTAGCTAACCATAAAATGAACCTTGCATCATGTTTACTTTTATGCCATGCACATCATGTCTACTTTCCTTGCTATCACTAAGTATCAAGATAATAAGTGAACCTTGCATTATCATGTTTATATTTCAAGCTATGCATTATCATGTTTATATTTCAAGTTCTCACTTAATACCAAGATAATAATGAGTTGCATTCATATTTACTTTGTGCTATCACTTTACTTTCTAATGGAACCTAAAATAAGTGCATGAGCATGTTTATTTTTATGTCATCACCTAAATGAACCTAGAGCTCAAAGACTTGCCCATTGTTGTTTCAAACAAAGGTCTAAAAATATTTATTTCCTTTGGTTCATATTTCGGCCCTAAGGGGTCTTGAGGTTTCTAAGTATTGAAGACTGTGTTTTGTAATTTTTCCAAGCTTTTATGAGTTTAAGGAATGCATAGAACTAAGTTTTAAGAAGTTAGGACCTCTTGAGACAAAGATGAATTGGTCACTGCCCTCTTAAATATTCTTATAATTTTAGATGTTAAAATTGTTTATAAATGAGTTTTGAAAGTTTTAAAAAGGTTCCAAGAGAAACTAGTATTTTATGTGCTTTAGAAATTGTGTTTTATGCCTTTATGGAGAGTGTTTGTTTCGGTTCTGCCTTGCTACTTGTTTGCCACTGTATGTGCTGTTTTAATGATGATAATATGCTTATGTTTGAGTAAAAATAATGTTAAGACTCATATGTGAAAGATAAGATAAGTTAGAAACTAGAAAAGAATTAATTTGAGAGTTCTAGATCCCTTAATTATTGAATTTTCTGGATTCTGTCCAGAAAGGTTTAGATTTGATAAGCATGGATTTAAATTAGTTTAAATGTGTAGGAATGACTCATAAAAGGTTTAGGACTTGATCTTGAAGCCTTAGGAACAAACCGGACTTAGAAAGGGTCACTGTTGTGACTCCTAGGCACCCGTAAAGTTAGGATTATAAATTCTGCATCCTTGAGGTTTAGAGATGTTCTTGGTCATAGTGTGAGGAGAGAAATACTTAGTTATAATCGCATAGGTACCCAAGAGATTAGGGTTGATGATTAATAACTTAGAACGTGAGTTAAGGAATTTAAAGGTTAATGCTTAATTTATGATATATGATGCATGAGTTTTGTCTATGATAAGTTGATATGTGCTATAAAGAAGTTTTACATGATGATATGCTATACCCCATAAGAAATGTTTGTGTATGTCCTATATGTTTTCATGGCATAAGCAAATTTGAGGAAATTCAGTTCTGACCGACATCTTTGCCGAATTTCCATCAAATTTGAGGAACTTAGAAAATGGTCTTTTTGAAAATCATGAGAACTTAAATGTGACACAACACTGAGACGCCTTCTTGGGTGACACCGGTTTAGCCGAGCACCCCCAAGAAAACAAATCCGTGAGGGTATTGACATAGAGCTTGCCAAAGCGGACAATACTACGATGCACTAGTTGCTAGTAGAACGTTTCAAAAAGGAAATGACCGTAAGAGGTGATCCTTAATTTGCCCCCTAGCCCGTACTTTAAGTCGGGATTATGTTACGCTTTTCATAGGATAAGTAAGAGCTAGTGACGACTAGTTAAGGTATGAGCTCATAACATAGAGATGTTTTAGGGTGGCCCCATGAGATAAAAGTTAAAGTTTAAAATGTCACATGAGCTCTGAAAAACCAAGAAAAGTTATACCTGTCTCCTTATGCCAATGTTATAATGTTTCTTAGTTATTCTATTGATTGGCTTACCTTTACGATGCATTCATGTCATTAGTATATTCCATGCTTAGTCATAAGATGCATTATAAAATATGACGGACCTTGGATAAATAATACTTTAGAAAACTAACTTAAAAGGAGTTTATATGCATGCACACCTTTTTAGAAATAAAACCCAAGGTTCCTAAGGATGTGATGATGTCACCTAGGTAGGGATTACCCTACTGAGAATTCTTTTAGAAGATTCTCATTCCCTCTCTCTTTTCTTCCGTCACATCTTCAGATGGCGACCTTCGTACTCTTCATCGACACCCCGACATGGGAGCTGCACCATGACCCAGCACTCGGGTCATACCATTTTGAGGGTCGCTGCACTGTTAGAGTATTTATGTTTATGGGACGACCCTTCGCGCGCACCCAATACGGAGCTACAGCTTCACCCCGACTGTTTTCTACCATCATAACACGATCTTTGAGCGAGCCAGACCACGTGACGAGCAGATCCTCCGCATGCAGCCCGAGGCATCAGCCGTACGTGACTACCCGGAGTACGTGCCCCGGACTTAGTATTCGGAGATGGATCCATCAGAGGACCCGCCCTCGCACATGTACAGTTGGAGCTCCAGCCCCGCTCCTCCACCGATGAGAGTCGGGAGTGAGGAGACAGTGGTTCAGCCGAGGTTGGCTCGTAGGCCATCCATGCGCCCTCGCCGCGGTGGACACGCTCCGATGATCCAGACGACCACTCCCGCCGAGATTCGCCAGTGGATCGATTCCACCCCTCGGTACTCGGACCAGCAGGAGTAGGTGCATAGGATGGGTAGTAGCTAGTGCACACATGCCACACAGTTGAGGACAAACCTTCTTTTGTATATGAGGTTGTCTACTCTAGGTGCACACGGGTATGGGTGTTGCTTTCATGATTTCCTTGTATTTGCATTTCATTTGTATTTCATTTTCCTTTGTACCGAATAGTCCTGCCTTTTGGTAGGCACACTATCTATATATAATCAGTTGATGTGTCCATGTTATTTACGTGTTTTACTATGATTTGTTATTTATGCGTTTTATTGTGATTTGCTCATATGACTTGTATGAATTCCCGTTCAAAAATCATGCGTGGCTCTCACTTTGGTTTTAATTCCAAAAAGAAAAATTTTACCCATATTTCTGCTAAGTATTTTCAAGTAAAGAATGAGACCAAGAGGTAATATTATAAAGATTAACCTAATTACATACTAGTAGTATTAGGTTAAGATTTAGGGTGTTACAGTCTGGCTAAAGCCACTCCTCCTCCATATGCATCACATGCTCAAATTTTTGACACTCCAAAGCTATACCTCAAGTCATACTCACCATACCTTGTCATATTTTCAATCAAGATTGATTTTCCAAGTGAATAACTAAAAGAATTAAGCTATTTTCCTTATTTATTTGTGGCTCAAAAACTTCCAGCCATGCTTAGCTTATAGAAGACTTATTTCATTCAAAATTAAAAGAAAAACTCACTCAAATCACCTTACTTGAAGCCATACTTTGTATCATAACCTCCATACCTCAAACCATGCTTTTATGACACCTTGTAAGAGATATTTTTCTCTTTTTTTCCCTCCCATTGCTATGGCCAGCCTTCCCCCTCAATGAGACTTCATTTGTTTTCATTTTATATAAATACCTTGCCTAGAAACACATGGAAAGACTTTAGCTCATTTATAAACTTTTAGATTTCCTAGCTTTCTCAAAGTTCTCTCATTTTCTCTCAAGTTCCAAGAGAGTTCTCTCTTGTTCTTCATCTTCATCTTCATCATCTCTTCATCTTTTCATCATCTCATAACCTTCAAACACCACCGCATAGCCTTGAACCATCATCAAACCTCTCAAACACCTCACCTCAAACACAACCTCACTTGAAACACATCTCCAACCTTTTTATCCCCCCTTGGCCGAAGCTATCTTGCCACCTTGGAGGAGTTCTTCATCTTGTTTTCCTTTTCAAAGTTCAAGCTTTTTATCTCCACTCTAGGTAGGAGTGTTTTTCTAAACCTTGTTTCTCTTAAAAATGAGTTTTTTCTAGCTTTCTCTTGGATTTCTTTTTGAAACTTTTCTTGTTCTTCTTTTCTTGTTTTCGGTCATGAGGCCTTGTTGGATATATGATAGCTCAATGATGAGAGCTCCTAGATGGTGACCATGTGTTCATCTCAAAGGAACCTCTAGAGCTTGAGCTTTTACTTTCTCTAAGTTTCATCTTTGTTTTCTAACTCAAAATAATTTTAGCTCAAGAAAACATCTTCATCCTTTCTTGTTTTTGGTTTCGGTTTCTTTATCTCCTTACCTTGAGATTTCGATTTTGGTTCCCTTGTTTTTGAGGTTTTGTTTTGTTTTGGAAAGTTTGTTTCTTTTGAGCTTGATGATGATATTTAAGAACCTCATAGTTCCTTAGATAACTTGGTTCAAGAACTCTAAAGCTCTCTTTGTGATGAGATAAGTGTTGGGTTATATCTCTAAAGTCTTGTAAGAGCTCTAGATGAGATTAAAATGAATATTGCATCCATATTTATGTTTATGCCTTGCACATCATATTTACTTTCTACTATCACTAAGTATCAAGATAATGAATGAACTTGCATTACCATATTTATGTTTCAAGCTTTGCATTATCATGTTTATATTTCAAGTCCTCACTTAAATATCAAAGATAATAATAAGTTGCATCTCATGTTTATTTTATGCCTTTACTTTATTTTCTAATGAAAGCTAAAACTAGTGCATGAGCATGTTTATTATGTCATCACTTAAGAGAACCTAGAGCTCAAAGACTTGCCCATTGTTGTCTCAAACAAAGGCTCGAAAATATTTATTTCTTTAGCTTGAGATTTCGGCCCCTAAGGGTTTTGTTGGTTACAAGTGTAGAAAACCATGTTTCATAATTTTTCTAAGCTTATGTGAGTTCAAGGAATGTATGGAACCAAGTTTTATGAATTTAGGACCTCTTGAGATAAATTTAATTTAGCTACTGCCCTTACAAATATCTTGAGGATTTTAGATGATAAAAATGTTTATAAATGAGTTTTGAAAGTCTTGAAAAGGTTCCAAGAGAAACTAGTATTTTTTGTGCTTTGGAAATTATGTTTTTATGCCTTTATATGGAGACTTGGTTTCGGTTTTGCCTTGCTATGTTTGGTCACTGTATATGCTATTTTGATGATGATAATATGATTATGTTTGAGTGTAATTAATGTTACAACTCATATGTGAAAGATAAGAGAAGTTAGTTCTAGATCCCTTAGTAATTGATTTTTTTGGATTCTGTCCAGCAAGGTTTAGAAATGGTAATCATGGATTTAAAATAGTTTAAATGTGTAGGAATGACTCATAAATGGTTTAGGACTTGATCTTGATGCCTTAGGAGCAAACCGGACTTGGAAAGGGTCATTGTTTTGATTCCTAGGTGCCCGTAAAGTTAGAATTTTAGATTCTGCATTCTTGAGGTTTAGAGATGTTTGTGATCATAGTGTTGGGTGAAGAATACTTAGATATGAGCCTATAGGTACCCGAGAGATTAAGATTTGATGATTTATAACTTAGACTGTGAGTTAAGGACCTTAAGGGTCAATGCATAAGACATTAAGAAATTGTTAATGCTATGATGTTTATATGATGCAATAACATGTCGAGATGTTTATGATGCATGAGGAAATGATTGTTAAGATATGAGGTTTATCATGGCATGAGGTTTAATTGAGGAATATGTTATGTGATTAGCTTGTGGCATAAGTTTCAGTTTGAGGGAAATTCGGTTTAATAGCTGTCATGTTGCCGAATTTCCGTCAAACCTAAAAGGGTTGAAGAAATGTTTTAAAGTACCATATGAGTTGAAAACCTTGGGTGACACCGGTTTGGCTGAGCACCCCCAGGAGATTTTTATGTGACAAAGCACTGAGATGCGCTTTCCTGGGTGACACCGGTTCGGCCGAGTACCTCTAGGGGAGACAAATCCGTGAGGGTATGAGTAGATGCAGCCTACCAAAGCAGACAAATTGCTATGACTTAATGCCCGCAAAGCGTTTCAAAGAGGGTATATCCTAAGAGAGGTGATCTCTACCCCCTACCCGTACTTGTGTAGTCGGGATTATTTTATTATGTTTCGCTTATTCAGATAATAAGCAAGAGCTAGTGACGACTAGCTGAGGTATGAGCTCATCACCTAGTTATGTTAGGGTGGCCTTATTATGCTAAAGTACCATGCTTAATGTCAGGAAGTTGAGAAAAGATCCACTTGATAGTTATATGCCCTTTATGCCACTTGAGTGCTTCTTGAAATTGTGATTCATTGAGTTATTTGATTGAGGCATTGCCATGCATTCATGTGTTAATATGTTGCATTCATAACATCAAAATGCATGCTAAAAGGAATGAACCTTTGATAATTGGTTTTATAAACCCTAATAATGAACCTCTTATATATGCACACCTTTCATAATTAAACCCAAGGTTCTTGAAGATGTGAACGGTGTAACCCTAGGATAGGAGACTCCTACTGAGATTCTTTAGTAAGAATTCTCACTCCTTTCTCTTCTTTCTCTTTCTTCCGTCACATCTTCAGAGAGCGATGGCGACGTTCGTGGTTTTTGTCGACACATCGACTTGGCATGTTCACTTTGATCCGGATCACGGATCATACCATTTTGAGGGGCAGTGCACCGTACGAGTCTTCATGTTCATCGAACGCCCCTTTGCACACCCTGTACAGAGCAACCGTTTCTCCCCAATGTCATCCTACGACGATGTGATGGTTTTTGAGCGCGCCTGGATGCGAGACGAGAGGATTCTGCTGACGTACACTGGTGGTTCGGAGGATGACCCTTCCGAGGACCCGTCGACGCATTTGTATAGCGAGAGCTCTGCTTCTACACCTCAGTTTGTGCGAGGTGAGAACGAGGATACTGTTAAGCAGCCGAGGCTGGCTAGGCAAGCTGAGAGGCGCCCCTATCGAGGAGCTCACGCTCAGTCTTCACGTGTACCCACTCTTGCCACCCTATGTCCATGGATCGGTTGCACTCCATGTTTCCCCGGTTTCTAGTAGCAGACATCCTAGGAGAGGCTTAGTGCACACACCCACATGTAGAGTGGATAAACCTTCTTTTGTTTTGAGGTTGTCCATCATAGGTGCACTCAGGTAGTTATGGTTTATTTGTGCTTTCTTGTTTCTGTTGTATTTCCTTTCTTATGTATTACAAGCTCAGATCGTTTCTTTAAGGGCGTGACTACTTATGTAGCTCAACTATATTATTATTGATGAAATGTTTCCTTGTCGTGATGATTATTGTTCTATTGATACTTGCTTTAGTTCTTGTGTTTCCATATGATTGACGTTTGTGTCTCTCGTTTAGACTAAAACGTGGCTCTCACTTTGGTTTGTATTTTCAAAAAAAATTTTACCCGTAATTTCCGCTAAGTATTTTAATAAAATGATGAGACTAAAAGTAATAACCTAATGATTAGCCTAATATGTTCTAGGATATTGGGTTAAAAATTAGGGTGTTACAAGTGAAACTGTAGCTAGACACAAGGTAAGCAAAAGGTCGTCCCATATACATAAAAACATGTATGGCGCATCGACTCTCGAAGTGATAGGAGCGGTGATCCGGGTCATAATGCACCTCCCAAACCGGCATGTCAACGAACAACATGAAAATCGCCATCGAACTCTGAAGATGTGACGGGAAAGAAAAGAGAGAAAAGAGGAGTGAGAATCTTACTAAAGAAACTCAGTAGGGACCTCCTATTTAGGGTTACATCATTCACATCCTTAGGAACCTTGGATTTATTATTAAAAGGTGGGCATGCATATAAGTTCCTTCTTTAGGTTTATAAAACTAGATTATCCAAGGTTCGTTCCTTTTAGAATGCATCTTAATGTCATGAATGCAATATATCAGAGCATGAATGCATGGCAATACTTTAAACAAATAACTCAACAAATCATAACATCAAGAAGCATACAAGTGGCATAAAGTGGCACATATAACTTTCAAGTGGAACTTTCCTCAACTTTGTGACTTAGAACATCATGCTATAGCATTATAGGGCCACCTTAAACATCACCTAGGTTATGAGCTCATACCTTAACTAGTCGTCACTAGTTCTTACTTATCATCTAGATAAGCGAAAAACATAATAAAATTCCCGACTCTTTGAGCACGAGTTAGGGGGCTAAGGATCACCTCTCTTAGGATATACCTTCTTTGAAACACTTTGCTGGCATTTAGCCACAGAAATTTGTCCACTTTGGTAGGCTACATCTACTCATACCCTCACGGATTTGTCTTTCCTGGGGGTGCTCAGCTGAACCGGTGTCACCCAGGAAAGCGTCTCTCAGTGCTTTGTCACATAAAAATCTCCTGGGGGTGCTCAGCTGAACCGGTGTCATCCAGGGTTTTAAATCTCATATCATACTTCAAAAACATTCTTAAGTCCTTTAGATTTGACGGAAATTCAGCAGCATAATGTAACACCCTAATTCTTAACCCAACTTTCTAGAACACATTAGGTTAATCATTAGGTTATTACTTCTTAGTCTCATCATTTTATTAAAATACTTAACGGAAATTATAGGTAAATTTTTTTTTGAAAACATAAAACAAAGTGAGAGCCGCGTTCTTAGTCTAATCATAAGACAGAAATATAAAAACACGATTAGCAAGCAGAGAGTAACACGGAAATTAAGAACAAGTAACAACAGAGCAATGACCACCATAATAACAGAAACATTTCATTAATAACATAATTAGAAATACATATGTAGTCATACCTTCATAGGGATGGGCAGAGCTTGTAATACAGTGGAAAAGGAAATACAACAGAAACAGGGAAACATAAAGTAACATAAAGTAAACCATCGCTATCCGAGTGCACCTATAATGGATAACCTCAAAACAAAAGCAGGTTTATCTAGTCTATGCGTGAGTGTGGGCACTAAGCCTCCCTTAAGACGTCTGCTACTGGAACTCGAGGAAAGGTGGAGTGTAACCGATCCACAGACGCAGGGTGGCAAGAGTGGGTACACGTGAAGACTGAGCGTGAGCTCCTCGATAGAGGTGCCTCTCGACTCACCTAGCCAGCCTTGACTGTGTGACAGTCTCCTCGCTCTCACCTCGCACGAATTGAGGTGTAGGAGCAGAGTTCTCGCTATACTATGCATCGGCGAGTCCTCAGAAGGGTCGTCCTTCGAACTAGGAGATCGAGGCACGTAGTCCTGGAAGTCTCGAGGCATTGAACCACCAATATACGCTCGCAGAATCCTCTCGTCTCGCGTCCGGGCGCTCTCAAAAACCATCGCATCGTCGTAGGGTGACATTAGGGAGAAACGGTAGCTCTGTACAGGGTGTGCAAAGGGGCATCCAATGAACATGAAGACTCGCACGGTGCACTGCCCCTCAAAATGATATGACCCGTGGTTCAGGTCATAGTGAACCTCCCAAGTAGGTGTGTCAACGAAGACCACGAACGACGCCATCGCTCTCTGAAGATGTGACGGAAAAAAGAGAAGGAAGAGAAATGAGTGAGAATTCTTACTATAGAATCTCAGTAGGAGTCTCCTATCCTAGGGTTACATCGTTCACATCCTCAGGAACCTTGGGTTTAATTCTAAAAGGTGTGCATGCATGAAAGATTCATTATTAGGGTTTATAAAACCAATTATCCAAGGTTCATTCCTTTTAGCATGCATCTAGATGTTATGGATGTAACATATTAAAACATTAATGCATGGCAATGCCTCAATCAAATAACCCAATGAGTCACAACTTCAAGAAACACACAAGTGGCATAAAGGGCGTATAGCTTTCAAGTGGATCATTCCTCAACTTCGTGACATCAATCATGGTACTTTAGCATAATAAGGCCACCCTAAAATAACTAGGTGATGAGCTCATACCTCAGCTAGTCGTTATTAGCTCTTGCTTATTATCTGAATAAGCGAAACATAATAAAATAATCCCGACTACGCAAGTACGGGTAGGGGGCAGGGATCACCTCTCTTAGGATATACCCTCTTTGAAACGCTTTGCGGGCCACAACAATTTGTCTACTTTGGTAGGCTGCATCTACTCATACCCTCATGGATTTGTCTCCCCTAGGGGTGCTCGGCTGAACCGGTGTCACCCAAGAAAACGCATCTCAGTGCTTTGTCATATAAAAATCTCCTGGGGGTGCTTGGTCGAACCGGTGTCACCCAGGGTTTTCAACTCATATGGTACTTTAAAAATTTCTTCAACCCTTTTGGTGGAAATTTGGTAGCATAACAGCTGTTAAACCGAATTTCCTTCAAACCGAACTTATGCCACAAGCTAATCGCACAACATATTCCTCATTTAAATCTCATGCTATGATAAACTTCATATCTCACACAATCATTTCCTCATGCATTATAAACATCTCAACATAGCATTGCATCATATACACATCGTAGCATTAACAATTTCTTAATGTCTTATGTGTTGACCTTTACGGTCTTTATCTCACAATCTAAGTTATCAATCATCACAACTTAATCTCTCGGGTACCTATAGGCTCATATCTAAGTATTCCTCACTCCATACTATGGTCATAAACTTCTATAAACCTCAAGAATGCAGAATCTAAAATTCTAACTTTACGGGTACCTAGGAGTCACAACAATGACCCTTTCTAAGTCCGGTTTGCTCCTAAGGCACCAAAATCAAGTCCTAAACCATTTATGAGTCATTCCTACACATTTAAACTAATTTAAATCCATGATTACCATTTCTAAACCTTGTTGGATAGAATCCAGAAAAATCAAACATTAAGGGATCTAAAACTCTCAAATTAATTCCTTTCTAGTTACTAACTTCTCTAATCTTTCATATATGAATTTTAGCATCAATTATACTCAAACATAATCATATTATCATCATCAAAACAGCATATACAGTGGCCAAACACAGCAAGGCAGAATCAAAACATACATCTCCATAGAAAGGCATAAAACTTGGTTTCTAAAGCACATAAAATACTAGTTTCTCTTGGAACCTTTTCAAGACTTTCAAAACTCATTTATAAATATTTTTATCATCTAAAATCCTCAAAATATTTGCAAGGGCAATAGCTAAATCAAATTCATCTCAAGAGGTCCTAAATTCATAAAACTTGGTTCTATACATTTCTTATACTCATAAAAGCATAGAAAAATTATAAAACATAGTTTTCAATACTTGTAACACATAAAACTCCTTAGGGCCGAAATCTCAAGCTAAAGAAATAAATATTTTCAAGCCTTTGTTTGAGACCATAATGGGCAAGTCTTTGAGCTCTAGGTTCATTTAAGTGATGACATAAAAATAAACATGCTCATGCACTTATTTTAGGTTCCATTAGAAAGTAAAATGAGAGCATAAAATAAACATGAGATACAACTTATTATTATCTTTGGTATATTAAGTGAGGACTTGAAATGTAAACATGATAATGCAAAGCTTTAAACATAAACATGATAATGCAAGTTCATCTATTATCTTGATACTTAGTGATAGTGAGGAAAGTAAATATGATGTGCAAGGCATAAACATAAACATGGATGCAATATTCATTTTAATCTCATCTAGAGCTCTTACAAGACTTTAGAGATACAACCCAACACTTATCTAATCACAAAAAGAGCTTTAGAGTTCTTGAACCAGGTTCTCAAAGGAACTATGAGGCTTTTGAACATCATTATCAAGCTCAAAATAAACAAACTTTCAAAGAAACACAAGACTACAAAGAAAAGGAAACCAAAACCGAAATATTAAAGGAAAGGAAATGAGGAAACCGAAACCAAAATAGCAAAACAAGTAAAGGTGTTCATAAGCAAAAATCATTTTGAGTTAGAAAAGAAATATGAGACTTAAAGAAAGTAAAAGCTCAAGCTCTAGAGGTTCCTTTGAGATGAACATATAGTCATCATCTAGGAGCTCTCATCATTGAGCTATCATATATCCATCAAGGCCAAGTGGCTGAAATTCAAAGGAAAAGAAAACAAGAAAGTTTCAAAAAGAAAATCCAAGAGAAAGCTAGGAAAACTCATTTTCAAGAAAAAAAAGGTTTAGAAAAACACTCCTACCTAGAGTGGAGATAAAAAGCTTGAACTTTGAAAAGGAAAACAAGATGAAGAACTCCTCCTTGAGGGCAAGATGGCTTCGGCCAAGGCAAAGAGGAATGGAAGGAGATGTGTTTTGGGTGAGGTTGTGTTTGAGATGAAGTATTTGAGAGCTTAGGAGGTGATTCAAGGCTATGGGGTGGTGTTTAGAGGTTATGAGATGATTATGTGATGAGAGGATAAAGAGGATAAAGATGAAAAGATGAAGAGGAAAAAGGAAAGTTCTCTTGAACTTTGAGAGAAAAAGAAAGAACTCAAGAAAGCTTAAACTTTGCAATTGATCTAAAGTGTTTGCAAACTCAAGTAAGCAAGCTATTTATAGAAAAATGAAACAAATGGAAGCTCATGGAGGGGGGGGGGGAGTAACCGTAGCAATAAGGGAGGAAAAGGAAGAAAAATATCTCTTACATGGTGTCATACAAGCATGGTTTGAGGTATGGAGGTTATGATACAAAGTATGGCTTCAAGTAAGGTGATTTGAGTGAGTTTTTCTTTTAATTTTGAATGAAATTAGTCTTCTAGAATCTAGACATGGCTGGAAGTTTTTCAGCCACAAATAAATGAGTAAAATGGTTTATTTCATTTAGGTATTCATTTGGAAAATCAAGCTTGATTGAAAATATGACAAGGTATGGTGAGTATGACTTGAGGTATGGCTTTGGAGTATAAAAAATTTGAGCATGTGATGCATATGGAGGGGGAGGAGGCTTCGGCCAGATTGGCAGCAAGAGAGAGGAAGAAAAATCTCTCATGTAATTGGGTGTTAATGATATATTTAAGTGTAGGTTAGCTTAGGTACAAGGTTAGGAATAATTAAGCTTAAGTTTAGGTAACTAAGAATGAGGTTTAGGGATTTTATGATAAGATTAGGAGTGCCCATACATTATTAGAGAGTTTAAAACTCATTTAGGAATAAACAATTGGAAATACGATTCCATGATTTAAGGAATTGGAGAGAGAAAACACTATTCAAGATTCCATGACTAGGAGAGAGAAAACACTTTTAGGTTCTAATCAACTTTAATAAATTATTTTGACTCAAGATTAATTAAGGAAATTAATTAACCTTTGATTAGAACCTAATATTGCTTAGGTTTGCTTAATCACGCGATTAAGCGTAAAAACACGAAACTAGGGGCAAAATCGTAATTTTGCACTAATTTCGTCCGGGACCTCCGGGACCAATAGTAAAGTCACAAAATACATAACAACATCTTTTAAAACCATCTGGAGAAGTTTCGGGTTCATCTGGCACTTGCAAACGGGTAAAACACCGCAGGGGCGTTTTGGTCATTTTGACCCGAAAACTCGAAAAATGAGATTTTCGATCCTAGAAGGGTAAACAAGCGAACTAATCCCCTTCCAACATTGAGTTTGCCCTTCGAGTACTGCCGGGTCGGTTTTCCTCAAATTCCGAGCCAAAAATGACCTCAGGGGCATTTTGGTCATTTTCACTTTAACAGAAAATCAGGGCGTTATACATAACGGTTGTGTATCGAATTTCTTTCAAATCAACTTTATGCCACAAGCTTATATATATATATCCTCAATTAAATTCTCTAATCATGCTCAACATGAAATCACATTAATATACTCATCATATCATCCATATCATCACATCATACTTGCATAAAATAATCTCATTTCATTACGAAACCAAGGGTGTCTTATGCTTGACCCTTAATGTATTAAACTTGAAACTTAAGTTGTCTATCATCTTGACTTAAGCTCTTGGGTACCTATAGGGTCATATCTAAGTATTCCTCACTCAATTCTATAATCATATATAATTCTAAACCTCAAGAGCGCAGAATCCATAATTTACACTTTACGAGTGTCTAGGAGTCACAACTTTGACCCTTTCTAAGTTCGGTTTGCTCCTAAGGCACCAAGATCAATTCCTAAACCAATTATGAGTAGTTCCTACACATTTAAACTAATTGTAAACCATAAATTCTAATTTTTACCCTTGCTGGATAGAATCCAGAAAATTACATCTTCTAAGGGATCTAAAAGTCTCATTTTAATTCCTTTCTAGTTACTAACTTGTCTTAACTTTCTCAAATTAATTCTAACATCAAATATACATGAACATACTCATTTTATCATCATAAAAACAGCATCATACAGTGACCACATCAACCAAATAGAACTGAAAACATCTCCATCAAATAATGCATAGAACTTCATTTCTAAAGCACATAAATTGCTAGTTTCTATTTGAACCTTTTTAAAACTTATAAAACACACTTAAAAACAATTTATTTCTTTAAAACCATCATAAACCAAAGAGGGCAGTAGCTATTTTAAATTAGTCTCAAGAGGGATTTAAATCATGAGATCTAGCTCAAAACATAAATATGGAATGCATCTTGTTTTACTCTTGATTAGGGGGTGAGAGCATAAAATAAATATGCTATGCAAATCCATTATTATCTTAGAAAGTTAGTGAGAACATAAACATAAATATGAATATGCAAGTTCATTCTTTAATCTTGAGCATTTAGTAATGACATAAAAATAAATATGGATGCAAGTCCTTTTTATCTTAACTTAGAGCTCATATAAGACTTTTAGAGAGAACCAAAAATCTCAACCCAACACTTATCTCATCAAACAAAGTGAGCTCTAGAGTTCTTGAACCAAGTTTTCAAAGGAACTACATGGCTCTTGAACATCATCATCAAGCTCACAGGAAGTAAACAAAACCACAAGGAAAATAGGAACCAAGGCCGAAATATAAAGGAAAAGAAAACAAGAAGCCAAAAACAAACAAGAAAGGAAAAAGAGAATGAAACTATGCCATGTTCTTTATTAAGTACCCAAAACCCCTATCTAGAGTAAACTCTAGAATGTGCCGGCCAACTTTAAGTTTGACAAGGGTAGGCTTGGGCTTTTTGAAAACCTTGAGATTAATTTTTCTGAAGTTAAAAACCATGTGAGCTAAGTAACATAGATAAAGTTCAAGGAAAGGAAAACTCCAGCTTTAGAGGTTTCTTTGAGATGAACACAAAGTCATCATCTAGAAACACTCATCATCAAGCCATCATGATCAAAATGAGGCCTTGAGGCCGAAATGAGAAGGAAGGAAAAGCAAGGAAAACTTAAAAATAATCCAAGAGAAGCTTCAAGGAAATCTCATTTTTGAGTAAAACAAAAACTAGAGAGCAACTCCCAAGCAAGTGTGAAGATGAAAGCTTGGTCTTGAAGATGGAAATGAGAAGATCAACTCCTCCTAGAGTGGTGAGGTGGCTTCGGCCTTGAAGGAGAGAAAGGAAAGGAAATGTGTTCTTAGTGGGCTTGTGTTTGAGGTTGAGTGTTTAAAGGATGATTCAAGGTGGAGGTTTGAAGTTGTGAGGTGAGGATGTAAAGAGGAGATGAAGAAGATGAAGATGAAGAAGATGAAAAGGAAAAAGGAAAGCTTCTTGAAACTTAGAGAGAAAAGGAAAGAACTCACAAGAAATGCTAAAATGCTCAAACTTACCAAATGAACCAAAATGACACAAGTTCAACCAAGGCACCTATTTATAGGGAAAAAAAACAATGAAGGCTCACCAAGGGAAGGGCCTGGTCGTAGCATAAAAGGCGTGGGAGAAGAGAAAATATCTCTTACAACTTGTCATTCAAAGCATGGTTGATGGTATGACAAGCATGGTGCAAAGCATGGTCTAAGCATGGCTTGGTGTGGACTTGAAATTGCATTTGAATTTCAAAAATTTGAGGCATGGAGGGGGAAGTGGCCATGCACTTCTAGAAGATAGGAGGAGAGGTTTCTTTTGTTTAATGATGGTTTAGAGATGTGTTTAGGTGTGTATTAGTTTAGGTGCAAGGTTAGGAATTGCTAAACATGTGTTTAGGTAACTAAGAATGTGATTAGAAATTTTATTACATGATTAAGGAGTGCTCATACATCATTAGAGAATTTTAAATTCATTTTATGAATAAACAATGTGGACACAATTCCATGATTTAAGGAATTGGAGAGAGAAAACACTATTCAAGATTCCATGACTAGAAATCTTGAATTTAAAATGAGATTTTAGTTTAATCTAAGCAATTCTAGGTTCTAATTAACTTTAATAAATTATTTTGACTCTAGATTAATTATGGAAATTAATTAATCTTCGATTAGAGCATAATATTGCTTAGGTTTGCTTAACTACGCGATTAAGCTCAAAAACACTAAACTAGGGGCAAAATCATAATTTTACACAAAAACTGCCCGGGACCACCAGCATTAAAACTGAGATCACAGAATACATAAAAACACCTTTTTAAACCATCTGGAGAAGTTTCGGGCCCATCCAGCGCTCATACCCTTGTAAAACACAAGAGGGGTATTTTGGTCATTTTGACCTAAAATCTCAGAAAATGAGCTTTTTGCTCCCGAAAAGGTTCACAAGTCAACTAACCCCTTTCAAACATTGAGTTTGCCCTTCGAGGACTGTCGGGTCAGCCATCCTCGAGTTCCGGGCCGAAAATGACCTCTGTAACACCCTAATTTTTAACCCAATACTCTAGAACATATTAGGCTAATCATTAGGTTATTACTTCTTAGTCTCATTATTTTATTAAAATACCTAGCGGAAATTACGGGTAAATTTTTCTTTTTGAAAACATAAAACAAGGTGAGAGCCGCGAGCTTAACTAATCGAACGATAGAAATGTAAAGCACGCGTATCAATCATTAAACATCATAAAGTGAAGCATATAACCAAAGAACAACAATCATGATAACAAAGGAAGCATTTCATTAATAGCTTAATTAGAGTACATAAGTAGTCATACCCTCATGGAGACGGGTAGAGCTTGTAATACAGTGGAAAATAGAATACAACATAAAACAAGGAATGCAAAAATAAACCATAACTACCCAAGTGCACCTAGGTTGGATAACCTCAAGACAAAAGAAGGTTTATCTTCACTACAAGTGGGTGTGTTCACTAAACCTCCCCTACGACGTCAGCTACTGAAACCCAGGGAAAGGTGGAGTGTAACCGATCCATGGATGTAAAGCATCAGGAGTGGGCACACGAGAAAAAGAAGCGTGACCTCCTCGATAAGGGCGCCGCTCGGCTCGGCTCGGCTCGCCAGCCTCGGCTGTGTAACCGTCTCCTTGCTCACGCCGCACACGAACTGAGGTGTCGGAGCAGAGCTCTAGCTATACATATGTGTCGGTGGGTCCTCGGAAAGGTCGTCCTCCGAGCTCGGAGACTGGGGTATGTAGTCCTGGAAGTCTCAAGGCATCGAACCACTAGTATACGCCCGTAGAATCCTCTCGTCTCACATCCAGGCACGCTCAAAAGCCATCACATCGTCGTAAGGTGACATTGGGGAGAAACAGTAGCTCTGTATAAGGTGTGCAAAAGGGCGTCTGATGAACATGAAGACTCACATGGTACACTGCCCCTCAAAATGATATGACCCGTGGTCCGGGTCATAATGAACCTCCCTAGTAGGGGTGTCAACGAAGACCACGAACGTCGCCATCACTCTTTAAAGATGTGACGGAAGAAAGAAGAGAGAGAAGAGTGAGAATTCTTGCTAAAGAATCTCAGTAGGAGTCTCCTATCCTAGGGTTACATTGTTCACATCCTCAGGAACCTTGGGTTTAATTATAAAACAGTGATCATGCATATATGATTCCATTTAGGGTTTTCCAAAACTAATTATCCAAGGTCCATTCCTTTTATCATGCATCTTGATATTATGAATGTAACATATTATATTATGGATGCATGTCAATACTTGGGCAGATAAACAACACATCAAAGCATATAATCATAGACCATGTGGCATAAGGGCATATAACTATCAAGTGGATCATTCCTCAACTTCGTGACATCAATCATGGTACTTTAGCATAATAAGCCACCCTAAAATAACTAGGTTATGAGCTCATACCTCAGCTAGTCGTCACTAGCTCTTGCTTATTATCTGAATAAGCAAAACATAAATAATAATAATCCCGACTCGCAAGTACGGGTAGGGGGCAGGGATCACCTCTCTTAGGATATACCCTCTTTGAAAAGCTTTGCGGGCATTAAGCCACAGCAATTTGTCCACTTTGGTAGGCTACATCTACTCATACCCTCACGGATTTGTTTCCCCTGGGGGTGCTCGGCCGAACCGGTGTCACCCAGGCAAGCGCGTCTCAGTGCTTTGTCACATAAAAATCTCCTGGGGGTGCTCAGCTGAACCGGTGTCACCCAGGGTTTTCAATTCATATGGTACTCTTAAAACATCTTTTCAACCCTTTTAGGTTTGACGGAAATTCGGCAGCATAACAGCTGATAAACCGAATTTCCTTCAAACTACCACAAGCTAATTCACACAATCATATTCTCATAAACTCTCATGTTATGATAAACTTTAACATTTTCATTAATCATTTTCTCATGCATCAAGCACATCTCATCATATCATTGCATCATATAACACATCATAGTATTAACAACTTTCTTGGTGTCTTATGCCTTGACCCCTAAGGTCTTTAGCTCACATTCTAAGTTATAAATCATCAAACCTAATTTCTTGGGAACTTATAAGGTTATAACTAAGTATTTCTCACCTCACACTATGGTCAAGAACATCTCTAAACCTCAAGGATGCAGAATTCATAATCCTAACTTTACAGGTACCTAGGAGTCACAACAATGACCCTTTCTAAGTCCGGTTTGCTCCTAAGGCATCAAGATCAAGTCCTAAACCAATTATGAGTCATTCCTACACATTTAAACTAATTTAGGACCATGATTATCATTACTAAACCTTGCTAGACAGAATCCAGAAAATTCAAACATTAAGGGATCTAAAACTCTCAAATTAATTCTTTTCTAGTTTTTAACTTCTCTTATCTTTCACATATGAGTTTCAACATTAATTATACTCAAACATAAACATTTTATCATCATTAAAACAGCTCATATAGTGGCTAAACATAGCAAGGTAGAACTGAAACAAACATCTCCATTTAAAGGCATCAAACACAATTTCTAAAGCACATAACATACTAGTTTCTCTTGGAACCTTTTTAAAACTTTCAAAACTCATTTGTAAACATTTTTAACATCTAAAATCATAAAAATATTTAAGAGGGCAGTAGCTAAATCAAATTTGTCTCAAGAGGTCCTAAATTCATAAAACTTAGTTCTATGTGTTCCTTGAGCTCATAAGAGCTTAGAAAAATTATCAAACATAGTTTTCAATACTTGTAAACAATAAACCTCATTGAGGCCGAAAACATGAAGACCACAAACATAGATTTTCAAGCCTTTGCTTGAGACAACAATGGGCAAGTCTTTGAGCTCTAGGTTCATTTAAGTGATAACATAAAGGTAAACATGCTTATGCACTTGTTTTAGCTTCCATTAGAAAGTAAAGTGATAGCATAAAATAAACATGAGGTGCAACTCATTATTATCTTGATATTAAGTGAGAACTTGTAATATGAACATGATAATGCATAACTTGAAACATAAATATGACAATGCAAGTTCATTCATTATCTTGATACTTAGTGATAGCAAGGAAAGCAAATATGGTGTGCAAAGCATAAAAGTAAACATGATGCAAGGTTCATTTTAAAGTTGGCTAGAGCTCATACAAGACTTTAACATATAACAACCCAACACTCATCTCATCACAAAGAGAGCTTTAAAGTTCTTGAACCAAGTTCTCAAAGGAACTATGAGGTTCTTGAACATCATCATCAAGCTCAAAATAAATAAACTTTCAAAACAAAACAAAACCTCAAGGTTCAAGGAACCAAAACCGAAACTTTATAGAAAAGGAAAAGAGAATGAAACTAAGTCAAGTTCTTTATTAAGTACCCAAAACCCCTATCTAGAGAAAATCTCTAGAACATGCCAGCCAACTTTAAGGTTGATAAGGGTAGGCTTGGGCTTTTAGAAATCCTTAGATTAATTTTCTTAAGTTGAAAAACCATGTGAGCTAAGTATCATATAGATAAAGTTAAAGGAAAAGAAAAACTCAAGCTTTAGAGGTTTCTTTGAGATAAACAAAAAGTCATCATCTAGAAACTCTCATCATCAAGCTATCATGCTCATAAACATGGCCTCATGGTCGAAATGGGAAGGAAGAAAAGAACCAAAGAAAAGTTTGAAAAGAAATCCAAGAGAAAGCTAGAAAAACTCATTTTTCAAGAAATAAGGTTTAGAAAAACACTCCTACCTAGAGTGGAGACAAAAAGCTTGAACTTTTGAAAAGGAAAGCAAGATGATGAGCTCCTCCTTGGGGCTAGATGGTTTCGGCCAAGGAAGAACAAGAACGTTGGAGTTGTGTTTCAAGTGAGGTTGTGTTTGAGGTGTGGTGTTTGAGAGGTTTGATGATAGTTCAAGGTTATGGGGTGGTGTTTGAAGGTTGAGAGATGATGATAGGATGAAGAGAGGATGAAGATAAAGGTGATGAACAAGAGAGAACTCTCTTGAGACTTTGAGAGAAAAGGAAAAGAACTTAGAGAAAGCTAGAAACTTGAAACTATGCAAATGATCTAAAGGTTCTCACAAGTATTTAAGCTTAGGTATTTATAGAAAATGAAAACAATGAAGGAGTGAGGGGAGGGAGGGCTGGCCGTAGCTATGGGGAGGTAAGGAAGAGAAAAATATCTCTTTCAAAGTGTCATACAAGCATGGTTTGAGGTATGGAGTTCATGACACAAAGTATGGCTTTAAGCATGGGTTTTTGAGTGAGCTTTTCTTTTAATTTTGAAAGAAATAATCCTTCTAGAAGTAAGACATGGCTGGAAGTTTTTCAGCCACACATTATTAAGGAAAAGGATTTATTTCAATTAGTTATTCATTTGGAAAATCAAGCTTGATTGAAAATATGACAAGGTATGGTGTATGTGACTTGAGGTATGGCTTTGGAGTGTTAAAAATTTGAACATGTGATGCATATGGAGGGCATGGAGGTTCGGCCAGACCAGGGACAGCAGGGAAGAGGTGAGATTTGATCATCTAATTGTGTGTTAATGATAGGTTTAAGTGTAGGTTAGCTTAGGTACAAGGTTAGGAATAATTAAGCTTAAGTTTAGGTGACTAAGAATGTGATTTAAGGATTTTATGACAAGATTAGGAGTGCTCATACATCATTAGAGAATTAAAAAATCATTTGTGAATAAACAATGTGTAACACAATTCCATGATTCAAGGAATTGAAGAGAGAAAATACTATTCAAGATTCCATGACTAGGAGTCTTGAATTTAAAATATGATTTTAAGTTGTAATTAAGCACTTTTAGGTTTTAATCAACTTTAATAAATTATTTTGACTCAAGATTAATTATGGAAATTAATTAACCTTCGATTAGAGTCTAATATTGCTTAGGTTTGCTTAATCATGCGATTAAGCGTAAAAACACGAAACTAGGGGCAAAAACATAATTTTGCACTAATTTCGCTCGAGACCTCCGGGACCAAAACTAAAGTTAAAATCTACATAAAAATGCCTTTTAAAACCATATGGAGAAGTTTTGGGTTCATCCGGCACTTGCAAACGGGTAAAACACCGCATGGGCATTTTGGTCATTTTGACTCAAAAACTCGAAAAATGAGATTTTCGATCCCGGAAAGATACAAAAGTCATCTAATCCCCTTCCAACATTGAGTTTGCCTTTCGAGTACTGCCGAACCGGCTCTCCTCAAATTCCGGGCTGAAAATGACCTCAGGGGCATTTTGGTCATTTTTACTCTAACAGAAAATCGGGGTGTTATAGTCAAAACATTAGCCATAAATTTTTAGATTTCTAGAGTCTCAAAAACTATGTTTTCATTTCTTTTTAGTTGCTAGTCTTTCTCAAGATGTGTGGAATTAGTTTTTGCATCAACTACTAGTAATTTATACACATTTAACACATCCCAAACATCTCTTTACAGAATTAAACATGTCAAGGCAATGGCAAGAAAATTTCATTTCCTAAAAGCATTAGAAAATTGTATTTTTGATCTATTCTAGTTTCTAGCTTTCCCTAGAATACCAAAAATAATTTTCGCAACAAGTAATATCAATTTTTACACTCTAAATCCCCTCCAAACAGCACCTCACAGAAATGAGGAGGTCAAAATAGTAGCTGAAAATTTGGTTCCAAAATCATTTAGAAATCATATTTTTTGATATTTTTAAGATACTAGTTTTCCTTATTACTTGATTTAAGACATAGGAAGCATTTGAAACTATTTTTACCTCTTTAAATATTCACATATCAACAAACAGAGACCAAAAATCAAGTTTCAATAATAAATTTTTTTTCTAATAAAAATACTCTTTTACTACTCTTTGAGTTTCTAAGACTTGTAAAACTTTTAAGGCATAACTTACAAAAGTTCTAAGATAGTAGATTTGAACCATAAAATCAAATAAAACTCATCTCAACCCCATTTTTCATGTCATGGCTGAATATGTATACATGAGGGTAGCCATGATTTAAAATTTTTATTTGAGATCCAAGGACAAGTCTTGAGCTTTAAGGTCTTAAGTGATGACTTGAAAGTAAGCATGCTATGCACTTCATTTTTATCTTCAAGGTTTAAGGTGAAGGCTGAAAAATAAACATGATATGCAAATCCATTTTTATCTTTAAGGTTAAGGTGATAGCACAAAAGTAAACATGCTACAAGGTCATTCTCTAGAGGCACTCATCATCAAGCCATCATGTAAATAACAAGGCCTAGTGGCTGAAAAGAAAAAAAAAGGAAAAGAAAAGGAAAAGCAAGGAAAAGCTCAAAAGAAACCAAGAGAAACCTTGAGAAAAACATATTTTTGAGCAAAAATAAAACTTGAAAGCAACTCCTACCAAGAGTGAAGATGGAAATGCTTGATCTTGGAAGAAAATGAGAAGAGCAATCCTCCTCAAAATGATGATGAGGCTTCGGCCACCAAGAGGAAATGGGAAAGGAAATGTGTTCTTGGTGAGTTTGTGTTTGAGGTTGAGTGTTTAGGGGCTTTGATGATGATCTAAGGTGGTGGTATGAGGTTGTGAGGTGATGATGCAAAGAAGAGATGAAGAAGATGAAGATGAAAAGAAGTTCTTAAGAACTTGAAAGAAAATGAAGAACTTGAGAGGAAAAGGAAAAAACTCAAAGAAAGCTTTGAAAACCAAAACTTAACAAATGATCTGAAGTGTTTTCAAGCTCAAGTAAGCAAGGTATTTATAGAAAATGAAACAAATGAGAGCTCATGGAGGAGGGAAAGAAACCGTGTGCATCCTCATGTTCCATGAGGTGAGAGATTGAACTTTTTGGAGCATGGAGGAGTATGGTTGAAAGCATGGGAGGTATGGCTTCAAGCATGGTATTTGAAGTGATTTTCTTTCAAAATTTGAAATGAAATAATCCTTCTAGAAGGCATAGAGAGCTGGCAGTTTTTGGACAGCAAAAATGAGGGAAAATATCTAATTCATTTAGTCATTCAAGTATGGATGAATGTATGATCAAGCATGGTGTATGTAAGGTGAAAGCATGGTCTTCTGAGTGTAAGAATTTGAGCATGTGATGAGTATTTGGGGCATGGGGTTTCAGCCAGATTTGAACAGCCAAGGGGGAGAGAAAATTGCTCATGTAATTGTGTGTTAATGATATGTTTAGGTATGTATTAGTTTAGGTGCAAGGTTAGGAATCACTAAGCACAAGTTTAGGTAACTAAGGATGTAATTAGGAATTTCAAGACTCAATTAAGGAGTGCTCATGCACCATTAGAGGATTTTAAATTCATTTTATGAATAAACTATGTAGACAAATTTCCATGATTAAGAAATTGGAGAGAGAAAACACTATTCAAGATTCCATGACTAGGAATCTTAAATTTAAAATAAGATTTTAGTTTAAATTAAGCAATCTTAGGTTCTAATCAACTCTAATAAATTATTTTGACTCTAGATTAATTAACAAAATTAATTAATCTTTTATTAGAGCCTAATATTGCTTAGGTTTGCTTAATCACGCGATTAAGCTCAAAAACACTAAACTAGGGGCAAAATCATAATTTTGTACAAAAATTGCTCGAGACCACCGAGACTAAAACTGAGGTCACAGAATACATAAAAACACCTTTTAAAACCATCTGGACAAGTTTCGGGTCCATCCGGTGCTCGTACCCATGTCAAACACAACAGGGGTATTTTGGTTATTTCGACCTGAAATTTCAAAAAACGAGATTTTCAATCCCGGAAAAGTACACAAGTCAACTAATCCCTTTGAAATATTGAGTTAGCCCCTCGAGGACTGTCGGGTCGGCTATCCTCGAGTTTCAGGCAGAAAATGACCTTAGGGGCATTTCGGTCATTTTCACTCTAACAGAAAAATCGGGGCGTTACACAAAGGCAAAATGATAATTTTTCACAAACATTCCTCGAGACCACAGAACCTTTCTAGACATTGATCACCCTTTATAATTAACATTTCTAAGCTCCGGGAAATGTAGGGTCCAGTCAGCACTTAATTTCCTGCTAATTCGTTGCAAGGGCGTTTTGGTCATTTCATGCATAGGAAAGACCAGAGTTGGTATTTTCTCTCCTATCATTACCTCTAACACATCTAATCCCCTTCAAACATTAAACTAACCCCTTGAGTATAGACTGGGTCGGCTGTCCTCGAATTCCGGGCAAAAATCACCTCAGGGGCATTTTAGTCATTTTTACATGGGAAAAATCGCGTATTGCAATTTTTGCACAGATTGCTATCTAATCTTTATGTAACCTACTCCTAATACTAAATTATTCCTTTGGGGGTGGCCGGAACCGGCCGGCCTCGATTCTCATACAAAAATGACCCAGGGGTAATTCAGTCGTTTATGCTAAGTGGGGAAAATTGAGGCGTTACATCTAATGTTCATAATTGGGAGCTTAGGAAGACTATTATAAAGACTATCCAGTGTACTTTCTCGCATTGAAAGTGTTGTTTAGTGAAATATACACATGTGTTGAGTATTAGATGTAGATAGGTTTGGCCGAGCCAATATAAAAATATTTGTGTCATCTTTCTCTTCCCTTATCTTTTTTTTTTCTTCCTCTTTAATATAATAATTGCTAAAATAAGGTTATAACTACCTTGTTGTTAATTCATGCTCCAAATATCTACTTTTTGAAATAACTAACTATAATTTTGCTGCACTTCAAGCTCAATGCATGATAGTATTATTTGTTAAATGTTTCATATTTCAAAATGGAAGAAAGCATGATTCAACCCTCATTCTCGTGTACTCTTTTACCTACAAAAAGATCTTGGGAAAATGTCACAAAATATTCATATAGCATAATGACACTCTATTAACAAACCATCATTCTTTGATGGTGGGGACTATGCCTACTGGAGGGATCGTATGGAACTATTTATAAAATGCACAAGTCTCAACTTGTGGGAAATAATACAAGAAGGTGATTATGTTCCAACTGAAGAGGTTCCAGGATCTGATGATGCACTTTCAATGTCAAGAGAAGTCCTAAGGAGCAGGCAAACAGAGTAACAAAAAGCCAAAGTTCAGTTGAACCCCAAAGCTAAGTACCAACTCATGTGTGTGCTAAGCAAAGCCGAATATGACAAAATTATTGCTTGTGGCACAACAAATGAGATATGGGACAGACTACACATGTTGCATAAAGGTACTAATCAAGTTCAAGAAACTAAGGTTAGTATACTGATTCATTAATACTAAATGTTCAAAATGGAAGATCAAGAAAGTATTGATGAAATTACCACGTGGTTTATACATATCATAAACTAACTAAAAGGTCTTGGCAAAAAGTATTCTAACTCAGAAATGGTTAGAAAAATACTAAGAAGCCTTAACACAGAATGGCTGCCCAAAGTCACTTCCATTACTGAAGCCAAAGATCTTAAAACTCTTGGCCTGGATGCTCTTATTGGGTCCCTTAAAACCTATGAAGTCATGCTCTCTGAAATACATGATGAATCCATAAAGAAAAGCAAGTCTTTAGCCCTAAAGTCATCCCATTAAAAGCAGAGTAAAAATAAAGCAATGGAAGTTGCTGAAACCTTTGATGAAGAGGAAGAATCTGATGAAGAATTTGAGAATGAAAATGGAGATGATATCTCTATGCTTGTGTGAAAGATGTTAAAAGCCTAGAGATGCAAAGCTTAGAAAAGAATAGACATCAATCTTGGAAAGACAAAAAAGGCAAGGGAAATCTTGAAAGTGTAACTTGTTACAACTGTAGTGAGAAAAGACACTTTAAACCAATTGTCCTAACCTTAGGGTACCATAGAAAAGGTTCAGCTCCAAGAAGAAGGGCTTGCTAACTACCTGGAGTGACTCTGAAGATGAAAAGGATGGATCAAAAGATCATTATGAGCTAGAAAATGTTGCAAATCTATGCTTTATGGTTGGCTATACTTCAAAAGAAGAATGTGAGGTAAGTGTATCTGAACTTGACTTTTCATATGATGAATTACTTGTATTATATGATGAGATGCTAGAAAACTCTTAAACTCTTTCCTTTCATTATTTCAATCTGAAAAGGAAACATCAGACGGTTGCTTTGGAAATTGAAATGGTCAAGTCTGAAGCTGAGAATATTAGGCTTGAGAAAGAATGAATACAAGCAGAAAACAAGATTTTAAATATTAAACTCAATACATTCAAAACTGAAGCCTCTAACAAAACTATAAAATCTTATAAAGTTATTTCTAAACTTAAGAGGACTTCACAACTTTTGAAATTTTATCTCAAAAAAATAGTAAATGATTCAAAAAACCTTTATCTTATGTTAGGAGGTTAGAGGCCATATTTTTAGATAATAGGGTTGGGATATGAAGAGGAAATAGATAAGAAAAGAAAAGCAACCTCATCTAAGAAAGTAAAGAACATAGGTTTTTATACTTTCTACTATAAGAAGGGACACCTACCTGACAAGCATTTGTTGAGAAAGAAATTTGTCAGAAAGGATGGTAAACATCCCCGTCGAAAAACTAACCAAAATGGATCCAAGAAAGCCTAGGTACCAAAATAAAAAACTATTTTTATTGCAGGTGTGTCTGAAAAGGCCCACTGATTGGGTTACCAAAGAACACACGGAAAGTGACTACTCTAGACACCTATGCCAATCCAAAGGGTGGATCAGGAGTGTGAAGCCTAAAAGCTCTAGATGATCGAAGTTTGATGATGGAAAGTACTGAGGATGAACTTTGTTGATAATCTCGAAGAATTGTGAGAAAGCCCTGAGAAAATGAGTCTCAATGAAACTTCTCAAAGCAAGCAGATGAAAGCTAGACCCTCAAAAATTGGACTCTAGAACAAAGATATTTCAAAAAGCTTGCTCAGAACTCCAAAGATATTAGAAAGTAATACTTTTGAACATAAAGAATAGCAAATCTGAAGATAAAGGAGAAGATGAGGAATATCAAAGCAACAAAAACTATAAGAGAGTTTCTAATTTAAAGGCAATTTCTCAGAATAAAGTTCTTGAAGACATCTCTAAGGGTATGAGAACCATATCATCCCTTAGAATCTTGTCAAAATCATCAAGCCAAATTACTTTGAAGAAGCTTTGTTTGATCAAAGTTGAGCGGATGTTATGTATAAAGAGACAAGCTTGATGAAGCAATCAAAGTCATAAAAAATAAAGCAAGATCGGTTACACAAGGTTATAATCAATAAAAGGGAATTGGTTATGATAAAACCCTTACACCAATAGCTAGGTTAGAAGCCATCAGAATGCTTTAGGTTTTGCTGCCTTTAATGGATTCACTCTCTACCAAATGGATGTTAAGTCTGCATTCTTGAATGGTTTCATATTGGAGGAAGTAAATGTGAAGCAGCGGTTTTGAGAGTAAAGAACTTCCTAACCATGTCTTTAAGCTACTAGAGGCTTTCTATGGTCTAAAACAAACTCCTTGAGCTTAGTATGAAAGACTAAGCACTTTCTTGCTGGAGAATAGGTTCAACAGAATGATGCAGAATTCATTGAAGACTGAGCAGAGAGAACGAGCACCAGTAGTTGCTACTGTTTCTTTTGAAAAAGTTTGATCACTTGATCGTGCAAAAAGTATAATACAATTACACTCTATATTTCTGAAACGAAATATGTAGTCAATTACAAGCAGTGCGACCAGATCTTTGTGGATAAGGAACTAGCTAAAAGATTATCATTAGAGGTATTCTGAAATCCATATCCTCTGAGATAAAACTAGTGCTATTAATTTTGCTAAGAATCCCATCTAGTACTCCAGATCTAAGTACATCAATGTTAAACATATTTTTTTATCTTGAAAAGAGATGTTGAGTTAATGGTTGTGAATACTAAAGACTAAATATCAAATATATTAACAAAACCATTAGCTGAAGATCGCTTTTTGTGTTTTCGAAAAAGCTTTTAAACTTCAAGGTTTTTAAATCTACATAAGCATTCATGCACAAACATCTCTAGGTATTCACCTCTTCATTACTCTAAACTGAAGCCCAAGTAAAGTTATTAGTTTACAAGTTCAGAAGATATTAATTTGCAAGATAAAAAAGAAGATAGAATGGTCAGAAAGAAGAGAAAAATGGGTTAGAAAATAAGGTATAAATGGTCTTATGAGATTCAGAATATAAAGATAAGTCTATGACAAAAACATCGTGAGATTCCAACGTGTCAAAAAAGTAACATGTTCATAAAGTTATCCCAAGAGTCAGAAACCACTCTCTCTGAAGAAAGTGAAAAAGGCAAGATAATTCCTACTCTTTTTGAGTTTCTCTCTTCCACATCTGTTCATATTCAGTTAGTCATGTCCCATCACTTAAATAACCTCCCACTATGTATACTTTACACTTTTGCTATCATTTTCAACCATATGTTTCCTCAACCATTTCATATTCTTTTCCTCTCAAACCCTCACTCTATAACCTAAATCGCTCCCTATCTCATACAAACTTTCTCCATTCCTTACCTCTTAACCTTTTCAAGACTTAATCTTTCTTCTTCTACCTCACATACAACACTCTAAAATGGTTGAAGGAAAAGTACTCAACCGCTCATCCATAAAAAGGGGCCTTTTCGTTGTAACATCCCCAAATTTATAACTAAGATAAATATTAATCTTAATTAGCGATAGCAAAACCAAGAGAATCTGGACAAATGTTATGAAACGCAACAAATAGACTACTTAAGTATGTCTAGAGAAAAATGCAAAGAATTACGAAAATGCCATCACTTAGTGGAAATTATGAAAATGCCCTTGCTATGTAAAGGAAATTACCAAACCACCCTTGCCTTATTAAATGACAAAGATACCCTTACTCTATGAATGGAATTACAAGAATACCACTATCATTGTATAATTATAAAAATATCCTTGTCTTAGTTAAAGAAATTACTACAATGTCATTTGCACAAATCCCTAGACTTGTCTTTAGACAAGAATGAATCTAAGCCATTGGATTAAGATGATAACACAATAATTTAACCACATACATCATACACATTTCTGAATCACATACATGCACTAAAGGTTAGAAAATCTCCACTAACATCTTTGCACAAAACATGGAGCATTTTCATCCAACATGTTTGCATAAAACATGGAAACATGTTTGCATAAAACATGGAAACATGTTTGCACAAAACATGGAAACATGTTTGCACAAAACATGGAAACATGTTTGCACAAAACAATGACAAAATTCAGCTAACATGTTTCCATAAATCATGCTCCAAGTGCTTTCCTTCTTCTGTTTTTTTTTTTCTCTAATCTTTCCACTATAAATACTCCTCAAACTCTCTTCAATTCAGAAACTCCCTAAGTGTTCTTTCTTTCTTATTCTATCATTCTTCTTATGTTCTTCAAAGACTTCTCTTGATCCTCTAAACTTCATCCAAATACTTAAATCCTAAGTCCAAACTTTCACTAGCCCTCACAAGAGTTACAATCTTTAACTCTAGTGAGAAATATTTTCTTAAGCACTCAAGTTCTAGAGCCAAGATTCAAGGAGGGTCATCCACTCCAAAGACTCTTGTTCAAAGCTTAAGGAAGAAGAAAAGGACCCTTTTTAGACCCTACACAAGAGGTAGGAGTTTCTTCTTTATTTGTTCAAGTATTGTTGGCTTCTAACTTTGCTCATGGATAGAATGCCTCAAACTTGAGTTATTGTCAAAAGTTTTGAATAATTATATTTTTAGAAAACACAACATGTTCTATTCTACTATGAGTACTTTTATGATGTTATCAAACTCAAATATAACTTAAAATATTGTATGTGAAACTTGAGTTAATAAAGATAACTTAAGACATGAACATGGCAGGTGCTGGAATTTCTAGTTATTTCTGACAGTAGTTACTTCGAAAATTAGTGTTCATAAAATATGAAGGATCTTGAAATGAAAATATTTTTATTATAAACTAAACTCATTGTAGAACACTCTCCAAAAAGAATCACCTAAAACGGAGTTTCCTAGCCCAAGATATAAATTTTTAAAGTAGAGCCTAAGACTGAAACTCTTAATCTGACCTTGTAGTAGTAAAATAGGTGTAACTCACTATAGAAAAATGCAAATGGACTGATTTCAAATTTGTGGAAAAGCTAACACATCTACAAACACAGTTATGTATGCTATGCATAAAGTTTTACACCACAAAAGTACAGAATGAGAGATATATTTTTAGGACAATGTGCTGAGAAAGTCTTGAAGGTAGCGTGATACTGTGAGAGTGCAATTTGGAAAGGTTCTGGCTAAGGAAAGACTTGGTATTTAAGCGTGTCCATTGTGACCCACCTCTCTTTCCTGGGAATCCTACTATGCACAATTTACAGTTGATTTACACTAATCTAAGATGTTAGTGCTACAAATTTTATTCTAAAAGATGTCAGAACTCTAAATAAAAGATTCAAGTCTTGTAAAGAGATAATTTTAAAGGATTTAAGTAGAATAATAATCTTCAGGAGATATATATAAAAGTCATAATAAAAATATATAAAGAACCTCTAAAAATATCTTAAAGGGTATTAATGTATTAATGGAAATACTAAGAGTACAAAGAAAACTAAGAGAAAAAGTTAATACCAAGATATTCATAACCTATTAGGAACACTAGAGACCTAACTTGATAACTTAGGTTGCTTAATATGAATTATCTATGAGAATGTTTACTATGAGATTTATATGATATTGTCTATGTTACATGAAGTGATATACAGAAATGTGAATGTATTGATGAGATATGAAATGATAATGATAAATAGACCAACTCACTGCTTAATCCTCTTTGAGGATTAAGGTATTGAGGATTTCACTCAGTGAGAATAAAAGTAAAACCTGAAAAAGTAGCAATGATAGTCTGGAAAAGTGGACTTGAGCTAAACTCACGGCTTAACCCCCTAAACCGTTGAGATCATGGCAACGGAAAGAAAACCAAAAGGTTGTGGCGACGGCCACGGTATGAGCTCATTACCCTTTAGGGTGGTCTAAGGCATTGATGCATTCATCCCGTGAGTAATTTAGAAATATGTTGATGAAATAAATGAAAGATGATGATCACTAAACAAGTGAACGTTGAGGATGAGTAATCATGAAATGCATGCAGCTCCTAAATGATTATTGCTTATTAGTGGTTTTACATGATATGCTTATATGTATGCTTGATGAAATACTGAATGGATATTTCTGCAAATGTTCAAGATTAGTTTAAAAGTAACTGCACTTCGGCCAATCACGTTTGTGAAAGTTTGATAATTGAATCCTTACTTGTTCACCTTTTTATAATAAACCCGAAGTGACTAGGACGACAACGATGACACTTTTAGTACAAGTAGGAACTCCTACTGAGAAATCATGTATTTCTCACTCCTATGTTTATTTTTCATTGTCATTACCAGAGACAGACGTGTTCACCTAAAGCAACGAAGCTGTAGCTGAGGAAGGAGGTAGCGCGTGAAGATTTCAAACCTTTCAAGTAGGAGCATTCCGAGCTTTAGTTACATTATAGTTTGTGAGAAACAATTAGTAATAGTAGAACTTATATTGTTATTTGTAATAACTTATCAGTATGATATATGCCCTGTTGTGACTTATGTATTAAGTGATTATATTCCAGTTTATGTGATAATAGTTCTACACTTAGTCTCTTATTCTGCTTATTTAATTAAGTGTGCAATGTAACTTGATAATTATCTATAAAAGCGCTATGTATTTCACTTCTCATTACAGGCTTAAGTTTTCAAAAAATTAATTTATTTAAAGAAAAAAAAACTTCCTCTATTTTTCTAAGTTAATTTCAAAAGAAAATAAATGCAAGGCATAAGTGACAACTAATAGAATCCAAATGTGAACTTCAGCATAGTGGGGTTCCATTAGGGTGTTACATTCGTTATGTTTAATGAAGCCTATGTGCAGAAGATTTATCAAAAAAGTTTCTCACAAAGAACTATAGCTTTTGGAAAAAGGCTTAATAACTCTCTGCTGAACCAGGTCCAGGTACTTAGGGAAGTGTTCACTTTTTAGGGATGGAGTACTTTCTGGACATCTCAGATAAGGTGTTCCCTTCTATTCTTTTCTTAGGGCAAAGAACCTAACTACCCTTAAAACCACTATTCAGGACACCTATATGAAAAGTGGGTTGTCCGACCTATCTATAGTGATTAAGGCTCTTATTGCTAGAGTCAACTGCTTGGCTTAAGAAGAATGGTTCGAGTCACTTGGAATGAGTGCTGAGGAAGTATCTAAGTGTCTCATAGATTCAACCAAGCACCAACCTGGTGACATTATAACTTCTATGCCCCATTCACAGGCTAAAAAAGTTTTCATTGTTGTCCAATTCACTATTCTTCCAAGCGATAAAGTACAAATGTTCTACTGGGCATGGATTGTATGCTACTTTTTTTTTTATTGGCCAAAAGAAAAGTAAATCTGCCCAAATTGATAATGGACTACATTCTTAGTGCCATTACTAAAGAGAAAAAAAAAACTGCTAGAGTTCCCTACTAAATGTTGCTGAAAAAATCTTTCAGCATTTCAAATACCCTTAAGCTGAAAAGTGGTTTGAATATCTTATTCGAATAGACTATTCCATAAACTCCTTCAGAATAATGAAGAAGTCTCAGACTATACCTTGAAGATAAGCTCCAAAAAGAAAAGCTCATTGATCAGGGACACTAAAGAATCTACCGCTGAGGACAAGAAAAAGAAGAGCGAGCAGAAAACAAGAGTGATAAAAAGGAAGTTTGTTCTTCCTGAAAATAGTTCTAAAAGCTTTGAGGTAGTAGAAGAAATGTCTGAGAGGACAATCTCTAAAGAAGTTCCTCTCAAGACTAAGAGAAAAGGGAAAAAAAGGCAACACAAGAAAAAGAAGCAAACAGAAGCCCCAAATCCTTCTGAACCATCCAAAATTGAAGTTGAGTCCTCAGAGAGTGAACTAACACAAAGTAGACCTGACAAACTTCTCATTCGGAGAAAAGTCACTACGATCAAACTCAAAAATCTGCCCAATAGAATAAACAAAGTAGCTCTCATTCTTAGAGATATGTATAATGCTGCACAAATAGGAGTTGCTGTCAAAGTGATTGAATCTTCAGAGGATGAAGAAGAGATAAAAAATGAATTCTCAAAGAGTAAAGAAGTCTTCATGAGAAGAGGAGGCTAGAAGAAGCCAAAGAACTGTAAACGGCCAAAGGGATTCATGGGTCTAGCAAATGAAAAAGATGATCAACTATACCTGAACCCTTTATTGTAGTTGAGGAATACTCAACAAGGCCTATGTCTCAACAATTTAGGTTCACCTATTTTCCTATCTCTGCTATGCCTCCTCAAAGGACAATGGCTTCTAAAACAAGCTCCACCATTGAATCAGCCACTCCTCTAGCAAAGACAACCAAAATGAGGCTAAAGTGACTTCTCCAAGGAATAGTGATGACTTGATAACCATCAATTAGATGTTAGCATCCAAATCGAAGTCTAGTGCTTTAGAGTCACAGCCTGAGGAAGAAGGAGTGGATGAACTATACTTCTTTGTGAATCAACTCTTTGCCACTCTAGAGCTTATATATCAAAAGCCACATGTGGATCTTATCATTGAGGAACCAGTTGACCAAGCCCATGCATCAGAATATGCTATTATTCTGATGGCTCCTCAACCACTTTCTTCCATTCGTATTACTTTAGTGGAAGAGGAAGAGGACAAGATCTCAAAAACTAATACTCCTCATGTTGAGGAACCTACCGTTGGTAAAAGAGTGCACGAGAATGGGAGGTTGAATTGTGCTTTCTAAAAGCTTCTTTTTGACTTGAAACAATTTTGAATAAATAAATCTATCAAGCTCAAGGCTTGAACTGCATTGGAATGATGGTTAGTAGTTTCAGAAAGTAAGTTTTTGATGCATATTTAATTCACCCTTGGATCATGAAAATAATCAGTGCATTATCTAAAGAGTTCAATAAAAGAAAAAAAAGATTAGGGAAGAGAGAAATATACACAAGATTTTTATATTGATTCGGCCAAACCTGCCTATATCCAGTACTCAACACATGTTGAGATTTCACTAACAACAACTTTCTCAACTTAAGAAAGTATACGGATAGTCTTTACAATAGTCTTCCCAAGCTCTAACAACTGCGACTTAACCGAGTAGTTCTATACCAGCCTCTCCAAGCAAAACTTGTACAATGGACAACCTTAACTGTGACCTAACTGAGTAGTTCTGTACTAGCTTCTCCAAGTTGAACCGTGACCTGCAGACATCTTCTACTGCCACGTTGTAAGTAGTCTTTCAAACAGTGTAACATCCTAATTTTTAACCCAATATTTCTAGAACATATTTAGGTTAATCACTAGGTTATTACTTCTTAGTCTCATTCTTTGCAAAATCTTTTAAAATACTTGGTGGAAACTATGGGTAAATTTTTTTTTGAAACATAAAGCAAAGTGAGAACCACGTTCATCGCAAGACAGAAATATAAATCACAGATTAATAGAGCATGAAAGGACATGAAAAAATCAATAACTCATCAAGAAACATCCCATTCATATCATAATATGCCCACCCAAAGGCGAGGCTTAGTTTAGTACATGATAATACGAATACAAACGAAAGGAAAATACATCAGAAACTGAAATGCATAAAATCATAACTAAACACACCTCTACGCTAGTGCACCTAAGGTGGATAACCTCATAACAAAATAAGGAATATCCTAATCATGATAATATGTGTGCACTGGCGCTCCCCAAAGGATCCTACTGACGGCAGCGAATCCTCGGATAGACACGTACGGCATAGCGTCCCTCAAAATGGTATGATCTGTGCTCCGAATCATAGTGCGCCTCCCACGTCGAGGTGTCGATAAAAGCCACGAATGTCGCCATTGAGCTCTGAAGATGTGACGGGAAAGAAAAGAGAGAAAGAAAGGGAGTGAGAATGTTACTAAAGAAACTCAGTAGGGACCTCCTATCTAAGGTTACATTGTTCACATCCTCAAGAACCTTGGGTTTATTTATAAAAAGGTTTACATGCATATAAAGTTCATTATTTAATTTTGTAACCATAATTATCCAAGGTTCGTTCCTTTTAACATGGATCTTAATACATGAATACAATATAGCAAGGCGTGGAATGCATGAATATACCTTATGAAATCAAGCAAAGCAACATATCATCAAAAAAACATAATCAGTGGCATAGTGTGGCATATGAACATTCCAATAAACTTTTCTCTTATTCTCAACTTGTGACTTAAGAACTCATGCTTGAGCATTATGGGCCACCCTAAAACATCTAGGTTATGAGCTTATACCTCAGCTAGTCGTCACTAGCTCTTGCTTATTATCTGAATAAGCGAATCATAAAATAACATAATCCCGACTACTTAAGAGTACGGGCTAGGGGGCTAGGGATCACCTCTCTTAGCATGTACCCTCTTTGAAACGCTTTGCGGGCATCTAGCCACAGCAATTTGTCCACTTTGGTAGGCTGCATCTACTCATACCCTCACGGATTTGTCTTTCCTGGGGGTGCTCGGCCAAACCGGTGTCACCCAGGAAAGCGCATCTCAGTGCTTCGTCACATAAAAATCTCCTGGGGGTGCTCGGCCAAACCGGTGTCACCTAGGGTTTTCTTTTCTCATATGATTCTCAAAAACATTCTCAAGTTCCTTGGATTTGACGGAAAGTCGGCAGCATAACAGCTGTATACCGAATTTCCTTCAAATCTGCTTTATGCCACGATATTCATATCACATATACTTTAACTTCTCAATCATAATGCCATATTAAGACACTCATCAAACACATATGAATCAATACTTCATACTTGCATTGTCAAACTCAAAGCATCAAAGTTTCTTAATATCTTATGCTTTGACCCTTAGGGTCCTTTAACTTGAAATCTAAGTTGTCCATCATCATGACTTAAGCTCTCGGGTACCTATAGGCTCATACCTAAGTATTCCTCACTCAATTCTATGATCATCATTAATTCTAAACCTCAAGAGTGCAGAATCCATAATTTACACTTTACGGGTGCCTAGGAGTCATAACTTTGACCCTTTCTAAGTTCGGTTCACGCCTAAGGCATCAAGATCAATTCCTAAACCAATTATGAGTAGTTCCTACACATTTAAGCTAATTACAAACCATCATTACTAATATTTACCCTTGCTGGATAGAATCCAGAAAATTGCATTTCTAAGGGCTCTAAAAGTCTCACTTTAATTCTTTTCTAGTTACTAACTTGTCTTAACTTTCTCAAATTAATTCTAACATCAAAAGTACATGAATATACTCATTTTATCACCATCAAAACAGCATCATATAGAGAGAAAAATACTCAAATAGAACCGAATTCATAATCATCATATAATGCACATAGTTTCATTTCTAACACACATAAATCGCTAGTTTCTCTTGGAAACTTTTCAAGGTTTTAAAAACTCATCAAAGCTCATTTTATTTCATTAAAATCATCCTAAATAGCATGAAGGCAGTAGCCAATTAAAAATTATTTCAAGAAGGTTTTAAAACATAAAACTTTGCTCGAAACATTTCTTGAGATCATCTAAACTTAGAAAAATCATAAAACATAAACTTTAGCTCTTGTAATTAGTTGAATCCCATTCTAGGACCCAACATCATCACTAGGCCGGAAACAAGGAGGTAAATAATATATATTATAAAACTTTGTTTGAGATAACAATGGGTAATGTAACATCCCCAAATTTATAACTAAGATAAATATTAATCTTAATTATCGATAGCAAAACCAAGAAAATCTGGACAAATGTTATGAAATACAACAAATAGACTACTTAAGTATGTCTAGAGAAAAATGCAAAGAATTACGAAAATGCCATCACTTAGTGGAAATTACGAAAATGCCCTTGCTATGTAAAGGAAATTACCAAACTACCCTTGCCTTATTAAATGACAAAGATACCCTTACTCTATGAATGGAATTACAAGAATACCACTATCATTGTCTAATTACAAAAATATCCTTATCTTAGTCAAAGAAATTACTACAATGCCATTTGCACAAATCCCTACACTTGTCTTTAGACAAGAATGAATCTAAGCCATTGGATTAAGATGATAACACAATAATTTAACCACATACATCATACACATTTCTGAATCACATACATGCACTAAAGGTTAGAAAATCTCCACTAACATCTTTGCACAAAACATGGAAACATGTCTGTACAAAACATGGAAACATGTTTGCACAAAACATGGAGCATTTTCATCCAACATGTTTGCACAAAACATGGAAACATGTTTGCACAAAACAAGGAGCATTTTCATCCCAAAATTCAGCCAACATGTTTCCATAAATCATGCTCCAAGTGCTTTCCTTCTTCTATTTTTTTTCTCTAATCTTTCCACTGTAAATACTCCTCAAACTCTCTTCAATTCAGAAACTCCCTAAGTGTTCTTTCTTTCTTATTCTATCATTCTTCTTATGTTCTTCAAAGACTTCTCTTGATGCTATAACCTTCATCCAGACACTTAAATCCTAAGTTCAAACTTTCACTAGCCCTCACAAGAGTTACAATCTTTAACTCTAGTGAGAAATATTTTCTTAAGCACTCAAGTTCTAGAGCCAATATTCAAGGAGGGTCATCCACTCCAAAGACTCTTGTTCAAAGCTTAAGGAAGAAGATAAGGACCCTTTTTAGACCCTACACAAGAGGTAGGAGTTTCTTCTTTATTTGTTCAAGTATTGTTGGCTTCTAACTTTGCTCATGGATAGAATGCCTCAAACTTGAGTTATTGTCAAAAGTTTTGAATAATTATATTTTTAGAAAACACAACATGTTCTATTCTGCTATGAGTACTTTTATGATGTTATCAAACTCAAATATAACTTAAAAGATTATATGTGAAACTTGAGTTAATAAAGATAACTTAAGACATGAACATGGCATATGCTGGAATTTCTAGTTATTTCTGGCAGTAGTTACTTCGAAAATTAGGGTTCATAAAATATGAAGGATCTCGAAATGAAAATATTTTTATTATAAACTAGACTCATTGTAGAACACTCTCCACAAAGAATCACCTAAAACAGAGTTTCCTAGCCCAAGATATAAATTTTTAAAGTAGAGCATAAGACTGAAACTCTTAATCTGACCTTGTAGTAGTAAAATAGGTGTAACTCACTCTAGAAAAATGCAAATGGACTGATTTCAAATTTGTGGAAAAGCTAACACATCTACAAACACACTTATATATGCTATGCATAAAGTTTTACACCACGAAAATACAGAATGAGAGATATATTTTCGGGACAGTGTGCTGAGGAAGTCTTGAAGGTAGCGTGACACTGTGAGAGTGCAATTTAGAAAGGTTCTGGCTAAGGAAAGACTTGGTATTTAAGCGTATCCATTGTGACCCACCTCTCTTTCCTGGGAATCTTACTATGCACAATTACAGTTGATTTACACTAATCTAATATGTTAGTGCTTAAAATTTTATTCTAAAAGATGTCAGAACTCTAAATAAAAGATTCAAGTCTTGTAAAGAGATAATTTTAAGGATTTAAGTAGAATAATAATCTTCAGGAGATATATATAAAAGTCATAATAAAAATATATAAAGAACCTCTAAAAATATCTTAAAGGGTATTAATGTATTAATGGAAATACTAAGAGTACAAAGAAGACTAAGAGAAAAAGATAATACCAAGATATTCATAACCTATTAGGAACACTAGAGACCTAACTTGATAACTTAGGTTGCTTAATATGAATTATCTATGAGAATGTTTACTATGAGATTTACATGATATTGTCTATGTTACATGAAGTGATATATAGAAATGTGAATGTATTGATGAGATATGAAATGATAATGATAAAATAATTGACTGTGCCATGATTTATTAATGTGCATACATTCATGTTTCAAATGAAATAATAAATAGACCAACTCACTGCTTAATCCTCTTTGAAGATTAAGGTATTGATGATTTCACTCAGTGAGAATAAAAGTTAAACCTAAAAAAGTAGCAATGATAGTCTGGAAAAGTGGACTTGAGCTAAACTCATGGCTTAACTCCCTAAACCGTTGAGATCATGGCAACGGAAAGAAAACCAAAAGGTTGTGGCGACGGCCACGGTATGAGCTCATTACCCTTTTAGGGTGGTCTAAGGCATTGATGCATTCATCCCGTGAGTAATTAAGAAATATGTTGATGAAATAAATGAAAGATGATGATCACTAAACAAGTTAATGTTGAGGATGAGTAATCATGAAATGCATGCAGCTCCTAAATGATTATTGCTTATTAGTGGGTTTTCATGATATTCTTATATGTATGCTTGATGAAATACTGAATGGATATTTCTGCTAATGTTCAAGATTAGTTTAAAAGTAACTGCACTTCAGCTAATCACGTTTGTGAAAGTTTGATAATTGAATCCTTACCTGTTCACCTTTTTATAATAAACCCGAAATGACTGGGACGACAACGATGACACTTTTAGTACAAGTAGGAACTCCTACTGAGAAATCATGTATTTCTCACTCCTATGTTTATTTTCCATTGTCGTTACTAGAGACAGACGTGTCCACCTAAAGCAACGAAGCTCTAGCTAAGGAAGGAGGTAGCACGTGAAGATTTCAAACCGTTCAAGTAGGAGTATTCCGAGCTTTAGTTACATTATAGTTTGTGAGAAACAATTAGTAATAGTAGAACTTATATTGTTATTTATAATAACTTATCAGTATGATATATGCCCTGTTGTGACTTATGTGTTAAGTGATTATATTCCAGTTTATGTGATAATTGTTCTACACTTAGTCTCTTATTCCGCTTATTTAATTAAGTGCGCAATGTAACTTGATTATTATCTATAAAAGCGCTATGTATTTCACTTCTCGTTACAGGCTTAAGTTTTCAAAAAATTAATTTATTTAAAGAAAAAAAAACTTCCACTATTTTTCTAAGTTAATTTCAAAAGAAAATAAATACAAGGCATAAGTGACAACTAATAGAATCCAAATTTGAACTTAAGCACAGTGGGGTTCTATTAGGGTGTTACAGGTAAGTCCATGAGCTCTAAATTTCTTTAGTTATGACATAAACATAAATATGTAATGCACTTTGTTTTACTCTTTATTAAGAGGTGAGAGCATAAAATAAATATGCTATGCAAATCCATTATTATCTTAGAGATTTAGTGAGAGCATAAACATAAATATGGAGATGCAAGTTTATTCTTTAATCTTGAGCATTTAGTGATGACATAAAAGTAAATATGGATGCAAGTCTATTTATCTTACTTAGAGCTCATATGAGACTTTTATAGAGAATCAAAAATCTCAACCCAACACTTATCTCACAAACAAAGTGAGCTCTAGAGTTCTTGAACCAAGTTCTCAAAGGAAGTACATGGTTCTTGAACATCATCATCAAGCTCAAAAAGAAGTAAACTTAGAGGAAAACAAAATCTCAAGGAAGCAAAAACCAAAGCAACATTCTTTCTTGATAATAAATAAATATAGAGATACTTTTAAAAAATTTAATGAAATCTTTGAAGGAAACCTAGAGGAGCCAAAATCATGTGGGAAAGAAAAAGGAAAGAAAAACCAAAACTTTGCTAGATCAAGAAACAAAACTCAAGCTTTAGAGGTCTCTTTGAGATGAAAACAAGTTCATCATCTTGAAACACTCATCATCAAGCTATCATGGGGATGAAATAAGGCCATTGAGGCCGAAAATGGAAAAGGAAATAAGAAATGGAAAACCGAAACTTTAGGAAAGAAAAGGAAAGGAAAAATTAAAATGCTTCAAGATCAAAAGAAAGTTCCAAGCTTTAGAGGTTTCTCAAATGAGAATCATAAAACCATTATTTTGAAACCTCATCATCAAGCTCAAGGTTTTCCTTTCAAAAACCAAGTCTTATGACTAAAAACAAAAAGAGAGAAAAAGAGTTGAACCAAGAGAAAGCTAGCATTTTTATATCATAAACAACATCACAAGAAAAGCATTTTGAAAACAAAACCCCTACCTAGTGGAAATTTCTTTGGAAGGAAAAGAGTTTGGTTCTTGGAACTAAAATGAGTAGACAAAAACCTCCTCTTTGTGGCTTGGTGATTTCGGCCAAGGGGTGAAGACAAGCAAAGGAGGAGTTTTTCTTGAGAGTTTAAGTTAAAGGTGGAAAGGTTGAGTGCTAGGGAGGTGGCTTGAGGTGGTGGTGTGATGTTTTCAAGGTGGTTTATGGTGGTTTGTGGTGGTGGAAGGGGTTTATAGGTGGTGGAGAGGAATTTGATGTTGAGAGAAAGTAAGAGAGATTTTTGGTCACAAGCTCAACAAAAAACCAAATGGAAAAAGTGTGAAATTTCTCTACACTTTGCTATATATATCATGGTTTAAATTTTGAAATGTGGAGGTGGATTTTGGGGGGAAAAATGGAGCCATTTTTTCAGCCTTGGGGGAGGGAAAATATCTTCTCAAATGTGTCCTCCAAGGCATGTGCAAAGCATTGGTAAGCGCGAACACTATTCCTAGATTCCTTTCTCAAAGAATTAAGACTAGAAAAGGGTTTTGAGTTCCCTTAAGCAATTTTAGGTTCTAATTAACTTTAATAAATTATTTTGACTCAAGATTAATTATGAAAATTAATTAATCTCCGATTAGAGCCTAATATTGCTTAGGTTTGCTTAATCACGCGATTAAGCTTAAAAATACAAAACTAAAGGCAAAATCGTAATTTTACACCAATTTTGCCCGGGACCTCCGGGACCAAAACTAAAGTTACAGAATACATAAAAATGCCTTTTAAAACCATCTAGAGAAGTTTTGGGTTCATCCGGCACTTGCAAACGGGTAAAACACCATAGGGGTATTTTGGTCATTTTGACCCGAAAACTCGAAAAATGAGATTTTCGATCCCGGAAAGGTACACAAGTCAACTAATCCCTTTCCAACATTGAGTTTGCCCTTCGAGTACTGCCGGACCGGCTTTCCTCGAATTCCGGGCCGAAAATGACCTCAGGGGCATTTTGGTCATTTTCACTCTAACAGAAAATCGGGGCATTACAAACAGCCTTTCTAAGCTAAACCGTGGAGAACAAATACCTTTGCATTCACATTGTAAGTAGTCTTTCAAATAGCCTCTCCAAGCTGAACTGTGATAAGCAAATACCTTTGCTAACACGTTGCTAGTAGTTTTACCTTAGCCTCTCTAAGCTATGTCTCACACTGATCACTAATGAATCAAGGTTTCAACAATTATGTGTTTGGGTTGCAATTCAAACTAACCTACACTCAAGTTTCCTTAAAGATGCTAACTAATACAGACCTGGGAAACTTAGAGCGACTTCTTTCTCCTATTTCTTCACTTGAAGAGTATACAAATACAATACATTTTAAAACCAAGAAAGAAGATTTTTACACTTCGTGATTGATTACATAAATTGATGAACAATACAAGAAGTGTGGAGAGATTTTTCCAAAGATTCTACAATAATGCTTTCAATTTTCTCATCAGTTTACAAGCTTGGCATCTCCATTTATACATGTCTATCTTTATGACCGTTGCCTCTTTGATCTGATCTCCAAGTGACATGTGTATTTCCTTAGATGTGCCTTAGAACATTAGTCTAGAGAAGTAGGTTGACAACTTGTCCCATCGTTGCAGAAGCTATTGTAATGTAGAGGTTTTTGAAGTCCTCATTTTTCTTTTTACTTTTGGCCCGTGGTTTCTGAACTCCACCTCCTAGGATCTTGACTCATTTAGGCAGGAGAGATGACGTACCAGTTATAATACTAGATCTAATTTGAGATTTGAATTTTGAATTTTGAATCTCCCTCCATTTTTCCTCAGCATTCTTTGCTCCACTCTTCAATGAGCTTTCTAACGTTGTAGTCAATCACGTTGATTTTTATCTGATATTCCAGTCTTCAATGTTGATTGCTTGATGTTGATTTCTTGCGATTGTAGTGATTGATGGCTAAGTAACACGTTGCTCTTATACATGAATTGATTTCTTAATCATGAGTGTTCTTTCTGATGTCCCGTGCTACTTTCTGAAGATCCTTTCCTTAGTTTCTTGATTTCTGACTTGATCAGCTTCAGTCCTCCAGCATTTATGATTTCTATTCTCGAGATAATATTCACCTTTTAAACTTGATCTCCTCTCATGAGATAAACATGATTTCTTATGTGTAGTGAAATTATTCCCGATTCAGGTTTGCTTTAATATCGTTGGTCTGTGAACATGAATACGTTCTTTGCTTGAAATAACATTCACTTTCTAATTATTTTATTCTCTTCCCATGACATATATATCATGCTTGCGCATGCATAGTGAAACACTATTCTTGCATCGAGTCCGTATCATGCCTTAATCTATATACACTTACTTTGCTTGACTTCATATTCACTTTCTGATTAATTTAATCTCTTCCCACGAGATATAACATGCTTATACATGCAGAGTGAAATATTAATTTTGCTTAGGTTTGTGCAATACAGACTGGATCTACCTGTTAAACTTTGTCAAGAAACTCAAGGTAGCCATAAGTTGTTCTTCAAAACATTTTCTCTAAATTGGCTTTGTTGTCATTCAAAACCTTTTAAGCTTCATACTTTCAGTAGATATGTCAAAAAGAACTATGTCAAAACTCAAGGTAGCCATATTATGAAATTTTCTGAACTATGTCAAAATCCTCTTATTAAGAATCATAATGATACTTAAGTAGATATGATCATTAAAGCATTTATTTGCTAACAGCCTGATTTACGTTCAAAAAGAACTTTCTAAACCTCAATGTGGTTGAATAAAGAAAACAAGTAATACTTGCAGTATTGTATTCTGTTTAAAGAAATCTTATATAGCACTTTCTTTTTCTATGCTCCCTTTTTGATAATCAATGAAAATAATGCTCAATGACATATATGAAAAAACTTTTTGAGCATGATTGATGTAACACCCTAACTTTTAACCCAACTCTCTAGAATACATTAGGTTAAACATTAGGCTATTACTTCTTAATCTCATCATTTTAATAAAATACTTAGCAGAAATTATGGGTAAATTTTTTTTTTGAAAAATAAAGCAAAGTAAGAGCCACGAACTTAACTCGTAGAACGACATAAATATAAAACACGCGTAACAATCATTAGAAATCATAAAGTAAAGCATATAACCAAGGAACAACAATCATGATAACAAGAAAAACATTTCATTAATAATATAGTTGAAGTACATAGCTAGTCATACCCTAAGAACGGCAGAGCTTGTAATACAGCAGAAATAAAATACAACATAAAACAAGAAAGCAGAAATAAACCATAACTACCAGAGTGCACCTATGATGGATAACCGCACAACAAAAGAAGGTTTATCCACTCTACGTGTGGGTGTGTGCATTAAGCCTCCCCTACGATGTCAACTACTAGAATCCGGGAAATGGTGGAGTGTAACCAATCCATGGACGCAGGGTAGTAGGAGTGGGAACGCGTGAGGACTGAGCGTGAGTTCCTCGATAGGGGCGCCTCTCAGCTCGCCTAGCTAGCCTCGGCTGTGTGACAGTCTCCTTACTCTCGCCTCGCATGAACTGAGGTGTAAGAGCAGAGCTCTCGCTATACATGTGCGTTGGTGGGTCCTCAGATGGGTCGTCCTCCGAGCTCAGAGACCGAGGTACGTAGTCCTGGAAGTCTCGAGGCATCGAACTACCAGTATACGTCTGCAGAATCCTCTCATCTCGTGTCCGGGCATGCTCAAAAACCATCGCGTCATCGTAGGGTGACATCGGGGAGAAACGGTAGCTTTGTACAGGGTGTGCAAAGGATAATCCAATGAACATGAAGACTCGCACGGTACACTACCCCTCAAAATGATATGACCCGTGGTCCGAGTCATAGTGAACCTCCAAACTAGGTGTGTCAACGAAGACCACGAACATCATCATCGCTCTCTGAAGATGTGACAGAAGAAAGAAGAGAGAGGAGTGAGAATTCTTGCTAAAGAATCTCAGTAGGAGTCTCTTATCCTAGGGTTACATCGTTAACATCCTCAGGAACCTTGGGTTTAATTATGAAACAGTGATCATGCATATAAGATTCAATTTAGGGTTTTCCAAAACTAATTATCCAAGGTCTATTCCTTTTAGCATGCATCTTGATGATATGAATGCTGTAACACCCTAAATCTTAACCCAAGACTACTAGTACATACTTAGGTTAATCTTTAGAATATTACTTCTTGGTCTCATCTTTTACTTAGAAAATACTTAGCGGAAATATGGGTAAAATTCTTCTTTTTGGGAATTTAAAATCAAAGTGAGAGCCACGCACGAATTTTTAAGAGGAAGCATAGCGAAACATATGAGTAAAGCATAAAGAGGCACATCATATCATGGAGGCATCAACTGAAACATAGATATATATATATATATATATACTGTGCCTACCCAAAGGGCAGGACTATTCAATACATCGGGAAGCAGAATACAACCGAAATGCAATACAAGGAAATCATAAAAAGTAAATACAAGAGAAACAACACCTATACCCATGTGCACCTAGAGTAGACAACCTCATATACAAAAGAAGGTTTGTCCTCAACTATGTGGCGTGTGTGCACTAGCTACTACCCCTCCTATGTCTACTCCTGCTGGTCCGAGTACTGTGGGGTCGAGTCGATCCACTGACGAATCTCGGCGGGAGTGGTCGAGCGCATCATCGGGGCATGTCCACTGCGGCGAAGGCACATAGATGGCCGACGAGCCAACCTCGGCTGGACCACCGTGTCCTCTGTAACACCCTAATTTTTAACCCAACTTTCTAGAACACATTAGGTTAAACATTAGGCTATTACTTCATAGTCTCATCCTTTTCTTAAAATACTAAAGGAAAATTACGAGTAAATTTTTTTTTTTTTTTAAAAAAACACACAACAAAGTGAGAGCCACGTTCTTAGTCTAATCGAATAATAGGAATATAAAGCACACTTAACACTCATAGAGAAACACAGAAATGGAAACATATAACAGCTGAGCATAAATCATCACAACAGAGAAACGTTTCATTAATAACATAACTTAGAATACATAAGTAGTCATACCCTCATTGGGACGGGCAGAGCTTGTAATACAAATAGAAAGGAAGTACAATAGAAACAGAGAAACATAAAGTAACATAAAGTAAACCATCACTACCCGAGTGCACCTATAGTGAATAACCTCAAAACAAAAGCAGGTTTATCCAGTCTACATGTGAGTGTGTGCACTAAGCCTCCCCTAAAACATCTGCTACTAGAACCCTGGGAAATGGAGTGTAATCGATCCAAGAACGCATAAGGCGGCAGGAGTGGGCATACGTGTAGACTGAGCGTGAGCTCCTCATTAGAAGCCTCTCGGACGGATGTGTCAATGAAGACCACGAATGTTGCCATCAGTCTCTGAAGATGTGACTAAGCGAGAAAAAGAAGAGAAAAGAGTGAGAATCTTACTAAAGAATCTCGTAGGAATCTCCTATTCTAGGGTTACATCGTTCACATCCTCGGGAACCTTGGGTTTATTTATAAAAGGTGTTCATGCATATGAGATTCATTATTAGGGTTTATGAAACTATTTATCCAAGGTCCATTTCTTTTAGTATGCATCTTGATGTCATGAATGCAACATGTTTAAGCATGAATGTATGGCAATACTTGAGCACATAAATCAACAAATCACAACAATCTAGATTCATGCAAGTGGCATAAGGGCATATTACAACTCTTACTTTTCTCATACTTATGTGACTTAAAAGCATCATATCTCTTTTGTTCTTTTTCTCAAAAACCACCCTCTTAAAACATATCCACCTATTTCCAACCGATACACCACCCCGGCGATTTTTATCATAACCTCCTATCTCCGTCTCACCTAATCGCCTAGGAATGAGCTCAATCCTAACTAGTCGCCACTAGATTTAATATGGGGTAAAATGAGGGGGTAACATAAACATATTTCATTATTTGAAACGTTCTACTGGCCTCGAGTGCACAGCGAATTGTCCGCTTTGGTAAGGCTGCATCTGCACATACCCTCACGGATTTGCCTCATCCTCACCATAGCAGGAGAAGTACGTCTCAATGCTTGTCACATAAAAATATCCTGGGGATGCTCGGCCGAACCAGTGTCACCCAGGGTTTTCAACTCATATGGTACTTTAAAACATTTTTCAACCCTTTTAGGTTTGATAGAAATTGGCAAAGATAACGGCTGCTAAACTGAATTTCCTTCAAACCAAAATTCATGCCACAAGCTAATCACACAACTTAACATCTCAATAATAATTTCCTCACGTATCATCAATAAAACATTTTAGGGTTCATGCATCATCAAGCATATTCTTCTAATACATCATTCTCACATAGATAAACATCATAACATATATTTCAAACTCATCATTCTTACATAGATTATAGCATATATTCCAAACTCATCATAGCATATATTTTAAACACATCATACTCATATAGATAAAGCTCATGTATCATATATCATACTTGCATAAAATTAAGCATCATAAAAACTCAAGACTTCTTAATGTCTTATGCATCGACCCTTAAGGTCCTTAACTCACAATCTAAGTTATAAATCATCAAAACCTAGTCTCTTGGGAACCTATGAGGTTATAACTAAGTATTTCTCACCTCACACTATGGTCAAGAACATCTCTAGACCTCAAGGATGCAGAATTGAAAATCCCAACTTTACGGGTACCTAGGAGTCACAACAATGACTCTTTCTAAGTCCAGTTTGTTCCTAAAGCATCAAGATTAAGCCCTAAACCAATTATGAGTCATTCCTACACATTTAAACTAATTTAGAACCATGATTATCATTTCTAAACCTTGCTGGACAGAATCCAGAAAATTCCATCATTAAGGGATCTAAAATTCTCAAATTAATTCTTTTCTAGTTCTTAACTTATCCTATCTTTCACATATGAGTCTTAACATTATTTTTACTCAAACATAAGCATCTTATCATTATTAACACAGCTCATACAGTGGCCAAACATAGCAAGGCAGAACCGAAACAAACATCTCCATAAAAGACATGAAACACAATTTCTAAAGCACATACAATACTAGTTTCTCTTGGAACCTTTTTCAACTTTCAAAACTCATTTATGGACACTTTTATCACCTATAATCATAAAAATACTTAAGAGGGTAATAGCTAAATCATTTTTATCTCAAGAGGTCCTAAATTCATAAAACTTAGTTCTACATATTTCTTATACTTACATAAGCTTAGAAAAATTATAAAACATAGTTTTCAATACTTGGAAACACCAAAGCCTCTTAGGGCCGAAATAGGGACCAAAAGCAATAAATATTTTTAGACCTTTGTTGAGACAACAATGGGCAAGTCTTTGAGCTCTAGGTTCATTAAAGTGATAACATAAAAATAAACATGCTCATGCACTTGTTTTTAGTTTTTGCTAGAAAGTAAAGTGAGAGCATAAAATAAATATGTGATGCATTATATTATTATCTTTGATATTTAGGTGAGAACTTGAAACATAAACATGATAATGCATAGCTTGAAATATAAACATGATAATGCAAGCTCCTTTATTACCTTGATACTTAGTGATAACAAAGAAAGTAAACATGATGTGCAAAGCATAAAATAAATATGGTATGCATTATATGATATCAAGGAAAGTAAATATGATGTGCAAAGCATAAAAGTAAACATGGATGCAAGGTTCATTTTATGATAGTCTAGAGCTCTTATAAGACTTTAACAAATAGCAACCCAACACTCATCTCATCACAAAGAGAGCTTTAGAGTTCTTGAACTAAGTTCTCAAAGGAACTATGAGGTTCTTGAACATCATCATCAAGCTCAAAGTAAATAAACTTTCAAAACAAAACAAAACCCCAAAGATCAAGGAACCAAAACTGAAATATTAAAGGAAAGGAAGCAAGAAGAACCAAAACCAAAAATAGCAAGGAAAGTAAAGGTGTTTTTGAGCTAAAATCATTTTGAGTTAATAAATTAAGATGAAACTTAGAGAAAATAAAAAAAATCAAGCTCTAGAGGTTCCTTTGAAATGAACACATAGTCATCATCTAGGAGCTCTCATCATTGAGCTACATGTGCTCACCAAGGCCAAAAGGCCAAAACATCAAGGAAAAGAAACAAAGAAAGTTTCAAAAAGAAAGTCCAAGAGAAAACTAGAGAAAAACTCATTTCAAGAAAATAAAATTTAGAAAACACTCCTACCTAGAGTGAAGATGAAAACTTGAACTTTTTGAAAAGGAAAACAAGATGATAAACTCCTCCTTGGGGCAAGATGGCTTTGGCCTTGGAGAGGAAGAAGGAAAGGAGATGTGTTTCAAGTGAAGTTGTGTTTAGGGTGAGGTGTTTGAGAGCTTAGGAGGTGATTTGAGGTTGTGAGGTGGTGTTTGAAGGTTATGAGATGATTATGAGATGAAGATGAAGAACAAGATGAAACTCTCTTGAAACTTAGAGAGAAAAAGAGAGAATACAAACAAAGCTTAGAAAACTAAAAGTGTGCAAATGAGCTAAAGTGTTTGCATGTGTTTCTAGGAAAAATATTTATAGAAAATGAAAAAAATGAGAGCTCAAAGGGGAGGAGGAGAATTCATAGCAAAATGGGAGGGAAAGGAAGGAAAATATCTCTTACAAGGGGTCATACAAGCATGGTTTGAGGTATAGAGTTTATGATACAAAGTATGGCTTGATTTGAGTAAATTTCCTATCAATTTTGAATGAAATTAGGCTTCTAGAAGCTAGACATGGCTGGAACTTGTTCAACCACAAATAAATGAGGAAAAATGGTTTATTTCATTTAGTTATTCATTTGGAAAATCAAGCTTGATTGAAAATATGAGAATGTATGGTGTATATGACTTGAGGTATGGCCTTGGAGTGTTGAAAATTTGAACATGTGATGCATATGGAGGGGAGGAGTACACGGCCAAACCTGGACAGCATGGGGGAGATAGATTTTGATCATCTAATTGTGTGCTAATGGTAGGTTTAAGTGTGTATTAGTTTAGGTACAAGGTTAGCAATAATTAAGCTTAAGTTTAGGTGACTAAGAATGAGGTTTAAGGACTTTATGACAAGATTAGGAGTGCTCATACATCATTAGGAGATTTAAATTCATTTTTATGAGTAAACAATTGGAAACACAATTCCATGATTCAAGGAATTGGAGAGAGAAAATACTATTCAAGATTCCATGACTAGGAGTCTTGAATTTAAAATAGGATTTCAAGTTGTAATTAAGCACTTTTAGGTTCTAATCAACTTTAATAAATTATTTTGACTCAAGATTAATTAAGGAAATTAATTAACCTTTTATTAGAGCCTAATATTGCTTAGGTTTGCTTAATCACGCGATTAAGCGTAAAAACACGAAACTAGGGGCAAAATCGTAATTTTACACTAATTTAGCCCGGGACCTCCGGGACCAAAACTGAGGTCACAGATTACATAAAAACCACTTTTAAAACCATCTGGAGAAGTTTCGGGTTCATCTAGCACTTGCAAACGGGTAAAACACCACAGGGGCGTTTTGGTCATTTTGACTCGAAAAACGAGATTTTCAATCCCGGAATGGTACACGAGTCATCTAATCCTCTTCTAACATTGAGTTTGCCCTTTGAGTATTGCCAAACCGGCTTTCCTCAAATTTCGGGCCGAAAATGACCTAAGGGCATTTTGGTCATTTTTACTCTAACAGAAAAATCGGGGCGTTATAATTGATGAAATGACTTTTGAAATTCTTTTCAAAGCATGATTTAATCAACAGATACATATTCATTCAGAATATAGCATATTTCTCATGCTTTCTATGTTAGCTCGCTTACTGACTCAATTTTGATCATACTGTCACACATCATTTGTAGGTAAGCGTAACATACTTGAGAGGAATTTTAATTCTTCCTAACTGATCTTAGTTATGTTGGGACATGGTAAGAAAAGGTTTCTAAAGGCCACTAGAAACATTATGTACATAACCAATATTGATCAAGTTAAGTAGAGTCTTTTTAAGCATATCTCAAGTAAGTAAAGGATAAAGATGTGTTGATACCATATAAGCTTTTCATACATATCAATGGCACTTAGATAAATTCAAGCTTTAATTAATCAAGGATATGTGTGTGAACTAATTGTATTTGCGTGTTGATAATTTTGCAAGACAGCCACACTTTTTCAATCATTCTATATGATTAGCTAAGCATAATGATATATAGGCATTGATTATATACTATGACTTAAATAGATATTGTTCAGTGTTGAGAATGAATGTGAAAACAAGCAAGCATAGCATAAGCATGATGAATAAAACATTGATAAGAAACATATCAGAGGATATCATAGTATAGTAGCTGAACCAATCATAAACATGAAAAAAAAAACTATATTTTAGGTAATGTTCAAACTAACATAAATATAGACATAAATGAAAACAAAAAAAAATTCTGGACACCCCCTCAGCACGGCTCCCCCTTAATGTTGTTTGCACAGATTTTCTTCAATTTTTCTTCTTCTTCTCCTTTTGAGATCATCAAAAAAAAGTTATGGAGGAAGAATGAGGTACATTATTAACCTTGGCGCTTCACTTCTCATAGAATCTCCATCAGTAGAGCTTCATGCCTTCTAGAATGAGCTTCTAAAATATCTGGTCGTTCGAGGATTTCCTTTTGTCATGCAGTCGACTGTTGTGGATCAAGAGTGATAGCAGGATTCAAGGCATCTAAGGTTGGAGTTTGGAGACGAGATGGCAGAGAGCTTGACTCAGGTTGGTTAATATTAGGGATGTCTTTATGAGCAGACATGGATGCAGATTTAGAAGAGAAAAAAACAGAACTTGTTTCTTCTTCAAACTCAGAGCTCATGCCTGCTTTTCTTGATGAGCCCCCATATCTAAGGAGGACTTAGGATTTTTGCTTTCATCAGAGCTATCTTCAAGCATGATGATTCTTCTCTTCCTTTCTCTTCCTTCATCTAACTCAGCTGCCCCTTTCAAAGCTGCTTCTTTTATCATTTGACTTCTGCTTGTGGCTTCCGTTGTGGCAGCACCTGTTGGCTTTTTGAAGGTTCTAAATGAGTTGAGAGTGTATATACAGCTTTCTATGCATTCATACCACTCAGTTTCCAAAGGGTATTTTAGATATTGAAAGATCTTTGTGAGAAGAATGCCACAGGGAATAGAAGCATGATTTCCTGATACAGGTGAAATGGCTTGAAGCATGTGATCAAAGATAAGTCTAGGTAAATTTACCTTTCTTTTTTATAGCAGACAGAAAAGAAGCATGTAGTCCATCCCTATTAGCTTGTATGTATTCTTAAGCCTGGGCAGGAGAATGGATTAGATGAGAGTAAAAGTTTGACAAGCTTTCAAATTTTCTATTCGAATGGTTGTATCGTTTGGATGGTGTTTGGGAGAATCTATGAGACAATGTGATGCGTCTTTTGCTGGAATCCCAAGAGTCACGAACCAGTCACTCTCTGAAGAGCATCCGAGTCCTTCATCTGGGGCTTGTGTGATAATATAGAGATCATATAAATTGAGCTCCAAGAATGTATTTCTAATGTAGGAGATTAAAATGGAGTTAGACACCTATGCTAAATGGGAGTGGAAGGGAGTTACCATCCCAATATAGACTTTGTCGGTAAGATTTACAAACCCTTCCCATCCCTGAAAAGAGACAACTTCCCGTAGGATGAAGACTTGCATCATCACTTCCTTTGTCAAGGTTTTTCCAGGAGACACTGGACGTTGACCAAAGTTTTCAGCATAATGTTGTTGACAGATTGGTTCATCAAACATGTGAAATGCTCCCTTATAGATTGGATGATACTTTCATTCAGCCATTTTGAGAAACTTTGGAAGAAAAGATTGAGATGAGTACAGATGAGGTTTTAGGAGAAATTTTAGTGATGATCACTAAGGAGGGAAGAGAGAAAAAAAATTCGATGTGAAGGGGAAAAGGAAAATATCTTTAAGATGCATGTAGGAGAAGATAGAGAAGAGAGAGATATCGAGTAAGGAGTGGTCGGTTATTAAGTGACTAGACACGATGATCAGAAGTTGAAAAGACGTGGGAGAGAGAAAAGGATGTGATTTCTAGGAAAGTTTTCCCGCTTATTTTGACATATACTATGGATAAGCGATTTATCAACCTTGCTTTACTTTCTGAAGGATTTTACTTTCAGAACTTCATTTCGACCTAAGCGTTCCTTAGAGAGCCGTAAAAGAAGGTTGAGCTTATCTGACAATTTCTCCTAGAGTGAAGAATTTTCAAGATATCTTTATGTAAACTTTCAGACAAAGAAATGAAGAGGAGATTGTCCAAAAAAAAATTTAAATCAAAGTAAGATATGCTTATCATCAAGAGAGAGAGATATGGATTTTCAGTGCTAGAAGAGACTTCTTCTAATCAAAATCAATTACCACTATTATTGTAGGGTTCTAAACATACCTTTCAGTCTGATGATTTGTCTGGTTCATTTCTTTGTATGATTAGAAGTCCTGAATCTCTTAAGAATGGAAGCACTTTGGAGTTTCTTGATTCCCAATACTCTCATTTTGTTTCCAAGTGATCAAGCTTTGCATTTTTCAGCTCGGATCAGCTTTTGTAGTTTCTTGTCATGTTTCCTGAAGTATCTGATTCCAGGAGTTTACTTTCTGAAGGTGCAATTTCCAATTGATTTGCTGATCAAGAATTCTTTTTAGAGAAGATAGCAAAGTAATTCTTGAATACTTTTCATTAGCAAACTTTGATTATTTGGGAGTCTAGAAAGCTCTTCTTCTGATTTTCTTTTGAGAGAAAAAAAACCTTGATATAGCTCCTGAAAGAAAATCTTATCTTGGATCTCAATTTCTTGAGTCCATCTTGGTTAGTAGATTAGGAAGAATATTCTTCCTTGTGTGAGATAATAAAAGTGGCTGAGAAAACAAAATTTGATGAAATTGTATTTTCTTGTTACTTCATGTTTTCTCCTTATTTCTCATATATACTTTTCAAAGCAATGATTAAAAAAACTTAGATCAATGCAGATATTTAGAAGCTATAAGGAAGGATCCTCAAATTTTGAAAAGACTTTTTGAGATGTTTTGAGGACAAAGTAAGCTTATTACCCATATGACAATGATAAAGATAAGGACGAGTGTTTGAGTATACATACCTTGTGTGCTTCTGTAAACCATGCCTCAGGTTATGCACTTTAAAATAATGCAATTTTTATCTTCATTTTATCCTTCAATCTTTGACCTCTGCAATCGTTAGACTACTCAACCCCTAGAGGCCTAGCTCTGATACCACTTGTTGGTAAAAGAATGCACGAGAAGAGGGGTTAAATCGTGCTTTCTGAAAACTTCTTTCTAACCTGAAACAATTTTGAATAAATAAATCTATCAAGCTCGAGGCTTGAAGTGCAACAGAATGATGGTTAGTAGTTTCAAAAAGTAAGTTTCTGATGCATATTTAATTCACCCTTGGATCATTAAAATAATCAATGCATTATCTAAAGAGTTCAATAAAAAAAAATAAAAGTTTAGGGAGGAGAGAAATAAACACAAGAGTTTTTATACTAATTTGGCCAAACCTGCCTACATCCAGTACTCAACACATGTTGGGATTTCACTAACAACAATTTTCTCAACCTAAGAAAGTAAACAGATAGTCTTTACAATAGTCTTCCCAAACTCTAACTTGCACAGTGGCCAATCCCAACTGCGGCTTAACTGAGTAGTTATGTACTAGCCTCTCCAAGCTAAACTTGCACAGCGGACAACCCCAACTGCAACCTAACTGAGTAGTTCTATACCAACCTCTCCAAGCTAAACCATGATCTGTAGATATCTTCTACTGCCATGGTGTAAGTAGTCTTTCAAACAGCCTCTCTAAGCTGAACTGTGGAGAATAAATACCTTTGCACTCACGTTGTAAGTAGTCTTTCAAATAGCTTCTCCAAGCTGAATCATGATAAGCAAATACCTTTGCTAACACATTGCAAGTAGTTTTACCTTAACTTCTCCAAGCTATGTCTCACACTGATCACTAATGGATCAAGGTTACAATGGTTATGTGTTTGGGTTGTCACTCAAACTAACCTACACTCAAGTTTCCTTAAAGATGCTAGCTAATACAGACTTGCGAAACTTAGAGTGACTTCTTTCTCCTATCTCTTCACATGAAGAGTATACAAATACAAATACATTTTAAAACCGAGAAAGAAGATTTTTACACTTCTTGATTGATTGCATAAATTAATGAACAACACATGAAGTATGAAGAGATTTTTCCAGAGATTCTGCACTAATGCTTTCAATTCTCTCATCGGCTTTCAAGCTTGGCATCTCAATTTATACAGGTCTATCTTTATGACCATTGCCTATTTGATATGATCTCCAAGTGACATGTGTATTTTGTTAGATGTGCCTTTGAACGTTAGTCTAGAGAGGTAAGCTAACAACTTGTCCCATCGTTGTAGAAGCTGTTGTAATGTAGAGGTTTCTGAAGTCCTCATTTTTCTTTTTACTTTTGGCCCATGGTTTTTGAACTCCACCTCCTAGGATCTTGACTCATTTAGGCAGGACAGATGACGTACCAGTTATAACACTAGATCTTATTTGAGATTTGAAATTTGAATTTCGAATCTCCCTCCATTTTTCCTTAGCGTTCTTTGTTCCACTCTTCAGTGAACTTTCTAATGTTGTAGTCAATCACGTTGATTTTTATCTGATCTTCCAATCTTCAATGTTGATTGCTTGATGCTGATTTCTCTACGATTGTAGTGATTGATGACTAAGTAACACGTTGCTCTTGGACATGAATTGATTTCTTCATCATGAGTGCTCTTTTTTATGTCCCGTGCTACTTTCTGAATATCCTTTCCTTGGTTTCTTGATTTCTGACTTGATCAGCTTCAGTCCTCTAGCATTTATGCTTTCTATCCTCCAGATAATATTCACCTTTTAAAGTTTATCTCCTCTCATAAGATAAACATGATTTCTCATGTATAGTGAAATTATTCCCGATTCAAGTTTGCTTCAATGCCTTTGGTTCGTGAACATGAATACGTTCTTTGCTTGAAATAACATTCACTTTCTAATTATTTTATTCTCTTCCCCTGAGATATATATATATATCATGCTTGTGCATGCATAGTGAAACATTATTCTTCCATTGAGTCCATATCATGCCTTAATTTGTATACACTTACTTCGCTTGACTTCATATTCACTTTTTGATTAATTTAATCTTTTCCCACAAGATATAACATGCTTACACATGCAAAGTGAAATATTAATTTTGCTTAGGTTCGTGCAATACAGACTGGATCTACCTGTTAAACTTTGTCAAGAAACTCAAGGTAGTCATTGGTCATTCTTCAAAACATTTTCTCTAAATTGGCTTTGTTGTCATTCAAAACCTTTTGAGCTTCGTACTTTTTGAGTACTTTCTGAAGGGTTTTGGAATTTACACCTATAGCTTCTACCTTGGCTCAAATGCTTGACACTGCTACTGCTCCTATCTCTGAGCCTACTTTTCCTCCTGCTACCTCTGGTGCTGACATGTCATCCTCTCCATCTCCTGCTGATGCACATGCTGAAATAAAGGTTGAATCGCTCAAGTTTGGAGACATTGTACCCCTTGACATTGATGAGCCTTTACCTAAAGTTGTTCCCTTAACACTTGCACCTATCAACCTCCTCCATCCTCAACTGAGCCTTCATCAAGCTATCATTGTTTTGAAGAATGACTAGCATTTTCCCTTGAATTTGTTGAAATAGCAAACATTGTAAGCTGTAGAACCTTTCAGAAAGTATGGGCTATAATGTCTTCAATGACAACAAAGCCAATTTGATATGAAACTAGCAAACAAATCACCTTGAAATTCAGTTTTAGGGAAGGATATTGACGCCACACTCAAGAAAAGTTGAGAAGATAAGTGATAAGTCATGAAGGTTTGATTGCCAGAAGTTGCCTTAATAAGATCAAATTTAGTTCTTTGCCCAAGAACTCAGTGGAAGCTCTCACAATAGAGAAAACTCAGCATTCAAATTCAACTTGTATCTGCAATACAAGAGTTCTCCTATTTATAGGCTTAGTGGAGGTTGAAACATTAAACCTTTACTACACTCCCCCCTAAGACTCCACTAAGTATGAATTCTGCACCACTATCATGCATTCATGCATGTTACATTTATTTTTCACTGGTGCATCCATAAGAGTCCACTAATCCTAATAATAACTTAGTAACTCTCAAAAGACATAAAAACTCACTTCAAAAGACATCGCTCAAAAATATATACAAAAATACAAAGAAAAATAACAAAAATTGGACTTATTTATTTTCCACTAAGGCCCAATGTTCTTAACACATTAAATAGGTCACTTATAACCCATGAACACATCTTTGATCATGCATATTGGGCCTTTACAATTATGTCTTCATGTTGGCTCAATTTTACTTTCAAGTCGAAGAAATGTGATCCATTTAGTTGTTCCTTCCATTGTGCATTGATCCTCCTTTTCCTTGAGCTCTATTATTAAGCTTCCTAAAGTTTGCTTCTTTTTCTTAGTCTTGGACCTTGTCATGGGTCCTCCAATTCCCTTCAATGACTCTTCCTCCTTGGCTTTGTCTTGCAAGTTTGTAACCCTTCCTTGGTTCACATCACAATTTAAAGAAAATATTTTAAAGAACAACTAATGTCTACCTTAAGTTTCTTGACTAAGCATAATAGGTATTTCCAAAGTGCATTACATGGACTTGAGCGAGAATAATTTCAATTTATATGGGCAAACATGTTTTATCTCGAGAAAAGAGACTTAGCTTAAACAAAGTGAATATTACATTGTGTAAAGTACACTTACATGCATCAAGGAATGAAGCAAATCAAAACAAGAACAAGAAACCAAGGAAAAAGTCTTCAAAAAGTAGCAAGGACATTAAAAAGTACATTGAAGAATGAAGAAATCATGCAAGCTCTGAAAGTAATGTGTTACTCAGTCCTCAATCATTATAATCACAAATCAATTATCATCAAAAGGCTCAGATTGAAAACTGGAAGACTAAAGATTCATCAAGAGACTGATAGCACTCATCAGAAAGCTCACTTCATTGTGGAGTATTGAACGCTACAGGAAATGGAAGGAAATTTGAAATTCAAATTTCAAATCTCAAGTCAAACCCAGTTTCATAACTGGTATGTCATCTTGTCTACCTAAATGGTCAACTATCTTAGCTTCTAGAAGGAGGAGTTTAAAAACTATGATCAGAAAGTAAAAAAGAAGGACATCAGAAACCTTGTTACACAATGGCTTCTGCAACTGATGTGACAGGACTGTCAACATACTCTTCTAGACCACTCTTCCAAGACACAACAAATGATCTACACATGTCACTTGGAGATTTGATCAAAGGTAATGGCCCTAAATGGAGATGATGCTATGCTCAAATGCTGATGAGAGAGTTGAAGACAAAAGAGTGAAAACTCTAGAAAAATCTCTCCACACTTCCTATGATATTCTTCATATAATAATACTAGTTTTCCTTGAAGTGTAAAAATCTTCTTTCAAAATGCTTAGTGTGGTGTATGCTCCTCTCTGTAAGAGATGTTGGAAAGAACTTGCTCATGTTTCCCAAGTCTGTTGTATTGAATATTTGTAAGGAAACTTGAGTGTAAGTTAGTTTGAGTGGCAACCTCAATACATAACCTTTGTATCATTGATCCAGTAGTGATCGATGAGATATAGCTTGGAGAGGTTAAGGTAAAACTACTTGCTACATGATGATGGAAGCATTCCAGTCATCATGGTTCAGCTTGGACAGATTGGGAAGAATTACTTGTAACGTGGCTGTAGGGTTGTTTACTAGTCACAGTTTACCTTGGAGAGGTTGGTTCAAAATTACTTGGTTCAGCTTAGAAAGGCTAGGATAGAAATACTCAATTCAGTTTGGAGAGGCTGGTACATAACTACTCAATTTGTGACAGCAGGGGTTGTCTACTATTCACCAATAAGAGCTTGGGAAGACTACTATAAAGACTATCCAGTTTACTTTCTCAGGTTGAGAAAGTTGTTTAGTGGAATCTCAACATGTATTGAGTACTGGATGTAAGCAGGTTTGACCGAACCAGTGTAAAAATATTTATGTCATCTTTCTCTTCCCTAATTTCTTATTTTATGTTACACATTTTAACTTAATAATTGTTGGAATACTGCTAGAGTTGGAATGTTACTAATTATGAAACAACTAAGCACAATTCCGCCGCACTTCAAGCTCAATGCTTGATAGTATCTTTTGCTAATGTTTTAGATTTCAAAATGGAAGAAAGCACAATTCAACCCCCTTTCTCATGCACTCTTTTACCTACAAGTGGTATTAGAGCCACGCCTTTGAGGGGTTGAGCAATCAAATGATTGCAGAGGATAAAGATCAAAGGGATAGAATGGCATAGATCATACACACAATAGAAGGTTACTTATTAAACTAACCTTCTATCTCGGATAAGGTTCCAGCATTTGATAAGGTAGTCTTAAAAATATATGGAATCTCAAAGAAGAAGGTTGACAAAACAGAGCAAAGATAGAGTTCAGTTGAATCCCAAGTCAAGGTTCTACCCACAGGTACACTAAGCTAAGCTTAACATGACAAAATTAATACTAGTGACACTGGTAATGAATATGGGATAAACTGCATATACTAAAGAAGTCATGCTTCCTAAAAAGAATGAAAATTCCATAAAAAGGAAAAAGGTCTTTGACCCTAAAGAATCTTCATCTTAGAAGCAGCAAAAAGCTAAAGCAATAAAAGTTGCTAATACCTCTGATGAAAGAGGAAGAACTTGATAAGAAAAATTTATAAGGAGAACACAACATTCTCAAACTCTAAGCCTTGGATTCTGAAGTCTCTAAACTATATACGAAAGATCTCAGAAAATTATTTCTGATTTGAGAAAACTTCATGACTTCTAACATTTGATCTACATCATATGACAAGAGAACTCAAAGCTCTGATCTTATGCAAAGAAGTCAAGGGCCATTGTTTCAGAAAATAGTTCTAAGATATGAAGAGAAAATAGAAGTACAAAAGATATGTAGTCTTAATTACAAGCTATCTTTTTCTTTAAGGGGACACCGATCTGACAAATATTTCTTGAAAAAGAAATTTGCCAAAGAGGATAAGAAACATCTCTCTCAAAACTAACCATGATAGGCTCAAGAAAGTTAAGTACCAAAATGAAACTCTTCCATTGCAGGTATATCTAAACATTTCTAAGGGAACCTCAAACCCTTGTCAAAGTTCAAGGGAGGAATTTGGATATAGATGCTTAAGTTATTTAAATGACTCAAGATTGTCAATGAAAAGCATTCAAGAAGGACCTTGCAAAATTATCTCAAGGAATTGAACGAAAATCTTGAGATTTTAAGTCTCAAGAAATTTTCTAAAAACAAGCAGATGAAAGCTCCATCTTCAGAAAATGGGCTACAGAACTTCAAAGCCATAAGAAGACTATACTTTTGAACACAAAGATGAGTGAAAACCATAGCACCGCTAAAAATCTGTCAAACTGTGCTTTCATCTCGACCTTTGGATTTGATTATATTAAAGAAAATCTGAGTAATCAAAGTTGGGTGGATGTTATGCAAAAAGAGCTGAACCAGATCGATAAAAGCGAAGTCTGAATGCTCAACTAAAAGGGAAAGTCATCATGAGTACAAAAAGATGCTTTTATTTCTCTGAAGAATCTAAGCACTTGACTGAGCAAGGAATAGAATACCCATGTCCTCTCTGATGCCAGAGGTAAATAGGAAGATTATTGCAAATCATTGCACCCAGATGTTGTGGATAAGGAAACAGCTAGAAAATCAAATTTGAGGTATTTCAAAATCCCTATCCCTCTTAGTAATACTAGTGCTATTAATCTTGATTGACATCTTTATTCAGCACTCTAGATACTAGCCAGCAATGCCAAAACTTGTTTAAAATCATATTAAAAAAATGCTTTCATAAAACCTTCTCAATAAATATTTTTTGCTACATTACATTTAAAATTTCTAAAAACGTAGATAAATATTCATGCATAACATCTCTAGGCACTTTCTCTTCACAACGCTCAACTGAAGCCCTAGCAAAGCCATCAAATTACAAGTCCAGAAGATATCAGTTTGCAAAACTAGTCTGCCTCCAAGAACATAGGAGGCCCAATCATAACCTCAGAAAATGGAAGAAATAATAAAAAGGAAAAAGAGGTTTAGAAATTCGATAATATACATGCTCATGAGGTTCAGCATGCAGAGATGATCCTTTAGTTGAAATATCTCAACATGTCAAAGGGTCAAAAAGTAAGAAATGAAGCACAGAAAGTAAGCCCTTCAAAAAGTTATCTCAAGAGTTATAAATCATTCTTTTTGAAACAAAAGAAAAAGGGACATCTTTGAGTTTCTCTCCCCCATGTCCTTTCATCTTCAGTCCGCCACGTCTCATCACTTAAATAACCTACCACTTCTTGCACGTCACATTTTTAACTTCATCTTCCTCCACATTTTTCCTAAACTATTTTATATTCCTCTCTCTTAAAAGTTCTCTGAAACTTTTCATCATCTTCTAAACTCTCATAACTCAACCTAAATCGATAGCCTTATCCCTAACCACTTCAAGAATCAACCTTTCATTATCCTTGTCACCAATACAAATGGTCAAGAGCAGGAAACACAATCAACTTACCAAATAAGGAGTGTCCCTCTACATGTATGATGATCCACACATGTAGGATCATTATGAAAAGAACTTCATTTCAAGGAAAATGGCACCAAGGAAGACTTTGCAAAAAGATGTAATGTCGCGATTTTTCTATTTGAGCGTAAATGACCGAAATGCCCCTGAGGTCATTTTTACCCAGAATTTAAGGATGGCCGACTTGGCAATCCTCGGAGGGTTAACTCAATGTTTAAAGGGGATTGAAAGTGTTGTGATTGATGACAGAGGTGAAAATATCATTTTCTGAACTTTCAGCTCAAAATGACCAAAATACCCCTATAGCGTTTTACGCAGGTATTAGTGTCGTTTGAGCCCGAAATCTCTCCCGAGAGTTCAGAATGCTAATTATATGTGCTTGATGATAATTGTTTAAGTCCAAGTGTTCCCGGGCAGTGTTTGTGTAAAATTACCATTTTGCCCCTGGAATAGTGTTTTACGGGCTTAATGACGTGATTAAGGGAACTTAAGCAATATTAGGCTCTAATCGAAGATTAATTAATTTTGATAATTAATCTAGAGTCAAAATAATTTATTAAGGTTGATTAGAACCTAATATTGCTTAGATAAACTTAAAAACTCGAAGTCAAGATTCCATGTCATAAAATCTTAAATAGTGTTTTCTCTCTCCAATTCCTTAAATTAAGGAATTATGTCACTACAAGAATAAAGCTCAAAGACAACGTTTCAAAAGCGTTGCTTGAACATGGAAAAAACGTTGCCTTTTCTCAAAGGCAACACTTTCCGAACAAAGGCAACGTTTTTCAGGGGGTTGCTTATACTGGTGTTACCTTTTCTCTAAGGCAACAGTTGACAGAGCAAAGGCAACGGTCCTTAAAAAAAACGTTGCCTTTGTTGAATCAAAGGCAACGCTTTTGTTGCCAATCAAAAGCAACGTTTTTTCCACCCTTAATGCATTGCATTTTATTCCAACTTAAGACAACGCTTTATAAGCGTTGCCTTTTCTTTGGTCAAAGGCAACGGTTTATCTCGTTGCTTTTTCTTATTGTTTAGGCAACTTACGAAAAGCGTTGCCTTTTATAATATTTTAGGCAACTAATTTAAAACGTTGCCTTTGCTGATATTTTAGCCATCAATCAACAATTTGAGAGATTGACATAATGCCATTTTTCTTTATTTGAAACACATAGAACATGAGACATACATTAAAACAATGGTTCTCTTTTGTAAATAGAAATATGACTTCTACCAGGAAAAAGAAGGGAAAAAACCTATGGCAATGCTTATCTAAAGTCCATCACTATTAAGAGATCAAAATGAGTTCCAAGAGTAATTAGTTTTCTTTTATTTTTCTACATACTTCCTGATTCTCAAACAACCTGTCAAGGTTAAAGCTTTGCGATCTATAAATGAGCTTGAAAGCATTCATCAAGATGGATTTATCTTTTCTCTGTGTCACAAGATTTTCCTGCATGTCAAAGTGGATAAATTAATTATACAAACAAGATTTTTTCATTAGACTCTTTCTTGCATTATCAAGTTATAATAAGTAAATATTTTAATAAAAATAAGTAAAATTTTAACACCTCACAGGGTTATTTATAAAACAAAGTGCATGCAAGGAGTTGCTTGAGATAAAAACACAGTACCTTAGAATCAACAAAAGCAGTAGCTACATCATCTGTATTTACATCCTCTTCCTTTGTATAACATGGCGGCTTGGATCCCTTTTTGAACCTTTCATCTTTTAAGAGTTCGAGAATTTTTATCCTCTGTAGAAAGCAACCCATTATTAAAAGAGAAAAGTATATGCTTACAGTAGAAAATTCTTCAACCACATAAAATACAGTATAGGGTAAATAACATAATAGAAGCAGACATAGTGTAAGTGGTCATATTGCTAGCTAGTTAGTAAGAAAATTGTATAAAATTATAAGTAACTCTAAATAACTATTGTAACTCATAAGTGAATTGATATTTAGTGAACTTGGTTTATTGTGGAAAATTTTGCCTCTATCATAACAAGATTAGTATAACAACAAGAAGAATTAGGCAAAGACACGAGTATAGACCCAAATAGGAAAAAAGAACACATGGAAAAGCAAGAAAGCTTTCAGTTCAGAACTCACAACAAGAGCGTTTAGGTCGAGAATACTCTGCAGGAGTTTCTTTGCCTTGGGCAAAAAGCAAGACGGACATGTGAATTCAGCCTTTACAATTTGAAAACATATGCACAGAATTTTGACCCTCCATTACTAGAAAATTCAAGACTTGCTAAAGCAGAATATTCATGGAATAGATAAGTGATAGATTTCAATTCTTAAACTCATTGGATTATGTGGTTTCAAAGATATAGGATGCTAATCATTGCTAGCAAAGCCACCTGACAAGTATATAATAGGCAAGTATGTCCTAGAGTTTATTACATACTATGACAGCCTCGTTAGTGATGCCTCACTTAGTATCTAGTTGATAACTTAACCATTAGATTTCACTGCAATTTTCCACAAATTATTTGATCTAGGTAACCTCCTCCTTCCTCCAATACTCTTCCAAAGAAAATTGTAACTTATCATTTCGGAATGAACTTTTGGTGCCAGCAAGGCAGTGTTATACTTTATTCTGTTCTGGTTAGAATCCATAAAGATTAAAAAGTGTGGCCTACTTTGCAATAACAAGCTAAAAAGCCTAGGAACTAATTTCTCTTATGCTTTTCAAAATTCCTATTATTACAAAGATGACCTAAGAGCAACTAAATAAAACAAGCATTCATTCATCCAGCAAACTTCATATATTCTAAAACATCTTATCAACATATGGTAAAGAAATGTGTCTACCTAGGTTCTCGAGGACAATAAACCTGAACCTTCTCTCGAACATTATCAGAGACCTTTTGTAGTCTTGTAGTTTCCTAATTCATCATTAACCACTTGTTGCAACAATTAAATGTAGATGGTTTAACTTCACGAAAATATCTAAAACAGATGATTGCATCAGACAGCATTGCGGACAAATATCCTAAACATGTCAAAATTTAGTGATGCAGCAAGTTACAGGACAATATCATCATTCTACAAGAGCAGTTGTTCATCAATCCTTTTATCTCCAATTTAGATAATGCAGAGCTCTCATATTAGCTTATAATAATAACATAAGAAACTAACTTGAATGTCATGGATTAAGCTATGGTACTGCTATATTACTTACTTTCTTGTACAGTGCCACTTGATTTGGCTCATCAAAAGGCAAGTATCCAGCCATGAGTACAAAGAGAATGACTCCACAAGACCAGATATCTTATGCTGAAGCAAGAAATAACCAAGAATTTAAACAATTATGAGTCCTAAGTTTATGCAGGTGAAGTAAATCAGAAATACATAACATGCACATATGTTGAGTGTGTGGCAGATATCATCTAACTTGCTGTGCATATGTACTCAATCCAAAATCCGAAACTTTTAGTACTCCATTTGAGTCCAAAAAAAGATTATCTGGCTGCAAAATACACTAAATCTGAGTCTAATTCTTAATTTAACTCAAACTATAATAGGAAAACAAAAAAAATTTCATGTTATACCTCTATATCAATCTGTTAATGATAGAATTACAAGGAGAAAAAAAAGGATTAAGGAAGTTGATAAACCTTCAAGTCCCGGTGATACACTCCTCTACTATGGTAGTAATCAACTGCATTGATTATTTGTTGAAAATAACTTCTTGCTTCATCCTCTTTTAGTCTCCCATTTGTTGCCTAGAGAATCAAATTAAGAGGCAACAGAGTAATTCATCATATTTTGATCCACGATTCATACAAAACATCAATGTAGCATATGTGGATATATATATGTGTGTGTGTGTGTGTGTGAAATAAATGAGCAACTTACAATTTTGTCAAATAGTTCTCCATTAACTAACTCCAAGACAATATAAATCTTTATTTTGCTTGCCATCACCTATGCTTAAACGGAGAAACACATATTGACTTAGAACACAAATTTGACATTGAATGCAACTGACTGGGATAATTTTGGTAATAATTATGCAAATCTACAACAAATTGATTCTATATATAATACCTTGGCCTCAAACCAAATTTTCAGCAAGCATATACCACACACCTTAGGTATCAAACTCAAGCCCTCTCTATTCTCCAAGACAAAACAAAAACCTCAGACACATACATATAAAGCTGTGTGTAAATCACAACAGCATAAATAGGATTTGAAAACCATTTTTCCTAAACGAAATCAAACAAAAATCCACTTTCAAGAGGTTAACACAAACTCAACCCAAATGACCACTTAAAACTGAAAGTATATTTATATGCATATAGACATGTACACTCACCAAAAGCTCCATGCAACCCATCTGAAATTCTCAAAATATTATCGGTTTAATTTAAACTTAACCCTTTAGGTTTTCAAATAGAAAGCACAATTCCAACCTCAAAAGCTGAAGTCGTTGCATACATATATGAATACAGGCTTCCAAGTTCACTTTTCTTACTTCCAAAGGTCTTAATTAAACCAAGACTCAATTTATTATGAATTAGCATTGTAAAACATTACATGAGTATCAATGCTCACAAATCCAAATATATACGTACCATTACATATCTCAAAGGTAGCACCCAATTCAATTTTGCATTATAAACAAAAGTCATCTCCACGGCTAGCAATTAATCATTTGAATACTAAACACACAAATTTAACCCCAAAGCCCATGTACCCATACAAATCGTGATCTATACACACATATGAAACTAAGCAAATCATTGAATACAACGAATAAATTAATATTAATCGAGCAACTTGAACCAAATAGTTTCAAAACACAATCTAGAGAATTAAAGCACAAATATTCAACAATAACACAAGGAAGGCAATAATAAACGAAATCAGTCAGAGAGAGAGAGAGAAAGGAATTACAGGGAGAGTCGGTAGGGAGACGAACAGCATCAAAGGTTCTCAACACTAAAAACAGATCACTCCCTACTTTTGAATGGTAATAAATTAATCATCAAAACTCAACATCAACACAGATTCTCAAACTGAAGCGGCACGATCAACACAAAAATCATAAAGGTTCAGTGGATTGAAAACAAAGAATATACATGTTCAGCTCGAAATCAATGAAAATCAAATAGATCTAAATCATCAAAAAACAGAACTGAATAGTAGCATAAAATCTCACGCCATCACCGAACAAGATCCCATGGTGACAAAGTGCAAACAGCAAAATTAGAATCAAAATATAGAACATGCAAAGATGATAACAGACAGCAAAGAGTCAGTACCTTGAGAAGGAGCAGATCTGAAAATGAAGAGCAAGGTGTCACTTGTGTGGACGACGGTATTCGAAGCAACTAGCTAAACTGAAAATAGAGGAAGCTATGGTAGCGTGGTCGGAGAAATCTTTGGAGCAGAGCAGAGCGATGGTGGCGGTGGTGGCAGTGGTGAATCGGAGCAAACCAGTGGAAGCCACGGAGGAAACTTCGAAGCGAACTAGCTGCGGAGGAACCCGAGGAAAGTAACTCCAACCTGAGGAAGCTGTGGCTCGAAGGACGAGGTGGCTGTCCCCAGTGTGTTCACGGTGTGGCTGAGGCAGACTTTCACACAGTGGCAGCAAAGTCGCGAAGGCACTTCATGAGATGAAAAGGCATTCGAAGTAATGGCGGAGAGCTCGTGAAGGCCAAGGGATGAAAGGGATCTGAAAAGGATGAAAGGGATGAAAAATCTAGGGATTTGATGGAAGGTAGAGTAGTTTTTCATTTGTTTTTGGTAGAGTTTTTAGTTTTAGAGAAAGATCGATAAATTTTTAGTGGAAAAACAGAGTCAAGAGTGATGCCACTTAGTTTAGGCAACGGTTGAATTGTGGTGGTTGTTCCAAATTAAATGACAACATTTTCAAAACGTTAGTTAGTGATTAAAAAATTGTTACCTATGTGAACAAGATAAAGCAACGGTTTCAACATGTTGTCCTTTTCTTTTAAGACAACGTTTTTTAAGTGTTGCCTTAAAACTCGTTGTCAAAGCTCTGTGCTTGGAAAAGTGTTGCCTATATTGACCAAAGGCAACATTTTTGAAGCTTTGTCTTTAAAAAGTGTTGCCTTAGGCCTAATATGTTGTAGTGTGTTTGTAAATAATTATGTCATAAAATAAGTTTTGACTTCACTAATGAAGCAAGACCACTCCCTAATCATGTCTCAACATCCTTAATTACCCATTACTTTACCTAAACACTTACTTACAAACTCCTAACCAAAAGCTTAATTAAAGATACACCTAAACACATCTCTAAACCACAATTAAATGAAACATTTTCCTCCCCCTTGGCTGCATGTGGCCAAAGCCATTCCCTCCCCCTTATTCTTCACATGTTGAATTATTTCACACACAAAGAACCATACCTTGAGCCATACTTGGAGCCATGCCTTGAGCCATACTTGGAGTCATGCCTTGAACCATGCTTTAAACCATACTTAGCCTTACCTTTGAATGACCATTTGGAAAAGACATTTTCTCTTCCCCATGGCTCATGACCTACGGCCACTCCTCCTCCATTCACCCCTTCATATTTCAATTTTCTATAAATACCTATCTTAAGATAACTTGGTTTCATTTGCTCATTTTCTAGTTTGTGTCTTAAGAAATTCCTCTAAGCTTTCTTTCTTTTTCTTAAAGAACTCAAGAGTTATCTTTGCTTTCATCTTCTTCATCTTCCTCAATGAGTGACCCTCTTGCAACTTCAAACCACCACACAACCATCATAGACAATCATCCAAACACCTAAGCTTCCATTCTCACTCACAAAGCTCACACAAAAATACTTCCTTCCTTTTCTTCCTCCTTTGGCCAAACCTTCATCACCCCTTGGAGAAGAGTTTTTCTTCTCATTTCTTTGCAAAGAACAAGCTCTTTTCCTTCCAACAAAGAAACACCACTTGGTAGGGGTCTTTGTTTCTAAAAGCTTTATCTCTTACTTGATGTTTTGATATGAAAAAAGTTCTAGTTTCTCTTGGTTTAAGCTCTATTCCTCTATTTTTATTTTTGGCCATGAAGCTTGGTTTTGAAAAGCAAATTTTAGCTTGATGATGAGGATTCAAGATAATGATCTTGTGGTTATCATTTGAGAAACCTCTAAAGCTTGAAACTTGGTCTTGATCCTAACATATTTCGGTTTTTCCTTTCCTTTTTCCTTTGTTATGATTTCGATTTTCCTTTCTTTTTCCTTTGTATGGATTTTGATTTTTCTCTCTTTTTCCCTTACTTTGACTTCAGTTCTCAAAGAAATGTGGTTATTTGATTTATTCTCTTGATCCATTTCCTTGAGCTTGATGATGATGTTCACACCATAAGGTTTTCTTGAAACCTTGGTAAAAGAACTCTAAAGCTCATTTTGTCTTGCTAAGATAAGTTTGGGGTTGAGGTTTATGTTCCTTTAAAGTCTTGAATGAGCTCTAGTAAAGAATAAAATGGACTTGCATCCATGTTTAAGTTTATGCTTTGCATAGCATGTTTACTTTCCAATGTCATCACTAAACTCTCAAGAATCAAGAAATGAACTTGCATTCTCATGTTTAAATTTCAAGCTTTGCATTTCATGTTTATATTTCAAGTTATCATCTAAACTCTAAAGATAATAATGAACATGCATCTCATATTTGCTTTAAAGCTCTCACTTTACTTTAATAATGGAGAATAAAATAAAGTGCATAGCATGTTTAAGTTTTTGTTATCACCTAAAAATCCTAGAGCTCAAAGATTTGCCCTTTTTATCTCAAGTACAGTTTAGAAAATGGAGGCATTCTACGGATGCTAAATTTCGGCCTTGTGATGATGATGAGCTTAGCATAAGTTTCATTTAGTCACAAAAGTCAACAAACTATTTTTTAAGATTTTCTTAAGTATAGAAAAACTCAAAGAATACTATGAGTATGATTTTATGATTTAAAATTCATTTGAGAATGATTTAAAATAGCTACTGCCTCTGCCTTACATTTGTATGATTTTAATGAAATAAATTGATTTCTAAAGAGGTTTTGAAGTCCTAAAATGATTCCAAGGGAAACTAGTAACTTATGTGCATTAGAAATGTGATTTTATGTAATTATTTGAGATAAATATTTTGGCCACTATCTTGCTATTATGATTGCTGTGTGATGCTCTTTTAATATGTTAGAATGTGTAAAAATTATATTTGAGTGAAGCAAAAATTATTTTGTGAGTGTTAGGAACAACTAGTAAGTGGAAAGGATGAAAAATGTGAGTTTTAGATCTCTTAGAAACTAAAATATGGCTACTATTTTAGGAAGAGAAAAATCTGAAATAAAATGGTTTTAGAATAGATTAGAAGTGTAAGATTAATTTCTTAAGGTTGAAATAATTAATTTTGGTACCTTAGGAAAAGTCGAAACTTAGAAAGGGTAAAAAACGTAGCTTCTAGAACCCCATAATGGAAATATAACTTTTCTATCCAAACTGCATAATGTTGTTTGGTACTGTTTATAAGCATAAATATTAGTGAGAATTATTAGTTATGATCCCCTAGGTGCATAAAAGACTTATATCGAATGCTAGGATCATTAGATTGTAAATTTAAGACTTGTAAGAATCAAAAGCATAAAATACTGTAAGATAGGGGAGGCAATAAGAGTTAGTATTTCAGGTGAATGATTGTTTATTTGTATGACCTGTTAAGCATGACATTTGCATTAGCTGAACCCAGTCCCTTACTCCGGTATTTTGGGTAGGAGCATGCTTACTACTTTGTGAAAGTGTGTGACGATGTGTGCATATGAATATATGAACTTGAGACATGAGCGTTGTGTTAATTGTGGCATACTATGATGATAATGAATTAAGGAGCATGATTTGCATGAAATTGATGAGCATGAAGCATTAAGTGAAGTGTCATGATGATATTTGAGGTCATATGTTTATGTTGCATTCTTGCATAGCATGCCGAGATGCATTTCTCCTATGGTGAGGAGATAGCAAAACCGTGGGTGTATGGACATCGAGCCTGCCGAAGCGAACAATATTACTGTGTACTGGATGCCAATAGATGCATTTTGAAGAGGACCCTATAGACATAGGTTATCCTTAAGCCCCCTATATAACATCCTAATGTTTTTTTTAGAAAATAATTGAGGCTTTAGTAGTAAGAATATCAAAATTTTGGTGTACACAAAAATGATGAGAACAATGTAACGAACGTTAAAAAAAAAAAAAAACATGAATAGTGTTTTGCAGGCCCCGTAGACCCATCGGAACAGCTGAAACCTTATATTCAAGACCTGAAGGTGCCCGAAATTTGGAAATTATAGGATTAAGGTTAGAAATAGGTAGGAATAAATATTTTATACTTAGAATTAATTTTCAAGCAATAGTGGATTACCCGGGTACACTGTTTTACCCGTTTAGTAAAATTACGGTGTGTAGTTTTTATACCGGATGAAGCTACCAGTGCAAGCTTGCCACCTAGGGTGACAAGTGTATGGTCTAGAGCAATACATATCCTTTCCTTTTTCAAGAGCCAATGAGAATGCTACAAAATTTCAAAGAAGATAATTCATAATTGCTAAATTATATACATTATCTTAATATAAATAAAATCAAAATTCTCATAATTATCATCTTCATTCTCGGCCAGCAATCATAAGTGCAGAAACTCCATTGTTGTCTCCACAAAAACCTTGAGAACTTGATTTCCAACCTCAAAATCATAAGCCTAAACTTGTCAAAACCAAAATCTTCCTTCACAAAACTTGTTCCACTCCTCAATATCTACCAAACTAACCGATTAGAATTTGAATCCATCAACTTTTCATACCTTAAGAGCCCATTATCAGCTGTTCAAGGAAGGGTTTGGTGTGGGTTTGAAGGCTTGGAAGTGAAGGGAATCAATCTTGGAGCCAAGATCTTGAAAGCTTCAAAGTGTAGGGTTTTCTTTGGCCTTTTTCTTTCCAAATTATTCTGTAAAAATTTTTTGGTTTTATTCCAAAATTTATGGTTATATTTGATGATAATATATTGATATTGATGTGTTAATTTTGGTGGAGTGTTTGGATGAGGTTAAATAATGATTTTTGTCAAAATAAGTTTTGGCTAGGCTGCTGAATTTTCGGATTTCAGCAGGACAAGATTTGTTCATGAATTTTCTGGTTCAATTCTAGTTGTTTTTATGAGTTATAAAAATTATATGTTGAAGCTAACATCGTAAGGAAACTCTGATAATTTTTGTGGTGCATAATAAAGAGTTTTACTGCCTGAGAAAAATCAAGAACCAAGAGTATATCTATGCTGGCTGAAATCTTGGTACTGGAGCTGTGAATTTGTATAAATTTTTATTTATAGCAAATGATGGAGTTATCCTTTGAAATTTTTACAGAGTTTTGTAGACATCTTTAAGTATAACTGTGATTTTTATTTTGAGTTGTTTCTATCATTTGCTAAAGTTAAAAAGTGTGTGAATCCTATTCCGAGCTGTGAAAAAGTGGCCTCTGACCACTAAAATTGTAGAATTTATTTGACATGGTTCTAGTATTCTGTTTGCTATGAAATTTTTACAGGGACTTTTAGACACATTGAGGTGTCATAGAAAATTTTTATGGCCAGTGAATTGCCCATTGGATATGTGAATTAAATGTTGTCACCATAATGGTAAATCTGTCAAGAAGCTGGAATGGTGAAGATGTATTAAGTTAATGATAGAAATCTATTTAATCCAAGTTTATATCATATGAATGTATGTTAATTGTTTGAAAGGCTTGTTTATAAAGTATGAATGAGACTCCAATGATACTGAATGCCTATATCTGGGATACAAACCTGACTTTGAAATAGAAAGGTCCACGACATGGTTGTATGACAAAAGAGAATATGTGAAATTTAATGGTGCATGTTTTAACATACGGGGAAAATAGAAAGAAGGCTTATGTGTGATAGAGAGGGAAGGCAAAAATAAGAACTTCCCAAGAAATTTTATGAGTCGATAGACTTATCGACTAGGAAATAGAACTGTGTGTGATTCAGAAATGGAAAAAAATGAAGTCTGATGATCACGAATAGGAATGAGCTCATGTCCTAGCAGTCTATGGTCCTCTGAGGAGTTATCCACTACATATGTTACCTGATGTGAATCTAAGCCTTCCCTATGTTAATAAAAAGAACTACTACACTAAGTTGAATTCTATTTGATATAAGAGAAACACTTATGATTAATACCATTTTGCATATAATTTTCTTTGACTCATGTATGCTAATATTGATATATGTGATCTAACATGATGTTTTTCTTTATTATTATAAATGCATTTACTGTTTATATTCTGTCTGTATGTAAGGGGTTACTCTACTGAGAATTTTATAATATTCTCACCCCTATTTGTGTATATGCTGTATTGTGCTCAGACTCTGCAGATGCCTCTGGCTGAGGAGAGGCCATCATACCGATGGCCAATGGTTTCGCTTAGGAGGACATGAGACTTACGTGGGCTTTTGACTTGTATGTAGTGTAGTATAGTGCCAGGAACTTACCAGCTTGTAGACTAATTGGTGTTAGATGTCTTAGGTCCATTTCTGTGTGTTTAGTATTTTGTTGGACCTTGATATTTGAGCAAGCTTGGTAGATCTTTTGATAGTAGTTCTGTGTTGTATTATAAGTGAAGTGACTTAACTTCAAATATGGTATGTATTATAGAAAGCGGTATGTAAAGTAATAATATATGTACATTTTATAGTAGTTTTCTTTATAACTCTAGAGTTTGATTTATCTTATTTCATTTCATTTGACTAGTGGATATTATAGAAAGGAAGTGATACTCTTCTAATTACAATGTTAATGCTCGAGTAATACATGGTAGTTAGGAGGGTGTTACATTATGGTATCAGAGCCGGACTATCCTATAAGCCTGAGGATTGGACCGCTATGCTTTCTTAGAAATTGTCATGCATTATGACTTTATATATATGTGTATGACTGCTGATTGGAAATGTTGTGGGTTCTTTGTACACTTTGCTTGGTATTGAGACTGATCAACTCAATATTTTCGTTTGGTGTGATAGGAACCAATGACTTCGAATCGGCGAACTAGGAGTGGAGCTGGAAACGATGCCGACATGATGAATACTTTTCATGAGATGGCGGCTGCCATGAGGGAACAAGCTACAGCTACTACCCGAATGATGGAGCAACTGAACCGCAATGAAAGGCAAAACCCAGTTGATAATCCTGTAGTGAACGAAGTCGATGTAGAATATCAGAAATTTGCCGAGTTCAGAAAGGCAAATCCCCCTCCATTTCGAGGAGCTCTTAATCCCTGTAAAGCAGAAGAATGGATAAAGGCCATGGAAAAGATTTTCTCCGTTCTTCCTTGCACAGAGATCCAGAAGGTGGCCTTTGCCACCTATATGCTAGAAGCAGATGCAGATTTTTGGTGGGTTGGCACCAGGGATTATTTGCAGCTTCCCATCTGTAGTTACCTGGACTATTTTTAAGGAAGCTTTTTACCATAAGTACTTCCCTATTACTGTGAGAAATGCGAAGGAATTGGAGTTCATGGCTCTCAAACAAGGACCTATGAGTGTAGCAGTATACCGCCAAATTTGAAGAGCTCTGCAAGTTTTCTACAATTTATCAACGTGACCGAATGAAGTTTGGAAATGCATGAAATATGAAGGAGGTCTACGAGAAGATATAGAAGCAAATTGTAAGTCTCTTGGAGATTAGGGACTATCCTACCTTGGTAAATAAATGTCGACGTCAAGAGGAGTCCAACAGAAAGCTGACAAATTTCAAGTATGCCCAAAACAATGCTAGAAGGGGATTAGCACCTCAAGGTCCCCGATTCAAGCCTGTTAACCAACCTCGGAGAAGGTTTCCACCCAACAATAACAACAACAACAACAAAGGAAAACAACTTCAACCTTTAAGACCCGAGACAGGGAGAGATTGCCCTAAGTGTGGGAAAAATCATGGGAATCGACCTTGCTGGACAACGCAAATCATTTGCTTTGGCTGTGGGAAACCAGGACATAAGATATTTGAGTGCCCTACCAAGAAAGGTCATCAGCCCGCCTCCAGGCCACAACAACATGGGCGCGTTTTTACTATAAGTGCCAAGGAAGCTTCTCAATCTGCCGATCGATCCGAGGTAAGTGTGAAATAAATGGTAATGTCCTAGATATACTGTATGATACTGGTGCCACTCATTCTTTCATATCCCATGACTGTACGAAGTTGCAATTATCTCGTGTCTGAACTACCTTATGATCTTCTTGTATCCACTCCTCTGCTGGTCCTATTAGGACTTGTTATACAATGTAAATATTCCTCTTCAAATAGGTGCTAGAGACTTTCTTGCCAATTTAGTTTGTCTTCCTTTATCTGGTCTAGATGTAATTTTAGGTATGGATTGGCTAGTACCCAATTATGTCCTTTACACTGTCCAAATCGAGTGCCATATTTCTTTCCACTCTACCCTCCATTCCTGTGGTTCCTTTTTCTTTTTATTTGAACCTTGTAACATCCAACCCTAGTAAGACAGATCGTCAGAATATGTTCTCCTTTCTACTAGTGAAACTGAATGTGACTACGAGTTGAGCAAGATTCCAGTGGTGAGAGAATATCCAGATGTTTTTCCGCAGGATATTCCGCATTTCCTCCCGAAAGAGAGATTGAATTTTCCATCGAGTTGGTTCCAGGAACGGGTCCTATTTCAATTGCTCCTTATAGGATGTCCCCTTTGGAGTTGAAAGAATTAAAGTCCCAAATTGAAGAACTGTTAGGGAAGCATTTTATTAGACCAAGTGCCTCTCCATGGGGAGCCCCTGTTCTTACCGTGAAGAAAAAGGATGGGGGTATGAGGCTTTGTGTAGACTATAGGCAATTGAACAAAGTGACAATAAAAATAAGTACCCCTTGCCAAGAATTGACGATCTCATGGATCAATTACGAGGTGCAACTGTATTCTCAAAGATTGATCTTAGATCAGGGTACCATCAGATTCGGGTGCGGAATGAGGATATACCTAACACTGCTTTTAGAACTCGATATGGGCATTACGAGTATAGGGTGATGTATTTTGGATTGACTAATGCTCCGGCTGTATTCATGGATTATATGAATCGAATCTTCCGCCCTTACTTGGATAAATTTGTAGTTGTCTTCATAGATGACATACTTATATATTCAAGGACTGAGGAAGAACATATGGAGCACCTTGGGGTTGTGTTACAAATCCTAAGAGAGAGAAAGTTGTATGCTAAGTTGTCGAAATGTGAATTCTGGATGGGAGAGGTTAGATTCCTAGGTCATGTAGTATCACGAGGAGGAATCTCTGTAGATCCCAAAGTAAGGTAGAATCGAGACTCCATTGGGAACGACCAACAACGGTGACGGAGATTCGGAGTTTCCTAGGGTTAGCTGGATATTATAGGCGTTTTATCATGAATTTTTCTCAGATAGCATTACCTTTGACTAAATTAACCCGAAAGAATACTCCATTCAATTGGACACCAGAGTGTGAAAATAGTTTCCAGGAGTTGAAACAAAAGTTAACCACGGCTCTAGTCCTAGTATTACCTGATCCTTATATACCCTATGAGGTTTATTGTGATGCTTCTAGTAAGGGTTTAGGATGTGTGTTGATGCAAAATCATAACGTGGTTGCCTATGCTTCTCGACAGTTGAAACCTCATGAAGTAAACTATCCAACCCATGACCTTGAACTTGCAGCTGTGGTTTTTGCCCTAAAGATCTGGCGACATCATTTGTATGGTGTGCAGTTTAATGTTTTCTCTGATCATAAAAGTTTAAAGTATATTTTTGATCAAAAAGAGTTGAATATGCGGCAAAGAAGGTGGATGGAATTCCTCAAGGACTATGAGTTTAGTCTGAATTACCATCCAGGCAAGGCAAATGTTGTTGCCGATGCTCTGAGTAGAAAATCCTTAAGTATAGCATGCTTGATGATTAAAGAGACGGAGCTAGTTGAAAATTTCAAGGAACTTAGTTTAGACATGTCTGTGAACCCTCAGGGTGTGGTGCTAGGGCAAATAAAGGTAACAAGTGAGTTCAAAGGACAAATTTTAGCTGCACAACGTGAAAACCCAGAATTTCAGGAGATATTAAGATCAATTCATGCAAAGAAGTTGCCAGGATTCACTCAAGACCAACAAGGTATATGGAGATACAAGGATAGGGTATGTGTACCCACAAGTGGCGATCTTAGAAAGAAGATCTTAGAAGAAGCTCATAGGGGCGAACTTACTATACATCCAGGCATTAGTAAAATGTATGCGGATCTCAAGAAAATGTTCTGGTGGTCGAATGAAAAAGATATAGAAGAGTGTGTCGTGAAGTGTTTAACTTGCCAAAAAGTTAAAATAGAACATCAAAAACCAGTCGGGACCTTGCAACCCTTAGAAATCCCGGAATGGAAGTGGGAAAGTATTTCTATGGACTTTGTAATGGGTTTGCCAAGGACATCATCAGGTCATGATGCTATATGGGTTATAGTAGATAGATTGACCAAGTCTGCTCATTTCTTATCCATTAAGGCTAATTTTCCTTTAGATAAGTTAGCTTCCTTGTACATCCAAGAAATAGTAAGACTACACGGTGTTCCTTCCTCGATAGTTTCTGACAGAGATCCAAGGTTTACTTGAGATTTTGGGGAACGTTCCAAAAGCCTTTGGTACCAAACTTTGTTTGAGCACGCCTATCATCCCCAAACTGACGGGCAAACAGAATCTAACCATACAAACCCTGGAAGATATGCTAAGGGCATGCGTGATTGAGCAGAAGGGAAGTTGGGACAAGTTACTCCCATTGGTTGAGTTTGCTTATAATAATGACCATCACGCTAGTATTGGCATGGCCCCGTATGAAGCTCTATATGGAAGAAAATGTCAATCCCCATTGTGTTGGTATGATTCGGGAGAAGTGAGACTCTTTGGGACCCGATCTTGTTAATCAAACAACTGAGCAAATCCGTAAGATCAGGAGCAAGATTCTCACCGCACAGAGTCATCAAAAGAGCTATCTTTGATACTCGAAGGAAACCTTTAGAATTTCAAGAGGGAGAACATATATTCCTGAAGGTCATGCCCACTACTGGAGTAGGTAGGGCCCTTAGAGTTAAAAAGTTGTCACCTAGGTTTATAGGTCCTTTTCAAATTCTTCAACGAATTGAGTCAGCTGCTTACCAGATAGCCTTACCCCCACATTTATCCAACCTTCATAATGTCTTCCATGTATCTCAACTTCGAATGTACCACCCAGATCAAAACCATATCATTGAGCCCGAGTCTATACAGTTAAGGGATGACTTGACGTTTCAAGCCCCTCCTATTCAGATCGTTGATAGAGAAGTCAGGCAACTTAGAAATAAATCTATGCAACTTGTAAAAGTGGCTTGGGGTGGACCTGGAAACGAAGAGTATACATGGGAACTAGAATCAAGTATGAAGACAGATCATCCGGAATTATTTCCAGGTATGAAATTTTGAGGGCAAAATTTTTTTTAAGGTGGGGAGTAACATGTAACGCCCGGGGACGAGGACGAGGAGTGATCGCCGGTGCAAAGAGGGCACGGACAAGGAGCGGCTCCTCGTAAGGTCCTCTAAGCGGAGGGGTACATGAATGAACCGATTACACACCCGAATGAGAGGGATCCTAAGACTGTATAGGTATGGGACTATACAGTTGAGGAGGGCTTATATGAATTGATTTGCACTACCTATACCAACAAGATGCATCTTCTTTTCGGTAGCCTAAACTGAAAGAACTCCACAGTTAAGCGTGCTTGACCTGGGGTAATTTTGGGATGGGTGACCTCCTGGGAAGTTTTCCTAGGAAGTGTGTGAGTGAGGACAAAGCATGCTGAAAAGACCCGTGTTGGTTTGTGGGGACAGTCGTCAATCCATAAAGCAGCAGAGGATGTTACAAATGGTATAAGAGCCTGCACCTCTCCCAGTACGGTGTGGTTCGGGGACGAACCAAAGTGAAGTCAGTGGGCATGTAACGCCCGGGGACGAGGACGAGGAGTGATCGCCGGTGCAAAGAGGGCACGGACAAGGAGCAGCTCCTCGTAAGGTCCTCTAAGCGGAGGGGTACATGAATGAACCGATTACACACCCGAATGAGAGGGATCCTAAGACTGTATAGGTATGGGACTATACAGTTGAGGAGGGCTTATATGAATTGATTTGCACTACCTATACCAACAAGATGCATCTTCTTTTCGGTAGCCTAAACTGAAAGAACTCCACAGTTAAGCGTGCTTGACCTGGGGTAATTTTGGGATGGGTGACCTCCTGGGAAGTTTTCCTAGGAAGTGTGTGAGTGAGGACAAAGTATGCTAAAAAGACCCGTGTTGGTTTGTGGGGACAGTCGTCAATCCATAAAGCAGCAGAGGATGTTACACCCTAACCCGCACTCTAGGAGTTGGGATATATTTATACTTATCTTAGGATAAGCTGAAAACTAGCGATGATTAGTTAGATATGAGCTCATAACCTAGAGATTCTCAAAAGAGAAAAGTTATTAGGGTGGCCCTATGAGAGAAATAAATGATGCAAGTAATGTCACATAAGCAAAGGAAAGAGAATACATTCATATGAAAGTTTTTAACCTTCTTGATACTATATACATGAGCATGTTTCTTATGATTTGTTTAAGTGATAATTGCATAAGTTTCTGCCATACATTCATACTATGATATGCTGCATTCATGATATCAAGATTCATTCTAAAATAAATGGACCTTGGATAATTATGTTTAAAACCTAATAATGAACCTTATGCATGCTCACTTTTTTTTTATAATAAACCTAAGGTTCCTGGAGACGTAGACGATGACACTAGGATAGGAGGATTTCCCTACTGAGATTCTTTATCGAGATTCTCACTCCCTCTATCTTTCTTTCTTTCTTTCTTTCCATTATGTCTTCAAAAGGCGATAGTTTCATTTGTGATCTTTGTTGATACTCCAGTTTGGGAGGTGTACTATGACCTAGATCATCGTTCATACCACTTTGAGGGTTGCTGTGCTGTATGCATTTTTGCAAACATGGGACGCCTTTTTGCCTACCCGGTTTCCAGCTTCAGGTTCATTCCCACTTCCGCTTATGGTGACGATTTGATCTTTGAGTGCACTCGACCCCACGATGAGCAAACTTGACGTGCTTGCCCCACCGCCTTGGCAGTTCGCGATTATCCCGAGTATGTTCCCCGCTCGAGACGATCAGAGACCGACCTGTCTAAGGACTCTCCCACACATATCTGCTCTGAGAGTTCTGCACCTACGGCACCCATGGACAAAGGTAGAGGCAGCGAGGACACGGTGACCCAGCTTAGGCTAGCCCGACGATTAGAGATGCGTCCGCACCGTGGAGGCCATGTTCGTCCCCTATTCCGCCTGCATACACTTGAGGAGCTTGCATAGTTCATTGGGTACATACCCCCATCGCCGGAGGATCAGCATTGCCAGTAGATCTCAATGGAGGATCTGTTTGAGTGCCCAAGTTATCACGAGGATCCCCCTTTTATGCTGTATCTTTTGTTAGGGATATCATTAGTTTTGAGGACTCATAGAACTAGTGAGAGGGAGCTGTAGACGGCATCTGGCATTTTCTTATTCCCATGTATTTACTGATTTCATGTATTTCCTTCTGTTGATTTTATGTATTGAAAGCTCCGCCCACTATGTATGGGTGTGACTTTGCTTATTATAATTTCTGTTGTATTATGAACTATATGCTATTTAATGTAATTGTGTTTCATGTTCATGATTGTTGTGTTTTAGAAATGTGCACATATGATCTGCTTTTCCTGTTTACCTTGATTGTACTTAACGTTCAGTTTATGTTAGTACGCGCGGCTCACATTTTGTTTTATGTTTTCGAAAAAGAACATTTACCCATAATTTCCACTAAGTATTTTAAAGTTAAAGAATGAAGCAAAAGAGTAATAACTAATAATTAACTTAAATATGTTTTAGACGTGTTGGGTTAAATATTAGGGTGTTACAAAAGATCTTCTTGAAGAAATATCAATTCTTGATGAAGTGTTTTCGTTTAAAAAAATGGGACAAATATCTAGAGATCAATGAATGAGTCTATCCAAGACTAGTCATTGCCTTCTACTCCTATCTGGAAGGAAACCCAGCATCATCCTTAAATGAGGTAGTGAGGGATTATGGGATCAAGATTACATCTTCAAGACTTGCCAAGATCATCAAAGCATCAAATTATGGACTCATCTGCAACTCCTCATCTAGCTGGGCTCACTCTTTGGGAATCAATGAAGGAGAGATTTCAAGGTATCTAACTAACTTTATTCTTCACAAGCCAAATGAAGTCTCTACTGCTATGCTTAATGCTAGGGCTAGGAAGGTGTATACAGTAGTGCAATTCTCTATCCTGCCCTGTATAGGAAGAACAGATGCACTTGTAGGAAGAGTATTCTTACATGCATCAAGCAATGAAGCAAATCAAAACAAGAACAAGAAATCAAGGAAAGGGTCCTCATAAAGTAGCACATGACATCAACAAAATATGAGATTCCAAAATCTTGAAAATGTGGTAGTTTCATCAACCCATAAGTCGTGTACGACAATTTTGGTAAACTTGATAAATCTAATATTTTCCAATAAATCTATTCATGAATATATAGACCATTTTCATGACATACAACAAATTAATCATGGTCTCATGGCTTTCTTAAAACACATTTTTTATGCTATAATCATAAATCATAATTTTTGCTAGCTTGGCATAATGTGTAAAACCATGCTCTATACATATTTTGACATCTAAATTCATGTTTAGTAATGATAATGCTACAAATATAATCATAATGATGAAAATAAGATCACGAGTTTAAATCTACTCACTATTTGGAGTCGCAAGTGTGTGGGTACTATCCACTTTATCTTGGAGACTAGGAATGGTACCAATAACTGCCAAAGAAAAACATAGACATATGAATAAACTATAACCTTATTAAAATAACTCTATGAACATTGTAAGAGTATCCAATCTTGATAACAACTAAGAAAATAAACACCCTAACTCATAAACATGAAGGAAATGAGAGAAACCAAGCATGAACAATCTTTACCTTGAAGATTGGAGGAGGTATGATTGAAGTAGGAAGAGAGTGAAAAGGTGGAAGAAGAGTTTGGAAGGGTTAGGATTTGGAGTTTTGGAGTAAAAATGTGTGGGGAGGGGTTTTATATAGGGAACATGGATCTTTTAATAAACTTCATCATTTTGGACGTCTGTCAGCATCTGAGGTCCTTGGCGCAATGAACTTGCTGTAGCGAACATGTTTGCACGGATAATGCAGACTTCAATAGTATGATGATTTTATGCAATATGAAGGTTTCTAGGGCACCCAAAGGTTGTGCTAGGCTTAGATAATGACACGTGAACCTAAGATATCGCAAAAATCCTTTCATTTCTAGCAAGCCACAATCTCCGGATGTTAAAAGAAATGAGACTCAGAGAGAGAGAGAGATTATTGGGGTTCTGGTTAAAAATTTGTATGCTGATAATGTAAAATTATTTCAAGTGATCATCCAATCCAATCTAGTACTAAAAAGCCCAAATGCATAATGAGATGGAATATTTTAAAACTCCATTATTTAGATATTTAAAAAATGGGTGGAATGGAATGGAGGTGGATGGAATGGATTCTATCTAATTCCATTTTTTCTAATTGTCCTTCTTCCTTTTAATTTGGGTAGAATGAGATGGAATCCCTTGTTTTCTTGTTTTTTACTTATAAAATGACCACCATTATGCTCCATTCTATTATTAAAATATCCAAACAATAAAGATGAATAATTGTGTCACTCTACTCTGCTCTTCTATGCTTCGTTCTAATCCGCCGTGCTCCACTACTTACCAACAATCCAAACACACCCTTATAATATGTTTGGATTGATGGAGTTGGGTGGACCAGAGTAGAGCAGAGTAGAGTGAGATTTCAAGTTGCTTCATTATTTGGATTTGTAAAATTTGTAATGGAAAATATGAAACAATGGAGTAGGGTAATTATTCTGCTCCGCTTCGCTCCACTTCACTCCATTTCAACTCCACCAATCCAAACCATTGTTAAGAGAACCGAATTGGACCAGCAGGTCCGATCGGGAATTGGTCACGTGGCTGGTCCAATTGAGTAGTCAGAATCGGTCAAAACCAGGGGAAATTGGTGAACCAGACCGGTTGGACCGGTGTGGAGCTTTTGAATTTTTTTTTTTGGTTTCAAAGCTTAAATACTGATATCTTGTGGTAGTCATGGAGCAAAAATGAAAAAAAAAATGGGTTATGTTTATTTTATATATGAAAAAATGAAAAAAATACTAATATATGTAGGGTGCTAACCATAAAACTCGCTAATCACCAACAAATATTGTTTTTAAATATTTTTGTAACTGTGTTGTGAGGCTAAGACTAGAAAAATTTTATATGAATTATATTTATTTTTATAAACCTATGAATATATATATATATATATATATATATATATATATTATTTTGGTTGAACTGATTGGATCTCTAAACTTTTGAATTAATACCTTAACCAATTTAATGGTCGGTCTGATTTTCTCGTCCTTGATCCAAACATAGTCTTTAGATATGTTTAGATTGATGGAGTTAGATGGAGCAAAGTGAAATAATATTTTAACTTGTTTTATTATTTGAATTTATCAAATTTAGATAAAATAAAATAAAAATGGATGAATTTCATTTGATCCAATTTCATCCGGTCACCTAAACTTTTTACCCTCCAAATTGAATAGAATAAAAATACCCAGACAATGACACAGTAATTATTTCGCTCCCGCCTCTCTCTCTCCCTCCCTCCCTCCCTCCGCGTGTTACCCTAGCACTTGCCTCCATCGATTAGAACATCCCCTCACTGCAATGTAAGAATTTTTCACAGTTGTTATTACATCAAAACTGAACCAAGGCAAAATTCCATTTTTGAGCCCTCCGTGGCTTTTCACAGTCCAACTCGCTCACTCCAGTTCACAAGCAGTCAAGCACCAACCCTGGCTCCCCTTCTCTGAAGCCCTCCGAAGATGGCTTCACGCAGAATTGCATCTTCTTTTATTCGATCTTCCCTACGACGATCTGCATACAAATCCTCCATCCCCACCTCCTCCACCCCAAGGCTCTCCTCGCCATCCCTTTTGCGCCGCCCTTCTCCCTACGGCTACCTCCTCAACCGCGTTTCCCACTTCGCTACGGCAGTCGACTCTGCATCGCCTCCCCCTCCAGCCAAGAAGGAGGTCCCCGGTGGTGGCGGAAAGATCACCGACGAGTTCACTGGAAAGGGTGCGATCGGGCAAGTTTGCCAGGTCATCGGTGCCGTCGTCGATGTCCGATTCGACGAGGGCTTGCCGCCGATCCTCACGGCCCTCGAGGTCTTGGACCACTCGGTGCGGCTGGTGTTGGAAGTGGCCCAGCATTTGGGTGAGGGCGTAGTTCGGACCATTGCTATGGACGGCACCGAAGGGCTCGTTAGGGGCAGCCGCGTGCTCAACACTGGGTCCCCTATCACCGTAAGACTTTGCTGAATGGTTTTTCCGTTTCTCGATTGAATTTGCATTTTGTGGTTCCTGTTTAACTGGTATTGTAATTTGATTTGGCTAGTACGTTTTGGTTTGCGGTTAAAATTTGACCTTTGGCGTTTGTGTGGATTGGAAGACCTGAATTGTTTACTGTTGCGGTTTTAAGATTTTGTGTCATGTGGATCTTAGATCTTTAAGAATATGTTTGGTCATTTCTTTCTTTCTTTTTTTTTGTTTTTAAAAAGAGCTGTATGAATTTGTTCTTGCACATTTTTCTTTCAGTTTTGCGATGGTCTTCACTGCGACAAATCGGGCGGTGCTTAAATATGCCTGCATTGGTTTGTATTATAGTTTGTACTTTGAAATTATCGTTCTCGTTTTAAATGTGGATCATTGGTCAATCTGTGTTCATCGTCTTGGATGTACTCTATTTATGTTTAGAAATAAGTGTTTCTCCTGTACCCTTATAAGATTCAAAAGTACCTCAAAATCCAGTTGTTCAAATTCACAACCCTGGATACACAAGGATACCCGTACCCATAAGAAAAATCCTTTGAAACTGGGTTGAGTATTGTTTAGAAAGTTATTTACGTGGCTAATGTGTAGAGCAGCATTAGGTTCTAGTTTTATGTGAGTTTCTTTGGCTGGTATAAGCTCTTATTTTACTATTGTTGTGTACCTATCTTTTACTTTTGATCTAACTTTCATATTTGCCTTAGATTCCAGTTGGTAGGGCTACCCTTGGCCGCATCATGAATGTCATTGGAGAGCCTATTGATGAGAAGGGTGAAATAAGTAAGAAACCCATGAAGCTCTCTTACATCTGATCAGCAGTAAATTTAAGTCCTTTCTTTCTTTTGTTTTTCCTCTCTTGGTATCTTCTCTGCTAGGTGTTGTTTCATGATGGTTTTTTTTTTTTTTTTTTTTTGTGAATTGTTGCAGAAACTGAGCATTTTTTGCCCATTCACAAAGAAGCTCCCGCTTTTGTTGACCAAGCAACTGAACAGCAGATTCTGGTTACGGGAATCAAGGTATTTTTTCTTTTAATCAGTGCTTTTCTTTGATGTACTTAATTGTAAACTTGCTTTTGGATATTATCCTTCATTGTTGGGTCACTTGGGTGTGTGTGGGTGGGTAAGTGTCTCTTGAGTTATGATTGACTGCCGATTTTGTTTCCCTTTTGCCCTATAGGTTGTTGATCTACTTGCACCATACCAAAGAGGAGGAAAGATTGGTTTGTTTGGTGGTGCTGGTGTAGGAAAAACTGTGCTTATTATGGAACTTATTAACAATGTTGCAAAAGCTCATGGTATGTGCTTAGCACATTTGATTCTCTTCTGTTAACATGTTTTATTAGCTTTACATACTCATTTACAGACTATTTCCTTTGATTAGGTGGTTTCTCTGTGTTTGCTGGTGTTGGAGAACGAACCCGTGAGGGTAATGACTTGTACAGAGAAATGATTGAGAGTGGTGTCATTAAGCTTGGGGATAAGCAGGTGAACAGAATGTGATTCATGCAAATTGTATACTGTTGTAGTCAATTTTCTGCCTTAATTCATTTACACACTCTTTCTTTCTCTCTCTCTCATATATCTATGTGTGTGTATTCTGCCTTAATCCTAATATTCATTCTATGATTTTATAAAATCTGGTTGCTCTCTGTAATCAGAGTGAAAGCAAATGTGCTCTGGTGTATGGCCAAATGAATGAGCCCCCAGGTGCTCGTGCCCGTGTTGGTCTTACTGGGCTTACTGTTGCTGAACACTTCCGTGATGCTGAAGGGCAAGATGTGCTTCTTTTCATTGACAATATTTTCCGTTTTACTCAAGTATGGGTCCTTGCATAACTCATCTATGATAACGTGGTTAATTTCTAGTAAAGTGTTTCTGCTATTACTGTCCATTTGACATTGCTATGTATTGTGCAGGCCAACTCAGAGGTGTCTGCATTGCTTGGTCGTATACCATCTGCTGTTGGTTACCAGCCAACCTTGGCTACTGATCTTGGAGGTCTTCAAGAACGTATTACAACCACCAAGAAGGGTTCAATTACCTCTGTCCAAGCTATATATGTGCCTGCTGATGACTTGACCGATCCTGCTCCTGCTACCACCTTTGCTCACTTGGATGCTACGACAGTGTTATCCCGACAGGTTTCATTGTTGTAAAGTGTTTCTTGCATTCACATTTCTGTTGTCAACTCTTGTCCATTTATTAATTTGATTGTCTTGATGTTTAATAGATCTCTGAGCTGGGTATCTACCCTGCTGTGGATCCCTTAGATTCTACATCTCGTATGCTTTCCCCACTTATTTTGGGGGATGACCACTATGAGACTGCTCGTGGTGTACAAAAAGTGCTTCAAAACTACAAGAATCTTCAAGATATCATTGCCATTTTGGGAATGGATGAGCTCAGCGAAGATGATAAATTGACTGTTGCCCGCGCACGTAAAATCCAAAGGTTCTTAAGTCAGCCTTTCCATGTTGCAGAAGTTTTCACTGGTGCCCCTGGCAAATATGTAGAATTGAAGGAGAGCATTAACAGCTTCCAGGTTTGTACCTTTTCATGTCACACTGTTTTAGATTGCCATTGTTCATTTTTAATCTTCAATATCATCCAATCATCCAAGTAAACAACATTTTTTACTTGAATTTATTTTACAGTAAGCTTCTCTCGTAAAAGTAAAATTGCAAGTTTTCTAATATTTCTCCATATTTTCAATTCTAATTGCGTCTTTCATAAATAAAAATTAATTGAACTTTAGTTTCGAGTATAATTGTCAGTCACACAATTTGTGTATGCTCACGCCCTTAGCTCTCTAGGCCTCTGTTGATTTGAGTTGCTTGAATGCATATTTCCTTATTGGTTTTCAGATGGTTGCATGTGCTTTGCCCAGCCAATACTTTAACCCTTAAACTGTCTACCTTGGTTATCCTACTCAGCTAATGCATGATCAATGATTTTCTTGCTTTGTAACTAAACAGGGTGTGTTGGATGGAAAGTACGATGATCTCCCAGAACAATCATTTTATATGGTTGGAGGCATTGAAGAGGTCCTTGCAAAGGCAGAGAAGATTGCTAAGGAATCAGCATCTTAACCACATACATCTTTCCTGCTTCAACCTTGGTCTATTTTTTATTATTCCGAAAATCAGTAAGTTAGAAACCGTTGTCAATGCAAGATGACAATTTTTAATTTTTTGGTATCAATGTCAGTTTATTCTATTTTCATTTTGGTGTTGTTGCCTAGTATGGACGGGAATCCGAGCCCTGTGGCCAACTGCGCCTTTTGTACTTTGTTACTTACGTAATAAGGGGAAAGAGCACGAGGACGTGTACATTTTTACATTCCTGGTTGAGAACCTTGGATGATGCATTAATGTTAAAAGTGAACTGTTTCATCTCTAAACCTTGCGTTACTAGCTAACTTTTGAGTTCGTAAGCATCAGTTAAGTCTGTTAGGTCCTAGGCTGTGCTGTCTGTGGTCTAGGCAGTAATTTGAGTTGCCCCTTCACCACATAGGCTAAACAAGCTGGTGCAAATCGTGGTAAGAATAATTAGTAATAATATGGAGTAATTTTGGCTCTCTTAAATCATTTAAATATTTAGTTGATTTTGTAACAATTAACCGATCAAATAGTTAAATATTACAAATAAACTCTTTAAAGGTAGACAATGAACCGGTAAAACTAATTTTCAAAATCTATTATATTAAAATAAAACTTAAAATAAATGACAATAAATTTTATATCGTATGCATCTTTTATATTAATAATGTAATAATAGATTACCACTCGATACCAAAGGATTTGTCAGTTTTTCAAATGGATTTAATTGAAATGTATTGATAGTGTATAAGTTTTATATATTTATCTAATTAAATAATAATATATTAGTAAATATGGTTATTTTTAATTTTTATTATTTAAAAAGTTATACAAAATGAGATATTTGATTGGATAATAATGTAAAATATTTTTACACTATCAGTGTATTAAAATTAAATTCTTTGCAAATATTTAATGACAAATATTTAATGACAGTTTTAACGCTGCTAATGAAGTTTCGAGAGGATTTTAAGTCTTCTGGAACTAAAGTGAGAAAAAACAAAGCTGCATTAAATCTCTGATCTATTAGTATATAGAAGCAATATCACGTCGAGACAATGCCATATGTCAACTAATTATGAATAGTTTTTCCTTCAGCAGTTGGTTTTTTTTTTTTTTTTTTATCATTTTAAATTAAAAAATTATTATTCGTAGGTATTCCCTTTTGTGAGATTAATTTCCTAAATGTCTTCACTTTATATGGGTATGGAAACCTGTTGACACGTAACCAATTTATGGTAGGTCACATGTATGTAAAATTGGTTGGGTATCAACAGATTTGTGGTTTATAGACACTACATATAAATCGGTTGGCTTATAATCAATTTATGAGTTATGTATAGATTTGAAAGGTGTCCCTGCTGAGGCACATGCATTTTTCCTTCCGTTCATAGTGGCTAAACACCATTACCTACCCATCTTATCCCAAAGCATATGACACTCAACCTTCTGCCATTTTCTTTTGGTGATTAAACGGGGGAAAAGCCTAAACAAAACAAACTAAAACATTGACCGGAGTAAAGCAACTCCAGCCATATCATCCAACAAAATGGAACCTAAATAAGGAGGACGAGCGAAGTAGAAACACACTCCCAAGTCCAAAGAATGACGAAACGAAGAGAGGCAATCAGCAGCACGGTTTGCTTCCCGCATAAGATTGTTTGTTGTCACTCCTATGCTGATTAATAGCAATAGCCGCAATAGAATCCATCTCTAAGAGCACCCGATTAAAACCATTCTGCCAAGTAAAGAAGAGAGCGTACTACGCACCCCAAGTTTCAGCAGTTGTGATGGGGCAAATGCCTAAATTCGCAGCAAAACCACACATGAATCGCCTTATAGAATCCCAAAAAAGCCCCCCACAAGAGGCTTGCTGAGATGATAAATAGAGCCATCAGAGTTTAATTTAGTCCACCCCACAGGAGGAAATGACCAGCATATGAAGGGAACATTAGGCCAAACAACATTAGTAGAAGCAACTCTATTAACATACACTAGTTGACTTAGAAAATTTGCCAAAAACGATGAAAAATCTCACCATGGGCGGGCGTTAAAAGCTCAAGAACTTCATTATTCTTGACCTTCCACATGCAATGAATGCTGAAGTAAACAGAGGAACCCAAGTCTGGTCATTGATAGGATTTATTAGAGCTAAGATTCCAAAGCAACCTATATCTCAAAGGCAGGATGAAAAATTGAGGAAAATTCCCAGCATCCACCAGCCGGTACCAAAAGGAAACAACAAAATCACAATCTCAAAGAACATGAAGGGGTGTTTCATGCAACTGTAAAGTACATCGAATGCACACAGGATGTTAGGTCTGAACTGGTATCTAATGAAGAAGAATAAACTTTATTAATCATAGGTTAGGTAAATCACCATAACCTTAAGAGAACACAGGATGAACCCTAGGGGAGAGATTTTTCCAAATTCTAAATCTGTTACAACAAATTATTACAAACCTATCTTGTTTATTCTTTTGTTCTATTTATACATTCCCTAACCTTACTAACTAACTTTCCTTCCAAACTAACTGCCTCACAGATGTGAAACTAATTCTCAGCTATAGGAATCATTCTTGGGCCAACTCTTGGCCCATTTGAGCCCACCTTATTCCTCCTTTCTTAGACCTTAGAGAACCTAGGGTCCCTAACATTACCCCCTAGGGTCCTTAACATTTGTCCTCACAGTAGGTAGCTGGGAATTTCTACTACAGGGAACTCAATAACTCCTAAGAATTATCAAAACTTGGTAAGCCTTTAAATGAACAAGTACTTCTGGATCCCCTTCATTGCCGGTCCTGATCTGCCGCTCTTTTTCTAGCACACCTTCCTCAGTGAGTCCCAATGGTAATGCATGGTGTAGATTAGTGGCTTGTTTTTGAAAGCTTAGTCAAAAAATTAAAAGTCTAAAAGGTGGTGTTGCATTATTACAATTTTGGAGTCTCATGTGATTGCATTGCAAAAGTCTCCAAAATTTTTCTTTTCAGTGCCAACCAAAGAAAACTATAGATTTGGTTTGAAACTAAAAATCATGTAGGTGGAAGTTAGGTGGAAGCTTAATGTTCTTGATGCCTATATAAAGGCTTGTTCTCCTTGCTCAAATGCATCAACAAGAACAACAACCAACAATCCATCCTCTCCTCCTTATAGTGATAGAATAGAATTATTTGTTCCTTGTGAGTTCTTCTCTTTTGTAAGTAGAGAGCATACACCAGTGAGAAAAATACTGATAGGTATTTTGGGTGTATTTGGGATTTGGGTATTGAGCGAAGTGTGTCTACCTTTTGTATTTCCATCGTATTTCTATACTAAAATATTTGGTTTTCGCCTTTGCGCCGTGGATGTAGGCTTTAAGCAGAACCATGTAAATTCTTGTTGTCATTTATTTTACACTTTGGCATATTTATTTTGCTCCACTCTATTTTTGCCTTTTAGGCCCGCCATTTCACAACAAACTAGTACCAAAGCTCTATAAGAGCCCTGAGCTAATTTGTTTAAAAATCTCTATTACAAAATTTGATATTCAATAGTTTGATAGGCGTATTAATTTTGGCATGTGGTAGGTTTGTATGATGGCTGTTCTTGTACAGCAAGGTATAAAATAGCACTTTCTGATAAGGAAAAGAGGCCTGAGACAATGGATTAATCTGAATGTGAAGACACCGATCAAAATGCTCTTTCTATTATTCAGTTATGCATTACATATGATGTGCTGCAGGAGGTTCTTTCAGAGAAAGCAAAAAAATCACAATGGATCAAGTTGGAGTCATTATATATGACTAAGATAGTGGCTAACCATCTTGGTATTTTGCAACGTCTGTATATGCTCCATATGGCAAAAGGGACATCAATCCAGTCTTACATAGTTGAGTTCACATCACTCATCACATATTTGAAAAATATGGAAGAGACATTTTCAAGTAAGCAACAGGCTATGATGTTGCTTTGCTCCTTACCTCATTCTTACAAGCACTTTTGTGAAACACTCATATATGATCGCAAAAGCCTCAAAATTGATGAGGATAAATCTGCACTATTAAGTTGTGACAAAATGGAGCATAATACCAGTAGTCATGATGACACTGCATTTGGCTTGGTTACTAGATGGAGGTCAAAGGAGATCAGATTAAGTAATAGTAGAGGAAAATCTAGATCTAAGTCTAGACATCGTAAAGGTAGGTGCCGATATTACAAAAAGGAAGGGCACTGGAGACGAGAATATCTAAGGCTCAAAGCCAAAAAGGACAAAGATTCAAGTGATGCAGTAAGTGTGGCTGAAAGTACTGATAATGTTTTCACAGTGTCAAACAGTTCAATTTGTGATACTTGGATGTTTGATTATGGTTGCTCCTACCGCATGTGTAGAAACCGGGATTGGTTTACAACTTACCAGTCAATAGATGGTGGTGTTGTTTTTATGGGGAATGATATGCCTTGTAAGGTTAGATGCATTGAAACAGTCCAAATCAATGTGCATGATGGAGTTACAAGAATATTGACTGATGTTCTGTACATATTAGATTTGAAAAAAAATCTTATATCCTTGGGCATCTTCGATTCTCAAGGTTATAAGTATTCTAGTGAATGTGGAGTTTTAAAAATCTCCAAATGTGCTCTTATTGTGATTAAAGGCAAATTGGTAAATGACCTTTATTTACTTCAAGAAAGTATAGTTGTTGGTACTGCCTAAGTATCATCTTCATTTGATTCAGATTTAGATACTACTCATTTATGGCATATGCACCTAGGGCATATGAGTGAATCAGGAATGTCAATTTTAAGCAAGCCTGGCTTCCTAGGTGATTATAAAATTGGGAAACTTGACCTTTGTGAACACCATGTCTATGGGAAGCAAACTAGAGTCAAGTTCAGCACTACTATCCACAGGACTAAGGGCACAATGAATTACATTCACTCTGACTTATGGGGCCTTGTTCCATCAAAAGTGGTGCTAGATACCTATTGACGTTCATTGATGATTTCTCAAGGAAGGTATAGCTTTATTTTTTGAAACACAAGAATGATGATGTGTTCTATACTTTCAAGAAATGGAAAGTGCTTATTGAGAACAAGACCAGAAAGAAGATCAAGTGCCCCTGAACAAATAATGGTTTGGAGTTTTGAGAAGGTCAGTTCAACGAGTTTTGTGATAATGAAGGCATAGTAAGACATCATACTGTATGAAAAACTCCATAACAAAATGGAGTAGCAGAACATATGAACAAAACTCTTTGGGAGAGAGCTTGTTGTATGCTCTCTAATGCTGGTTTGTCAAAAGAATTTTGGGCTGAAACTATTAATATGGCTTACTATTTGGTGAATCAGTCTCTATCAATGGTGATTGATTTGAAGACTCCTATTGAGTTATCGTCTGGTGCTCCTACTGATTACTTGAATATGAGAATTTTGGTTGTCCTGCATATGCTCATATTGATTATGGAAAACTTGAGCAAAAGGCATTAAAATGCATATTTCTCAGATATGCAACTGGGGTGAAGGGTTATAGATTTTGTTGCACAAAATGTTAGTCATCCAAATTCATAATGAGTATAGATGTCAAGTTCAATGAATCATCCATGCTTTATCTGAAAAAGGAAATTGGCGATATAGAAAAAGACCTAGATGCTAGCAAGCAGGTGGAGTTTGAAGCTGAACCACCAAAGCAGATGGAAGAAGATGCCTATGATCAGCCCATTTAAGAAGAAGAACAAGATATTGTTGATGATGTAGATGCACGACAATAATTGCAGCGTTATAGTCTTACTAGAGATAGAGAAAAGAGGCAAACAAAACCACTACAAAGGTATAGTCGTGTCGACATAGTCTCTTTTGCATTATCAGTGATAGAGGATATGCAATCAGAAGATCCTACTACATACCATGAGGCTATCTTGAGTAAAAAGTCTGTACAATAGATTGCTACGATGAGTGAAGAGATGGAGTCTCTTCATAAGAACTAAACTTGGGAGTTAGTGAAACCACCTAAAAAACATAAAGTTATTGGCCGCAAATGGATCTTCAAGAAAAAGGAAGGATCCCTGGAGTTGAACCAGCTTAGGATAAAGCAAGCTTAGTTGGAAAAGGTTTTAGCCGAAGGGAAGGAATAGACTTGAATGAAGTATTCTTTCCTATTGTAAGACATAGCTCCATTTGTGTGTTGCTCGTTATGGTTGCACTATTTGACTTAAAATTTGAACAGCTCGATATGAAGACAACTTTTCTTCATGGTGAGCTTGAAGCACTAATCTACATGCTGCAATCGGAATGTTTCACTGTTCAAGGCAAAGAGGATCATATATGTCTCCGCAAGAAATTATTATATGGCTTGAAACAATCTCTTCGCCAGTGGAACAAAAATTTGACACTTTCATGTTAGGTCATGGATACTCAAGAAGTGACTCTGATTGTTGTGTTTACCATAAGAAGCTTTTCAATGGTTCATTTGTCTATTTACTGCTTTATGTTGATGACATGCTCACTGATGTTAAGAGTATGTCTAAGATCAAGAAGCTACAGGAGCGCCTCAATGGTGAATTTGAAATGAAAGACTTAGGTGCAACTAAGAAGATTTTGCACATGGAAATTCACAGGGATCGGCATGTTGGCAAATTATGTCTCAGAAGAAGTATATTGAAAAAAAAAAATACTTGAGCACTTTGGAATGGAAGATGCAAAGCTTCTAAGTACTCTGTTGGCAGCCCATTTCATATTGTCAGCCATACATTCACCATAGTCCATTGAAGAGGAGGAACAAATGGCATATGTTCCTTGTGCTTGTGTAATTGGAACCATAATCTATGCTATGGTATGCACTCGTCCTAATATTTCACATGTTGTTAGTGCTGTTAGCAGACATATGGGGCATCCTAGTAAGATGCATTAGCAGCCAGTGAAATGGATATTTCTGTATCTTTGAGGTACGACAAATGTTGGCTTAGTAGATAACAAGAGTTCTAACACAGGTGGCAGTGTTATTGGTTATGTTGCCTCTGATTGTGCTAGAAGTGTTGACAAAAGGAGATTTATGACATGATATGTCTTCACGCTCTCAGGTAGTGCAATTAGTTGGAAAGGGACTTTCTAGTCTACTATTGCACTATCCACTACAGAAGCTGAATGCATGGTAGCAACTGAAGCAGTGAAGGAAGCCATTTGGCTCAGAAGTTTGGTATGTAATTTGGTCTTGGAACAAGATGTTATAACTATTTATTGTGATAGTCAAAGTGCCATACATTTGACCAAAAATCAAATGTATCATGAGAGAACCAAACATATTGATGTCATATATCATTTTATTTGGGAGATTATTTCTCAAGGTACCATTGCAATGAAGAAGATTGGTACCTTAAACAATCCACCAGATATGTTGACGAAGTCAATGACAGTTGCCAAGTTCAAGCATTGCTTGGACTTAATTGATATTCCCAATATGTGAGTCTGCCCTTGTGGGCACACGGGAGAAGGCGACTTTGATAATTTGAAGCTAGATGAAAATCAAGCCAAGATGAAGATTTGTAAACTAGTGGCTTGTTTTTCAAAGCTTAGTAAAAAATTTAAAAGTCTAAAAGGTGGTGGTGCATTATTACAACCATGGAGCATCATGTGATTGCATTGCAAAAGTATCCAAAATTTTCTTTTTGGTGCCTACCAAAGAAAGCTACAGATTTGGTTTGAAACTAAAAATCATGTAGGTGGAAGTTAGGTGGAAGCTTGATGTTTTGATGCCTATATAAAGGCTTGTCTCCTTGCTTAAATGCTTCAACAAGAACAACAACCAACAATCCATCCTCTCCTCTTTTTAGTGATAGAATAGATTTATTTGTTCCTTGTTAGTTCTTCTCTTTTGTAAGTAGAGAGTATACACTAGTAAGAAAAATACTGATAGGTATTTTAGGTGTATTTGGGATTTGGATATTAAGTGGATTGTGCCCACCTTTTGTATCTCCATCATTTTCCATACCAAAATATTTGATTGTCACCTTTGCTTCGTGGACATAGGCTTTAAGTTGAACCACATAAATTCTTGGTGTCATTTATTTTACACTTTTGCATATTTATTTTGTGCTACTTTGTTTCTGCTTTTTGGGCCCACCATTTCAAAACAAACTGGTACTAGAGCTCTTATAGAGCTCTGGGTTAATTTGTTTAAAAATGTCTACTACAACATTTGATATTCAGTTGTTTGATGGACACATTAATTTTGGTATGTGGAAGGTCTATATGATGGCTGTTCTTGTACAGCAGGGTGTAAAATGGCACTTTCTGACAAAGAAAAGAGGCTCGAGATAATGAACGAATCTGAATGGAAGATGCCAATCAAAATGATCTTTCTATTATTCAGTTATGCATTACATACGATGTTCTGCAAGAGGTTCTTACAGAGAAAACAAAAGAATTACTATGGACCAAGTTGCAGTCATTATATATGACTAAGATGGTGGCTAACCATCGGTGTGTTGTAATGTCTATATATGTATCAATTTGGTCTCACATAGTTGAGTTCACATCACTCGTCACATATTTGAAAAATATGGACGAGACATTTTCAAATGAACAACAAGTTGTGATATTGCTTTGCTCCTTACCTCCTTCTTATAAGAACTTTCGTGAAATGCTCATATATTATCACGAAAGCCTCAAAATTGATGAGGTTAAATCTGCACTTTTAAGTTAAGTCGTGACAAAATGGAGCATGATACTGGCAGTCATGATGATACTGCATTTGACTTGATTACTAGAGGGAGGTCAAAGGAGATCAGATCAAGTCGTAGCAGAGGAAAGTCTAGACCTAAGTCTAGACATCGTAAAGACAGGTGCCGATATTGCAAAAAGGAAGGGCACTGGAAAGGAGAATATCTGAGGCTCAAAGCCAAAAAGGACAAAGATTCAAGTGATGCAGCATGTGTTGCTAAATGTTTTAAATCATTCATCACCGAATCATCCAGGCATAGCGTCATACATATTAGGTCATTCATCATATCATCATTCATTACCAAATCATTCAGCCATAGTGTCATACACATTAGATCATTCATCATATCATCATTCACTATTTTGAACTAGGCATTTTTGTTTATCCACTCGGGTAATCAGCTTTCTCTTTGATCTCCTTTATTTTTGAAATCCTTCATCAGTAAATCATCCAGGCATAGTGTCATACACACTAGATCATTTGTCACATTTGGTCATCCCTAGGCATTCATTTTTCTACACCATTAATCATTACCTTTTGTAAATATACCACATTATTCAATGCAAAACATTTCCTCTTTTTATCAATCATGATCATTCATCATATCACATCACAGAATCATATAATCTAATTTTTCATTTATCACATCATTTATTTTTCAGCAATTATCATATCATTTATTTTTCCACACTATCACAACATCTAATTTTCAGCAATCATCACATCATTTACCTTCCAATACTATCACATAGTTTATTTTTCAGCAATTATCACATCATTTACTTTTCTGCACTATCACAACATTTAATTTTCAGTAATCATCACATTATTTACCTTTCAGCACTATCACATTATTTATTTTTCAACAATTGTTATATCATTTACTTTTCTGCACTATCACATTGTTTATTTTTCAGCAATCATCACCTCATTTACTTTCTTGTACTCATCACACTATTTACTGTTTAGCATTATCACATCATTTATTTTTCAACAACTATGACATCATTTACTCTTCTGTCTGATCACAACATTTTCCTTTTTGTCTTGATCATGACCATTTACTTTCACATAATTTTACTTTCATAGATTTTAACTTGTTTTTGCATTCCATAAAGTCTTTCAAATTTCACATCATTTACTTTCATAATTATACATGCTTTCATAGTCTTTTACATTTCACATGCCTTTAAATTCACATTTTACATGCTCATCTGATTTCACAATTTATCTGCTTTCACCATTTACATGCTTTCACAATTTACTTGCTTTCACGAATTTATATACTTTCACAAATTTACCTACTTTCACAAATTTTAATTTCACATTTACATGCTTTCATATTTACATGCCTTCATATTTTATATGCTTTTACAATTTTACATGCTTTCACAATTTTACATGCTTTCATATTTTACATGCTTTCACATTTTATATGTTTTCACATTTACATACTTTCACAAATTTTAAATCTCACGCTTTCAGTGTTTACTTTTATACTTTACAAATCTTTAAATTTCACATTTATATGCTTTCACATATTTTAAATTTCACATTCACTTGCACAAATTTCAATTTCACATGCATTTAATCTGTTGTCATATTTACTTTCACAGATTTTAATTTACATGCTTCGATTTTGCTTTCACAAGCATTTAGTTTCACAGAATTTAAATTCCACATGCATTTCATTGCTAACCTAACATCAGCAGTGTACAAACATCATTGAGTCATCTAGTATCATCCATTATATTATTACACATTGTTATGATGCATTCATCGTCATGGGCATTGGTCATTTAACATTAAACAATTAGAGCATTTCACGTTGCTATCATACATTCATTGTGTATTCATTGTCACCATGCATTAGTTCCATAGCAAAGTCCATTGGAGCTTTTTTGCATTGTCCGTATGTATTCATCAACGTCATCACTATACATCATGCATTCGGACAAAATGCGTGTTCCTATCTTTACTTGTCCCTTACAGCAAAATATCAAAGTCAAGGACTTTATATTTTCCAGTAAGAAACAAATAAAGAAGGACAACTGTAAACACCATTTTGTCCGATCAGTTAAATAAGAAAAATTGCATTTTCATTTGCTCTAAGGTTTTTTATTTCATTTTATCTCATAGTATTTTCATCTATTTCATTTTTTTTGGAAAAAAATAATAACAAAAACCTGTTTCAGTTTATCTTCATATTTTTTTTAAAAAAAAAGAGAAACCCAAACATTCCAGCCTATATCTTTTCCATGTGAACAAAAGGAGCGTCCAATTCATTCACTTCAGCCCATTTTCATTCATTTGATAAAAATATGACAAAAAAATAGGAAAATAAAAAAGAAAAGGAACATAGAGAAGTCACGGTTTAGTCAACACTGGAGGATGGAAAGTAGAGAAGAAAACAATCAGAGAATGGCAGACATCATTATGCAAGTCCACTTCCCTCCTTGCAAAATCATGAGATATAATGTCCCTTTATTTGATTCCAGTCCCAGCCAACCTCTTAAAGGGCAATGAGCAATGATTATGGTCAACAGGAAAATGGCTATATATGTATCCATGATGTACAATCTTGAAAGGGAGAGGGGGATATTCTAAAAAAAACAATCAAGCTCACCTCACCATTAGTTCCAATTTCATCACCTTTATCCTTATCTTTGAGCCACTCATTAACCACAGATCATCATCATCTAATATACCACCACTAACTCATCATCATCACTATACCATAACTCATCAGAACCTACTGCCTTCATCAAAATATCATTAGAATCATGTTACTACTCTTTCATCAACAAACAAAACTATCATCCAAAATCCTATTCTAAGAAATTGTTGAAAAATAACCCAAAAATCCTGGACCTTTACCTGTACTAGCTATGGCTACAACCTGTATGAACTCAGCCAAGATGGAGAAAAATAATTAGAACCCATCACAAACAAAAAAATAAAACAACAAACAAAGAGATAAAACCCATACTTGCAGTGCCACCATTGTAGCTAAATCAAAATAAACTCCAAGTCAAGATCATCAAGAAGGAAAGGAGTAGCAACAAGGCCCGCTGCTCAAAGACCCTTTGACGCTTGCCATCCGTAACCCCGACCTCATCCGCATACCCAAAGACCCTTCGCACCACCAAAGAATCACAAGAAAGCCCAGCCACACTCGCACCCCAGTCGCACACTACCAATAGCAGACACCTCACCGCTTCACAGTCCTTTTTCACGTGTGTCTCCAAGCCAGCCGTGTGACAGCGCCGCTGCCTCGCACCATTAGCTTGCATCGTGCGCTGTCCAGGTTTGTTGCTAGCCCGCTAGAAAGCTCCTCATGGTGACCTCCCTCACTTTTTCATCTTCTCCATTTCATGATCTCTCTCTCTCTCTCTCTCTCTCTCTCTCTCTCTCTTATTCTCTCTTTTCGTGTGTGTGTGTGTGTGTATGTGTTTGCAAATGAATGATAAAAATCTTATCCCCCGTTTGTATGGCTGTCAGCATATGTTAGATTTAGGACATTTTTATTTTATTGTAACGTGTAATATGTATAGTGGGTTTAACATTTTAAGTTTGGTTTGGGTTTAGATTATGGTTTTTATATATATTTTTTATAACGCCCCGATTTTTCTATTTGAGTGAAAATGATCGAAATGCCCCTGAGGTTATTTTTATCCAGAATTCGAGGATGGCCGACCTGACAGTCCTCGAAAGGTCAACTTAATGTCTGAAAGGGATTACACATGTTGTGATTTATAGCAGAGATGAAAATCTCGATTTCTGAACTTTCGGCGCAAAATGACCAAAATACCCCTATAGCATTTTACGCGGGTATGAATGCTGTTTGAGCCCAGAATCTTTTCCGAGAGTTCGGAATGCTAATTATATGTGTTTAATAATGATTGTTTAAGTTCGAGTGGTCCTGGGCAGTGTTTGTGTGAAAATTACCATTTTGCCCCTGGAATAGTGTTTTACGGGTTTAATGATGTGATTAAGGGAACCTAAACAATATTAGGCTCTAATCGAAGATTAATTAATTTCGATAATAAATCTAGAGTCAAAATAATTTATTAAGGTTAATTAAAACCTAAGATTGCTTAGATAAACTTAAATCTCTTTCTTGAAATCAAGATTTCATGTAATGGAATCTTGAATATTGTTTTCTCTCTTCAATTCTTTAAATTAAGGAAATATGTTTGTGCATGATTATATCATAAAATGAGTTTTGATTTCACTAATGAAGCAGGAGCACACCCTAATTATGTCTTGACAACCCTAATTACCCATTACTTTACCTAAACACTTAGAAACTACTAATCAAAAGCCTAATCAAAGATACACCTAAACACACCTCTAAACCACAATTAGATGAAACAATTTCCTCCCCATGGCTGCACATTATGAGCATCCATTCCTCCCTCAAATTCATCACATGTTGATTTATTTTATACACAAAGAACCATGCTTGAACCATGCCTTAAGCCATGCTTTGAGCCATGCCTAGCCATACCTCCAACCTTACCTTTGTATGACACTTTGAGAAGATATTTTTACCTCCCCTTGGCCGCATCATTCACGGCCTCCCCCCTCCCCCCCAAAAAATGCACCTCCATATTTTATTTTTTCAACACATGATATATATAATAAAATGCAAAGAAAGCACACACTTTACCACTAGCTTTTTTGTTGAAGTCTTGTGACCAAAAAAGCTCTCAGACTTTTCTCTCATCTTGAGTTCTTTTCCTCCTCCACTCTCAAGAGAAAACCACCACCAAAAATAACCACAAACCACAAACCACCACCTCAAACTACCTCTCTAACACATAATCCATCCACTCCTAAGCTTAGCCTCCTAAGAAAACTCATCTTTTCCTTTCTTTTCCCCTTGGCCGAAAATCATCTAAGCCACCAAGAGAAGATTTGTCTTCTCATTTTAGCTCAAAGAACCAAGCTCTTTCCTTTCCTCCAAGACAAGATCTTTGGTAGGAGTTTTGTTTCTAAAAGTTTTATCTTTTACATTGATGTTTTGATATGAAAAGTTCTAGTATCTCTTGGTTTAAGCTCTTTTCCTCTCTTTTTATTTTTGGGCTATGAAGCTTGGTTTTAAAAAGAAAATTTTATCTTGATGATGAGGATTCAAGATAGTGGTCTTGTGATTATCATTTAAGAAACCTCTAAAGCTTGAAACTTGGTTTTGATCCTAACACATTTCGATTTTTCCCTTCCTTTTTCTTTTTCTATGGTTTCGGTTTTTCCTTTCTTTTCCTTTGAATGGATTCGTTTTTCCTTCTTCCTTTTTCCTTATTTTGATTTTGGTTCTCAAGAAAGGTTGTTATTTGTTTTGATCTCTTGATCCATTTTTGCTGGAGCTTGATGATGATGTTCAAACCATACGATTTCTTTGAAACCTTGGTACAAAGAACTCTAAAGCTCACTTGTCTTGTTAAGATAAGCTTTGGGGTTGAGGTTTATATTTCCTCAAAGTCTTGTATGAGCTCTAGTAAAGGATAAAATGAACTTGCATCCATGTTTAAGTTTATGCTTTGCATATCATGTTTACTTTTCCTTGTCACCACTAAAATCTCAAGAATAAAGAAATGAACTTGCATTCTCATGTTTAAATTTCAAGCTTTTCATTTCATGTTTATATTTCAAGCCATCAGTTAAACTCTAAAGATAATAATGAACTTGCATCTCATATTTACTTTAAAGCTCTCACTTTACTTTATAATCGAGAATAAAATAAAGTGCATAGCATATTTAAGTTTTTGTCATCACTTAAAGATTCTAGAGCTCAAAGACTTGCCCTTTTATCTCAAGTAAAGTTTGGAAAATGAAAGCATTCTATGGATGCTAAATTCGGCCTTGTGATGATGATGAGCTTAGCATAAGTCTCATTTAGTCACAAAGACCAACAAACTATGTTTTAAGATTTTCTCAAGTATAGAAAAGTTCAAAGAATGCTTTGAGTACGATTTTTATGATTTAAAACTCATTCAAGAATGATTTAAAATAGTTGCTGCCTTAGCATTATATTTTCATGATTTTAATGAAATAAATTGGTTTCTAAAAGAGTTTTGAGGTTCTAAAATGATTCCAAGGGAAACTAGTAACTTATATGCATTAGAAATGTGATTTTATATGATTGTTTGAGTTATATGTTTTGGCCACTGCCTTGCTATTATGGTTACTACATAATGCTGTTTCAATGTGTTAGAATGTGTAGAAATTATGTTTGAGTGAGGCAAAAATTATTTGTGAGTGTTAGGAACAACTAGTAAGTGGAAAGGATGAAAAATGTGAGTTCTAGATTCTTTAGAAAACAAAAATATGGCTACTGTTTTAGGATGAGAAAAATCTGAAATAATATGGTTTTAGAAGTGTTTAGAAGTGTAGGATTGATTTCTAAAGGTAGTAACAATTGGTTTCAGTATCTTTGGAAAAGCCGAAACTTATAAAGGGTTAAAGACATGACTTCTAGACACCCGTAATCAAGATATAGAGGTTCTACCCATTCTGCCTAAGGCTGTTTGGAATTTACCATAAGCATAAAAATTAGTGAGAATTATTAGTTGTGATCCCTTAGGTGCGTAAAAGATGTACATCGAATATTAGGTTAGTTGGATCGTAAGTTAAGACCCGTAAGGATCAAAAGCATAAAATACTGCGAGTTGAAAGAGGAAATGAGAGTTAGAATTTCAATTGAATATATTTTTATTTATTTTGAATTGCTAAGAGCATAACATGTGCATTAGTTGAGCCCGGTCCCTGATTCCAGCACGCTGGTTAGGAGCATGTTTATTCTTTTTACAAAGGAATTAAGATCTTTATGTGCTGATGGATGTTTCAAAGTGAGAAATGATTATGTGACTTCTATGGCATGATATGAATATGTATAAATTAATGAGACGCATGATCTGTGTGGATATATGGTATGAAGCAAATTTGGGGAAATCCAGTTTCTAGCTGTTATGCTGCCAAATTTCCGCCAATTTACAAACTTAGATAATTTATGAGATCTTTTTTTTCTAAGCATGATATATTACATGATATGTATAAATGATGATTTTAATAATGGATTATGACTACATCTCTAAATAAATATGTCAAGTTTAAGGTGGCATAAAACACATGGAAATGATCCTTTGGATCCCCGAATTAAAGGTTATGAGAGGTGATCTAAAAGAAATTTCATACTCATGATGAGTTAAAGAAAGGAAATGATGTGTTACCCCTTCTATTACCCCATGTTAAATATAGCAACGGCTAGTTAGGTTGAGCTCATCCTAGGGGATCGGCGAGCTGGGAGTTTTGGTGGCTATCTTAAAATCGTCGGGGAAGGTGAGATGGTTGGCTTAGGATGGTTACTTAAGAGGGTAGTTGTTATGAAAAGAACTTAAGAGTTCAGTTATGAGAGAGTAAAGCAAAGGTGCATATGCATATTTTATCTCATTCTCCCATCAGTGCATTTAATCATGTGATATGTGCTAAGTGACTTTAGTCCCCTAACTTTCCTCCTGCTTATATACTTAGCGTTATGTTGAATTATAAATTTGTATGCTTGTGTTACTTATGCCCCTAAGGTATTGTCATACATACATGAGATAATTGTTGCATTCATGACATTAAGACCCATGCTAAAAGATAGCCACTTCAGATAAAGGATTTTGAGAAGATTAAAATTGAACCTTATGCATGTACATCTCTTTCATAATGAAAACGGAAGTGGCTGGGGACAACGACGATGACACTTGTGTTAGAGTCGGGAAGCCCTACTGAAAATTTTGAATAAGTTTCTCATCCTTTCCTTTTTATTCCGCGTCGTCTCCAAACAAGGATAATGGTGTTGCTCATAATTTTTTCGTGAGGCATGGATGTGGGAGATACACTACAAACTGGATCAGAGGGTTACAATGGAAGCATGAAGACAACTTTCCTTTTCATCCTCTATTACTTTTGCGTAGCCTAGTCCTTCAATGGATATATAGTGGAGGCTAGTCTAGTTTGGTGATAACCACGTTTAGTTTTGGTTCAGTGTATGTGCCCTTATTGGTGGATTTAATACCTTTGGATGTCGTTTATGTATATAGGAAATCACTATTATGTTATAGATATGATAAGATAATTCGGTATGTGACATGTTATGCTTTGACTTTTATATATATCATGATGAGGTTTATATGCTTGCTATTATTATGCGTGTATTGACCGATATCTACATACACATATGGCTCGCATTTTGGTTTTAAAGTTCAAAAACAAAAAAATTAGTCGTATTTTTATTACTCGTATTTTAAAGAAGAATAAGTTAATTTCTAAAACAAAGGCGTAATAACTAATAATTACCCGGAATGTGACTCGAGCGTATTAGGTTAAAAGTTAGCGTGTTACATTTTTTGTTTGAGCCATTTGAGAACTAAAAAATAAAACAAAAAGAGAGTGTTTGGATTGTTTAAGAACACACTTGAATTGTAATTAGTGTTGGGCTTGCTATTTGTTTTCGGCCGGGTTCATGTCTTTTGGGAAATATTGGGCTTGGTGTTTGGTTAAATTTTTTTTTGGTGTGTTGAGATATTAGATCTAGTGTTTCTGGTCAGGTTCGTCTATTAGGTTAAAATTCTTTTTGTAGAACTCTCAATGTTGATTTTAGTGTCCCTTTTAAAATAAAAACAAAACTTCTTTAGTCTTTTTGGGTTCCTTGAAAAAATAAAAATAAAAATAATAAAAATAAAAAATATTTTTTTATCCACACTACAGACAATGATCATGATTGAGGAGTGGATATCTCCTTCATGAATTTTTTAATTGTAAGGATTTACTGAGTAAACCTAGTGCTGCCTTGAATCTCATGCATAAACGAATGTTCTCATTTTTTTTTTAAAAAAAAAAGTCTTGTTTTAATTAGAAATCTTTCAAAATTAAAATTGATCAACACACTTTTATTTTTTTTAATTAAAATCCATTAAACACAAATATTTTCTACAGAACGACGTGATTTTGAGTTCCTTATTGCACCAGAAGATATGTCGGCGTAGCCAACAACTAACAAGCCAAAATTAATTTTTCATTAAATTTCTCTTTTAATTTAATTTCTTTTATTCCATTTTATTTTATTTTTAAAAAATTGTTAATTTTTGGGGAAAAATAAATATGTTATAATTATAATTAATTTGCATAATAAACTCTTGGGCAACCGTATTTATACAGATGTATTAGAGGTGCAGTGGGATTAAGTTTCCACCTTTCTTTAATAATAATTAGACTCCCGATCCTCAAAACTCTTAAAAGACCATTTTGCAAACTAAGAAGTTTTCCAATTTTAACCAGAATTAAAATTGGTGACAACTCTTGTTCATTCACTTTCAAATCAATGTTGTCATTTGTGTTATGGTGTCCTCCGAGGATGTTGTGACAATAACTAATAATTAACTTAAAATGCATCCTATGCGTATTGGGTTAAATATTAGAGTGATACATCTCTCATGAGTTTTTTGTACCTAGAACTCACCAACGAAATGGGGTTACTGAAAGAAAGAACAGAAGCTTGAAAGAGATGGCTAGAACCATGCTTTTAGAAAGTGGTTTATTAAAGGGTTTTTGTGCAGAGGCTATAAATATCTCATGCTATATTCAAAATAGAAGAATCCTTCTTAGGCTAATTTCAAGAAAACTCCCTATGAGTTATGGAAGAGTGAAAAACCCAACATATCATACTTCCATATATTTGCCTCCTCCTACTTTATTCTTAACACTAAGGACAAACTCACAAAGTTTGATCCTAAATTTGATGATAGATGTAACACCTTTCTACCATAAACCTATGCTTAAGCCATAACCTTAAAGTGAGTAGTTGTTACCTGTTAACTTTGCTTAACTTTAGATGTAACATCCTAATTTTTAACCCAATATTTAAAGAACATATTTAGGTTAATCACTAGGTTATTACTTCTTAGTCTCATTCTTTGCAAAATCTTTTAAAATACTTAGCGGAAACTATGGGTAAACTTTTTTTTTTGAAACATAAAGCAAAGTGAGAGCCGCGTTCATCACAAGACAGAAATATAAATCACAGATTAATAGAGCATGAAAGGACATGAAACAATCAATAACTCATCAAGAAACATCCCATTCATATCATAATATGCCCACCCAAAGGCGGGGCTTAGTTTAGTACATGATAATACGAATACGAACGAAAGGAAAATACATCAGAAACTGAAATGCATAAAAGCATAACTAAACACACCTCTACGCTAGTGCACCTAAGGTGGATAACCTCATAAAAAAAGAAGGAATATCCTAATCATGATAATATGTGTGCACTGGCTCTCCCCAAAGGATCCTACTGACGGTGGCGAATCCTCGGATAGACGCGTACGGCATAGCATCCGTCAAAATGGTATGATTCATGTTCCGAATCATAGTATGCTTCCCACGTCGGGGTGTCGATAAAAGCGATGAATGTCGCCATCGAGCTTTGAAGATGTGACGGGAAAGAAAGGAGAGAAAGAAAGGGAGTGAGAATCTTACTAAAGAAACTCAATAGGGACCTCCTATCTAAGGTTACATCGTTCACATCCTCAAGAACTTTGGGTTTATTTATAAAAAGGTGTACATGCATATAAAGTTCATTATTTAATTTCGTAACCATAATTATCCAAGGTTCGTTCCTTTTAACATGGATCTTAATGCATGAATACAATATAGCAAGGCATGGAATGCATGAATATACCTTATGAAATCAAGCAAAGCAACATATCATAAAAAAAAAAAAACATAATCAGTGGCATAGTGTGACATATGAACATTCCAATAAACTTTTCTCTTATTCTCAACTTGTGACTTAAGAACTCATGCTTGAGCATTATGGACCACCCTAAAACATCTAGGTTATGAGCTCTTACCTCAGTTAGTCGTCACTAGCTCTTGCTTATTATCTGAATAAGCAAATCATAAAATAACATAATCCCGACTACTTAAGAGTACGGGCTAGGGGGCTAGGGATCACCTCTCTTAGGATATACCCTCTTTGAAACGCTTTGCGGGCATCTAGCCACAACAATTTGTCCGCTTTGGTAGGCTATATCTACTCATACCCTCACGGATTTGTCTTTCCTGGGGGTGCTCGGCCAAACCAGTGTCACCCAGGAAAGCGCGTCTCAGTGCTTCATCACATAAAAATCTCCTGGGGGTGCTTGACCGAACCGGTGTCACCCAGGGTTTTCTTTTCTCATATGATTCTCAAAAACATTCTCAAGTTCCTTGGATTTGACGAAAAAGTCGGCAGCATAACGGCTATATACCGAATTTCCTTCAAATATACTTTATGCCACGATATTCATATCACATATGCTTTAACTTCTCAATCATAATGCCACATTAAGACACTCATCAAACACATATGAATCAATACTTCATACTTGCATTGTCAAACTCAAAGCATCAAAGTTTCTTAATATCTTATGCTTTGACCTTTAGGGTCCTTTAACTTGAAATCTAAGTTGTCCATCATCACGACTTAAGCTCTCGGGTACCTATAGGCTCATACCTAAGTATTACTCACTCAATTCTATGATCATCATTAATTCTAAACCTCAAGAGTGCATAATCCATAATTTACACTTTACGGTTACCTAGGAGTCACAACTTTGACCCTTTCTAAGTTCGGTTCGCGCCTAAGGCATCAAGATCAATTCCTAAACCAATTATGAGTAGTTCCTATACATTTAAACTAATTACAAACCATCATTACTAATATTTACCCTTGCTGGACAGAATCCAGAAAATTGCATTTCTAAGGGATCTCACTTTAATTCTTTTCTAGTTACTAACTTGTCTTAACTTTCTCAAATTAATTCTAACATCAAAAGTACATGAATATACTCATTTTATCACCATCAAGACAGCATCATACAGAGAGAAAAATAGTCAAACAGAATCGAATTCATAATCATCATATAATGCACATAGTTTCATTTCTAACACACATAAATCGCTAGTTTCTCTTGGAAACTTTTCAAGGTTTTAAAAACTCATTAGAGCACATTTTATTTCATTAAAATCATCCTAAATAGTATGAAGGCAGTGGCCAATTAAAAATTATTTCAAGAGGGTTTTAAAACATAAAACTTTGCTCAAAACATTTCTTGAGATCATCTAAACTTAGAAAAATCATAAAACATAAACTTTAGCTCTTGTAACTAGTTGAATCCCATTCTAGGACCCAACATCATCACTAGGCCAAAAACAAGGAGGTAAATAATATATATTATAAAACTTTGTTTGAGATAACAATGGGTAAGTCCATGAGCTCTAAATCTCTTTAGTTATGCATAAACATAAATATGTAATGCACTTTGTTTTACTCTTTAATAAGAGGTGAGTGCATAAAATAAATATGCTATGCAAATCCATTATTATCTTAGAGATTTAGTGAAAGCATAAACATAAATATGGAGATGCAAGTTTATTCTTTAATCTTGAGCATTTAGTGATGACATAAAAGTAAATATGGATGCAAGTCTTTTTATTTTACTTAGAGTTCATATGAGACTTTTATAGAGAATCAAAAATCTCAACCCAACACTTATCTCACAAACAAAGTGAGCTTTAGAGTTCTTGAACCAAGTTCTCAAAGGAACTACATGGTTCTTGAACATCATCATCAAGCCCAAAAAGAAGTAAACTTAGAGGAAAACAAAATCTCAAGGAAGCAAAAACCAAAGCAAAATTCTTTCTTGATAATAATAAATATAGAGATACTTTAAAAATTTTTAACAAAATCTTTGAAGGAAACCTAGAGGAGCCGAAATCATGTAGGAAAGAAAAAGGAAAGAAAGACCAAAACTTTGCTAGATCAAGAAACAAAACTCAAGCTTTAGAGGTCTCTTTGAGATGAAAGCAAGGTCATCATCTTGAAACACTCATCATCAAGCTATCATGGGGATGAAATAAGGCCATTGAGGCCAAAAATGGAAAAGGAAATAAGAAAGGGAAAATCGAAATTCTAGGAAAGAAAAGGAAAGGAAAAACTAAAATGCTTCAAGATCAAAAGAAAGTTTCAAGCTTTAGAGGTTTCTCAAATGAGAATCATAAAACCATTATTTTGAAACCTCATCATCAAGCTCAAGGTTTTCCTTTCAAAAACCAAGTCTCATGACTAAAAACAAAAGAGAGAAAAATAGTTGAACTAAGAGAAAGCTAGCATTTTTATTGCATAAACAACATCACAAGAAAAGCATTTTGAAAACAAAACCCCTACCTAGTGGAAATTTCTTTGGAAGGAAAAGAGTTTGGTTCTTGGAACTAAAATGAGGAGACAAAAACCTCTTCTTTGTGGCTTGGTGATTTCGGCCAAGGGGTGAAGACAAGCAAAGGAGGAGTTTTTCTTGAGAGTTTAAGTTGAAGGTGGAAAGGTTGAGTGCAAGGGAGGTGGCTTGAGGTGGTGGTGTGGTGTTTCAAGGTGGTTTATGGTGGTTTGTGGTGGTGGGAGGGGTTTATAGGTGGTGGAGAGGAATTTGAGGTTGAGAGAAAGTAAGAGAAATTTTTGGTCACAAGCTCAACAAAAAAGCAAATGGAAAAAGTGTGAAATTTCTCTACACTTTGCTATATATATCACGGTTTAAATTTTGAAATGTGGAGGTGGATTTTGGGGGGGAAAATGGAGCCATTTTTTTCAGCCTTGGGGGAGGGAAAATATCTTCTCAAATGTGTCCCCCAAGGCATGTGCAAAGCATTGGTAAGCGCGAACACTATTCCTAGATTCCTTTCTCAAAGAATTAAGACTAGAAAAGGATTTTAAGTTCCCTTAAGCAATTTTAGGTTCTAATTAACTTTAATAAATTATTTTGGCTCAAGACTAATTATGGAAATTAATTAATCTCTGATTAGAGCCTAATATTGCTTAGGTTTACTTAATTACGCGATTAAGCTTAAAAACACAAAACTAGGGGCAAAATCGTAATTTTGCGCCAATTTTGCCCGGGACCTCCGGGACCAAAACTAAAGTTATATAATACATAAAAACGCCTTTTAAAACCATCTGGAGAAGTTTCGGGTTCATCCGGAACTTGCAAACAGGTAAAACACCACAGGGGTATTTTGGTCATTTTGACTCGAAAACTCGAAAAACGAGATTTTCGATCCTAGAAATGTACACAAGTCAACTAATCCCCTTCCAACATTGAGTTTGCCCTTCGAGTACTGCCAGATCGGCTTTCCTCGAATTCTGGGCCGAAAATAACCTCAGGGGCATTTTGGTCATTTTCACTCTAACAGAAAACCGGGGCGTTACATTAGAGGTGTATATATAATATTTAAATATGAGTCTGCTTTTGTGACAAACATAAAACACTTTCTCTTTGAGTCGCTAAATTTGAATATAAATAATGTATCAAAATTACATAATTGTATTACTTGATAACAAGTCAACAGTATCCATAACTATGTCAAACCCTTACCCTGGTTCATGCAAGAACCCTTTAGTCTAGATAGGGTACTACTCAAAATTTACTAAAAGAAAATAAAAATATTGACTAAAATTTTCTATCATTGGTTCATCAGAAGGCCTGGACTGTCATGTCAATACCAGCCAAGGATCTCCACAAATTAATTACCATCATCGCAATCTATGTAATAACAAGAATGAGAATCAAAGATTCCTAGGAGGAAAAAAACACTAGTCTACTACACAGTGACATCTGACATAGTATTGAAATAATTAAATCTTTGATTTCTTCAAAAATAATTTGTTTTGCTTGATCCTTCCTTTATCTAACATAATATTATGAGTACACTTATTATGCTTTAGAATAAAATCATAGGATTCATTAAATAGTTAATTAGTTTTCTGGTTATCTGTATAACAATTAGTTAGTTTGTTTTATTACTTCTTTATCATAGGCTCATTATTAACTTTAGGCTTGAGAATAAAACTGATAGGATTCCTGATATACTTCTCATTTGATGTACTGCCAATGATGTAACACCGTCATGTTACAACCTTATATAGTTCACTCGATGTAGTACGCCTATTACAACCTTATATAGATCACAGCACAATAGCATACTATTCTCAGTACATCCCTTTCATCACAACAATGTAACACCGTCGTGTTACAACCTTATATAATTAAATCGGTGTAGTATGTCTACTACTACCTCTTTGAATCAATGAGCTTACAATCAAGCATTTGATATTACAAAAAGCTTATTTATCGATTAATTTCTTAAGCTTTCTTTCTTCATAAGAATCCTTAATACTTATTTAGGAAATCTTATGATTATTAAGTAAAATATCTTTTTAGTAGTTATATTTCTCATACTTTTGCTTTGAGATTTCTTTGAAATCTCCTTAACTCTTATAAAAAATTTTCTGTTAAGTCTCCTGAATTTCTATGAGATTTTTCTCTTAAAACTCTCTTGAAGTCTTATGAGATGTTCTGTTAAAAAATCTTCTGGAGCTTATGAGATATTCTATTAAACATCTCATGAATACGTATGAGATATTCTACTCAAAATCTCTTTTTAATTCTTTTAGGAGATTTTTCTGAAAGAAAACAACTAAACATTTTATAAGACCTTTCTATAAAATCTGGTAAGCTTTTACAAGATTTTCGTATAAAATTTGGTGCACTATAATGAAATTTTCTACAAAGTTTGCTAAACTTTTATGAGATTTTATATCATTAGAAACTTACGAAACTCCTTATATTGTGATTTTTATAAATCTCGAGAAAATAAACCAAGTCTCTTAGGTGAACTTCAAACTTTTTCTTTTATGGATAAAAAATCTCTTCTTTTACTTAATAAATCTCTTATATCAATTAACTAAATCCACAAGACTCTTATTTAGTGCATCATTTACAACCATCAAACTCATATATATGAATCTTGAAGATAAATTTTAGATTTCATAAACATGATTCCAAACATATCTTAAGAATTTATCTTAGCAAAATAGTCAAACAATCACCAAGTAATAAACAGATTTTGCCTACCTTTCTCCATGCTTTTTGCTAAATCTTTCTCTATCTTTTTCTCCTTTAACTAAAGCTTTAAACCCATTTGCTAGCCACCGTACATGCTACTGTTTGGATAGTTTTGAAGATGAAAAGAAAGGATTTGGCTTGAGTTTGATGTAAAGAAACTGTTCTTGAACTAGTTTATATATTTATGTAAGTGTGTCCTTCAAGAACTTGGTAGTTTCATTGAGTTTGCAGAAGAAGAAATGAAGATAATGAAGAGAAGAAGAATACAATGTGAAGTCTAGGTAGCAAAGAAGAAAATTGATATTTCTTTTTTATTTAAATAAATGTGACTTACTTGGAGACAAAGCAATTCGTGTAACTAGTTTCGGATCAATTTGTCTTGCATCTATATTGCAAATATCAATATTAATTTGATTGTCTTAAGTGAAAATTATATGACATCTAATAATATCCATTATTTATACCAGTTTTAGTATTTTGGTGTACCGATTATTACCATTTCAGTATACCGATTATTACCATTTCGATATCCATTTTCTACCTAAATAATTTTAGTGGTTAAAATATTTATTTAACCTTATCCATATTTGCATCTACGCCCTTATACATATTGTAGGGTCTCATTCTTTGTGCCTGATTAAAATATTATTATATTCAATTTTTAATAATATTAAATTAATTTTCTTTTTTTTTTTTTATAGAATCCTCATATTGTTGTGATCATAACTGTGTCTAGTAGAATTTTCAAAATCCCTATCATAAATGAGTCATTATAACAGAATTTTCTTAGGATACTTTTCAAGCTTGAAAGCTTACAGGTTCTACAACAAGAGAACATTGTGTATTGAAGAGACTATCTACATCAAATTCAAAAAGCTTAAGAAGGACTTTGCTGATGACCTGGAAGAGTTAGAAGAGAACCTTGAGAAGCTTAACCTCAAGGATCCCTCAGAAAGTAAGCAGATGAAAGCACAATCTTCATAAAGCAAGCTCTAGAACATGGACTCTTCTGAAAGCTTACTCAGAACTCCAAAACCCTTGAAAGCGACATTTTGAGCATGAAGAAGAGCAATTTGAACATAAAAAAGAAACTGAAAAACATCAAGGTTACAGGAACTACAGATGAGTTTCTAATCTAAAAGCAGTTTGTCATAACAATGTTCTAGGGAACATTTCTAAGGATATGAAAATTAGATCCTCCCTCAGAAATATATCCAACTATGCTTTCATTTCCACCACCAAGCCTGACTACATTGAAGATGCATTGAATAATCAAAGTTAGGTGGATGCTATGCAAGAGGACCTGAAGCAGTTTGAAAAAGCAAAGTCTAGACACTCATGGAAAATTGATAACTAGAGAACTATTTTTGCTTTGAAATTTTTACCAGATCTTGTGGGCACATTAAAGGTAATTTTTGTAGCCTTTGAATTGGTTTTTTGATATGCAAACCAAATTTTGCTACTCCAGTGAAAAATCTACCAATATGGCAAAAATGAACCCAAGTCTTGAATTGGTCATATAATGACTTTTGATTCAAGTATGATGAGTATAAATGCATGCTATATACTTTAAAGATTGATTTATGAGGAATTATATTGTGAATGATGCATATATGTGTAAAAGAGAAGGTATGAACTTCAATCGTGCATGTTTTAACATATAGACAAAACAGAAACAAGACTTATGTTGAATGAAGGGAAGGTAAAAAGAGAAACTTCCCTAAAGATGTTATGAGTCAGTAGACATAACACCTAGGAATAGATTTGTGTGTGATTTGGAGAGGAAAAAATAAAGTTCAATGATCACATATAGGAAAGAGCTCAGTCCTAATAAGTAGTTTATTTCCCATGTGTGGTGTTATCCACTATAAATACCAATTGGTATGAATTAAGTTTTCTCTATGTCAATGAAAAGAGAAAAATGCACTAAATTGAGTTCTATGGCCAAAAGTAAAATTGAAAATCCTTCGATATGTCAAGGGAACTTTAAGATAATTTGACTTCATTTAGCATATAGATGTTCATATCATATCAAATTATCTTGTTCAACATTATGTACTATAATCAAGTATGATGTATGTATATTAAGTGATTGAATGTTAAAAACCCACTTTGGAAAGATGATTTTGAATTTAAAAAATGAATGTTTGGCATGTAATGCATGATCACATTTTTTTTTTCTAATAAACTGAAGTGACAGGAGTGATGGCGACGACATTTATAACTGTGTTTGGGAATTTCCCTACTGAGAATTTATAATTCTCACCCTTATATTCTATGTTCGTATGTCATTTCTAGATAGTATCAAAAGAATAAAGAAGTTGTTCGGGGCTGGAAATGCATGTATCAGAGTAGTTCGATGACTGAAGGTCCCTAGTAGTTTCTGTTGTGTAAATGTTTAACTGAGATAGATGTATATTAAAGCTCATAGAAGAGCTTTCTGTTGTACTTGACTCTGTATTCAATAAATGTTTTGTTTATTTGTTACATATTTTAATAGAATGACAAATTTGTTATTATACGAATCACTCGATCTTGCTATAGATATTTAAGAAATATCTGCTAATTTATAAGTAACAACTCCTGAGTCTAATGTCATGGCTTAAGGATAATGTTATACTTGGGAGAGTGTTACACTATATGTCCCATCACTTAAATAAGATGACAGATCAAGAAAATATTGATGAAATGACCACAACGTTTATGCACATCATAAACCAACTAAATGAACTAGGCAAAAGATACTCTGACTCTGAAATGATTAGAAAAATCTTGGGACCCCTCTTTGCTAAGCGACTGTCTAAGATCACAGTCATTACTGAAGCTAAAGTCCTTCAAACTCTTAGTCCGGACATACTCATTTGGTTATTTAAAACTCATGAGGTTTTGCTCTATGAAATGCATAGTAAATCCATCAAGAAAAGCAAGTCCATGGCCTTGAAGTCATCTCATCAGAAGCTGTATAAAGCCAAGGCAATGAAAGTTGTTGAAACCTCTGATGAAGAGGAAGAGACTGATGATGAGACAAAAAAGCAAAATGGATATAAGCTTTCCATGCTGGTAAGGAAGATGTCCAAAGCCTGGGGAGGAAAAACAAAGAGAAGAAGGGATATCAACCTTAGAAAAGACAGAAAAAGCAAAGTGAAGCTAGAAAGTGTCACCTGTTACAACTGTAGGGAGAAGGGACGCTTCAAACTAGAATATCCTAAACTCAAGGGTCCACAGAAGAAGTTCATGGCCAAAAAGAAAGACATCATGGCCACCTAGAGTGAATCAGAAGAAGATAAAGGAAGTTTAGAAGATCAGGAGCATCTCGGTACTGCAAAACTATGCCTCATGACAAGCTATTTGTAACACCCCAAAATTATTTAAAAATTAATTTGAGCTTTACTAGTCATAATTTCAAAAATCTGACAAACACAACAATGATGAGAACGATCCAACAGATTTGTAAAAAAAAAAAAATGAATAGTAACCTAGTAGACCCCATGGGCCTGATGGGATAGCCGAAACCCTAGAATTAAGGCTCGGAGATGCTCGAAATGCAGAATTTATAGGAATAATATTAAAGATGGGTAGGAATAAATACTTTATACCTAGAATTAATTTTCGGGAAATGTTTGATTACCCGGGTACACTGTTTTACCCGTTCGTAAAATTTCGGTGTGCGATTTCTAACACCAAAAGAAAGTCAAATCTTTAGGATAAAGTTATCCTTTATAGCCAAATGTAAGACTATGATTTAGTCTTAATTTACAAGATTAAATCCTAGCCATTTATCTTGCTTTCTTGCAAGAAAAGTTTCGATTTTATATTACATAGAGATTAAACCAACCATAATCATTTAAAGCCACAAAAGTTGTCTTGGAAGCCTTGCATTCTCGGTCATATTTGCAGTACACACAGGCCTTGTTTTTCTTCATTTGAAATAGCCATGAACAAAGTTTTAACCTCCAAAGACCTAGCCTAAAACTGCTAAAACCTCAAAATCACTTTACTAAACTTGTTCTAATCATCACCGTCTACAAATCTAATCGATTAAAATTTTAATCAATCACTATTTTTTCACTTTGAGCCATCATACATCACTGTTGAAGAAAGGATTAAGGGCTATTTGAAAGGCTTAAAGTAAGGAAAACCATTCTTGGAAGGGCTTTTAAAGTTAAAAGTCTTGAAGCATCACAAGTAAGGCTTTTGTGTCTTGTTTGATTTGCTTTCTGTTTAGGCAGATTTTGGTTGTTCTAAATTGATGAATTATAGTTCTAATGTGAGGTAACACCTAGATATTGATGTATTTGCATGGTTGGGGTAGTTTGGTATGGTGGAAAAATCATTCTTGTCAAAAGAGACTTTGATCCATGTTGTTAAATTTTCAGTTATGTTATAGACAGCAACTAATCACGAATTTTCTGAGGGAGTTGTGGGTATTTTTATGAGCTAAAAATAATATATATTGAAGCTAATGTACTACGCTAGTTCCATGAATTATCTTTAGTTCTGGTTTGCACATATACTACCTAAAAAAAAAATCATGAACCGGAATAATACCTATGTTGTCTGAATTTCTAGTATTGAAGCTATGAATCTGTACAATTTTTTTACCATAGCAAATGATCAATTTTTCCTTTGAAATTTTTATAGGATGTTGAAAACATCTCTTGATTTTTATTTTGAAATTATTCAATTATTTGCTAGGGTTAAAAATTATGAAATTTTCGTTCTAAGTTGAGGTTAGGTGGCCTTTAACCACCAAATTTGTGGAATTTTGTTGACCTAGCTAGAGCACTTGTTTTGCCCTGAACATTTTACAGCATATTGGGAACTCAATGAGATGTTATTGAGAATTTTTATAGCATTGGATTTAATGATTTGAAATGTAGAATAAATTGTGCTATGAATATATGAAATCTGCCAATCTGCTGAAAATGAATTGATGAAATAATGGTACTTGGTACTAGTATGACATGAGTATATGAATATGAATAATTGACCATGTGAGCTTATTGATGAGGTTAGGCACACAGATATGAAAATGTTTCTTACAATTGTGTATAAGCAAAAGAAAATCATAAGATTATATTTCTTGGGTTGGAGAAAGTAAACCTGACTAGCAAGAAAAACATGAAATTATCTATCTTGGGCTAGAGAAAGTAAATTTGGTCTGTCAGGGAAAGTAAACCTGACTACCAAGATAAGAATGAGATTATATGTCTTAGGCTGAAGAAAGTAAATCCGGTCTGTCGAGGAAAGTAAACCTGACTACCCTTCAATTGAGTGAACAAAAGTAAACCTGTCTAGGAATACGTATATGTGAGAAATGGAGAAAGTAAATCGAATTATCATATATAGGAATGAGCTCAGTCTTAAAAAGTAGTCTATTACCTATTATTGCCATGCTAGGGACGATGATATTGCTCAGACGTGACAAGATTAGTCAAGGGCCAATGACTAGTTGAAATAACAATTTTTATAAGTAGTCTTTTATCCTATGTGCTAAGTGAAGAATTTAAGTATCGATATTGAGACCAATATGTTTAAGTTATGATTTAAAAGTATATCAATATTGAGACCAATGACTAATTGAGTACTATGATATGTGCATATTAAGTGATTGAACAATAAAAGAAACCCACTTTAGAAAGATAGTTTTGAACCTTAAAATGAACCTTTGATATATGTTGCATGCTCACATTTTCTTAATAAACTGAAGTGGCTGAGACGATGACGATGACATTATGATTATGTATTTAGGGAAATGTCGTACTTAGAATTTTATAATTCTCAACCTTATGTGTTTGTGTTTCTGTGTCATCTCTAGGTTGATTCCAGAGATAGTAAAGCTGCTAGAAGAAGAACTAAATTGGACTTTCTGTAGTTTTGTAGTGGATGCTCATAACTGTTGGTCTTAGTTATATATATGTTTGTAAATATAGTAAAGAACATATGTGTACTAAAGCTTATAGAAGAGCTTCCTTTTGTACTTAACTTATAGTAAATAAATACTTTGTTTCTTTTCTATATATTTTGATAGAACCACGACTTAGTTACTACATGATTCGACCAATCCTTGCTATAGATATTTCAGGAAGGTTGGCTAAATAATAAGTAACAACTCTTGAGTATGATATCATGACTTAAGGATGACATTATACTTGGGAAAATGTTATATTATGGTATCAGAGTAGTTTATCCTAGTAAGATCTTGAGGAATGGACTTTCTATGCTTCCTTAGTAAATGTCATCCATTTTAATTCTATATATGTGTATGACTGCTAGTTGGGAATGTTGTGGGTTGTTGCCATACTTAGCTTGGTATTGAGCCTGATCAACTCAATAATTCTTTTTTGGTGTAATAGGAACTGATGACTTCTAATCGGCATACTAGGAACGATGTTGGAGATGAAGCGGGTATGATGGGCACTTTTCACGAAATGGTGGCTGCCATGAGAGAGCAAGCTGCAGTAGCCAATAAGATGATGGAAAGGTTGGACCAATATGCCGAAGGCAATTCAGTTGGGAACCCTGGAGAAGTAGAAATGGACAATGAATACCAAAAGTTTGCTAAGTTCAGGAAGGCAAATCCCCCCCTCCCGGCGGGCTGCATTTCAAGGAGCCTTCAATCCAAATAAAGCACAGGAATGGATCAAGGCTATGGAGAAGATTTTCTTGATTATTCCTTATCCAAAAAGTGGTTTTTTTCTACTTACATACTGGAGGCAGATGTAGAATTTTGGTAGGTTGGCACTAAGGGGTTATTTGAAGCTTCTTAGATTGAAGTCACCTAGGAGATCTTCAAGGAAGCTTTCTACCACAAGTACTTCCCTACTTCGATGAGAAATTCAAAGGTCCATGAGTGTAGCAGAGTACACAACAAGTTCAAAGAGCTTTGAAAGTTTTCTACCATCTATCAGCGTAATCCTGATCAAGCTTGGAAGTGCATGAAGTATGAATGAGGGTTACATGAGGACATTAAAGCTGCTGTAGGACTCTTAGAGATCTAAGATTATGCAACCCTGGTAAACAAGTGCTACTCCAATAAGAAGTTAGCAATCACCCAATCTGCTAAGGTCTCTTCTGTAACATCCTCTCAACAACCTCATCCTTAAGTCATGACATCATACTCGAAGGGTTGTTACTTATTAATTAATGGATCTTTCTTAAATATCTATATCAATGGTCGATTAACTTGTGTAATAACTAGCATAATTCTAATAAAATCTATATAACAAAGATACAAAGTATTTTATTTACTACAAAGTACAAAAGAAAGCTCTCCTATGAGCTTTAGTATATATTTGTTCTTTACTATTTTTATAGACACATGTATATATGAGTCTCCATTGCCAAACTACAGAAATTCCAACTCAGTCTCTCTTGTAGGGACTTCATTGTTCTTTGGAATCAACCTGAAGACGATACAGAAACAAACAAATAGGGGTGAGAATTCTAAAAATTCTCAGTAGGGCAATCCCCAAAACATATAACGAAACTCATGTCATCGTTATTGTCCTAGCCACTTCGGTTTATTAGTAAAATTGTGAACATGCTACATATATCGAAGGTTCGTTTTAAAGTTCAAAAACCATTCTTCCGAAGTGGATCTCTTTTATTATTGAATCACTTAACATACACATGCCTTACTATATAACATTATAGTAATTCATCTACCACTTTACATGCCCTTAGTACCTCGAAGAGAATCCTATATACATCATCCCTATCTTTCCATGCCCTTGACATAATAAAAGGGACCTTTCTGTTGTCTTGTCATATTAACGGGGACTTTTCTGTGCCTTTTTCATTAAAGGGGACTTTTTCTTCTTTACTTAGCATATACATCATCCTCAAGCTCACATATACAATCATCACAAACATATATGCATTAACATCAATTTCTAACCTTCTAAATACTTCAACAATATATATATATATGACACTCATTCCAATCCTCTCTTTGTATAGGAACATTTATCATGAGCACTCACATTTATATAGGTGTAACATCGTCTTTAAGCTCACATAGTATCAATGAAATCAAATCATATACATTTTATCATCTTTTTAGCCAATCTAGTATCCTGCTAGAATTTCGGTTCTAAAGAAAATTATGGTCAAATTAGAAAACATTATTATAACAGAGCAAAAATAATTTTTAAAGATAATTCAATGTATCAATGAGCTCCTGTAAAATTTTCAAAGCATAATAAATTTTCTAGCTATATTTATAAAATTTGAAAATTTTTGAGGTCAGAAACTACACAATCTCAGTCAACAGTCATAACTCCCAATTTTTATACCCTATCACGTAAAAATTTCAGCTTAAAATTTGATCATTTGCTAGAGTAACAAAATTAGATAAATTCAGTGTTACAAACTAGACTATACAGGCAGAAACCCTGACCTGTTTGGTTTTCCAATTTTTAAAAATAGAAGAAGTGCTTAATATGAGCCATGAAAATTATTGAAAACTCTTCCATATGTTAGCTTCATCATATAAAATTTTTAGCTTATAATCATGTCTCTAAATCAGTGAGAAAAATCATTGTTTTTCAGCTGCTTACTAAAAAAGGGGATTTCCAGCAACAAGGTCAGAACATGTTTTAAGAAAATAGCTTATCTAATTTCATCCAAACTCTCTACCAAAATTAATACATTAATATTCATGTATAATCATCAAGTAAAACAAAAAAATTTGGACTCAATCATTCAACAAATCTCAGAGCAAAATTAGAAAGAAAAGTGGATGAATAAAGCCCTACTTGTCACTTATGTATTCTTGCTCTTGTTCTTGGTTTCCTTCAAGAGTTATCTACCCAATTCTTGATCCAAAACTCTTAAATCCTCTTCTAACAAAGCAGGAACAACAGCTAAGATTTTTGTTTTGATGAGATGAAGGTTAGTTATAAAGGGTTGATTCAAGTTTTCAAAAGGTAAGTTTGTGTTTGTGATGAAACATGTGGATGCTTGATGTTGTGTGTAACACCCTCCTAAGTACAATATCATCCTTAAGTCATGAAATTGTACTCAAGAGTTGTTACTTATAATTTAGTGGACCTCTCTTAAATGTCTAGAACAAGGGTCGGCTAAATTGTGTAGTAACTAATGCAAGGTTCTATCAAAATATATATCAAATACACAAAGTAGTTATTTAAATACAAAATTGAATATACAAGGAAGCTCTTCTAAGATCTTTACAGTATGTTCGATTATCTTTAAAGGTACAGACATATATATATTTATAATAAGTTAACTACAACAAATAGAAGTCTTCTTTACTGAACTACTGCAGAGTAGATTTCTTTCGTGCAACAGCCTCCTTGTCCTCTGGATCAACCTGGAGAAAACACAGGAACACACAAATATAAGGGTAAGAATTATAAAATTCTCAGTAGGGAAACTCCCCAATTACAAAATGATAATGTCATCGTCATCATCCCAACCACTTCGGTTTATTAAGAAAGAGTGATCATGCATTTCATAACAATGGTTCAATTTTAGAGTTCCAAATCAAACTTTTGAAGTAGGTAGCTTTTAATGATCAATCACTTAATGCATATATATAATAAAGCTCGAACACATAGTAAATCATTCTAGTCAAACTTTGAAATATAACATGATCATGCATATGCTACATGTAGTGAATTTATTTGTAATTGCCCTTAATAAATCGAAGAGAACCTCATATCTCTTTATTTGCCCTTGAAAAGTAAAAAGGATCATATCTCACTCTATTTTCCCTTGACAAGTCAAAAGGATCATATCTCACCTATTTGCCCTCAATAAAGTCGAAAGGATCATTTATTTTGCCCTCAACAAGTTGAAAGGATCACGTGTCACTCTATTTGCCCTTGATAAAGTCGAAAAGGATCATATATCACTCTATTTGCCATCGACAAAGTTGAAAGGATAATTTAATTTTCCCTCAACAAGTCGAAAGGATCATTCATCACCTTATTTGCCATCAATTAGTCGAAAGGATCTCATCTATTTCTACTTATTGCGATTGAACTTAGGTCAACGTATTATTCAGTTTTCTTTTTCAAATTGCATGCGTAAAACACATATAGGCATTCATTCACAATATGAATTCAATTATGCCTCAAACTAATCCTTAAAGTCACTAGCATGCTTTCATATACAATAAACTTGAACAAAATGTCATGATGTCAACTATATCATGCATAAGCACCAAAACAGGTCATGGGCAGATTTCACAACTTGGTAGCACAGTTTAATTTGCACATCCAAAAATCAATTCAGGGGCTATAAAAATTCTCTATAATACCTCAATGTGTCCTCAAGCTCCTTTAAAAATTTCAGAGTAAAAAGAGTTTCTAACCATGTTAAATAAATTTTACAAGTTTGGTGGTCAGAGACCACTTATTCACAGCTCAAAACTAGAGTCTCATAATTTTTAACCCTAGCAAATGATTGAATCAGTTCATAATAAAAATCATGGTCACATTTCAAGATGTTATCAACTCTCTCTAAAAATGTCAAAGGAAAAATCAATTATTTACTATGATAAAAAAATTATAGAAATTCACATCTTCAGATTCAACATTTCAGGTAGCATAGTTACAACTTCAGTCCTTGATTTTTCTCAAGTAGTAAAAGTCTTTATTATGCACCAAAAAAATTCTCAGAGTTTCCTTAGGATATTAGATTGAACATATAATTTTTATAGCTCATAAAAATGGCTAGAATTGGACCATAAAATTCATGAACAAATCCTATCCTATTGAAATTCGAAAATCCAGCAGCATGTGCCAAATTCCCTTTTGACAAAAATCATTTTTCACAACATCCAAACACATCATCAAAATTCATACATCAATAACTATATATCCTCAACTGATTCAATGAAATTTTTGGACCAAAACCTAGCAAAAACATACAGTATAAAATTTCAAAGAAAGGACCAAAGAAAACCCTACTTTGAAAGCTTTTGAGCTTTATACTCCAAAGAATGTTGTAGGTGATCTTTCTTCACTTCAAGGCACCAATTCCAGCCCCAAACTCTTCTTATGCAGTGAGGTATCAAGGTGAGGATTTGAGATTTTAATCGGTTAGATTTGTAGGGTTTGAGGTGTAGAACAAATTTTGTGAAGGAACTTTGAAGTTAGATACATCTATTATGCAGTCAAAGCAATAAAGAGAAAAAAAGAGATGGATGGTTAGGATTTAATCTCGTTAGTCAAGATTAGATCTTAACCATCCACTTGGTTTAGATGGATAGATATTATCCAAACTTAAAGAGTAAGCTTTCTTTCAGTATAAAAATCGTATACCGAAATTTTACCGAACTGGTAAAACAGTATACTCAAGTAAACAAACATTGCCTGAAAATTAATTCTAAGTATAAAACCTTTATTCTTACCTATTTTTAATCTCAATCCTATAATTTCTCTATTTCGGACATCTCTGGGCCCTAATTCTAGGGTTTCGGCTATCCCGGTCGGCTTGAGAGGCCCATAATTACTATTTATATTTTTTTTACAGATTCATTGGATAATTCACATCGTTTCTATGTCTATCAAATTTTTGAAATTATGACAAGAAAAGCTCAAATTAATTTTTGAATAATTTTTTAGGGTGTTACATTGTGCCTTGGTATTCTTAGCAAAATTATGATGTTCTTGAAGAAGAAAAGAATGGAGGAAGGCTGAAGGAAGGCTGGCCAAGAATTTATCTTGGAGGAAAATAATGAAATTTTTGAATTTGTGTTACTAATAATAAATGTCTTGTAATTTCTTTACCACAAAATTATTTCCTTAAGATAAATAGATGAAATTTTGTGACATTCCTATTGGTTCTTAACAAAGGTAATGGTGTGGCATGTTTATAAACCACACACTTGTCACTCTAGGTGGAAAACTTGCACTGATAGCTTTATACGATATAAAAACTACACACTGTAATTTAACAAAACGGGTAAAACAGTGTACTCGGGTAATCAAACATTACCCAAAAATTAATTTTAAGTATAAAATCTTTATTTCTAATTTTTTTCTAATCTTAATCCTATAATTTCTCACTTTTGGGCATTTTCAGGCTCCAATTCTAGGGTTTCAACTATCCCCGAGGGCCCGTAAGGCCCACTAAGTTACTATTCACTTTTTTTTTTTAACAAATCCATTGGATCATTCCTATCATTTCTATGTCTATCGGAGTTTTGAAACTATGACTAGAAAAACTCAAATTAATTTTTATATAATTTTTAGGTTGTTACACCTTTTAACAAAAGGCCACTTGAAGACCGTGACTATGAGGATGACCCAACATTGAAGAAGTAGTTTCAACCAAGTCCACATAAAGATAAATGGCAACAGCAGTCAAGTTCATGCCCAAAATATGGAAGAGATCACGAGAGTAGACCTTTCTTGGCCGAATAAAATGTGTGTTGTCACTGCGAAAAACTAGGACACAAGATTTGGGAGTGTCTAGAGAGATATCCAAAACCTACGAGAAAGCCACAACACCAGAGTAAGGTCTTCACTGTAACACCCTAAATCTTAACCTAATACCACTAGTATGTATTTAGGTTAATCCTTAGAATATTACCTCTTAGTTTCATCTTTTACTTTGAAAATACTTAGCGGAAATATGGGTAAAATTTTTCTTTTTGAATTAAACCAAAGTGAGTGCCACACATGATTCTTTGAACGGGAATTCATACAAGTCATATGAGCAAATCATAATAAAACACATAAATAACATGGATACATCAACTGATCATATATATATAGATAATGTGCCTACCAAAAGGCAGGACTATTCATAAAAACAAGTACAAGGAAACCATGAAAGCAACACCCATACCCGTGTGCACCTAGAGTGGACAACCTCATATACAAAAGAAGGTTTGTCCTCAACTATGTGGCATGTGTGCACTAGCTACTACCCATCCTATGCACCTACTCCTGCTGGTCCGAGTACTGAGGGGTGGAATCGATCCACTGGCGGATCTCGGTGGGAGTGGTCGTGCGGATCATCGAAGCGTGTCCACCGCGGCGAGGGCGCATGGATGGCCTACGAGCCAACCTCGGCTGAATCACCGTCTCCTCACTCCCAGCTATCATCGGTGGGGGAGTGGGGCTGGAGCTCCAACTGTACATGTGCGAGGGCGGGTCTTCTGATGGATCCGTCTCCGAATACTAAGTCCGGGGCACGTAGTCCGGGTAGTCACGTACGGCTGACACCTCGGGCTGCATGCGGAGGATCTGCTCGTCGCGTGGTCTAGCTCGCTCGAAAATCGTGTTATGATGGTAGAGGGCAGTCGGGGTGAAGCGGTAGCTCCGTACTGGGTGTGCGAAGAGTCGTCCCATAAACATGAATACTCTGACTGTACAGCGACCCTCAAAATGGTATGACCCGAGCGCTGGGTCATGGTGCAGCTCCCACATCGGGGTGTCGATGAAGAGTACGAAAGTCGCCATCTGAAGATGTGACGGAAGAAAAGAGAGAGGGAATGAGAATCTTCTAAAAGAATTCTCAGTAGGGTAATCCCTAACTAAGTGACATCATCACATCCTCAGGAACCTTGGTTTTATTTCTAAAGAGGTGCACATGCAGGTAAACTTCTTTTAAGTTAGTTTTCTAAAGTATTAATTATCCAAGGTCCGTCATATTTTACAATGCATCTTATGACTAAGCAGGGAATACACTAATGACATGAATGCATCATAAAGGTAAGCTAATCAATGGAATAACTAAGAAACATTATAACATTGGCATAAGATGATATGTATAACTTTTCTTGGTTTTTCATAGCACATGTGACATTTTAAACTTTAACTTTTATCTCATGGGCCACCCTAAAACATCTCTAGGTTATGAGCTCATACTTTAACTAGTCGTCACTAGTTCTTACTTATCCTATGATAAGCGTAATATACATAATCCCGACTTAAAGTACGGGCTAGGGGGCAAATTAAGGAACACCTCTTAGGGTCATTTCCTCTTTGAAATGCTCTACTAGCAACTAGTGCATAGTAGCATTGTCCGCTTTGGCAAGCTCTATGTCAATACCCTCACGGATTTGTTTTCTTGGGGGTGCTCGGCTAAACTGGTGTCACCCAAGAAGGCGTCTCAGTGCTGTGTCACATTTAAGTTCTCATGATTTTCAAAAAGATCTTTTTCTAAGTTCCTCAAATTTGATGGAAATTCGGCAGCATGACGGCTGTAGATCGAATTTCCTCAAATTTGCTTATGCCATGAAAGCATATAGGTCATACAAACATATCTTATGAGGTATAGCATATCATCATATAAAACTTCTTCATAGAACATATCAAACTTATCATAGATAAAGCTCATGCATCATATATCATATTTACATAAATTAAGCATCATAAAAACTCAAGACTTTTTAATGTCTTATGCATTGACCCTTAAGGTCCTTAACTCACGTTCTAAGTTATTAATCATCAAACCTAATCTCTTGGGTACCTATGAGGTTATAACCAAGTATTTCTCACCTCACACTATGATAGAAAAACATCTCTAACCTCAAGGATGCAGAATTTATAATCCTAACTTTATGGGTACCTAGGAGTCACAACAATGACCCTTTTTAAGTCCGGTTTGTTCCTAAGGCTTCAAGATCACCATTTATGAGGCATTCCTACACATTTAGACTGATTTAAATCCATGATTAGCATTACTAAACCTTGCTAGACAGAATCCAGAAAATTCAAACATTAAAGGATCTAGAACTCTCAAATTAATTCTTTTCTAGTCTCTAACTTATCTTATTTTTCACATATTAGTCTTAACATTATTTTTACTCAAACATAAGCATATTATCATCAATAAAATAGCACATACAGTGGCAAGTAAATAGCAAGGTAGAACCGAAATGTGCATCTCCATAAAAGGCATAGAACACAATTTTTATAGCACATAGAATACTAGTTTCTCTTGGAACCATTTTAGAACTTTCAAAACTCATTTATAAACACTTTTATCCCTTAAAATCATAAAAATACTTGAGAGGATAGTAGCTAAATTATTTTCATCTCAAGAGGTTCTAAATTCATAAAACTTAGTTCTACATATTCCTTATACTCATATAAGCTTAGAAAATTTATGAAACATATTTTTAACACTTGGAAAACTTAAAACCTCTTAGGGCCGAAATCTCAACTATGGAAAATAATTATTTTAGACCTTTGTTTGAGACAACAATGGGCAAGTCTTTGAGCTCTAGGTTCATTTAAGTGATGACATAAAAGTAAACATGCTCATGCACTCATTTTAGGTTCCATTAGAAAGTAAAGTAATAGCATACAATAAATATGAGGTGCAACATATTATTATCTTTGATATTGAGAACTTAAAATATAAACATGATAATGCATAGCTTGAAATATAAACATGATAATGCAAGTTCATTCATTATCTTGGTATTTAGTGATAGCAAGGAAGTAAACATGATATGCAAAGCATAAAATAAACATGATGCAAGGTTCATTTTATGGTTAGCTAGAGCTCATTCAAGACTTTAACAACGTAACAACCAACATATATCTCATTACAAAGAGAGCTCTAGAGTTCTTGAACCAAGTTCTCAAAGGAACTATGAGGTTCTTGAACAACATCATCAAGCTCAAGTAAACAAACTTCCAAAACAAAACCAAACAAAATCTCAAGGATCAAAATACCAAAATCGAAAACCTTACAAAAGAAAAAGAAAGTGAAACTAAGTCAAGTTCTTTATTAAATACCCAAAACCCCTATCTAGAGAAAGATCTCTAGAACATGCCGGCCAACTTTAAGGTTGACAAGGGTAAGCTTGGGCTTTTAGAAATCCTTAAATTAATTTTCTTAAGTTGAAAAACCATGTGAGCTAAGTATAGTATAGATGAAGTTAAAGAAAAAGAAAAACTCAAGCTCTAGAGGTTCCTTTGAGATGAACACATAGTCATCCTCTAGGAGTCCTCATCATTGAGCTATCATGTGCTTCTCAAGGCCTCATGGCCAAAATCACAAGGAAGGAAAAACAAAGAAAGTTTCAAAAGAAAATCCAAGAGAAAGCTATAAAGAAACTCATTTTCAAGAAAACAAAGTTTAGAAAACACTCCTACCTAGAGTGAAGACACAAAGCTTGAACTTTTAAAAAGGAAAACAAGATGATGAGCTCCTCCTTGAGGTGGATATGGCTTCAGCCTTGTGAGGAATAATGGAGAGGAAAATGTGTTTGAGTGAGGTTGTGTTTGAGGTGAGGTGTTTGAGAGGTTAGGAGATGATTCAAGGCCTTGGGGTGGTGTTTGATGGTTAAGAGATGATGATGGGATGAGGAAGATGAGAAAGATGAAGATGAAGAGAAAGGAAGAACTCTCTTGAAACTTGAGAGAAAAAGAAAAAACTCAAGAAAGCTTAGGAAAACTTGAAACTCACCAAATGAACTAAAAATGACACAAGCTCATCTAAGGCACCTATTTATAGAAAAACAAAACATTGAGGCCCTCCAAGAGGAAGCCTTGGCCGTAGCATTGAGGGGAAGAAGGAAGAGAAAATATCTCTTACACAAGGTCATTCAAGCATGGTTTGAAGTATGGAAGCTATACTACAAAGTATGGCTTGATGTGAGTTAATTTCCTATCAATTTTTGATGAAATTAGGCTTCTAGAAACTTGACATGGCTGGAACTTTTCCAGCCACAAATAAATGGGAAAAATGGGTTGTTTTAATTATTTATTCATGTGGAAATTCAAGCTTGATTGAAAGTTATGACAAGGTATAGTGTATGTGACTTGAGGTATGGCCTTGGAGTGTTGAAAAATTGAACATGTGATGCATATGGGGGAGAAGGGTGCACAGCCAGACCTGGGCAGCATGGAGGGTGGGAGATTTGATCATCTAATTGTGTATTAATGGTAGGTTTAAATGTGTTTTAGCTTAGGTACAAGGTTGGAATAATTAAGCTTAAGTTTAGGTAACTAAGAATGTGTTTTAAGGATTTTATGACAGGATTAGGAATGCTCATATATCATTAAAGAATTTTAAACTCATTTATGAATAAACAATGTGTAACACAATTCCATGATTCAAGGAATTGGAAAGAGAAAATACTATTCAAGATTCCATGACTAGAAGTCTTGAAATTAAAATATGATTTTAAGTTGTAATTAAGCACTTTTAGGTTCTAATCAACTTTAATAAATTATTTTGACTCAAGATTAATTAAGGAAATTAATTAACCTTCGATTAGAGCCTAATATTGCTTAGGTTTGCTTAATCACGCGATTAAGCGTAAAAACACGAAACTAGGGGCAAAACCATAATTTTACACTAATTTTGGCCGGGACCTCCGGGACCAAAACTAAAGTCATAGTCTACATAAAAACGCCTTTTAAAATCATCTGGAGAAGTTTCGGGTTTATCCGACACTTGCAAACGGGTAAAACACTGCATGGGTGTTTTGGTCATTTTGACCCGAAAACTCGAAAAACGAGATTTTCGATCCCGGAAAGATACACAGGTCATCTAATCCCCTATCAACATTGAGCTTGCCCTTCGAGCACTGCCAGATCGGCTTTCCTCGAATTCCGGGCTGAAAATGACCTTAGGGGCATTTTGGTCATTTTCACTCTGGTAGAAAAATCAGGGCGTTACATTCACCATAAGTGCTGAAAGGACATAACCAGAGTAGATCTAAGGTAGAAATGTTTAGGATTTGACTTGAATTGTGTGTGAATTGATTGTGTGATATATGAAAATTATCTTTTGAAAATCGATTTCAAATGAATTTTGAGGGCAAAATTCTTTTTAAGGTGGGTGTTAATGTAACACCCTAAACCTTATTTAAAAATTAATTTGAGCTTTACTAGTTATAATTTCAAAAATATGATAGACACAACAATGATGAGGACGATCCAACAAATCTACAAAAAAAAATTTGAATAGTAACGTATTGGGCCTCATGGGCCCATCAGGACAACCGAAACCCTAGATTAGGGCCATAGATGCTCGAAAGTAAGAATTTATAGGATTAAGATTAGAAATGGATAGGAATAAAGATTTTATACCTATAATTAATTTTCAGGCAATGTTTGATTACCCAAGTACACTGTTTTACCCGTTCGTAAAATTTTAGTGTGCAATTTCTAACACCAAAAGAAAGTCAAATCTTTAGGATAAAGTTATCCTTTATAATCAAATGTAAGGCTAAGATTTAGTCTTGATTTACAAGATTAAATCCTAGCCATTTATCTTGTTTTCTTGTAAAGATTACATAAATATTACATAGGGTTTGTAGGAAAAGTTTGGATTTTATATCACATAAAGATTCCATAATCATTTAAAGCCACAAAACTTGTCTTAGAAGCCTTGCATTCTTGGCCATGTTTCTAGCACACACAGCCCCCATTTTTCTTCCTTTGAAACAGCCATGAACAAGGTTTTAACCTCCAAAGACCAAGCCTAAAATTACTAAAACCTCAAAATCTCTTTACTAAACTTGTTCTAGTTATCACCACCTAAAAATCTAACCAATTAGAATTTTAATTCATCACTATTTTTCCACTTTGAGCCATCATACATCACCACCAAAGATAGGGTTAAGGGCTGTTTGGAAGGCTTGAAGTGAGGAAAAACCAATCTTGGAAGGACTTTTGGAGTTAGAAGTCTAAAAGCATCACAAGTAAGGTTTTTGGGTCTTGTTTGATTTGTTATAAATTGATGACTTCAGGTCTAATGTGATGTAACACCTAGATACTGATGTATTTGCATGGCGGGGGTAGTTTGGTGTGGTGGAAAATTCATTTTTATGAAAAGAGATTTTGAACCATGTTGCTGAATATTCGATTCTGTTCCAGGCAGCAACAAATCATGAATTTTCTGAGGCCGTTGTGGGTATTTTTATGAGCTAAAAAAATATAAGTTGAAGCTAACATACTAGGCTAGTTCCACGAATTTTCTTGAGCTTTGGTTTGGACATATACTGTTTGAAAAAAAAAATCATGAACCAGATTGATACCTATGCTTTCTGAATTTTTGGTCTTGAAGCTGTGAATATGTAATTTTTTTTTACCATGGCAAATGATCGATTTTTCCTTTGAACTTTTTACACGATGTTGGAAACATCTTGGCATTCAACTTTGATTTTATTTTCAAATTATTCAATTATTTGTTAGGGTTAAAAATTATGAAATTTTGGTTCTCAGCTGAGATTAAGTGGTTTCTGGGCACCAAATTTTTGGAATTTTGTTGACGTAAATAGAGCACTTGTTTTGCCCTTAAATATAGCATTGGATTTAAGGATTTGAAATGCTGAATAAATTGTGCTATGAATATGTGAAATATGCCAATCTGCTGAAAATGAATTGATGAAATAATGGTACTTGGTACTAGTATGACATGGGTATATGAATATGAATAATTGACCATGTGAGCTTAATAATGATGTTAGGCACACATAGATATGAAAATGTTTCTTACAATTGTGTACATGTGAAAGAAAAGCATAAGATTGTATTTCTTAGGCCGGAGAAAGTAAATCCAGTTTGTCAGGGAAAGTAAACCTAACTAGCAAGAAAAGCATGAAATTATCTATCTTGGGCAGGAGAAAGTAAATCCGATCTATCAGGGAAAGTAAACCTGATTACCAAGATAAGAATGAGATTATATGTCTTGGGCTGGAGAAAGTAAATCCAGTCTATTGGGGAAAGTAAACCTGACTACCCCTGAATTAAATGAGAGAAGTAAACCTGACTAGGAATAGGTCCGTGTGAGAATTGGAGAAAGTAAATCCAATTATTATGTATAGGAATGAGTTCAGTCCCAAAAAGCAGTCTATTATGCATTATTGCCACGCTGGGGATGGTGATACGTAACACCTAAACGTGACAAGATTAGTCAAGGGCCAAGACGAGTTGAAATAGCAATTGTTATAAGTAGTCTTTTATCCTACGTGCTAAGTGAATAATTTTAGTATCGATATTGAGACCAATATGTTTAAGTTGAGTACTATGATATGTATATATTAAGTGACTAAACAATAAAAGAAACTCACTTTGAAAAGATAGTTTTGAACCTTAAAACAAACCTTTGATATATGTTGCATGCTCAAATTTTCTTAATAAACCGAAGTGACTGGGACGATGATGATGACAGTATGATTGTGTATTTGGGGAAATGCCCCACTGAGAATTTTATAATTCTCACCCCTATGTGTTTGTGTTTTCGTGTCATCTCTAAGTTGATTCCAGAGATAATGAAGTTGCTACAAGAAGAACTAAATTGGAATTTCTTTAGTTTTGCAGTGGATACTCATAATTGTTGTTCTTAGTTATTTATATGTCTGTAAATATAGTAAAGAACATATGTGTACTAAGGCTCATAGAAGAGCTTCCTTTCGTACTTAACTTATATTAAATAAATACTTTGTGTCTTTGCTATATACTTTGATAGAACCATGACTTAATTACTACACGATTCGACCAATTCTTACTATAGATATTTAAGGAAGGTTTGCTAAATGATAAGTAACAACTCTTGAGTACGATGTCATGACTTAAGGATAACGTTGTACTTGGGAGGATGTTACACTATTCATTAGAAAGTGAGCTTGAGGTAAATAGCTCTGACATTGATCTTTCCTATGATGAACTTTTAGGATTATATAAAGAATTGCTTGAGGAGTCTCAAACTCTTTCCTCTAACTATCTTAACCTAAAGAGGAAACATCAGAAAATTGCTTTAGAACTTGAAATGGCCAAAACAAAAGCTGAGAGTCTATGGCTTGAAAAAGAAGCAATAAAATGAGAAAACAAAGTTTAAATGTAAAGTTCAATGCCTTAGAATATGAAGTCTCAAATAAAGGTAAAAATACTCGAAAGGTCATTTCTGAGATAGAGAGAACTTCAAAGCTTTTCAAATCCAACCTTGAGAAAATAGAGAATAGATCAAAGAACCTTGATCTGATGCTTGGAGGTCAACAACCATATTTTCAAAACAATGGTTTAGGATATGAAGAGAAAATAGATGAGAAAAGAAAGCCAACTAAGTTTAAGAAAGTAAAGAACAAGGTTTCCTATACTTTCTGTCATAAGAAAGGACTTCCATTTGACAAGTGCTTCATAAGAAATAAGTCAGTCAAAAAGATTGTGAAACCTTCTTTTTACAAGACTAACCCATGAGGACATAAAAAGTCAGGGTACCTAAATTGAAAATTGTGTTTGTTGCCAGGTTTGCTTGAGAATGAACATGGAACCTAGCAGCAGGTGTTACATGGACAGTGGCTGCTCCAAGCACATGTTCGGATCTAGAAGATGGTTTAGAAATCTGTGACGCAAAAATTCTAGATCAGTAAAGTTTGCCAGTGGTAAGGCCAAGGTCACAGGCATAGGGAATGTTGGTATGGATGATTCCCACAAAATTTTGGATGCGTTGTTTGTTAATGGTCTGGCTCACAACTTGTTAAGTATTATCCGATCCTGTGACCAAGGCTTTAATGTTGTTTTTAATTCACATGCATGGAAGATAATAAGTCCTAGCTCAGGACAATTCATCATGTCTAGTAAGAGGCATGATAACATGTACATGTTGTTCTTGGATAACCTATGAAATCAAGATGTAACATGTCTTGTATCCTTAATGGATAAAAAGTGGTTGTGGAATAATAAACCTGAGCATGCTCATATAAAACTTATTTCCAAGCTATCTCAAAAAGAGCTAGTTAAAGACCTACCAAAGATCAGATTTGACAAGGATTGAACTTGCGGTTTCTATGAGAAAGGTAAGCAAACCAAAGCTTCTTTCCATAACAAACATATGGTTCCAACCACTAAACCACTTGAGCTTTTACATATGAATCTCTTTGGATGAACCAAGACTATAAGTCTTGCTGAGAAAAGATATTGCCATGTTATAGTGGATAACTACTCTAGATTTACTTAGGTTTTCTTCTTAGCTTCTAAGGATGAGGTGGTTGAAAGATTCAAAGTTTTTGAAAAATGTGTTTGTATTAAAAAGAATTCTAAAATTATCTTTATCAGATCTAATCATGGAGGAGAGCTTGAAAATTATATTTTCGAAAAGTTTTGTGAAAAACATGGCATCCTTCATGAGTTTTCTACACCTAGAACTCCCCAAAAAAATGGGGTTGCTGAAAGGAAAATTAGAAGTTTGCAGGAGATGGCCAGACAATGCTTTTAAAAAGTAGTTTATCAAAAGGTTTTTGGGCAAAGGCTGTGAACACCTCTTACTATATACAAAACAGAATCTTTCTAAGGCCAATCCTTAAGAAGACCCTCTATGAGCTTTGGAAGGGCAGAAAACCCAACACTTCATACTTTCATATCTTTGGCTCATCATGTTTTATTCTTAACACCAAGGATAAACTCACAAAGTATGATCCTAAGTCTAATAATGGTATTTTCCTATGTTATTCTTCTATTTGTAAAGCTTACAGAGTATACAATAAGAGAATGTTATGCGTTGAAGAGATAATTTCACATGAAGTTCAAGGAGCTCAAGAAAGACTTTGCTAATGACGTTGAAGAACTGGAAGAAAACCTAGAGAAAATGAGTCTCAAGGAAACCTCAGAAAGTATGCAGAAGAAAGCCAAACCTTCATAATGTAGGCTCCAGAACATTAACTCTTCAAAAGGCCTGCTCAGAACTCCAAAGCAATCAGAAAGTAGTATTTTTGAACATGAAGAAGAGGAATGTAAAGATTAAGGAGAAGGTGAAGAATCTCAAAGGTACAGTTCTTGGAGAAAACTTATCAGGAACAAAGGTTTACAGCCCATGCTACTTTATCGATTGACGATTGTCCCCACAAACCAACACGGGTCTTTTCAGAATGCTTTGTCCTCACTCACATGCTTCCTAGGAAAACTTCCCAGGAGGTCACCCATCCCAAAATTACTCCAAGTCAAGCACGCTTAACTATGGAGTTCTTTCAGTTTAGGCTACCGAAAAGAAGATGCATCTTGTTTGTATAGGTAGTATAAATCAATTCATATAAGCCCTCCTCAACTGTATAGTCCTATTCCTATATAGTCTTAGGATCCCTCTCATTTGGATATGTAATCGGTTCATTCATGTACCCCTCCACTTAGATGACCTTGCGAGGAGCCGCTCCTTATTTGTGCTTTCTTTGCAACTGCGATCACTCCCCGTCCTCGTCACCAGGCGTTACATGTAATGTAACACCCTAAAAATTATATAAAAATTTATTTAAGTTTTCTAGTCATAATTTCAAAATTCTGATAGACATAGAAATGATGAGTACGAAACAATGGATTTGTAAAAAAAAAATTGTGAATAGTGACTTGCGAGCCCTGTAGGCTCACCGGGACAGCCGAAACCCTAGAATTGAAGCTCGGAGATGCCCGAAATTGAGAAATTAAAGGATTGAGATTAAAAAAAAAAAGGGTAGGAATAAAGGTTTTATAGTTAGAATTAATTTTTGGCCAATGTTTGTTTACTCGAGTATACTACTTTACCCGTTCGGTAAAATTTTGGTGTGCGATTTTTACACCGAAAGAAAGCTTACTCTTTAAGTTTGGATAATATCTATCCATCTAAACCAAGTGGATGGTTAAGATCTAATCTTGACTAACAAGATTCAATCCTAACCATCTATCTCTTTATTCCTTTGACTACATAATTAATGTATTTATCTTTTTATATATTAAAGAAATGCCAAAACTTGTCCAAGAAGCCAAGCATTCTCGATTCTTGTCTCCATGATATAGCCACCATTGCTATCTTCTCCAAGAGCTCAAGTTTTCATTTCAAATCATTAAAACCCTTGTCTAAAGTTCATAAAACACTAAACTCCTTAATTATTCTCCACCTCAAACTCTACAAATCTAACCGATTGGAATTTTCCATTCCTCACTATTTTAACTTTGATAACTGAAACCTTATTGCCTCAAGGAAGAGTTTGATGTTGGTTTGGAGTCCTAGGAGTGAAGAAGATTAATCATGGAACATCCTTTGAAGTTAAGGACCACAAAGCTCCAAAGAGTAAGGTTTTCTTTAGTCTTTCTTCCAAAATTTATGCTAAGTCATTTTTATGGGTTTTAATCCAAAATTTTTGATTTTATTGGTTGATATTATGTTGATATTGATGTATTAATTTTGGTGGAGTGTTTGGTGTTGTGGAAAAGTCCTTTTTATCAAAAGAGTTTTTGAATTAGTTTGCTGGATTTTCTATTTTCCCTCTGGCAGTGAGTATTCACGAATTTTTCGGTTTCAATTGTAGTCATTTTTATGAACTAGAAAAATTTATATGTTGAAGCTAACATCCTAAGGAAACTCTAATAATTTTTTTGGTTCATGATAAAGGACTTTACTATCTAAGAAAAATCATAAACCGAGAGCCTAACTATGCTACCTGGATTGTGGGAACTGAAGCTCTAATTTTGTATAATTTTATTACCATAGCAAATGATTGAATTCCACTTGAAGTTTTTACAGGGAGTTGATAACATATTGAAGTGTAATAGTGATTTTTATTTTGAGTTGATTCCATCATTTTCTAAATTTAAAAATTATGGGAACTTTGTTCTGAGCTGTGAAGAAGTGGTCCCTAACCACTAAACTTGTATAATTTAATTAACATGGTTAGAGAACTTCAATTGATATGAAAATTGTACAGGGCCTTGTAGACACACTGAAGTGTCATAGAGAATTTTTTGGCACTTGAATTGGTCATTTGATAGAGAAATTAAATTTTGTCATTGGAATGATAAATCTGCCAAGGTGCTAGAAAGACGAGAATGTCTTAAACTAATGATAAAATAACATTTAGCCCAACTTTATATTATATGAATGCATGCTAGCTACTTTAAAGAAATTTTTATGAGACATGATTGGAATCATATTGTAAATAATTCCTATATGTGTCTTATGCATGCATTCATAGGTAGTAAAGTGAATGATGCATTGAATTAAGTTATATAGCCAAAAGTGGAGACATATGATCCTTTCGACTTTGTTAATGGCAAATAGAGTGACATATGATCTTTTCAACTGTGTCGAGGGTAAATAGAGTGACATATGATCCTTTCGACTCTATCGAAGGCAAATAGGGTGACGATCAACTCTTTTGAGGGCAAATATGTAACACCCTAATAGAACCCCACTGTGCTTAAGTTCACATTTGGATTCTATTAGTTGTCACTTATGCCTTACATTTATTTTCTTTTGAAATTAACTTAGAAAAATAGTGGAAGTTTTTTTTTTCTTTAAATAAATTAATTTTTTTAAAACTTAAGCCTGTAATGAGAAGTGAAATACATAGCGCTTTTATAGATAATAATCAAGTTACATTGCGCACTTAATTAAATAAGCGGAATAAGAGACTAAGTATAGAACTATTATCACATAAACTGGAATATAATCACTTAATACATAAGTCACAACAGGGCATATATCATACTGATAAGTTATTACAAATAACAATATAAGTTCTACTATTACTAATTGTTTCTCACAAACTATAATGTAACTAAAGCTCGGAATGCTCCTACTTGAAAGGTTTGAAATATTCACACGCTACCTCCTTCCTCATTTCTGACTTCGTTGCTTTAGGTGGACACGTCTCTCTCTGGTAACGACAACGGAAAATAAACATAGGAGTGAGAAATACATGATTTCTCAGTAGGAGTTCCTGCTTGTACTAAAAGTGTCATCGTTGTCGTCCCAGTCACTTCGGGTTTATTATAAAAAGGTGAACAGATAAGGATTCAATTATCAAACTTTCACAAACGTGATTAGCCGAAGTGTAATTACTTTTAAACTAATCTTGAACATTAGCAGAAATATCCATTCAGTATTTCATCAAGCATACATATAAGCATATCATGTAAAACCACTAATAAGCAATAATCATTTAGGAGCTACATGCATTTCATGATTACTCATCCTCAACATTCACTTGTTTAGTGATCAACATATTTCTTAATTACTTACGGGATGAATGCATCAATGCCTTAGACCACCCTAAAAGGGTAATGAGCTCATACCGTGGCCGTCGCCACAACCTTTTTGGTTTCCTTTCCGTTGCCGTGATCTCAACGGTTTAAGGGGTTAAGCCGTGAGTTTAGCTCAAATCCACTTTTCCAGACTTTCATTGCTACTTTTTCAAACTTTACTTTTATTTTCTTTTTGTTACCGTAATCTCAACGGTTAAGCGTGAGCTTAGCTCGAGTCCACTTTTCCAGACTTTCATTGCTAATTTCACAGGCTTTTACTTTTATTATTTCCTTTGAAAATGAATGCATATCATCATGTAATCACAATAAATCATGGGCAATCAATCATTCATCTTCATCATTTCATAACTCATCACCATACATTCACTTTACTATAATTCACTTCATGAAACATGGATAATATCATGTAAATCTCATAGTAAACATTTTCATAAATGATTCATTTTAAGTAACCAAAGTTATCAAGTTGAGTTCCTAGTGTTCCTAAGAGGTAATGGATGTCTTAGTATTATCTTTTTCTCTTAGTGTTCTTTGTACTCTTAGAATTCCATTAATACATTAATGCACTTCAAAATATAATTATAGGTTCTTTATATATTTTTATTATGGTTTTCATATAACTCTTGAAGATTATTATTCTACTTAAATTCTTAAAATTCTCTTTTTACAAGACTTGATTCTTTTATTTATAGTTTTGACATCTTTTAGAAGAAAGTTTATAATTCTCTGTATACTTGTTATCTCAGCTTAGTAAAGGTAGTTCCAAATTCCTAACTCATCAAATTTTAGCATTTACATCTTTGGAATAGTGTAAATCAATTGTGAACCATGCATAGGAGGGTTCCCAGGAAAGAGAGGTGGGTCACAATGGACACGCTTAAATACCAAGTCTTTCCTTAGCCAGAACCATTCCAAACTGCACTTTTACAATACACTATCCCGAAATTTATTTCTCATTCTGTATTTACGAGTTACAAAGCTTTATACATAACATACATGGGTGTATTCCTATATATGTTAGCTCTCCAACAAAGTTGAAATCAGTCCATTTGTATTTTTCTAGAGTGAGTTACACTTACTTTACTACTACAAGGTCAAATTTAAAGTTTCAGTCTTAGGCTCTACTTTAAAAAATTATATCTTGAGCTAGAAAACTCCGTTTTGGGTGATTCTTTTTGGAGAATGTTCTATAATGAGTCTAGTTTATAGTAAAATTATTTTAACTTCGAGATGATTGATATTTTATGAACAGTAGCTTTCGAAGTACCTGCTGCCAGAAACAACTAGAAATTCCAGCACCTACCATTTTCATGTCTTAAGTTACCTTTATTAAATCAGGTTTCACATACAATCTTTTCAAGTTATATTTGAGTTTGATAACATCATAAGAGTACTCATAACAGAATAGAACATGTCATATTTCTAAAAATATATTTTTCAAATCATTCAAAACTTTTGACAATAACTCAAACTTGAGGCATTCTATCAAGGTTAGATGCCAACAATGCTTGAACAATTAAAGATGAAGCTCCTACCTCTTGTGTAGGGTCTAAAAAGGGTCCTTATCTTCTTCCTTAAGCTTTGAACAAGAGTCTTTAGAGTGGATGACCCTCCTTGAATCTTAGCTCTAGAACTTGAGTGCTTAAGAAAATATTTCTCACTAGAGTTAAAGATTGTAACTCTTGTGAGGGCTAGTGAAAGTTTGGACTTAGGATTTAAGTGTTTAGATGAAGTTTAGAGGATCAAGAGAAGTCTAAGAAGAATGATAGAATAAGAAAGAAAGAACACTTAGGGAGTTTCTGAATTGAAGAGAGTTTGAGGAGTATTTATAGTGGAAAGATTAGAGAAAAAACAAAAGAAGGAAAGCACTTGGAGCATGATTTATGGAAACATGTTGGCTGAATTTTGGGATAAAAATGCTCCTTGTTTTGTGCAAACATGTTGGATGAAAATGCTCCATGTTTTGTGCAAACATGTTTCCATATTTTGTGCAAACATGTTTCCATGTTTTATGCAAACATGTTGGATGAAAATGCTCCATGTTTTGTGCAAATGGCATTGTAGTAATTTCTTTAACTAAGACAAGGATATTTTTGTAATTAGACAATGATAGTGGTATTCTTGTAATTCCATTCATAGAGTAAGGGTATCTTTGTCATTTAATAAGGCAAGGGTAGTTTGGTAATTTCCTTTACATAGCAAGGGCATTTTCATAATTTCCACTAAGTGATGGCATTTTCGTAATTCTTTGCATTTTTCTCTAGATATACTTAAGTAGTCTATTTGTTGTGTTTCATAACATTTGTCCAGATTTTCTTGGTTTTTTGCTATCGCTAATTAATATTTATCTTAGTTATAAATTTGGGGATGTTACAAAATAGGGTGACATATGATCCTTTCGATTTGTCGAGGGCATATAAAGAGAGATATGATTCTCTTTGATTTATTAAGGGCAATTACAATTAAGTTCACTACATTTAGCATATGCATGATCATGTTATATTTAAAAGTTTGACTAGAATGATTTACTATGTGTGCGAGCATGATTATATATATGCATTAAGTGATTAATCATTAAAAGCTACCCACTTCAAAAGTATGATTTGGAACTCTAAAATTTAACTATTGTTATGAAATGCATTATCACTCTTTCTTAATAAACCGAAGTGGCTAGGACGATGACGATAACATTATGATTTTGTAATTGGGGAGTTGCCCTATTGAGAATTTTAGAATTCTCACCCCTATGTTTGTGTGGTCCCGTGTCATCTCCATGTTGATCCAGAGGATAAGAAGGCTGTTGCATGAAAGAAATCTACTCTACAGTAGTTTTGTAGAGAAGACTTGTATTTGTTGTAGTTAGCTTATATATATATATATATATCTGTACCTTTAAAGATAATCGGACGTACTGTAAAGCTCTTAGAAGAGCTTCCTTGTATATTCAACTTTGTATTTAAATAACTACTTTGTGTATTTGATATATATTTTGATAGAACCTTGAATTAGTTACTACACAATTTAGCCGAGCCTTGTTCTAGATATTTAAAAGAGGTCCACTAAATTATAAGTAACAACTCTCGAGTATAATGTCATGACTTAAGGATGATGTTGTACTTGAGAGGGTGTTACATTAGGCTTGAAATGGTTGGTTGTACAAAGTTATAATCAACAAAAGGGAATTGATTATGATGAAACCTTTGCACCAATAGCTAGGCCTGAAGCCATAAGAATGCTACTTGCTTTTGCTGCCTTTGAAGGTATTCACTCTTCACCAAATGGATGTAAAGTTTGTTTTCCTAAATGGATTCCTCTCTGAGGAAGTTTATGTGAAGTAGTCTCCTGGTTTTGAGAGTAAAAACTTTTCCAACCATGTTTTCAAGCTAACAAAGGCACTTTATAGTCTAAAACAAGCTCCCTAAGCTTGGCATGAAAGGCTAAGTAACCTTTTTACTGAAGAATGAGTTTAAAAAAAGTTAAAGTTGATGCAACCCTATTTACTGTTGAGTAAAATAATCATTTTCTGATAGTTCAAATATATGTCGATGACATTACATTTGGCGGCTCTGATCATTCTCTTTGTGAAAAGTTTTCAATATAAATGCAAATTGAATTTGAGATGAGCATCATGGGTGAACTCATGTTTTTCCTTAGACTTCAAATAAAACAATAAAAGGAAGGAATCTTGATCCATTAAGAAAATTACACAAAAGGGATTTTGAAAAATTTTAATATGGATCAAACAAAACCCATGAATACCCCCATATATCTGTAATGCCCCAATTTTTTTTCCTGCTTGGCAAAAATGACCAAAATACCCCTAGGTCATTTTTGTGTGAAAATCAAGGCCGGCCAACCTGGCCACCTCCAAAAGGATATTTTAATATTAGGAATAGGTCACATAAGGATTAGATAACAATCTGTGCGAAAATTGCAATCCACAATCTTTTCCATGTAAAAATGACCAAAATGCCCTTAGGTCACTTTTGCCTGAAAATCGAGGATGGCCAACCCAGGCTATCCTCAAGGGTAAATTTAATGTTTGAAGGGGATTGGATGTGTTAGAAATAACAATAGAGATGAAAATCTTAATTTATGGACTTTCTGCACAAAATGACCAAAATACCCCTGTAATGATTTAACGCGGGATTAAGTGCCAATCGAACCCAGTCAGTACTCGGAGGTTGGAAATGTCAATCATAAGGGATGTACAATGTCTGTAAAGGTTCAAGTGGTCCCGAGGAGTTTCAACATAAAATTACCATTTTGCCCCTAGTTAGCACAAAATGAGTTTAATTAGGTAATTAAGGAATCATAGACAATATTAGGATCTAATTAAAGATAAATTAATTTTAATTATTAATCTTGAGTCCAAATAATTAATTGAGGTTAATTAAAGGCTAAAATTGCTTAGGGAAAGTCAAAATCCATTCTTAATCAAAGAATTTTTAAGACACAAAGAAAGACAAAAAGGTGAATAGTCTTTTCTCTCTCCATTTCCATAAAATGAGGAGTTGTATTCCCATTGAATTTCAAATTAATCATGCTTATTTCAACTAAAAATGCAAGACAAATCTCTAATCATGTCTTGAAATTCCCAAACACATTATTACTAACTCAAACACTTAATTACGAGTCCCTAAACTTTTACCTAATCAAACTTAGCCATAATTCATGTCCTAACCTACATGGAAAATAAAATTTTCCCTTCTTAAACAGCCATGAAGGCCGCAGCCTTCCCTTCCCATTTTCACCCTTATATTTTAATTTTTCTTATACACAAACCCTTAAAGCACTCTCATTTCTACCACTCACTTTTTTGGCCAAGTTTTATGTAAAAAAAGAGCTCTTGAAAACCACCACCCTTAACCTTTTCTCAACCTCAAACCACTAGTCCTCCACCATAAACCACCTCCAAGACACATAACATTTCCATTCCCAGGCTCAACAACACAAAAAAAAATCCTTTCTCTCACTCCTCTACTCTTGGCCGAACCCATACTTGCTCCAAAGAGAAGACTTTTCCTTCTCATTCCAACTCTCAAGACTAAACTTTCTCTTCTCTAACAAGAAAACAAATTTGGTAGGCTTTTATTTTGAGTTTCTTTCTCTTTTCTTTGCTCTGCTTTCAGCTTTGATGATGAAGGAATGGAAAAGATCATGCCTTCTTTGTGTTGTTTTCTTTCTCTCCATTTTTAATTTGATCTCTTCCTTTTCTTCCTTTTTCTTTTTGGTTTTTGGACTTCTTTGGTTTTGGTTGATGATGGTAGTTTGAGATCAAGGCTTGATGATGAGGATCTTGATGGTGGTTTGAGATTAAGGCTTGATGATGAGGATCTTGATGCTGGTTTTGATACCACCATGTTTTATGACCTCTGAAGCCCAAGTTTTGGTTCTTTCTTTTCGATTTTCAAGGAACATGTAAAATGGAATACTTTGTTATTTTCTTTCTTGGTTACCTTTTCTTTGATGTTCAAAGCTAAAGCTTGATGATGATGGATCTTGATGGTGGTTGTGAAACTACCATGTGTTGTGTAACACCCTAATTTTTAACCTAATACTCTAGAATATATTAGGCTAATCATTAGGTTATTAGTTCTTAGTTTCATTATTTTATTAAAATACTTAGCGGAAATTATGGGTAAATTTTTTTTGAAAACATAAAACAAAGTGAGAGCCGCGTTCTTAGTCTAATCGTAAGGCAGAAATATAAAACATGATTAGCAAGCAGAGAGTAACACGGAAATCAACAATAAGTAACAACAGAGCAATAACCACCATAATAACAGAAACATTTCATTAATAACATAATTAGAAATACATATGTAGTCATACCCTCATAGGGATGGGCAAAGCTTGTAATACAGCGGAAAAAGAAATACAATGGAAATAGGGAAATATAAAGTAACATAAAGTAAACCATCATTACCCGAGTGCACCTATAATGAATAACCTCAAACAAAAGCAGGTTTATCCAGTCTATGTGTGAGTGTGTGCACTAAGCCTCCCCTAAGACATCTGCTACTGGAACCCGGGGAAAGGTGGAGTGTAACCAATCCATGGACGCAGGGCAGCAGGAGTGGGTACACGTGAAGACTGAGAGTGAGCTCCTCGATAGGGGCGCCTCTCGGCTCGCCTAGCCAGCCTCGGCTGTGTAACAGTGTCCTCGCCCACGCCTCGCACGAACTGAGGTGTAGGAGCAGAAATTTCACTATACATGTGCATCGGTGGGTCCTCGGATGGGTCGTCCTCCGAACTCGGGGACCGAGGCACGTAGTCCTAGAAGTCTCGAGGCATCGAACCACCAGTATACATCCGCAGAATCCTCTCGTCTGGCATCCGGGCGGCCTCAAAAACCATTGCATCATCGTAGGGTGACAGAGGGGAAAAACGGTAGCTCTGTACAGGGTGTGCAAAGGGGCGTCCGATGAACATGGAGACTCGCACGGTGCACTGCCCCTTAAAATGATATGACCCATGGTCTGGGTCATAGTTAACCTCCCAAGTAGGTGTGTCAATGAAGACCACGAATGTCGCCATCGCTCTCTGAAGATGTGATGGAAGAAAGAGAAGGAAGAGAAAGGAGTGAGAATTCTTGCTAAAGAAATCTCAGTAGGAGTCTCCTATCCTAGGGTTACATCGTTCACATCCTCAAGAACCTTGGGTTTAATTATAAAAGGTGTGCACACATAAAGGTTCATTATTTAGGGCTTATAAACCAATTATCCAAGGTTCATTCCTTTTAGCATGTATCTTGATGTTATGAATGCAACATATTAAAACATGAATGCTTGGCAATGCCTCAATCAAATATCTCAATGAATCACAACTTCAAGTAAGCACACAAGTGGCATAAAGGGTATATAACTTTCAAGTGGGTCATTCCTCAACTTCATGACATCAATCATGGTACTTTAGCATAATAAGGCCACCTAAAATAACTAGGTTATGAGCTCATACCTCAGCTAGTCATCACTAGCTCTTGCTTATTATCTGAATAAGCAAAACATAATAAAATAATCCCAACTATGCAAGTACGGGTAGGGGGCAGGGATCACCTCTTTTAGGATATACCCTCTTTGAAATGCTTTGCGGGCATTAAGCCATAGCAATTTTTTCACTTTGGTAGGCTGCATCTACTCATACCCTCACGGATTTGTCTCCCCTAGGGGTGCTCGGCCGAACCGGTGTCACCCAGGAAAGCGCGTATTAGTGCTTTGTCACATAAAAAAAATCTACTGGGGGTGCTCGGCCAAACCGATGTCACCTAGGGTTTTCAACTCATATGGTACTCTTAAACATTTCTTCAACCCTTTAAGGTTTGATGGAAATTCGGTAGGATAACAGCTGTTAAACCGAATTTCCTTCAAACCGAAACTTATGCCACAAGCTAATCACACAACATTTTCCTCATTTAAATCTCATGCTATGATAAACTCATATCTCAAACAATCATTTCCTCATGCATCATAAGCATCTCAACATATTATTGCATCATATAAACAACATAGCATTAACAGTTTCTTAATGTCTTATGCATTGACCCTTACAGTCTTTAACTCGTAATCTAAGTTATAAATCATCACAACTTAATCTCTCGGGTACCTATGGGCTCATATCAAAGTATTGCCCACTCCATACCATGATCATAAACTTCTCTAAACCTCAAGAATGCATAATCTATAATCCTAACTTTATGGGTTCCTAGGAGTCACAACAATGACCCTTTCTAAGTCCGGTTTGCTCCTAAGGCATCAAGATCAAGTCCTAAACCATTTATGAGTCATTCCTACATATTTAAACTAATTTAAAACCATAATTATCAATTCTAAACCATACTGGACAGAATCCACAAAATTCAAACATTAAAGGATCTAAAACTCTCAAATTAATTCTTTTCTAGTTACTAACTTCTCTTATCTTTCACACATGAATTTTAACATCAAATATACTCAAACATAATCATATTATCATCATCCAAGCAGCATGTACAGTGACCAAACATAGCAAGGCAGAACCGAAACATACACCCCCATAAAAGGCATAAAACATAATTTCAAAGGCACATAAAATACTAGTTTCTCTTGAACCTTTTTCAAACTTTCAAAACTCATTTATAAACATTTTTAACATCTAAAATCATCAAAATATTTATGGGGGCAGTAGCTAAATCAAATTTGTCTCAAGAGGTCCTAAATTCATAAAACTTAGTTCTATGCATTCCTTAAACTCATAAAAGCTTAGAAAAATTATGAAACTTAGTTTTCAATACTTGGAAACAAATAAACTCTTAGGGGCTGAAATCTCAAGCTAGAGAAATAAATATTTTCAAGCCTTTGTTTGAGACAACAATGGGCAAGTCTTTGAGCTCTAGGTTCATTTAAGTGATAACATAAAAATAAACATGCTCGTGCACTTATTTTAGGTTCCATTAGAAAGTAAAGTGAGAGCATAAAATAGACATGAGATGCAATTCATTGTTATCTTGATATTAAGTGGGAACTTGAAATATAAACATGATAATGCATAGCTTGAAATATAAACATGATAATGCAAGTTCATTCATTATCTTGATACTTAGTGATAGCAAGGAAAGTAAATATAAGGTGCAAAGCATAACAGTAAACATGGATGCAAGGTTCATTTTAAGATTATCTAGAGCTCTTACAAGACTTTAGAGATCAACAACCCAACACTCATCTCATTACAAAGAGAGCTTTAGAGTTCTTGAACCAAGTTCTCAAAGGAACTATGAGGTTCTTGAACATCATCATCAAGCTTAAAATAAATAAACTTTCAAGGAAACACAAGACCTTAAAGAAAAGGAAGTAAAACCGAAATACTAGAGGAAAGGAAACAAGGAAACCGAAATGAAAAACAAGAAAGGGTGAAGGTGTTCTTGAGCTAGAATCATTTTGAGTTAGTAAACCAAGATGAAACTTAGAGAAAACAAAAACTCAAGCTCTAGAGATTCCTTTGAGAAAAGCACATAGTCATCATCTAGGAGCTCTCATCATTGAGCCATCATGTACTCATCAAGGCCAAGAGGCCGAAACTCAAAGGAAGAGAAAACAAGAAAGTTTCAAAAAGAAATCCAAGAGAAAGCTAGGAAAACTCATTTTCAAGAAAAACAAGGTTTGGAAAAACACTACTACCTAGAGTGAAGATGAAAACTTGAACTTTTGAAAGAAAAAGAAATGAACAACTCCTCCAAGGATGTTGATGATGATTCGACCAAGGGAGGATAAGAAGGTTGAAGTTGTGTTTCAAGTGAGGTTGTGTTTGAGATGAAGTGTTTGAGAGCTTAAGAGGTGATTTGAGGTTGTGAGGTGGTGTTTGAAGGTTATGAGATGATTATGTGATGAAGAGATGAAGATGATGAAGATGAAGAACAAGAGAGAACTCTCTTGAGACTTTGAGAGAAAAGGAAAAGAACTTAGAGAAAGCTAGAGAACTTGAAACTGTGCAATTAATCTAAAGGTTCTCACAAGTCCTTAAGCATAGGTATTTATAGAAAATAAAAACAATGAATGAGTGAGGGGAGGAAGCCTGGCCATAGCATTGAGGGGGGAAAGGAAGAGAAAAATATCTTTTTCAAGGTGTCATACAAGCATGGTTTGAGGTATGGAGTTTATGATACAAAGTATGGCTTCAAGCATGGGTTTTTGAGTGAGTTTTCTTTCAAATTTTGAATGAAATAAGTCTTCTAGAAACTTGACATGGCTGGAAGTTTTTCAGCCACAAATAAATGAAGGAATTGGTTTATTTCATTTAGTTATTCATTTGGAAAATCAAGCTTGATTGAAAGTATGACAAGGTATGACAAGGTGTGGTGATTTGAGGTGATTTCCCTTCAATTTTGAAATGAAATAATTCATCAAATAGGGGAGGAAGGCTGGCGAAATTCAGACCAGAAAAATGGGGAAGAGAAGTCTTCTAGAAATTGTCCTTGGAAGCATGGATGAAAGCATGGTTTGTATGAATCAAAGTATGGTTCATGTAAAGTCAAAACATGGTTCTTTGAGTGAGAAAAATTTGAGCATGTGATGCATATGGAGGGGGAGAGTTTTGGCCAGATTGGGGTAGCAAGGAGAGAGGAAAAATCTCTCATGTAATTGGGTGTTAATGATAGGATTAAGTGTAGGTTAGCTTAGATACAAGGTTAGGAATAATTAAGCTTAAGTTTAGGTAACTAAGAATGAGGTTTAGGGATTTTATGACAAGATTAGGAGTGCTCATACATCATTAGAGAGTTTAAAACTCATTTAGGAATAAACAATTGAAAACATAATTCCATGATTTAAGGAATTGGAGAGAGAAAACACTATTTAAGATTCCATGACTAGGAATCTTGAATTTAAAATAGGATTTCAAGCTGTAATTAAGCACTTTTAGGTTCTAATCAACTTTAATAAATTATTTTGACTCAAGATTAATTATGAAAATTAATTAACCTTCGATTAGAGCCTAATATTGCTTAGGTTTGCTTAATCACGCGATTAAGCGTAAAAACACGAAACTAGGGACAAAATCGTAATTTTGCACTAATTTCGCCCGGGACCTCCAGGACCAAAACTAAAGTCATAGACTACATAAAAACGCCTTTTAAAACCATCTGGAGAAGTTTCAGGTTCATCTGGCACTTGCAAACAGGTAAAACACCGCAAGGGCATTTTGGTCATTTTGACCCGAAAACTCGAAAAACGAGATTTTCGATCCCGTACAAGTCATCTAATCCCCTTCCAACATTGAGTTTGCCCTTCGAGTACTGTCGGATCGGTTTTCCTCGAATTTCGGGCTAAAAATGACCTCAGGGGCATTTTGGTCATTTTCACTCTAACAGAAAATCGGGGCGTTACATGTTGGACCTCCAGAGCTTGAGTTTTGGTTTTGGTTCCAAGGGAACATAAGAATGGAATTACATAGCATGTTTATTTTTAAGCCATCACCTTCAATCCTCCAAACAAAAATGGACTTGCATAGCATGTTTACTTTCAAGTCATCACCTTAAACCTTAAAGATTAAAATGGATTTGCATAGCATGTTTACTTTTGAGCCATCACCTTAAATCTTGAAGATAAAAATAAACTTGCATAACATGTTTACTTTCAAGCATCACCTTTACTCTTGAAGATAAAAATGGATTTGCATAGCATATTTACTTTCAAGTCATTACCTAAGACTTTAAAGCTCAAGACTCGCCCTCGAATCTTAAATGAAAATTTTAAACCATCGCCACACTCTTGTGTAATTTGGCCATGACATGATGATGGGGTTGAAATAGATCTTATTTGATTTTACGGTTCAAATCTTGTGTCTTAGAATTATTGCAAGTTGTGCCTTAGAAATTTTGCGAGCCTTGAAAACTCAAAGAATAGTAGAAGTAGTATTTTCATAAGTAAAAAAGTTATTAATGAAACTTGGGTTTTGGTTTCTGTTTTGGTGTTGTTATTTCAGTATTCAAAGAGCCAAAAATAGTTTCAAGTGCTTCCTATGTCTCAAATCAAGTGATGAGGAAAACTAGTAACTAAAAATGATAAAAAAAAAAATGATTTTCAAATGATTTTAGAACCAAATTTTTTGCCACTATTTTGACCTCCTCATTTCTGTAAGGTGCTCTTTGGAGGGGTTCTAACATGTACAAATTGATAATAATTGTTGAAAAAATTATTTTTAGCATCCGAGGAATAACTAGTAACAAGAATAGATCAAAGATATAATTTTCTAATGCTTCTAGGAAATGAAATTTTAGCTACTGCCTTGACATTATGAGTTCTGTAAAGAGGTGTTTGGGATGATTTAAATGTGTATAAATTACTAGTACTTGATACAAAAATTATTTCAAGCAATTTGAGAAAGACTAGAAACTAGAAAGAACCAAACATGGGGCATTTGAGACTTCCAGAAATTGAAATTTATGGCTACTATTTTGACAACATTGTTTCAGTAAACATTCTATTTGGGACTGAATTTAAGTATGAAAATTTCTATTAGTGGTGGTAGAAATTAATTTTAGCATCGTAGGAAAAATCGGTAATTAGAAAGGGTCAAATACGTAACTTCTAGAACCTTGAAATTGTTTATTTTAAAAACACTATCCAAACTATCCAGCATTATTTGAAAATGTTTATGAGGTTAAAATTTAGTGGAAATCATTGTGGTTGGTCTCTTAGATGCCTAAAACAATAATTACAGTAATTAGGTTGAGCCGAGTTGTAGTTTTAACCCGTGTGAGCTGTGTGAAACTAAAGTGTAATTACCGACAACTTGGGAATAACCACATGATAAATATCTTATGATGATCTTTAGTACACTGCATATATATATATTCTGATTAGCATAGCATGTGCATTAGCTGATTCCGGCAAACTGGGTAGGAACATATTTACTTTTCAGTAAAATGATGATGATATGTGCTTATGGATATATGAAAGTGAAGCATGATTATGTGATTAATTGTGGCATGTTATGATTATGATTGGATGATTAAGATGCATGTTTGATATGATATATGACCTAAAACAAATTTGGGGAAGATCCGTTCCAAGCATCGGATTCTCACTAAAACTGTAAACTTAGAAAGATTTATGAGAATTATGAGCATGAAATGTTAAATGGTAAGTTCTAATGATACCTATAATCACATGCTCATGCATGCATCTCTAATTAACATGTTAAGAATTAAAGGTGACATAAGACACATGGAAATGATCCTCTAGACTCCAGGAATTAATGGTTATGAGATATAATAAGGACCTTTTAGACTCCAGGAATTAATGGTTATGAAAAGTTTTCCTACGCCCCTTTCCCACACTCTAGGAGTCAAGAATTTGCTTATCACAGGATAACTATAGACTAGTGACGACTAGAGGAAAGAATAATGAATTAAGTCACCTAAAAGAATAAAAAAGGAAGAATTCATGTTAAATGATTATGTACATTATGCTATGTTCATTTAGTATAACTCTTGTGAAATGTTGCATCTGGCATTGGCATGCATTCATGATATGGTACAATGCATCCATGACATTAAGACTCATGATAAAAGACACGAACCTTGGATAATGATATTTGGAACTTAATAAATGAAATTTATACATGCTCACCATTTTCATAATGAAACCCAAGGTTCCTGAGGATGTAGATGATGACACATATTAGGAGAAGAGTACCTTACTGAGATTCTTATATAAGTTTCTCATCCCCTCTTTTTTTCTTTCTGTCTTATCTTCAGAGGCTGATGGCATTGTTTGTAATCTTTGTTGACACTCCTACCTAGGAGTTACACTTTGGCACCATGCACCAAACGTATCACTTCGTAGGTCGATCTATTGTACCACCCCATTACTAGCTTTAGGCTTTCTCCCACCACTCCATTCATCGATGACCTGATTTTTTAGCGTGCTCGCCCGTGTGGGGAGCAGATTTGTCATACCCGTACCATTGCCTTGGTTGTTCGAAATTATCATGATTATATCCCCCATTCACCTCCTTATCCAACCAAGCCTGTGACAAATCCCTCAGAGGAGTCACTATCCTAGCACTTTTCTGGTGGTTCTGCCCCTACTATCCCCATGGAGATTGGAGGTGATAGTGATGGAGAGGCCATCATCACATGGTTGTTGAGCTGAGCTATGTCGATTTATCGAGGAGCTACTCATTTTCGTCAGGGTGCTATCACGATCCGATTTGGGAACATGACCGGCATGTGAGAAATTCCATCCCCACGTAAGCCTACTGGGTGGCATGTCTCTCTAAATGCATAAAATAGTATAATATCATACTTAAAATACAATTTCCTACCAAATCGTTATCATTTTCTCTATTTAAAACATAATATTTAAATCCATAAAAGATTGAAGTATTTACATATACAAGTCCAAAACATTTTTGTCATGCTCTGAAATATAGTTAAGACTTTGTAAACTCCAGAACCCTTCAGAAAGATGAATTAAAATTGTTTTGAATAACAAAAAAGCCAATTTAAAGAAAATGTTTTGACGAATAACTAATGGCCATCTTGAGTTTCTGTTGTAAGGATAGCAGATATTTCTTTAAGATGCACAAACAGAAAGCATGAGAAAATGATCTCACGTCACAAAGCTTCTGGTCTTGATCGTGAAAAGAAGATAAAATGAGAAGAAGAAAGAAGTGCATAAAGTAAAACATTGTCAGAAATCGGTCTGACAAAACAGAATCAAGGAAATGGTCATCAGAAAGTAATATTGAGCTTCAGAAAGAAAGGCTACAATGATGATAATATAACATCCTAATTTTAACCCAATATTCCTAGAACATATTTAGGTTAATCATTAGGTTATTACTTCTTAGTCTCATTCTTTAAAATCTTTCTTTAAAATACGTAGCGGAAAATACAGGTAAATTTTTTTTTTGAAAATCATAAAGCAAAGTGAGAGCCGCGTATAACTAGAACAAGCGTCGATGATAAAGCATAAATCAAATATAAAAGGAAGCGCAATCATGAACATCAAATAACTTCACAACAATAATTAATAGAACATCAAGATAATACTTCATTAATATTCATAATATGCCCACCTAGGGTGAGACTTGATTTAGTACAAGGAAATGCAAATACAATGGGAAAGGAAATACAACAGAAATGAAAGTACAAGGAAAGCGCAAATAAAAACACCCCTACCCTAGTGCACATAAGGTGGATAACCTCATGACAAAAGAAGGTTTATCCTAACCATGTGTGGTGTGTGTGCACTAGCTCTCCACAAGACGCTCTCCTACTAGTGGCGGCAATCCTCGGGGGACAGGGGTATGTAACCAGGGAATTGCTCGAGTTCCTCGAGCATAGGCCAGTGGAGTAGGGATCAAATATGTGACGGTTGCATGTACGCTTTGGAATAGGGACGCTCTTTGGCTCTGCTCGCCAACCTCGACTGTGTCACTGTCTCCTCACTCCCTTCTCACACGAACTGGGGAGTGGGGGCAGAACTCTCACTGTACATATGGGTTGGCAGATCCTCCGAGGGGTCATCCTTCGAATGCTGAGAACGAGGCATGTAACCCAGGTGACCACGAGCGGCAGATCCAGTAGTATAGGTACGCATAACTCACTCGTTATGCGTTCGTGCCCGCTTGAAGACCATGTCGTCACCATAAGGAGATGTCGGGGAGCAACAGTAGCTATGTACAGGGTGTGTGAAGGGATGTCCTACATACATGAAGACTCGAACGGCGCAGCGTCCCTCAAAATGGTAAGATCCATGCTCCGGATCAAAATGCACCTCCCATATCGGAGTGTCGATGAAAACCACGAACGTCGTCATTATCTGAAGATGTGATGGGAGAGATAGAGGGAAAGAAAAGGGGTGAGAATCTTGCTAAAGAAACTCAATAGGGAACCTCCTAACTAAGGTTACATCGTACACATCCTCAGGAACCTTGGGTTTATTATCAAAAAGGGTAAGCATGCATATAAGTCTCTTATTAGGTTTATGAAACTTAATCATCCAAGGTTTGTTCCTTTTATAATGCATCTTAATGTTATGAATGCAACATTTTAAAGCATGAATGCATGGTAATAACTTATACAAGTAATTCAATAAATCACAACATCAAGAAGCATACAAGTGGCATAAAATGGAATATAAACTTTCAAGTGGAACTTTCCTCAATATTGTGACTTTAGAAGATTATACTTTAGCATCATGGGGCCACCCTAAAACATCATCTAGGTTATGAGCTCATACCTTAACTAGTCATCACTAGTTCTTACTTATCCTCTTGATAAGAGAAATCATAAAAATAATCCCGACTACTAGAGTACGGGCTAGGGGACTGAAGGATCACCTCTCATAGGATATACCTTCTTTGAAACGCTCTACTTGTAACGCCCCGATTTTTCTGTTAGAGTAAAAATGACCAAAATGCCCCTGAGGTCATTTTCAGCCCGGAATTCGAGGAAAGCCGGTTCGGCAGTACTCGAAGGGCAAACTCAATGTTGGAAGGGGATTAGATAACTTGTGTACATTCCCGAGATCGAAAATCTCGTTTTTCGAGTTTTCGGGTCAAAATGATCAAAACGCCCCTGCGGTGTTTTACCTATTTGCAAGTGCCGAATGAACCCGAAACTTCTCCAGATGGTTTTAAAAGGTGTTTTTATGTATTCTATGACCTCAGTTTTAATTTTTGAAGTCCCGGGCAAAATTAGTGCAAAATTACGGTTTTGCCCCTAGTTTCGTGTTTTACACTTAATCGCGTGATTTAGCAAACCTAAGCAATATTAGGCTCTAATCGAAGGTTAATTAATTTTCTTAATTAATCTTGAGTCAAAATAATTTATTAAAGTTGATTAGAACCAAAAAGTGCTTAATTACAACCTAAAATCATATTTTAATTTCAAGACACCTAGTCATAGAATCTTAAATAGTATTTTCTCTTTCCAATTCCTTAAATCATGGAATTGTGTTACACATTGTTTATTCATAAATGAGTTTAAAATTCTCTAATGATGTATGAGCACTCCTAAACTTGTCATAAACTCCCTAAATCACATTCTTAGTTACCTAAACTTAAGCTTAATCATTCCTAACCTTGTACCTAAGCTAATACACATCTAAACCTACCATTAACACACAATTAAATGGTCAAAACTCACCTCCGTTCTGCTGTCCAGATCTGGTCGTGAGCCTCACCCCCTCCATATGCATCACATGTTCAATTTTCTAACACTCCAAAGCCATACCTCAAGTCACATACACCATGCCTTGTCATATTTTCCATCACACTTGATTTTCCAATGAAATAACCAAGCAAAATAAATTATTTCCTCCATTTATTTGTGGCTGAAAATGTTCCAGCCATGTTGAGTTTCTAGAAGGGTGATTTATTGCAAAATTAGAATAAAAGCTCACTCAAAAACCCATGCTTTGTGTCATGAACTCCATACCTCAAACCATGCTTGAATGACCTTGTGTAAGAGATATTTTTCTCTCCCTTTTTCCTCTCAAAAGCCATGGCCACATCTCCCCTTGGTGAGCCCCATGGTTTTGTTTTTCTATAAATAGGATGCTTGTGATAGCTTAGTTGCGCTTTGAAGCATTTGCTAAGTTTAGAATTCTAGAGTTGTCTTGCTAGTTCTTTTCTTTTCTCTCAAAATTCCAAGAGAGTTCTTCCTTTCTTTTCATCTTCACCTTCATCCTCTCTTCATCTCATTATCATCTCTCAACCTTGAAACACCACCCCATAGCCTTGAACCATCATCAAACCTCTCAAACACCACACCTCAAACACAACCTCACTTGAAACACAACTCCAACCTTCTCATCCTCCCTTGGCCGAAGCTATCTTGCCTCTTGGAGGAGCTCATCATCATGTTTTTCTTTTCAAAAGTTCAAGCTTTGTGTCTTCACTCTAGGTAGGAGTGTTTTTCTAAACTTTGTTTCTTGAAAAATGAGTTTCTCTAGCTTTCTCTTGGATTTCTTTTGAAACTTTTCCTTGGTTCTTTGTTTTCCTTTCATTTCAGCCATGAGGCCTTGATTATGAGCATGATAGCTTGATGATGAGAGTTTCTAGATGATGACCTTGTGTTCATCTCAAAGAAACCTCTAAAGCTTGAGTTTTCCTTTTCTTATAACTTTATCTATATGATATCTAGCTCACATGGTTTTTCAACTTAAGAAAATTAATCTAAGGATTTCTAAAAGGCCAAGCCTACCCTTGTCAACCTTAAAGTTGGCCGGCACGTTCTAGAGATTTTTCTCTAGATAGGGGTTTTGGGTATTTAATAAAGAACTTGACTTAGTTTCACTTTCTTTTTCTTTTGTAAGACTTTCAGTTTTGGTATTTTGATCTTTGAGATATTGTATTGGGTTGTTATCTTGTTAAAGTCTTGAATGAGCTTTAGTCAACCATAAAATGAACCTTGCATCAAGTTTACTTTATGCTTTGCATATCATGTTTACTTCCTTGCTATCACTAAATATCAAGATAATAAGTGAACATTGCATTATCATGTTTATATTTCAAGCTATGCATTATCATGTTTATATTTCAAGTTCTCACTTAATACCAAGATAATAATGAGTTGCATTCATATTTACTTTGTGCTATCACTTTACTTTCTAATGGAACCTAAAATAAGTGTATGAGCATGTTTATTTTTATGTCATCACCTAAATGAACCTAGAGCTCAAAGACTTGCCCATTGTTGTCTCAAACAAAGGTCTAAAAATATTTATTTCCTTTGGTTCATATTTCGGGCCTAAGGGGTCTTGGTGTTTCTAAGTATTGAAAACTATATTTTATAATTTTTCCAAGCTTTTATGAGTTTAAGGAATGCATAGAACTAAGTTTTATGAATTTAGGACCTTTTGAGACAAGTTTGATCTAGCTACTGCCCTCATAAATATTTTGATGATTTTAGATGTTAAAAATATTTATAAATGAGTTTTAAAAGTTTTAAAAAGGTTCCAAGAGAAACTAGTATTTTATGTGCTTTAGAAAATGTGTTTGATGCCTTTAAATGGAGATGTTTGTTTCGGTTCTGCCTTGCCATGTTTAGCCACTGTATGAGCTGTGTTAATGATGATAATATGCTTATGTTTAAGTATAATTAATGTTAAGACTCATATGTGAAAGATAAGAGAAGTTAGAAACTATAAAAGAATTAATTTGAGAGTTCTAGATCCTTTAATGTTTGAATTTTCTGGATTCTGTCCAGCAAGGTTTAGTAATGCTAATAATGGATTTAAATTAGTTTAAATGTGTAGGAATGACTCATAAATGGTTTAGGACTTGATCTTGATGCCTTAGGAGCAAACCGGACTTAGAAAGGGTCATTGTTGTGACTCCTAGGTACCCATAAAGTTAGGAATATGAATTCTACACTCTTGAGGTTTAGAGATGTTCTTGATCATAGTGTGAGGTGAGAAATACTTAGTTAAGACCTTATAAGTTCCCGAGAGATTAGGTTTGATGATTTATAACTTAGAATATGAGTTAGGGACCTTAAGGGTCAATGCATAAGACACTAAAAAGTTGTTAATGTTATGATGTGTTGTTTGATGCAATGATATGATGAGATGTGCTTGATGCATGAGAAAATGATTGATGAAATGTTAAAGTTTATCATAGCATGAGATTTCATGAGAACATGATGTGTGGATTAGCTTGTGGCAGTTTGAAGGAAATTCGGTTTAACATTTGTTATCTTTGCCGAATTTCCGTCAAACCTTAAAGGGTTGAAAGAAATGATTTATGAGTACCATATGAGTTGAAAACCCTGGGTGACACCGGTTCGGCCGAGCACCCCCAGGAGATTTTTATGTGATAAAGCACTGAGATGCGCTTCCCTCGATGAGGTGCCAGTTCGGCCGAGTACCCCCGGGAGGAGACAAATCCGTGAGGGTATGAGTAGATACAGCCTACCAAAGCGGACAAATTGCGAGGCCATGCGTGGCTAGCAAAGCGTTTCAAAGAGGGTAATCCCAGAGAGAGATGATCCCTGCCCCCTACTCGTACTTGCTAGTGGATTATTATTTATGTTTCGCTTATTCAAGATAATAAGCAAGAGCTAGTGACGACTAGTTAAGGTATGAGCTCATAACCTAGTTATTATTTTTAGGGTGGCTTATATACCATGATTGATGTCACGAAGTTGAGGAATGATTCACTTGGAAGTTATATGCCCTTATGCCACATAGATTATGTTTATGTGCTTTGAGGTGTTGTCTTATATGCTCAAGTATTGCCATGCATCCATGATATAACATGTTGCATTCATAACATCAAGATGCATGCTAAAAGGAATGGACCTTGGATAATTAGTTTTGGAAAAGCTTAATTAAACCTTATATGCATGATCATTATTTTATAAATAAGCCCAAGGTTCCTGAGGATGTGTACGATGTAACCCTAGGATAGGAGACTCCTACTGAGATTTCTTTAGCAAGATTTCTCACTCCTCTCTCTCTTTCCTTCCGTCACATCTTCAGAGAGTGATGGCGACGTTCGTGCTTTTCATTGACACCCCAGTATGGGAGATACACTTCGACCCAGACCACCATTCATATCACTTTGAGGATCGATGTGCCATTCGTGTTTTTGTGTACATGGGACGACCTTTCGCTTATCCAGTTTCGAGCTACCAGTTCACTCCTATTGCGCCTTTAGGTAGTGATGACATGATCTTCGAGCGCACCCGCCTGCGTGAGGAGCAGTTGCGACGTGCCCGTACCTCTGCCTCCGCCGTCTGAGATTTCCCAGAGTACGTACCTCGTTTGAGGAGGTCCGGGACTGACCCATCCGAGGATTTGCCGACGCATGTTCCTTCGGAGGGTTCAGCCCCTTTTCCCCGATCCCGACGTATGGGGAGTGAGGAGACTCTGGTGCAGCCGCGCCTGGCAAGGAGAGCCGAGATGCGTCCGCAGCAAGGAGCCCACGTTCAGCCACCTCGTGTGCCTTTCACATTGCATTAGGCAACTCAGGAGGAGTTAGAGCGTTTCCCCGGCTACCTGCCTCCATCACCCGTGGATTCCCGTCGCCACTAGACTCCATTGGAGAGCTTTTGAGTACACGAGCTTCGCAGGGATCTTTCCTTCGGCCGTACCTTTTGGGAGGGGATGTAGTTCAGTGCTCGTAGCATAGTAGGAGGATAGTATTTTGGGTTTTTATCCTTACGTTGTACCATGTACTTTGCTATATGTTGTATTTCCGTTGTATTCCAAGCTCTGCCCGTTTCTATAAGGGTGTGACTAGTTATGTACTTTAGCTACTTTATTATTAATGAAATGTTTCTGTCATCTTCATGATCTATGTTCTTCTGATGTATAATTTATTTTACATGGTTGTTTATGATCGTTACGTGTGCTTTACGTTTCTGTCATTCGATTAGTTAAGCTCGCGGCTCTCACTTTGTTTTATGTTTTCAAAAAAGAAAAATTTACCCGTAATTTCCGCTAAGTATTTTAATGAAAGATTGAGACTATGAAGTAATAGCCTAATGTTTAACCTAATGTGTTCTAGAAAGTTGGGTTAAAAATTAGGGTGTTACACTACTGGCATCTAGTGCATAGCGAATTGTCTGCTTTGGTAGGCTGCATCTATTCATACCCTCACAGATTTGCTTCCTCCCCACCGTAACGGAAGAAGTATGTCTCAGTGCTTTGTCACATAAAAACTTATCTCCTGGGGGTGCTTGGCCAAACCGGTGTCATCTAGGGTTTTATCTCATATGATTCTCAAAAACATTCTTAAGTCCTTTAGATTTGACAAAAATTCAGCAGCGTAATGGCTATATACCGAATTTCCTTCAAATCTACTTTATGCCACAAAACTCATAACACATACACTTTTACTCATTCAACTTCTCTAATTATAAAATCACATAAGACACTCATCATACATGAACATCATCACATCATACTCAAATTAATAAACTTATTACATTAAGGAACCCATGGTGTCTTATGCATGACCCTTAAGGTCTTAATTCTTGAAATCTAAATTCTCTATCATCACAACTTAACCTCTCGGGTACCTATAGGTTCATAACTAAGTAGACCTCACTCATTTCTATGTCCATAACTAACTCTAAACCTCAATGGTGCAGAATCTATAGTTTAATAATTGCAGGTACCTATGGGTCATAACTTTGACCCTTTCTAAGTTCGATTTTCTCCTATAGCATCAAGATCAATTCCTAAACTAATTATGAGTGATTTCTACACATTTACACTAATTATAAACCATTATTACTAATATTATCCTTTCTGTAACAGAATCCAGAATTTTCATTTCTAAGGGATCTAGAATTCTCATTTTAATTCTTTTCTAGTTACTAACTTGTCTTAGCTTTCTCAAATTAATTCCAACATCAAATATACTTGAATATACACATTCTAACATGATTAAATCATCATCATATAGTGAGCAAGTAGACAAGGCAGAACCGTGGGCATCATCACCATACAAAGCATAAAATTTTCATTTCAAGCACATATAAATTATGAGTTTCTCTTGGAACCTTTCAAAGCTTCTAAAACTCTTTTGAGAACAATTTATTTCATTAAAATCACCCTAGAACACACAAGGGCAGTAGCTATTTCAAATAAATCTTAAGAGGGATTTAAATCATAACACCATGCTTGGAACATTTCTTGAGATCATCTAAACTTAAGAAAATTATAAAACATAGGTTTTGGCACTTGTGACTAGATGAAACTCACACCAAGTTCAACATTATCACATGGCCGAAAATCAAGAGAGTAAAATACATTCATTTCCAAACTTTGTTTGAGATAGTAATGGGCAAGTCTATGAGCTCTAAATCTCTTAAGTGATGACATAAATTTAAATATGCAATGCACTTTGTTTTATTCTTTATTATGAGGTGAGAGCATAAAATAAATATGCTATGCAAGTCCATTATTATCTTAGAGATTTAGTGATAACTTAAACATAGACATGAGGATGCAAATTCATTCTTTAATCTTGAACATTTAGTGATGACACAAAGATAGATATGGATGCAAGTTCTTTTTATCTTAACTTAGAGCTCATACAAGACTTTTAGAGAGACATAATCATAACCCATCACTTATCTCAACTAAACAAAGTGAGCTTTAGAGTTCTTGAACCAAGTTTTCAAAGAAACTTCATGGCTCTTGAACATCATCATCAAAATCAAGGAAATAAACCCAAAACATCACTTTAAAGAAAAGGAAATAAGGAAACCGAAACCAAACAAGGAAATGAGAAGGAAAATACATCATATTCTTTATTAAGTACCCAACACCCCTATCTAGAGCAAACTCTAGAACATGTTGGCCAACTTTAAGGTTGACAAGAGTAGGCCTTGGGCTTATTGAAATCCTTATAGTTACTTTCTTAAGTTGAAATCATTAGTAAGCTAAGTAGAATATATAGAACTTTAAGGGAAGAAAACTCAAGATTTAGAAGTCTCATTGAGATGAACTCAAAGTCATCATCTTGAGACACTCATCATCAAGCTATCATGATAATGAAACAAGGCCATTGAGGCCAAGAACAAAAAGGAAATAAGGAAGCAAAACTGAAAATAAAACCAAGAGAAACTATATTTTCCTTTAAGAACAAAGCATTTTTGAGTAAAATAAAACTTTAGAACAACTCCTACCAAGGATATCTTAAGAGAAGGAAGAAAACTTGATCTTTGAGATGAAGATGAGAAGGAAAACTCCTCCTAATGTGATGGTGATGATTCGGCCTTGAGGTAAGAAAAGGAAAGGAGATGTGTTTTGGGTGAGCTTGTGTTTGAGGATGAAAGTATAAGTGTTTAGAAGATGATTCAAGGTGGTGGTGTGGTGGTTTGAGGTTGTGATTCAAAGAGAAGATGAAGGAAAGTTCTTGAGAACTTGAGAGAAAAGGAAAAACTTGCAAGAATGCTAGAAACTAAAACTTGACAAATGATCTAAAGTGTAACCAAGCTCATCCAAGCAAGGTATTTGTAGAAAAACAACAACACAATAGGGTATGAAGGAAGGGTGCTGGCCGTAGACTACATAGCCTTAGGGGAGAGAAAATATCTCTTACAAGTTGTCATTCAAAGTTTGGTTGAAGGTATGATAGGAATGGGCTTAAGCATGGTTTCAAGCATGGTATTTGAGGTGTTTTCCTTTTAAATTTGAAATGAAATAAATTTTCATGAGTGGAGGAGGAGGGTTGACGGTTTTGGACAGCAAAAGGGGAGAAAAATATCTCATTCATTTAGTCATTCAAAGCATGGCTTGGAGTATGATCAAGTATGGTGCAAGGTAAGTTGTTAAGCATGGTTTGCATGGTTCTTTGTGTTTGAATTTCAAACATGTGGAGAATGTGGGGGAGGGGTTTCGGCCAGCCTTGACAGCCCATAGGGTGAGAGAATTGTTTCATCTAAATGTGTGTTAATGATGTGTTTAGGTGTAATTTAGATTAGGTTTAAGGTTAGGAGTTACTAAGCAAGTGTTTAGGTAACTAAGAAGGTAATTAGGAATTTCGTGACATGATTAGGGAGTGCTCATACATCATTAGAGGAATTAAAACTCATTTTATGCATAAACAATGTAGACACAATTCCTTAATTTAAGGAATTGGAGAGAGAAAATACTATTCAAGATTTCATGACTAGGAATCTTGAATTTAAAAAGGGATTTAGGTTTAATCTAAACAATTTTAGGTCTTAATTAACTTTGATAAATTATTTTGACTCTAGATTAATTATGGAAATTAATTCATCTTTGATTAGAGCCTAATATTGCTTAGGTTTGCTTAATCACGCGATTAAGCTTAAAACACTATGCTAGGGGTAAAATCGTAATTTTATACAAAAACTGCCTGGGACCATCGGGACTAAAACCGGTGTCATAGAATACATGAAAATGTCATTTAAAACCATCTAGAGAAGTTTCGAGCCCATCCGGCACTCGTACCCGCATAAAACACAACAGGGGTATTTTGGTCAGTTTGACCTGAAACCTCTGAAAACGAGCTTTTCACTCCCGAAACGATTTACACACCATCTAATCCCCTTTAAACATTGAGTTAGACCTCCGAGGACTACCGGGCTAGCTTTCCTCAAATTTCGGGCTGAAAATGACTTTAGGGGCATTTTGGTCATTTTTACTTAGACAGAGAAATCGAGGCGTTATAGATAACGTGCAAAATATTGGAGGCAAAGTATTACTCAAACTTCAATCATCATAATCATGTGGTTCTCAACGTCAAAAATCAAAGATTGAAGACAAATAGATAGTTAAGGAAACAGCAGCGCTTATCAGAAAATCCAACTCAAAATGGGAGGGAAAAATGGCTATATTTGAATTTCAAATCAAATGTCAAATCAGTCTCTCGAAGTCAAGATATCATCTCTACAAGTGCCCACGTTCAAATGACAAAAGGTCTTTTTAGAAAGTTTAGAAACCATATTAGGTTAATCATTAGGTTATTACTTCTTAGTCTCCTACTTTTGATAAAATACTTAGCGGAAATTACGGGTAAATTTTTTTTTTGAAAACATAAAACCAAAGTGAGAGCCGCGTTCTTAACTAATCGTGAGACAAAAATATAAGCACGAGCAACAGAGCATAAGGAACACAATAATTAAAGCATATATCAGAAGAACAATGATTAACACATCAAGGGAAATACTTTCATTAATAACATAGTTAAGGTACATATATAGTCACGCCCTTATAGAATTCAGACTAAACTTACAATACATAAAAATAAAAAGAAGGCAGTAAAATACATGGTGCAATGGAAAAAGATAACCAACTACACTACCCTCCTACCAAGCATACGAGTATTAAACTCAAACCCCCTCCCAAAAGATAATGTCAATGGGGAGGCCCTCGTGACGGCTTAAGCACTCGAATAGCTCTCCGATGAAGTCTAGTGGCGGCAAGGACCCTCGGGTGATGGAGGTATGTAACCGACAAACTGCTTGATCTCCTCCTGAATGGGCCAGTGAAGTGAGTAGGGGACGCGCATCAGCTAGACGTGAGCTCCTCGGCATGGACGCATCTCGACTCTCCTCGCCAAGTGCGGCTGCACCACAGTATCTTTACTCCCCTCTCGTCTGAACGAGGGAGAGGGAGCAAAGCTCTCCGGATAGGCATGCATTGGTGAATCCTCGGACTGATCTGCCTCTGACCTCCTCGAATGGGGCACGTACTCCGGGTAGTCACGAACAGCTGAGGCAAACGAACGAGCACGATGCATCTGCTCATCGTGGGGGCGAGTGCGCTCGAAGATTAGGTCATTGCTACCATAAAGAGTAGTAGGAGTGAATTGATAGCTGGACACCGGGTAAGCAAAAGGCCATCCTATGTACAAAAAAACACGAACAGTACAGCAACCCTCAAAGTGATAGGAACGATGCTCCAGGTTGTAGTGCACCTCCCAGACGGGCGTATCAATGAAGACCACGAACGTTGCCATTGATCTCTGAAGATGTAACGGAAGAGAGAGAGAGGAGTGAGAATTCTTACTAAAGAATATCAGTAGGGACCTCCTATCTAAGGTTAGATCGTTCACATCCTCAGGAACCTTGGGTTTATTAATAAAAGGTGATCATGCATATAAGATTCATTATTAGGGTTTATAAAACTAATTATCCAAGGTTCATTCCTTTTAGCATGCATCTTAATGTCATGAATGCAACGTACTAGGGCATGGATGCATGGCAATACTTAAGCATATAATCAGCAAATCATAACATCAAAGGGCATACTAGTGGCATAAAAGGCATATAAAACTCTTTCTTTCCTCATAATTATATGACTTAAAGCATCATATCTCTTTTTCATGCTTGAACTCTTAAACTCTTTTTCTCAAAGACCACCCTCTTAAACATGGTGACCTAAATCCAACCGACATACCGCCCCGGCAATTTTTATCATGGTCACCAAAACTCAGTCTCACCTAATCGCCTAAGAATGAGCTCAATCCTAACTAGTCATCACTAGATTTAATATCGGGAAATAGAGGGGGTAACATATAAATATTTCTTTCTCTGAAATGCTCTACTGGCATCTAGTGCAGAGTGAATTATCCGCTTTGGTAAGGCTGCATCTACACATACCCTCACGGATTTGCCTCCTTCTCACCGTAGCAGGAGAAGTACGTCTCAGTGCTTGTAACATAAAAAATCTCCTGAGGGTGCTCGGCTGAACCGGTGTCACCCAGGGTTTTCAATATCATATGTACTTCAAAACATTTCTCAAACCCTTTAGGTTTGACAGAAATTCGGCAGCATAATAGCTGTTAAACCGAATTTCCTTCAAACCGTCCTTATGCCACAAGCTCATAACACAAACATATTTCTCATTCAATTCTCATGCACATAATAAACTTAACTTCTCAATAATTCATTTCATCATAGCTCATGGATCACAACATCATACTTTCATAGATAAACATCAAGAATTAAAGGATTCTTAGTATCTTATGCATTGACCCTTAAGGTTCTTTAACTCAAATTCTAAGTTGTATCATATCAAAACTTAAGCTCTCGGGTACCTATAGGCTCATATCTAAGTATTCCTCACTCAATTCTATGATCATAAATATTTCTAAACCTCAAGAAGGCAGAATCCATAATTCTTACTTTACGGGTACGTAGGAGTCACAACATTGACCTTTTCTAAGTTCGGTTTGCTCCTAAGGTATCAAGATCAAGTCCTAAACCAATTATGAGCAATTCCTACACATTTAGACTAATTATAAACCATGATTTTCAATTCTAAACCTTGCTAGACAGAATCCAGAAAAATCCATTACTAAGGGATCTAAAAGTCTCAACTTAATTATTTTCTAGTTATTAACTTCTCTTAGCTTTCACATATTAATTGTTGCATCAAATATACATGAACATACTCATATTATCATCATCAAAATAGTGAGCATTCATAGAAAGGCAGAACCAAAAATCATCTCCAACAAACAAGGCATAAAACTTGACTTATAAAACACATAAAATGTTAGTTTCTCTTGGAACCTTTCTAAAACCTTCAAAACTCATTAGTAAACATTTTTATCATATAAAAGTCATCAAAAGCTTCCTAAGGCAGTAGCTATTTTTGAATGAGCCATAAAGGGTTTAAAATCATAAAACTTTGTTCAAAACATTTCTTATGCTCATTTAAACTTAGAAAAATTATGTAACATGGGTTTTAGTACTTGTAACAAATCAAACCTCCTAAGGCCGAAACCAAGGAGCTAATAAACACATATTTTTAAGCCTTTGTTTGAGATAATAATGGGCAAGTCTTTGAGCTCTAGGTTTTCTTAGGTGATGACATAAATTTAAACATGCTCAGGCACATATTTTATCTTTCATTAGAAAATAAAGTGAGAGCATAAAATAAACATGAGATAAACTTGTTATTATCTTAAAATTTAGGTGAGGACTTGAAAATATAAACATGATAAATGCAAAACTTGAAATATAAATATGATAATGCAAGTTCATTTAATATTCTTGATATTTAGTGATAGCAAAGAAAGTAAACATGATGTGCAAGGTATAAACTTAAACATGAATGCAAGGTTCATTTTATTCTTTGTTAGAGCTCTTACAAGACTTTAGAGACCAACATAACCCAACACTTATCTCATCCACAAAGTGAGCTTTAGAGTTCTAGAACCAAGTTCTCAAAGGAACTACATAGTTCTTCAACAATCATCATCAAGCTCAAAAAGGAAGTAAACTTTAAAAGAAAAAAAAAACTTTAAGAAAGCAAGAACCAGAACAACATTCTTTCATGATATAAAATAAGTATAGAGGTACTTTAAAATTTTTAACAAAAACCTTTGAAGAAAAGCTATGGAGGCCAAAACATATAGGAGAAAGAAAAAGTAAGAAAAACTAAAACTTCACTAGATTAAAAATAAAACTCAAGTTTTAGAGGTCTCTTGGAGATGAACACATGGTCATTCTCTAGAGGCACTCATCATCAAGCCATCATGCTAACATCAAGGCCTCATGGCCAAAATAAAGAAAAGAGAAACCAAAGGAAAGTTCAAAAAGAAACCAAGATAAAACTAGAGAAAAACACATTTTCAAGCAAAACAAAGTTTTGAAAGCAACTCCTACCAAGTGGTGAAGATGAAAGCTTGAACTTTTGAAAAGAAATAAGAAGAGCAACTCCTCCAAGGATGGTGATGTAGCTTCAGCCTTGAGGGAGAGAAAGGAAAGGAGATATATTCTTGGTGGTTTAGTGTTTGAGGTTAATGTTTAAGTGTTTAGGAGGTGATCTAAGGTGGAGATTTGAGGTGGTGAGGTGATGATGTAAAGAGGAGATGAAGATGAAGAAGATGAAGAGGAAAGGAAAACTCTCTTGAAACTTTGAGAGGAAAAGAAAGGAATCTCACAAAAGTTAAGAACACTCAAACTTGCCAAATGAACAAAAGTATCACAAGTTCTTCCAATGCACCTATTTATAGAAAATGAAACAATGAAGGCTCATCCAAGGAGAGCCTTGGCCATAGCAAATAGAGCAAAGGGAAGAGAAAAATATCTCTACAACTTATCATTCAAGCATGGTTTGAGGTATGGAAGGCATGGGCTAAGTTATGGCTCAAAGTATGGTGATTTGAGGTGAGTTTTCTTTTAAATTTGAAATGAAATATTTCTTCTAGAAAGCCAGGAGGGCTGGCTATTTTTGAGCCACAAAAATGAGAGAAAAAGTCTTCTAGAAGTTGTCCTATGAAGCATGGATGAAAGCATAGAGTTTATGACTCAAAGTATGGTTCAAGGTGAGGTGGAAATATGGTCCTTTGAGTGTAAAAATTTGAGCATGTGATGAATAATGGGGGTATGGGTTTCAACCAGGTCTAGACAGCCAAGGGGGAGAGGGATTTGTCCATCTAATTCTGTGTTAATGATAGGTTTAAGTGTGTATTAGTTTAGGTACAAGGTTAGGAATCATTAAGCACAAGTTTAGGTGACTAAAAAAGTGATTAGGAATTTTTATGACAAGATTAGGAGTGCTCATACATCATTAGAGAATTTAAAAGTTCATTTCTCCATGATATAAGGAATTGGAGAAAGAAAACACTATTCAAGATTCCATGACTAGGAATCTTGAATTTAAAATAAAGTTTTAAGTTGAAATTAAGCATTCTTAGGTCACAGAATATGTAACATCCCTTGCTGCTTTATGGATTGATGACTGTCCCCACAAACCAACACGGGTCTTTTCAGCATGCTTTGTCCTCACTCACACGCTTCCTAGGAAAACTTCCCAGGAGGTCACCCATCCCAAAATTACCCCAAGTCAAGCACGCTTAACTGTGGAGTTCTTTCAGTTTGGGCTACCGAAAAGAAGATGCATCTTGTTGGTATAGATAGTACAAATCAATTCATATAAGCCCTCTTTAACTGTATAGTCCCATACCTATACAGTCTTAGGATCCCTCTCATTCGGGTGTGTAATCGGTTCATTCATGTACCCCTCCGCTTAGAGGACCTTGCGAGGAGCCGCTCCTTGTCCGTGCCCTCTTTGCACCGGCGATCACTCCTTATCCTCGTCCCCGGGCGTTATATGCCCACCAGCTTCCGCCTGGTTCGTCCCCGAACCACACCGTACTGGGAGAGGTGCAAGCTCTGATACCATTTGTAACATCCCTTGCTGCTTTATGGATTGATGACTGTCCCCACAAACCAACACAGGTCTTTTCAGCATGCTTTGTCCTCACTCACACGCTTCCTAGGAAAACTTCCCAGGAGGTCACCCATCCCAAAATTACCCCAAGTCAAGCACGCTTAACTGTGAAGTTCTTTCAGTTTGGGCTACCGAAAAGAAGATGCATCTTGTTGGTATAGGTAGTACAAATCAATTCATATAGTAATTCCCGGGGACGAGGATAAAGAGTGATCGCCGGTGCAAAGAGGGCACGGACAAGGAGCGGCTCCTCGCAAGGTCCTCTAAGCGGAGGGGTACATGAATGAACCGATTACACACCCGAATGAGAGGGATCCTAAGACTGTATAGGTATGGGACTATACAGTTAAAGAGGGCTTATATGAATTGATTTGTACTACCTATACCAACAAGATGCATCTTCTTTTCGGTAGCCCAAACTAAAAGAACTCCACAGTTAAGCGTGCTTGACTTGGGGTAATTTTGGGATGGGTGACCTCCTGGGAAGTTTTCCTAGGAAGCGTGTGAGTGAGGACAAAGCATGCTGAAAAGACCCGTGTTGGTTTGTGGGGACAGTCATCAATCCATAAAGCAGCAAGGGATGTTATAGAATACATAAAAACACCTTTTAAAACTATCTGGAGAAGTTTCGGGTTCATCCGGCACTTGCAAACGGGTCAAACACTACAAGGGTATTTTGGTCATTTTGACCCGAAAACTCGAAAAACGAGATTTTCGATCCCGGAAAGGTACACAGGTCAACTAATCCCCTTCCAACATTGAGTTTGCCCTTCAAGGACTGCCAGATCGGCTCTCCTTGAATTTCGGGTTGAAAATGACCTCAGGGGCATTTTGGTCATGTTCACTCTATTAGAAAATCGGGGCGTTACACGTGGCTCGAATCATGCCTCTAAAACTACTAGAGCCCTTTAAGGCTAACAAATCCTAAACTAACCCTTACAATAATGCAAAACTCATCAAGGGATAACTGCAGCTACTGGACCGGTGACTGAATGACGTATATGCCTGCAACTATGAGGGGAAAGGAGAGGGGTGAGTCAACGAACTCAATGAGTAAACTCTCACCCATCACTCACATGGGACAACCAAGGAATATAATACAATATACATGCAACAATCATAAACCATTTGATATTCATGTCCATAGCTATATACAAAAGATATCTCTATATTTTTAAATTTGTACAAAAAGCATCTTTGATTTCTTACTCTAATAAGAATCATTTTCCATGCATATACATAATAGCTCTTAAATTAAATATTCTCTAAAATCAAAAATAATCTTGAAAACAAACATAACAGTATTTTAATAGAGAAATAGGATTGTCTTCTATGTTCCACCAGTGCCAGACATGGGCCTTACTAGGGCACTCAAGGTTTTATTCCAGTAGGTGCCAGACATGGGCCTTACTAGGGATCTAATGTGGACACTTAACTAGGTTCCATTCTCTGCTCTATGAGATTGTCCTTTGGACAACTTGGTACCTAGGTTAACAATCTTTTTTCCTAGCCATTAACTCACTGTTTATTTCTCTATAGCTACCATTTAGTCTCTAGATAATAAAAACTAATTATTTCTCTAAAACTTTGTTCTGGCTCTTCTTTAGTTTAAAACTCTATATAATTATTCTATTCTTATAATCATAAGATGTTTGAATACATATAAAATTATTTAAATCTGAAGGGTGGGTGCTCAGTCCCTAACAAACAAGAGCCCCTAAATCCTTAGTGCTCTGATAATTCTGGACTCATATAACTCTAACAATTTGACTTTAGCATAACTGTAGCAGTGAAATCGAGCCCAATGGTTCACCACTTGTAGGCATTCTGATTTCAAGCCCATAGAATATGCATATGGCAGTTGCTAGGAATCATATTAAATTCCATACCTCTTGGTACCACAAAACTAAAGTTCTGAATTCATTTCTTACATTGAAATATTCTCAAATACTTGGTAACTCTAATATTTTAGTTCAAACACTGGGGTTCACAATTATAAAACTTGGAAATCATATAACATATTTATTCCAAAAGCTCAATCATGTTCTAGTTCACATTTTTCCAATATATGTCTTAGCTAAATACTCTAAAATCATATTTTGAAATCTCAAGCCTTAAAGCATAAAGATACCATAAACTCTTAAAACATGTTTGATAAAATAATAACTTATTAAATCATATATTCTTGCAGTAAATCTCTTAAAGCTGCACATAAAAAATTTCTATAACATACAATCTATCAATCATGGTCCCATGATTTTCTAAAAACACATTTTTCATGCTATCATCACAAAATCATTGTTCATGCAATTTCAACTTAATGTGTAAAATCATATTCTCATATCTACCTTCATATTTAGGAATCATAATGCATAAACACACATGTAATGGCTAAACATAAGGTTATGAGTTTGAACCCACTCACCATTTGAAGCTGAGAGTATATGGGCACCATCAACTTGACCTTTGAAGCTTGGAATGGCACCAACAACTGCCATAGAGCAACCATAAACTCTAGATTAATCTTTAGTAACATCTAGATAGCTCAAAAACAACCCTAACAACATTAGGGGAGCACCCCCACTTGACAACAATGAGAGGCGCAACATCAAACCCTAGAACATACGATGGAAATGAAGGAGAAAAAAAATCCATGAAATCTCTTACCTTTGATCTTTAGAGAAGGAATAATGGGGTTATATTGGGAGAAGAGGGGAGGAAATGTGTGTTGGGGGCGATAGGGCTTAGTTTCTCTATGAGAAACCCGAGCTTAGGGTGTTTTATAGGGGTTTAGGGCTCACTAAATGAAATTGCATCATTTTTCACTATGTTGACATCAAACCCGCTCACTGTAGCGAATAAATTTTGCTACAACGAATCTAGAAGGTCAACAACTCGCTGCAGCTAACATATCTCCCTACAATGAGCCTCCTAGCCTGTCTACTTGCTACAACGAACATAACTCACTGTGACGAGCCTATTCTGCAGAATTGTGCAGCGACAACACCCAACAGCATTATTTACTCTCCATTAACTTTAAACATAAATGTAAATAAAGAAATACCCCCCATTTGGATTCAAATAAAATATCAAAAATTGCAAAACCCCAACCAATCAAAATCAAAATTTTGGATTTTAGTTCAAATTTGGGAATTTTTACGATTTTCTAAACTTATGGGTTAAAAATGAAACGTCTAGAGGTTTTCTAAATTCTTTAAAAATCACTCTTCAATTTATTTTCCTTTGAAAAGCAATTCCCGGGATTTTTTATCCCAAGAATGTAGCTCTATTATATAGCCCTCCAAGGAGGTATAGGGATCCAGAATTAGTGAACTCTCAGACCTGGCAACATAGGTGGGTCCTGGGGGAGCTTAAGGTTGTACAAAACTTATCTACTGACACGTGTACACTAGGTATTACAAGTGCCCACGCCTAACCTGCCATGGGCCTTGGTACACTCGATGAGCTAGCCCGTTTCATTAACTACCTCCCTCCCTCTCAGTAGGGACACCCTTAAAAGCCAATGATGGACACATTGGAGCACCTGAGCATACGTTATGGATAGCCTTCAGTAGACTTAGTAGAGGAAAGAGGTTTTTAGCCAGTTTACATTCTTCTTTTCTTTATGTATTTACCTTATTGACTATGGATTACTGTACTATCCTAACCATTACTGGTAGGAATGATGCTACTTATTATGTATGTTTATTTGGTGTATGAGGCAGAACAATGATATTGATATTATATTAATCTATGATAATTACCTATGCTTATGGTGTTGTGATAATTGTATCTCATGTTTTGTTTACTATCTACTTGATGCAAGGCTCACATTTTTATTTTTAAGTTCAAAAAAATTTTTACCCATATTTTCACTAAGTATTTTACAAATGTAAGGTTAAGAACTGGAACAAAATAGTAATAACTAATAATTAACTTAAACGCATCCTAAGCGTGTTAGGTTAAATATTATAGTGTTACAGTATCCATCTCAAGTCATCAATTTTGATGAAAATGACGAAAAGGTATCAAAAAGCAATTATAGAGAAATGATTTGTTCACTTTTGTATCTTATATTAAGTAGACCAGACATTCAGTCAAGTGTGGAAATTTGTACTAGATTTCAATCTAATCCAAAGTAATCACACTTAAATGCTATTAAAAGAATTTTGAGATATTTATCCAGCACTACTAATCTTGGTTTATGGTGCAAGAAAGGTACATCTTGTGAGATTATAGGGTACTGTAATGCTAACTTTGCTAAAGACAGAGTAGAGAGAAAAAGTACTAGTGGATGCTACAGTTCTTTGAAAAAAAGCCTCATTACTTGGTCATGAAAGAAGTAGAATATCATTGCTCTATCTACAGTTGAAGTTGAATATGTAGCTACTGCAAACTACTACACCTAGATGTAGGGATAAGGAACAGCTAGAAGATTATTATCTTAGATATTCCAGAATCCTTATCTTCTATGATAATACAAGTGCTATTAATCTTGCTAAGAATCCTATCTATTACTAAAAATCCAAGCACAGTGATGTTAAACATTATTTTATTAGAGATCATGTTCAAAAAGGAGATGTTGATTTAATATTTGTGAATACTGAAGATGAAGTGTTAGATATATTTACAAAATCATTAGTTGAAGATTGTTTTTGCTGCTTGAAAGTGTTTTTGAGCCTTAAAAGTTTTTAAATCTACAAAAGCATTCATGCATAAACATCTCTTGACATTCCCCTTCGTGGCTCTGAACTGAAGTCTTATCAACGACATTAGTTTGCAAGATTAGAAAGTCAATTTGCAAGCTTAGAAAGAATATCTGATGTTCAAAACCTAGAATCATATGGTCACATGGGTTCAGAATCTGAAGATGAATTAGTAGTAAGGAAGCAATGGAGTTGTGACAGTTTATAACATGCCTTTGTTGGCTCAGAAAGTAGTGTAAACTCCAGAACCCTTTAGAAAGTATGAGCTTTATTGTTTTGAATGACAACAAAGCCAATTTCAAGAAAATACTTTGAATGATAACTAATGTCTACCTTGAGTTTCTTGACTAAGCTTAACATGTTAAATTCCAAAATGCATTACACAGACCTAAGCAAGAATAATTTCACTTTGCATATGCATGCATGTTTTATCTCGTGGGAAGAGAATACTCTTAAACAAAGTGAATATTATATCGTGTAAAGAACGTTCATATGCATTAGGGAATGAAGCAGATCAATACAAGAGCAAGAAGCTCAAGGAAACGATCTTTAGAAAGTATACTGAAGAATGAAAAAATCATGTCAACTCTAGAAGTAATGTGTTACTCAGTCAACAATCTTCATAATCACAAATTAATCTGCATCATAGAGCCAAGATTGAAGACTGGAAGATCGAAGAAAAATCAAAGAAATTACGATATCAGAAAGTCCACTTAACTGTGGAGCACAAAATACTAAACAAAATGGAGGGAAAACTCAAAATCCAAATTTCAAATCTCGAATTAGACCTAGTTTTATAACTAGTACGTCATCTCTTCTACCAAATTGATTCATGATCCTAACTTCTAGAAGGAGGAGTTTAGAAACCATGATCAGAAAGTAAAACAAAAGAGGACATTAGAAACCTCTACAATACAATGACTTTTGCAATTGATGTGACAAGTCCATCAACCTACCTCTCTAGGCTAACATTCCAAGACACAACTGATGATCTACAAATGTCACTTGGAGATCTTATCAAAGGCAACAGTCATGAAGAAGGACCTGTATAAATGGAGATGCTACACATGAATGCCGATGAGAAAGTAAAAGACATAAGAGTGAAAACTCTGGAAAAATCTCTCCACACTTCCTGTGTGTAAACAATCTTCTTAAAATGTAGAAAATCTTCTTTCCATATTTAGTAATGATTTGTATACTCTTTGTAAGAAGATATGTCAGAAAGAAGTCGCTCATGTTTCCCAGGTCTGTTTTATTAAATATTTGTAAGGAAACATGGGTGTAGGTTAGTTTGAGTGGCAACCCAAACATATAACCTTTGTAACCTTGATCTGTTAGTGATCAGAGTGAGACGTAACTTGGAGAAGCTAAGGTAAAACTACTTGCAACGTGATGGCAGAGGTATCTGCTCATCATACTTCAGCTTGGAGAGGCTGGTTCAAGGCTACTTATAACGTGGCAGTAGAAGTTGTCTACAGGTCACAATTCATCTTGGAGAGGCTGGTTCAAAACTACTTAGTTCAGCTTGGACAGGCTAATTCAAAACTACTCAGTTTGTGACAGTTGGGGTCATCCACTATTCACTGTGAAAGCTTAGGAAGGCTAATGTAAAGACTATCTAGTTTACTTTCTCAGGTTGAGAAAATTATTGTTAATGTAATCTCAACATGTGTTGAGTACTGGATGTAGGCAAGTTGGCTGAACTAGTATAAAAATACCTGTGTACTTTCTCTCTTCCCTGATCTCCTAATTTTATGATGTGTATTTTATTTTAATCGTTGTTTCAACCTTATTAATGCTACAATATTATTATTATGCTTCAGAGATTCATTTTCTAAAACTACTAACCACTATTATGCTGCACTTCAAGCTTAATGCTAATAGTATCATCTTTCTGTTAAAAGTTTTAGATTCTAAAATAAGAACTCAAAAAGCACAATCCAACCTCCTTCTCGTGTACATTTTACCAACAAGTAGTTCCAAGCTTCGAAAACCACTTATTCGAGAAGAGTAAAAAATGTGGGATATTTCCCACTATTTTTTAGTTTCTCTATCCCACGTCACCTCACCTTTAGTCTTTATGTCTCATCACTTAAATAACTATACACTTCTTACATGTCACACCTTACTCCCTTGTCTTCAACCTCAAATGCCCAAAATCTCAAATGTTTCATCTTTTCTCACAAAACCCACTTCTTTGTAGCCATACCAACTTCTCAAACCCTCAATCGCTTTTTGTTCCACCCTCTCATACACAACCTTACTATGACTGAAGGTAAACACTTTAATGAAAGTATTGCTCACATAGGAACTCTCCTCATGTACTAGAACTGCTTCTACAGTAACACTACACTGAAAACTTCTATCAAAGGAAGATAACTCCAAGAAAAAGATTAAGCAGAGAACTAATGAACCTAGTTCTCGTTCTCCTAGATGTTTTCTCTTTTCAAGGCTAGGATAGGTTCCTAGATCTTTCAGACCGAGTCTTTATTGGGATGGTGATTACATTCTACTCCCAGTTGGAGCAAGTTTTCGAATCTATGATGGGGACCTTTATCAGGGGCATTGACATGGAGATAGGAATAACTAACATCTCCAACATCATCCAAGCGCTTACCAATGGAATTAGATGCTCATTTGAAAGAGATTAGTTTATGTCTCTTGGAGTTTTTGCTGAGGAGGTCTCCAAATGTCTCACTAACTCTCCCAGATACTAGCCCAATGAGGACACAACTACCTTACTAAGCTCTAGGGCATGAAAAGTCTTTACAATTGTCCAGGTGTCTCTTCTTCCAAGGCTAGGAAGCACCAACTTGCTATTCGGGATGGACTACATGCTACTCTTCTATCTGCTAGCAAAGAGAAAGGTAAACTTGCCCAGACTGATCTTCGACTACATGCTTAGTGCCATTTCTAGAGAAAAAAAGAGAACTGCTACTGTTCTTTACAGAGTCTTGCTGACCAAGATCTTCCAACACTTGAACTTTTAGCCAACAATGGTACGAGTACATGGAAAGTACTGAGTACACCCCGAACTTCTTTAAGACTCTAAGTAGAACCACAGGTGCACCCATAACTAGTGTCAGGAGATAGAGCTTGCAGATCAAATATGCTATCCTTGAAAAAGCTGCCATGGATACTAAGAGAAGAGAAAGAAAAAGAAAGGTGATCCAAATTGAGAGTAGCTCAGAGGACACTTGAGAATCTAAGGAGGAATCAAACTCAAACATGGTTGAGTCTGTATCTACTAAAATCAAGTCGATGGAATAAGAATCTTCCTCTTCATCCAAGTCTTTGGATTCTGATATGAAGTCCTCAAGGGATGAGCAGCTAAATAAGGTCCTTAAGACTAGCTCACCTTATTCTGTTGCTCCTATCTATGCTCCTGTTGAAGAGCTTCTTATCCCTGCTCCAGCTACTGTACCTAAACCATCCCTTGCTTAGGATAATAACCCTTCTTCAGCCAACCTCAACTTGCATCGCAACTAAGTTTCTCTGAGGTTCAGATACTTCTATGCAATCAATGCAACATGACTGATTGGCTGGACAAATTGGAAGCTCAGTCATGAAGACATGAAGCATTATCGGTAAGGATTCTCCGAGTAGTAAGGTAGAGGGGCTGACGATGGTGTCACCTAAGTTCCAGCACACTTTTTTTTGTTGATGACAAAAGGGGGAGAAGAAAAGAAGATCCAGAAAATTTTGCTTTAAGGAATTCAAGGGGAGTAAGCTGAGGGGGAGCTTAGAGATTTTTTTTAATCAGAATATTCATTTTTCTTCACTTTATTAATTGAACAATATTTCTATTTTTACCATTGCTCTAATAACATAAACTATTATCTTTTTGGTACATATATGATAAGTTTATCAGTCTCAAGTTATTTAGGCTCTAATATATCTTGAGTGAGTAGCTAATCATTTATCGTGTTCATGGTGTCTTAAGTGCTTGCTCTGATACTTAGCTACATCAATCATATGCCTTATTTTATCTATATAATTAGCCCTGATACATTTATGTTAATGCTCTGATATATACATAGCTCTAATACACATCCTTTTTAGTGCCCTGATATGTATGCTATGTTACATAACCTTAAAGTTTTCTAATAAAAACATATATGCTCTGACACATAATTATGAAGTTTTCTTATATACATCACAAGCTCTGTTACACGTGCTCTAATACAACTATGATCAGTTTTTTTTGAGCTTCAGAAGCTTCCTATGAGTGCAAAGTTTATATATTGCATGTTTTTACAAACAAAAATTGCATCATGTTCCAAAAATTTATTTGGATAAAGGTGTGTTAAGTATGAATTCAACATCAAGAGTCAAATATCACAAGTATTATTGTCTTTATTCAAATACACATATTTTCAAAAAAGTCAACATGACAAAATCAAACTGTGTTTATTCAAAAAGCTTATGGTCATTTATTTCTCAAAATTGCTCTGATATCTCTCAAAAAGCATTCTGATTAACTTCAGAAACCTTAATTGAAATAATAATAAAAAAAAGCTCTTAGTTCAATCACTTAAGGTAATGAAACGCTTTATCTCTATCTATATCTTACCTTAAGAATGAGACCTTCTGAAAATTCTATCGTATGTATTTTGAAAGAAAATTGGTTTATCAAGTTCTACATCTTGTCATGTATTTCTTTCAAAATCTATTCAAAAGATTTTCTAAGAATTGATTTCTCATCACCAACAAGGGGGAGATTGTTAGCTATAGATCCCTTCAGAAAGTTTCAGTACTAAATGTTTTGAATAATAACATAACTAATTTCAAGAAAGTATTTTGAAGAATGATTAATCTTTTCCTTAAGTTTTTTGAAGCAACAAACAGGTTTTTTTACATTAGCATACTAGTTATTAAAATGAGAATATTTTCACAATGACATATGCAAACATGTTTAATCTCATATGAGGAGATTGGAACTTAATGAAAAGTGAAAAATATATTGTGGAATGAACGTATATATGCTCAACAAATTAAAGAAAACTCTCAAGAACAAGAAACTAAGGCTCAGATCTTCAAAAAGTAGCACATGACTTCAAAAAATGCAATTCAAGTGAAGATTTCAATCCAACTCTAAAGCAAGTGTATACTACCATCGTCAATCATCATGATCATAATCATATGATCAACAACAAGCTCTGATTGAAGAGTAGGTGTAACACCCTAATAGAACCCCACTGTGCTTAAGTTCACATTTGGATTCTATTAGTTGTCACTTTTGCCTTGTATTTATTTTCTTTTGAAATTAACTTAGAAAAATAGTGGAAGTTTTTTTTTTCTTTAAATAAATAAATTTTTTGAAAACTTAAGCCTGTAACGAGAAGTGAAATACATAGCGCTTTTATAGATAATAATCAAGTTGCATTGCGCACTTAATTAAATAAGTGGAATAAGAGACTAAGTGTAGAACTATTATCACATAAACTGGAATATAATCACTTAATACATAAGTCACAACAGGGCATATATCATACTGATAAGTTATTACAAATAAAAATATAAGTTCTACTATTACTAATTGTTTCTCACAAACTATAATGTAACTAAAGCTCGGAATGCTCCTACTTGAACGGTTTGAAATCTTCACGTGCTACCTCCTTCTTCAGCTACAGCTTCGTTGCTTTAGGTGGACACGTCTGTCTCTGGTAACGACAACGGAAAATAAATATAGGAGTGAGAAATACATGATTTCTCAGTAGGAGTTCCTACTTGTACTAGAAGTGTCATCGCTGCCGTCCCAAATACTTCGGGTTTATTATAAAAAGGTGAACAGATAAGGATTCAATTATCAAACTTTCACAAACGTGATTAGCCGAAGTGCAGTTACTTTTAAACTAATCTTGAACATTAGCAGAAATATCTATTCAGTCTTTCATCAAGCATACATATAAGCATATCATATAAAACCACTAATAAGCAATAATCATTTAGGAGCTGCATGCATTTCATGATTACTCATCCTCAGCATTCACTTGTTTAGTGATCAACATATTTCTTAATTACTCACGGGATGAATGCATCAATGCCTTAGACCACTCTAAAAGGGTAATGAGCTCATACCGTGGCCGTCGCCACAACCTTTTTTGGTTTCCTTTCCGTTGCCATGATCTCAACGGTTTAGGGGGTTAAGCCGTGAGTTTAGCTCAAATCCACTTTTCCAGACTTTCATTGCTACTTTTTCAAACTTTACTTTTATTATTTCCTTTGAAAATGAATGTATGCATATCATCATGTAATCACAATAAATCATGGGCAATCAATCATTCATCTTCATCATTTCATAACTCACACCATACATTCACTTTACTATAATTCACTTCCTGAAACATGGATAATATCATGTAAATCTCATAGTAAACATTTTCATAAATGATTCATTTTAAGCAACCAAAGTTATCAAGTTGAGTTCCTAGTGTTCCTAAGAGGTAATGGATGTCTTAGTATTATCTTTTTCTCTTAGTGTTCTTTTTACTCTTAGAATTCCATTAATACATTAATGCACTTCAAAATATTATTATAGGTTCTTTATATATTTTTATTATGGTTTTTATATAACTCTTGAAGATTATTATTCTACTTAAATTCTTAAAATTCTCTTTTTACAAGACTTGATTCTTTTATTTATAGTTTTGATATCTTTTAGAAGAAAGTTTATAATTCTCTGTATACTTGTTATCTCAGCTTAGTAAAAGTAGTTCCAAATTCCTAACTCATCAAATTTTAGCATTTACATCTTTGGAATAGTGTAAATCCATTGTAAACCATGCATAGGAGGGTTCCCAGGAAAGAGAGGTGGGTCACAATGGACACGCTTAAATACCAAGTCTTTCCTTAGCCAAAACCTTTCCAAACTGCACTTTCACAGTACACGATCCTGAAATTTATTTCTCATTCTGTATTTACGTGGTACAAAGCTTTATACATAACATACATGGGTGTATTCCTATATGTGTTAGCTCTCCAACAGAGTTGAAATCAGTCCATTTGCATTTTTCTAGAGTGAGTTACACCTATTTTACTACTACAAGGTCAGATTTAAAGTTTCAGTCTTAGGCTCTACTTTAAAAGTTTATATCTTGAGCTAGAAAACTCCGTTTTAGGTGATTCTTTTTGGAGAGTGTTTTATGATGCGTCTAGTTTATGGTAAAAATATTTTTATTTCAAGATACTTCATATTTTATGAATATTAAATTTCGGAACACCTACTGCAAGAAATAGCCAAAAATCCAGCACTTACCATTTTCATGTTTTATGTCACTTATTTTAACACGAGGATCACACAACATATTTCAAGCATCATTTGAGCATGAAAGCAACATAATATCACTTTGGAAGCAGAATGGAATAAGGGGTTTCACAAAATATTTATACAATATCCCCTTGAAATATTTTTATCAACAAACATAAGCTTGATGGCATCCTAACCATGAGCAAGGTTAGATGTCATCATGGCTTACACAACCAAAGTGAGGGCTCCTACCTCTTGTGTAGGGTCTAAAAAAGGGGTCCTTCTCTTCTTCCTTAAGCTTGAACAAGAGTCCTTGGAGTGGATGACCCTCCTTGAATTTTGGCTCTAGAACTTGAGTGCTTAAGAAAATATTTCTCACTAGAGTTAAAGATTGTAACTCTTGTGAGAGCTAGTGAAAGTTTGGACTTAGGATTTAAGTGTTTGGATGAAGTTTAGAGGATCAAGAGAAGTCTAAGAAGAATGATAGAATAAGAAAGAAAGAACACTTAGGGAGTTTCCGAATTGAAGAGAGTTTGAGGAGTATTTATAGTGGAAAGATTAGAGAAAAAAAACAGAAGAAGGAAAGCACTTGGAGCATGATTTATGGAAACATGTTGGCTGAATTTTGGGATGAAAATGCTCCTTGTTTTGTGAAAACATGTTTCCATGTTTTATGCAAACATGTTGGATGAAAATGCTCCATATTTTGTGCAAACATGTTTCCATGTTTTGTGCAAACATGTTGGATGAAAATGCTTCATGTTTTGTGCAAACATGTTTCCATGTTTTGTGCAAAGATGTTAGTAGAGATTTTCTAACCTTTAGTGCATGTATGTGATTCAGAAATGTGTATGATGTATGTGGTTAAATTATTGTGTTATCATCTTAATCCAATGGCTTAGATTCATTCTTGTCTAAAGACAAGTGTTGGGATTTGTGCAAATGGCATTGTAGTAATTTCTTTAACTAAGACAAGGATATTTTTGTAATTAGACAATGATAGTGGTATTCTTGTAATTCCATTCATAGAGTAAGGGTATCTTTGTCATTTAATAAGGCAAGGGTAGTTTGGTAATTTCCTTTACATAGCAAGGGCATTTTCATAATTTCCACTAAGTGATGGCATTTTCGTAATTCTTTGCATTTTTCTCTAGACATACTTAAGTAGTCTATTTGTTGTGTTTCATAACATTTGTCCAGATTCTCTTAGTTTTGCTATCGATAATTAAGATTAATATTTATCTTAGTTATAAATTTGGGGATGTTACAGTAGGAGATCAAAGAAAAACCCACAAATTGAGATGACACTTCAGAAAGCATATTTCACTAAACGGTGCACTTTACAAGAAAAGAAGGGAATTTGGAAATTCAAATTTAAAGTCAAACCTAGTCAAGGGCTAACATGATATCTTTTCTGCCAACTTGTTCAACTGCCCCAGCTTCTAAAAGAAAAAGTTCAAAAACCTGGTTTAGAAAGTAAAAAACAGTTTCTAAACATAGACTCAGAAACATCTATTATATAACAACTTCTACAATTGCTCCGAAAATATCGAGCTACTCCTCTAGACTACATTTCCAAGACACAAAAAGAATATCAACACATGTCACTTGGAAAATAGATCAAGGGCAACAGTCATAAGTGCAAATCAAGTATAAAAGGAGATGTTATGCTTACAACGAAAAGACTTCTGCTAAAATACTATTCTGAAATGTTGAAGAAATTTCCCTTAATCCTTTGTAAAGTTGTTACATCTTGTAATCAATTTTTTCCTTGTAAAAATCTTCTTATACGTTCTTAGTAGATTATATGTTCTTCCTAGGAAGAATAGATACAAAGAAGTCATTCAAGTTTTTTAGCTTTGTTATTGCCTATTACACGAAAACTTGAGTGTTAGTTAGTTTGAATATCAAACCCAAAAACAAACCTTTGTAACCCTAATCCGGTAATGATCGTTGTGAGTTAGCTTGAAGAGACTAAGCAAAGACTACTTGGAAGTGACTGTAGAGTGAGCTGCTGGTCACAGAGTTAGCGTGAAGAGGGTAAGCAAAGACTACTTGTAAAGTGATAGTAGAGTGAGTTACTAGTCACAGAGTTAGCTTTGAGAGATTAGTCAAAGACTACTTGGGTGTGGCAGTAGAATGAGCTACTGGTTATTGATAAGTCCTTGAGAAGACTAATGTAAAGACTGTCTAACTTTATCAGGTTGAGAAGGGTTTCAGTGGAACTCGACGATGGTTGAAAACTGGATATAGGCATGTTGGTTGAATCAGTATAAAAATCTATGCGCAGTATCTTCTCCTTTTTTAACTCTTTTTTATTTACTACTTTATGCCTTTCTTCCTGTGTTCTGGAAAACTTTTTATAACGCGTTTAAGAGTTCAAAAAGTTACTTTTTGAAGTATACTGAAGTTTGTTTCCACTGCACTTCAAGTTTAAATTTGATAGTAGCTATTTTAGTTTTTCAGGAACGAAGAAGGGAAAAGAAAAGTCCAAACATGATTCAACCCCCCCTTTCTCATGCACTTTTCAACCTACACATAAAAGGTTAAATATTAGGGCATTACAAAAGCCAAACGAAACTCAATGTTAGTAAGACAATTTCGTTGGTGAAGGTACTTTGGAATGGACAAATTCGAGAGAAGGATACTTTGGAAAAAAGAAGAGGACATGCAGAAAGATTATCTCGAGTTATTTAAAATGATGACTAAATTTTTAGTACAAAATTTTTCTAATGAGGGGAGAACTGTAATGCACTCACTTCTATATTTAGTACAAGAGAGTTTTTAGTAGACATGGTAAGACTGTGATGTACAGGAATAATTTGTACTTAGATAACTGTAGCATGGTATGACCCTTTCTTAGAACAAGAGACACTACCCTGAACCCTTCCAGTAAAATGATAAAAATGCTCTAGTATCTTAATTGCGTAAAGGACCTTGAACTTTTCAATAATGATATAAACACACCAATATTTTTTCTTTTTTTTTTAGTTAGATCCTCGATTTTATTTATACTTAGGTCCTTAAAATTTTATTTATACTTGAGGTCATTGTGAATTTAGCGAACTTAACATGCAACTAAGAAAAAAATTTTGTTCTATAGTTTTGGAAGATTTAATGATGAAGTTGAAACTTTGATACGTTAGAGCCTTAACTTTCGAAGGAACTGATTTTTAAACTTGGAACTAGTTTTCGTACTCGAATGCACTTTGGCTTGTACAAAGGAAATGTTTAGTTAGGAATTAAAATTCATGGAAATTTCATGAAAGTTAGGAATTAAAATTTCATGAGTATATAAATTTACACATAAAACTTATTTATGAAATTTTTATCTAGATTTTAACCCTTCAATCAAATGCATCCAACTCCATACATAAGAACTTAAGTATAGATTTACTAATTTACTCAATAACTAAGCCATATCAGATTGCCTATATGAAATAGACATGATAATGTTATATCATAACCACGATTGCATTCAAATGACTAGCAGCATGTTTGGATTTGCAGTGGAAAGCTTGCACAATCGATTCCAACCTAGGGAATCTATACGTTCAAATAAAAAAAATGTTTGATTTCATTGCTGCGAATCTTGATAATCGATTGTGGGGCTTAAAATTGATTCTAGCATTAAGTGAAAATATATTACTTCTAGATTTTTACTTTTATCTTTTTTTTTGTCAAAATTACTTCTCATATCAAATAATCAAATATAAATCACTCCACTTCATAATCAATTTTAACAAAATCAACTTTTAACAAAATCAATTATACAAAAGTAAAACCAAACACATTATACATTCTAAGCAATTAAAATTTAAATTTATTCAGTGTTCAAAAGTTTTCCAAACATCTGTATCCATCCAAGTGAAGCTTCACTAATTAGTAATTGCTTGCAAACCTACTGATTCAAGAACGTATAAGAGCCTTGACGGCCATTCCACGCTGACAAAGCTGGAAAAACTAGCCAGTAAAACTATAAAATCTTGAACACCAAAATATTATGGATGAGTTGCATAGAGGCAAAATGATAAAGACGTGGTGGTCATTATGCATATCTAAAAGAAATCTCCTTCCCAGAGGTCCTTCCAAAAGTTGACTAGTGACATGAAACAAAGCCATTACCGACGACACCAGCCGTATTACTTGTGAGAAATTTCCATGGAGTAAAATTAGAAGATTGGATTGCCATATTGACATGCCACCCATTTTGATCTAATTAAGCAATTCTTTGGATAACCTGCTGTGAAAGCGAATGAGTTTCCTAAGGAAGAAACCACAGCCATTTACTTACCAAAGCAATGTTCTTAACCTGCAAACTCGTAAGACAAACACCCTTCTTGTGATAGCAGCTCAACTCACCAGATGATCACATCTCAACCGTAACACTATTGACTACATTTTTTTTTTTTGGTACTCCTAACACTATTGACACAATTGACCACGCTATTATATTGACAAGATAATATGAGGGACCTACTATCTTTTCCCCCAAAGTCTTGAAATGTCCTGCAACATGCAATTCCTGCAAAGTACACGAAATTTTCACCCACTTCATCTAATAAATTCCAGCAAAGTTTATTTTTCTTATTGATGTACTATTTTATAAACATCCTGCAATATGCAATTCCTACAAAGTCTACTAAATTTTCAACCACCTCATCTAATAAATTTCTGCAAAGTATATTTTTCATATCAATGTACTATTCTAGGAAAATAGCTATCTGACTCAACAAACCCGGAAATTCCTAAAATATACAGCCAATTATATATTAACCGTATCCAACTCCCAGATCAACAGAGAACCATCGCATATAAAGAAGATTACACACCAAAAATACTGAAGACATAAGCAGAGGATCCATAAGTGAACATTATGCAACTTGGCACAAGTAATCTTTCTTAGCAGAATAAAAAGAAACCAAACCATTGTTTGGTATCAAAGGGTGGATGGAAATGAGAGCTGACCTAGCGAACAGCAAATTCTGCAGTATATGGCATCAGTATCAAAATAAAGGGGGCAGGGGGAGCCAGGTGAGTGGAAAGTGGATGGAAGTGAGTTGATCTCATCAATGTGGGACCCACCAACGCAACCCATCCCCCAAATTGCAGATTTGGAAAGTTTGCTATGGAAAAAAAAGCCAAACATAATTAAATAACCAGTTTACAATTATCTAGCTGCAAATTAAAAATTAGAGTCCATGGCTTGCACATTTTTCCCAAAACAAAAGCCTACACAATTACCTCATCTACTCTCAGGACCTAGAAACACCTCCCCTCGTTGCGATGTATCTTCTTTTGCTATAGTTAAAATAGTTTGACTAAAATAACAACTATTTGAGTCAGGCTCTTTTAACATTGTAACAAAATGTCTAAATAATATAAAGAACTTTTGCACTAACATCTCAAAGTTGAATTAAACTGAAGAAAACCATCATGAAACCAGACTCTGTGCATGAAAAGGCAGAGTAGCAATATTATAAAGTGGAATAAAAGATTATGCAAAATCAGGGATCTTTTCCCTGATTGATGGTGAATGAATTAGAGTTCAAAATAAGTTCTAAAACAATTGAAGCAACAAAATTTATGGAATGATTTACTTAATTAGTAAATTGAATAAGAGATTGTCAGGTAAAGTTCACCAAGAGAAGAATTAAAAAAAAAAAAAGAGGAAGCCCAATGCACGAGGTTCCCACAAAATGGGATCTGGGGAGAATAGATATACACAGCCTTAACCCCCGCTTTGTGAAGGTGTTGTTTCCAGAATTTGAACCCATAACCTCTAGATCACAAGACAGCAACCTTACTGTTGTGTCAAGGCTCATCCTCTTTAGAAACAAATGCAAAATTGAACTTTAGAAACCAACCCACTTCAATGAATTGTTTAACATCGGCACACTAATCCTGCGTTGATAAGCTTGGGCCCTTGACTAAATCCATCACCAGATTGCTAGCTTCATAAGTGTGGCACTCTCTGGTAAGTGGTAACCATGAGCAGCAATCGAGATTAAATGGGGTAACATGATCTTTTAGCAATTGATTTAACAACATTTATACATCCGTTTAGAGAAAACAAATGTTTGAATGTTTATGAAAACAGAGAGGGTAATTGTGTTGGTTTATGTGTGAGGAGGGGAGGTGTATGTAATTCTGTTAGGGACCAAATCCCTGAGGGCATTAAAGTGTACAAAAGAAAAAAATACAGGGGCATTAGAGGTAATGTTAGTGGCGTAACTAACTGAGGCTGAGGTGGCATATGTGAGTGCGGGTGTGTGTGACAGAGGGTGAGGGGCATGTGATTCAGGGAGATTCAGTTAAGGAAAGAGGGTATTTGTAGGAGTGAGCTGGGGAGGCTAGGGGTAGGCTGGTATTCAGGTATTAGGCTGAGGAGAGGGGACTGCTATAGTGTCTCACCATTTTCTCTGTTTTTACTGCATTCTCTTATTGTATTTCCTTTTCCCTTAGCTGGTATTGATTTACTATCATAATAAGGAGTAGTAATATTACTCAGTTTGGCTTCTGTGATTATCCATACTTGTAGTTCCTATCAAATTCATTCCAAAAAAAAGGAAACATAAAACAAAACAATTTCCCTGCACAGAATGGAGAGTGATCATCAGTTAGAATAAACAATCATACTGTTATTGATAATACTGTATGCAGAAAAACAATTACACAAGTGGAATTTTAAATTAAAGTAGCTTCTTAAGAATTGTATCCCCTTAATTTTGAAAATTCCGCTAATTGCATGCTGAGAAATTCTAGGGGTGCTCTAAGATCCAGAGATTGCATTTACTCTGTTCCATTTAATAAATGGAACATCAGCTAAAATATGCAAGAAAAATGGGAGAAAACAATGACCCATAAAGTTTATGTGTCATTTATTAAATGGAATAGAGCAAATGCATTCTCCTGTTCTCAAAGCACCTAAGTATTTCCCTTGCATGCTATTTATAATTTCACTTTCTACAATTGTATTAAATTAGACACAAATACAAAGGAGAGTAAATCAATACTTAAAAATTCCCATCAGTGTCACTGAATATATTTATATTTGTATCAAAAGGAATATGTAGGCATAAAACATAACTCTTTCTTTTAAAAAAAAAAAATCTTTTGCACATGCGTAAAACAAACTCTATCTCTATTCCACAGAAGAAGAGCAGGGAAAAATTATAAACCTTAGATTTATGTTCAATTTACAAACAGTAAACACCTTAACCCAGCAAGCAATTTATATGATGATAATCCAGATTCATTTTCTTTCGAGATGTACTCATAACATCAGTACAGTGTTAAAACTATAGGAAGTTTTTGCCTGCCACTTAACACAGCAGGACTCAATCAATTGGCAGTAAGTTGCTGAAGAAATCACTTATGCATGCATATTTTTATTTTTGGATAAAATAATAATTTTACTATCACAGAAAGAAGAATATGCATAGATAGGAGGACAAGAGATTCTCTTTAGAAGAACAAGAACAAAATTGGAAAATAAAACAAAAACCTATCAATGAAGCAAAACTTTCCAATTTCTCAACATATCAAAGATCTCTTTAACCAAATCATGCACTTTACACCAATCAGAGGCAAAATGCCTACTTTTTTTTTTATTATTTCTTTCACACAACTTCATTGGAAAATCTATCATTAAAGGTGTGAGAATTACACTCCTACAATATACACCAAACAATAGCATGGGCAACATACTTTCTTCTTTCCTTCTCCCAAAACCAGTAAAAACATGCCAAAAGATATTGATCTATGGTTGCAGGGTGCACCCAACAATTACCAAAGATACCAAACAAAGAATTGCACAAAATGTCAGTGAGAGAACAATGCAAGAACAAATGAGAAGCAGATTAAGAATTCACACACCACACGTTATGCACACCTCAAATGAAATAGCCATATGCAGTCTTCGAGCAATATGTCATCAGTCATAGCTTTGAAACCTAGACGGGACCGGTCGAGTCGGACCGAAAACCAGTGAAACGGCCACCAGACCGATCCAATTCTTCGTGTAGATCAGACTTGAAGTTAACCTAGTCAACACATGGTCAAACCCGGTTGGAACCAGTGGAAACCGAACGAAACTAGCCAAACCAATTACTAGTGAACCGGTGTTGAACCGCTCCAGCGAGGAAATTATTGATTTAATTCAAAATTTTCCTCACTAGGGTTTGAACCCAAGCAGTGGAAGAAGAGTGCAAGCTCACCAACCAATAAGCCAATTGGGTTTTTGTGCTCTAGTACTACAATTAAATCTGGTTCAAACAATTCAACCTGTGACCCACTGGTTGAACTAATGACCCAATGAACTAGTGATCCGACCAAGTCGATCACCGGTCCGAGTTTTAAAACTATGTCATCAATATTAATCTTGACAAGAACAAATGTCCAAATAAAAGATTTGACAAGAGTTGGAGATTTGACCTTAGAGGTTGTATCAAAGGAATGATTTGAGAATTGGAAGATTTACAAGAAAACACCCAGAGGGATCAAGAGGCCAAAGCCTTTTTATCTTGGCTATAAGACAAATGTATAGAATCAAGGATACTCAAAAAAATTACTAATTTAGAGGCCACAATTATTTAGATTTCAAAACAAGTGGACGTCTCAGAAACAAGTGTAGTCTGTTACATTGTAAAAATTCTTGGTTTGGGAATTACATAAGATAGGCAATAAAGGTGAAGAAATGCTAAATTAAATAAGGAGTCTTCTACCTAATGGCTCTTCCAAAAGTTAAAATGGGAGCCATTATTTACCTTCAACAAAATTAAAGACATAAGGGAGTATGACTTTGAGAAATAAATTTTCAAGGACTAGAATGATAAGCTTGGGTAGCCGTATTAGCATCCTACCCGTTTATGTCTTGGTCACACTAATCCCGGATAATATAAATGCCATAAGGTTTGAGGCTCTAAAGGAAAACATCATTGGCATTATGCAGCCAAGGAAATATTTTTAGACACCCAAATTGCTGAGAACCAAGTCTCCTTTCTTCTTAGAAGGATAGCTCACCTCCTAAATCACCAAGTGATCAGGACTCATCTATCCAAAGCACCTGAGTCCCTGGCCAGAGAAAATGCCTTATAATATTTTTAACAGGTTTAGCCACTGCTATTGGTATATGAAGCAGTGATTAGAAATAGAGTGGTACACTTACGCATGCACATTTCACGTTGGTTCCTTTTAAGGAGGAAACTGCACAACAGTCCAATGTCCAATTGGAAAAAATAACTATTTAAAGCTATTTTTGGTCCTGTAAAAAATATAAGTGAGCCAAATCTTAAGGAATTTTATTTCCTGAATTCTGATCAAAACACTGCACTTCATTCACCTGTTCATTACTTATCCAAATAGAACTAAAATGTATTAGAAAAGGGAAATCTCCAGTGCTAACCACAGATGTCTTCAATGTAAACACTGATTCAAATTAATGAGATTATAAATCTCCAATACAGCTTCATCTCAGCATCTCATAGTATTTTCTCTGAAGGTACAACTTATTTTCTATTTTTCCATTCTCAATAATATAAAATTTGAGTGACAAAGACAAACTTCAATTACAGAAATTGAGATATATAGAATGTAACTGTGGCATGTAATGAATAAAGGAAAATTTATTATTGAAAAAGGTAAGTGAATAGCAAGGTGAAAGAAAATGTTGAGGAAGTTGTTGTGCATTCATTGGTTAACAAGTATAGAAGAGGTCAAACTTTTACTTTCCTTTATACAAATGGTAATGGAAAACAAAATTTGTACCACTAGGCTTACAAATGTTAACCACAACATCAGGCAAAGAATAGCACCATCCCATCAAAATTTTTCCTCTTCCCCACAAAAGAGAAGGAACAATGAATGAAAAAATGGTGTATGATTCTGTTAAAAGTTTATTTTGAAATATCTTGATTGAGGACTGAACTTCATGTGTGTCCCTCTTGCCTTTGCAGCATAATGTCACAGATCGTTGAGTGTTAATCAATTAAATCCACATACTTTTCCAAGTGTTACCTAGTCAAAGGGTGTAACTGATGAAAAATGCAAATAGTTGAAGTTTTCCCTTCTTAGTCATCACCGATAGGCATCTTTCCTGTGACATTAGAATTTAGAAATGTATCAAGGATAAAGGAATACAAAAGTTGCATAAGCCATCACCTATTGAAGGAAAAACTGGAATTCTTACTTACCATGACAGAAAGATAAACTTGTATGATTGCATGTGGGAAATTTTTCACCTCACAATGCAACAAAACCCCAAATCTACGATTGTCTCAGTATAGCCTTGTGGGAATGCCAAATTGCAAATAACAAATAATCAATCCTTCATCTTTGCATCAAAAGTTTATTCGCCACCACCAATTACACTCTCAAGAAGCTGAACTGCATGCAATCTATAGTCCTTGTTTAGATGCTTGAATAGTGCACTATGTGTGCAAGAATCAGGCTTGACACCTCTATCAAGCATATCCTTATACAACCTTAAAGCTTCCTGCCAATGGCCTATGTTGCAGTTTTCATTTATTAAGATAGTGTATGTATACTTATTTGCAGAAATATCCTTTGCTTGCATCTCCAAAAAAAAATTGTATGCCTGATCCATCTTCCTCACTTTGCACAGCCCATTTATTAAAGCATTGTAGGTTATCACATTTGGGAACACACCTTTCTCTTGCATCTCAAAGAAATACATAATAGCAAGCTCTAACCTTCCCCTAACTGCATATGCATGAATTAAAACTGTATAAGTGACAACCGAAGGAAATATCCCTTTGCTCAACATCTCATAGAGCACTATTCTAGCCTTCCTAAGATGCCCAGCCATCAAGTAAGCATGGATAATGCTAGTATATGTTACATGATCCGGAACAAGTCCATCATGGAGCATTTTCTGCAAGAGTTCGCTAGCTTCTTTCAAACTGCCCAATTTGCAGAGCCCATCTACAAAGACATTATAAGTGATCAAGTCAGGGGGAAAGCCTTTGGCTAGCATTTCTTCTTGCATACCGAAAGCTTGAGATGAGTCACCAAGTTTCAATTCACCCACTATGCGAGTTATGTATGCATAACGATCCGGCTGCAATTTTCTACAAAGCATCTCATCAAATAGTTCCTTAGCCATTGGCAAGTTTCCCATCTTGCATGATCCTCTAACAAGAATTGTAAAAGTAAATACATCAGGATTAGGCCCTTGATCAATCATAATGTCTTTGAGCTGCCGAGCACAATCCAAGTCTCCCAACCTGCAAAGACCATCTATAAGCGTATTGTAGGTCACCAAAGTGGGTACAAGACTTCTGTTTCTTAACTCTTCAAATAAGAGAAAAGCCTCCCCTATGTTGCCCAACCTGCTGTAACCATAAATTAGAGTGTTATATGAGACTACATCCGGCATCAGATTCCTGTCTTCCATAACCAATAACAGCTGCCTAGCATCACTCACTCTTCCCCACTTGCAAAGACCGTACATTATTGTATTGTAGGTCACTACCGTAGGCAAAGCTCCTCTACTCAACATCTCCTCCCCAAGACTGTATGCTTCTTCAAGCAACCCTTTGTTGCAGTACCCATGAATCAAAGGATTATATGTATAAGCCGAAACCTTAAGCCCCAATTTCAACATCTCTTCAATAAGCCCAGTGGCCTGCTTCAACTCCCCTTTGTCAGACAAACCATGCACCAAAATATTATAGGTCACTTCGTTCGGATAGCATCCTCTCTGTTGCATCTCAAACAGAAGCCCCAGCGCTTGCTTAACCTCCCCTTCCTTACAAAACGAGTCCAACAAGGTATTATAAGTAACAGTTGTAGGCCTTATCCCACACTCCACCATCACACTATAAACCTCCCTAGCCTTGCTCGCCATGTTCCTATCCCTAAGCATCCTAAGAACTCTATTGCAATTCTTGACATCAGGCAACAACCCGTTGTGAATCATCTTGTAGAAAATCAACAAGCACTTCTCAAGCATCGATCTTTTGGTGCAAATCCAAAGTAACAAATCAAGAAGCTTAACTGATACCTCGGAAGAAGCACGCCCATTACTAACCAGGACATCCATAACGCCGTCCATTTTCACCGCAATAACTTTCTCCATGACCCAATAAGCGGACCTCATCAAGCCGTTCCGCGCGAGGATCTCGAGAATGACAGTAAACACAAGCTCAGATCCTCTGAACCCGGGCTGACCCTCGGCCCACCGAAAGAACCGTAGGGCGGCGACGGGTCGCTCACGAACAGAGTTAAGGACCCGAACGAGCGACTCCGGCTCAGCAACCGCGGCGCGAAACTGGTCAGACACAACGGAAGGCTTGTTGTCGTCTTGAACGGCGTCGTACACGAGGTCTCGGCAATGAGTCTCGGGAACCGAGGCGAGGGAGTGGGTGGAAGTTGTGCAGAAGGGGAAGAGGAAGCGCGCTCTGAGGGTTATGGCTGGTGTGGCGAAAGCTCTTGAGGCTCTGAGAGAGAGGGTCATTGAGCAGGGAGCGTTCACATGCGGGTAGAGGATCTCAATCTCGACGGCGGTGGTGGTGGCGGCGGCTACGGTGGCGATGCCATTGACAGCCACTGTGGGCAGGATCGGTTGGAATGGCGGCTGGGGAGGAAGGTATTAGAGCCTGCCATGGACTCTCGAGGAAAGACCCGAGCCCATCATTTCGGAGCTCCGCTCGTCACCGAACAGGGTAGGTCCTAGTCAATGTATCAATGCGTGATGTGGGTTCTCCGCATTCTTTTGTTTTCACTCTATTTTTTGGTTGCCAAGTTGGCATGTAACGCAATTGCTAATCCCCGATGAACTTCCATCCACGATCCTCGTTGCTTAGCCACAAACTCACTCCAAGTTCCCTCATTTTTTATTTGTTTTAAAGCAAATGCTCAAATTTGTGGTATACATCTATAACATGGATAAATTAATCTTTAAAAATTTAAAAATTTTCATGTGATTCTTGATATTATCACATAATGAGATATTAATTTGTCATTTTAATACTTAGTAGAAAAGCACATGTGGATCGGTACATTAATAATGGGACTATGTTAAACTTGTGATAGCACTAAGGTTCCATTTGGTACCTCTCTTGAGACCAAAAACAAAAATAGAAGCAGTGAAATAGTAGTGATAGAGACAACTAGACATGGACCAAAAAGCCGGTGGATCGGCCACCTGACTAGTCAAACCTGATAGTATAATTTACTATACTTTGTAGTGTCAAGGTTGCAATTGACAATTGCAGTGGGTAGCAATTTGAAATCTATAGTAGCATCATTAGTGTAACATTCTCTCAAGTACAACATTATTGTTAAGTCATGATATTATACTTAAGAGTTGTTACTTATAAATTAGCGAACATTTCTTAAACATCGATAGCAAGCTCGATTAATGCGTTTAATAACTAAGTGTAATTCTATTAAAGTATATAATAAATAAACACAACATTTATTAAATACATAGTTAAGAACAAAAAAAAGCTCTTCTATGAGCTTTAATACACATCTATTCTCTGTTAAGTTTACGCACCTATACATATAGTTAAGTACATCCAATACAGTCTCAGACACTAAACTACTGCCAATCCGACTTCTTTTGGTGTAGCAACCCAATAGATCTCTGGGTCAACCTAAAGATGACACGGGAACAAAAACACATAGAGGTGAGAATTATACAATTCTCAGTTGGGCATTTCCCCAAATACACAATTATAAATGTCATCATCATCGTCATTGTCCCAGCCACTTCGGTTTATTAGAAAAATGTGAGTATGCAACATATATCAAAGATATATTTTAAAATTCAAAAACCATTCTCCCATAGTGGCTCTCATTTATTATCCATTCACTTAATATACACATGTCATACTACTCAACATCATATAAAGCATATACTATTAAATTACAACTTAAACTTATTGGTTTCAATATTGATACTAAAATTCTTCACTTAGCATATAGGATAAAGGACTACTTAGAGCAATTGCTATTTCAACTCATCTTGGCTCTTAATTTTTTTGGCTTTGACCACTTTACGGTAATAGACTGCTTTTTAGAACTGTGCTCATTCCTATACTTGATAATTAGATTTACTTTCTCTAATTCTCACATAGTCCTATTCCGAGTCAGGTTTACTTTCCTTAACTCAATTCAAGGGTTGTCAAGTTTACTTTCCCTGACAGACTGGATTTACTTTCTCTAGCCTAAGACATATAATCTCATTCTTATCTTGGTATTTAGTTTTACTTTTCCCAACATACCAAATTTACTTTCTCTAGCCCAAAAAATACAATCTTATGATTTTCTTTCATATATACACAGTTGTAAGAAGCATTCATATCTATGTGTGCCTAACCTCATCAATAAGCTACATGCTTAATTATTTATATTCATATTCATGTGCTCTTGTCATACTAGTACAAAATACCATTATTTCATCATTTCAAGGTTTTGGTTTATTTCCAACACAATGCCAGATTTTATACTTATCTAGAACAAATTTGATCACATATCAAACAATCAATTCGGGGCTATAAAACTTATCTAAGACACTTCAATGTGTCTTTAAGGTCCTATGAAAATTTTAGAGCAAAAATAATTCTCTAACTATGTCAACAAGATTCTAAAAATTTGGTGGTCAGAGGCCACCTAATCTCAGCTCAGAACTAGAATCTCATAATTTTCAACCCTAGAAAATGATTGAATCAATTTAGAATAAAAATCAAGATTGAACTTTAAGATGTTTAAAACACACTCTAAAAATTTTAAAGGAAAAATCAATTATTTTCTATGGAAACAAAATTAGACAAATTCACAGCTTTAAGACTAGAAATTCAGACGGCACATATATAGTCTCGGTTCATGATTTTTTTTTTTAGGTAGAAAGATCCAAAACAAAGCTCAAGAAAATTTGTGGGACTAGTTTAAGATATTATTTTCAACATATAATTTTTCCATCTCATAAAAATACCTATAAATTTATCTAAAAATTCATGAGAAATCCCTTCCTGTAGCAAACCAGAAAATCCAACAAGTATAGTTCAACACCTCTTTAGCAAAATGATTTTTCCATAATACCAAATTATCCCACCCATGCAAATACATCAATATCTAGGTGTAACCTCACATTAGAACCAAAATTTATCAATTTAGAACAACCCAATACCTGCAAGAATAGAAAAACACAAAACAAGACACAAAAACCCTACTTTTAGTAACTAAGGGATCCTTGGCTCCAGGGTGCTCCAAGATTGATTCCCTTCACTTCAAAGCTCTCAAACCAACCTAAATCCTTCCCTAATCAGTGAGGTATAGGGTAGTAAGGTGAGTATTGGTGAGAAATTGAAATTTTAATCAATTAGTTTTGTAGGTGGTGATGAGTAGGACAAGTTTTGTGAAGGAAGCTTGGTATTTTAGTGACTTTGAGCTAGGGTTTTGCAAGCTTTGAAGATTGTCAATGGAGGTTTGGAAGAAAGAAACATGGAGGCTATATTTTTAGAGTCTTGGCTGAAATGATGAAGTGGTGTATTGACGAACATTTGGCTTGTATTTATCTTGTAGGTAAAGTCTAGAGATTATATAATATAAAGGCATAACTCTTAAAGAAAGAAAGTAAAATGGAAGGCTACAATTTAATCTTGTAAACCAAGATTAAATCTTATCCTTTCACTACGTCAAAATGGATATGCATTATCCTTTTATAAAAGATTAAATTATCTTTCGGTGTTAGAAATCACACATTGAAATTTTACCGAACGGGTAAAACACTAAATCAGGGTAATTAGGTATTGCCCAAAAGTTAATTCCAGGTTTTAAATTCTCATTCCTAACTATTTCTAACCTTAATCTTATAATTTCTTAGTTTTGGGCATCTCCGGGCCCCAGTTCTAGATTTCAGTGGCTTGGCGGGTTTGCGAAGCCCACAAGTTACTATTCTTTTTTTTTTTAACAAATTCCTTAAATTGTCCTCATCATTGCTATGTCTATCAGATTTTTGAAATTATGACTAATAAAGTTAAAATTAGTTTTTAAATAATTTTTTTGGGTACTACATTACCACCCACCTTAAAAAGAATTTTAACCTCAAAATTCATTTGAAAACAATTTCAAAAGACAAATTTCATGGATCAAACAAGGAATTCACACACAATTCAAACAATTCAATCAAATCCTAAACGTTCCTACCTTGAATCAAATTATCAAGTGGTGATGTCTCCTCAACTCTTGGTATTCTTGTGTGATGACTTCCCAGCAAATTTTGGATATCTCTTTGGACACTCTCTCATTATATGTCCTGGCTTCCCACAATGATAGCATGCATTTTTCCTAGTACGCCTACGGTTTGCCATTAGTTCCTGAGCACACCAAACAAAAGATATTGAGTTGATCATGCTCAATACTATGCTAAGTGTAATAGCAACCAACTACAGCACCACTAGACTATCATGCATATCTAAGCCCTATACCTATCATATAGATATGATTCAAGGCATGAGTTATCTACACTTTGGAAGCATAGTCAGTCCATTCCTTAAGGTCCTAAAAGGATGAAGTGCTCTGATACCATAGTGTAACATCCTCTTAAGTACAACCTCATCCTTAAGTCATGACATTATCCTTAAGAGTTATTACCTAAAAATTAATGTACCTTTCTTAAATATCTATAGCAAGCTTGATTAACGCGTGTAATAACTAAATGTAATTCTATTAAAGTATATAACAAAGAAACATAACATTTATTGAATACATAATTAGTGCAAAAGGAAGCTCTTCTATGAGATTTAGTATACATATGTTCTATATTAAGTTTACACACTTATACATATAGTTAAGTACATCCAATACAGTCTCAGATACTAAATTACTGCCAATCTGACTTCTTTTGGTCTAGCAGCCCCATAGTTCTCTAGGTCAACATAGAGATGACACGAGAACACAAACACATACGGGTGAGAACTAAACAATTCTCAGTAGGGCATTTCCCTAAATACACAATATAAATGTCATCATCATCGTCCCAACCACTTTGGTTTATTAGAATAATGTGAGCATGCAACATATATCAAAGGTTCATTTTAAAGTTTAAAAATCATTCTCCCGAAGTGGGTCTCTTTTATTATTTATTCACTTAATATACACATGTCATACTGCTTAACATCATATAAAGCATATACTGTTAAATTACAACTTAAACTTACTGGTTTCAATATTGATACTAAAATTCTTCACTTAGCACATAAGATAAAGGACTACTTAGAACAATCGTTATTTCAACTCGTCTTAGCCCTCAACTTTTATGGCTTTGACCACTTTAGGGTAATAGACTACTCTTCAGGACTGAGCCCATTCCTATACATGATAATTGGATTTACTTTCTCCAATTCTCACACAAATCTATTCCTAGCCAAGTTTACTTTTCGCAGTAGACCGTATTTACTTTCTCCAGCCTAAGATATATAATCTCATTCTTATCTTGTTAGTCAATTTTAATTTCTCTGACAGACCGAATTTTCTTTCTCCAATGCAAAATAGATAATCTCATGCTTTTATTAGTAGTCAGGTTTACTTTCCCGGATAGACTAGATTTACTTTCTCCAGCCCAAGAAATATAATCTTATGTTTTTCTTTCACATGTATGCATTTGTAAAAATCATTCATGTCTATGTGTGTCTAACCTCATCAATAAGTTCACATGCTCAATTATTCATATTCATATTCATGTGCTCATGTCATACTAGTACAAAATGCCATTTTTTCATCATTTCAAGGCTTTGGTTCATTTACAGCACAATGACAGATTTTACACTTATCTAGCAAAATTTTAATCACATATCTAACAATAAATTCAGAGGCTATAAAAATTATTTAAGAAACTTCAATGTGTCCCTAAGATTTGTGAAAATTTTTTAGCAAAAAGAGTTCTCTAACTATGTTAACAAAATTCCACAAATTTGATGGTTAGAGACCACCTAATCTCAACTCAAAACCAGAATATCATAATTTTTAAGCCTAGCAAATGATTGAATCAATTTAGAATTAAAATCAGGGTTAAACTTCAAGATGTTTACAACACTTAGTAAAAATTTCAAAGGAATAATCAATCATTTACTATGGTAACAAAATTAGACAAATTCATAGCTTTAGGACCAAAAATTCAGACAGTAGGTATATAGTCTTGGTTCATTGATTTTTTTCAAGCAGTAAGAGCCCAAAACAAGGCCCCAGAAAATTCATAAGACTAGTCTAGGATGTTAGCTTCAACATATAATTTTTTCTATCTCACAAAAATACCTATAATTATATTTAAAAATTCATGAGAAATCCCTGCCTGTAGCAAACTTGAAAATCCAACAAGCATGCATGGTTCAACACCTCTTTAGAAAAAATAATTTTTTCACAATACTAAACTATCCCACCTATGTAAATACATCAATATATAGGTGTAACCTATATTAGAACTAGAATTTATCAATTTAGAACAACACAAAACCTGCAGGAACAGAAAAACACAAAACAAAATGCAAAAACCCTGCTTTTAGTAACTAAGGGATCCTTGGCTCCAAGGTGCTCCAAGATTGATTCCCTTCACTTCAAAGCTCCCAAACTAACCCCCAAATCCTTCCCTAATTAGTGAGGTATGAGGTAGCAGGGTGAGTATTGGTGAGGAATTGAAATTTCAATCGGTTGATTTTCTAGGTGGTGATGAGTAGAACAAGTTTTGTGAAAGAAGCTTGGTATTTTAGTGACTTTGAGCATGGGTTTTGCAAGCTTTGAAGCTTATCAATAGAGGTTTGGAAGAAAGAAACATGGAGGCTGTATTTTTAGAGTCTTGGCTAAAATGATGAAGTTGTGTGTTGAAGAAGATTTGGCTTGTATTTATCTTGCAGGTAAAGTTCAGAGATTATATAATATAAAGGCATAACTCTTCAAGAAAGGAAGTAAAATTGATTGCTAGGATTTAATCTTATAAACCAAGATTAAATCTTAGCCCTTCAGTAAGTCAAAATAGATATACATTATCCTTTTATAAATGATTAAACTATTTTTTGATGTTAAAAATTGCACACCGAAATTTTACCGAACAGGTAAAACACCATACCCAGGAAATTAGGTATGCTCGAAAATTAATTCCATGTTTGAAATTCTCATTCGTAATTATTTCTAACCTTAATCTTATAATTTCTTGGTTTCAGGCATTTTCGGGCCCCAATTCTAGGTTTTGGCGGTCTTAGTGGGTCTGCAAGTTACTATTTACATTTTTTTTATAGATTCCTTAGATTGTCCTTATCATTGCTACAAGTGTCAAATTTTTTAAATTATAACTAATAAAATTCAAATTAATTTTTAAATAATTTTTTCAGGTGTTACAAATAGTATAATATAGGTGGGTTAAGGCTAACCCATAGGTTGGCCAATCTAGACTAGCCTAGGGACTCACTCATTTTAAGTGTTAATGAATTTTAAAATGTTCATAAGTGGACTGGTCCTAACCCACAAGGTCCACGTGGGCTTTTGGCCTTGCGGAATTTTCATAGTTATGGGCTTTTTACCCTATGGGCTTTTTAGTCCTAGCCCACGTAGGAGTAGGCTAGCCTATTTGACACCTCGATTGGAGACACTGATTAAAGACTACTCAGGTTGTGACAATAGAGTGTACTTACTGGTCACTGGTTTAGCTTGGAGAGGCTAGTGAAAAACTACTTAGTTTGTGATAGTAGAGGTTGCTACTGGTCACAAGTAAGAACTTAGGAAAGCTACTGCAAAGACTGTCCTATTACTTTCTTAGGTTGATAAAGGTTTTAGGGAAACTCAACAGTGGTTGAGAACTGAATGTATGCAAGTTACCCAAACTAGTATACAAATATCTGTGTAGTATTTTCCTCTCCTAAACTCTTTTACATTCACTGCTTTGTGCTTATTATTCCATATTTGCTGAAGAATTATCTTTATCATGCTTTTGCTATTTATGTTGTAGTTTAGAAAGTTACTTTTTGAAGTATCTAACATTATTTCTATAACATCCCCCTAAATACAACATCATCCTTAAGTCATGATGTAGTACTCGAGAGTTGTTACTTATAAATTAGTAGACCCTTCTTAATTAGCTATAGTAAGATCAATCGTATCATGAAATAACTAAGTTGTGATTCTATCATATATATATATATATATATATATATATATATATATTAAACAAAGTAGTTATTTAATGACAAAGTCAAATATAAAAGGAAGCTCTTCTAAGAGCTTTACAGTATATCTGTTATCTCTTAAAAGTGCAGACATATATATTTATATAAAACTAACTATAACAAGTACAAGTCTTCTCTACTAAACTACTGCAAAGTTAATTCCTTTCATGCAGCAGCCTTCTTGTCCTCTAGATCAATTTGGAGACAACACGAGAACACAAAGCACATAGGGGTGAGAATTATAAAATTCTCAGTAGGCCTTTTCCCCATACACAAAACAATAAATGTTATCATTATCGTTCCAGCCACTTCGATTTATTAAGAAAAAGTGATCATGCATTACATAACAGCAGTTCATTTTAAAAGTTCTAAATCATAATTCCAAAGTGGATTACTTTTAACATTCACTCACTTAATTCGCAGGTACCATAAAGCTCAAGATCATGCCAAATATTGTTAAATAACATAACTCAATATGATATAACTATGTATGTGCCAATTATAGTGAAATTATCTACAAGGAGCCATGCTCTAACTTATGGCCATAGATCTCAGTTCAGTGTATTTTTCTCCTTTCATTGACATAAGGAAGACTTAGTTTATACCCAACGGGTATTTTTTGCGGACAACTCCACAATGGATAATTTATACCAATAGGTATCTGCCGTGGATAACACCATAATGGGAAATAGATTGCTTATCAGAACTGAAGATCATTCCTATAAGTGATCGTTGGGCTTCATTTTTTCCTATTCCAAATCTCACACAGTTATATTCCTAGTCGATACATCTACTGACTCATAATATCTCTAGGGAAGTTCCTCTTTTTTCTTCCCCTTATTCAGCCTAAATCTTGTTTCTGTTTTGCCTATATGTCAGAATATGCACAATTGAAGTTCACACATTCTCTTTTGTCACATATATTCATTTATCATCTTCCACGTTTTCCGATGCATGCTCCAATCACATATGAATATTCATTCACAATGAAATTCTCATTCATTCTTCATAAATCGCTCTTTAAAGTACATGACATGTATTTATATTCATCACACTTGAATCAAGGGTCATAGCATAAATACAGCATATAGGAACATTTCACATATTCATAGCACAAATTATTCTGTATTTTAAACCATCAAATCTGTAACATCCTCCCAAGCACAACGTTATCCTTAAGTCATGATATCAGACTCGAGAGTTGTTACTTATAAATTAGTGGACCTTCCTTAAGTAACTATAGCAAATTCGATTGGTTTGTGTAATAACTAGCATAATTTTAATAAAATATATATAACAAAGATACAAAACATTTATTTACTACAAATTCAAGTACAAAAGGAAGCTCTCCTATGAGCTTTAGTACATATATGTTCTTTACTATTTTTACAAACACATGTATATACGAGTCTCCATTGCCAAACTATAGAAATTCCAACTCAGTCTTTCTTGTAGGGACTTCTTTGTTATCTGGAATCAACCTGGAGACGACACGGAGGGTGAGAATTCTAAAATTCTCAATAGGGCATCCCCAAAACATATAATGAAACTTATGTCATCATTATCATCCCAGCCACTTCGGTTTATTAGTAAAATTGTGAGCATGCTACATATATCAAGGTTTATTTTAAAATTCAAAAATCATTCCTCCGAAGTGGGTTTCTTACTCAATATATATATATGTCATGCTATTTAACATTTTCAATCACTTAACATACCCCTATCATCCTACTTAACATCAGAGAAGCTGATTCGCAACTTTTCGTGCCCTCGGTACATCACAGAGAACCTTTTCGTGCCTTTTACCCACTAAAGGGGACTTTTCCGTGCCCATTACCCACTAAAGGGGACTTCTCCGTGCCTTTTTATCCACTAAAAGGGACTTGCCTGTGCCTTTTACACATTAAAGGGGACTTCCCTGTGCCATTTTCACATTAAAGAGGACCTTTTATCTACTTAGCATATAAATCACCATCAAGCTCATAAAAGCATCTATTCACAATATAATTTTAATCATCATCTTTCAGTTTTCTCAATGCATGCCCAAGTCACATATAGATATTTATTCACAATGAAATGCTTATCTATTCCTCATAAATGAACCCTTGAATAATATAGCATGCATTGACACTCATCATACTTGAGTCATAAGTCATTTTATTTTCAAATCACGATTCTAGTTTATTTCCAGCACCTTGATAGATTTTTAACTCAAGTAGCAAAAGTATTTCTCATGTCAAATAATCGACTTCATGTCCACAAAAATTTCCTATAACACCTCAATGTGTACTCAATGTCCTGTAAAAGTTTCAGATCAAGAATCATTCTTTAACTATATTAACAAAATTCTACAAATTTAGTGGTCAGAGACCACTTAACCTCAGCTCAGAACAGAAATTTCATAACTTTTAACCCTAGAAAATGATTAAATAAATTAAAAATCATGTTCAACCTTAAGATGTTTCCAACTCCGTGTAAAAATTTCAAAGGAAAAATCATTCATTTACAATGGTAACAAAATTAGCAAAATTCACAACTTCTAGTTCAACAATTCAAGCAGCACATGTATCATTTCAGTTCATGATTTTTTTTAACACGGTACTAGTCTAAACCAAAGCTTAAGAAAATACCTACAACAGTCTCAAAAAATTTGTGATCAGTGGCTGTCTATACAAAATCCAAAAATCCAACAGCATGATTCAAAATCTTTTTTCTCAAAAATTATTGTTCACCACATCAAACCACTCCACCAAAATTAACATATCAATATCAATATATTATCAACCAATTCAACTAAAAATGTTCAGGTAAAATAGTAAGCAAATCATAAAAGAAGATTTGAAATAAAAGAGGTTTAAAATCCCTACTTTGAAAGCTTTAGAGCTCTGTACTCCAAAGGATGCTCTAATCAATTTATCTTCACTTCAAGGACTCCCAATTAAGCCCCAAACCTACCCTAGGTAGTGAGGAAGTGATATATCAAAGTGAGGATTGGTGAAGAATTGAAATTTCAATCGGTTAGAATTGTAGGTGTTGAAGTGTAGATTAAGTTTGGTGAAGGAAGTTGGTAGTTTAGACAACTCTAGGCTAGTGTTTTTGGCCATTGAAATGAAAGCTTGAGCTCTTTGAAAATGGAAGGTGGAGCTACTGCCTTTTTCTGTTATGGTCGAAGGTGTTGGTTGCTTTTAAAAGCTTGGAGTTTGTGTTCATCTTGTAATAAATAGATGAATATAATATGTTATAAGTAGATAAGCTTTAATCCAAGAAAAAAAATGGATAGCTAGGATTAAATCTTGTAATTTAAAATTGAATCTTAGCCATTCATTTGATATAAATGGATAATCTCATTCATTTTGTATAGATTAAATTAGTTTTTGATGTTAGAAATCGTACACCGAAATTTCACCGAATGGGTAAAATATGATACTCGGGTAATCAAACATTGTCTAAAAATTAATTATGGGTATAAAATCTTTATTCCTACCCATTTCTAATCTTAATCTTATATTTTCTTAGTTTTGGGTATCTCCAAGCCCTAATTCTAGGATTTCAGCTGTCCCGGCGGGTCTGTGGGGCCCACTAGGTTACTATTTATATTTTTTTTCATAGATCCGTTGAATCATCCTCATCATTGTTGTGTTTGTCAGATTTGTGAAATTATGACTACTAAAGCTTAATTTAATTTTTAAATAATTTTTAGAGTGTTACAAAATCCAATGCTATAAAAATTCTCAATGACACTTCAATGTGTCCACAAGGTTCCATAAAAATTTCAAGGTAAAAAGAGTTCTCTAACTATCTAAACAAAATTAGAAAAATTCAGAGGTCAGAAAACTCCAATTTATAGCCAGCAGCTAGAATTCCATAATTTTTAACCCTAGAAAATGACTAAATCAATTCATAGCAAAAATCAATTTTGAACGTCAAGATGTTGGCAACACTCTGTATAAAATTAAAAGGAAAAATCAATCATTTACTATGGTAAAAAAATAAGCAAAATTCAGTGTTTCAGGATTGGCTTTCCAGACTAGTCAACAACAGTCTCGGTTTTACATTTTTAGAAAATAGTAAAAGTCATTTTTAAACTCAAGAAAAATCATGGAGTTTCCTTAGGATGTTATCTTCAACATATAACTTTTCAAGCTCATAAAATCATCTACAAATATATCAGAAAATTTGTGAACCATAACCTATTAGTACAAATTTGAGAATTCCAGCACATGATTCAAAACTTATTCTGCAGAAAATGGGTTTTCTAACATCATCCAAACACTCCACCAAAATTAATACATCAATATCAACATATTATCAACCAATAAAATGAAAATTATCAAATTACATCAATAGTTAAATAGTACAAATGAAGTTGATACAAAAGAGTTTCAAAAACTCTACTTGTGAAGCTTTACGGCTTCTAACTCCAAATGTTCTTTCACAAATAGTTTTTCCTTACTTCAAGCCTTCCAAATAGTACATAATCCCTTCCTTAATAGTAAGGTATGATATCTCAATGTGGAGAATGGAAATGATTGAAAATTCTAATCGATTGGTTTTGTAGATTATAGAGAGTAGAACAAGTTTCGTGAAGCAATCTTGGTGTTTTAGTGACTTTGAGCTTAGGTTTTGGGGATTTGAAAGCAAGAATGAGGATTTAAGAGCAAGAACAATATAGGAGGAATTCTTGGACAGCTCTGGTTGAAAATGAAGATGATGAAGTGATAAGATTGGTTAGCTTATCTTTATCTAGGTTAGGTTTAGGTATTTATGTAGTCAAAGTGTTAATTTTTCCTTTTTAAAACTAAATAATGAGATGGCTAGCTAGGATTTGGTTTGGAAGTCAAAGAATGAATGTTGGCTATCTAATTGACTCAAGATAATTGGCTCATTTTAACTTGTGGAATAAGTATCTTTTTTTGTGTTAAAATCACACACCAAAATTCCACCAAATAGATGAGATATTGGCACCCAAGTAAAATAATAATAAATGAAAGACCATGATTAAAACTTGCTTTTCAAGTTTCAATCCTTGTAATCCACTTAGCAAGATGTGATTGGTAGGAATTACTTGGCCACCAAGTAGCTTTTAAGGTGTTAAAAACCACACATTGAAATCTTACCGAACGAGTAAAACAACATACCCGAGTAATCAAACATTGCCCGAAAATTAATTCTAGGTATGAAATATTTATTCCTAACCATTTCTAACCTTAATCCTATAATTTCTCAGTTTTAGGCATCTCTGGGCCTCAATTTTAGGGTTTTGGCTGTCTCGCGGGCCATAGGACCCACCAAGCTACTATTCACTTTTTTTTTTTGGTTATATATAGATCTGTTGGATTGTCCTCATCATTGCTATGTCTATCGGACTTTTGAAATTATGACTACTAATGCTCAAATTAATTTTTAAATAATTTTTTTGGGATGTTATATTTCCAGCCACCTTAGAAAGAATTTTGTCCTCAAAATTCATTTGATATTGATTTTCAAAAGGCAATTTTAATAACCTAAACAAACAATCCACACATAGTTCAAGCAATTCAATTAAATCCTAAATGTTCCTACCTCAAATCAGATTGCTAGGTGATGATATCCCCTCAGTTCTCAATATTCTTGTGTGGTGACTTCCCATCAAGTTTTATATGTCTCTCTAGACACTCCCTCATTACATGTCCTAGCCTTCCATAGTGGTAGCATACATTTTACCTAACCTTACAAGGTCTACCTCCATGGTTCTTCCCACATGTTGGGCAATCTTGGCTTGTGGTTGATCGGTGTTGCAGTTTATCCTTCTGCAAATTAAGTTGAAATTGCTTTTTATAGGGCGGGGCATCCTCAAAAACTTGGTTTTCAGGTGCCAGTCTCTTCTCAGAATCGTCCCTAGCAAATTTGGCAATTGGTAGCTTCCTATTGGATTCCTCTACAAGTCGACACTCGTTCACCAGAGTAGCAAAATCTTTGATATCTAAGAGACCCATGATTGCTTCAATGTCCTCCGTTAGCCCTCCTTTGTACTTCATGCAGTTCCAAGATTCATCTGGATTTCATTGATAGAGAGTAGAAGATTTGCATAGCTCATCAAACTTTACCCTGTACTCTGCTATACTCATGGATCCTTGCGTGAATGAGACAAACTCTAGCTCCTTTGCATTCTGATTTAATTTTTCCACCATCCAATTGGCCATTGTGGCTTATGCTCTCACATCGGTAGTCATCTCATAGAGAGTACTCATCATGTCATCCTATTCAGCCTTCTTGTTCCTAGTATGTCTACGGTCTGCCATTAGTTCATAAACACACCAAACAAAGATATTGAGTTAATCAAGCTCACACTATGCTAAGTGTGATAGCAACTAATTACAACACCAGTAGACTGTCATGCATATCTAAATCCTATATCCTATCATATAGATAAGATTCAAGGCATGACTTATCTATGCTTTGGAAGCATATTTAGTCCATTCCTCAAGGTCCTACAAGGATGAACTGCTCTAATACCATAATGTAACATCCTCTCAAGTACAACATCATCCTTAAATCATGACATCGTACTTGAGAGTTGTTACTTATAAATTAGTGGACCTTTCTTAATTAGCTATAGCAAGATCTATCATATCGTGAAATAACTAAGTCGTGATTCTATAGCCTCTTTGTCCTCTAAATCAACCTGGAGATGATATGGGAATACAAAACACATATGGGTGAGAATTATAAAATTCTCAGTAGGGCTTTTCCTCATACACAAAACAATAAATGTCATCATTATCATTCCAACCACTTTGGTTTATTAAGAAAAAGTGATCATGCATTACATAACAACAAATCATTTTTAAAGTTCTAAATCATAATTCCGAAGTGGATTACTTTTAACATTCACTCACTTAATTCATAGGTACGATAAGGCTTAAGGTCATAGCAGATTATGTTATATAACATAACTCAATATGATATAACTATGTATGTGCCAATTATAGTGAAATTATCTACAAGGGGCCCTTCTTTAACTTATGTCCATAGATCTCAGTTTAATGCATTTTTCTCTTTTCATCGACATAAGGAAGACTTAGTTTATACCTAACGGGTATCTGTCATGGACAACTCCACAATGGATAATGTATACCAAAAGGTATCTACCGTGGACAACTCCACAATGGGAAACTGCTTATGAGGACTGAGCTCATTCCTATACGTGATCATCGGACTTCATTTTTTCCTCTTCCAAATCATATACAGTTCTATTCCTAGCCGATACGTCACCAACTCATAATATCTCTAGGGGAGTTCCTCTTTTTGCTCTAAAATTTTTATGGAACCTTGTGGACACATTGAAGTGTCATTGAGAATTTTTATAGCGTTGGATTTGATGGTTTGAAATGCAGAATAATTTGTGCTATGAATATGTTAAATGTGGCCATATGCTGTATTTATGCTAAGGCCTTGTATTGGTGACATAATGACCCTTGATTCAAGTGTGATGAGTATAAATGCATGAGTGAATGAATATTTATATGTGATTAGAGCATGCATTGGTAAAAGTGTAAGGTGATAAATGAATATATGTGACAAAAGAGAATATGTGAACTTCAATTGTGCATGTTTTGATATTTTATGAGCTAAAAAAATTATATGTTGAAGCTAACATCTTAAGACAACTCCATGATTTTTCTTGAGTCTTAAAAATGACTTTTACTATTTTCTACAAATGTAAATCCGAGACTGCTATTGAATGGTCTGGATAGCCAATTTTGAAACACCCAATTTTGCTAATTTTGTTATTATAGCAAATGATTGATTTTCCCTTTTTGAAACTAAATAATGATATGAATGGATAAGATTTGGTTTGGAAGCCAAAGAATGAATCTTGGCCATCCAATTGACTTACTTTAACTTGGGGGAGTAAGTAGCTTTTTTGGTGTTAAAATCACACACCGAAATTCCACCAAACGGATGAGATATTGGCACCCGGATAAAATAATAATAAATGAAAGGCTAGGATTAAAACTTGCTTTTCAAGTTTTAACCTATGCCATCCACGTGGCAACATGTGATTGGTAGGAATTACTTGGCCACCAAGTAGCTTTTACGGTGTTCAAAATCACACATCAAAATCCTACCGAACGGGTAAAACTGTGTATCCGGGTAACCAAACATTGTCCAAAAATTAATTCTAAGTATGAAATCTTTATTCCTAACCATTTCTAACCTTAATCCTATAATTTTTTAGTTTCGAGCATCTCCAGGCCCCAATTATAGGGTTTTAGCTCTCTTGTGGGCCCGAAGGGCCCCCCAGGTTACTATTTTTTTATTTTTTTATTTTTTTCGAATCTGTTGGATTATCCTCATCCTTGCTATGTCTGTCGGATTTTTGAAATTATGACTAGTAAAACTCAAATTAATTTTTAAATAATTTTTTTAGGGTGTTATAATTTCTGCTACGCTTTAAACTCAATGCTTGATAGTATCTTGGTTATATTTTTAGAAGTGAAGAAGGGAAGAAAAACAATGAAACACAATTCAACTCGCCTTCTCGTGTGCTTTTCTACCTACAAGTGGCATAAGAGCTTGACCTTTAAGAAGTTGAGCATAATAATAACTACAGAGGACAAAGATCCAAGGGACAAATGACACAAAGTATTCATATTGCAGAAGAACACTCCATCAACAGACTGTCATTCTTTGATGGTGGGGACTATGCCTATTGGAGAGACTGCATTATTCATAAAATACACAAGTCTTGACTTTTGGGAAATAATACAAGAAGGTGACTATGTTCCAACTGAAGAGGTTCCTGGAACTAATGATGCACCTTTAACATTAGGAGAAGTCCCTAGGAGGAGGTGGACAGAGCAACACAAAGCCAGAGTTCAGTTGAACTTAAAACCTAATTACTTGCTCACGTGTGCACTAAGCAAGGTTAAATAGGACAAAATTATTGCTTGTGACATGGCAAAGGAGGTATGGGACAAATTGCACATGCTACACAAAGGCATTGATCAAGTTAAAGAAACTAAGATTAGTATGCTGGTTTTCAATATGAAATGTTCAAAATAATAGATCAAGATAGTATTGATGAAATGACCACCAGGTTTATGCACATTGTAAACCAACTTAAGGGATTAGGTAAAAAGTATTCAAATTCTAAAATGGTTAGAAAAATTTTGACAAGCCTCCTTACCAAATGGCTACCTAAGATCACAACAATTACTTAAGCTAAAGGCCTTCAAACTCTTAGTCTAGACGCATTCATAGGGTCACTTAAAACCTATGAGGTGGTGCTCTTAGATATGCATGGTGAATCCATAAGAAAGAGCAAGTCTATGGCCTTAAAGTCATCTCATCGAAAGTAGAACAAAGTTAAAGAAATGAAAGTTGCTAAAACCTCTGATGAAGAGAAAGAATTGGATGATGAGACAGAAGAAGAAGATTGAAATGAAATCTCCATGCTTGTAAGGAAGATGTTCAGAGCCTAAAGAGGCAAAACAAAGAGGAGAAGAGAAATCAACCTAAGGAATGATAGGATAGGCAAGGTAAAGGTAGAAAACATCACTTGCTACAATTGTGGAAAGAAGAGACACTTTAAACTCAAATGTCCTCAAGCTCAAAGGTCCACAGAAAAAGTTTGCTCCTAAGAAGAAAGTGATGTTGGCGACTTGGAGCAACTTGGAAGAAGATAAGGAAGGATCAAAAGGCTAAGGAGTACTAGAAGGTATTGCAAACCTATGCTTCGTGGCTTTCTTCTCATTATCTCAACTTGAAGAAGAAACATCAAAAGATTGTCTTGGAACTTGAAATGGCCAAGGCAGCAACTGAGGTTCTAAGGCTGGAAAAAGAAGAATTAAAATGAGAAAATAAAATTTTAAATGTGAAATTCAATGCCTTAGAATCTAAAGTATTGGATAAAAATGAGAAAACTCATAAAGTCATTTCTAACTTGGAGGACTTCAAAGCTTCTCAAATCTAACCTTGAATAAATGGTTAATGGCTCAAGGAAACTTGATGCAATGCTTAGAGGTTAGAGGCCATATTTTCAAAAGACTAGGTTAGGAAATGAAGAGGAAATAAATGAGAAAAGAAAGGCAACTCAACCAAAGGAAGTAAAGAACAAAGTTTCTTGTACTTTCTATCATAAGAAAGGATGCCTACCGGACAAATACTTCATGAGAAAGAAGTCTATAAAAAGGTTAGGAAACCTTCTCCTCTGAAGATTAACCTTAAAGGACCTAAAACAATCTGAGTACCAAATTAAAAAAAAAATTATTCTAGGGACATCTAAAAGGGCATGCTGATCAGAACACCAAGTGATACACAGACAGTGATTGTTTCTGACACATGTCCATTCTAGAAGGTGGATCAGAAACCCAGGAGTCTAAAGAACTCAAAGATGTTGTGAAGCGAAAGGAACATTCACATCAAATCCAAGGAGCTCAAGAAAGACTTTGTTGATGATCTTGAAAAATTGGAAAGAAAATATTACAAAAATGAGTTTCAAGGAAACTTCAAAGAGCAAGCATATGAAAGCCAAACCTTTAGAAAGTAGACTCCAAAACATGGACAGAATAGAAAGCTGGCTCAAAACTTCAAAAGCATTAGAATATGACATTTATGAGCATGAAGAAGAGCAATCTAAAGATGAAAGAGAAGCTAAAGAACCTCAAAGCTACAAAAACTACAAGGGAGTTTATGATATAAAAGAAATTTCTCAGAACAAAGATCTTGGAGACATTTTCAAGGGTGTGAGAACTAGATTATCTCTTAAAAATATATCAAACTGTGCTTTCATATCTACCATCGAACCTGAATGCTTTGAAGAAGCTTTAAGTGATCAAAGTTCGGTGGATACTATGCAAGAAGAACTGAACTAGTTCAAGAAAAGCAAAGTGTGGATGCTCGTGGAAAAATCGAAAAGGAAAACCACCATTGGGACAAAATGGGTGTTCATAAACAAACTTGATAAAGTTGAAAAAGTCATCCACAACAAAGCAAGATTGGTTGCACAAGGTTATAATCAACAAGAAGGAATTGATTATGATGAAACCTTTGCACCAGTAGTTAGGTTGGAAGTCATAAGAATGCTACTTGCTTTTGCTGCTTTCAAGGGATTCAATCTTTACCAAATGGATGTTAAGTCTACATTCATAAATAGATTCCTGTCTAAGGAAGTTTATGGAAAACAATCTCCTAATTTTGAAAATGAAGACCATCCCAACCATGTCTTCAAGCTAACAAAAGCACTTTATGGTTTGAAACAAGCTCTCCCAGCTTGGTATGAAAGGCTAAGTACTTTTCTTCGAAAGAATGAGTTCAAGAGAGGTAATGTCAATACTACCCTTTTTACCCTTGAATAAAATAATCACTTTCTGATAGTTCAAATATATGTTAATGACATTATATTTGGCGTCTCTAATCATTTTCTCTGTGAAAACTTTTTCAAAATTAATGCAGAGTGAATTTGAGATGAGTATGATGGGTGAACTCAAGTTTTTCCTTGGTTTGCAAATAAAACAACAAAAAAAAGGAACCTTGATCCATGGAAAAAAAATACTAAAGAACTTTTGCAAATAAAATCCCTATGCATCCTTCTCAAATCATTGATGCTAATGAGAATAGTGAAAATGTATAAGAAAGTAAGTACAAAGGAATGATTGGTTCACTTCTGTATCTTACAGCAAGTAGATCAGACATTCAATAAGTGTGGGAATTTATGATTAGATTTCAATTTAACCCAAAATAATCACACTTAAATGCTACTAAAAGAATTTTTAGATATCTATTCATCACTACTAATCTTGGCTTATGGTACGAGGAAGGTACATTTTGTGAGATTGCAGGTTACTGTGATACTGACTTTGCTGGAGATAGAGTAAAGAGATACAACACCAGTGGTTGCTGCTGTTTCTTTGGAAAAAGCCCGATCACTTGGTTATGCAAGAAGCAGATTATCATTGCACTCTCTACTGCTGAAGCTGAGTATGTAGTTGTTGCAAACTGTTGTGCCCAGATGTTGTGGATAAAGAACTAGTTAGAAGATTATCACATGAGGTATTCCAAAATCCCTATCCTCTGTGATAATACTAGTGTTATTAATCTTGCTAAAACTCCTATCTAGCATTCTTGACCTAAGTACATCGATGTTAAACATCATTTTATTTGAGATCATGTTCAAAAAGGAGATGTCGACTTAATGTTTGTGAATACTGAAGACCAAGTGTCAAATATATTCGCAAAATCATTAGTTGAAGATCGCTTTTGTGTTTGAAAAGGCTTTTGAACTTAAAAGTTTTTAAATTTACATAAGCATTCATACACAAACATCTCTGGTGTTCCTTCTTTGCTTCGAACTGAAGCCCAAATGAAGAAATTAGTTTGCAAGACTGGAGAATCATATTGAAGATCAAAAAGTCAATTGGGAAGCTCAAAAAGAAGATGAAATGATAATAAAGAAGGTAGAGGATTAGAAAATTGGGTATATATGATATCTCAACATTCAGAATATGAATGAGTTAACTGTGAGAAAGTTGTTACTCTGATAGGTTAGAAAGTGGAAGTAGTGTTCAAAGAGTAACTCTGTTCAGAAAGTGATCTCAAACATCAGAAACTTTTTCTTTCTGAAAAGAATGAAAAAGGTAGGATAATTCCCACTCTTTTGAGTTTCATAAACGTTACATCACTTAGATAACTCCTCACTTTTCACACATTACACCTTTGTCTTCATCTTCTATGTCACACATCTAAACCTCAACTATTTCGTCTTCTCTCTTTCAGAAACCATCTTCTTGGTAACCACTCTTTGTTTCTCTCAAACTTTTTCAGGCTTCAACCTTGTTGTTCAACCCTCCACAAAACCAAAAATGGCTTAAAGAAAGGAGCTCAACCGTTCTTCTACTAAGAAAGGACCTTTTGTCATATATGGTGACTCATTTATGTAGGGGTTTTATGAAGAAGGCTTCTCTTAAAGAAAGATAGCCTCTGGAAAAAGACTAAACAACTCTCTATTGAACCAATTCTAGATTCTCAGGGAAATGTTTACTTTTCAAGGATAAGAGTACTTTCTAGACATCTTGGATAGGGTGTTTCTAGGAATTGTAACTGCTTTCTACTCCTTTCTTGAGGTGAAGGATCGAACTACCTTCAAAACCACTATTCGAGACACCTTTATAGAATTGGGTTGTCCAACTTGTCTACAGCAGCTAGGGCTGTAAGCTCTAGAACCCTTCAAAAAGTATTAAGGCTAAATGTTTTGAATGACAAGAAAACCAATTTTAAAAAAATACTCTGAAAAATGACTATGTCTACCTTGAGTTTTTTAACATAGCACACAAGAAATTCCGGACTGTATAGCATGAACTTGAAGCGAGAATAATTTCACTTTACATGTGCAAGCATGATTTATCTCGTATTAAGAGATTGAACCAAATAAAAGTGATTATATCGTGCAAAGTACGTATACATGCCTTATGGATTGAGCAAAATCAAATTGAGAACAAGAAACCAAGGCACGGGTCTTCAAAAAGTATCACTAGACATTAGAAAGTACACTCAAAATGAAGAATTCATGCAAACTCTAAGAAACAGCATGTTACACAATCTTTAATCATCATGGTTGAAACACTTTCAATATCATTAAAGCTTTGCTTGAAGACTAGAAGATCAAAGAATTATCGAGGATCTGATAACTCACATCAAAAAGCTCACTTCACTGTGGAGCGCTAGACCTGACTGGAAAAGGAATGAAATTTGAATTTTTGAAATTTAAATTTCAAGTCAAAGCCAGTTTCAAACTAGTGTGTTATCTCTTCTACCTAGTTGGTCAACCACTCCAGCTTCTAGAAAGAAGAGTTCAGAAACCATGTTTAGAAAGTAAAAAGGTTGTTTCTGAAGGGTAATCAGAAACCTTAAACGACTTCTGTAATAGATCTTCTAGACAACTTTTCAAAACACAAATAGATTATCAACATGTGTCACTCAGAGAACTGATCAAGGGCAATGGTCATAAAAGGAAGACCATTATAAATAGAGATGTTGTGCTCAAAAGAAAATTAGGATTAATGACATAAGAGTGGAAACTCTGTGAAAATCTCTCCTCACATCTTGTAAGGTTCTTTACTTCATGTAATCAGTTTCTTACTTGTAAAAATCTTCTTTCAATGTTCCTCAATAATTTATACATTCTTCCATGGAAGATATGTTAAAAAGGAGTTATTCAAGTTATCCCAAGTAAATTATTGTACATTTATAAGGAAATTTGAGTGTAGGTTAGTTTGAGCGGCAACCCAAACACAAAACCTTCGTATCCTCGATCTAGTAGCAATCAGTGTGAAATAGCGTCAAGAGACTAAGGTAAAACTACTTGTAACGCACAAGTAAGGTGTTCTTACTGGTCACAGTTTTAGCTTGGAGAGGCTGGTCAAATACTATTCAGTTCAGCTTGGAGATGTTGATGAATAACTACTTGCAACATGATATTAGGGGTTATCTACTTATCACGGTTCAGCTTAGAGATGATGGTGAATAACTAATTACAATATGATAGTAGGGGTTGTCTACTTATCATAGCTCAACTTGAAAAGACTAGTGAATAACTACTTGCAAAGTGATAGTAGGGGCTGTCTACTTATCACGGCTTAGCTTGGAGAGGCTAACAAATAACTACTTGTAACGTGATAATAGGGGCTATCTACTTATCATGGTTCAGCTTGGAGAGGCTGGTATATAAGTACTTGCAACATGATAGTAGGGATTGTCTACTTATCACAGTTTAGCTTGGAGAGGCTGGTCAAATACTACTCAATTCAGCTTGAAAAGGCTAGTGAATAACTCCTTGGTTTGTGACAATAGGGGTTGTCTACTAGTCACATGTTAGAACTTAGGAAAGCTATTATAAAGACTATCCAGTTTTTCTTTTCTCAAGTTGGGAAAGGTTTTAGTAAATCTCAACAAAAGTTAAGTACTAGATGTAAGCAGGATTAACCGAAAGAGTATAAAATTATATGTGTCACATATTCTTCTCTTTTATCTCTTTTATTTTCATAGATTACATTATCATGTAATATCTGCTAAAAGTTCCCTTTTTTTACTGTTCTGTTACTGACGTTATACTTCAGAAAGCTACTTTATGAAATACTTAACCTTGCTTCTGCTGCACTTCAAGCTCAACGCTTGATACTATATTGTTTAGCATTTCAGTTTAGCAAAGAGAAATGAGAAGCAGAGCATCGATTCAGCACTCCTTCTCATGCAATTCTCAACCTACAAATGGTATCAGAGTAAGGCCTCTAAAGGGTTAAACAGTCCAATTATTGCAAAAGACAAAGAACCAGTGGACCAAGGGCACAAATATCTATATAACAGGAGGACACTTCAACAACATACTACCATTCCTAAATGGTGGTAACTATGTCCACGAGAGAAGTCCTAGGAATAAGTAGACAGAGGAACACAAAGCTAGACTCAGCAGATCGCTAAAGCAAAGAAGATATGGGGGCAGATAGCATACACAGCATAAAGATACTGATAAGGTTAAAAAAAACCAAGGTCAACATGATCGTTCATCAACATGAGGCATTCAAGATATCAGATCAAGAAAACATTGATGAAATGATCATGAGATCCATACACATCATATACATGCTAAATGGACTAGGCAAAAGATATTCTAACTCTGAAATAGTTAGAAGAATCCTGAAAAGCCTCCCTACTAAATGATTACCTTAAGTCATAGTCATTACAGAGGGTAAAAAACCTAATAATTCTAGGTCTAAATGAACTCATTGGGTTTCTCAAAACTCATGAGATAGTATTCTCTGAAATGCATGATGAATTCATCAAGAAAAAACATACCATGGTCTTGAAGTTGTCATATCTAAAGCTAAATAAGGCAAAGGCGATAAAAGCTACTAAAACTTCTAATAGAGAGGGACGATATGATGATACAGAAAAAGAAGAAGATGGAGATGAGCTCTCCATGTTGATGAAGAAGATGATGTCTAAAGCCTGGAAATACAAGTCGAAGAGAAAAAATGACATCAACCTTAGAAGGGATAGGAAAGGCATGCTGGCTACATGAAGTAAGTTGACAAAAAGAAAAAGGAAGGATTAGAAGATCGGGAAAAGCCAAATATTGCAAACCTATGCTTCGTTGCAAGCTCTTCACTAGAAAGTGAACCTGAGCTCTGTCTACGAACATGTGTGAAACTAGCACATGTACAGTGGTTGCTTCGAAAACTTGTCTGGATTCAAAAGTTAGTTCAAAAATATGTAACCTAAGTAAATAATTCATGAAGGTCCTTGTTGATAATCTCGAAGATCTAAAAGAAAGTATTAAGAAAATCAGTCTCAAGAAAACTTCTAAAATCAAGCAAGTGAAATCTAGGTCATCAAAAAGTAGACTCTAGAACAAAGCAACTTCAGAAAGCTTACTAAAAACTCAAAAGCAACTAGAAAGATATGCTTCTGGACACTATGAAGAGCAATATGAAGTTGAAGGAAAAACTGAAGAATATGTAAGCCACAAAAATTGCAAGAGACCTCCTGCTCAAAGGCAGTTTTTCAAAACAAAACTCTCAAAGACAGTTTCAAAGGCTCAAGAAGAGGTTACTGTTTTGCTTACTTCACAAGAAGATAGAGCTGAGAGAAAGGCATTAGTGGACACAGCCATCTCCCTGAAAAGCTTAAGCACCTAACTATGCAAAGAATAGAATACCTTTGCACTTTCTACTGCCAAAGCTAAATATGGAGACTGTTTCAAACTACTGCACCCAAATGCTATGGATAAGAAACCAGCTAGAAGATTATCATCTAAGGTACTCCAAAATCTGTATCTTTTTTATCAATACTAGTGCTATTAATCTTGTTCAAAAATTCCTTTTAGCTTTCTAGATCCAAGCCCTCGTTGTTAAACTTTGTTCAAGATCTTGTTTAACAAGGAACTTTTGAGTTAATGTTTGTGAATGACTGAAGACAATTGTGTCAGATATATTCACAAAGTCATTAGCTGAAAATTGCTTCTTTTTGTGTTTTGAAAAGTTTTTTATCTCCAAAAGTTTTTATTCCCCCTTTTTTTTAGTGAAATGCTGCATTTTACAGTGACGTGCACTTTTTAAAGTGCGGTATCAGTCCCTTGATGAATGAATGATCTTCTAGTCTTTAATCAAAGAATATGTGTGATTAAAATATTTGCAATGAAGATGATTGAATAATGTAGATCGTCCTTGCTTCAAATTTGGCTTGATATCTTTATTCCGTGTGTACTTTCTGAAGTCTCATTATACTTTCTGAAGATCTATGCCTTGATTTCTTGTGTATGATTGACCTTTTCAATTTGGTAGGCACACATACATTTATTTCACGTTATAATATTTACTTCCATTTAGTCTTTATATCTTTTCATGAGATATAATCATTTGAACATGTGAAGTGAAATTATTTATGCTTTAAAGAACATATTATGCATAACAGCCCCGGTTGTCTTATGGATTGACTACTATCCCATAAACCAACATGGGTCTTTTTAGCGTGCTTTGTCCTCACTCACACGCTTCCTAGGAAACTTCCCAGGAGGTCACCCACCCCAAAACTATTACAAGTCAAGCACACTTAACCATTGAGTTTTTTACTAATGGGCTACCGAAAAGAAGATACATCTTGTTGGTATAGGTAATACAAATTAATTCATATAAGTCATTCTCAATCGTATAGTCTCATATATATACAGTCTTATGATCCCTCTCTTTTTGGTGTATAATTAGTTTATTCATGTACCCCTCCGCTTAGAAGGCCTTGTGAGGGGCCGCTCCTTATCCATACCTTCTTTGCATCCATAATCACTCTACGTCCTCGTCCCTGAGTGTTACATTATGCATACAGAGTGCCTTGTTTGCTATGTCAAGAAACTCAAGAAAATCACTAGGCATTCTTCAAAATATTTTCTTAAAATTTGTTATGTCATCACTTAAAATTTGATGTGCCAGCTAAGACCCTGACTATGCGTAACACCCTAAAATTTATTTCAAAAATTTTATTTACACTTTATTAATTAGAATTTCATGATTTTTGTAGTGTTAATTGAGATAAGAACAATTTGATGATGATGATGAAAAAAAATTGAATAGTAACCATATGGGCGCCACAAACCTGTCAGTCCACCAAAACCCTATAATTGGGACCCAGAGATGCCCGAGACTAAGAAATGATAGAATTAAGTTTAGAAATTGTTAGGAATAGGAATTTTAGACCTGAAATTAAATTTGAAGAAATATCTATTTTTCGAGTATAGTATTTTACCTATTTCATAAAATATTGATGTGTAGTTTCTTACATCGTCTGAAACTTGCAGTGCAAGTTAGACATCTCATGAAATAAGTATGTGGTTTAGAAGAAGCCACACTATTACCTTTATCAAGGGCCAATGAGAGCACTCCAAAATTACAAGCTTTATCCTTAAGAAAAAATTTTATATACTAGATATTTATGTGTACATTATCCTTAAATAAAAAAATGAAAAAAAATGAAACTCTCCATTTCTTTCCTTGAACTTCAGCCAAACCTCCATTGAGCATCCTTTCATTTTTCTTCTTCATCAATGTACCAAGATTTAGCTTGAAAACTCTAAGATACAACATCAAAATCCCATAGCCGAGAAGCACAACCTATATAATATCTATATAAATCCAAGATCACATTCTTACAACAAACCCTCACCTCATCATATCATCAAATCAACTATAGTTTTGCTGGTTTACAAGAGGATTTGGGACAATTAGATCAATAATTTGGTGGAGAACCTTTTGTAAAAGACTAAGAATAAAGGCTTAAACTTTCAAGGACCAATGTAGGGATTTCTTTAACCTCTTTTTCTAAAAATTGATTCTGAAATTTATTTAAATGCTTAAGCTTGAAATTTATAGTTTTATTGGTTAACTATACATGGATATTGTTGCGTTTAATTTAGTGGAGTATTTGGATATTGTTAGAAAACTTTTTTTCTGAAAAGTAGTTGTGTGTTGTGTTGCTAGAAATCCTGGTTTTAAGCAAGCAGATCAAATTTCATGATTTTTCTGACAATGTTGGAGATGTTATTTTGAGCTAAAATTTTCTTGAGCCATTTGAAGCACTTTTTCTATTTTTCAAAATTTACAAACCGAGAAGGTCAGGGTTTTCCCCAACCAGCCAAGTTTGTAGCATCAAATTTGTCTAATTTTGTTATTATATCAAATGATCGAATTTTGAGTTGAAAGTTTTATAGGATGTTTAGAACATCTTGAGGTCCAAACCTAAATTTTTGTACAAATTTAGGTGTTCATTTGATAGGGTGAAAAAATTGAGACTTCTAGCTATTGGTTGAAATTGTGTAGTTTCTGACTTCTAAACTGTGAAATTTTATTAATACAATGAAACATTATTATGTTTTAAAACTTTTATAGGACCTCATTAATACATTGAATTACCTTTGAAAATTAGTTTTGCTCTGTTTTGATCGTGTTTAATAATCTACCCACAATTTTCTTTAAAACTGAAATGCTGACATCATGCAAGGTTGGTTAAAGAAATGACAAATGCTTATGAGTTGATCTCATTTATGTTATGTGGACTTATTGATGATGTTGGCATATATAGATGTGAATATTTATTACAATTACTTATATGCATGAGAAAAGCATGAGATTATGTCTTATTGGGCCATAAAGTAAATTCAGTTAGTCAGGGAGTAAACCAAGCTACCTTTGAATTGACTTGGGGAGCAAACTTAGCTAGGAAAATATCTGTGTGAACTGGAGAGAAAATCCAAGGATGGTGAGTAGGAATGGCTCAGTCCTAAAAGGTAGTCCATTACCCATAAAATGGTCAAAGTAACAATGGTCAAGGACCAGGACAAGTTGAAATAACAATTGTCCTAAGTAGTCCTCTATCTTACGTGCTAAGTGAATAAGTTTAGCATCAATATTGAGACCTTTATGTTTAAAGTTGAAACTTAACAGCACATGCTTTATCTGATGTTGAATGTCTATTAAGAGATTGAATAATAAAAAGGAACCCATTTCGAAAGGATGATTTTAGAACTTAAAAATAAATCTTGATTTATGTTGCATGACCACATCTTCTTAATAAACCAAAGTGATTAGGATGATAACAATGACATGGATTTCAGTATATATTTTGGGGATACCCTCTTGAGAATTTTTGGATTCTCACCTCGATGTTTTGTGTTTTTGTGTCATCTCCAGATTGGTCATGGGAGACATGGAGTTGCCGCCATAGAAGAATCTAACATATAGTAGTCGGATAGTTTCCTTTCGATTTTATTTTGCTACGTACATTTGTTTGTAATTATATAAATAGACAAATGTACATTATTAAAGCTCATAGTAAAGCCTTCTTGTATTTGGATATATATTTAATGAATACTTTGTTTCTTTTTTCACATGTATCTATAGAATTACGAATTAGTTCATATACGAATCAATCAAAATTATTATATATACTTAAATAAGGTCCGCTAAATTATAAGTAACAGCCCCTAAGTCTAATATCATGGCTTGAGAATGACGTTATACTTGGAAAGGTGTTACATTATGGTATCAGAGCAATTCATGCTTTTAGGACCTTGAGGAATAGACTGGTTATGCTTCCAAGGTATAGATAAGTCATGTCTTGAATCTTATCTGTATGATAAGATATAAGATTCATATGTGCATGACAATCTAGGGGTACTGTTATTGGTTGGTATCACACTTAGCATAGTATTGAGCCTAATCAACTCAATATATTTTGTTTGTGTGTTAAGGAACCAATGGAAAATAGTAGACGTACTAAGAATAAGGATGCTGAGTTAGAAGATATATTCAAAACATTTCATGTTTAACTAATAAGCATAAATTGGGACTCCACGGAAGCCTCTTATCACATGATTGATTAATAAGCATAAATAATTCCAATATATTCAAAACATTTCATGTTTAACTAAAGTTCCATAATTTGAAAATGTTCTTAAACATAAATTCTGAATATAAAACTGCATAAATTCATAATCTGAACCAAATCCAAACATAATTAAATAATAGACTGAAATGCTGAAATTTCTGAAAATAATATAATGCATGTTTGAGATCCTGCCTACACAATTATTGGAGCACTACTAACTGACATAATTGACAATAAGCTCCACTTCAAAGCGAAGCTTACCAAGGAAGCTATAGAACTATTGTGGAGGATCTTGTGGTTCAACTGAACCTGTAGCTGTATCTATAGGGGAAGGAAAAGAGAGGGATGAGTTCATCAAAACTCAGTGAGGAAGCCTCCATTCACAACCCACACGGGACAACAACAAAATACATAACATATACATGCAACTGAGGTGAAATATATTACATATATAATTACATATGACTGTACTAAAATAATAAATTAACTGAATCCATGGCAGTAACTAGTAGAGAAACAGTAATTATTCTGTACATAAATATTTGAGCTGAATAGCTAATCTTAGCCAATGGCTAATCTGATGGGTACCTAACTAGGTCCCATAAATGGACACCTTACTAGGTTCCTTACTGTGGGTGAGCTAGTCCTCTAGCAGACCACTTGGTACCAAGGTTAACAATCAATCCTGCAGCTGTTAACTCGTTGATCTGTTTCTCATTATTTATTGGCTAAAAAATAATAGCAATAATTTCATACAAAACTGAGATTCATAATAATTTCTAACTGATAAATAAATCTAAATAATTCATATAACAAACATGGTCCCATGAGTTTTCCAAAATAATGAATTCTCATTATAACTGTAAAAATAATAATATTTCTAAAACTGGCATAATTCATAACAACATGTTCTCTTGATATAAATCATTCTAAAATTTCATAAATAATTTATATAATCAGAAAATATATTAATAATGATCAAAAGTATGGTCATGAGCTTAAACCCGCTTACTATTGGTAGTCAAGAGTGTGCTTCCATTTACAACTTGACTCTAGAGAGTTGGAATAGTTCAAATAACCAAACTCACAGATTAAAAGAAAGGAGCATCACAATGTCCCAAGAGAAGGTTAGTTAGGCCCATTGAAGCTCAGCCACGAGGATAATGAGCTTGACAAGAGATGAGTTCGGCCAAGAAGAGGTTTGGCCAAGAGGAGGTGAAAGTAAAATTTACCAAAATGAAACTAAACATTTCTTACACATACACACTCCTACACACATATATTTATACACAAATATAATAATCATAAATAATATTAGTGCTATATGTCTATCCTTACTAATAATAATAAATAATATTAATACCAACTACACTTAGTAATTATAATGTTAAATAATATTTGTGATATTTACACTTTAATAATAATAATACTAATGCTAGCTACACTTCGTAATAATAATTATAATTAATATTAGTGCCATATATCTAGACTTAATAATAATAATAACTAATATTAATGCTAACTATACTTAGTAATTATAATGTTAAATAATATTAGTGTCATTTACACTTTAATAATAATAATACTAATGCTAGCTACACTTAGTAATAATAATTATAATTAATATTAGTGCCATATATCTACACTAAATAAATAATATTAGTGCTATCTATACCTAACAATTATAATGATAAATGATATTAATGTTAGGTACACTTAATAATGATAAATAATTTTTAGAGTGATATGTCCACACTTAATAATAATAATAATATTAATGCTAAATACACTACTTATTATAATTCATATTCTAACTATAATGCATTAGCACTACTAATTATAATATCTATTCTAACTACATTACTAATTATAATGCATACTACATGGTTTGCATAATAATAATAATAATAATAATAATAATAATAATAATAATTCATAATAACTATAATTTCTTCATTTGGGATATCACATTAATACCAACGTTAACGATCATGCAACCGTTAACTCGCTATTTGTTTCTCTATAACTACCGTCTAAGCTAGTTTATTCATAACTCAAGTAAATCTGAAACTTTTAAGACCTTTTAGTTCTTTGAGAACTCTGAATCTATCTGATTATAATAGTCTGACTTTAGCATAACTGTGGCTTTGAAATCATGCAAAAGGGATCACCCTTTATAGACAAATGTGATTTCAAAAGCTCACAGAATATGTAACTGTCAATTGTTCTGAATCTCATGAAGATTCAAGCTCTAAAACGGTTTTGATTAATCATCGAAAACATAATCTAAACCATTAAGCTTTTCATAACTAGAAAACTCAATGTCATGCTTTAAAATAGCTAAGTTTACAATCCCAATTCTATTCTCTTCTCTAAGCTACATATCTAAATATAAAACTATGTCATATACATAAACCATATCTAGAATTCAGTTTAACACACATAAAAGCTTTCCATAATCATAATTATCATCGAATATACTTGAAATCAGTTCAGCAAACATGGTCCCATGAGTTTTATGAAAAACATATTTCATGCTCTAAAATCAATAATTCAAAACATACAGTCCAATAGTAAACTTCAAATTCTTGTACAGTATTTTTCTAAAATCAAGCAGTAAATCGTATTTTCATAAAAAAAAACAAACAACTCTAATGCAAAACATAAAGATCACAAGTGCAAATCCACTCACTTGTTGGGGTCGACAACGAAGGATTTATACTGACAAAGCTCCTTGGAGTAGGAACAACATCAATATATGACATAAGAGCTATAACACTTTAGATTAACTTTTAGAAATCACTAGATAACTCAGATTTGACTCTAATGCCAAGAAAGAACATCAGCTCTTGGATAAATTGGAGGAATAGGAAAACCAACCTCAAGAACAAAGGGGAAATGGAAGAAAATGAGTGAAAACATCAAAATCTCTTACCTTAAAGTCTTGAAAGTGAATTACTGGAGTTAGATTTGAGAAAATGAGGTGAGAAAGGGATAGAAAAGTGAGAGTTTCGTGTTTTCGGGGGGTAAGGGTCATGTTTTCTATTTTGAAACCCGAAATGGAGGGTTTTTAATGAAACTCTGATTGCTTGGGCGGTGAATGACCGCTGAGGCATTCCTCTTTCCTACTATCGCACCGCCTTACTCTCTGCCGACAATTGGGATGGTCTCACTGATTTACATTTTTTAATATTAAGTTAAGGTCCATTAACTTTTAAACATAAATATAAATAAGGAAATATCCCCCATTTGGATTTAAATAAAATATAAGAAAAAAATCAGAATCCCAACAAATCAAAATCAAAATTTTGAGTTTTAGTTCAAATCCGAAAATTCTTATGATTTTACAAACTTGTGAGCTAAAATGAATGGTTTAAAAGTTTCATAAAATTTACCAAAAATCACTCTCTAACTTATTTTTCTCTAGTGAACAATTATCGAGACTTTTGGTGCCAAAAATATGACTCTTTCATATAACTCTATAAGGCGTGTAGGGTCCAAACTTAGAGGAATTCAAAACCCAAAACAACAAGCAAGGACAACTGACACCATTCCTAGTTCAAAAATATTTTCTAACATTTTTATTTAAAAGTAGGGCATTACAGATTTAGCTTGAAAACTCTAAGATACAACATCAAAATCCCATAGCCAAGAACCACAACCTATATACTATCTCTTATAAATCCAAGATCACATTCTTACAACAAACCCTCACTTCATCATATCATGAAATTAGCTATTGTTTTGCTGGGTCACAAGAGGATTTGAGATAGTTAGATCATGAATTTAGTGGCGAAACTTTGTAGAAGACTACGAACAAGATCTTGAGCTTTCAAAGACCAAGTAGGGATTTCTTTAACCTCTTTTTCTCAAAACTGATTATGAAATTCATTTAAGTGTTTGACCTTGAAATTTCTAATTTTATTGACTGGTTATACGTGGATATTAATGTGTTTGATTTGGTGGATTGTTTGGATGTTTTTAGGAAACTCTTTTTCTCAAAAGTAGCTGTGTGTTGTGTTGCTGGAAATCCTAGTTTTGAGCAAGTAGGTCAAAATTTAAGGATGTTTCTAACATATTTGGACATGTTATTTTGCGCCAAAATTTTTATGTGATGTAGCCAACATATGAAAGTGTTTCTAGAAATTTTCGTGAGTCGTTTGAAGCACTTTTTCTATTTTTAAAAATTTGCAAACTGAGAAGTACAGGTTTCTGCCCAACCAGCCAAGTTTGTAGCACTAAATTTGTCTAATTTTGTTACCATAGCAGCTGATCAAATTTTGAGTTAAAATTTTTGCAGGATAGGACATCTTGAAGTCCATCCCTAAATTTTTGTGCGAATTTAGGTGTTCATTTGATGGGGTAGAAAATTGAAACATCTGGCTGTTGGCTGAAACTGTGTAGTTTCTGATATTTGAAATCGTGAAATTTTATTAATATAGCCAAAGACCTTATTATATTTTGAAATTTTTTCAAGACCCCATTAATACATTGAATTACCTCTGAAAAATAGTTTTGCTATGTTTTGGTTATGTTTAATAATCTAAGCATAATTTTCTTTAAAATTGAAATTCTGGCAGCATGCAAGGTTGGCTGAAGAAATGATAAAATACTTATGAATTGATCTCATTTATATTATGTGGACTTATTGATGATGTTGGCACATATAGATGTGACTATTTATTACAATTGCTTATATGTGCAAAAAAAACACGAGATTATGTTTTATTGGGCCAGAGAGTAAATCGGGTTAGTAGGGTGGTAAACCTAGCTACCCTTGAAATGAGTCAGGGAGCAAACCTGGCTAGGAATATATTTGTGTGAATTAGAGAGAAAATCCAAGGGTCACATATAGGATGAACTCAGTCTTGAAAAGCAGTCTATTACCCATAGAGTGGTCAAAGCCACAATGGTTGAGAGCCAAGACTAGTTAAAGTAGCAATTGTCCTAAGTAGTCCTCTATCTTATGTGCTAAGTGAATAATTTTATCATCAATATTGAGATTCATATGTTTAAAATTGAAACTTAATAGTACATGCTTTATCTGATGATGTATGTATATTAAGAGATTGAACTATAAAAAGGAACCCACTTCGAAAGGATAATTTTAGAACTTAAAAATGAACCTTGATGTATGTTGCATGACCACATTTTCTTAATAAACTGAAGTGGCTGGAATAATAACGATGACATAGATTTTACTGTATATTTTTGGGATACCCTAATGAGAATTTTAGGATTCTCACCCTTATGCTTTGTGTTTTGGCGTCATCTTCAGATTGGTCGAGGGAGATATAAAGTTGTAGCCATAAAACAATTTGACATACAGTAGTCCGATAGTTTCCTTTCAATTTTATTTTGCTATGTATATTTGTTTGTAATTATATAAATAGATAAATATATATTAAAGCTCATAGTAGAGCCTTCTTATATTTGGATACATATTTAATGAATATTTTGTTTTCTTTTTCACATGTATGTATAGAATTACGAATTAGTTAATATGCGAATCAATCAAAATTATTATAGATACTTAGGTAAGGTCCGCTAAATTATAAGTAACAACCCCTAAAAGTCTAATGTCATAGTTTACGAATAACGTTATACTTGGGAGGGTGTTACACTTGCATGTGCTGAAATCAATTCATGTTTAAATGGGAGTGCATTTAAGAATTCTGATGATATTTTTTCTAAAAGCCCTACTCCCGTTATACATGAAATTGTGGACCTTATTGAACATTATGATTTTGTGTTTCCTGATATTATTGATCATCCTTTTACTAAGTTTTGTGCAGTTGACCTTATTTAAGGTATTGCGGCTCACAAAGAGAACCAGGAATTAGGTCTTGGAATGGAAACACCCGCAAGGCCTCATTAGGATTTTGATTCGGGTGATTTGATAGGGGCTGGGATGCACCCCTGTAAGACCCTCCCAAGTACAACATCATCCTTAAGTCATGACATCAGACTTGAGAGTTGTTACTTATTAATTAGCAGACTTTTCTTAATTATCTATAGCAAAATCGATAGAATCATGGAGTAACTAATTCACAATTCTATTAAAATATATAATAGAGAAACAAAACATTTATTAAAATACGAAGTTAAGTATAAAAGGAAGCTCCTCTACGAGCTTTAATACACATCTATCCTCATTTATATTTACATACATATATCTACACCTACGTATAATTGATATAAGCCTCGGATACTAAACTACTGGAAATTCGATTTCTTTTGTGTAGCAGCTCCGTAGCTTGCTGGATCAACATGGAGATGACCTAGGAATACAAACACATAGGGGAGAGAATTATACAATTCTCAATAAGGCTTTCCCCAAAATACACAACAATAAATGATATTGTCATTGTCCCAACCACTTCGGTTTATTAGGGAAATGGTGATTATGCATTACATAATAACAGTTCATTTTTAAAGTTCCAACTCATACTTCCAAAGTGGGTTGCTTTTAATAATCAATCACTTAGTACACAAATATCATAAAGCCCATAATCATAGTAAATGATGCTAAACAAAATGATTCAATATGATATGAATATACATATGCCAAATGCAATGAAATTATCTTAAAGGGCCTTGCTTCTACTTATGGCCACAAAACTAAATTTCAATGGCCCTACTCTAACTTATGTCCTTAAAACTCAATTTCAGTGGCCTTGCTCTAACTTATGGCTATAAAACTCGGCCCTTCTCTAACTTATGGCCATAGGAATCAATTCAATGCATTTTTCTCTTTTCATCAACATAAAGAAGACTTAGTTCTATACCAAATGGTACCTACATTGGATGACTCCACAATGGGTAATTTATACCTGATAGTATCTGCAGTGGATAACTCCACAATGGACAATAGACCACATATTAGGACATGAGCTCATTGCTATACATGAGGGGACTTCATTTTTTTTATCTTTTTTGAATTCTACACAATTCTATTCCTAACTAATACATCTACCAACTCATAATATCTCTTTTTACATTCCCTTTTACTTAACATAAGTCTTGTCTCTATTTGACCCTTATGTTAAAACATGTACAGTTAAAGTTCCTACATGCTTTTTTGTCACATGGATGTATCATGTGCTTTTCTTTTCTCAAATTTATGCATAAACCACATATAGGCATTCAATCACTAGTGAATCTCATTAATGCCTTATAAACCAATCTTTAAAGTGTATAGCATATATTTATACTCATCATATTTGAATTAAATGACATTATCTCATCAATACAATACTTTTGTTCATTTTCCAGCACCATGACAAATTTTTCACTTAAGCAGTAAAAGTTATTATTTATATCAAATAATCAATACAAATGCTATAAAAATTCTTCATGGTACCTCAATGTGTCCCCAAGCTCTCCTATAAAAATTTCAGAGCAAGAATCATTTTCTAACTATATTAACAAAATTCTACTTAGCTCAAAGCCATAATACCATAATTTTAACCCTAGCAAATGATTGATTAAATTCAGAATAAAATTCATGGATAACCTTAAGATGTGTCCACCATCCTAGAAAAATTTCAAAGGAAAATTCAATCATTTACTATAGTAACAAAATTAGTAAAATTCATAGCTTCAAGTCTAGCAATTCAGGTAGCACAGGCATACTTTCGGTTCATATTTTTTTAAAGTAGTAAGAGTTCAAAACAAAGCTCAAGAAAATTCATCGGACCAACTTAGGATGTTAACTTCAATATATAATTTTTCTAACTTATAAAAATACCTACAAATGCATTAGAAAAATTGTGACCAGTTCCTGCCTATAACAAAACTGAAAATCCAACAAGAGAATCTAAAACTCCTTTTTACAAAAATGATTTTTTAACAATACCAAACTACTCCACTAAGGTAAATACATCTATATTATGTGAAATCATACCTTATGACTAGAATTATCAATTTTAAACAATCAAAATCTGCAACAAATAAGATAATAAAACTCTACTTTGGTGGTTTAAGAAATCTTAGCTCCAAAGAATGATCCAAGAATGATCTTTCTCACTTCAAGGCCTTTACATGAACACCAAATCCTTCCTTAGGTAGTAGAGGATGATATCTCAAAGTGAGGAAAGGTGAAAAATTGGAATTTCAATCAGTTAGTTTAGTAAACCTTGATGAGTGGAAAAAGTTTAGTGAAAAGAGTTTATGGTTTTAACAAGTCTAGGCAAGGATTTAGTGAAAGGAGTTTGTAGTTTTCATGGTTTTGGTGAAGCAACAATGGAGGGTGGCTGGTTTCTTGTTTTGGTCGAGATGATGATGATGAAGTGGAGTGATAAGGTGGTGTCTTTGTATTTATCTTAATTTGAACTTCAGATATCATTTAATGTAAATGCATAATCCTTTGAAAAAGAAAATAACATGGATGGCTAGGATTGTTTTCTCGGTTAAAGAATCGATCTTGGCCATCCACTTGACTAAAGATAAGTGGGTCACTTTAATTTGGTGAACAAGTAGTTTTTTTGTGTTAAAATCGCACCAAAATTCCACCGAACGGATAAGATATTAACACCTGGGTAAAATGATAATAATAAATGAGAGGTTAAGATTAAGATTCACTTGAAAAGATGTGATTGGTAGAAGTTACTTAGCCACCAAATAACTTTTACGGTGTTAAAAATCACACATCAAAACTTTACCGAATGGATAAAGCACCATACCTAATAAACTTAAAATATCTCTACGTGAGCCCTATGCCTAGTACTCTATGTGGGTCTGATACCTAATACTCTATCTTGGTCCTCGAGTCTAGTTTTCCTAGCCCGGACACCTTTGGCCCTATATCTATGGTTACTATTCATCTAATGGCCCAAAAATTGCTATTCATGCCAACACAATATTTTTTTTCAACTTGTCTATTGGACCGTCCGCATCATTGGTATGTCTTTTGGATTTTTGAAATTATGATTAATAAAATTCAAATTAATTTTTAAATAATATTTTTGGGTGTTACACTCCCCAAGAGCATGCATTGGTAGTGTGCACGGGTGCTTAAGGCCTAGGCTCATTGTCCCTTCATGGGAACCATTGAACTTGATGATGTTTATCCTCCATGAGGGTCCTCAACCATCCAACTTAAGGGTGTTAAAGTAAAGTGCTGAGTGGAAGACAACCCACCATGAGGGAGTTTTTCTTTGCTTTTTCTCTTTTATATTTATGCATTTTAATTTTAATTTTCTGCCTTACATCATGTTTTATTTTGTTTATGTCTTACACCATCCCTTTGATACCTTAAAGGTTAGATGCATTGACTGACACCACATGCACTATATTGACTTGATTGACATTGATTTTATTTTGTATTGCATGCTTTCTAAAACTCACATATGTATTGAAAAGTCTATGGTGCCTAGCTACCAGTCCATTTTTCCTAAATATGGAAGGAGCATTGAGAATTACATGTAATTGGAATAAATTTTTTGAGATTCCCATTTAAGGAGAATGATCTGAGTTGAGAAGGCTATCATCGAGTTTTTTATACATTGGAAAAAAAAATCTCAACTTAAAGAATATCTTGATTGTTCATATCAAATCAACTAGGGATTATTTGTGCTATTTTCCTTACAGAACTTTTTTAAAACTAGTTATTTTTACTAGGATGAGATGGTTAGTAATTTTGACTCTTTAACTATAGTATGCAAAAGTTCAAATCCAAAGGTAGACAACATGCTTACAATTTATAAAGTGATACAATGATAATAATTAGTGTTATGAAAATAAAAAAAATTAAATTTTATAGTTTTCATAATTTTCAATATTAATTTATAAAACTAAAAATAAAAATTAAAAATCGCCATCCAACCTATTTGGTTTGTGTTTTATATTTTAGTTCTTGTTTTCATTTTCCTATTTTCAGTGTTGTATTCACCAAATTCAGAAAATGAGAATGGCAAAGACAGTAAATCCTCTCTTTCGTGTTTCACTATCCGTATCAATCACCGAACAGGCATAGAGGATCGAATGCGTGGCTAAGGAGGAGAAGGCAATTTCCGGTATTATCTTCCTCAAACCTGTCTTGGTCTGAAGTCATTTCTGAAGCAGTTGTTGTCCCATTTCAACACACACAGCCTCGATTCGAAGATGCTCCTTCAGTCCTCTTTGCACAGCCAAAACGTTTCCCTCTCTCTTTCCTCTTCCCTCTCTTATTCTGCAACACTTCCTTTCAAACGTCCCACCCTCACCCTTCAGCACACGCAAGGCGCGTGTTTTCAGAGGCTCTCTGTCACGTGCTGCATCTCAAAGATCCACAGTTATGGGACCATGGACTACGAGCGCAGACCCATTATCAGGTGGAACGATATTTACAGGAGAATATCGTTGATGCAGAACCCAGAACTGGGTTCTGCCACTGTGTTGAATCAGTGGGAGAATGAAGGGAAGAACCTTACAAAATGGGAGCTTTGTAGAGTCATCAAAGAGTTGCGGAAGTATAAAAAACATAAAAGAGCCCTTGAGGTAAAACGTGATGTTCAAAAATTATGTTTGGTTTTTGTATACTTTCACTAAATTGATATTGGTATGCTTTTTGTTTTGGTTTTTTATACGTTTTTGGGTTATCTTGCAGTGTTTGCTTGCTGTTTAAATCAACTGAATGATACTTTAGATGTCTTGATCGAATTGAATGATTGCCTTTGGGTGTTAGCTGTTTGGGTTTGTTTCCTTTTGTTATCGGCAAAGTAGCTATTCAGGTAGTTTTTGTTTTTGTTTGTTGATTAGCTTGATTTCTTGGGAATATGCTAATTTAGATGGTGTATTTTGATGTCTTTGAGGTTAAATCATACTCATAGTCGAGTTCCTTTGTGGTTATTTGTTGTGACACGAATATGATTCTGTTGCTTGGTGTTTATAGCATTGTTCATGTTTAGTAGTTGTGTATACTTCTCTAAATAGCACCCAAATAGAAAATATTGTAGATGTTCATGACTGTGGAGTGAAGTATATAGCATTGCCATTTGATTTTAGTTTCATGTATTCTTTTGAACCTTTAAATGACCAGAGAAGATACTCGGTTTAATTTTAGCTTTAGATTTTGGGAATCGTACACCCTTTTTAGTATCTATGGACCGGTGAAATTAAATGGCAGGAACCTATAAAGCACATACAAACCATTATTATGTGTGTTGTGTCCTTGCACTAATTTTTAAAATTTGCCAAGCCCCACATGTCCATGTCATGCCATGCCATATGTATGTGCTGCATAGGCAGGAGCATGTAGCAGAGTATTTCTGCATTTGCCAATTTGTTGCTTGATTGCTGTAACATGGGATGGGAGATCAAGGTTTTATGTAAATTAGGTGTTAGTGACCCAGAAACAAATCAGTAGTATTACTGAAAGCATCTCTGTAAATTAGACTTGTTCAACTGTGAGAGAAGAAATAGAAAAAATTATTGCAGAACTTGAAGAGTCAGCAAATCTCCCTGCTCAAAGAGCCCCAAAACCTTCACTTAGTAATTGCTGACCTCTCTTATTCCCCACTTTTCCTTATGTCTTTCTCAGGCTCTCATTCTTTCCCTAGCTTACCCACTTCTTTGCATGTAAGCAAGATAGTTATCACCCCAAATCCTTCTGCCTCCCTTCTACATATTTCCCTGATGGTTGAGTGAAGGAGAGTCTAACAATACTCCCTCAAAAGATCCAACTAGTCCTCAAGTTGTGAGGATTGGTCAAGTGCCCCCTACGAATGCTAGGTTCCATTGCATAAAGTCAACAGCGAAGTAATTCTTGAAGCGCAAAAAAAAAAAAAAACAAAAAACCCTCCACCTGGATCCAATTGGTCTTCTTTAGTTCCACAAAATCAACAGCAAGGGTGACTGCTAGGAAGATTTTCCCTGATTAAAAGCCTTTCCAACAGCCACAAATGCCAAGTTTTCCTCACTAAGCTTCAAACTTCTTTTTGTGGTTTCAGCATCAACTGTGCATCCCCTTATGTATCTTATTGTAATATGACGCTCCAATCTAAATGGAGACCATTAATAGGGTTATTGGACAAGAAGCTTTTCCAACTCCCCTAATCCAATTTAAACGTAAATACAACTATAATAGTGTCCCTTTCCTCCTTTTATTCTCCTAAGTGACCCCTCTCTAGTCGTTTTTCCCTCCAAAACCAACCATTTTACAGCTGTCAACTGCTACCAACTAAATTATTGTTAGTAATTTCTCTCCTAAATCTTCTAGTATACACTTTACCATACATGCCTCCCCCCCCTCCCCAGAAAAAAAAAAAAAAAAAAAAAACACACACACACTCCCCACCAAACCACCACCACCACCAACACCACAATAAAACCACCTTGTCCTCAAGTTGTGGGTGAGGAAACAGATCATGCAACCTACAGAATCTCTCCCAGGAGTTGTCATATTTAGGCAGTCCCTTCCATTTGACCAGTTCTTTAGCAGCTCCCTCCAGTGTGTAGCGGACTTTTAGCAAGTCTTCTGGTGTGGCCTGCAGACTGCAGTACTCCTTCTTCTGTCAATCCCTCTGGCAGCTCAAATGGCTGGCATTGAGGTGGTACTTCCTTTTTCAGCTTGCTAGGAACACAGGATTGAGCTTGCATGAAAGGGGAAAAACCAATCTTTATGCCAGCCTACCTTATCCAGCACTTGGTAAGGCCCATAAAAACAAGGGCATAGCTTCTTATTGGGCCTTCTAGCCAAAGATCGCATGCGATATGGCTGGAACTTGGGTGGGAAATTGGATTTCCCTTCTGAAATTCGATTTCCCTTTGACGTTTGTCAGCAAAGTATTTCATCCTTTGCTGTGCCCACTACAGATTGGCCTTTAAGTAAGTCAAGACATCATTGCTTGTAGCTACTAAACACTGCACCTCATGCACCTTTAAGGGTATGTTCCACTCTTAAACAGAACAGGGGGTGGAAAGCCATGTAAACGAACAATTTCCTTGACAAATACTTGGGCCACTTTGTTTTCCAATTAGGGGTGGGTTAAGGGAAGGAAATGCGCATATTTGGTAAGCCGATTAACCACAGCCATGAAAGCATGCTTACCCTTGGACTTCAGCAACCCTAAAATGAAGTCCATGGAAATTTCAGACCATACCTGAGAAGGGATTCCCAAAGTTTGGAGCAATCCAGGTGGTTCCAAGGCCTCATACTTGTTGGTTTGGCAATTGGAGACATACTCCTTCACCCTTTGGCGCATTCCTCTCCAATATATAGCTACTGCCAACTTCTTGTATGTTTTGAAAAATCCTGAATGACCCCCTACAGTCGAGTCATGGAATTCTGCTAGAACAACAGGTATTTGAGAGGAATCCTTGGGTAATACCACTCTGCGCTGATTGAACAAGTGCCTTTGCCTCAGACTAGACCCTGGAAAGGTACCTTCACATTGCTGCAGGCTGAGAATAATCTGTTGTAGGTGCTGTTCTTCTTCTACTTTAGCAACAATGGTATCCCACATACTGGTTTGCACTACAAAAATGGCCTGATACATCAGCTGCCTTGTTCTCCAACCCAGGCCTAAACAGAATTTTGAAATCTAAACCCATGAGTTTGGACATCTATTTTAACTAATCTTCACCAAAATAGCCTTTGATCAGCTTCACCGATTCAGTGAGGTTTGCAATGACAATAAGCAGTGAAGCATTGGATTCACAATTTTCCTCCATTTGTGCCTGCATCGCGCCCATTATTGCTTCCATTGCTGCCATCTTCTTCTCTATTTTGGCGGCCATTGAAGCAATTTCCCTGGAAAAGCAATTTCCTAGGAAAAGCAGAGCTACTAATACCAAATGATAGGCACCAATCACTGAATGAATAGATGTATTATTGCACACTAAGAATCCTTAGCAATGTGTTAAGAACCCTAAGTCTGAATCACTGAATGTAGAACCCTAGAGGGTAACTGAGTCCTCTAATCCCTCACAACCAACAAATGATCAACCACTATAATAGAGTCCTTCTCGTCCTTTTATTCTCCTAACTAACCCCTCTAACTCTTTTTCCCTCCAAAACTAACCATTTTATAGCTGTCAACTGCTACTAACTGAATTATTGTTAGTAGTTTCTCTCCTAATTCTTCTAGTATATATGTTACCATACATGGGGTCCCTAACATAGATCAAACACAAAAAAGTCATGAACTACCTCCATCAACTTGATAGCAACAATTCTACTAGGACCTTGTTAGTTAGAAGTTAGTTAGGGGAGTTAGTTGACTATAAATAAAGGGATGTGGGGATTAGTTTGGGGTCTTTTGTCATCTATTATTGAGTCTTAGGAGAATTTAGAGGACTCTAGAATTTCCTCCTTATCATGTAAGTCTTCAATAAGCATGAATTCTTTGTTATTTTCTGATTACAAGTTCTAACACTAGTATTGAAGCTCTAATCAATCCAAGGAAAGGCTTATCCTTATCAAAACAAGAATGATGGAAGCAATTGCAGCATTCCCTATGCAGGACAAGTAAAGGTGGCGGGAACTGATTGGGGATTGTTGAATTTTGAGGAAAATATAAGAGAAGAGAAGAAGTGAAATTGTAATATGTGTGTGTGAAATACTTAGGTTCAAAATGCTTTCATAGCATAGGTGCCAGCAGCACTATATATAGCCATAGAGGAATAAATACATGCCTAGTTTCAAGAACATGTAATTAATACCAAAATATTTCCTAAGACACTCGTAGGATTCCAATGACACACATTAAGCACATGCAAAAACACCAACAAGCTAACACAACCTGTGAAACAGTTTTGTTTTCCCTATTTTTGATGATAATGGGCCCAAGCAAATTTGTTGTAAAGCTAATAAGAGAATGGGACCTTGGTATGATTCATGTGGATGTCTAGAAATGTATTTGTTCCACACCATGAGGACAGGGTGAGTGTTGTGTCAGGACCCTGTCAATGAGAACTTAGTTTGGGGACTATAAATAAAGGGAAGTGGGGATTCTTTAGGGGTCTTTTGTTGGTCTTTTCTTATTTGTTAGTGAGTCTTGGGAGAGTTGAGAGGACTCTAGAATTTCCTCTCTATTTTGTAATTCTTCAATAAACATTAGTTCTTTGTTATTTTCTTATTAGCAGTTCTAGCAAATTCAAACTACACTAGTCATGCAATCCCACAGCTAGGCATAGTTGTCAAATAGTGGCCATGGCGTGGCAGATTTTAGCCTCTCCACCAGGGAAGGATTTTTTCATTATGGCGGTCTGGCTATCTTAAATGGCAGTTTTTTTGGTCCACCGCCATGAGTCACCATCCGCCATTGATAACTATGGAGCTGGGAGGCTTAGCAAACTCGAACCAAGTTGCTGGAGGGCTGCATATTCTCTAACAAAGCCATTAGCTGAGAGCGCATCCTCTCAAGCCCAACACTAATGTGGGTAAAGATGTCTTTCTACGGTTCCCTCCCAGTTTATAATGAAAAAACACTACTTGTTATTTTGCTGAAAGTCAAAAAGACAAAGTTGTGCTTCTTCTCCAAGCGCGATTCCAGTGACGACTCTAGCGGCAGCGGCCGGTGACGATTCTGATGGCAGCGGCTGGTGATGATTCCGATGGCAGTGGCTGGTGATCTTGCTGCTTCCGGCGCGGCAGCTTCTCGAGTATCATCACTAGTGACTCTTTCTCTTCTCCTGTTTTCCTTCCTTCCCAGGAAAGCTCTGTTTTTCCTTTTATTTCACTCTTCCTTCTTACAGTAATCCGTATCCCATCTCAGCAGTTAGCATCTTGGATAACTGTTATTCTTTCTCTTATTTCTTTCCTTCAGCCAAGTGTTTTCTTTTCTTTTTTCCTTGTTGTTCTCTTGTCATTTCCCCCACTGTTACTATTATCTTTTATTCTTTTTCTTGGCCTTATGACTTCTTATTTATGCATTAACATGATGATTATTTTAGAGTATGATATGCTTTTTAATTATTAGATGATTGAGTTTAATTGTGGATTTTTTTTTTTCTTTTTGAACATTTATATGTGTTATGCACTTAAGTGTAAAATGCACAATATTTGCATATTTTTTAATGAAATAGCGACCATCCCGCTATCCGCTATACCGCTATAGCGTTTTTGGGGTCGGCCGCGACACGCTGCGATCCAGGATTGACTACTATGCTTGAACCTCCCAATGCATCTCTGCTGTTTCTCATCCATGAATCTAGCACCCATATATCTAGGATTTGAGAGCTCTAATACCAATTTGTTTGGAACCCAAGAAAAAAACACATTTTATTGAAAGCTTCTATGCGAAATACACTTATTTAATTTTGGTAGAAGGAAACAGAAGAACGATGATCAGCCATCACAAACAGATCCAAAGCATCTCCAAAACACCAACAACGAAGAACAAGGGCACACCCAACATTGAATAGGCTGAAAAAATTACCGAAAACACAAGAAACAGAACAGAAGCACCAAAAATATGAGCACCCAACACCAAAAGGACTGAAAACAACACCCAAGATTACCTCCTATGACCACTCAACACAAAAGAAAGGAAAAACAGCACTGGGTCTCAGACAAAGCTGAAAAATCATGACAGCAGGCTTGAACTTGCCCATACAGATCGCTGACAGGCCAAAAACGTGACAGCTGGATGACCACTGCGCCTACAACTGTGAACCTCCTAGTCGCAACACTCTGGCAGGCGGCGACAACTCTGTTTGCCGGAAAGTTTTAGTGAAGAGAATGGCTAGCTTAACTTAGTCACCAGGACAGTAAAATATATTACAAGAGTAATAATGAGCCCAGCCCACTAACAAAATAGCCTGAAACATATTCTCTAATAGTTTAGTATTGGAGTTTCTAAGAAAAGGTGTGAAAAATGGTCTTAACTTGTTAATCAGTAGAAAAGTAATGAAAATTGAGGTGCAGGAAGACATGCAAATTGATGTGACAGAATTTTCATAAATTTTTTCAGTTGTTGTGAATTGAGAGTCGTAGCAGATGGTTAAAAAAGTGATAAATGACATTAAAAGAAGCAAAGCATGTTATGGACATTTTGGGAGTTGCATCTTCTGTGATATATGTATAAGAGCTTCAATTTAATTAGAACTGTTCCATGCAACACAACTTCACCCTAAAAGTGTGCATGAGCCATTGCAAACACTTCTGGTGCAATTTACATGATATGGAAGTCCATCTTTTTTCCCACAATTCTGTTAAGTGGCATGCTTCTCTTGGAATGTATGAAAGTATCCATCACTTTATGTTTGTGATTACACATACTTCTTTGCCTCATAACATCTTAACATCAGCAGTGAACAATTTTATGGAAGCAATTTGTAAAATGGTGCAGGTATATGATTGGATGAATAATAGACCAGAGAGGTTTAGTATATCTTCAAGTGATGCAGCAATTCAATTAGATCTAATTTCCAAAGTTCATGAAGTTTCCAGGGCAGAAGAGTTCTTCTTGAGGTTGACTTCTAATTTAAAAGATAGGAGGACCCATGGAGCCCTTTTGAATGTATATGTGCGTTCCAGATTGAAGGAAAAGGCAGAATCTTTGCTTGACAAAATGAGGAGTAAAGGGTATGCAATGCATTCACTACCATTTAATGTAATGATGACTCTGTACATGAACCTCAAGGATTATGGTAAAGTTGATATGTTGGCTTCGGAAATGATAGAAAGGAACATACAACTAGATATCTATTCATATAATATCTGGCTATCTTCTTGTGGGTCTCAAGGATCAGCAGAAAAGATGGAACAAGTGTTTGAGCAGATGGCAAAGGACCCTACCATTGTCCCTAACTGGACTACATTCAGCACAATGGCTACAATGTACATTAAAATGAATATGTTCGAAAAAGCAGAAGAGTGCTTAAGAAAGGTTGAGAGTAGAATCACAGGCCGGGATAGAATACCATTTCATTATCTCCTGAGTTTATATGCAAGTGTTGGAAAGAAAGATGATGTTTATCGTGTGTGGAATACTTATAAATCAATTTTTCCCACGATACCAAACTTGGGATACCATGCCATTATTTCTTCTCTGGTTAGAATGGATGATATTGAGGGTGCGGAAAATGTTTATGATGAATGGCTTTCAGCAAGGTCGACTTACGATCCTAGAATAGGAAACCTTCTCATGGGCTGGTATGTTAAGAAAGGCAACACAGATAAAGCTCTACACTTCTTTCAGCAGATGATTGATGGTGGCGGAATTCCAAATTCAAGTACATGGGAGGTTCTTTCTTCTGGGCATGTTGCAGATAAGAGAATTTCTGATGCCCTCTCTTGCTTGAAAGAAGCTTTTATGGCTGACATTTTGAAAAGCTGGAGACCAAAACCAGCGAACTTGTTTGCATTCTTTAAACTTTGTCAGGACCAAGATGATATGGAAAGCGCTGAGGTTTTAAGTGGGTTATTGAGGGAGTCTAGATTTCTTAAACATGAAGCTTATGCATCCCTCATCGGCTTATCAGAAGGTACCATTGGCAAAGGTGAATTGTCTAGCAAGATTGATACAGCAGACGGAACTAACAATAACAATGACAACCATGGATAATGACTCTCAAATGTTGTTCAACCAACTAGGCAGTAGCTTTTGATACTTTATTTCCTTTTTCTTCTGACCAGTGGAAAATGCAACGCTAATAGTGTAAAGGTGGCGCTTTTTTTTTTTTTGTTGGTTAAAGATGCTAATGTTGTTCAAAGCTTTGAACTGCAAAAATTTGGAATTGATGTCAGCTTTTAACCGTGATGTTGTGGGATTTGTTCTGTATAAGTTACAGGTATTTATGGATTGCTCTCATCATAGTGTAACCCACCATGGAATGGCGTCCACGAGGCAGTCCTTCAAATGGGTGTTGCGGCAAATGTTTTTGATCCGATGTCATCCTTGTTTACGAATTTATGACTCGTTTTTGTCAAGAGGAATGTAATATAACTCGAAAGTGTGAGGACGTAGTCGTTGAATTCCAATATAATTACACTCATTAGTTTTTAATATTACACTTACATTCCTTAGTTCCAAATAATTTTACACAATATTTAAATTACGTTTTAGAACGTAAAAAATATCAAACAAAAGTTTGCTTTTGATCTCTAAATACTCATTTTAGTTCCTAAAATTAAGAAAGTATCAATTTATTTTATGAAGTAATAAAAAATAATTAAAATCAGTCCCTATAATAGTGTTCAAAGAGACTAAAATGGATTACTTACAAGAATAATTTGAATAACTTGACACAGTCTTAAGTTTAGATACTGTACTGAAATGCAGGTATAATTTTCATAGATCAAAGTGAATCTATACTCTTAAAAAAATGCTCTTCCCCTTTGTTTCTTCTTCCTCCATTCTCTCTCATCCACTATTGCCCATAAGGGGATGCTTGAATTAGTGAAGTTTGGTAGAGTGAGATTTTTATTTGCTCCATTATTTAGATTTACCAAAATTGGATGGAATTGAGTGGAGATGAATGGACTCTATTATATCCAATTCCACCAACTCATCTTAATTTTCTTCTTCCTGATTGGGAGGAATGAGATAGAAGATACATAAATGATAATTGCACACTAGAATAAAGTCATTGTACATTTACACCTTATACAAATACACTAGAGGACAAAATATAGGTATGTGTTATGGCAATATTGTGACTAGGGAAAAAATGAAGTGCATTTTTATTGAGCTAAAGGAGGAAAACGAAAAAGCTTCTCTCACCTATACTCCCTCTAAAAGCTTCCATTCTTTCTTTCTCACTTCCTCATAAAGAGAACTATCTCTCACAGCTCACAGGTCTCATCTATCGCTCATAGGAACAAGAAAAAGGAGAATCAAGCTCTATTAGTAGCACACAAACTAATTATTGTAGGTTGAAAAGAGCATGAGAAGGTGGTTGAATTGTACTTTGATTTTTCTTTCCTAATGATATTCTGAAAAACTTAAACAAGTACTATCAAGTATGAACTTGAAGTGTAGTAGAAATAACACTAGTATATGTCAAGAAGTGACTTTCTGAACTAAAACAAAGATATGAAAAACGAGTTAAAGTTTTTCAAAAAAGCAAATATAATAGGCACAAAACAAAATATAAAGGAGATTCAGGGAAGGAGAAGATACTACACAAAAGTTTTTATACTAGTTCAGCCAACTTGCTTACATCTAATTCTCAACAACTGTTGAATTCCACTACTCAACCCTTTTCTCAACCACGAAAAAGTCAAATAGTTTTTCTATAGCCTTCTCAAGCTATCTCACATGACAATAGCTTACTCTACTGTCACTCCCAATTTGTCTTTGACTAGCCTCATCAAGCTACTTCACAACAATTACTACTAGATCGAGTTACAAGGAACATGCTTGGGACGGTTCACTTAAACAAACAAATATTGAAGTCTTCCTAGATGAAACAATGTATAAGCTGAAAACTTGGGTGACTTCTGTAACACCCTAAAAAATTATATAAAAATTAATTTGAATTTTTATAGTCATAATTTCAAAAATCCAACAGACATAAAAATGATGGGAACGATCAAACGAATCTGAAAAAAAAAATATGAATAGTAACTTGTGGGCCCGGTAAGACAGCCAAAACCCTAGAATTAGGGCCCGGAGGTGCCCGAAATAGAAATTATAGGATTGAGATTAAAAATAGATAGGAATAAATATTTTATATCTAAAATTAATTTTCGGGCAATAGTTAATTACCCGGGTACACTGTTTTACCCGTTCAGTAAAATTTCGGTGTACGATTTCTAACACCGAGAGATAGTTTAATCTTTATAAATGGATAATGTATATCCATTCAAGCCAAGTGTAAGGCTAGGATTTAATATTGAATTACAAGATCAAATCCTAGCTATTCATATTGTTTTCTTTTAGGAATATTTAAATTTTATGTTAAATCAAGTCTTACACCTAATATAGGATAAATACAAGCTACCTAACCTCATTATTAACCATTCTTCTTCTCGGCCATCAATGAGAAATGCAGAAAACTTCATTTTTGCATCTCCAAAACCATGAAACTTAATCCAAAAACACTTGCCCAAAGTCAATAAAACCATAAACTTCATTTACTAAACTTGTTCCACACATCAATACCTACTAAACTAACCGATTGGAAATCCAATATTTCACCTTAGATATCATTCTCCACTGCTTTAGGAATGGTTAGGGGCTTTTTGGAAGATTTAAAGTGAGGAAAATCATTATTGGAGCATCATTTGGAACCAAGAGCCACAAAGCTTCAAAGAGTAGGGTTTTATTGAGTCTTTCCTTGCCAAATTTATACTTCTCATTTCTGACTTGTTATGCCCAAAATTTTTAATTTTTTTGGTTAATGATGTATGGTTGTTGATGTATAAATTTTGGTGGACGGTTTGGATGAGGTTAGAGTAATCATTTTATCAAATGAAGTTTTATGTCGAGTGCTGGATTTTCGATTTTGCTGAAGATAGTAAACTCTCATGAACTTTTAGACATATTTGTGATCATGATCATGGTCTGCAAAAATTATATGTTGAACCTAACATCTTTAACTATCTAACGAATTTTCTTGAGCATTGGTTTCAAGAAATACTGCTTTAAAAATCAAAGACCGAAATGATGTTCTTGCTGCCTAGATTTCTAAAACTGAAGCAGTAAAATTGTATGATTTTATTATCACACCAGCTAATCGAATTTTCCTTTTACATTTTTACAGGGAGTTAATGACATCTTGAACTGTAACTATAATTTTTATTTTGGGTCAATTCCATTATTTCCTAAATTTAAAAATACTGAGAACCTTGTCCTAGGCTATGAAAAAGTGTTCCCTAACCATCAAACTTGTAAAATTTAGTGACATGATTATAGAATTCTGATTGTCATGAAAATTTTACAGGGTCTTTTAGACATATGAAGGTATCATAGGGAATTTTTGTGGATATGGAATTGATGGTTTCATAGGAGAAATAATTTTTATTTCTTGAGTGAGAAATCTATCAATGTGCTGGAAATGAGCTAAATTCTTAATTTGGAAGTAAAATGTCTTTTGATGCAATTGTGATGAATATAAATGCATTCTATGTACTTTAAAGTTTGGTTTATGAGAAATGAATGAGAATCACATATGATTGATTGTTTATATGTGAGTAAAGCATGCATTGGTAAAGAGAAAGGTGATATATATATATATGTTTGAAACATTGTGAAATTCTAAAATTTATGCTAATGTATGCTTGCATATGTGAGCTTGAGGATGATACATATCCTGTGTAAAGAAGGAAAAGTCCCCTCCAGAGTGTGAAGGGCACAGGAAAGTCCCCTTTTGCGTGTAAAGGGCACGGGAAAATCCTCTTTAGAGTGTAAAGGGCATGGAAAAATCCCCTTTAATGGTTAAAGGGCACGGGCAAGTCCCCTTTAGTGGGTAAAAGGCATGGGCAAGTCCCCTTTAGTGGGTAAAGGGTACGGAAAAGTCCCCTTTATTAGGTCAAGGGTACGGAAAATTCCCCTTTATTAGGTCAAGGGCACGAAAAGACAGGGATAATGTTTATGAGATTATCTTCGATGTACCAAGAGTACGTAAAGTTGTAAATAAATAACTGTAATGTTAAGTAGTATGCTATGTGTATGTCAAGTGATTGAATAATAAAAGAGACTTACTTCAGAAGTATGATTTGGAACTTTAAAAATGAACCATTGATCTATGTTGCATGCTCACAGTTTCTTAATAAACCGAAATGGTTGGGACGATGATGATGACATTTATAATTGCATATCTGGGGAGTTGCCCTACTGAGAATTGTGTAATTCTCACCCCTATGTCTTTGTATTCCGTTGTCTCTAGGTTGAACCAGAGGACTATGAGGCTGCTCCGCAAAAGAATTCAGAACTGCAATAGTATAGTAGTTAATGCTTTTCTTAAGCTGTACTTATTAGAATGGATATGTATTAAAGCTCATAGATGAGCTTCCTTTTGTACTTAACTATTTATTAAATAAAGATTGTGTTTCCTTGTCATATATTTTAATAGATTACGCTTAGTTATTACACGCGTTAGTCAAGCTTGCTATAGATAATTAAGAAAGGTCCACTAATTAATAAGTAACAACTCTCGAGTACGATATCATGACTTAAGGATGAGGTTGTACTCAGGAGGATGCTACAACTTCTTTCTAACTATTCTTCATAAGAAGAACTATAATCTAATAAGAACTTATAAAGAAGATTTTTTACACGTATTAGTCAAGCTTACTATAGATAATTAAGAAAGGTCCACTAATTAATAAGAAACAACTCTCGAGTACGATATCATGACTTAAGGATGAGGTTGTACTCGGGAGGATGTTACAACTTCTTTCTAACTATTCTTCATAAGAAGAACTATAATCTAATAAGAAATTATAAAGAAGATTTTTACATGGATGAATCTGATTACAAGCTGTAATAGCTTTACAGAAGATAAAAGAAAATTTCTTTAGTGTTTCAGTACAAGGTAATGATCAAAAGTCTTGAGTTTTAAGCACACCATCTCCTTTTATACTTGATATTCATTTATGATTGTTGTCCTTGATCTATTTTTCTAGTGACACGTGTTGATATTCTTTTTGTGCATTGGAAATAAAGTCCAGAAGAGTAGCTTGGCATGTCAAAGTTGCTTTTGTAGTGGCAGAAGCCGTTGTCTAATAGTGATTTCTGAGTCCACCTTCAGAAATTACTTTTTGTTTTCTAAATGAGGTTTTTTAAATTTTTCTTCCAGAAGTTGGGACGGTTAACCATGTTGAAAAGTAAGATGTCACGTCAGTCCTTGACTGGGTTTGACTTTAATTTGAATTTTGAATTTTCTCTCCCATTTCTATAAAGTGAACCATTTACAGTAAATGTGCTTTCTGAAGTGTTCTTTCGGTTTCTAGACTTTCCTTTGATCTTCCTTGCTTCAATCAGAGCTAGTTGGTGGATGAACTAATACGATCATGATGATTGAAGATGGTAAACACTTCTTTCTTCAAAGTTGCATTGATATCTTCACTTGAACGATTCTTTCTGATGTTGTGGGTTACTTTTTGAAAATCTAAGTCTTAGTTTTTTGTTCTTGATAATTTCCTTTCATGCTCTCCCCATAACAACGCCCATTTCAAGGATTATTTTTCACTTCGTTTAAGTTCTAAAACTCTTTGAATGAGATTCAACATGTTTACACATGCTTTCGTGAAAATAAAATTTGTTCACGAAGTTGTTTGTTAATGAGAATGACGATATTTGTATACTCAAGAAACTCAAGCAAATAATTAGTCCATTTTCAAAATATTTTCACAAAATTGTCTTTGTTATCACTCAAAACATTAAGCACAACTGCTTTTTGAAGGGTTCTGGAGCTAACAATCATTACGCATGAAGGCTTAGCTCCTAGAGGAGAGGTTAAATGAAAATGACATCTTCTACCTCTTTTCACAGTTCGTGAATTAGTTTGTTTGTAAGGTATGTGGGTTTATCATTTTCATCTGATTTTTTAAGTTTGTGGTTTATGTCCTAATTCATGGATAATTATTATTTTTTCAATGATTTTTTTTTAGCATCAAAATAAAATGAGAATGACTCTATTAGAAGTTAAGGCTTGCCATTATTATTGAAAATTAGAATTAGAAAGTTGTAAATACGTGATATGAACTTATAAACTAGGTTTAAAATCTTGTATACCTGTGATAAAAATATTGTAAATCCTTGTAAAAATCTTATAAATTTGTTTTATACATTGATGATTATTTTTTTGTTTTACAATTTTTTAGCAAGAAAATAAACTCATAATGACTCTATTAGAAGTTTTGATTTGCTATTATTATTGGAAACTAGAGTTAGAGAGTTGTAAATGTGTGTTATAAACTTGTAAACCCGTGTTATACATGGATGATTATTTATTTTTGTATAATTTTTTCAACAATAAAATATTATGAGAATGACTCTATTAGAAATTGACATTTACTATTACTATTAGAAATTGGTGTTCAGTTAGAGGTTGATATTTGTTGTTATTATCGGAAACTGTAGTTAGAAAAAATGTAAATTCTTATTAGAAAATTGTAACCCATGTTAAAATATTGTAAACTTGTGAGAAAAAAAAACTTGTAAAACAACGTTAAAATCTTGTAAACCCCTATTAATAGCTTGTAAAGCCATGTTAATTAGTTATAAAATATGTAGAAATAATTTTAAATATGTTATAAATTCTTGCAAAGTAATGGTAGACAAATTGATGATCTGTTGGTTTATAACTTCAAACCCCTTGTAAACTAGTGTTTAAAATTTGTAAACTAGTGTATAAAAAATTGTTAACCAATGTGAAAATTTTGTAAACTCATGGTAAAAAATTGTAAAGTTTTTGTATATGCATTCAATGCTTGTTTGTTGAGATATGTTTGCATGACAACTATATTTTTCTTGAATTTTGAACTTTTATTTTTGTTGCATGTTTTTTATTATACTCAATTAGGAAAAAAAATGAAGGACTCAATGAATGTTGATGCAAATTTTCTTGTTGAAATTAAGATGGATCATCATGAAGGAAATTCTATGATGAACATGCTTATTACGGGATGATATTCAAATCAGATGAAAAAGTGAGAGTATTCTACAAAAAATTGTGCAAGCAAGATGGGTTTTGCATTCAAAGTTAGAAATTCAAGTAGGGATTCAGATGGAGAACACAATTACCTATTACTTTCATATTTACAGGAAGGAAGACATGCTTTCAAAATCCCTAAAGCATTGGGTCTTGTGCAGGATATATGGAATTTTAATACAAATTTTTTGGTTTGTGATATCATTTTTGGTGCTTTATTTGATGGCACAACAATGGAGTTGTTGAGAGAACATTAAGGAACATCATTATGTTTAATTGAAGCATTTGTGATTTTATATAACCCATGTGTGCCCTTAAATATACTACATGCAAATGGTCATGTATTTATTACATGTATAAGAATTTTATAAATAGTGAAATTTATTTTGGCCATAATATTTGTATATAAAGTGGTGGTTTGTTTGATTTCTCATGCTTGAATTTTTTTACTGATTCCTTGTATTACTATTATCTTTGGGCATTTATGCCTCAAATTGCATGTAAACAAGTGCAAAGTACAAGGAAACCAGTGATTTGAAGATTTGTAGGCCTAAAAGTCAAGTCTGTAATCACTAGTTTAGAGGTTTGTTAGTTGAGTTTACAAGTTCTGTACCAATGGTTTACATGTTTTTAAATACGGATTTATAGATTTTATATCCTGTTGATAGTTTTAGTACAAGTAAACCAATTACATGGAAAGTAAAGGTAAACTTATAAAACTTGAACTAAATACTTTAAAGCAAATTTTTAAAGAAATATTAAATACAATGTCAAACAATAACACGCATATAGTGAGACTTGATCTTATTAATTAGTAAGAATCTTTATCAGACTTGATCTTATTAATTATTAAATATATTATTTTTTCCTATACACAAAACATATTCACATATTGTCATCCCATATCCAAATATACACTAAGTAGGGATGATGGAGGTGCCTTTTTTCTCAATAGTGGAACTACTAATTAAGCATTTACACCATGCTATTGTGCCCCTAAAGAATCCACAACTTTCATCCTTGATCCTCTTAGGTTGATGTTCCTTCTTTTTCCTTCCGCTATTTGTCTTCTTCTCCATATTTTTGGGTCTAATGATTTCTTCTGTAGGTTTTATCTTCCCTACATTCCTAGACTTAGGAGGGCCATATCTAAAGTATAGAGCAAAAAACAAAAGAAACAATTAAGTTGTTGTATTAATATTTAATGTGGCAAAAAATTGTAAAGTAATGTACCTCTAGACCCTTCCAAAAATAGGTAAGCAAGTAGACACACTCTTGCAAACCATGTACAGATAAGTTGTAAACAACTTCAGGAAACTTCTAAATCATGTTAAAAAAAATTGTAAACTAGTACATAAATGCTTGAAAACGATGTCTATAAAAAATGTAAACTCATTCTGAAAATTTTAAAATAATTGAGAACAAATATTAAACAGATTCAGGATAAAATATATAACCATGCAGAAAAATTGTACGCTAGTACACAAAAACTTGTAATCCATGTCCATAAAACATGTAAACCAGTTCTAAAAAATTGTAAACTAATTGAGGATAGTTACTAAACAAGTTTAGGGAACTAACAGTATTACTTGTATTCCAATCCTTCAAAATCCTCTTTACATTACAAATTACAAGTATAACCATTGGAAATAATATCTCTGTATCTAATAATCAATATAGTAAACATGTAGTTTAAACTTCTACATTAACTTCATAAATCTGTAAACAAAGCGCACAAAAATCATATACAACTACTCAAAACTTGTAAACCATGTGAAAAAAAAAGGTGTAAACCTCTCCTTAAAAGCATGTAAACCATGTGAATTAATTTATAAACCTTATCTCAAAACTTACAAAACATTTGGAAAACCTCCTATAACCACTTGCCTATGTAAAATACTTCTATTCCAAACCTCAAAACAAAAAATAAAATAAAATAAAAGAAGTACCAATAAGTTCTAACCACATTTAATACCATAAAAAATAGGTTTCTTTTAATGTAGAATCTCATATAAAATCCTAAACCAAAAAGAACACTAAATATGCATTTGTAAAAGAGTGAACCATACACACCATTAACATGCAGTTGCAAGGATTACACACAACTTACATTGCAAATGCCACAAACGTAGAGGTAGTGAATGGAGTCCCGCATGGTGTCAAAGAAGAACACAACAAAGATGAAGAACACAAATAAGCCAACCTTACTAATGCGATGCTTGCAATAATGGTGGATGCTAGGCAACTCTGATGACCACGACTTCACTTTGTTCTTCAATGATTGAGATGGAAGAAACACGACACAAGTGCTAAATGAAGGAAATGACAGTTTTGGGTAGTGGGTTCTTTCAATCAATGAGAGCAGAAAGTGAGAGAGATAGAATGTGGGTGTGAATGGAAGAGATGGAAACTCCAGGCGATGAGTTGTTTTAGTAATTGAAAGTAGATAGTGGGAGGGGGAGAACATGGACGAGGTAGGGTTATTTGAGTGAGTTGGAGGGGTGGATTTCTATTTTAGAAAGTGGGAAGGAGAGATGGTAGGCGTGGGCATATGTGGTTTTTTCCCTTTAAATTGATTTAAAATTCATCCTCTCTTCCCATTTTGCCCTTCCGTATTTCATACCATCACTATACACTTTTTTTTGTCCTTTAGTGTGGTGTAAGTGTATGGTATAAGCGTGCTAGTATGCAATTATCATTTCTATAAAAGATATATAGACAATGGAGTAGAGTAATTATTTCACTCCACTTTGCTCTCCTCCACTCCATTCACTAAAAGTAAAGCCACATCTCAAATAAAATAAAAATTTAAGACAAAACTAAACAATCATCTGACTTTTGTAAATGTTAAAGAATTAACCTTTATTTTCGTACATCACTTTTGTTGTCTACCACTACTACTAGCTTCACGGTCTACTCCTACACTATTAGCTCCAGAACCCTTTTTAGAAAGTGTTATCACTTAGAGTTTTGAGTAACAACAAAACCAATTTCATTAAAATATTTTGTAGAAGGCCTAATCCATTACTTGAGTTTCTTGAGCAGTTCACATGACCATTTTTGTTGACATATAAGTTCCCTTAACAAGTTTTATTTTCACATTGTCATGTGTGAACATGTTTAATCTCATTCAAAGAGATTCAGAACTTAAATGAAGTGCAGAATAATCCTTGAAATAAATGTTAATATGTTTTACACATGAAGAAAGGATTTCCAAAGCAAGAAACCAAGTTTCAGATTTTCATAAAGTAGTTTTCATCTTTAAAATGTCATACGTAGTGAAGAAATCTAATATCCTCTTAAGCAAGTCATACTTACTGTCATAAATCATAATGACATAATTACCAACAAGCTTTGATTGAAGAAATGAAGATTAATAAGAAGACTAGAAACAAAATTAGCGCTTCAAAAAGCATGTTTACTCATAAATGTGCACATTCTACAAAAAGGGATAGAAAATTCAAATGTAGTTTCTGAAGATAGACTTAGAAACCCCATTTGACAACGGTTTCTACAACTATAAAAGTAACTTTGACACAGTCGAGCTAGTCTTCTAGACTACATTTCCAAGGCACAAAAAGAAGATCAACACATGTAACAAGGAAAACAGATCAAAGGGCAATGACCTAAAATTGAAGATCAAGTATAAAAGGAGATCATTGTTGGTAAAAGAGTGCACAAGAAGGGGGTTGAATCGTGCTTTTTGAAAACTTCTTTTTGACCTAAAACAATAATAAAACTATCAAGCCCATGGCTTGAAGAACAGTGGAATGATGGTTAGTAGATTCATAAAGTAAGTTTTTGATGCATGTTTAAATCATTTTTGGTTCATTAAAATAATTAGTGCATTAACTAAAGAGCTCGACAATGAAAATAAAAGTTTAGGGAAGAAAGAAATGAACACCAGAGTTTTTATACTAGTTCGGCCAAACTTACCTATATCCAGTACTCAACACATGTTGAGATTCCACTACCAACAACTTTCTCAACCTAAGAAAGTAAACGGATAGTCTTTACAATAGCCTTCCCAAGCTCTGACTTGCACAGTGGCCAACCCCAACTGTGACTTAACCAAGTAGTCTTGAACTAGCCTCTCCAAGCTGAACCGTGATAAGCAAATACCTTTGTTAACACGTTGCAAGTAGTTTTACCTTAGCCTCTCCAAGCTATGTCTCACATTGATCACTAATGGATCAAGGTTACAAAGGTTATGCGTTTGGGTTGCCACTTAAACTAATCTATACTCAGGTTTCCTTAAAGATGCTAGCTAATATAGATTGGGAAACTTAGAGCGACTTTTTTCTCTTATCTTTTCACATGAAGAACATACAAATACAAATACATTTTAAAACTGAGAAAGAAGATTTTTACACTTTGTGATTAATTACATAAATTGATGAACAGCACAGGAAGTGTGGAGAGATTTTTCCAGAGATTTTGTACTAAAGCTTTCAATTTTCTTATTGGTTTTCAAGCTTGGCATCTCCATTTATACAGGTCTATCTCTATGACCGTTGCCTCTTTGATCTAATCTCTAAGTGACATGTGTATTTAATTATATGTGCCTTGGAATGTTAGTCTAGAGAGGTAGGCTGACAACTTGTCCTATCGTTGCAGAAGCAGTTGTAATGTAGAGGTTTCTGAACTCCTTATTTTTCCTTTTACTTTTAGCCCATGGTTTCTGAACTCTAACTTCTAAGATCTTGAGTCATTTAGGCAAGAGAGATGATGTTCCAATTATAACACTGGATTTGATTTGAAATTTGAATTTCAAAACTCCCTTTATTTGTCCTCTACATTCTTTGCTCCACCCTTCAATGAGCTTTTTGACATTGTAATCAATCACATTGATTTGTCTCTGATCTTCTAGTCTTCAATCTTGATTGCTTGATGATGATTTCTTTGTGATTGTAGTGATTAATGACTAAGTAACACATTGCTCTTGGACATGAATTAATTTCTTCATCATGAGTGTTCTTTCTAATGTCCCGTGCTACTTTCTGAAGATCCTTTCCTTGGTTTCTTGATTTTTGACTTGATCAGCTTCAGTTTTCCAGCATTTATGCTTTCTATCCTCCAGATAATATTCACCTTTTAAGCTTAATTTCCTCTCTTGAGATAAACATGATTTCTCATGTGTTGTGAACTTATTCCCGATTCAAGTTTGCTTCAATGCCTTTGGTCTGTGAACATGAATACATTCTTTGCTTGAAATAACATTCACTTTCTGATTATTTTAATCTCTTCCCATGAGATATATATCTTGCTTACGCATGCACAGTGAAACTGTTATTCTTGCATTTAGTCCGTATCATGCCTTAATTTATATACACTTACTTCGCTCGACTTCATATTCACTTTCTAATTAATTCAATCTCTTTCCACAAGATATGGCATGCTTTCACATGCAGAGTGAAATATTAATCTTGCTTAGGTTTGTGTAATACAGACCAGATCTATCTGTTAAACTTTGTCAAGAAATTCAAGGTAGCCATTAGTCGTTCTTCAAAACATTTTCTCTAAATTGGCTTTGTTGTCATTCAAAACCTTTTAAGCTTTGTCCTTTCTGAGTACTTTCTGAAGGGTTCGGGAATTTACAATCATGTGCTTACAACTTAAGATTTTTTAGTTGATACGTTTGAAAATCTTTCAAGAACTAGAGAATCCTCATTCTTCTTCTATAAAATCATTACCACTTGTAATTAGTTTCTGCATTTGTGAAAATTTTCTTTCTAAGTTCTTATTGGATAACATTTTCTTTGTAGGAAGAATTGCTAGAAAGAAGCCATTCAACTTTTCAGGTCATACACTGTTTATTCTGAGAAAACTTAAGTGTTTGGTTTTTGAAGTGGAGCAACCTTAAAAAATATTTGTACACTGATCCAGTAGTGACCATTGTGAGTTTAGCTTAGAGAGGCTAGTCAAAGACTACTTGGAAGTGACAATAGCACCTGGTCACGTAAGATAGCTTGAGAAGGCTTGAAAGACTATCTAACTTTCTCAAGATTAAGAAAATGGTTGATTTAGTCGAACTCAATAGGTTGTTGAGAACTGGATGTAGGCAGGTTGACCGAACTAGTATAAAAATTCTCTGCATTGTATCTCTTTACTCCTTTAATTTCTCTTAAATTCTACTTTGTGTTTCTCTATAAAGCGTTTTAACTAGTTTTCTTATTTTGAACTTTGTTCAGAAAGTTACTTTCTAATATTCACTCTTAACTTTTCCTTGATATTCACTAACAACTTTCTTGATAGTTTTTGTTTAAGTTTCTAGAAATAGGAAAAAGAAAAATGGAAGCCCGATTCAAACCCCCTTCTCATGTACTTTTCAACCTATAATTGGCATCGTAGCTCAAGCCTTTAAGATGTTGAGCATTCTAATGAGTGTGAAGGTTAAAAGTATCGAGGATAAAGGGCACATACACTATAGAAGGGCACTGTATAAATAGACCACCAGGAGTGACTAATCAAAAGAAGAGAATGAAGGATCAGAAAACCAGGACAAGCTTGAAGATGTGGCCAACTTATGCTTCTTGGCTGGCTACACCTCAAAAAGAGAACCATAGGTAAAAACGTCTTCAGAATGTGATCGATCTTATGATGACCTATTGGCCTTGTATGATGAATTGTTTGAAAATCCTCATACCCTGTCTTCTCACTATCTCAACCTAAAAAAGAATTATCAAAAAATTGTTTTAGAACATGAAAAGTTCAAATCAGATGTTAAGAACCTAAGGGTTGAGAAAGAAGAAATAAAAGGAGAAAACAAGTTTTTAAATATAAAACAAGTTTTTGAAGTTACTGGCAAAGATCAAAAAGCTCAAAAAGTAATTTCTGAACTTGAGAGAACTTCAAAGCTTCTCAAATCTGACTTGGAAAATGTCACGACTTGACTTGGATCATGAATGGCATATGAGGAACCCATCCCACGTAAGCCTTATAATCGTTGAGTCGTACAATATACATATTTTATTCATAAAGACCATTTCAAATCAAAAGATAATTTGCACTTTCTATTCATAATAATCATAATTAGCCCTTTCTATTCACAAAGTATGCTGAGTTTCTCGATATACAAAGTAAACCATGAATGCTGAATCATGTAAATACAAAAAGAATCATGGCAATTCAAAAATTATGCCATGCATGTTCGAGACTCTGCTCACACTACCACTGGAGCACTCTACCAAAACAATTCACTTCACGGCAATGTGAAGCTCACCTAGAATAAAGGCTACTATTGCTAAGGAAGAGGAAGATATGAAGCTACAACTAAATCTGTGAGAAAAAAAGGAAAGCAGGGTAGGTGAGTTTATTATAAGACTCAGTGAGTGAATTCTCATCCACAACGATACATGGGACAAGAGGGAACTTATGTGATAATATTGCAACAATAATCGATTCAATTATAATACATAATAGCTACAAAAATCTTTAATGCATTAAATCATCTTAATCTCTCAAGAAATTATCAAAGAGAACAAACTATCCATAAACTATAAGATTGTACTTATTCCTTCATGAACAAGAGTTCCTACCTAAAATCTTAACGATCCCTTGTGAACTAATCTAACATGTGGATAAAACTACCCCTAGCAAGCCTTGGTATACCAAGGTTAACAATTTAACTATTGTTAATTTACAACTTTGTTTATCTTAGTAATTCTCTATTCTAAATCATACTGAATTCATAAAAGGGAGCTCTATGATTCTAAGTTCAACAAATCCTTATTCTCACATAATAACATAACCCTTCATTTTTCTTTTCATTAGCCATATTAGTTCTCATTGTCAAAGTCAAATCTAAGATCATAAATTTAAATCATGCAAAACATTTATAGAGCAATTATGGTTCCATGCATGTTTTAAAACTATAGATTTTCATGTATAATTTCAAAGAGAGCATTCCTAGCTATTTCACATTTTCCATAAAAATCCATATCATGTAAAAACTCATTTTTCAAATCTCTAAATACTCTATAATGCTAGAAAATAACTATATCATGACCAAAACAAGGCCATGAAATCAAACTCACTCACCTAGAGAGGTGGAATATAATGTACCAACACCAAGTTAGCTCTGAGGAGCTAGGATGGCACCAACATCTGCCAGAACATCCATAAACTCATCAATGATCTATAGTTACCTCTAGATTATCTTAAACCAATTCTAACAACATTGGAAGAACATGCCTACTTAAAAACAATAAGAGAACAAAGACACTCAAACAAAGAATATCGAAGAATGGGGAGACAGAAGGCATAATCTATTACCAAATACATACCTTGAAGCTTGGGGGAGGTAGATCTAGGTAGGGTTAAAAGTGGTGTTGGTAAAAGGATGCACAAAAAGAGGGGTTGAATCATGCTTTCTAAAGATGTTCTTGCAAATCTGAAACTTTTAGCAAAAAGATACTAACAAGCTTTTGGCTTGAAGTGCAGCAGAAATATAGTTAATAGTTTCAGAAAGTAGATCTTTGAAGCATAATAGTTATGATGCTACTTTAACATAACTTAATCAATAATTAACTTAAAGTGCATAACATAAAACTAAAAGATCAGGGAAGAGAGAATGAACACAAGAGTTTTTATACTGGTTCGACTAACTTGCCTACATCTAGTACTCAACACATGTTGAGATTTTACTAACAACACTTTCTCAACCAGAGAAAGTACAATAGATAGTCTTTACATTAGCCTTCCTAAGCTCTCACAGTGCATAGTGGACAACCCCAACCGTCACTAATCGAGTAGTTCTGAACCGGCCTTGCTAAGCTGAACCGAGTAATTTTGAACTAACTTCTTCAAGCTGAACCATGACCTACAAACAACTTCTACTGCCACGTTGTAAGTAGTCTTGAACCAACCTCTCCAAGCTGAACCGTGATAAGCAGATACCTCTACTATCACGTTACAAATAGTTTTACCTTAGCCTCTCCAAACTATGTCACACTCTGATCATTAACAGATCAAGGTTACAAAGGTTATGTGTTTGGGTTGCCACTCAAACTAACCTACACCCATGTTTCCTTAAGAATATTCGCTAACACAGACTTGGGAAATATGAGCGACTTCTTTCTCACATCTCTTCCTAAGAAGAGTATACAAATCATTACAGAACACAGAAAGAAGGTTTTTACACTTCAAGCTGATTGATTACATATTATAATGAATAACACATGAAGTGTAGAGAGATTTTTCTAGAGTTTTCACTCTTATGTCTTCAACTCTCTCATCAGTATTCATGTATGACATATCCATATATACAGGTCTTTCTTCATGACCGTTGCTTTTGATCAGATCTCCAAGTGACACGAGTAAATCATCAGTTATGTCTTGGAACGTTAGTTGAGAGAGGTAGGCTGACAGACTTGTCACATCGGTTACAGAAGCCACTGTATTTTAGAGATTTCTGATGTCCTCATTTTCTTTTTACTTTCTGATCATGATTTCTGAACTCCTTCTTCTAAAAGCTAGGATCATGAATCAATTAGGTAGAAGAGATGACGTACTAGCTATAACACTAGGTCTGATTTGATATTTGAATTTTGAAATTCAAATTTTCCCTTCATTTCCCTTAGCGTTTTGTGTTCTACAGTTAAGTGAGCTTTTTGATGGTGTATCAATCTCTTTAGTATTTCTTTGATCTTCCAGTCTTCAATCTTGGCTTTTTTATGATGATTTCTTTGCAATTGTAGTGATTGATGACTGAGTAACATGTTGCTCTTGGAGATGAGTTGACTTCTTCATCTTGAGTGTACTTTCTGATGTCCTATGCTACTTTCTGAAGATCCTTTCCTTGGTTTCTTGATCTTGACTTGATCTGCTTCAATCCTCAAGCATTTGCATATTCTTTACATGAGATAATGTTCACCTTTTTAAAATTTATCTCTTCCCTTGAGACAAAACATGATTTCTTATGTGTAGTGAAATTATTCTCAATTCAAGTATGCTTTTATGCTTTTGGTCTGTAAGCATGAATACGTGTTTTGCTTGAAATAACATTCACTTTCTTTTTAGCTTCATTTCTTCCCTTGAGATAAATTATGCTTGTGCATGCAAAGTGAAATATTATTCTTGCTTTACATTTGTATTATGCCTTAATCTGTCTACATGTACTTTGCTTGACATAATATTCATCTTCTATTTTGCTTAATCTCTTCCCATGAGAAAAACATGCTCACACATGCAAAGTGAAATATTAATCTTGCTCTAAGTCCTTGTAACTCAATGTAGCCATTAGTCATTCTTCAAAGTATTTTCTTTAAATTGGCTTTGTTGTCAATTAAAATGCTAAAGCTCATACTTTCTGAAGAGCTTTGGAGTTTACCAGTGTAGGTAGTGGAAGAGAGTTAAAGAAGAGAGGGTTTTGGTTTTGGGGAGAAAATCTTGAGTTTAGGTATATCAAAGGGGTAAGGTTTCATTTAAGTGAAACGACAACGTTTCGCACTATTTATAGGACCAGGGGCACTGCTATAGCAATCTGGGACTAGTAGAGTCCCAAAACTCTGCCAGCCCAACACTTTGAATGCTATAGCGATGGCAAGTTATCACTAAGCCTGTCACTAGATAACTTGGCCATTCATGCATCTAGGGCTTTCCAATAACATAGGTAATCCCCAAAGGATCCTAGGGCTATACAAAACTTAACTACAGACATGCATATTAGATTTATTATAGAAAATTTTGTTAAAGGCTCTAAAAATCTTAAATTGATGCTAGTCTAGGTAAAAAGCGCTTGAGAAGGGGGGTTGAATCGTGGTTCACTTATATTTTCTTCTTTTAATTCTGAAAACTTAAACACAATACCATCAAGAGTTGAGCTTGAAGTGCAATGACAATACAACTAGGTACTTCAAAAGGTAACTTTCTAAACCATAACGTTAGTAATAGAAGAGCAAATAAGATAGACTTTAAGCAGATATTAAAAACTAAACATAGAGCAATGAATGTAAAAGAGATGGGGAAGAGGAAGATACTGTACAATTATTTTTATACTGGTTTGACCAATCTACCTATATCTAGTTCTCAACCATTGCTGAGTTTCACTAAACCTTTCTCAACTCGAGAAAGAAAAAATGGATAGTCTTTGCAATAGCCTTCCTAAGCTCTTCTATGTGACCAGTGGATAACCCCTGCTATCACAAACTAAGTAGTTATTCACCAAATTTTTCCAGCTGAACCTATGACCAACAAGCACACTCTGTTGTCACAGCTTGAGTAGTCTTTTACCAGCCTCTTCAAGCTAAATCGTGACCAATAGAACACTTGTACTATCACGTTGCAAGTAGTTTTTGACTAGTCTCTCCAAACTAACTCACACTGATCACTACTAGATCGAGGATACAAAGGTTTGTGTTTAGATTTTTAATTCAAACTAACCTGCACTCAAATTTCCATAAAGTATACAATAAATGACCTGAGAAAAACTTAGATGACTTCTTTCTAATGATTCTTTCTAGGAAAAATGCATATATCTATTAAGAACATAGAAAGAGGATTTTTACAACCAAAGAAACTGATTACAAGATGTAATGAACTTTACAAGAGATGAGGAGAAATTTTTTCAGAGTCTCAGCCCTTGTGTAACATCAAGATCTTTTTTTTTTCTTTATATTTTTTTTCTTTATTTAAAGTACATTATCTCTATATATAGATGGTCTTCATTTATGATCATTGCCCTTGATCAATTCTCCAAGTGACACATGTTGATTATATGTTTGTGTCTTGGAAAGTAGTCTAGAAAACTAGCTTGTCTTTTGTCAAATATGTTGTAGAAGTCATCGTGAGATAGAGGTTTATGAGATCCCTTTAGAAACTGCTTTCACTTTCTGAATGAAATTTCTAAACTCTTCATTCTAAAAGCTAGGATAATTGACCAAGTTGGCAAAAGAGATCACACGCCAGTCTGTAACTGAGTTTGACTTTAAATCAAAACTTCAAATTTCCCCATTTTATTGTAGAGTGCATTGTTTCACTGTAGAGTGAACTTTCTGAAGTGTGGTATCAAGTCCTTGGTGAAAGAATGATCCTCCAGTCTTTAATCAGAGTATGTATATGATTAATTTCATTGCAATGATAATGATTGAAGGTTGTAGAACATCTATGTTTTAGATTTGGTTTAACATCTTCATTTTATATGCACTTTTTGAAGACACATTCTACTTTGTGAAGATCTAAGCCTTAGTTTTTGGTTCATGATTGATTTTCTTCAATCCGTTAAGTATGTATACGTACTTTGCACGATTTATTATTAACTTCTATTAAGTTCCTCTCTCTTTAAATGAGACAAAACATATTTCCACATGTAAAGTGAAATTATTTTCGATTCAAGAATGTGTTATACAATCCGGAAGTGTAACATTCTAATTTTTAACCCAATATTCCTAGAACATATTTAGGTTATCCGTTAGGTTATTACCTCTTAGTCTCATTTTTTCTTTTTAAATAACTTAGCAGAAAATATGGGTACATTTTTTTTTAAAAATATAAAACAAAGTGAGAGCTGCGTGAAACTTAGACAAGCGTTGAAAATAAAGCATCATTCAAATATAAAGAAAAGCACAAGATGAACATCAAATAATTTCATCACAATAGACAATAACATACCAAGATAGTACTTCATTAATATTAATAATATGCCCACCCGAAGACGGGACTTAATTTGATACAAGGTAGTGCAAATACATCATGAAAGGAAATACAACATAAACTAAAATGCAAGGAAAACGTGAAAAGATAACACCTCTACCCTAGTGCAACTAAGGTGGATAACCTTATAACAAGAAGGTTTATCCCTACAATGTGTGGTGTGTGTGCACTAACTCTCCTCAAAAGACCCTACTAACGGTGGCGATGATCCTCGGACGACGGGGGTGTGTACCCAGCAAACTGCTCGAGCTCCTTCTGCATAAGCCAGCGGAGTGCAGAACGAATATGTGACGGCTGAATGTGAGCTCCACGGTGGGGGCACATCTCGGCTCTCCTCGCCAATCTAGGCTGCATCACTTTAGCCTTATTCCCCTCTCACACGAATCGGGGAGTGGGGGCAGAACTCTCACTATACATATGCGTTGGCAGATCCTCCGAGGGGTCATCCTCTGAATGCTGCGAGTGAGGCACCTAGTCCGAGTGATCATGAGCAGCTGATCCAGCAGTGTAAGTATGCATAACCTGCTCGTTATGCATCCGTGCGCACTCGAAGACCATGTCGTCACCATAAGGAGATGTGGAAAAGAAGCAGTAGCTATGGACAGGGTGCGTGAAGGGACGTCCTACGTACATGAAGACTCGAACGACATATCATCCCTTAAAATGGTATGATCCGTGCTTCGAATCAAAGTGCACCTCCCATATGGGAGTGTCGATGAAAACCACGAATGTCGCCATGCTCTGAAGATGTGACGGGAGAGAAAGAGAGAAAGAAAAAGGAGTGAGAATCTTGCTAAAGAATCTCAGTAGAGTAACTCCTATCTACGGTTTCATCATTCACATCTTCAGGAACCTTGGTTTTATTATAAAGAAGTGCATATAAGGTTCATTATTAAATTTATAAGTGCAATTATCCAAGATTCGTTCCTTTTAGCATGAATCTTAATGCATGAATGCAACATAGCAACTCATGAATGCATGAATATACATTATGCAACCAGCAATCAATCATAACATCAGAAACAACTTGTAAGTGGCATATAGTGGCATATAAACTCTTCAAGTAAAACTTTTCTCTTATCTTAACTCATGACTTAAAAACTCATGCTTAAGCATCATGGCCCACTCTAAAACATCTAGGTTATGAGTTCATACCTCAACTAGTCGTCACTAGTTCTTACTTATCCTCTTAACAAGCGAAATCATAAAAATATAATCCTGACTACTAGAGTACGGGCTAGGGAGCTTAAGGATCACCTCTCTTAGAATTATTTCCTTCTTTGAAATGCTCTATTGGCATCTAGTGCACAGCAAATTGTCCACTTTGGTACGCTGCATCCACTCATAACCTCATGGTTTTGCCTCCTCCCCACCTGAGCGGGAGAAGTACCTCTCAGTGCTACATCACATAAGGATTCAGTTCCTGGGGATGCTTGGCCGAACCGGTCTCACCCAGGACTTTATCTCATATACTTTTTCAAAAACATTCTCAAGTATTGATTTAATGAAAATTCGGCAGCATAACAACTGTGTATCGAATTTCCTTCAAATCTACTTTATGCCACAATAACTCATAATACATGTGCTATCACATTCAATCTCCATCATCATAGTAAACTTAAATTCACATAATCATACTCATCAAAACACATGCATTATTACCACATACTTGAAATAATAAACTCAAAGCATCAAGGTCTCTTAATGTTTTATGCTCTGATCCTTAGAGCCTTTAAACTTGAAATCTAAGTTCTCTGTCATCACAACTTAACCTCTCGGGTACCTATAGGTTCATAACTAAGTAATCCTCACTCAATTCTATGATCATAAGTAATTCTAAACCTCAAGAATGCAGAATCCATATTTCACTAATTACGGATACTTTGGAGTCACGTTTTTTACCCTTTCTAAGTTCGGTCTTTTCCTAAAATACTAGGATCAAGTCCCAAACCAATTATGAGTATTTCCTACACATTTAAACTAATTATAAACCATTATGTACTAATATTACCCTTGCTGGACAAAATCCATGAAATTCTTATTTCTAAGGGATCTAGAACTTGCTTTTTAATTCTTTTCTAGTTTCTAACTTGTCTTAACTTTCTCAAATTTATTCCAACATCAAATATACATGAAGATACACATTCTAACATAATTAAAACATCATCATATAGTGGGCGACCAAGCAAGGGAGAACCGAATTCAAAATCATCATATAATGCATAGAACTTTATTTCTAAAACACATAAATTGCTAGTTTCTCTTGCAACCGTTTTAGGACTTCAAAAACTCCTTTGAAAATAACTGATTTCATTAGAATCATCATAAAACATATAAGGAAAGTGGCTATTTCAAAATGAACTCAAGAGAGATTTAAATCATAAAACCTTGCTCAAAACAATTCTTGAGATCATCTAAACTTAGGAAAATTATGAAACAAGGGTTTTAGCACTTGTGAGTAGATGAATCTTACTCTAAGATTCATTATCATCACAAGGCCAAAAATCAAGTGAGTAAACACATATATTTCCAAACTTTGTTTGAGATAATAATGAGCAAGTCTTTGAGCTCTAAATTTCTTATGTGATGACATAAATATAAATATGCAATGCACTTTCGTTTTACTCTTTATTAGGAGGTGAGAGCTTAAAATAAATATGCTATGTGCATCCATTATTATCTTAGAAATTTAGTGAGGACATAAACATAAACATAAGGACGCAAGTTCATTCTTTAATCTTGAGCATTTAGTGATGACATAAAAATAAACATGGATGCAAGTTCTTTTTATCTTAACTTAGAGCTCATACAAGACTTTAGAGAAACATAATGTCAACTCAACACTTATCTCCAACAAACAAAGTAAGCTTTAGAGTTCTTGAACCAAGGTTTCAAGGAAACTACATGGCTCTTGAACATCATCATCAAGCTTCAAGGAAATGAACTTAAAAGAAAGTAAAACCATAAAGGAAATGAGAACAAGGCCGAAAGCAAAAAGGAAAGGAAACAAAAAAAAAGTCGAAATCACAAAGGAAAGGAATGTACACCATGTTCTTTATTATGTACCCAAAACCCCTATCTAGAGCGAACTCTAGAACATGTCAACCAACTTTAAGGTTGACAAGGGTAGGCCTTGGGTTTATTGAAATCCTTGGTTATTTTCTTAAGTTGAAAACATTAGTGAGCTAAGTAGTATAGATAGAACTTCAAAGAAAGAAAACCTCAAGCTTTAGAGGCCTTTTTGAGATGAAGACAAGGTTATCATCTAGAGGCACTCATCATCAAGCCGTCATGAAGAATAACAAGGCCTTGAGACCGAAAATAAAAAGAAAAGATGAAGAGGAAACCGAAAAGGGAACCAAGAGAAATAGCATTTTCTTTCAAAAACAAAACACTTTTGAGTAAAGCAAAAACTTTAAAGCAACTTCCTACCAAGTATAAAGACAAAGGCTTGGTCTTTGAGATGAGAATGAAAGGAAAAACTCCTCTTAAGGTGATGATGAGGTTTCGGCATTGAGGAATGAAAAAGGAAAGGAAATGTGTTTTGGATGAGTTTGTGTTTGAGGATAAAGGTTTAACTGTTTAGAAGATGATTCAAGGTGGTGGTGTGGTGGTTTGAGGTTGTGATTCAAAGAGGAGATAAAGAAAATGAAGATGAAGAAGAAGGTTTCTTGGAACTTGAGAGAAAAAGAAAGAACACACAAGAATGCTAAGAAATTCTAAACTTGGCAAATGAACAAAAGTGATACAAGTTCATTCATGGTAGCTATTTATAGAAAATCAAAACAATGAGGGTGCACAAAGGGGAGAGGTGGCCGTGTGGTTTCATGAAGGGAGGGAGAGAAAATATCTCTTACAAGTTGTCATTCAAAGTATGGTTGAAGGTATGATAGGCATGGGCTTAAGCATGGTTTCAAGCATGGTCTTTGAGGTGTTTTCTTTTTAAATTTGAATTGAAATAAATCATCTAGAAGGGAGGAGGAGGGCCGACGGTTTCATCAAGGTTTTTGGGGGGAAAATATCTCCCAAAAGTTGTCATGCAAGGCATGGATGAAAGCATGGTGTATATTGTAACACCCTAAATCTTAACCCAAGACTACTAGTATGTACTTAGGTTAATCTTTAGAATATTACCTCTTGGCCTCATCTTTTACTTAGAAAATACTTAGCGAAAATATGGGTAAAACTTTTCTTTTTGGAATTAAAATTAAAGCGAGAGCCACGCACGAATCTTTAAGAGGAAGCATAATGAAACATATAAGCAAGCATAAAGAAACACATCATCATATCATGGGAACATCAACTGAACATAGAGATATATATATATATATATATATATAACGTGCCTACCCAAAGGGCAGGACTATTTGATACATCAGGGAACAGAATACAACTGAAGAACAAATACACGGAAATCATAAAAAGCAAATACAAGAGAAACAACACCCATACCCATGTGCACTTAGAGTAGACAACCTCATATACAAAAGAAGGCTTGTCCTCAACTATGTGGCGTGTGTGCACTAACTGCTACCCCTCCTATGTCTACTCCTGCTGATCCGAGTACTGTGGAGTCGAGTCGATCCACTGACGAATCTCGACGGGAGTGGTCGAGCGCATCATTAGGGCATGTCCACCGCGGCAAGGGCGCATAGATGGCCGACGAGTCAACCTTGGCTGGACCACCGTCTCCTCACTCCCAGCCCTCATCGGTGGGGCAGCAGGACTGGAGCTCCAACTGTACATGTGTGATGGCGGGTCCTCGGATGGGTCCGTCTCCGAGTACTGGGTACGAGGCACATACTTTGGGTAGTCGCGTACCGCTGATGTCTCGGGCTCCATGCGGAGAATCTGCTCATCGTGTGGTCTAGCTCGCTCAAAAATCCCGTTATGATGATAAGGAACAGTAGGGGTAAAATGGTAACTCGGGACTGGATGCGCGAAGGGTCGTCCCATAAACATGAACACTCTAACTGTGCAGCGACCCTCAAAATGGTATGACCCGAGTGCCGGGTCATGGTGTAGCTCACATACCGGGGTGTCGATGAAGAGTACGAATGTCGCCATCTGAAGATATGACGGAAGAAAAAAGAAAGGGAATGAGAATCTTTCTAAAAGAATTCTCAGTAGGGTTATCCCCACCTAGGTGACATCGTCACATCCTCAGGAACCTTGGGTTTATTTCTAAAAAGGTGTGCATGCATATAAATTCCTTTTAAGTTAGTTTTCCAAAGTGTTATTTATCCAAGGTCCATCATATTTTACAATGCGTCTTATAACTAAGCATAAAATATACTAATTATATGAATGCATCATAAAGGTAAACCAAACAATAGAACAACTAAGAAACATTATGACATTGGCATAAGTATAGTATATGTGACATTGTTAACTTTAACTTTCGTCTCATGGGGCCGCCCTAAAACATCTCTAGGTTATGAGCTCATACCTTAACTAGTCGTCACTAGTTCTTACTTATCCTATGATAAGCATAACATATACATAATCCCGACTTAATAGTGCGGGCTAGGGGGCAATTAAGGATCACCTCTCTTAGGGTCATTTCCTCTTTGAAACGCTCTACTAGCAACTAGTGCATCGTAGTTTTGTCCGCTTTGGCAAGCTCTATGTCAATACCCTCACGGATTTGTTTTCTTGGGGGTGCTCGGCTAAACCGGTGACACCTAAGAAGGCGTCTCAGTATTGTGTCACATTTAAATTCTCATAAAGTGTTAATTCATAGATACATCATTATTCATTACATAAATCTTTTTCATAGCATATACATCATCACATGAAACTTTCTTCATAATGTATACATAAAACTACAGCATATACATTATCACATAATCACACCTTAGACAATCATACATACAAACTCCCAAGCTTATTATGTTATGAAACTATAGTATGTTATGCTTTGGTTCTTTTTGAGTCTTAAACTTGTAGATTAATTGTTCTAGTATTATTCTTAACCTCTCACACACCTATAGGTTCACAACTAATAAGTTTTACTAATTTTCATGCTCGAGGACCTATCCAAATAGCACTATGCAGATTTGGATAGCTTTATATTTGTGTGATTACGGGGTTCTAGAAATTACGGTTTAGACCCTTAAAGTCTTTAACTCACATTCTAAGTTGTTGATCATCAAAAACCTAGTCTCTTGGGAACCTATGAGGTTATAACTAAGTATTTCTCACCTCACACTATGGTCAAGAACATCTCTAAACCTCAAGGATGCAGAATTTGAAATCCTAACTTTACGGGTACCTAGAAGTCACAACAATGACCCTTTCTAAGTTTAGTTTGCTCCTAAGGCTTCAAGATTAAGTCCTAAACCAATTATGAGTCATTCCTACAAATTTAAACTAATTTAAAACCATGATTATTAAATCTAAACCTTGCTGGATGGAATCCAGAAAATTACATAATTAACGGATCTAGAACTCAAATTAATTCTTTTCTAGTTCCTAACTTATCCTATCTTTCACATGTGAGCCTTAACATTATTTTTACTCAAACATAGGCACATTATCATCATTAAAACAGCACATACAGTGGCAGTAAAGAGCAAGGAAGAACCGAAAATATTCTTCTCCATAAAAGGCATAAAACATAATTTCTAAAGCTCATAAAATACTAGTTTCTCTTAGAACTCTTTCTAAACTTTCAAAACTCATTTATAAACAATTTTAACATCTAAAGTTATAAAAGTATTTAAGAGGGCAGTGACCAATTTATCTTTATCTCAAGAGGTCCTAAATTCATAAAACTTAGTTCTATGCATTCCTTAAACTTATGTAAGCTTGGAAAAATTATAAAACGTAGTCTCAAATACTTAGAAACTTCAAGACCTCTTGGGGCCGAAATATGAACCAAGGAAAATACATATTGTTAGACCTTTGTTGAGACAACAATGGGCAAGTCTTTGAGCTCTAGGTTCATTTAGATGATGACATAAAAATAAACATACTTATGCACTTATTTTAGGTTTCATTAGAAAGTAAAGTGATAGCACAAAGTAAATATGAATGCAACTCATTATTATCTTGGTATTAAGTGAGAGCTTGAAATATAAACATGATAATGCATAGCTTGAAATATAAACATGATAACGCAAGTTCATTCATTATCTTGGTAGTTAGTGATAGCAAGGAAGTAAACATGATACGCAAAGCATAAAGTAAACATGATGCAAGGTTCATTTTATGATTAACTAGAGCTCATTTAAGACTTTAACAAGATAACAACCCAATACAATATCTCAAAGATCACAACACAAAAACCGAAAGTCATATAAAAGAGAAAGAAAGTGAAACTACGTCAAGTTCTTTATTAAATACCCAAAACCCCTATCTAGAGAAAAATCTCTAGAACGTGCCGGCCAACTTGAAGGTTGACAAGGGTAGGCTTGGGCTTTTAGAAATCCTTAGATTAATTTTCTTAAGTTGAAAAACCATGTGAGCTAGATATCATATAGATGAAGTTACAAGAAAAGGAAAACTCAAGCTTTAGAGGTTTCTTTGAGATGAACACAATGTCATCATCTAGAAACTCTCATCATCAAGCTATCATGCTCATAATAGGGCCTAGAGGCCGAAATGAAAAGAAAAGGAAAAACAAAGGAAAGTTCAAAAAGAATCCAAGAGGAAACTAGAGAAAAACACTTTCTTGAGCAAAACAAAGTTTGGAAACAAATCCCTACCTTGTGATGAAGGTAAAAGCTTGGACTTGAAGATGGAAATGAGATGAGCAACACCTCCTAGGATGGTGGTGATGATTTGGCCAAAGAGGAAGGAAAAGAAAGGAAATGTGTTTTGGGTGAAGTTGTATTTGAGGTGTGGTGTTTGAGAGGTTTGATGATAGTTCAAGACTTTGGGGTGGTGTTTGATGGTTGAGAGATGATGATGAGATGAAGAGATGAAAAAGATGAAGATGAAAAGAAAGGTAGAACACTCTTGAAACTTTGAGAGAAAAGAAAAACTTAGCAAGACAACTCTAAAACTCTAAACTTAGCAAATGCTTCAAGGTGCAACAAGGCTATCACAAGCATCCTATTTATAGAAAGACAAAGCCATGGAGCTCACCAAAGGGAGGGAATGGCCATAGCAAATGGAGGGAAAAGGGAGAGGAAAATATCTCCTTGATTGTGTCATAGAAGCATGGTTTGAAGTATGGAAGCTATGCTACAAAGTATGGCTTGATATGAGTTAATTTCCTATCAAATTTTTATGAAATTAGGCTTCTAGAAACAATGCATGGCTGGAACTTTTCCAGCCACAAATAAATAGAGAAAATGAGCTATTTTAATTAGTTATTTACTTGGAAAATCAAGCTTGATTGAAAGTTATGACAAGGTATAGTGTATGTGACTTGAGGTATGGCCTTGGAGTGTTGAAAAATTGAACATGTGATGCATATGGGGAGGGTGAGGCTTCGGCCAGGGCTGGACAGCAGAGTGGGGGTGAGTTTTGACCATTTAATTGTGTGTTAATGGTAGGTTTAGAGGTGTATTAGCTTAGGTACAAGGTTAGGAATGATTAAGCTTAAGTTTAGGTAACTAAGAATGTGATTTAGGGAGTTTATGACAAGTTTAGGACTGCTCATACATCATTAAAGAATTTAAAACTCATTTGTGAATAAACAATGTGTAACACAATTCCATAATTTAAGGAATTGGAAAGAGAAAACACTATTCAAGATTCTATGACTAGGTGTCTTGAAATTAAATATGATTTTAGGTTGTAATTAAGCACTTTTTGGTTCTAATCAACTTTAATAAATTATTTTGACTCAAGATTAATTAAGGAAATTAATTAACCTTCGATTAGAGCCTAATATTGCTTAGGTTTGCTTAATCACGCGATTAAGCGTAAAAACACGAAACTAGGGGTAAAACCGTAATTTTGCACTAATTTTGCCCGGGACTTCTAAAATTAAAACTGAGGTCATAGAATACATAAAAACACCTTTTAAAACCATCTGGAGAAGTTTCGGGTTCATCCGGCACTTGCAAACGGGTAAAACACCACAAGGGCATTTTGGTCATTTTGACCCGAAAACTCGAAAAACGAGATTTTCGATCCCGGGAAGGTACACAAGTTATCTAATCCCCTTCCAACATTGAGTTTGCCCTTCGAGTACTGCCGAACCAGCTTTCCTCGAATTCCGGGCTAAAAATGACCTCAGGGGCATTTTGGTCATTTTCACTCTAATAGAAAAATCGAGGCGTTACATATGTGACTCAAAGTATGGTTCAAGGTGAGGTGTAAGCATGGTGGAAGCATGGTTATGAAGTGTAAAACAATTCCAACATGTGCGAAATGAGGGGGAGGGGTTCGGCTAGCCCATGACATCCCATGGGGAGAGAAAATTGTTTCATCTAAATGTGTGTTAATGATGTGTTTAGGTGTAATTTAGATTAGGTTTAAGGTTAGGAGTTACTAAGCAAGTGTTTAGGTAATTAAGAAGGTAATTAGGAATTTTATGACATGATTAGGGAGTGCTCATACACAATTAGAGAGATTTAAATTCATTTTATACATAAACAATTGTAAACACAATTCCTTAAATTAAGGAATTGGAGAGAGAAAATACTATTCAAGATTCCATGACTAGGAATCTTGAATTTGAAAGAGATTTAAGTTTAATCTAAGCAATTTTATGTTCTAATTAACCTTAATAAATTATTTTGACCCTAGATTAATTAAGGAATTAATTAATATTCAATTAGAGCCTAATATTGCTTAGTTTTGCTTAATCACATGATTAAGCTTAAAAACACTATACTAGGGGCAAAATCGTAATTTTGCACAAAAATTGCCCGGGACCATCGGGACTTAAACTAATGTCACAAAATGCATAAAAACACTGTTTAAAACCATCTGGACAAGTTTCGGGCTCATTCGGCACTCGTACCCGTGTAAAACACAATAGGGGTATTTTGGTCATTTTGACCTGAAACCTCAAAAACGAGATTTTCAATCCCAGAACTATTCAAAGGTCATTTAATCCCTTTCCAACATTGAGTTAGCCCTTCGAGGATTGCTAGGTCGGCTATCCTCGAATTCCGGACCGAAAATGACCTCAGGGGCATTTCAGTCATTTTTACTCATACAGAAAATCGGGGCGTTTCAAGAAGAGCTTGTTTGCTATTTCAATAAACTCAAGGAAAGATGTTAGTCATTCTTCAAAGTATTTTCTCTAAATTAATTGTGTCAACACTCAAAACATATTGCAATGTCGATTTCTATAGAGTTCTGGAGCTAATAGCTTGATGGTTAAAGACTATACTTTTAGAAAGCATGATTAGGATATGAGAGTGAATATATGAGAAAGGCAAAGCATCTAATCAAAGAATAAAGATTAAGATATCTTGTAATTTCTACCAAAAAAAGGACGCCCACCAAACGAATGTTTTATGAGAAGAAAAATAGTAAAATAGGTTGGGAAACCTCCTTAAAGAAAACTAACCTAAAAGAACCCAAGAAAGTCTGGATACCTAATGTAACACCCTAATTCTTAACCCAACTTTCTAGAACGCATTAGGTTAATCATTAGGTTATTACCTGTAACACCCTAATTTTTAACCCAATACTCTAGAACATATTAGGCTAATCATTAGGTTATTACTTCTTAGTCTCATCTTTTTATTAAAATACTTAGCGGAAATTACGGGTAAATTTTTCTTTTTGAAAACATAAAACAAAGTGAGAGCCGCGAACTTAACTAGTCAAACAACAGAAACATAAAGCATGCGTAACAATTATCAGAAATCATAAAGTAAAGCATATAACCAAAGAACAACAATCATGATAACAAAGGACACATTCCATTAATAACATAATTAAGGTACATAAGTAGTCATACCCTTGTAGAGACGGGCAGAGCTTGTAATACAGCGGAAAAGGAAATACAATAGAAAACAAGAAAGCAGAAATAAACCATAACTACCCCAGTGCACCTATGGTGAATAACCTCATAAACAAAAGAAGGTTTTATCCACTCTACATGTGGTGTGTGCACTAAGCCTCCCCTACGACGTCAACTACTGGAATCCGAGAAACGGTGGAGTGTAACCGATCCATGGATGCAGAGCAGCAGGAGTAGAAACACGTGAAAACTGAGCGTGGGCTTCTCGATAGGGGCACCTCTCGGCTCACCTAGCCAGCCTCGGCTGTGTAACAGTCTCCTCGCTCACGTCCCGCACGAACTGACGTGTAGGAGCAGAACTCTCACTATACATGTGCGTTGGCGGGTCCTCGGACGGGTCGTCCTCCGAACTCGAGGATTGAGGCACGTAGTCCTAGAAGTCTCGAGGCATCGAACCACCAGTATACATTCACAAAATCCTCTCGTCTCGCGTCTGGGCGCAGTAAAAAACTATCGCGTCGTCGTAAGATGACATCGGGGAGAAACGGTGGCTCTGTACAGGATGTGCAAAAGGGTGTCCAAGGAACATGAAGACTCGCACGGTACACTGCCCCTCAAAATGATATGACCCGTGGTCCGAGTCATAGTGGACCTCCCAAGTAGGCGTGTCAATGAAAACCACCAACGTCGTCATCTGTCTCTGAAGATGTGACGGAAGAAAGAAGAGAGAGGAGTGAGAATTCTTGCTAAAGAATCTCAGTAGGAGTCTCCTATCCTAGGGTTACATCGTTCACATCCTCAGGAACCTTGGGTTTAATTATAAAATAGTGATCATGCATCTATGGTTCAATTTAGGGTTTCTCAAACTAATTATCCAAGGTCCATTCCTTTTAGCATGCATCTTGATGTTATGAGTGCAACATAGTATATCATGGGTGCATGTCAATACTTAGGCATATAAAACAACACATCAAAGCACATAAACATAAATCATGTGGCATAAGGGCTTATAACTTTCAAATAAGATCATTCCTCAACCTCGTGACATCAATCATGGTACTTTAGCATATAAGCCACCCTAAAAATAACTAGGTTATGAGCTTATACCTCAGCTAGTCGTCACTAGCTCTTGCTTATTATCTTGAAAAAGCGAAACATAAATAATAATCCCGACTTGCAAGTACGGGTAGGGTGCAGGGATCATCTCTCTCTGGGATTACCCTCTTTGAAAAGCTTTGCGGGCATTAAGCCACAGCAATTTGTCCACTTTGGTAGGCTGCATCTACTCATACCCTCACGTATTTGTCTCCCCTAGGGGTGCTCGGCTGAACTGGTGTCACCCAGGCGAGCGCGTTTCAGTGCTTTGTCACATAAAAAATCTCCTGGGGGTTCTCGGCCGAACCAGTGTCACCCAGGGTTTTCAACTCATATGGTACTCATAAACATTTCTTTAACCCTTTAAGGTTTGATGGAAATTCGGCAGCATAACAGCTGTTAAACCAAATTTCCTTCAAACTACCACAAGCAAAATCACATAACAAGTTCTCATGAAATCTCATGCTATGATAAATTTTAACATTTTCATCAATCATTTTCTCATGCATCAAGCACATCTCATCATATCATTGCATCATACAACACATCATAGCATTAACAACTTCTTAGTGTCTTATGCATTGACCCTTAAGGTCCTCAACTCACATTCTAAGTTATATATCATCAAACCTAATCTCTCGGGAACTTATAAGGTCATAACTAAGTATTTCTCACCTCACACTATGGTCAAGAACATCTCTAAACCTCAAGGATGCAGAATTCATAATCCTAACTTTACGGGTACCTAGGAGTCACAACAATGACACTTTCTAAGTCTGGTTTGCTCCTAAGACATCAAGATCAAGTCCTAAACCATTTATGAGTCATTCCTACACATTTAAACTAATTTAAATCCATGATTAGCATTACTAACCCTTGCTGGACAGAATCTAGAAAATTCAAATATTAAAGGATCTAGAACTTTCAAATTAATTCTTTTCTAGCTTCTAACTTCTCTTATCTTTCACATATGAGCTTTACCATTAATTATACTTAAACATAGGCATATTATCACCATTAAAACAGTTCATACAGTGGCAAATAATAGCAAGGCAAAACCGAAACAACCATTCTCCATAAAGGCACAAAACACAATTTCTAAAGCACATAAAATACTAGTTTCTCTTGGAACTTTTTTAAAACTTTCAAAACACATTTCTAAACATTTTTATCATATAAAATCATAAAAATATTTATGAGGGCAGTGACTAAATCAACTTTGTCTTAAGAGGTCCTAAATTCATAAAACTTAGTGCTATGCATCCCTTAAACTCATAAAAGCTTAGAAAAATTATAAAACATAGTTTTCAATGCTTGTAACCAAACAAACCCTTAGAGGCCAAATGCTTAAGCCAAGGAAATAAATATTTTTAGACCTTTGTTTGAGACAACAATGGGCAAGTCTTTGAGCTCTAGGTTCATTTAAGTGACGACATAAAGATAAATATGCTTATGCACTTATTTTAGGTTCCATTAGAAAGTAAAGTGATAACATAAATAAACATGAGATGCAACTCATTATTATCTTGATATTAAGTGAGAACTTGAAATATAAACATGATAATGCATAGCTTGAAATATAAACATGATAATGCAAGTTTCTTTATTATCTTGGTACTTAGTGATAGCAAAGGAAGTCAACATGATGTGCAAAGCATAAAATAAACATGATGCAAGGTTCATTTTATGGTTAGCTAGAGCTCATCCAAGACTTTAATAAAATAACAACCCAACATATATCTCATTACAAAGAGAGCTCTAGAGTTCTTGAACCAAGTTCTCAAAGGAACTATGAGGTTCTTGAACATCATCATCAAGCTCAAAAAAAACAAACTTTCTAAACAAACAAAACCTCAAAGATAAAAAAGAAAATGGAAAACTAAAATGTTAAAGAAAAGGAAACAAAGAAACCGAACTCCAAAATAGCAAGAAAAGAAAAGGTGTTCTTGAGTAAAAATCATGTTTGAGTTAGAAAATGAAGTTGAAACTCAAGGAAAGTAAAACCTCAAGCTCTAGAGGTTCCTTTGAGATGAACACATAGTCATCATCTAGGAGTCCTCATCATTGAGCTATCATGTGCTCATCAATGCCTCATGGCCGAAATCTCAAAGAAAGAACAACAAAGGAAGTTCCCAAAAGAAAATCCAAGAGAAAGCTAGAAAGAACTCATTTTCAAAAAGGCAAAGTTTAGAAAACACTCCTACCTAGAGTGAAGTTTAAAATCTTGAACTTTGAGAAAATAAAGCAAGATGATGAGCTCCTCCAAGGGGCTAGATGGTTTCGGCCAAGGGGAGATAAAGAGGTTGGAGTTGTGTTTGAGGTGAGGTTATGATTGAGGTGTGGTGTTTGGGAGATTTGATGATGGTTCAAGGCTATGGGGTGGTGTTTCAAGGTTGAGAGATGATTATGTGATGAGAGGATGAAGAAGATGAAGATGAAAAGAAAGGAAGAACTCTCTTGAAACTTGAGAGAAAAAGAAAGGACTCAAGAAAGCTTAGGAAAACTAAAAGTGTGCAAATGAACTAAAGTGTTTGCATGTGTTTCTAGGTAAGGTATTTATAAAGAATGAAAACAAATGAAGGCTCAAAAGGGGAGGAGGGTGACCGTGTGGCTTTGGAGGGAAAAGGAAGAGAAAATATCCCTTACACAAGGTCATTCAAGCATGGTTTGAAGTATGGAGTGTATGATACAAAGTATGGCTTGATGTGAGTGAATTTCCTATCAATTTTTGAATGAAATTAGGCTTCTAGAAACTTGACATGGCTGGAACTTTTCCAGCCACAAATAAATGGAGAAAATGGTCTATTTTAATTAGTTATTCATTTGGAAAATCAAGCTTGATTGAAAGTTATGACAAGGTATGGTATAAGTGACTTGAGGTATGGCCTTGGAGTGTTGAAAAACTGAACATGTGATGCATATAGAGGCATGGAGGTCTCGGCCAGACCAGGGACAGCAAAGAGGAGGTGAGGTTTGATCATCTAATTGGGTGTTAATGGTAGGTTTAGGTGTGTATTAGCTTAGGTACAAGGTTAGGAATAATTAAGCTTAAGTTTAGGTAACTAAGAATGTGATTTAAGGATTTTATGACAAGAATAGGACTGCTCATACATCATTAGAGAATTAAAAACTCATTTGTGAATAAACAATGTGTAACACAATTCTATGATTTAAGGAATTGGAGAGAGAAAATACTATTCAAGATTCCATGACTAGGAGTCTTGAATTTAAAATAAGATTTTAAGTTGTAATTAAGCACTTTTAGGTTCTAATCAACTTTAATAAATTATTTTGACTCAAGATTAATTGTGGAAATTAATTAACCTTCGATTAGAGCCTAATATTGCTTAGGTTTGCTTAATCACGCGATTAAGCGTAAAAACACGAAACTAGGGGCAAAACCGTAATTTTGCACTAATTTCGCCCGGGACCTTCGAGACCAAAACTAAAGTCATAGGCTACATAAAAACGCCTTTTAAAACCATCTGGAGAAGTTTGGGGTTCATCCGGCACTTGCAAACTGGTAAAACACCACAGGGGCATTTTGGTCATTTTGACCCGAAAACTCAAAAAACGAGATTTTCGATCCTGGGAAGATACACAAGTCATCTAATCCCCTTCCAACATTGAGTTTGCCCTTCAAGTACTGCCGGATCGGCTTTCCTCAAATTCCGGGCCGAAATGGACCTCGGGGCATTTTGGTCATTTTCACTCTAATAGAAAATCGGGGCGTTACATTACCTCTTAGTCTCATCATTTTATTAAAATACTTATCGGAAATTATGGGTAAATTTTTGTTTGAAAAACATACAACAAGTGAAAGCCGTGAAGTTAACTAGTCGAATGACAGAAATATAAAGCACGCGTAACAATCATTGGAATTCATGAAGTAAAGCATATAACCAAAGAACAACAATCATGATAACAAAGGAAACATTTCATTAGTAACTTAATTAGAGTACATAAGTAGTCATACCCTCATGGGGACTGGCAGAGCTTGTAATACAGCGGCAATAAAATATAACAAAAACAAGAAAATACATGGTACGACAAGAAGATAAACCCAAAACGCTACCCTCCTACTAAGCTACGAGTACGATCTACAACCCTTCCCAAAAGGTACTGCCGACGGGAAGGTCTCCATAAAAGCTCGGGTACTTGCAAAGCTCTCTATCGGAGTCTAGTGACGATGGGGATTCTCGGATGATGGAGGCAAGTAACCGGGGAACCGCTCTATCTCCTCCTGAGTGGGCCAATGGAGTGTGAAGGGAACTCGTGGCAGCTGAATGTGAGCTCCTCGACGCGGGCACATCTAAGCTCTCCTTGCCAAGCGCGGATGCCTTACGGTCTCCTCGCTCCCCTCGCGCCGGAACTGGGGAAAGGGAGCTGAGCCCTCCGAGGAGACATGCATCGGTGAATCCTCGGATGGATCAATCTCGGACCTCCTCGAACGAGGCACGTACTCCGAGTAGTCGCGGGGAGCTGAGGCAAAGGTGCGGGCGCGACGTAGCTGCTCATCACGCGGGGGAGTGCGCTCAAAGATCATGTCATCACCACCATAAGGTGCAGTGAGAGTGAACTGGTAGCTTGAAACCGGATAAGCTAAGGGTCGTCCCATGAACACAAATGATACGAACGGTGGTCCGAGTCATAGTGCACCTCCCAAACTGGCGTGTCAATGAAGACTACGAACGTCACCATCGATCTATGAAGATGTGATGGAAGAAAGAAGAGAGAAGAGTAAGAATTCTTACTAAAGAAATCTCAGTAGAAGTCTCCTATCCTAGGGTTACATCGTTCACATCCTCAGGAACCTTAGGTTTAATTATAAAACAGTGATCATGCATATGAGATTCAATTTAGGGTTTCCAAAACTAATTATCCAAGGTCCATTCCTTTTAGCATGCATCCTAATGTTATGAATGCAACATGTTAAAGCATGGATGCATGGTCATACTTGAACATATAAATCAGCACATCAATCATATAAACATAAACCATGTGGCATAAGGGCATATAACTTTCAAGTGGATCATTCTTCAACTTCGTGACATCAATCATGGTACTTTAACATAATAAGGCCACCCTAAAATAACTAGGTTATGAGCTCATACCTCAGCTAGTCGTCACTAGCCCTTGCTTATTATCTGAATAAGCGAAACATAATAAAATAATCCCTACTCGCAAGTACGGGTAGGGGGCAGGGATCACCTCTCTTAGGATATACCCTCTTTGAAATGCTTTGCGGGCATTAAGCCACAGCAATTTGTCCGCTTTGGTAGGCTGCATCTACTTATACCCTCACAGATTTGTCTCCCCTGGGGGTGCTCGGTCGAACCAGTGTCACCCAGGAAAGCGCGTCTCAGTGCTTTGTCACATAAAAAAAATCTCCTGGGGGTGCTTGGCCGAACCGGTGTCGCCTAGGGTTTTCAATTCATATGGTACTCTTAAACATCTCTTTAACCCTTTTAAGGTTTGACGGAAATTTGGTAGCATAACAGCTGTTAAACCGAATTTCCTTCAAACTGCCACAAGCTAATTCACACAACATGTTCTCATGAAATCTCATGCTATGATAAACTCATATCCAAACTAATCCATTCCTCATGCATCATAAACATCTCAATATATCATTGCATAGATTAAGCATCATAGCATTAACACATTTCTTACTGTCTTATGCATTGACCGTTAAGGCCCTTAACTCACATTCTAAGTTATGAATCATCAAAGCCTAGTCTCTCGGGTACCTATAAGGTTATAACTAAGTATTTGTCACTTCACACTAAGGTCAAGAACATCTCTAAACCTCAAGGATGTAGAATTCATAATCCTAACTTTACGAGTACCTAGAAGTCACAACAATGACCCTTTCTAAGTCCGGTTTGCTCCTAAGGCATCAAGATCAAGTCCTAAACTATTTATGAGTCATTCCTATACATTTAAACTAATTTAAAACCATGATTATCATTACTAAACCTTGGTGGACAGAATCCAGAAAATTCAAACATTAAGGGATCTAGAACTCTCAAATTAATTCTTTTCTAGTTTCTAACTTCTCTTATCTTTCACATATGAGTTTTAACATTAATTATACATCATTATACTCATGTTATCATCATCAAATAGCTCATACAGTGATCACAAAAGGCAAGGCAGAACCGAAATAAACATCTCCATGTAAAGGCATCAAACACAATTTCTAAAGCACATAAAATACTAGCCTCTCTTGGAACATTTTTAAAACTTTCAAAACTCATTTATAAGCATTTTTTACATCTAAAATCATCCAAATACTTGAGAGGGCAGTAGCTAAATAAATTTTGTCTCAGGAGTTCCTAAATTCATAAAACTTGGTTCTATATATTCCTTTAACTCATATAAGCTTAGAAAAATTATGAAACATAGTTTTCAATACTTGGAAACAATTAAACTCTTAGGGGCCGAAAACAAGGAGACAAATAACATAGGTTTTCAAGCCTTTGTTTTAGACAACAATGGGCAAGTCTTTGAGCTCTAGGTTTATTTAAGTGATGACATAAAATAAACATGCTCATGCACTTATTTTAGGTTCCATTAGAAAGTAAAGTGATAGCATAAAATAAGCATGAGATGCAACTCATTATTATCTTGATATTAAGTGAGAACTTGAAACATAAAGATGACAATGCATAGCTTGAAATATAAATATGATAATGCAAGTTTATTCATTATCTTGATACTTAGTGATAGCAAGGAAAGTAAATATGATGTGCAAAGCATAAAAGTAAACATGGATGCAAGGGTCATTTTATGATAGTCTAGAGCTTTTACAAGACTTTAACAAATAGCAACCCAACACTCATCTCATCACAAAGAGAGCTTTAGAGTTCTTGAACCAAGTCCTCAAAGAAACTATGAGGTTCTTGAACATCATCATCAAGCTCACAATAAATAAACTTTCAAAACAAAACAAGGCCTCAAAGATCAAGGAATCAAAATCGAAATATTTAAAGGAAAAGGAACAAGAAAATCGAAATCAAAATAGCAAGTAAAGTAAAGGTGTTCTTGAACAAAAATCCTTTTGAGCTAGATAATAAAGATGAAACTTAGAGAAAACAAAAACTCAAGCTCTAGAGGTTCTTTTGAGATGAACACATAGCCATCATCTAGTAGCTCTCATCATTGAGCTATCATGTGCTCCTCAAGGCCAAGAGGCTGAAACATTAAGGAAAAGAAACAAAGAAAGTTTCAAAAAGAAAATCCAAGAGAAAGCTAGAAAAACTCATTTTTCAAGAAACAAGGTTTAGAAAAACACTCCTACCTAGAGTGAAGATGAAAACGTGAACTTTTTGAAAAGGAAAACAAGATGATGAACTCCTCCAAGGGGCAAGATGGCTTCGGCCAAGGGAGGACAAGAAGGTTGGAGTTGTGTTTCAGTGAAGTTGTGTTTGAGGTGAGGTGTTTGAGAGGTTAGGAGGTGATTCAAGGCTTTGGGGTGGTGTTTGAAGGTTATGAGATGATGATAAGATGAAGAGAGGATGAAGATGAAGATGAAGAACAAGAGGAAACTCTCTTGAAACTTAGAAAGAAAAAGAGAGAATACAAAGAAAGCTTAGAAAACTAAAAGTGTGCAAATGAGCTAAAGTGTTTGCATGTGTTTCTAGGCAAGGTATTTACAGAAAATGAAAACAAATGAAGGCTCATTGAGGGGGAGGAGTAACCGTAGCCATGAGGGAGGGAAAGGAAGAGAAAATATATCTTACACAAGGTCATTCAAGCATGATTTGAAGTATGGAAGTTATGATACAAGGCATGGCTTAATTTGAGTGAATTTCCTATCAATTTTGAATGAAATAATCCTTCTAGAAGCAATGCATGGCTGGTTGTTTTTCAGCCACAAATAAATGAGGAAAATGGGTTATTTTAATTAGTTATTCATTTGGAAAATCAAGCTTGATTGAAAATATGACAGGGTATGGTGTATATGACTTGAGGTATGGCCTTGGAGTGTTGAAAATTTGAACATGTGATGCATATGGAGGGGGGAAGCTCTCTGCCAGACCTAGACAGCATGGGGGAGGAGGAATTATTTCATGTAATTGTGTGTTAATGATAGGTTTAAGTGTGTATTAGTTTAGGTACAAGGTTAGTAATAATTAAGCTTAAGTTTAGGTGACTAAGAATGAGGTTCAGGGATTTTATGACAAGATTAGGAGTTCTCATACATCATTAGGAGATTTAAATTCATTTTTATGAGTAAACAATTGGAAACGCAATTCCATGATTTAAGGAATTGGAGAGAGAAAATACTATTCAAGATTCCATGACAAGGAGTCCTGAATTTAAAATAGGATTCCAAGTTGTAATTAAGCATTCTAATCAATTTTAATAAATTATTTTAACTCAAGATTAATTAAGGAAATTAATTAACCTTCGATTAGAGCCTAATATTGCTTAGGTTTGCTTAATCACGCGATTATGCGTAAAAATATGAAACTAGGGGCAAAATCATAATTTTACACTAATTTCGTCCGGGACCAAAACTAAAGTTATAAAATACATAAAAACACCTTTTAAAACCATCTGGAGAAGTTTCGGGTTCATCCGGCACTTGTAAACGGGTAAAACACCGCAGGGGCTTTTTGGTCATTTTGATTCGAAAACTTGAAAAATGAGATTTTCGATCCCAGAAAGATACACAAGTCTTCTAATCCCCTTCCAACATTGAGTTTGCCCTTTGAGTACTGCCGGATCGGCTTTCCTCGAATTTCGGGCTAAAAATGACCTCAGGGGCATTTTAGTCATTTTTACTCTAACAGAAAATCAGGGCGTTACACCTAAATTAAGAAATATCTTTGTTGTATGTGTGTTTGAGAACAAATGTTGAAAAAGATAATAAGTCGTACATGGACTGTGGCTACTCTAAATACATGTTCGGGTCCAAAAAGTTCAGAAACCTAAAACCAAAGAACTCTGGATTAGTAAAATTTGCTGATGGAGGAAAAACTAAGGTCACATGTATAGGAAATGTTAGCAAGAATGACTCACACCAAGTTTCTAATGTTTTACTTGTTAATGGCCCAGCTCGCAATTTGTTGAGCATAAGCCAATTTTATGACCAAGGTTTCAATATTCTTTTCAATGCAAGTCTATGTCATATAGTAAATCTCACAACTGGACAAGTCATTTTATTTAGTAAAAGACTTGATAACACTTACGTGTTACTCTTGGATAACCTTCTAGATTAAGATGTAAAATGTCTTGTGTCCTTTATGGATGATACGTGGCTATGGCACAAGAAGCTTGCACATGCTGATAAAGATGAGATATAACAAGGATTCCACTTGTGATTTATGTGAGAAAGATACGCAAACCAAAGCTTTTTTTTAGAACAAAAATGTGGTTTCAACTACTAAGCCACTTGAGCTTTTACATATGAATCTCTTTGAACCAACCAAGATTGTTGGTCTTGCTGGAAAAGACATTGCCTTGTCATAGTGGATGATTCTTCAAGATTTACATGGGTTATTTTATTAGCTTCTAAGGATAAGGTGATTGAGAAATTCAAAGTTTTTGCAAAACTAGTTTGTAATGAAAAAGATTCTCAAATTACCTCTATTAGATAATATCATGGAGTAGAATTTGATAATCATATTTTTGAAGAGTTTTGTGAAAAACATGAGTTCTCTGCTCCTAGAACACTCCAACAGAATGGGGTTGGTAATAGAAAAAATAGAAGCTTATAGGAGATAGCCAAAACAATGCTTTTAGAAAGTGGTTTATTAAAAGGTTTTGAGCAAAGACTGTCAATACCTCTTGCTATATACAAAACAAAATCTTTCTTAGATCAATCCTCAAACAAACACCTTATGAACTATGGAAAGGAAGAACACCCAATATCTCATATTTCCATATCTTTAGTTCACCTTGTTTCATTCTTAACACAAAGGAAAAACTCCCAAAGTTTGAGATGGAATTTCCTCAGGATATTCTTCAGTCTCTAAAGCCTATAGGATTTATAATAAAAGGACACTTTGTATTGAAGAGACTATCCACATCAAGTTTAAAGAACTTAGGAAGGACTATGCTGATGAGCTTGAAGAGCTAGAAGAAAATCGTGAGAAGCTAAACCTCAAGGAATCTTCAAAAAGCACGTAGAAAAAAGCATGATCTTTAGAAAGTAAGCTCCATAACGCAATCAACTCAGAAAGCTTACTTGGAACTCCAAAACCCTTAGAAAGTGACATTTCTAAACATGAAGATGAACAATCTGAAGATTATTGAGAAACTAAAAAACAAGGTTACAAAAATATAGAGGAGTTTTTAATTTACGAACAGTTTCTCATAATCAAGTCTATAGGGATTGTGAGAATCGGATCCTCCCTCAGAGATGTGTTCAACTGTGTTTTCATTTCCGCCATTGAGCTCAAATGCATTAAATATGCTTTGAGTGATCAAAGTTAGGTGGAAGCTATATAAGAGGAACTAGATCATTTCAAGAAAAGCAAAGTCTGGACACTTGTAGAGAAGCCTAAAGGAAAAACAATTATTGAAACTAAGTGGGTGTTAAAAAACAAGCTGGATAAAGATGGAAAAGTTATTAGAAATAAAGCAAAATTGGTTAAACAAGGTTATAATCAATAAGTGGGAATTGATTATGATGAAACCTTTGTACCAATAGCAGGACTTGAAGCTATAAGAATACTACTTGCTTTTACAACCTTCAAGATATTCACTCTATATCAAATGGATTTAAAGTCTGCATTCTTACATGGACTCATTTCTAAGGAAGTCTATGTGAAGCATCCTCCAGGTTTTGAGAGTGAAAACCTTTTCCCAACCATGTCTTTAAGTCGGGGAAAGTAAACCTGACCACCCTTGAATTGAGTCAGAGAAAGTAAACCTAACTAGGAATATATCTGTATGAGAGTTGGAGAAAGTAAATCCAAGAATCATGTATAGGAATGACCTCAGTCCTAAAAAGCAATCTATTATGTAAGAGTGGAATAAGCCACTATATGTCAAGGGCCAAGACAATAGAAGTAGCAATTGTCCTAAGTTACCCATTATACTATGTGCTAAATGACTAACTTTATTATTCCATTAAGATTAGTATGATTGTGTTTCATATTGATAAGGTATGTTCTAAATTATAGTGAATGAATAAAATGAAACTGGTTCAAGTTAAGATCTTTAAAGTTTGAAATATCTAGTTATTAATTATTATTCAGTTTACTTGCATGGAATATTTTTGTTAATAATCGAAGCAGCTGAGGTGGATAATGATGACATTTATATGTGTATAAGAATACACTACTGAGGATTTTTCAATTCTCATCTTTATGTATTTCATGTCTACCTCGAATCTTGGATATGGCATCACTCGTGTTTTTCCTTAAGACTCCACACTTGGGATGGCATTACGACCCTGCTTAGATTTGTTTTTCACACTTGCATATTCCTAGACACCTACAGACTAGTATGCTTGATTCGGATAGAACCCTTTGGTACATATTCTTTCTATGGCTTTTAGTTTAGAGCAAGTTTATGTTTTGTACTCTGATGTATTTTGGGAGGTCCCTATGTGAACTCTTTTGACTCTTTTGATCTATGTGTTGTAACTACTAGATGACTGTATATTATATATATGCACTAAGATGTGCACTAAGATGTCATGTCTACCTAGTTGTATATAAATAAATGTACTAATGGTCTAAGCACTTTAAGAAAAATCTAAAAAAACTCTTTTATACCATATTTTCTCTGATCCTAAAATTTTATCTATATGTTACCAAGCACTAATAATTCATACTGCATGAATATGATCAAGAAAGTATTTTAATTAAATGAGAATTTAGAATAAAATAAATCAATTATTATATGGCATATGCATATAATACGTGGTATCACACTCTTAATTATTGTGTTAAGGCCTAAGTGGAGCACTATAATTAAGGAGGCGTTATAACCATGGCTGCTCCAAACATATGTCAGGAAGCGGGAAGTGGTTCAGAAACTTGAAGTCTATGAACTCAGGCCCTGCAAAGTTTGCTGATTGAGGTAAAGCCAAAGTCATAGGCATTGGAAATGTTGGTAAGGATGACCCTTACCAAATCTCATGTGTTTTATTAGTTGATGGTCTAGCTCAAATTTGTTAAGCTTCAGCAATTTTTGTGATCACTGTAACACCCTAATATTTAACCCAACACGCCTAGGATGCATTAAAGTTAATTATTAGTTATTACTCTTTTGTCTCATTCTTTAAATTTAAAATACTTAGCGGAAAATGAGTAAAACTTTTTTTAACATAAAACAAAAGGTGAGCCACACGCACTAACATAAAGTAAACGTCAATCCACATCATAAAAGGAGAAATACATCATTCATATACACAAGAAACATATAATAAACATCACATCATAACATGGTTCATATATATTAATACACTAGGAAACATAAAATAAGCAGAGTCACACCCAAACAAAATGGGCTGAGCTTTCAGTACATAAAAAACGGAAAGAAATACATGAAAATAGAAAATACATGGGATGTCAAAACACTAGATACCAACCAATAGCTACCCCTCCACTAGCCCTACGAGTACCCATACCTAAATTCACCCCTAACAAAAGATACGACATAAAAAGGGGGATCCTCGTGTGATAGTTCTGGCACTCTATCGGGTCCTCCGACAAAGTCTACTGGCGATCCTGATCCTTCGGTGAAGAGGGCACATACCCAATGAACTGGGCAAGCTCTGTAGGTGTATGCAAGCGGAATGGGGGATGAACATGGCCTCCGCGATGTGGACGCATCTCTGGTCGTCCGGCTAGCCTAGGCTGGGTCACCGTGTCTTCATTGCCTTGAACCATGTCCATGGGTGCCATAGGTACAGAATCCTCTGAATAGATGTGTGTGGGGGAGTCCTTAGACGAATCGGTCACCAAACGCCTCGAACGGGGAACATACTCAGGGTAATCGCGGACTGCTGAAGCGGTGGGGCGAGCATGTTGAGTCTGTTCATCATGAGGTCGAGTGTGCTCAAAGATCAAGTCGTCGCCATAGGGGGAAATGGGGGTGAACCTGAAGCTGGAAACCAGGTAGGCAAAGGGGCGTCCCATGTATACAAAAATACATACTGCACAACGACCCTCGAAGTGATATGAGCGGTGACCCAGGTCGTAATGCACCTCCCACATCGGGGTGTCAATGAAGATCACAAACGAAGCCATCACCCTCTAAAGATGTAACGGAAAAAAATAAAAAAAGAAAAATAGAGGGAATGAGAGTCTTAATAAAGAATCTCAGTAGGGGAAATCCTCCTATCCTAGTGTCATTGTCTACGTCTCCAGGAACCTTAGGTTTTTATAAAAAGGTGATCATGCATGAAGTTCATTATTAGGTTTTAAACATAATTATCCAAGGTCCGTTTATTTTAGGATAAATCTTGATGTTATGAATGCAATATAGCATAGTATGAATGCATGACAAAAACATTATGCAATTATCACTTGAACATATCATAAAAAAACATACTCATATAAGTGGCATAGAGAGGCATATAACTTTCATGTAAATCTTTTCTCTTTTTCTTTGCTTATGTGACATCACATTCATCATTCATTACATCATGGGGCCACCCTAATAACTCTTCTCTTTGAGAGTTTCTAGGTTATGAGCTCATACCTAACTAGTTATCACTAATTTCAGCTTATCCTAAGATAAGTACAAATCCCGACTCCCGGAGTGCGGGTTAAGGGGCTTAAGGATCACCTATCATAACCTTTAATTTGGGGAGTCTAGAGGGTCATTTCGACATAGCTTATTTACTTAAGTCTTTTAGCAGATCACCCCTCATAACCTTTAATTCGGGGAGTCTAGGAGATCATTTCCATATGGCATTATATTACTTTAAATCTCATTTCATGTCATGTAATAACACATGCATTTCAAATAACTTTCAAAGTCCACAAATTTGGCGGAAATTCGATAGCATTACGGCTATTCACCAAATTTTTCCAAATTTGCTTTATGCCACGTAAACACATAATTCATATATTTCAACATCAGTTCATGAACATGATATGCTATTAAAGCCATGTAAACATTTTCTCATGGCACATGCATTAGCACATAAAGATCTCAATTCCTTTGCAAAATAAACATGCTCCTAACCAATGTACTGAAATCAGGGACCAAGCTTAGCTAATGCATATGCTGTGCTCCAAGAAACTCATAAACAAACATACATTCATTCAAATACTAGCCCTCATTACCTCCCCTATCTTATAGTATCTTATGCTTTTGATCCTTATGAGTCTTAAACTTATGATCTAATTAACCTAATGTTCGATACAGGTCATTTATGCACCTAAGGGATCACAACTAATAATTCTCACTAATTTTTATGCTTATGATCAATACCAAACAACCTTAGGTGGTTTGGACAGAATTAATATCATTCCATTACGAGGTTCTAGAAACTACGTCTTTGACCCTTTCTAAGTTTCGGCTTTCCCTAAGGTACTAAAATTAATTGTTACTTCCCTTAGGAATTAATTCTACACTTCTAAAAAATTCTAAAACAATTTTATTTCTAATTTAATAATCCTAATACAGCAGCTATACTTTTGTTTTCTAAGGGTTCTAAAACTCACATTTTTCATCCTTTCTAGTTACTAGTTTTTCCTAACATTCATAAAATAGTTTCAACTTCAAGTAAACATAATTTTTGCACATTCTAACACATCAAAACAGCATCATACAGCATCCAACATAGCAAGGCAATAACCGAAATGTTTAATTCCAAACAACACATGAAATCACATTTTTAGTACATATAAGTTACTATTTTCTCTTGTAATCATTTTAGGACTTCTAAAATTCTTTAAAAAAACCAATTTATTTCATGAAAATCATAAAAATATAATGCTAAGGCAGTATCTATTTTAAATCTTTCTTGGGTGAATCTTAAATCATAAAATCATGCTTCTAGCATTCCTTGAATTCTCCTATGCTTAAGAAAATCTTAAGACATAGTTTGTTGGCCTTTGTGACTAATGAAACTTATGCTAAGTCCATTATTGTCACATGGCTGAATCTTGCATCCATGGAATACTTCCATTTTCCAAACTTTACTTGAGATAAAAAGGGCAAGTCTTTGAGCTCTAGAACCTTTAGGTGATGGCAAAAACATAAACATGTTATGCACTTCATTTTATTCTTCATTATAAACGTAAAGTGAGAACTTTAAAGTAAATATGAGATGCAAGTTCATTTTTATCTTTAAAGTTTAGGTGATAACTTGAAATATAAACATGAAGTGCAAAGCTTGAAATTCAAACATGAGAATGCAAGTTCATTTCTTTATTCTTGAGATTTTAGTGATGACATTGGAAAGTAAACATGATATGCAAAGCATAAACGTAAACATCTATGCAAGTTCATTTTTATCTTTACTAGAGCCCATTCAAGACTTTAAAAGAACACAAGCCTCAACTCCAAACTTATCTTAACAAGACAAAGTGAGCTTTAGAGTTCTTTGTACCAAGGTTTCAAGGAAACCTTATGGTGTGAACTTCATTATCAAGCTCAAGGAAATGAATCAACAAAACAAACCAACAAGTAACATTTCTTTGAGAACTGAAATCAAAACAAGGAAAAAGGAAAGGTGTAACGCCCCGATTTTCGGTTAGAGTAAAAATGACCAAAATGCCCCTGAGCTCATTTTTGGCCCGGAATTCGAGGAAGGCCAATCCGTCAGTACTCAAAGGGCAAACTCAATGTTGGAAGGGGATTAGTTGGCTTGTGTACCTTCCCAGGATCGAAAATCTCATTTTTCGAGTTTTCGGGTCAAAATGACCAAAATGTCCCTGTGGTGTTTTACCTGTTTGCAAGTGCCGGATGAACCCAAAACTTCTCCAGATGGTTTTAAAAGGCATTTTTATGTATTATGTCACTTTAGTTTTAGTCCCGAAGGTCCCGGGAAAAATTAGTGCAAAATTACGATTTTGCCCCTAGTTTAGTGTTTTCAAACTTAATCATGCGATTAGGAAAACCTAAGCAATATTAGGCTCTAATCGAAGATTAATTAATTTCCACAATTAATCTTGAGTCAAAATAATTTATTAAAGTTGATTAGAACCTTAAGAATGCTTAATTACAACTTGAAATCTTATTTTAAATTCAAGATTTCTAGTCATAGAATCTTAAATAGTAAATTCTCTCTCCAATTCCTTAAATCATAGAATTGTGTTTTCAATTGTTTATTCACAAATGAGTTTTAAATTCTCTAATGATGTATGAGCACTCCTAATCTTGTCATAAAATCCTTAAACCTTATTCTTAGTTACCTAAACTTATACTTAATGATTCATAACCTTGTATCTAAACTAATCTACACTTAAACCTATCATTAGCACCCAATAACATGATCAACACTTCCTCCCTCCTTGCTGTCCAGGTCTGGCCGAAGTATCCTTCCCATTTTCCATCACATGCTCAAATTATTGACACTCCAAGGCCATGCTTCCACCTCACCATAAGCCATACTTTGTCATACAAACATCATGCTTTCATCCATGCTTCATATGACCACTTCTAGAAGACTTTTTCTCTCATTTTTGTGGCTCAAAATCTGCTAGCCCTCTTTGCCTTCTAGAAGGATTATTTTAATTTCAAACAAAGGGAAATTACCATACTTGAAGCCATGCTTTGTACCATAACTTCCATACTTCAAACCATGCTTAAATGACAAGTTGTAAAAGATATTTTTCTCTTCCTTTGCCTCCCAAACCACACAACCTCTCCCTCCTCCCATTGAGCTCTCATTTGCTTTCATTTTCTATAAATACCTTGCTTACATGAGCTTGCAAACACTTTAGATTATTTGCAAAGTTTCAAGTTTCCTAGCTTTCTTTGAGTTCTTTGTTTTCTCTCAAGTTTCAAGAGAGTTTTCCTTTCCTCTTCATCTTCATCTTCTTCATCTCTTCCTCATATAATCATCTCATTGCTTCAAACCACCACCTTACAACCTTAGATCACCTCCTAACCTCTCAAATACTTGACCTCAAACACAACTTCACTCAAACACATCTCCATCCTCTCTAGCCTCTCTTGGCCGAATCATCATCATCCTTCAAGGAGGAGTTGTTCATCTCATTTCCTTTTAAAAGATCAAGTTTTCATCTTCACTCTAGGTAGGAGTGGTTTTCTAAACTTTGTTTTGTTTGAAAATATGATTTTCCTCTAGTTTTCTCTTGGTTTCTTTTTGAACTTTCCTTTGTTTTTCTTTTTCTCTATTTCGGCCATGAGGCCTTGTTCATGGCTATGATGGCTTGATGATGAGTGTTCATAGATGGTGACCTTGTGTTCACCTCAAAGGAACCTCTAAAGCTTGAGTCTTGTTCTTTATCTAAGTAAAGTTTTTGTTTTTCTTCCTTTTTCTTCTTCTTATACATTCGACCTTCATAGCTCATCCTCAAAGGTTTTTGTTAAAATTTTTAAAGTGTCTCTATTTCTATTTTGTGTCATAAAAGAATGTGTTTTGGGTTCTTATTTCTTTTCTCTTAAAGTTTTGTTTTCTTTTAAAAAGCTTGTTCTTTGAGCTTGATGATGATATTCAAGAACCACCTAGTTCCTTTGAGAACTTGGTTCAAGAACCCTAAAGCTCTCTTTGTGATGAGATAAGCATTGGGTTGAGGTTTGTAGTTCTCTTTAAAAGTCTCATGTGAGCTCTAAGTTAAGATAAAAGACTTTGCATCCATGTTGACTTTTATGTCATCACTAAATGCTCAAGATTAAAGAATGAACTTGCATCTCCATATTTATGTTTATGCTTTCACTAAATCTCTAAGATAATAATGAGTTGCATAGCATATTTATTTTATGTCCTCACCTCTAAATAAAGACTAAAATAAAGTGCATTGCATATTTACTTTTATGTTACAACTTAAGAGATTTAGAGCTCATAGACTTACCCTTTATTATCTTAAACAAAGGTTTGAAAGTTTTAGGTTTCTTAGTCTTTTGATTTCGGCCCTAGAAGGTTTGATTTATTACAAGTACTACAATCTATGTTTCATAATTTTCCTAAGCTCATATGAGTTCAAAGGATGTTTAGAACAAAGTTTTATGAATTTAAAACCTCTTGAGTTTAGTTTAAAATAGCCACTTACTTTACAAGTATATTGGTTATTTTAGATGATAAAAATGTTTACTAATGAGTTTTGAAAGTTTTAGAAAGGTTCCAAGAGAAACTAGCATTTTATGTGTTCTAGAAATCAAGTTTGTGCCTTGTTTGTTTGGAGATGGATTCGGTTCTGCCTTGCCATGTTATGCTCATTGTTTATGCTGTTTTGATGATGATAATATGAGTATGTTTGAGCATAAATAATGTTAAAATTCATATGTTAAATATAAGAGAAGTTAGTAACTAGAAAATAATTAATTTGAGAGTTTTAGATCCCTTACTATATGGTTTTTTTGGATTTGGTCCAGCATGGTTTAGAAATGATAATCATGGTTTTAAATTAGTTTAAATGTGTAGGGATGACTCATAATTGGTTTAGGGCTTGATCTTGATGCCTTAGGAGCAAACCGGACTTAGAAAGGGTCATTGTTGTGACTCCTAGGTACCTGTAACGTTATAATTTTAGGTTCTGCATTATTGAGGTTTAGAGATGTTTATGATCATAGTGTTGAGTGAGGAATACTTAGATATGAGCATATAGGTACCCGAGAGATTAAGTTGTGATGATTTATAACTTACATTGTGAGTTAAGGACCTTAACGGTCAATGCATAAGACACTAAGAAGTCTTGAATTATATGATGATGTAATGAGATGTTGAGATGTATATGATTGTCACAACGTATCCGGAGGTTATTGCGACAAGGATGACAATCGAATTTGAAAATGAACGGGAGTCGCCACCAACTTTTATTATAGCTAAAATTGGAAAAACTATTTTGGTAAACTAGTCATTTGAAAGAGATTTTCAGGTTCGGGAGTCTGATTACGATTAAGGAAGGGTGGAAACTTAATCCCACTGCACCCCTAATACGTCCGTATAAATACGGTTACCTTAGAGTTTATTATGCAAATTAATTATAATTTTAATATGTTTTATTTTTCCCTAAAAATGTAATTATATATTTTACAAAAATGAAACTAAAATTAGTAATTATATATCTACATAAATAAAGATGAAATTAATAATTACATATTTACAAAAATAAAGATAAAATTAATAATTATATATTCATAAAAATAAAAATAAAAATAAAGCTAAGATTAATAATTATATATTTATAAAAATAAAGTTAAGATTAGTAATTATATATTTATAAAAATAAAGCTAAAGTTAAAAATTATATATTTACAGAAATAAAGCTAAAATTAAAACAGAAATTAAGGAACTAATTTTATGAAAAATTAATTTTGACTTGATAGTTGTTGGCTACGCCGACGTATCCTCTGGTGCAATGAGGAACTCAAAGTCACGTCGTTCTATAAAAAATGCTTGTGTGTTTGATTGATTTTAGTTTTTTTTTTTAAAAAATAAAATAAAATAAAATAAAGGTGTGTTGATTGATTTTAATTTTGAAAAAGATTTAAGAGAAAATCCATTTTTTTTGCACGAGATTCAAGGTTGCATTTAGTTACTCAGTAAACTTTTACAATTTCAAAGTTATGAGGGAGCACTGATTCCTCAATCACAATCATTGAATGTTGCATGGATTGAAAGTTTATTTTATTTTATTTTTTATTTCAATTTTTTTAGTTTTTTATTTTCTTGTGAATGGATCTAAAGAAACTAAAAAAAAAATACTATTCTTATTTTATTATTTTTTCATTTTTTATTATTATAATTTTTGTTGTAGTTTTTTTTTTTTTTTTGAAATAGTCTTAAATAAGATAAAAGACTAAACCTATTAAAAAAAAACAGCACAAAAACAATCCTAATACTAACCCAACACCAAAATTCAAACCCAATGTCCTAACTAACCCAATAAGCCCGGACAAAAAAATACCAGAAACTAACAGCAGACACTAGCCCAAATTAAATTAGCCCAAGTACTATGATTGCACCAAAAACAAAACCCCAAGTACCCAAGCCCAACCTGCCTAAGCCTAAAAAGAAAAAAACTATCTCTAACCAAACAAATAAAAACAGTGCAGATGCTGACAAATAAATAAATCCTAACCTAGAAACTGTGTATAGTAGCGGACCTGATTTACACAAAAAGGCAAAAAATGCAGAAACCAGAGAGAAGCAGCAGAGGCGGAGGTGCGGTTTCTTGTGGCGGTGAGTCTTGGTGGCCAAGCGTCGGGTTTCTTCACAGTGGCGACGAGACTGGCACGGTGATGAGCTGCGGCGCGACGGTGGATGCGAACTGGAGGTTGGCAGCGGTGCGGGTGAGGCTGTGGCTGTGCGCGGTTGGGACGGTCTGCAGTGGCACCAGTGGGAGTAGAAGCTGAGTTTTTGCTACCACGGGTTTTGCAGCTGGTCGCTTCACGATGGAGCTGTGCAGATCCTGGTACCACGGATTTGCTGGTCTTGCAGGTTCTCAAGCGCGGACGTGGCAAGTTTGCAAGAGACTGGTCTCAGCGATGGAAGGGGAAGCTGTCCGGCGACGGGATCTTCAGGCACAATGGCTGTCTCGAGTTGCTGGCTTCACGAGAAGGACTTCTCCTTCGAATTTTTTTAATTTTGAGTTTGTTTTTAGTTTATTGTGCTGTATTAATTTTATTTATTTATTTTTTGGTTTGATTTTTAGTTGGATTTGGCTATGGTGTGATGAGGGGTAGGTGGTTGACAAAGTAATGGCTAGGTTGTAGTGGTGGTTTTATGAGAGAGTGAAGGTGATGATGGATTAGATGGAGGAGAGGGAATTCAGCATATGGGTGTTGTAAGAGTGAAGATGATATGGTATTGAAGATGATGAAAAGGTGAAAGATAATGATGGGGCTACGGAGGTCAGCTCCCCTTTTGATTATTTTTCAGATTCTCTTCTCTGTGTGTCTCTTGCTACCAAAATTCCTTTCTATTCTCTCTGCGTTTCTTGCTGGAAATTAGCTCTCTCTCCTTCTCTCTATCTCGTGTCTCTTGCTCAATTTAGCTCCGTGTCTCTGTGTGTTCTCCGTGTCCTCTAAGAATTGGCCCTTTTTTGTGTGCTTTTTTTTTCTTCTCTTTTGTGTATCTTGATGGAGTTCATTTATATCTGATCTAAAATCAACCTACCTGCTATTCTTGATCTGATCCCGCTAATTTTCAAGGCTACTTCTGATTTTCTGAGATTTGATACCAATGCATGTGATCTTTTTTGTTATTTGTTTCTGACTTTTATCCCCTTTCATTAAATGCATACCTCCATTCGGTGCTTCTTTTCTTGACTTCCATTGGCACGCTTGCTCCGTTTTCTTTTCTGACACTTCTTTTTATTTTATTTTATTTTTTTACTTAAAGGAATACAATAAGAAAAGTGGAAAATGAATAAAAACAAGATTGAGCCCCTTTTTATTTGCAGACATAAAGGGACACGGAGAGATTAAATCTCTTTCTTTTTCTTTTTAGACTAATGGGCTAAATAGCAGACTAGTAAACGGAATGGCTGACAAAAATAATGGACCTGGCTAGGAACTTACACTAAATGGGCCAACAAAAATAAATAACAAATTAAAATAATGAAATAAGCAAATAAATGGAAATTGTCAGATAAAATGTGGTGTTCACAGTTGCCCTTCTTTACTTGTTTCTTACTGTAAAATATAAAGATCATGATTTTAATGTTTTACTGTAAGGAACAAGTAAAGATATGAACACATATTTTGTCTAAATGCATGATTGTTGATGATGATAAGTGTATGATGGAAGTGATGAATGCATATTGACGATGTGGAGAAAGCTCTAAATGGGTATTTCATGAATGCATAGTATTAGATGACTCAATGCATGATTTCAATGAATACACAACAAAACATTAAATGCATGATGACCACGTGACATGTTTTGATTGAATGGTGCTAAATGACTAATGCGCACAATAAATGACCATGCGAAATGAGGTTAGATGGTTTCATGAAGAGGATGAATGCATGATATGGATGCTTTTAATGAGTGATGCCAGATGATTTTATGATGAATGCACATTGCTAATATCAAGTAGGGGATGAAACTTGCATGCAAAATTTGACAGAAACTGGAAGAGAATAAGGAATTCAAAAGCTTGTGAATGTGGAATGCGTGTGAGATGAGAAAGTGAACGCAAAGGCAGTGAAAGTGAGTGTGAAAGCAATGATAGCCTGTAAAAGGTGAAAATTTAAAATCTGTGAAAATCTGTGAAAGCTTATAAATGTGAAAGCATGTAAATGTGAAAGCATGTAAATGTGAAAGTATATAAATGTCTGTGAAGGCTGTAAGTGTGAAAGCAGTAAATGTGAAAGCAAGTAAAAGTTTGTGAAAGTATGTAAAAGTCTGTGAAAGCAAGTAAATGTCTATGAAAGCTGTAAATACCTGTGAAAGCAAATAAATATCTGTGAAAGCAATAAATATCTGTGAAAGCATGTAAAAGTCTATGAAAGTAATAAATGTTTGTGAAAGCAATAAAAGTTTATGAAAGCATGTAAAAGTCTGTGAAAGTAATAAACGTTTGTGAAAGCAAGTAAGTGCCTGTGAAAGTAATAAATGTCTGTGAAAGCAATAAAAGTTTGTGAAAGCAAGTAAATGTGAAAACTTGTAAAATCGACAGCTTGTAAAATTGTAAAATTTAAAAGACTTGTGAGAGTGAATAATGCCAATGATTGATAGTGCAAGATTGATGTAATGATGCTGTGATGTACAGCTGATGTGATGATATGATGAATGATGCCTAGATGGTGAAGGAATTGCTGTAAAACTGATGTAATGATGGTATGATGAATGACACCAGACTGGTATAACGATGAATGATAAAGGAATTACTGCAAAAATGATGTAAAGATGAAAATATTCCTTAAAACTAAAATCACCCCATTTTGAAATGTCTTCACATTGTCCTTAAGAAAGCTTTTATCTCTCATAATGAGTCGTCTACTCAGATGGGTTATTTCGTGAACCACTTTACTGTAGTTTTCAAACACCTTCATTTGATGACAGTTCAACCACTCCTTATTGCCCTAGTTTTCTTTGTTAGTCCATCTGTTGTTCTGACATCTCCTTATTACCCCAATTTTCTTCATTACTCCATCTGTTGTTCTGACCTTTCTTTATTGCCCCAGTTTTCTTCATTACTCCATCTGTTGTTCTGACCTCTATTACTTTTCCTTTGTAAGCCTATCTTAATCCTCAAGCTCCTTATTTGACTTATCAATCATGAGTTTTGTTAGCAGACCAGTCCCTTGATTGTATTTCAATTATAATATCATGATTATGCATGGTAATAAAAGAAAATATGAGATAAACGGCGATATAGAAGAAGAGAAAAATAATTTTATTGGACTTGAAACTGAAGAGTACTTATAGTATTTCAACAATTGTCAAGAGATACGGAAGAAATAAAGAACGAGAAGAATAAAGACAAGACTAGTAGTGCTGTTTTCATGTGATTAACCCACTTCGCTGATCCATTGGCTACACCAGACTTGAAATCTATGATAACACGTGCAATCCTTTATTGCATTTTCACAAATATGCCATGATCCACTAGTATTTAAATTGCCCCCGTTTCGATGTCCCACATAATTTCTTGGTTATCGATCCGATTTCTACTATTGCGATAGGCCGCCCTTTCGGGTTTTCAACCTAAAGTTGCTCTAACTTTTGCCAAAGTTGCCCTTCTGGGTTTTCAACCTAGCGAGCATTTTCCTTTCTCTTATTTCTTTCTCTTTTTTGTGCTCTAATTTTTGCCTAGGTTGCCTTTCCGGGTTTTCAACCTAGCGAGCATTTTTAATCTTTAAACAAAGTATTTCTTCACAGCATCTGAATTGACTGGCTTAGCAAGTACTTGGCCTTCCATATCAGTCAAGATCAAAGCTCCTCCAGAAAAAGCATCTTTGACAATGTAAGGCCCTTCATGTGTGGGTGCCCATTTGCCTCTATTATCTTCTTGATTTGGCAAAATCTTCTTCAGAACAAGATCCCCTGGTTGAAAAATTCGAGGATGAACATTCTTATTGAATGCTTTAGCCATCCTTTTACAGTATAAGCCCGACCATGGCGGGCTGATTAAGCGTTTTTCTTCAATCATGTTCAATTGCTCGTATCTTATCTTGACCCACTCAGCTTCCTCCAGTTCAGCATCTATCAAGACTCTTAAAGATGGAATTTCCACTTCAACGAGTGTCACCGCTTCCATTCCGTACACCAGTGAATACGGAGTTACCCCAGTTGATGATCTAACAGAAGTACGGTAGGCATGTAATGTATAAGGCAGCATATCACTCCAATCCTTATACGTGACCACCATTTTCCTCAAGATCTTCTTGATGTTTTTATTTGCTGCTTCCACAGCCCCGTTCATCTTTGGTCGATAAGGAGCTGAGTTGTGATGCTTGATCTTGAATTGCTCACACAGTTTTTGGACTTCTGTATTGTTCAAATTAGTTGCATTATCTGTGATAAGCCTTTCTAGCAACCCATATCTACAAATGATGTTATTCTTCAGGAACTTCACCACCACTTTCCGCATTACATTGGCGTAAGATGCAGCCTCTACCCATTTAGTGAAGTAATCGATGGCGACCAAAATAAATCGATGACCATTAGAAGCTTTAGGACTAATTGGTCCTATGACATCCATGCCCCACATTGCAAACGGCCAAGGTGATGTCAGAGTATGCAGTGGCACAGGAGGAGAATGGATTCGATCAGCATAGATTTGACATTTGTGGCACTTTCTGACGAAATCTATGCAATCTTTCTCCATAGTGAGCCAATAGTATCCCTGTCTGAGGATTTGTCGAGATAATGTGTGTCCATTAGCATGGGTTCCACAAACACCCTCATGGACTTCTGATATGATGGAGTTAGCTTCCACAGTGTCAACACACCTTAATAAGACTCCGTCATAGCTTCTTTTATACAACACATCACCCGAGAGGAAGAATGACATTGACAGTCGTCTGAGTGTCTTTCTGTCATTCTCATTTGCTGATGCTGGATATTCCTTCTCCTTAATGAACCTTTTGATGTCGTAGAACCATGGTCGGCCGTCAGGCTCTTCTTCAATGTTAGAACAGTATGCTGGTTCTTTTCTGACAATCACTTGCAAAGGTCGCATTTCTACTTCCAGATCGAGTTTGGTCATTACAGCCAAGGTAGCTGACGCATCTGCAAACTGATTCTGTTCACGGGGTAAGTAATGGAAACTCACATCCTTGAATTCATCCTTTAAGCTCGTGAGATGTTCATAATATGATAGCAATCTATGCTCTTTAACTCGCCATTCTCCATTAACCTGAAAGATGATTAGAGCTGAATCCCCATAAACCTTCAAGTTTTCCACTCCAAGGGATATTGCTGCCTTTAGACCTGTTATACATGCTTCATATTCAGCTATGTTGTTAGTACAATCAAATGCCAATTTGACAGCAATTGGGAATTGCTTTCCATTAGGGGACACTAAGACTGCTCCAACTCCATTCCCGTGAATGTTGACGGCACCATCAAAGTACATTTTCCACATTAGGTCTCCTTCTTCCTCGCTTTCGTTATCCTCTTCTACAGCTGCTAGGACTTCTTCATCAGGAAATTTGAACTCCATTGGCTGATATTCTTTTAGTGGATTCTCAGCTAGGTGGTCTGCTATCACGCTTCCTTTTATGGACTTTCTAGTCACATATTTGATGTCAAATTCTGCTAAAGCCGCTTGCCATTTGGACATTCTTATGGAGATATGTGGGCTTTCAAAAATGTACTTCATGGGGTCCATCCGTGATATAAGCAAAGTTGTGTAATGGAGCATGTATTGCCGTAACCTCTTCGTCGTCCATACTAATGCACAACAAGTCTTTTCAATAGCCAGATACCTAGATTCGCAATCATTGAACTTCTTGCTCAAGTAGTAAATGGCTTGTTCCTTTCGACCAGACTCATCATGCTGTCCTAACACCGCTCCCATTGACCCGTGCAATACCGTGAGGTAGAGTATCAACGGTCATCCCGGTGTGGGTGGAACCAGGCGAGGTGGGTTTGACAAGTATTTCTTGATTTTGTCAAAGGCTTCTTGACATCTGTTGTCCCATCTACTCGGATTATCCTTCTTCAATAGTTTAAATATCGGGTCACAAGTATTGGTCAAATTGGAGATGAATCTTGCTATGTAATTCAAACGACCTAAGAAACCTCGAATTTCCTTTTCTGTCTTGGGCACTGACATGCCTTGGATGGCTTTAATCTTGTCTGGGTCAACCTCAATACCTTTCTTGCTAACGATGAACCCCAACAACTTTCCAGTCGACGCTCCGAATGTGCATTTTGCTGGAGTTAATCGAAGCTTGTAAATCCTCAACCTCTCGAACAATTTCCTAAGCACAGCAACATGACTTTCTCCTTCTCGTGACTTTGCTACCATATCATCCACATACACCTCTAGTTCTTTGTGGATCATGTCGTGGAAAAGGGTCACCATTGCTCGCTGATATGTTGCTCCAGCATTTTTCAACCCGAACGGCATCACTCGATAGCAAAATACTCCCCAATGAGTGATGAATGATGTCTTCTCCTTATCTTCTTCTGCTATCAAGATCTGATTATAGCCTGAATAACCATCCATGAAGGAGAATCGGTGACTCTTTGCTGTGCTATCAACCAGGACATCTATATGGGGAAGGGGAAAATTGTCTTTTGGGCTAGCTTTGTTCAAATTCCGATAGTCCATACACATTCTGACCTTTCCATCTTTCTTCGGCACTGGTACTATATTGGCTATCCATTTGGGATATAGCGGGACCTCTAGAAAGCCTGCATCAAGTTGCTTCTTGACTTCCTCCTTGATCTTGAGTGACATTTCTGGACTCATCCTCCGCAACTTCTGTCGCTTAGGTTCTATCCCCTCAATTAATGGGATTTTATGAGCCACTATCTCTGGATCCAAACCAGGCATATCTTTGTAAGACCAGGCAAAAACATCTATGAATTCATGGAACAGTGCAATCATCTCTTCTCTTTCTGGGTTGTCAACTATTTTCACCTCTTTCTTATCCTCATCAGTACCCAGATTCACAATTTCGACAATCTCATCATGTGGATTTATCCCCTTTTCCATTGAATCTATGATTTGTGCAAATTGTTGGCACAACTCAGGATCTTCATCTTGTTCATTTTCATTCAAGTCCATTGTAACACAATAATTAGTTAATTGATTTTCACATTCACTTGCACAAGATAGAGATTCTGAAAGAGATGAGTCCCTGGAATTGACACGAGACTCGAAATAAATAAGAGGAAAAAATAAATGAAAACAAAAAATTATGAAAAGAGAATGGAAGAGAAAAAAAAAAAACCATGCATAATTATTTAATTAAAATTGAAGTATAACAAGGGTGACTAAAATGTCCATTACTCAAGATACAACAAATCATCTAAGGGCTCAGAATCCCAATTGTTCAATGGCTCGCTGCTTGGGTAGACTAGCAGAGGCATCGCCTCGACTCCTTCGAGAGTGCTAATGGTTTCAGATGCTTCTATCATTACCCTTCTTTGAGACGCAGGAAATGTGTCCCTGATATGTGGAATTTTCTTCTTGGCAGATTCAACAGATTGGAACTCTCCTGTAGCTTCATATCCAAGGCCAAACTTCCCAGGATTGTCAGGGAGGAAAATTGGATCCTTGATTCCTTGTAACTGACTTCCTAGTCCTTTTCCTTCTTTGAATCCGCTCTTTTGTATGATTCGAGCAGCCACTGGAAGTGCGTCACCTTTTTGTTTCTCTGGTTCAGCTATTTCGAGATTCTGAAATGAAACCTCGAGAGCGTCTTCAGCGCAATCAATATATGGCACCGCCACTGGTTTGGTCACCAACAACTCCTCTTCTCCTTTTACTGTAATGAGCTTTCAGCAATCTATGAATTTCACCCTCTAATGAAGAGTAGAAGGAACTGCACCTGCCTCATGAATCCAGGGTCTTCCTAACAGCATTGTATACCCTGGTTCAATGTCCATCACGTGAAATCTGGTCAAGAATATAGTTGGCCCAATTTCCAACTGAAGGTCAATGGTACCCATGATTTCCAGCAATGATCCGTCAAATGCCTTGACAATTGTCTCGCTTGGTGTAATTGTGGAAGGATCGATCGGTAGTTGTTGCAGAGTGGAGTAAGGAAGCACTTTGAAAGCTGACCCCCCATCAATCAATACTTTCGCGATGTTGCAACCCTGGCATTTTAGGGTAATGTGGAGCGCTTTCGGGCGTCCCACTGCATGAGGACAAACTTCTTCCTCCTTGAAGATGATGGTATTTGTGGTTCTGATTGCACCCACGATCCCTTCAATTTTATCCGGGGTCACATCTTTAGGTACATATGTCTGATCCAATACTCTCTTTATCGCATTGCGATGAGCCTCTGAAGATAAGATCAATGAATAAAGTGAGATCTTTGCCGGTGTTTTCTTCATTTGATCCACCACATCATACTCACTCTGTTTCATTATTTTTAGAAATTCTTCTTCTTCGTCTTCATGGCATTTTCCTTTGCTCTCAGGTATCACTTGAGGGTCTTTGAATAGTTTCCCGGGAGTATAACACCTACCACTCCGAGTGATCCCTCCTATTCCTGTGACATTTGTTATGGATTTTGATGCAAATGGTTCTAAGCATACTTCACCATTAAGCTCTTCAATTATTTCTGGTTGATCAGGCTTTGCATGGATTGCGAGATGAGAAGGCAATCTAGACACTTTGAAGACAGGAACTGCCCCTTGTTTAGGGGTTATTTCTCCGGACATCGCAAAATGGGAATCTATGACAGTTTCATATTTCCACGGAACTGTGTGATTGCTCTCATAGGAAAATGGCCTAGGTATCTTGAAAACAAGTGCCGGCTCAGGTTTATAAACCTTAAAAATAGGGGGAGCTTGATGGACCATATTGATGCTCTGTTTGATGCCTTTTAGTATCTCGAGCACCCCTAGTTTGACCATTCTTTCAACAAAGAATTTTAGCTCTGGACACTCTTCTATGTGATGCTTCTTTCCGGAACACTCACAAAATAAATCACTTTCATCTACCTTCACTGTTCTTTTTCCTTTCCTTCCTTCGACTTCCATCTCATAACCCGCTTTCCTTAGGGTTTCCAGGATCTCATTCATTGGGAGTTTAACATTCTCCACTCTTTGATTTGCATGATTCTCATTGCAAATGGAATTTACCTGTCCTCCACTATGATTGGGGAATGGATTGTTCCTTATGTGTGGCCTTGGTTCTTCTTCCAGCTTAATGGCACCGCGATCAATTAAGCGCCATACTGCACTCCTGAAACCATAACAATCTTCAACAGAATGTCCAGGAGATTTGGAATGGTAATCACATGTTTGATTTGGATTGTACCACCGAGGATATGGCGGCACCAAGGTTTTTCTAGGACGTGGAGCTAGCAGGTTGTCTCCACACAAATGCTTGAACAACTCAGCATTGCTCATATGGAAATCAGGTAATGGTCGATTTTCCATTGGGGGTCTATTATTGGTGTTGAATAATGGGGTTGTTGTGGAAGAGTTGGTTTTTTGATGGGTCAAGGGTACTATTTGGTGGGGTCTAGGTGTTGTTGGTGTATAAGGTTGTGGTTGGGAGACATGATTAATCTGGTGTGGTTGAGGTGTATATGGTGTTTGGGCTTGAGTTGGGATGATTCTTGGAGGTGGATATTGTTGGTGTGAGTAAGATGGGTAATGGTTTGGCCGAGTAGTGGATTGATAAGGTTGGGGGTGGATGTAATTGACAGCATTTTCTTTCTTCTTAAAATGGGAGCCTTTCTTGGGTTCACTTGTTTCTCCTGTAGCTAGCTCCACCTTCCCTTCTTGGATATTGGTTTCGATTCTTTCTCCTATCTCGACCAAATCCACGAACTCTTTCACATGAGTCCCAAGCATGTTCTTGAAAAAAGGACCTTCCAAAGTACGGATGAAGTAAGAGCACATTTCTTGCTCTAACATCGGTGGAACAACCCTTCCAGCCATAGCCCTCCATCTTTGAGCATATTCCTTGAAAGACTCGTTCTCCTTCTTCCTCATTCCCTTCAGCTGATCTCTGGTAGGTGCAGCATTCAGATTAAACTTATATTGGTTAGTGAAAGCTTGAGCTAAATCTTCCCAACACCGAATCTGTGTTCGGTCCATCTGCATATACCACTCCCATGCAGCGCCTTCCAAGCTCTCAGGGAAAAAGCTGATCAGGAAGTTCTCATCCTTGGACCACATTCCCATCTTTGTGCAGTACATCCGTAAATGCATAAGGGGATTGGTGCTTCCATCAAATTTGATGAGCTCGGGCATCTTGAAGTCTTTGGGAATAATCACGCTCGACGCTAAACATAGATCGCTAATACTCATTGAACCATATGGGCTAGGTCCACGTAGCATTCGGAACTGCTCTTGCATGCTTTCTTGCAATTCCTGCTTGAGTTTCAATCGTTCTGCTTCATTATCCACACTGTTATGGGAGGCTACATTGTTGGCATTGTTGTGCGGAGTTCCGTTGTTGTCATTCCCATCCGAGTCATATCCTGGTCGCTCAACATTTTCCTCGTTTTCTTTGGCCATATTCACAGTGTCCACAATGAACTTTTTGAATTCTGGTCCAAACATGGATTTCATCATGGCCTTAAGCTCATCAATTTCTTGACTCAGATTCCTTCCTTGGTTATTATCTTCTGCAGCCATGGTCTGTTCCTTATCTTTGGCCTTTTTCTTCTCAACCCTGGATCGAAGTTTGTACGGCTCTCTAGCTGACGCACTACTGTCAGACAAAGCTTTCTTTGAAGGAGCAATGTTTGATGACCTGTCTCACAAAAACAGATGATGAGTAAATGAAAAGTAAAACTTAAAAACTCTTTGATAGCAAGGAATAAAATCTATATTTGATGGTAATAGACTTGACTCATATCCTGTTCAGAGGACGTTTTCGTCCATAAGACAGGGTATGTGATGGACCAAAGTATAGGGGCTATTAGTCCACAATATACTTTGTTAAGAGCATACTAGCAATGTAAAGCTTGATCTTCTTTCTTACATTCTACACAGAAGGAAAATTTTCCTATAAGGTAGAAATGTAATTGACAAAATATCCAAAGGAGATTTTACTTCGCAATGGATATAGTCTTGCGCATTTATTTGAAGAGAAGTGGAGGAAAGTCAAAGGATGAATTCATTTCATTCATTCATTCAAAGGGTACTATTACATCATAGTTGAGTCAAGAATGGACAATTTCTTTCTCTTAAAACCCCTAGCTATACCCCTACTCATATCCATGAAGTCATTCATTTCCTTAGGTAAATGAAGCTTGAGATCATTTAGAACTTCCTTCTCTGCCCTTTCAAAATGATGGATAAACTTTGGAATATGATGGCTCAATTCCTCAATTAATCTTGCATGCTTTTCTTTCCACATTTCAGCCTTCATTGCCCAGTCACCGGCTTGCTTTTTCCAGAATCTACCTGCATCTTCTGTATGGTGAAGTCGATCTCGGCATTGCATAAAGCGAACCCATTCTTGGTCACATTCTTCCTTAGCCTGTGCTAAACACGCGTTTAACTTTTCTATCTTCAGTTCTATCTCTTCTTTTTACTTCTGCATTTCGACTTCCAATTCTTCCTTCATTTGTTTTTCTTGACCAAGTTTGTTCTTCAATTCTTCGTTTGCTTCATTCAATTGGCTAATATGCTTCACAAATCTATTCTTCTCATCAACCATCATTTTAATCTTCTTTTCAAAGTTCTGGATCCTTTGTCTTTCTTTTTCCTGATCAGTGACATCAGCAAGCTCATCCTTCAGTTGCTCAATCAACTTCTCTTTCTTTTCACAATGACTTCGTGTGATAACAACTTCTAGCTCTGCTGCTTGTTTTTGCTGTTCCAGAAGCTTCATCTGTGCTTTCATGACCTCTACTTGTTCAGCCAATTGATGATTATTTCCTTTTTTGTGAGGAGAGTTAGAGACACTTTGAGGTACCTTTCTTGTCTCCCTCCATGTGACATATTCATGGGTACTGATTACAAGTGGTTTTCCTAACTCACCTCTGCTTGCTATGTGAATATCCCTCCATGCCTCTTTGACTTCTCGTGATAACATCTTAGTGTGTTCACCTTCTCTATACCAAAAGTAGAGTCCTCCAAGTTGCTCTTCCCGTGGTTTCTTTTGTGTCCAACAAAGTTGTCTGAGTACTATTGCCGGTGTGTATGATATGCAACCTCTAGGACCCATCAATGGTAGATTATGAAATTTTCCACAGCTAAGAATGATGTCACCTCTTTCAGGTTCATACCATGGACAAACCCATTTAAATGACTGTTCCTTTATACTGTCAAATTCCGTCTTCCATTCATGGGCTCCTCTTGGCTTGGTTAGGATACGATGAAAGCTTCTTAGTGGGTCTGAGATATTTCTGATGTGATTCTTTGCATACATGTATGTAATAATCCACACATATAAGAGATGTAGACAACATCGAAGCTTCCCTTTTTGTTTCTATTGGCAGAAGTTTAAGGTCAAGAATGTTTCAGCTAACACAGCAGGAACTGGATTTCTTCGTTTATTTTCTACAGCAAAGAAAACATCCATAGCAGCTTGATCAATTATATCTGGAGCAGAAGGAAATAATACCAGCCCATAGATAGCAAATGCCAATACTCTTGAAAAAGTAGCCCATTCTTTTTTATGCCCCAAGTCTTTTAAACGATCTTCCATGAATGCTTTAGTCACCCCTTTTGAATCTGTGTGCCCTGTTAGCTTCACTCGAGTCATCGGTACCCCTAGTAATTCTCCAAATTGCTCTACTATCTTTACATCTGAAGAGGGTTGTTCCAGATAAAAATAAATAGAGGTGTTTTTCTTGATTGGTAATTTTAGCAAGCAGGCATACTCTTCAATAGTATGAGTGATGTCAATGTTTGGTAATTCAAAACATCTCAAGGCGGGACTCCAATATTGAGCTAGAATATTGAGGACAGAAGTTTCCACTGATATGAGTAGCAGATCTAGAATAGACCCATACTTATTTGAGAAAACTCTTCTATCTTCATTAGGTAACAATTGACTCAACTGATACAACTTCTCCAGAGAGCTGGTATTTCCTATCACATTGAAGTGCCTCTTTGAGCTGGATACATTGCTAATATGTTGTGCTCCTTCCATCATCTATTATCAAATATGATGTTATTCCTCTACCACCGACAGATTTTTTATGAAAGAAGAAAAATGAATGACATGCATGTCATGAATAAAAATAAATATGCATGCTGGATGAAGAGAATGCATGTGACATGAATAAGTGCACTTAAAATGTGATTGTTATTTTTCATGTTTGAAAAGTAAATATGCTTGATGAGAAAAAATGCATGTGCTATGCATGATTATAATATGCATAAATTTTTTTGCATGTTATAATGTCTATGTTGAAAGTTGCAAGATACTATAATGCATGATGCATGATAAAAGAGGGGAAAAAATAAGAAATATATATATATATATATATATATATATATATATATATATATATATATATATATATATGCTCCCTTGTGTCCTAACAGGGTGGTATTTAATGTTTGATGGTTCTATGGTCGACCCTATTTGAGGTTAGCCAACTAAGGTCTCTAGTAGTGCATAGCTTTTGGATGGATCTAGACCCCTAAAGGATTATGGTCCCCAGGTTGCCTTTATCAATAAGATAAGGACCTAGTTCTATGAGTCAAACCACAGGGACATGCAAGTCACAATATGGCAACCCATAGTTCCAGTAACAACCTGAGCGGTGAGTCAACGACTGTCAGGGAAGCATAAGCCTCACAATAACAACGTCAAAACCCCTTCTTGTCCTATGGTTTTCCAAGGCTCGGGTATAGAGCCCAAATAGTGTGTGAGGACAGTGATAGTTGTAACACCCTAAATCTTAACCCAAGACTACTAGTATGTCCTTAGGTTAATCTTTAGAATATTACCTCTTGGTCTCATCTTTTAGAAAATACTTAGCGAAAATATGGGTAAAATTTTTCTTTTTGGAATTTAAAATCAAAGTGAGAGCCACGCACGAAACTTTAAGGAGAATCATAGCGAAACATATAAGCAAAGCATAAGAAACACATCATGTCATGGGAACATCAACTGAATCATAGATATATATATATATAACGTGCCTACCCAAAGAGGTAGGACTATTTGATACATCATGAAGCAAAATACAACTGAAAAACAATACAAGGAAATCATAAAAAGCAAATACAAAAGAAACTACCCCCATACCTATGTGCACCTAAAGGAGACAACCTCATATACAAAAGAAGGTTTGACCTCTGCTATGTGGCGTGTGTGTGCACTAGCTACTACCCCTCCTATGACTACTCCTGCGGGTCCGAGTACTGTGGGGTCGAGTCGATCCACTGGCGAATCTCGGCGGGAGTGGTCGAGCGCATCATCGGGGCATGTCCACCGCGAGGCGCATAGATGGCCGTCGAGCCAACCTCGGCTGGACCACCGCCTCCTCACTCCCAGCCCTCATCGGTGGAGGAGCGGACCGAGCTCCAACTGTACATGTGGGATGGCGGGTCCTCGGATGGGTCCGTCTCCGAGTACTGGGGACGCGGCACATACTCGGGGTACTCACGTACTGCTGATGTCTCGGGCTCCATGCGGAGGATCTGCTCATCGCGTGGTCTCGCTCGCTCAAAAATCCCGTTATGACGGTAAGGAGCAGTCGGGGTGAAGCGGGAGCTCGGGACGGGGTACGCGAAGGGTCGTCCCATGAACATGAATACTCTGACAAAGGCAGCGACCCTCAAAATGGTATGACCCGAGTGCCGGGTTATGGTGCAACTCCCATACCGGGGTGTCGATGAAGAGTACAAACGTCGCCATCTGAAGATATGACGGAAGAAAAGAGAGAGGGAATGAGAATCTTTCTAAAAGAATTCTCAGTAGGGTTATCCCTACCTAGGTGTCATCGTCACATCCTCAGGAACCTTGGGTTTATTTCTAAAGGGTGTGCATACATATAAATTCCTTTTAAGTTGGTTTTCCAAAGAGGTATTTTATCCAAGGTCCATCATATTTTATAATGCGTCTTTATAACTTAAGCAGAAATATACTAATGATATGAATGCATCATAAGGTAAACCAAACAATAGAATAACTAGGAAACATTATAACATTGGCATAAGTATAGTTTATGTGACATTGTTAACTTTAACTTTCATCTCATGGGGCCGCCCTAAAACTTCTCTAGGTTATGAGCTCATACCTTAACTAGTCGTCACTAGCTCTTACTTATCCTATGATAAGCGTAACATAATCCCGACTTAAAGTACGGGCTAGGGGGCAAATTAAGGATCTCCTTTCTAGGATCATTTCCTCTTTGAAACACTTTGCTAGCCACGTGGGCCTCGCAATTTGTCCGCTTTGGCAGGCTGCATCTACACATACCCTCACGGATTTGTCTCCTCCTGGGGGTGCTCGGCCGAACCGGTGTCACCCAGGAGAAGCGCGTCTCAGTGTTGTGTCACATTTATATTCTCATAAGTATTAAATCACAATTACCTCATCATGCATTCTCACATAGCTTTTTCATAACATATATATATCATCACATGAAACTTTCTCATAACATTCGTCACATAAAACTTTCGCACAAACATCATCACATAGTCATATCTAACAATCATCCCCATAAGCTCATAGACATGTTATGTTATAACTCATAGTGTTTTAAACTTCGATTCTTATGAGTCTTAAACTTGCAAATTAATTGTTCTAACATTATCCTTAACTTCTTTATACGCCTATAGTTTGACAATTAATGAGTTATACAAATTTTATGCTCAAGAACTAATCCAAATAGCACTAAGCAGAATTTGGACAGCTTTATGTTTATGTGATTACGGAGTTCTAGAAATTACGGTTTAGATCTTTATCTCACATTCTAAGTTATTGATCATCAACACCTAGTCTCTTGGGAACCTATAAGGTTATAACTAAGTATTTCTCACCTCACCCTATGGTCAAGAACATCTCTAAACCTCAAGAGTGCAGAAATCAAAATACTAACTTTACGGGTACCTAGAAGTCACAATAATGACCCTTTCTAAGTTCGGTTTGCTCCTAAGGTTTCAAGATTAAGTCCTAAACCAATTACGAGTCATTCCTACACATATAAACTAATTTAAAACCATGGTTATTGAATCTAAACCTTGCTGGACAGAATCCAGAAAAATAAATCTTTAAGGGATCTAGAACTCTCAAATTAATTCTTTTCTAGTTCCTAACTTATCCTATCTTTCACATATGAGTCTTAACATAATTATTACCCAAACATAAGCATATTAACATCATTAACACAGCTCATGCAGTGGCCAAACATAGCAAGGCAGAACCGAAACAGAAACTCCATTTAAAGGCATTGAATCATAGTTTCTAAAGCACATAAAATACTAGTTTCTCTTGGAATCTTATTAAAACCTTCAAAACTCTTTTATGAACACTTTTATCATCTAAACTCATGAAAATACTTGATAGGGCAGTGGCTATATTATTTCCATCTCAAGAGGTCCTAAATTCATAACACTTAGTTCTACACATTCCTTATACTCATATAAGTTTAGAAAAAGTATAAAACATAGTTTTCAATACTTGAAAACATTAAGGCCTCATAGGGCCGAAATATGGACCATGGGAAATAAATGTTTTAGACCTTTGTTTGAGATATCATTGGGCAAGTCTTTGAGCTCTAGAATCATTAAAGTGATGACATAAAAATAAACATGCTCATGCACTTATTTTAGTTATTGCTAGAAAGTAAAGTGAGAGCATAAAATAAATATGTGGTGCAATATATTATTATCTTTGATATTTAGGTGAGGACTTGAAATATAAATATGATAATGCAAAGCTTGAAACATAAACATGATAATGCAAGTTCATTCATTATCTTGGGATTTAGTGATAGCAAGGAAATAAACATGATATGCAAAGCTTAAAGTAAACATGATGCAAGTTTCATTTTTATGTTTAACTAGAGCTCATTTAAGACTTTAACAAGATAATAACCCCATACAATATCTCAAAGATCACAACACAAGAATCGAAAATCATATATAAAAGAGAAAGAAAGTGAAGCTACATCAAGTTCTTTATTAAGTACCCAAAACCCCTATCTAGAGACAAATCTCTAGAACGTGCCACCAACTTTAAGGTTGACAAGGGTAGGCTTGGGCTTTTAGAAATCCTTAGATTAATTTTTCTTAAGTTGGAAAACCATGTGAGCTAGATAACATATAGATGAAGTTGTAAGAAAAGGAAAACTCAAGCTTTAGAGGTTTCTTTGAGATGAACACAATGTCATCATCTAGAAACTCTTATCATCAAGCTATCATGCTCAAATCAAGGCCTCATGGCCGAAAATGAAAGGAAAGGAAAGACAAAGGAAAGTTCAAAAAGAATCCAAGAGAAAACTAGAGAAAAACACTTTCTTGAGCAAAATAAAGTTTGAAAACAAATCCCTACCTAGTGATGGAGATAAAAGCTTGATCTTGAAGATGGAAATGAGATGAGCAACACCTCCTAGGATGGTGATGATGATTCGGCCTTGATGAGAGAAAAAGAAAGAAAATGTGTTTCAAGTGGAGTTGTGTTTGAGGTGTGGTGTTTGAGAGGTTTGATGATGGTTCAAGGTTTTGGGGTAGTGTTTGATGGTTGAGAGGTGATGATGAGATGAAGAGATGAAGAAGATAAAGATGAAAAGAAAGGAAGAACACTCTTGGAACTTTGAGAGAAAAAGGAAAGACTAGCAAGACAACTCTAAAACTCTAAACTTTGCAAATGCTTCAAAGTGCAACAAGGCTAACACAAGCATCCTATTTATAGAAAAACAAAACCATGGAGGAGTGAATGGGGAGGGTGCTGGCCGTAGCTTTGAAGGGCAAAGGGAGAGAAAAATATCTCTTACACAAGGTCATTCAAGCATGGTTTGAAGTATGGAAGCTATGCTACAAAGTATGGCTTGATGTGAGTTAATTTCCTATCACATTTTTATGAAATTAGGCTTCTAGAACCTTAACATGGCTGGAACTTTTCCAGCCACAAATAAATGGGGAAAATGGGTTGTTTTAATTATTTATTCATGTGGAAATTCAAGCTTGATTGAAAGTTATGACAAGGTATAGTGTATGTGACTTGAGGTATGGCCTTGGAGTGTTGAAAAATTGAACATGTGATGCATATGGAGGGAGGAGGTTCACGGCCTGGTCTGGTTCAGCAAGGGAGGAGGTGAGTTTGACCATTTAATTGTGTGTTAATGGTAGGTTTAGATGTGTATTAGCTTAGGTACAAGGTTAGGAATGATTAAGCTTAAGTTTAGGTAACTAAGAATGTGATTTAGGAGTTTATGACAAGTTTAGGAGTGCTCATACATCATTAAAGAATTTAAAACTCATTTATGAATAAACAATGTGTAACACAATTCCATGATTTAAGGAATTGGAAAGAGAAAACACTATTCAAGATTCTATGACTAGGTGTCATAAAATTAAAATATGATTTTAGGTTGTAATTGAGTACTTTTTGGTTCTAATCAACTTTAATAAATTATTTTGACTCTAGATTAATTAAGGAAATTAATTAACCTTCGATTAGAGCCTAATATTGCTTAGGTTTGCTTAATCGTGTGATTAAGCGTAAAAGTACGAAACTAGGGGCAAAACCGTAATTCTGCACTAATTTTGCCCGGGACTTCAAAAATTAAAACTGAGGTCATAGAATACATAAAAATGCCTTTTAAAACCATCTGGAGAAGTTTCGGGTTCATCCGGCACTTGCAAGCGGGTAAAACACCACAGGGGCGTTTTGGTCATTTTGACCCGAAAACTCGAAAAATGAGATTTTCGATCCGGGAAGGTACATAAGTTTTCTAATCCCCTTCCAACATTGAGTTTGCCCTTCGAGTACTGCCAGACCGCTTTCCTCGACTCAATAAAATGACCTCAGGGGCATTTTGGTCATTTTCACTCTAACAGAAAATCGGGGCGTTACAATAGTGAAAGTGTGTGGAGGGAGCATACAAACCTTACAATCCTAAAACTACTATTTCCTGAAAAAGAAAACAAGCCAGTATATATTCAAGAAACACAATCAACTATCCAAAATAAATAAAACAAAGTCTTCTACCCTAAGGTTCAAGATATGTACAAAAATAAAAGTCTCCTATCCTAATGTTCAAATAAGAAATATTTATAAGCAAACCAAAATTAAATAAATCGATATTTATAAAAAAGGAAAATAAAATATTTACAAAAATAAAACAAATGTAAATAAACTGATATTTACAAAAAAGGAGAATAAAATATTTATAAAAAGAAAACAAATGTAAATAAACCAATATCTACAAAAGTTTTGAATATTTACTACTAAAATAAATCATTATTTAAAAAATTAAATAGCTAACTAAGATAAAATATTTACAAAAGTACAAAAATATAAGTCAATATTTACAGAAAGGAAAGTAAAATATTTACAACAATAAAACAAATATCTCACAAGGGGAAAAATAAACATAATAAAATTATAATCAACTGCATAATTAACTCTTACAGGCTTGACTCTCTAGTATCCCCAGTGGAGTCGCCAAACTGTCACAACGTACCCGGAGGTTATTGCGACGAGGATGACAATCGAATTTGAAAATGAACGGGAGTCGCCACCAATTTTTATTATAGCTAAAATTGGAAAAACTATTTTGGTAAAATAGTCATTTGAAAGAGATTTTCAGGTTCGGGAGTCTGATTACGATTAAGGAAGGGTGGAAACTTAATCCCACTGCACCCCTAATACGTCCGTATAAATACGGTTACCTTAGAGTTTATTATGCAAATTAATTATAATTTTAATATGTTTTATTTTTCCCTAAAAATGTAATTATATATTTTACAAAAATGAAACTAAAATTAGTAATTATATATCTACATAAATAAAGATGAAATTAATAATTACATATTTACAAAAATAAAGATAAAATTAATAATTATATATTCATAAAAATAAAAATAAAAATAAAGCTAAGATTAATAATTATATATTTATAAAAATAAAGTTAAGATTAGTAATTATATATTTATAAAAATAAAGCTAAAGTTAAAAATTATATATTTACAGAAATAAAGCTAAAATTAAAACAGAAATTAAGGAACTAATTTTATGAAAAATTAATTTTGACTTGATAGTTGTTGGCTACGCCGACGTATCCTCTGGTGCAATGAGGAACTCAAAGTCACGTCGTTCTGTAAAAAATGCTTGTGTGTTTGATTGATTTTAGTTTTTTTTTTAAAATAAAATAAAATAAAGGTGTGTTGATTGATTTTAATTTTGAAAAAGATTTAAGAGAAAAGCCATTTTTTTTGCACGAGATTCAAGGTTGCATTTAGTTACTCAGTAAACTTTTACAATTTCAAAGTTATGAGGGAGCACTGATTCCTCAATCACAATCATTGAATGTTGCATGGATTGAAAGTTTATTTTATTTTATTTTTTATTTCAATTTTTTTAGTTTTTTATTTTCTTGTGAATGGATCTAAAGAAACTAAAAAAAAAACATACTATTCTTATTTTATTATTTTTTCATTTTTTATTATTATAATTTTTGTTGTAGTTCTTTTTTCTTTTTTTTTGAAATAGTCTTAAATAAGATAAAAGACTAAACCTATTAAAAAAAAAAACAGCACAAAAACAATCCTAATACTAACCCAACACCAAAATTCAAACCCAATGTCCTAACTAACCCAATAAGCCCGGACAAAAAAATACCAGCAACTAACAGCAGACACTAGCCCAAATAAAATTAGCCCAAGTACTATGATTGCACCAAAAACAAAACCCCAAGTACCCAAGCCCAACCTGCCTAAGCCTAAAAAGAAAAAAACTATCTCTAACCAAACAAATAAAAACAGTGTTGATGCTGACAAATAAATAAATCCTAACCTAGAAACTGTGTATAGAAGCGGACCTGATTTACACAAAAAGGAAAAAAACGCAGAAACCAGAGAGAAGCAGCAGAGGCGGAGGTGCGGTTTGCGCGGCGATCTTGGTGCGGCGACATCGGGTTTCTTCACATGGCGGCAGAGGCGCACGGTGATGAGTGCGCGCCTTGACGGTGGATCTGGCGGAGGTTGGCATGCGGTGGTGGGGCCGTGGTCAGGCGCGGTTGGGACGGTCTGCAGTGGCACCAGTGGGAGTAGAGGCTGAGTTTTTGCTACCACGGGTTTTGCAGCTGGTCGCTTCACGATGGAGTTGTGCAGATCCTGGTACCGCGGAGTTGCTGGGCTTGCAGGTTCTCAAGCGCGGACGTGGCAAGTTTGCAAGAGATTGGTCACAGCGGTGGAAGGGGAAGCTGTCCGGCGACAGGATCTTCAGGCACAATGGCTGTCTCGAGTTGCTGGCTTCACGAGAAGGACTTCTCCTTCGAATTTTTTTAATTTTGAGTTTGTTTTTAGTTTATTGTGCTGTATTAATTTTATTTATTTATTTTTTGGTTTGATTTTTAGTTGGATTTGGCTATGGTGTGATGAGGGGTAGGTGGTTGACAAAGTAATGGCTAGGTTGTAGTGGTGGTTTTATGAGAGAGTGAAGGTGATGATGGATTAGATGGAGGAGAGGGAATTCAGCATATGGGTATTGTAAGAGTGAAGATGATATGGTATTGAAGATGATGAAAAGGTGAAAGATAATGATGGGGCTACGGAGGTCAGCTCCCCTTTTGATTATTTTTCAGATTCTCTTCTCTGTGTGTCTCTTGCTACCAAAATTCCTTTCTATTCTCTCTGCGTTTCTTGCTGGAAATTAGCTCTCTCTCCTTCTCTCTATCTCGTGTCTCTTGCTCAATTTAGCTCCGTGTCTCTGTGTGTTCTCCGTGTCCTCTAAGAATTGGCCCTTTTTTGTGTGCTTTTTTTTTCTTCTCTTTTGTGTATCTTGATGGAGTTCATTTATATCTGATCTAAAATCAACCTACCTGCTATTCTTGATCTGATCCCGCTAATTTTCAAGGCTACTTCTGATTTTCTGAGATTTGATACCAATGCATGTGATCTTTTTTGTTATTTGTTTCTGACTTTTATCCCCTTTCATTAAATGCATACCTCCATTCGGTGCTTCTTTTACACTTGCTCCGTTTTCTTTTCTGACACTTCTTTTTATTTTATTTTATTTTTTTACTTAAAGGAATACAATAAGAAAAGTGGAAAATGAATAAAAACAAGATTGAGCCCCTTTTTATTTGCAGACATAAAGGGACACGGAGAGATTAAATCTCTTTCTTTTTCTTTTTAGACTAATGGGCTAAATAGCAGACTAGTAAACGGAATGGCTGACAAAAATAATGGACCTGGCTAGGAACTTACACTAAATGGGCCAACAAAAATAAATAACAAATTAAAATAATGAAATAAGCAAATAAATGGAAATTGTTAGATAAAATGTGGTGTTCACAATGATGCATGAGGCAATGATTCTTTAAGATGTTAAGTTTATTATGAACATGAGAATTGCATAAGAAATATGTTGTGTGTTTAGCTTGTGGCATAAATGTCGGTTTGAAGGAAATTGCTTTAACGGCTATTATCTTTGTCAATTTTTAAATCAAACCTAAAAGGGTTGAAGAAATGTTTAAAAGTACCACATGAGTTGAAAACCCTGGGTGACACCGATTCGGCCGAGCATGTAACACCCTAAATCTTAACCCAAGACTACTAGTATATACTTAGGTTGATCTTTAGAATATTACTTCTTGGTCTCATCTTTTACTTAGAAAATACTTAGCGGAAATATGGGTAAAATTTTTCTTTTTGGGAATTTAAAATCAAAGTGAGAGCCATGCACGAATTTTTAAGAGGAAGCATAGCGAAACATATAAGCAAAGCATAAAGAGGCACATCATATCATGGAGGCATCAACTGAAACATAGATATATATATATATATACTGTGCCTACCCAAAGGGCAGGACTATTCAACACATCGGGAAGTAGAATACAACCGAAATGCAATACAAGGAAATCATAAAAAGTAAATACAAGAGAAACAACACCCATACCCATGTGCACCTTGAGTAGACAACCTCATATACAAAAGAAGGTTTGTCCTTAACTATGTGGCGTGTGTGCACTAGCTACTACCCCTCCTATGTCTACTCCTGCTGGTCCGAGTACTGCGGGGTCGAGTCGATCCATTGACGAATCTCGGCGGGAGTGGTCGAGCGCATCATCGGGGCATGTCCACCGCGGTGAGGGCGCATAGATGGCGGACGAGCCAACCTCGGCTGGACCACCGTCTCCTCACTCCCAGCCCTCATCGGTGGGGGAGCGGGACTGGAGCTCCAACTGTACATGTGGGATGGCGGGTCCTCGGATGGGTCCGTCTTCGAGTACTGGGGACGCGGCACATACTCGGGGTACCCGCGTACTGCTGATGTCTCGGGCTCCATGCGGAGGATCTGCTCATTGCGTGGTCTCGCTCACTCAAAAATCCCATTATGATGGTAAAGAGCAGTTGGGGTGAAGCGGTAGCTCGGGACGGGGTGCGCGAAGGGTCGTCCCATGAACATGAATACTCTGACAGTTCAGCGACCCTCAAAATGATATGACCTGAGTGCCGGGTCATGGTGCAGCTCCCATACCGGGGTGTCGATGAAGAGTACGAATGTCGTCATCTGAAGATATGACGGAAGAAAAGAGAGAGGGATTGAGAATCTTTCTAAAAGAATTCTCAATAGGGTTATCCCTACCTAGGTGACATCATCATATCCTCAGGAACCTTGGGTTTATTTCTAAAAGGTGTGCATGCATATAAATTCCTTTTAAGTTAGTTTTCTAAAGTGGTATTTATCCAAGGTCCGTCATATTTTATAATGTGTCTTCATAACTTAAGCAGAAATATACTAATGATATGAATGCATCATAAAGGTAAACCAAACGATAGAATAACTAAGAAGCATTATAACATTGGCATAAGGTAATATAACATATGTGACATTTTAACTTTAACTTTCATCTCATGGGGCCACCCTAAAACATCTCTAGGTTATGAGCTCATACCTTAACTAGTTGTCACTAGTTCTTACTTATCCTATGATAAGCGTAACATATACATAATCCCGACTTAATAGTGCGGGCTAGGGGGCAATTAAGGATCACCTCTCTTAGGGTCATTTCCTCTTTGAAACGCTCTACTAGCAACTAGTGCATCGTAGTATTGTTCGCTTTGGCAAGCTCTATGTCAATACCCTCACGGATTTGTTTTCTTGGGGGTGCTCGGCTAAACCGGTGTCACCCAAGAAGGCGTCTCAATGTTGTGTCATATTTAAGTTCTCATAAAGTGTTAATTCATAGATACATCATTATTCATAAATCTTTTTAATAGCATATACATCATCACATGAAACTTCCTCATAGTGTATAGTTAAAACTATAGCATATACATTATCACATAATCACACCTTAGACAATCATACATACAAACTCCCAAGCTTATTATGTTATAAACCTATAGTATGTTATGCTTTGGTTCTTTTGAGTCTTAAACTTGTAAACTAATTGTTCTAGTATTATTCTTAACCTCTTACACACCTATAGGTTCACAACTAGTAAGTTTTACTAATTTTTATGCTCAAGGACTTATCCAAACAGCACTATGTAGATTTAGACAACTTTATATTTGTGTGATTACGGGGTTCTAGAGATTACGGTTTAGATCCTTAAAGTCCTTGACTCACATTCTAAGTTATCGATCATCAAAACCTAGTCTCTTGGGAACCTATGAGGTTATAACTAAGTATTCCTCACCTCACACTATGGTCAAGAAAATCTCTAAACCTCAAGGATGCAGAATTTGAAATCCTAACTTTACGGGTACCTAGAAGTCACAACAATGACCCTTTCTAAGTTTAGTTTGCTCCTAAGGCTTCAAGATTAAGTCCTAAACCAATTATGAGTCATTCCTACACATTTAAACTAATTTAAAACCAAGATTATTAAATCTAAACCTTGCTGGACAGAATCTAGAAAATTACATAAATAAAGGATCTAGAATTCTCAAATTAATTCTTTTCTATTTCCTAACTTATCCTATCTTTCGCATATGAGTCTTAACATTATTTTTACTCAAACATAGGCACATTATCATCATCAAATCAGCACATACAGTGGTAGCAAGGAGCAAGGAAGAACCAAAAATATACTTCTCCATAAAAGGCATAAAACATAATTTCTAAAGCACATAAGATACTAGTTTCTCTTGGAACTCTTTTTAAACTCTCTAAGCTCATTTATAAACAATTTTAACATCTAAAATCACAAAAATATTTAAGAAGGTAGTGACCAATTCATCTTTGTCTCAAGAGGTTCTAAATTCTCAAAACTTAGTTCTATGCATTCCTTAAACTTACTTAAGCTTGGAAAAATTATAAGACATAGTCTCAAATACTTGGAAATCTCAAGACCTCTTAGGGCCAAAATATGAACCCAAGAAAAACACATATTGTTAGACCTTTGTTGAGACAACAATGGGCAAGTCTTTGAGCTCTAGATTCATTTAGGTGATGACATAAAAATAAACATGCTCATGCACTTATTTTAGGTTCCATTAGAAAGTAAAGTAATAGCACCAAGTAAATATGAATGCAACTCATTATTATCTTGGTATTAAGTGAGAACTTGAAATTTAAACATGATAATGCATAGCTTGAAATATAAACATGATAATGCAAGTTCATTCATTATCTTAATATTTAGTGATAGCAAGGAAGTAAACAAGATTCATTTTATGGTTAACTAGAGCTCATTCAAGACTTTAACAAGATAGCAACCCAATATAATATCTCAAAGATCACAACACAAAAACCGAAAGTCATATAAAAGAGAAAGAAAGTGAAACTACATCAAGTTCTTTATTAAATACCCAAAACCCCTATCTAGAGAAAAATCTCTAGAATGTGCCGGCCAAATTTAAGGTTGACAAGGGTAGGCTTGGGCTTTTAGAAATCCTTAGATTAATTTTCTTAAGTTGAAAAACCATGTGAGTTAGATATCATATAGATGAAGTCATAAAAAAAGGAAAACTCAAGCTTTAGAGGTTTCTTTGAGATGAACACAATGTCATCATCTAGAAACTCTCATCATCAAGCTATCATGCTCAAAATCAAGGCCTCATGGCCGAAAATAAAAAGAAAGGAAAGACAAAGGAAAGTTCAAAAAGGATCCAAGAGGAAACTAGAGAAAAACACTTTCTTGAGCAAAATAAAGTTTGAAAACAAATCCCTACCTAGTGATGAAGGTAAAAGCTTGGACTTGAAGATGGAAATGAGATGAGCAACACCTCCTAGAATGGTGATGATGATTCGGCCTTGATGCAAGAAAAAGGAAGGAAATGTGTTTCAAGTGAAGTTGTGTTTGAGGTGTGGTGTTTGAGAGGCTTGATGATGGTTCAAGGTTTTGGGGTGGTGTTTGATGGTTAAGAGATGGTGATGAGATGAAGAGATGAAGAAGATAAAGATGAAAAGAAAGGAAGAACACTCTTGAAATTTTGAGAGAAAAAGAAAGACTAGCAAGACAACTCTAAAACTCTAAACTTAGCAAATGCTCCAAGGTGCAACAAGGCTATCACAAGCATCCTATTTATAGAAAAACAAAACCATGGAGCTCACAATGGGAGGGAGTGGCCGTGTGGTTTGGAGGGAAAAGGAAGAGAAAATATCTCTTACACAAGGTCATTCAAGCATGGTTTGAAGTATGGAAGCTATGCTACAAAGTATGGTTTGATGTGAGTTAATTTCCTATCAAATTTTTATGAAATTAGGCTTCTAGAAGCTTGTCATGGCTGGAACTTTTCCAGCCACAAATAAATAGGGAAAATGGGTTGTTTTAATTATTTATTCATGTGGAAATTCAAGCTTGATTGAAAGTTATGACAAGGTATAGTGTATGTGACTTGAGGTATGGCCTTGGAGTGTTGAAAAATTGAACATGTGATGCATATGGAGGGAGGAACTCACAGCCAGGTTCAAGACAGCAGAGAGGAGGTGAGTTTTGACCATTTAATTGTGTGTTAATGGTAGGTTTAGATGTGTATTAGCTTAGGTACAAGGTTAAGAGTGATTAAGCTTAAGTTTAGGTAACTAAGAATGTGATTTAGGGAGTTTATGACAAGTTTAGGAGTGCTCATACATCATTAGAGAATTTTAAACTCATTTATGAATAAACAATGTGTAACACAATTCCATGATTTAAGGAATTGGAAAGAGAAAACACTATTCAAGATTCTATGACTAGGTGTCTTGAAATTAAAATATGATTTTAGGTTGTAATTAAGTACTTTTTGGTTCTAATCAACTTTAATAAATTATTTTGACTCAAGACTAATTAAGAAAATTAATTAACCTTCGATTAGAGCCCAATATTGCTTGGGTTTGCTTAATCACATGATTAAGCGTAAAAACACGAAACTAGGGGCAAAACCATAATTTTACACTAATTTTTCCCGGGACTTCTAAAATTAAAACTGAGGTCATAGAATATATAAAAACGCCTTTTAAAACCATCTGGAGAAGTTTCGGGTTCATCCGGCACTTGCAAACGGGTAAAACACCGCAGGGCCGTTTTGGTCATTTTGACCTGAAAACTCGAAAAATGAGATTTTCGATCCCAGGAAGGTACACAAGTTATCTAATCCCCTTTCAACATTGAGTTTGCCCTTCGAGTAGTACTGAACTAGCTTTCCTCGAATTCTGGGCTGAAAATGACCTCAGGGGCATTTTGGTCATTTTCACTCTAACAGAAAAATCGGGGCGTTACAGAGCACCCCTAGGAGATTTTTTATGTGACAAGCATTGAGACATACTTTTCCTGCTACAATGAGGAGGAGGCAAATCCATGAGGGTCTGGACATGAGCCTTTCCAAAGCGAACAATTCGTTATGCACTTGAGGCTAGTAGAGCGTTTCAAAGAGGGTATATCCTAATAGAGGAGTTTCCTAGCCCCCTAGTCCGTACTCTTAAGTAGTCAGGTGTATTATTTTATTATTTGCTTATTCAGATAATAAGCAAGAGCTAGTGACGACTAGCTGAGGTATGAGCTCATAGCCTAGTTTTTATTATTTGGGGTGGCCTCTACATTACTAAAGATTCCATGAATGATGTCACATATACTGATGAAAGTTCCATTTGAGAAGTTATTGCCCTTATGCCACATGGATTGTTTCTATATGATTTGATTTGTTGATTTATATGCTCAAGTATTGCCATGCATTCATGTTTTGATATGTTGCACTCATGACATCAAGATGCATGCTAAAAGGAAAGAACCTTGGATAATTGGTTTTACGAACCCTAATAATGAACCCTTTTATGCATGCATACCTTTTATAATTAAACCCAAGGTTCCTAAGGATGTGAACGATGTAACCCTAGGATAAGAGACTCCTACTGAGATTCTTTAGTAAGAATTCTCACTCCTTTCTCTTCTTTTTCTTTCTTCTATCACATCTTCAGATATCGATGGCGACATTCGTGGTCTTCATTGATACGCCCGTCTGGGAGGTACACTACGACCCGGAGCATCGTTCCTATCACTTTGAGGGTCGTTGTACTGTTCGTGTTTTTGTGTACATGGGTCGACCTTTTGCTTATCCAATGTCCAGCTACCAGTTCACTCCTACCGCTCCTTTTGGTGGCGACGACTTGATCTTCGAGCGCATCCGCCCTCGCAATGAGCAGTTGCGTCATGCCTGCTCATCCGCCTCAGCTGTTCGTGACCACCCGGAGTATGTGCCTCGCTCGAGGAAGTCGGAGACGGATCCGTCCGAGGACTCACCGACGCATGTCTATTCAGAGAGTTCTGCTCCCTTTCCCCCCGTTTAGGTGAGAGGGGAGCGAGGATACAGTGATGCAGCCATGCTTGGCGAGGAGAGCCGAGATGGGCCTACGCCGAGGAACTCACGTCCAACTGACACGCGCTCCTTTCCCACTTCACTGGCCCACTCAGCAGGAGATCGAGTGGTTCCCCGGTTACCTACCTCCATCACCCGAGGATCCCCGTCATCACTAGACCTCACCGGAGAACTATTTGAGTGCTCGAGCAGTCACAAGGATCTCCCCTTCGACGATATCTTTTGGGAGGGGGTTTTACCTTAGTACTCATAACTTGGTGGGAGGGTAGTGTAGTTGGTTTTATTTTGCCGTCGGACCATGTACTTTACTAATTTCTTGTTATCCTTTATGTATTGCAAGCTCAGCCCGTTCCTATAAGGGCATGACTACTATGTATCTTAACTATGCTATTAATGAAATGTTTCCTTTGTTGTGATAACTATTGTTCTATTGTTACTTGCTTTAGCTTTTGTGTTCCTTATGATTGATATTTATGTCTCTCATTTAGATAAGAGCGCGGCTCTCACTTTGGTTTATGTTTTCAAAAAAAAAATTTACCCGTAATTCCCGCTAAGTATTTTAATAAAATAATAAAACTAAGAAGTAATAACCTGATGATTAGGCTAATATGTTCTAGAATATGGGTTAAAAATTAGGGTGTTACAAAAGGAAAACAGAAATGCTTTTAGCCTTAAGGGCTAAGTTTTAAGTTTTAGAGGTTACACAAGTGATAACCACATGATCATCATCTTGAACCCTCATCATCAAGCTAAAGATTTTCTTTAGATACAAAAGACTCCATAGCCAAAAATAGAAAGGAAGAAAAGAAGTTCAAAGACCGATAAACTTGTTCAAAACAAAACAAAAAATAAAAGATAAAGCTTTTAGAACAAAACCCCTACCAAGTAGTGTTTCTTGTTGTGAAGAAAAGAGCTTGTTCTTGTAAGGAAATGAGAAGAAAAACTCTCCTCCAAGTTAATATATGTGTTCGGCCAAGAAGAGAGAAAAGGGAGGAAATGTCTTTCTATGAGCTTTATGTGTAAGGATGAAAGCTTATGTGCTTGAATGAGGATCTATGGTGGTTGTGTGGTGGTTTGAGATTATAAGGATGTGGTTCTTTGAGGAGGATAAAGAATATGAAGGAGATGAAAGAAAAGAGAACTCTTGAGTTCTTGAGAAAAAAGAAAGAAAGCTTGAATGAACTCTAGAGATAATACTTGGAGAATGAGCAAATGGAACCAAGTTCACCCAATATGTGTATTTATAGAAAATTGCAATATGAAGGATGAATGGAGGGGGAGAAGCCATGGCATTCATGCAGCCATGGGGGTGAAAATATCTCCTAAATACATCATTTCATGGAGTGGTGCAAGCATGGGTAGGTATGGGTTTAGGCATGGGTTTAGGTATGGCTCAAGGCATGGTTCTTTGTGTATAAAAAAAATCAACATGTGATGAATATGAAGGAGGAGTGGCTCCGGTTTCTTATGCAGCCAAAGGGAAAAATTGTTTCATCTAATCATGGTTTAGAGGTTTGTTTAGGTATATCTTTGATTAAGCTTTTGATTAGGAGTTTGTAAGTAAGTGCTTAGGTAAGGTAATGGGTAATTAAGGATGTCAAGACATGATTAGGGGGTGTTCTTGCCTCATTAGTGAAATCAAAACTCATTTTATAAGGTAATTAATCACAAACATAATTTAAGGAATTGGAGAGAGAAAACACTATTCAAGATTCCATAACATGGAATCTTGACTTTAAGAAAGATTTAGGTTTATCTAAGCAACCTTAGGTTCTAATCAACCTTAATAAATTATTTTGACTCTAAATTAATTACCAAAATTAATTAATCATCAATTAGAGCCCAATTTTACTTAGGTTTCCTTAATCACGTCATTTAAGTCCGAAATGCACTATTTCAGAGGCAAAATGGTAATTTTACACAAAAACTGTTTGGGACCACCCGGGCTCAAGCGACACTTATACCCACGTAAAACGTCATAGGGGTGTTTTGGTTATTTTGAGCCGAAAGTTCAGAAAATGAGATTTTCATCTTTGGTATCAATCACAACACTTTTAACCCCCTTCAAACATTGAGTTGACTCTTCGAGGACTGCCGGGTCGGCCATCCCCGAATTCCGGGTAAGAATGACCTCAAGGGCATTTTAGTCATTTTTGCTCAAACAGAAAAATTGGGGAGTTACAATCACGACTTAATGTCTAATTTAATGCCAAGGCATGCCATGTGATGAATCCTACTTCTAACCAAGTCATTTCATCTAGCAAGAGACAATATAACACTTATGTGTTATTCTTGTATGAACTTCTATATCAAAATGTAAAATGTCTTGCATCCTTCATGGATGATAAGTGGTTGTGGCATGAAAAGCTTGAACATGCTCATATAAAGCTGATTCTGAATTATTTTAGAAAGAGCTTGTTAAAGTCCTACTCAAGATCAGTTGTGGCAAGGACTTCACTTGTTATTCTTGTGAGAAAGGCATGCAAACCTAAACTTCTTTCCATAACAAAAATATAGTGTCAACTACTAGGCCACTAGAGCTTTTATACATAAACCTTTTTGGACAACCAAGACTACAAGTCTTGTAGGAAAAAGATACTATCTTGCCATAGTAGATGACTATTCTAGATTTACATGCGTTATTTACTTAGCTTCTAAGGATGAGGTGTAACGCCCCGATTTTCTGTTAGAGTGAGAATGACCAAAATACCCCTGAGGTCATTTTCGGCCCGGAATTTGAGGAAAGTCAGTCCGGCAGTACTCGAAGGGCAAACTCAATGTTAGAAGGGGATTAGATGACTTGTGTATCCTTTCGGGATCGAAAATCTCGTTTTTCGAGTTTTCGGGTCAAAATGACCAAAATGCCCCTGCGGTGTTTTGCTCATTTGCAAGTGCCGGATGAACCCGAAACTTCTCCAGATGGTTTTAAAAGGCGTTTTCATGTAGACTGTGATTTTAGTTTTGGTCCCGAAAGTCCCGGGCGAAATTTATGCAAAATTACGGTTTTGCCCCTAGTTTCGTATTTTTATGCTTAATCGCGTGATTAAGCAAACCTATGCGATATTAAGCTCTAATCAAAGGATAATTAATTTCCATAATTAATCTTAAGTCAAAATAATTTATTAAAGTTGATTAAAACCTAAAAGTGCTTAATTACAACTTAAAATCTTATTTTAAATTCAAGATTCCTAGTCATGGAATATTGAATAGTATTTTCTCTTTCCAATTCCTTAAATCATGGAATTGTGTTACATATTGTTTATTCACAAATGAGTTTTTAATTCCCTAATGATGTATGAGCACTCCTAATCTTGTCATAAAATCCTTAAATCACATTCTTAGTCACCTAAACTTAAGTTTAATTATTCCTAACCTTGTACCTAAACTAATACACACTTAAACCTATCATTAGTCACAATTAGATGATCAAATCCCCCCCCCCCCCATGCTGCCCAGTCTGGCCGAAGCCTTTCCCCCCTCCATATGCATCACATGTTCAATTTTTCAACAGTCCAAGGCTATACCTCAAGTCACATACATCATGCCTTGTCATATTTTCAATCAAGCTTGATTTTCCCAATGAATAACTAATTAAAATAACCCATTTTCCTCATTTATTTGTAGCTGAAAAAGTTCCAGCCATGTCAAGCTTCTAGAAGCCTAATTTCATTAAAAAATTGATAGGAAATTCACTCACATCAAGCCACACTTTGTATCATAAACTCCATACCTAAAACCATGCTTGTATGACACCTTGTAAAAGATATTTTCCTTCCTTCCTCCCAAACTACACGGCCAGCCCTCCTCCTCTTTGAGCTCTCAATTGTTTTCATTTTCTATAAATACCTTGCATAGAAACACATGCAAACACTTTAGCTCATTTGCACACTTTTAGTTTTCTAAGCTTTCTTTGTATTCTCTCTTTTCTCTCTAAGTTTCAAGAGAGTTTCCTCTTGTTCTTCTTCATCCTCTCTTCATCTCATAATCATCTCTCAACCTTGAAACACCACCCCATAGCCTTGAGCCATCATCAAACCTCTCAAACACTACACCTCAAATACAACCTCACTTGAAACACAACTCCAACCTTCTTGTTCTTCTTTGGCCGAAACTATCTCGCCCCAAGGAGGAGCTCATCATCTTGTTTTACTTTTCAAAAGTTCAAGCTTTTTGTCTTCACTCTAGGTAGGAGTGTTTTTCTAAACCTTGTTTCTTGGAAAATGAGTTTTTCTAGCTTTCTCTTGGATTTTCTTTTTGAAACTTTCTTTGTTTCTTTTCCTTGATGTTTCGGCCTCTTGGCCTTGGTAAGCACATGATAGCTCAATGATGAAAGCTCCTAGATGATGACTATGTGTTCATCTCAAAAGAACCTCTAAAGCTTGAGTTTTTGTTTTCTCTAAGTTTCATCCTTATTATCTAGCTCCAAAGGATTTTTGTTCAAGAACACCTTTACTTTTTTTGCTCTTTTGATTTCGGTTCCATGTTCCTTTTCCTTTAAATATTTCAGTTTTGACTTCCTTGGTCTTTGAGGTTTTGTTTTGTTTTGAAAGTTTATTTACTTTGCGCTTGATGATGATGTTCAAGAACCTCATAGTTCCTTTGAAAACTTGGTTCAAGAACTCTAAAGCTCTCTTTGTGATGAGATATGTGTTGGGTTGGATCTCTAAAGTCTTGTAAGAGCTCTAGATGAGACTAAAATAAATATTGCATCCATGTTTACTTTTATGCTTTGCACATCATATTTACTTTCTTGCTATCACTAAGTATCAAGATAATGAATTAACTTGGATTATCATATTTATATTTTAAGCTATGCATTATCATGTTTATATTTCAAGTTCTCACCTAAATATCAAAGATAATGATATGTTGCATCTCATATTTATTTTATGTTATCACTTTACTTTCTAATGGAACCTAAAATGAGTGCATGAACATGTTTACTTTTATGTCATCACTTCAATGAACCTAGAGCTCAAAGACTTGCCCATTGTTGTCTCAAACAAAGGTTTAAAAATGTTTACTTCCCTTAGCTTATGTTTCGGCCATTAAGGTTTTGTTGCTTTCCAAGTATTGGAAACTATGTTTCATAATTTTCTAAGCTTTTATGAGTTTAAGGAATACATAGAACTAAGTTTTATGAATTTAGGACCTCTTGAGACAAAGTTGATTTAGTCACTGCCTTCATAAATATTTTTAAGATTTTGGATGATAAAAATGTTTATAAATGAGTTTTGAAAGTTTTAAAAAGGTTCCAAGAGAAACTAGTATTTTATGTGCTTTAGAAATTGTGTTTGATGCCTTTAAATGGAGATGTTTATTTCGGTTCTACCTTGCCTTGTATGACCACTGTATGAGCTGTTTTAATGATGATACTATGCTTATGTTTGAGTATAATTAATGTTAAAACTCATATGTGAAAGATTAGAGAAGTTAGAAACTAGAAAAGAATTGATTTGAGAGTTTTAGATCCCTTAATGTTTGAATTCTTTGGATTCTGTCCAGCAAGGTTTAGTAATGATAATCATGGATTTAAATTAGTTTAAATGTGTAGGAATGACTCATAAATGGTTTAGGACTTGATCTTGATGCCTTAGGAGCAAACTGGACTTAAAAAGGGTCATTGTCGTGACTCCTAGGTACCCGTAAAGTTAGGATTATGAATTCTGCATCCTTAAGGTTTAGAGATGTTCTTGACCATAATGTGAGGTGAGAAATACTTAGTTATGACCTTATAGGTTCCCGAGAGATTAAGTTTGATGATTTATAACTTAGAAAGTGAGTTAAGGACCTTAAGGGTCAGTGTATAAGACACTAAGAAATGTGTTAACGCTATGAAGTGATATATGATGCAATGATATGATGAGATATGCTTAATACATGAGAAATGTAACGCCCCGATTTTCTGTTAGAGTGAAAATGACCAAAATGCCCCTGAGGTCATTTTCACTGGACCGAGGAAAGCCAAGTCTTGGCAAGACTCGAAGGGCAAACTCAATGTTGGAAGGGATTAGAAAACTTATGTACCTTCCCGGGATCGAAAATCTCGTTTTGAAGTTTTAGTCAAAATGACCAAAACGCCCCTGTGGTGTTTTACCCGTTTGCAAGTGCCGGATGAACCCGAAACTTCTCCAGATGGTTTTAAAAGGCGTTTTTATGTATTCTATGACCTCAGTTTTAATTTTTGAAGTCCCGGGCAAAATTAGTGCAAAATTACGGTTTTGCCCCTAGTTTCGTATTTTTACGCTTAATCACTCGATTAAGCAAACCTAAGCAATATTAGGCTCTAATCGAAGGTTAATTAATTTCCTTAATTAATCTAGAGCCAAAATAATTTATTAAAGTTGATTAGAACCAAAAAGTACTTAATTACAACCTAAAATCATATTTTAATTTTATGACACCTAGTCATAGAATCTTGAATAGTGTTTTCTCTTTCCAATTCCTTAAATCATGGAATTGTGTTACACATTGTTTATTCATAAATGAGTTTTAAATTCTTTAATGATGTATGAGCACTCCTAAACTTGTCATAAACTCCCTAAATCACATTCTTAGTTACCTAAACTTAAGCTTAATCATTCCTAACCTTGTACCTAAGCTAATACACATCTAAACCTACCATTAACACACAATTAAATGGTCAAATCATCCTCCCATTCTGCTGCCCCAAGCTGGCCGAAGCCTCACTCCCTCCATATGCATCACATGTTCAATTTTTCAACACTCCAAGGCCATACCTCAAGTCACATACACTATACCTTGTCATAACTTTCAATCAAGCTTGAATTTCCACATGAATAAATAATTAAAACAACCCATTTCTCCCATTTAATTGTGGCTGGAAAAGTTCCAGCCATGCATTATTTCTAGAAGCCTAAATTCATAAAAATGTGATAGGAAATTAACTCACATCAAGCCATACTTTGTAGCATAGCTTCCATACTTCAAACCATGCTTGAATGACCTTGTGTAAGAGATATTTTTCTCTCCCTTTGCCCTTCAAAGCTATGGCCAGCACCCTCCCAATGTGAGCTCCATGGTTTTGTTTTTCTATAAATAGGATGCTTGTGTTAGCTTTGTTGCACCTTGAAGCATTTGCAAAGTTTAGAGTTTTAGAGTTGTCTTACTAAGCTTTTTCCTTCTCTCAAAGTTCTAAGAGCTCTTTCTCTTCATCTTCATCCTCTTCATTCTTCCATCACATAATCACCTCATAACCTTAATCCATCACCTCATAACCTTAAACCATTCTCAAAGCTTTCAAACACTCAACCTCAAACACAACTTCACTCAAAACACATCTCCTTTCCTTTTCCTTTCCTTGGCCGAAATCATCACCACCATCCTAGGAGGTGTTGCTCATCTCATTTCCATCTTCAAGATCAAGCTTTTATCTTCATCAAAAGGTAGGGATTTGTTTTCAAACTTTATTTTGTTCAAGAAAGTGTTTTTCTCTAGTTTTCTCTTGGATTCTTTTTGAACTTTCCTTTGTCTTTCCTTTCCTTTCATTTTCGGCCATGAGGCCTTGATTTGAGCATGATAGCTTGATGATGAGAGTTTCTAGATGATGACATTGTGTTCATCTCAAAGAAACCTCTAAAGCTTGAGTTTTCCTTTTCTTACAACTTCATCTATATGTTATCTAGCTCACATGGTTTTCCAACTTAAGAAAATTAATCTAAGGATTTCTAAAAGCCCAAGCCTACCCTTGTCAACCTTAAAGTTGGCCGGCACGTTCTAGAGATTTGTCTCTAGATAGGGGTTTTGGGTACTTAATAAAGAACTTGATGTAGCTTCACTTTCCTTCTCTTTTATATATGATTTTCGATTCTTGTGTTGTGATCTTTGAGATATTGTATGCGGTTATTATCTTGTTAAAGTCCTTAATGAGCTCTAGTTAAACATAAAAATGAAACTTGCATCATGTTTACTTTAAGCTTTGCATATCATGTTTATTTCCTTGCTATCACTAAATCCCAAGATAATGAATGAACTTGCATTATCATGTTTATGTTTCAAGCTTTGCATTATCATATTTATATTTCAAGTCCTCACCTAAATATCAAAGATAATAATATATTGCACCACATATTTATTTTATGCTCTCACTTTACTTTCTAGCAATAACTAAAATAAGTGCATGAGCATGTTTATTTTTATGTCATCACTTTAATGATTCTAGAGCTCAAAGACTTGCCCAATGATATCTCAAACAAAGGTCTAAAACATTTATTTCCCATGGTCCATATTTCGGCCCTATGAGGCCTTAATGTTTTCAAGTATTGAAAACTATGTTTTATAATTTTTCTAAACTTATATGAGTATAAGGAATGTGTAGAACTAAGTGTTATGAATTTAGGACCTCTTGAGATGAAAATAATATAGCCACTGCCCTATCAAGTATTTTCATGAGTTTAGATGATAAAAGTGTTCATAAAAGAGTTTTGAAGGTTTTAATAAGGTTCCAAGAGAAACTAGTATTTTATGTGCTTTAGAAACTATGATTCAATGCCTTTCAATGGAGTTTCTGTTTGGTTCTGCCTTGCTATGTTTGGCCACTGCATGAGCTGTGTTAATGATGTTAATATGCTTATGTTTGGGTAATAATTATGTTAAGACTCATATGTGAAAGATAGGATAAGTTAGGAACTAGAAAAGAATTAATTTGAGAGTTCTAGATCCCTTAAAGATTTATTTTTCTGGATTCTGTCCAGCAAGGTTTAGATTCAATAACCATGGTTTTAAATTAGTTTATATGTGTAGGAATGACTCATAATTGGTTTAGGACTTAATCTTAAAACCTTAGGAGCAAACCGAACTTAGAAAGGGTCATTATTGTGACTTCTAGGTACCGTAAAGTTAGTATTTTGATTTCTGCACTCTTGAGGTTTAGAGATGTTCTTGACCATAGGGTGAGGTGAGAAATACTTAGTTATAACCTTATAGGTTCCCAAGAGACTAGGTGTTGATGATCAATAACTTAGAATGTGAGATAAAGATCTAAACCGTAATTTCTAGAACTCCGTAATTACATAAACATAAAGCTGTCCAAATTCTCGCTTAGTGCTATTTGGATTAGTTCTTGAGCATAAAATTTGTATAACTCATTAATTGTCAAACTATAGGTGTATAAAGAAGTTAAGGATAATTAATTTGCAAGTTTAAGACCCATAAGAATCGAAGTTTAAAACACTATGAGTTATAACATAACATGTCTATGAGCTTATGGGGATGATTGTTAGATATGACTATGTGATGATGTTTGTCTGAAAGTCTTATGTGACGATCAAGTTATGAGAAAGTTTCATGTGATGATATATATATGTTATGAAAAAGCTATGTGAGAATGCATGATAAAAATGAATATGATAAATGATGAGGTAATTGTGATTTAATACTTACGAGAATATAAATGTGACACAACACTGAGGCAGCGCTTCTCTGGGTGACACCGGTTGCCGAGCACCCCGAGGAGGAGACAAATCCGTGAGGGTATGTGTAGATGCAGCCTGCCAAAGCGGACAAATTGCGAGGCCCATTGGCTAGCAAAGCGTTTCAAAGAGGAAATGATCCTAGAAAGGAGATCCTTAAATTGCCCCCTAGCCCGTACTTTAAGTCGGGATTATGTTACGCTTATCATAGGATAAGTAAGAGCTAGTGACGACTAGTTAAGGTATGAGCTCATAACCTAGAGAAGTTTTAGGCGGGCCCCATGAGATGAAAGTTAAAGTTAACAATGTCACATAAACTATACTTATGCCAATGTTATAATGTTTCCTAGTCATTCTATTGTTTGGGTTACCTTATGATGCATTCATATCATTAGTGTATTTACCTTAAGTTATGAAGACGCATTATAAAATATGACGGACCTTGGATAAAGTACCTCTTTGGAAAACCAACTTAAAAGGAAATTATATACATGCACACCTTTTAGAAATAAACCCGAGGTTCCTGAGGATGTGACGATGACACCTAGGTAGGGATAACCCTCTTGAGAATTCTTTTAGAAAGATTCTCATTCCCTCTCTCTTTTCTTCCGTCATATCTTGAGATGGCGGCGTTTGTACTCTTCATCGACACCCCGGTATGGGAGCTGCACCATGACCCGGCACTCGGGTCATACCATTTTGAGGGTCGCTGCCCGTCGAGTATTCATGTTCATGGGGACGACCCTTCGCACCCGCCCCGAGCTACCGCTTCACCTCGATGCTCCTTACCGTCATAACGGGATTTTTGAGCGGCGAGACCACGCGATGAGCGTATCCTCCGCATGGAGCCCGAGACATCAGCGATGCGAGTACCCCGAGTATGTGCCGTGGTCCCCGGACGGAGACGGACCCATCCGAGGACCCGCCATCCCACATGTACAGTTGGAGTTCCAGTCCCGCTCCTCCACCGATGAGGGCTGGGAGTGAGGAGACGGTGGTCCAGCCGAGGTTGGCTCGACGGCCATCCATGCGCCCTCGCCGCGGTGGACATGCCCCGATGATGCGCTCGACCACTCCCGCCGAGATTCGCCAGTGGATCGACTCGACCCCACAGTACTCGGACCCGCAGGAGTAGTCATAGGAGGGGTAGTAGCTAGTGCACACACACGCCACATAGTAGAGATCAAACCTTCTTTTGTATATGAGGTTGTCTCCTTTAGGTGCACACGGGTATGGGGGTAGTTTCTTTTGTATTTGCTTTTTATGATTTCCTTGTATTGCATTTCAGTTGTATTTCGCTTCATGATGTATCAAATAGTCCTGCCTCTTTGGGTAGGCACGTTATATATATATATATCTATGATTCAGTTGATGCTTCCATGACATGATGTGTTTCTTATGTTGTGCTTATATGTTTCGCTATGTTTCCCCTTTAAGTTTCGTGCGTGGCTCTCACTTTGATTTTAAATTCCAAAAAGAAAAATTTTACCCATATTTCCGCTAAGTATTTTCTAAAAGATGAGACCAAGAGGTAATATTCTAAAGATTAACCTAAGGACATACTAGTAGTCTTGGGTTAAGATTTAGGGTGTTACAAGAAAATGATTGATGGAAATGTTAAAGTTTATCATAGCATGAGATTTCATGAGAACATGATGTGTGAATTAGCTTGTGGCAGTTTAAAGGAAATTCAGTTTAACAACTGTTATGCTGCCGAATTTCCATCAAATCTTAAAAGGTTAAAAGAAATGTTTATGAGTACCATATAAGTTGAAAACCCTGGGTGACACCGGTTCAGCCGAGCACCCCTAGGGGAGACAAATCCATGAGGGTATGAGTAGATGCAGCCTACCAAAGCCGACAAATTGCTGTGGCTTAATGCCCGCAAAGCGTTTCAAAGAGGGTATATCCTCAAGAGAGGTGATCCCTACCCCCTACCCGTACTTGCGAGTAGGGATTATTATTATTTATGTTTCGCTTATTCAAGATAATAAGCAAGAGTTAGTGATGACTAGCTGAGGTATGAGATTATAACCTAGTTATTTTTAGGGTGGCTTATTACGCTAAAGTACCATGATTGATGTCACGAAGTTGAGGAATGATTCACTTGAAAGTTATATGCCCTTATGCCACATGGTTTATGTTTATATGCTTTGATGTGTTGTTTTACATGCTCAAGTATTGACATGCATCCATGATACAATATGTTGCATCATGCTAAAAGGAATGGACCTTGGATAAGTAGTTTTGGAAAACCCTAAATTGAATCGTATATGCATGATCACTGTTTTAGAATTAAACCCAAGGTTCCTGAGGATGTGAATGATGTAACCCTAGGGTAGAAGACTCCTACTGAGATTCTTTAGTAAGAATTCTCACTCCTCTCTCTCCTTTCTTCCATCACATCTTCAAAGAGCAATAGCGACGTTCATGGTCTTCGTTGACACACTTACTTGGGAGGTCCACTATGACCCGGACCACGGGTCATATCATTTTGAGGGGCAGTGTACCGTGCGAGTGTTCATGTTCATTGGACGCCCCTTTGCACATCCTGTACAGAGCTACCATTTCTCCCCTATGTCACTTTACGATGACCCGATGGTCTTTGAGCGCGCCCGGACATGAGACGAGAGGGTTCTGCGGACGTATACTGGTAGTTCGATACCTTGGACCATACTTTGAGTCATATCCACCATGCTTTCATCCATGTTTTGAATGACCACTTTGAAGAGATATTTTTCCTCCCTCAAAGCTCCAAAATTTCGTGCTTCTTCCCCCCCAAATTTCACCTCCATATTTCAATTTTCAACCCACAATATATATAGCAAAGTGTAAAGAAATCCCACACTTTTACCATTTGCTTTTTTTTTGTTTGAGTTTGTGACCAAAAAAGCTTTCTTATTTTCTCTCAACCTCAAGTTCTTCTCCACCACTTAGAAACTCTTTCCACCACCACAAACCACCTCAAACCACCACACCACCATCATAGATCATCATCTGAACAGCCAAGCTTTCTTCCTCAAACACAAAGCTCACATAAAACACTTTTCTTTCCTTCTCCACCCTCCTTGGCCGAATCTTGTTCTTCACTTTGGAAGGAGATTTTCTTTTCATCCTCACCTCAAAGATCAAGCCTTTGACTTCATACTTGGTATGGGTTTTGCTTTCAAAGTGCTTTTTCTTTGTGATGTTGTTTTTGACATAAAAATGCTAGCTTTCTCTTGGTTGAACTCTTTTTCTTCCTTTTTGTTTTTAGTCATGAGACTTGGTTTTTGAAAAGAAAATCTTGAGCTTGATAATGAGGTTTCAAGATAATGGTCTTGTGATTCTCATTTGAGAAACCTCTAAAGCTTGAAACTTGTTTTTAACTTTGAAGCACTTTGGTTTTCCTTTCCTTTTCTTTTCCTTTTTATTTCGGTTTTCCTTCTCATCTCCTTTTTCCTTTTTCGGCCTCAAGGCCTATTATTCTTCATGATAGCTTGATGATGAGTGTCTCTAGATGATGACCTTGTGTTCATCTCAAAGAGAACTCTAAAGCTTGAGTTTTGTTTTTGATCTAGTAAAGTTTTGGTTTTTCTTTCCTTTTTTTTTCCTACAAGGCTTCGGCCACTATTTGCTTCCTTTCAAAGATTTTGTTAAAATTGTATAGTGTCTCTACATTTATTTTGTATCAAGAAATAATGTTGTCTTGGTTTCTATTTCTTTAAAGTTTTGTTTTCTTTTAAAGTTTTCTTCTTTTAAGCTTGATGATGATGTTCAAGAACCATATAGGTTTCCTTGAAAGCTTAGTTCAAGAACTCTAAAGCTCACTTTGTTGATGAGGTAGATGTTGGGTTGAGATTTTTGGTTTTCTTTAAAAGTCTCATATAAGCTCTAAGTTAAGATAAAAGACTTGCATCCATATTTACTTTTATGTCATCACTAAATGCTAGAGATTAAAGAATGAACTTGCATCTTCATATTTATGTTTATGTTCTCACTAAATCTCTAAGATAATAATGGATTTGCATAGCATATTTATTTTATGCTCTCACCTCTTAATAAAGAGTAAAAGAAAGTGTATTACGTATTTATGTTTATATCATAACTTAAGAGATTTAGAGCTCATGGACTTACCCATTGTTATCTCAAACAAAGTCTGAAAATATATATTGTTTACCTCTTTGTTTTCGGCCTAGTGATGATGTTGGGTCCTAGAATGGGATTCAACTAGTTACAAGAGCTAAAGTTTATGTTTATGATTTTTCTAAGTTTAGGTGATCTCAAGAAATGTTTTGAGCAAAGGTTTATGTTTTAAAATCCTCTTGAAATTATTTTTAATTAGATACTGCCTTCATGCTATTTACGATGATTTTAATGAAATAAAATGTGTTCTAATGAGTTTTTAAAACCTTGAAAAGATTCCAAGAGAAACTAGCAATTTATGTGTGTTAGAAATGAAACTATGTGCATTATATGATGATTATGAATTCGGTTCTGTTTGAGTATTTTTCTCTCTGTATGATGCTGTTTTGATGATGATAATATGATTATGTTTATGTATAATTGATGCAAAATTCATATGTGAAAGTTAAGATAAGTTAGTAACTAGAAAAGAATTAATTTGAGGCCTTTAGATCCCTTAGAAAAGTATTTTTCTGGATTCTATCCAGCAAGGTTTAGAATTGATAATCATGGTTTATAATTAGTCTAAATGTGTAGGAATTACTCATAAATGGTTTAGAACTTGATCTTGATACCTTAGGAGCAAACCGAACTTAGAAAGGGTCAATGTTGTGACTCCTAGGTACCCATAAAGCATGAAATATAGATTCTGCGCTCTTGAGGTTTAGAAATATTTATGATCATAGATTTGAGTGAGGAATACTTAGATATGAGCCTATAGGTACCCGAGAGTTTAGGTCATGATGATATACAACTTAGATTTCAAGTTAAATGACCTTAAGGGTCAATGCATAAGACACTAAGAACCCTTTAATGCTTTGATGTTTATTTATGAAAGTATGATGTTGTGATGCATGAGCTATGATGAAATGAATTATCAACATGAGAATTGAATGAGAAATATGTTTGTGTTATGAGCTTGTGGCATAAGGACGGTTTGAAGGAAATTCAGTTTAACAGCTGTTATGCTGCTGAATTTCCATCAAACCTAAAGGGTTTGAGAAATATTTTAAAGAACCATATGATATTGAAAACCTTGGGTGACACTGGTTCGGCCGAGCACCCCCAGGAGATTTTTATGTGACGAGCACTGAGACGTACTTCTCCTGCTATGGTGAGGAAGAGGCAAATTCGTGAGGGTATGTGCAGATGCAGCCTTACCAAAGCGGACAATTCGCTGTGCACTAGATGCCAGTAGAGCGTTTCAGAGAAAGAAATATTTATATGTTACCCCCTCGATTTCCCCATATTAAATCTAGTGACGACTAGTTAAGATTGAGCTCATTCCTAGGCGATTAGGTGAGACAGAGTTTTGGGGACCATGATAAAAAAAAAATCACCGGGGCGGTATGTCGGTTGGATTCAGGTGACCATGTTTAAGAGGGTGGTCTTTGAGAAAAAGAACTTAAGAGTTCAAGCATGAGAAAGAGATATGATGTTTTTAAAGTCACTGAAAACTGGATGTATGCAAGTGTTGGTCGAACCAGTATAAAACTCCTGATTCAGTAATCTCTTATCCTTCACTTCCTTATTTTCAGCATTTAATTCTACATAAATATTTTGATCTTTATCTCTTACTGTCAATCTATTTATTCTAACTGCTTAATTCATAAAGTTACTTTCTGAATAATCCAACCTATCTTTCGCTGTATATCAAGCTCAATGCTTGATAGATTTTTGCTGTAAAGTTTCAGTTTTAAAGTTTGAAAAAGTAAGTATGATTCAACCCCCTCTTCTTATGCATTTTCTCACCAACAATTGGCATCAGAGCTTGGCCTCTAAGGGGTTGAGCATTCTAATGACTACAAAGGAAAAAGGATCCAAAGATATGGCACAAAGCATTCATATAGCCGAAGGGCACTCGATCAACAGCCCACCATTCTTCGATGGTGGAGACTACGCATATTGGAGAGATGGCATGGAATTGTTCATAAAGTATACAAGTCTTGAATTGTGGGAAATAATCCAAGAAGGCGACTACATTCCAAATGAAGAAGTCCATACAAAAGATGGTGCACTTCCTATATCAAGAGAAGTTTTTAGAAGCAGATGGACAGATCGACATAAAGCCACGATTCAATTAAATTCCAAAACTAAGTATCTGCTCACCTGTGCACTAAGTAAAGATGAATATGATAAAATTATTGCTTGTGACACAGCAAAAGAAATATGGGACAGATTGCTCATGCTGCACAAAGGAACTGATCAAGTAAAGGAGATAAAAATTAGCATGTTGGTCCACCAGTATGAAATGTTTAAAATGACTGATCAGGAAAGCATTGATGATATGACTACAAGATTTGTGCATATCATAAATCAACTGAAAGGTCTTGACAAAAGATACTCTAACTCTGAGCTTGTTAGAAAAATCTTAAGAAGCCTCCCTGTAAAATTTCTGCCTAAAATAACAGCTATTACTGAAGCCAAAGATCTTCAAACTTTGGGTTTTGATGCACTTATTGGATCTCAAAACTTATAAGGTAGTATTGGCAGAGATGCATGGTGAATCCATGAGAAAAAACAAGGCTATTGCCTTAAAATCTTCCCATCTTAAGTCAAGCAAAGGGAAGGCAATGAAAATAACTGAAACCTCTGATGAAGAGGACAAATCTGATGATGACACTAAAGATGATGATGGAGATAAGATCTCCATGCTAGTAAGGAAGATGTTAAGATCCTGGAAAAGCAAGTTCAAAGAAGAAAACACATAACAGGAAAGGCAAAATAATGCCAAACAACATTATTTGCTTTAACTGTGGAAAAAAAGGTCACTTCTGTAACAACCCATGGTGCTTTATAGATTGATGATTGTCCTCACAAACTAACATGAGTCTTTTCAGCAAACTTTGTCCTTACGCACATGCTTCCTCGGAAAACTTCCCAGGAGGTCACCCATCCCAAAATTACTCCAGGTCAAGCACGCTTAACCATGGAGTTCTTTAGTGATGGGCTACCGAAAAGAAGTTGCATCTTGTTAGTATAGCTTGTACAAATCAATTCATATAAGTCATCCTCAACTATATAGTCCCATAACTATACAGTTTTAGGATCTCTCTCATTCGGATATGTAAACAATTCATTCATGTACCCCTCTACTTGGAAGGCCTTATGAGGAGTCGCTCCTTGTCCATGCCTTCTTTACACCGAAGATCACTCCTTGCCCTCATCCTGGACATTACATGACCACCAGCTTCCGCTTAGTTCGTCCCCGAACCACACCATACTGGGAGAGGCATGACTCCGATACCATTTGTAATAGCCCATGCTACTTTATGGATTGACAATTGTCCCCACAAACCAGCAGGGATTTTTTAAGCATGCTTTGTCCTCACTTACACTCTTCCTAGGAAAACTTTCCAAGAGGTCACCCATCCCAAAATTGTTCCAGGTCAAGCACGCTTAACCATGGAGTTCTTTAGTGATGGGCTACCGAAAAGAAGATACATCTTGTCAGTATAGGTTATACAAATCAATTCATATAAAACATCCTCAACTGTATAGTCACATACCTATACAGTTTTAGGATCCCTTTTATTCGGATGTGCAATCAACTTATTCATATACCATTCCGCTTAGAAGGCCTTGTAAGGAGTCACTCATTGTCTGTGCTTTCTTTGCATCGACAATCACTCCTTGCCCTCGTCCCCGGGCATTACAACTTCAAACCTGAATGCCCCAAACTAAAAGGGCCATAAATGAAGCTCTTGAATAAGACAAAAGGAATGCTGGCAACATGGAGTGACTCTGATGAAGAAAATGAGGGAACAGAAAGCCTAGAAGAACAAGAAGATATAGCTAACCGTTGCTTCATGGTATACTATAACTCGAAGGATGAATCTGAGGTAAATATTTCTAACCAAAATCTGTCTGACGATGAATTAATAGCTTTATATGAAGAATTACTTGAGAATACTCAAACCTGTTCCTCTCATTACCCATATCTAAAAAAAAAATAGTAAAATGTAGTTTTAGAACTTTAAATGGTCAAAACAAAAGTTGAAAATCTGAAATGTTAAAAAAAGGAATTACAAAAGGAAAACAATGATCTCAACACCTTAAGAATCAAGTTGTCAAAAGATAATGAGGAAAATAAAAAAACTATGTCTGAACTAGAGAAAGCGATTATACTTCTAAAGTCTGATCTAGAAAAAATGGTAAATGGCTCAAAAAATCTTGAACTGATGATTGGAGGACAAAGGTCATACTTTCAAAAAATTGGATCAGGATATAAAGAAAATAAAAAGGAAAAGGAAATGCATTTCAACTAGATAAAATAAGAAACAAAGTCTTCTGCACGTCTATTATAAAAAGGGACATCCTTCTGACAAATGCTTCATGAAATGGAAGTCTGTCAAAAGAATTGGAAAATCTTTTCTTTTCAATATTAACTCAAAAGGACCCAAGAAAGTCTAGGTATCTAAATTGAAAAACATGTTTATTGTAGATGTGCCTGAGAACACATATAGAATCTGATAACAAGTGGTATATGGACAGTGGCTGTTCCAAGCACATGTTCGGATCCAGAAAATGGTTAAACAATCTCAAACCAAAGAATTTTGGATCAGTAAAATTCGCTAATGGAGGTAAAGCGAAAGTCACAGGTATTGGAAACTTTGGTAAGGATGATTCTCACCAAATTTCTTATGTATTATTTGTTGATGGTTTGGCTCACAATCTACTAAGCATGTAACATCCTCACAAGTACAACATCATCTTTAAGTCATGATATCGTACTCGAGAGTTGTTACTTAATAATTAGTATACTTTTCTTAAGTATCTAACGCAAGAATTGGTCAAATTGTGTAGTAATTAATTTGTTGTTCTATCAAAGCATATATCAAAGAAACAACGTATTTATTTAATACTAGGTCAAAAATACAAAAGGAAGCTCTTCTAAGATCTTTACAGTACATCTGTTATCCTTTATATTTATGAACGTACGTATACATCTAAGTACAATAAACACGGATTTCCACAACTAAGTACTGCAAATTCCAATTCATTACTTTCTGTAGTGGCCTCACTGTCCTCTAGAATCAACCTAGACATGACACGGAAACAAATAAATAGCGAGTGAGAACTGTACAATTCTCAGTAGGGCATCCCCAAAACATATAATGGAACTCATGTCATCATTATCGTCTTAGCCACACCGGTTTATTAGTAAAATTGTGAGCATGATACATATATCAAGGTTCATTTTAAAGTTCAAAACCCATTCATCCAAAGGGGGTTTCTTTTAATTTCTCAGTCACTCAATATATGTCATACTACTCAACATTTTCAATCACTTAACGTACACCTATCATCCTACTTAACATCAAAGAAGCTCATTCGCAACTTTACGTACCCTTGGTACATTGAAGGAAACCTTTTATACATCATACCTATCTTTTCATGCCCTTGACATAATAAAGGGAACCTTTTCTGTGCCCTTTTCAGACTAAAGGGGACTTCTCCATGCCTTTTTTCATTAAATAAGGGACTGTCCATGCCCTTTTTACACTAAAGGGGACTTTCCCATGCCTTTTACACACTAAAGGGAACTTTTCATTCTCTAATTAGCACATACATCACCCTTAAACTCTCATATACAGGCATCACATTACCATACACATTGGCATAAATTTCGGGATTTCCTAATGCTTCAAACATATTTATTATTCATTTATTACCTTTCTTTTTACCAATGTGTGCTCCAAGAACATTTAAATTATTCATTCCTTATAAGTTAGTCTTTAAATCATATAGCTTGCATTTATACACATCATACTTGGACCAAATGTCATTATATCATCAATTCAAAGTATCAATTCATTTCCAGCAAAATGGCAGATTCTTTACTTAAGTAACACAATTTTGTTTGCATATCAAACAACCAATTCAGAGACTGCAAATATTATTCAAGACACTTCAATGTGTTCACAAGGTCCTGTAAAACTTTCAGAGCAAAAAGAGTTCCCTAACTATATTAATAAAATTCTACAAATTCGAAGGTCAGAATCTACTTGTTTCTAGTCATAGCCAAATGTATCAATTTTATTACCCTATCAAATGATCATATAAGGTCCTTAAAAAATTTAGGGCTCGGGTTCAGTATGTCCTCAACACCATATAAAAATTTCAAATGATAATTCAATTATTTTCTAAAGTAACAAAATTAGATAAGTTAAAAGCTTCAGAATTGGCTGTCCAGACAACTCAACAACAATCTCGGTTTCTGAATTTTAGAATATAGTAAAAGTCATTTTTAATACTCACGAAAAAACATGGAGTTGCCTTAGGATGTTAGCTTCAACATATAATTTTTCTAGATTATAAAAACATCTATAAGTAAATCAGAAAATTCATGAACCATAGCTTATCAGTACAAATCCGAGAATTCCAGCACATGATTCAAAACTTGTTTTGCGAAAATGGATTTTCTACCGTCACCCAAACACTCCACCAAAATTAATACAACAATATCAACATATTATCAACCCAAAATGAAAGATTTCAAAAACCCTACTTTGGTGGCTCTAAGGATCTTGGCTCCAAAGAATGATTTAAGAATGGTTTCTTTCACTTCAAAGCTTTTCAAACCACACCAAACATGTTCTTTTATAGTAGATTATGAGCTCTCAAAGTAGAAAAGGTTGATGGATGTTAAGTCTGCCTTCTTAAATGGTTTTCTCTCTGAAGAAATATATGTGAAGCAACCCTCGGGTTTTGAGACTAATGACCTTCCAAATAATGTCTTTAAATTAACAAAAGTACTCTATGGCCTGAAACAAGCTCTTCGAGCTTGGTATGAAAGGTTAAGCAACTTTTTGTTAAAGAAGGGGTTCAAAAAAGGTAACGTTGACACAACTTTATTTACTCTTAAGTCTAAAGATCATTTTCTGACAGTTCAAATATATGTTGATAACAATATATTTGGCGCCTCTGATCATTTTCTCTGTGAAAATTTTTCAAAACTAATGCAAAATGAGTTTGAAATGAGTATGATGAGTGAACTAAAATTTTTCCTTGGTTTGTAAATAAAGCAACAAAAGGATGGAACTCTGATCCATCAAGAAAAATATACAAAAGAATTATTGAAAACGTTCCACATGGATCAAGCAAAGCCAATGAGTACTCCCATGCATCCATCACAAATCATTAATGCTGATCATAGTGGTGAAAAAATTTCAGAAAGTAGTTATAGAGGAATGATTAGGTCATTATTATACCTTATATCTAGTAGACCTGACATTCAATTAAGTGTGGAGATATGTGCTGGATTTCAATCGAATCCAAAACAATCACATTTAAATGCGGTTAAAAGAATCTTCAAATATTTATCAGGTACTACTAATCTCTGTAACGCCCCGATTTTTCTGCTAGAGTGAAAATGACCAAAATGCCCCTGAGGTCATTTTCAGCCTGGAATTCGAGGAAAGCCGATCTGGCAGTACTCGAAGGGCAAACTCAATGTTGGAAGGGGATTAGATGGCTTGTATACCTTCCCGGGGATCAAAAATCTCATTTTTCGAGTTTTCAGGTCAAAATGACCAAAACGCCCCTGCGGTGTTTTACCCGTTTGCAAGTGCCGGATGAACCCGAAACTTCTCCAGATGATTTTAAAAGGCGTTTTTATGTAGACTACGACTTTAGTTTTGGTCCCGGAGGTCCCGGGCAAAATTAGTGCAAAATTACGGTTTTGCCCCTAGTTTCGTGTTTTTACACTTAATCGTGTGATTAAGCAAACCTAAGCAATATTAGGCTCTAATCGAAAGTTAATTAATTTCCTTAATTAATCTTGAGTCAAAATAATTTATTAAAGTTGATTAGAACCAAAAATTGCTTAATTACAACCTAAAATCATATTTTAATTTCAAGACACCTAGTCATGGAATCTTGAATAGTATTTTCTCTTTCCAATTCCTTAAATCATGGAATTGTGTTACACATTGTTTATTCACAAATGAGTTTTAAATTCTTTAATGATGTATGAGCACTCCTAATCTTGTCATAAAATTCTTAAAACACATTCTTAGTTACCTAAACTTAAGCTTAATTATTCCTAACCTTGTACCTAAGCTAATACACATCTAAACCTATCATTAACACCCAATTAGATTATCAAACCTCACCTCCCCCTTGTTGTACTAGACATGGCCGTGCACCCCCTCATCCCATATGCATCACATGTTCAATTTTTCAACACTCCAAGGCCATACCTCAAGTCACATACACTATACCTTGTCATAACTTTCAATCAAGCTTGAATTTCCACATGAATAAATAATTAAAACAACCCATTTTTCCCATTTATTTGTGGCTGGAAAAGTTCCAGCCATGTCAAGTTTCTAGAAGCCTAATTTCATCAAAAATTGATAGGAAATTAACTCACATCAAGCCATACTTTGTAGCATAGCTTCCATACTTCAAACCATGCTTGAATGACCTTGTGTAAGAGATATTTTTCTCTCCCTTTTTCCCCTCAAAAGCCACGGTCACATCTCCCCTTGGTGAGCCCCATGGCTTTGTTTTTCTATAAATAGGATGCTTGTGATAGTTTAGTTGCACTTGGAAGCATTTGCTAAGTTTAGAATTCTAGAGTTGTCTTGCTAGTTCTTTTCTTTTCTCTCAAAGTTCCAAGAGAGTTCTTCCTTTCTTTTCATCTTCATCTTCATCCTCTCTTCATCTCATCATCATCTCTCAACCTTGAAACACCACCCCATAGCCTTGAACCATCATCAAACCTCTCAAACACCACACCTCAAACACAACCTCACTTGAAACACAACTCCAACCTTCTCATCCTCCCTTGGCCGAAGCTATCTTGCCTCTTGGAGGAGCTCATCATCTCACTTTTCCTTTTCAAAAGTTCAAAGATTTCATCTTCACTCTAGGTAGGAGTGTTTTTCTAAGCTTTGTTTCTTGAAAAATGAGTTTTCTCTAGCTTTCTCTTGGATTTCTTTTGAAACTTTTCCTTGGTTCTTTGTTTTCCTTTCACTTCGGCCATGAGGCCTTGATTATGAGCATGATAGCTTGATGATGAGAGTTTCTAGATGATGACCTTGTGTTCATCTCAAAGAAACCTCTAAAGCTTGAGTTTTCCTTTTCTTATAACTTTATCTATATGATATCTAGCTCACATGGTTTTTCAACTTAAGAAAATTAATCTAAGGATTTCTAAAAGCCCAAGCCTACCCTTGTCAACCTTAAAGTTGGCCGGCACGTTCTAGAGATTTTTCTCTAGATAGGGGTTTTGGGTATTTAATAAAGAACTTGACTTAGTTTCACTTTCTTTTTCTTTTGTAAGACTTTCGGTTTTGATATTTTGATCTTTGAGATATTGTATTGGGTTGTTATATTGTTAAAGTCTTGAATGAGCTCTAGTCAACCATAAAATGAACCTTGCATCATGTTTACTTTATGCTTTGCATATCATGTTTACTTCCTTGCTATCACTAAATACCAAGATAATGAATGAATTTGCATTATCATGTTTATATTTCAAGCTATGCATTTTCATGTTTATATTTCAAGTTCTCACTTAATACCAAGATAATAATGAGTTGCATTCATATTTATTTTGTGCCATCACTTTACTTTCTTATGGAACCTAAAATAAGTGCATGAGCATGTTTATTTTTATGTCATCACCTAAATGAACCTAGAGCTCAAAGACTTGCCCATTGTTGTCTCAAACAAAGGTCTAAAAATATTTATTTCCTTTGGTTCATATTTCAGCCCTAAGGGGGTCTTGGTGTTTCTAAGTATTGAAAACTATGTTTCATAATTTTTCCAAGCTTTTATGAGTTTAAGGAATGCATAGAACTAAGTTTTATGAATTTAGAACCTCTTGAGACAAGTTTGATTTAGCTACTGCCCTCATAAATATTTTGATGATTTTAGATGTTAAAAATATTTATAAATGAGTTTTGAGAATTTTAAAAAGGTTCCAAGAGAAACTAGTATGTTATGTGCTTTAGAAAATGTGTTTGATGCCTTTAAATGGAGATGTTTGTTTAGGTTCTACCTTGCTATATTTAGCCACTGTATGAGCTGTGTTAATGATGATAATATGCTTATGTTTAAGTATAATTAATGTTGAGACTCATATGTGAATGATAAGAGAAGTTAGAAATTAGAAAAGAATTAATTTGAGAGTTCTAGATCCTTTAATGATTGAATTTTTTGGATTCTGTCCAGCAAGGTTTAGTAATGCTAATCATGGATTTAAATTAGTTTAAATGTGTAGGAATAACTCATAAATGGTTTAGGACTTGATCTTGATACCTTAGGAGCAAACCGGACTTAGAAAAGGGTCATTGTTGTGACTCCTAGGTACCCGTAAAGTTAGGATTATGACTTATGCATCCTTGAGGTTTAGAGATGTTCTGATCATAGTGTGAGGTGAGAAAGACTTAGTTATAACTTTATAAGTCCCCGAGAGATTAGGTTTGATGATTTATAACTTAGAATGTGAGTTGAGGACCGTAAGGGTCAATGCATAAGACACTAAAAAGTTGTTAATGCTATGATGTGTTGTATGATGCAATGATGTGATGAGATGTGCTTGATGCATGAGAAAATGATTGATAAAAATGTTAAAGTTTATCATAGCATGAGTTTTCATGAGAACATGTTGTGTAAATTAGCTTGTGGCAGTTTGAAGGAAATTCGGTTTAACAGCTATTATGCTGCCGAATTTCTGTCAAACCTTAAGGGGTTGAAAGAAATGTTTATGAGTACCATATGAGTTGAAAACCCTGGGTGACACCGGTTCGGCCGAGCACCCCCAGGAGATTTTTATGTGACAAAGCATTGAGACGCGCTTCCCCCGAGGAGGTGCCGGTTCGGCCAAGTACCCCCGGGAGGAGACAAATCCGTGAGGGTATGAGTAGATGCAGCTTACCAAAGCAGACAAATTGCGAGGCCATGCATGGTTAGCAAAGCGTTTCAAAGAGGGTATATCCTAAAGAGAGGTGATCCCTGCCCCCTACCCGTACTTGCGAGTCGGGATTATTATTTATGTTTCGTTTATTCAAGATAATAAGCAAGAGCTAGTGACGACTAGCTAAGGTATGAGCTCATAACCTAGTTATTATTTTTAGGGTGGCTTATATGCTAAAGTACCATGATTGATGTCACGAAGTTGAGGAATGATTCACTTGGAAGTTATATGCCCTTATGCCACATGGATTATGTTTATGTGCTTTGAGGTGTTGTCTTATATGCTCAAGTATTGTCATGCATCCATGATATAACATGTTGCATTCATAACATCAAGATGCATGCTAAAAGGAATGGACCTTGGATAATTAGTTTTGGAAAACCTTAATTAAACCTTATATGCATGATCATTATTTTATAAATAAGCCCAAGGTTCCTGAGGATGTGTACGATGTAACCCTAGGATAGGAGACTCCTACTGAGATTTCTTTAGCAAGATTTCTCACTCCTCTCTTTCTTTCCTTCCGTCACATCTTCAGAGAGCGATGGCGACGTTCGTGCTTTTCATTGACACGCCAGTATGGGAGATACACTTCGACTCGGACCACCGTTCATATCACTTTGAGGGTCGATGTGCCGTTCGTGTTTTTTTGTACATGGGACGACCTTTTGCTTATCCAATTTCGAGCTACCAGTTCACTCCTACTGCGCCTTTTGGTAGTGACGACATGATCTTCGAGCGCACCCGCCCGCGTGAGGAGCAGTTGCGACATGCCCGTACCTCTGCCTCCACCGTCTGAGATTTCCCGGAGTACGTAACTCGTTCGAGGAGATCCGAGACTGACCCATCCGAGGATTGGCCGACGCATGTTCCTTTGGAGGGTTCAGCCCCTTTTCCCCGATCCCGACGTATGGGGAGTGAGGAGACTGTGGTGCAGCCACGCCTGGCGAGGAGAGCCGAGATGCGTCCGCATCAAGGAGCTCACGTTCAGCCACCTCGTGTGCCTTTCACGTTGCATTGGCCCACACAGGAGGAGATAGAGCGTTTCCCCGGTTACCTGCCTCCATCACCCGAGGACCCCCGATGTCACTAGTTCCCGATGGAGAGCCTTGCGAGCACTCAAGCTTTTATGAGGATCTTCCCCTTCGGTCGTACCTTTTGGGAGGGGTGTGTAGTTTGTACTCATAGCCTAGTAGGAGGGTAGTGTTTGGGTTTTCTATCTTCATGTCGAACCATGTACTTTGCTATCTGTTATATTTCCTTTTCCGTTGTATTTCAAGCTCTGTCCGTTTCTATAAGGGTATGACTAGTTATGTATTTTAACTACTTCATTATTAATGAAATGTTTCTGTTGTCTTCATGATCTATGTTCTTCTGATGAATGTTTTATTTTACATGGTTGTTCATGATTGCCACGCGTGCTTTATGTTTCTATCGTTCGACTAGTTAAGTCCGTGGCTCTCACTTTGTTTTATGCGTTCAAAAAAGAAAAATTTACCCGTAATTTTCGCTAAGTATTTTAATGAAAGGACAAGACTATGAAGTAATAGCCTAATGTCTAACCTAAGTGTTCTAGAAAGTTGGGTTAAAAATTAGGGTGTTACAATCTCGACTTGTGGTATAAGAAAGGTACATCTTGCGAGATTGTAGGTTATTACGATGCTGACTTTGCAGGAGACAGAGTAGAAAGAAAAAACATCAGCGGTTGTTGTTGCTTTTTTGGAAATAACCTAATCACATGGTCATGCAAAAAGCAAAATATCATTGCTCTCTACTGCAAAAGCTGAATATGTAGAAGTTGAAATTGCTGTACTTAGACGCTGTGGATCAAAAATCATCTACAAGACTATCACTTAAGGTATTCCAAAATCCCAATCTTCTGTGACAAGACTAGTGCTATATAAATTTAGCTAAAAATCCTATTCAACACTCTATATCAAAACATAGTGATATAAAGCACCATTTCATTAGATATCATGTTCAAAAAGGAGATGTTGAAATATTGTTTATAAATACTGAGGACCAAGAATCTGACATATTCACTAAACCTTTAGCCAAAGAATGTTTGTGTACTTTAAAAAGTCTGTTAAACTTAAAGACTTTTTAACTCTCAAAAGAAGCTTTTTGATACTTAAATGCTCTGGGTATCAATGATGCTAATAACATTACTCTTATCTTTTAGCACACCTCCTCTTTGCTGATGATAAAAAGTGGAGAAAAGAAATGAAAATCTTATGCTGAAAAAGACAAGGAGTAAAACTAAGGGAGAGATACTCAAAGAAAAGTTTAAGAAAAAAAAGTTTAAGAATCAGTCTCTAATCACTTACATGCATTGCATATCATATAATCAAACAGTAAGTGCTAAATAATTTTTTTTTTAATCAAGAAACAATATTGCAAGTATTACTTGTTTACTTATTTAAGCATACTTAAATGTTAGAAAGTCATTTTATGACTGAAATTAAGCTGATTGGCAAAATTGAACTAAAACAATGATATATGCTTTAGTAACTTTCTGATACAAATTAAAAGAAGCTTTATGATCTTAATAAGAAAAATAATCATAAACCAAACAGCGTTGATTTAAGTCAACCTAAGGCTTAAAAATTTTCTTTTACATATCTAATCATGCCTTAAGAAAAGGACTTGCTAAGATTTAAGAATCATAATTTGTTGAAAGAAAATGCAATTCGTCATATTACATTCTGTATTATTTCTTTCAACCTGTCTTCAAAAAATTTTCTTCAAATTGGTTTATCACAATAAAAAAGGGGTAAATTATAAACTCCAGAACCCTTCAGATAGTATAACCTTTGCTCTTTTGAATGACAACAAAGCCAATTTAAAGAAAATATTTTGAAGAATGACTAACGGCTACCTTGAGTTTGTTTGACTAAGCTTAACAGGTGTTTTCGAGATGCACTGTCGGAATTAAGTGGAAATAATTTCACTTTACATGTGCAAACATGTTTTTTTTTCTCTTGTGGGAGGAGGATAGATTTAGATGAAGTGAAAATTATATCAAGCAAATATGATTGTGTGCATCAAGGAAGCAAGCTCATTGAAACATAATCAAGAAACCAAGGATATGGACGTCAGAAAGTAACACTGAACTTCAGAAAGAATGGGTACAATGAAGACATCAGACAAAAGCTAGAAGCAACGTGTTACTCAATCTTCAATCATCTTAATCGTGGATTATTCACTATCAAAAGCCCAGATTGAAGATCAAAAGACAAATGAATCAACAAGGAACTAGCATCGCTCTTCAGAAAGTTCGCTTCATAAAAAGGGAGGGAAATCGATTAAATTTGAATTTCAAAATCAAAAGTCAAATTAGTCTCTTTTAACTAAGACATCATCTCTTCAACATCCTTGATCAATTGAGAAAGCCTTATTAAGGAGTCCAGAAATCATGCTCAGAAAATAGAAAAGCAGTTTTTGATAAACTTCAGAAACCTCAACTCATCAACAGCTTCTGAAAAAGGAACTCTGACACTAGATGACCTACTTCTCTAGGTTATGTTTTTAATACTCAATTGATGCTCGACATGTATTGGTTGATTAGAAGATCATGGGCAACGGTAACAAAGGGAAGTAATCTATAAATAGAGACGATTGAGCTTCAAAAGATATAAGAGACGAAGTGAGCAAAAACACTGAAAAAATTCCAAATCTCTCTGTGAAAAACATTTGCTAGATTCCTTTGTACATTAAAAATCTTCTTTCTAAATTTTAGAATTGTTCACGTGTTCTTCTAAGGAAGAATTAGTGGAAAGAAGTCACTCAAGTCATTTCAGATTCATCATTCGATGTTCATTAGAAAAGACGCTTGAGTGTAAAATTGTTCAAACTAAACATCAATCTTGAATTGGTTGAATCATCAAAACCTGTATTTTTATCTCCTTAGGTTGAGAAAGATTAGTGAAACTCAATGGTCATTGAGAACTAGATGTAGGCATGTATTGGCCGAATCAGTATAAAACTTCTGATTCAATATTCTCTTATCCTTTACTTCTTTATTTTTAGTATTTAATTTTGCATAGATATTTTGATCTTTATCTCTTACTGTCAATCTATTTACTTGAACTGCTTAATTTGGAAAGTTACTTTCTGAATAATCTAATCTATCTTCCGCTGCACTTCAAGCTCAAGCTTGATAGATTTTTCCTGTAAAGTTTCAGTTTGAAAGTTTAAAAAATGAAGCACGATTCAACCCCTTACTTGTGCATTTTCTCACCAACACTAATATTAGACACGCTCGCTGCAGCAAACTTGGAGAAACAACAACTCATTGTAGTGAGGCTATTTGTAGAATTACGCAGCAATAGCACCCAAACTGCATCTTTCTATCATTTGGCATATGGGTTGCAGAGTTATGCACTCACTTATTCTCAGCACTCAGTTAATGTTCTCATTTATTTTATTCTCCATTAATTTTAAGACATAAATATAAATAAGGAAATACCCCCATTTGGATTCAAATAAAATATCATAAATCAAAATCCCAACAAATCAAAATCCATATTTTGGGTTTTAGTTCAAATTTAGGAATCTTCAAGATTTTCTAAACTCATGGGCTAAAAACGAAATGTTTAAAGGTTTCATAAAATTCATTAAAAATCACTCTTTAACTTTTTTTTTTTTCCCTTTGGGGAACAATTACCAAGACTTTTGATCATAAGAATGTGATTATATCATATAGCCCTCCAAGGACGTGTAGGATCCAGACTTAGTGAAATTTAGTATCAGGCAACATGAGTGGGTCCCGGGGGCCCTAAAACTTTATGGAAAAGAAAATCTATTGACATGTGTATCTCAGATATCACAATTCAGATATGAGAGAAAGAAAGACCCAAATGATGTTCTTATGTTTTGTAGTAAATTAAATTTTATGCTATGGTTCTTATTTTGGTCTATGAGATTGCTAAAAATCCTTTTTTTTTCTACTACTAGTTGACAATAGAGGTGGGGATCGTTCGGAAGGACAAGAATAGGGATCGAGTCAATGATAGAGGTAACATGCCTAGTCCTAGCAGAAGATTAAGATCTCGATCCCTTTCAGGAGACGCCAACAAATAGGAAAATCTCAGCGTAACTCCAAGATTAGAGGCGTCATTGACTACATTACCAGTGGATTTGCTAGCTGGAAGAGATGAGTCTAGTTTAACAAGGAAGTGTCAAATCCGGGCTATCATGAACATTGAGCCTACCTTCCTCTGACATATATCAGAAGGAAATTCAATCATCTCCTTCTCTGATGATGACTATACATGAGTATATCGCAACCTACATGAACCCATAGTCATCTTTGTAGTCACCAAAAATTATATTGTTAGGAAAGTGCTCGTTGACCAAGGAAGCTCTTTAGACACCTTATGCTTACTCACCCTCAAAAAGATGCAAATCCCATAGATAGATCTCTGACCTTATTCAGGAAACTTGGTCACCTTAAACAACACGTGTTTCACTCTGATGGGTAATCAACCTAATGTTAGTGGTTATGCCTTAGGCCATTTATTGGACTTTTTGTTGTTAGTTATATTTTCATTGATGAAAGATGTATTATTCATTTTCTTTATCAATAATTTTTCATGTGTTATATATATATAGATATCCCTAGTTGGTCATTAATATTATGATGTTAGACTAGTATAAACTTAATTGATAATTATAAGATAATTCTGTGTATAGTACAAAATTAAGCTTATGGGTATTAGAAAATAAGATGCTAGATAGACATGTTATGAAATCATTGCATGGATTAACGTCATAAGTGATTCTCATAATAATTATGTCAATAAATCCTTGTACTTGAGTTTACGCAGTTTCCTACATAAAGAATATTATGTTGTGACATAATCAAATGTTATCTTTAACTGGATAATTATAAATATTGTGATTGAATATAATGTAATTCATGCACAGGATAGTGACTAAACAAAACAGGATAGTGATTAAACAAAATGGGATTTATCCCTCTCATTGAGAGAAATATCAATTGGGTCTCTCGATAAGCGAGACTAAGAAATGCATGACCATGCCCAAATGAACTGAATGAATCATCAATATTATTTGATTTATTAGTCTACTTAGAGATCTAGAAATTATATTTGAACAATGTAAGGATGATATTGCCCATGCATGTACTATGATATGTATAAACATAGCAACCATTTCTTCTACACTCATATACTTACTTGGTTCTAATTTCCCAGCTTGCAAAAGCATGGCACACGACGCATGAAATGCTGGTGTATCTATTCTTGTGTTCTTAATGCATGCTAAGTCACTAGAGAAAACAATTCTCTCAATATTTACCTCCCTCACTAATTGTCTACAATGATAATCCCATAACTTTCTTCTCATATTTTTCTTCTTCAAATTCTCTAAAGGCAATGCTGAACAAATCAATTGTTAAATAACTATAATATTATTCATAAATTAAACTCCATATGCATAATCAATATTGGAATAATTTTCATGTTCCAATCATGCTCATCACTTAGATCCACGATGCCAAAACAGAAAAAAAAGATCTTTGAATTCAAAGAATTTATGCATCAATAAAAAAAAATCACATAATCTATATTCATGCAACAAATCCAAAATCCTAATGCATCAATCAAATCAAAGCCACATATTGAAAGTCGAATCAAAGGCAATCAAGAAGGAGTCATCATTTTTGACATGAACTTAATAGTCCTATGCAAACTCTTGGTTTAGTCTATCATGCTTAACTTGTCAAATGAATGAGCAATAGTTTAATTAACCTCTAAATAAGAGCTAATTAATAATTTTAAACTACTCAAAGTAGAAGCAAATATCATGAAATGTCAAGTAATGGCAAATGTGTAGCCACTAGGGAAGTTGAACACTTAATTTGTATCTTTGTCCAGAGCACCAAAGTATTCTACAAGAATACAATTAATAAACTAGAAAATAAGGGAAAATTAGAGAGAATTTGGAGAAATAAAGAGCAAAGAAACAATGAAGATCAAGAAGTAAAATCCAAAATCCACAAACTAAGAGAACATTAATCAAAGAGAAATTGAAGAAAAATCTGAAGATGAGAAATTGCATAGAGAAAGTGTATAAATCTGAGAGAAATCAAAGAAAAATCCGAAGACGAGAAATCAAGGAGAAGCAGAGAGCATATAAATTTGAAGAAGAGAGAAATCCTAATTAGAACCCTAATTAGAATAAAGAGGACGAGAGAGAGAATATTATTGAAGCATACCTCGGGTCCATCCTTGCAATTGTGCAGCAGCAGGTCTTTGTGGCAATGGTGGCAGCACGAGCTCCTTATGGGGGTGGTGGTAGTGAGTTCCTTGTGTAAGGGAGAGAGCGATTGCAATGTTAGCAAACCCTTAGATGAAAATAACTAAATTTGTGATGTTATGAGAGGGAAAGTTTGGGAATTTTACTTTATCAGATCACATTTCTTTCTTAGGGAATAAAACATTCTCACTTGGAAGATGGAATGGAAAATGAGTCTATTTTATTCCTGGGAATGAAATTTATCAGGTAATATTTTTTCAATCAATCTATCAAACATAGGAATTTTAGATTGCCCTGCTAAAATTCTTCAGAGTTAAAAAAAAATTTGACTGCCATGCAGCCCCTAATAGTTGTTTTAGATTTCTTATGTCAAAACTATTGGTAGATATGAAAGGTACGACTCAAGAACCCTTTCATTTTCCGGAAAAAAAAATATATTTCATTTGCTTTATCCCTTTTTATGCTAATGGTAATATTCACTTAACATATTTAATTTGTTTCACTGTTTCTACATGAAAAGTATTAGTTTTTTATGCCTTTTCAAGTATGATAACTGCATTGTTAACTATTCACATACCAAAAAAATGTAGGAAAAATATTGTTTAATTACTTATTCAATCCTTCCTAAATAGACTTTAACGTTTAAATTGTTTTTACTATATTTCAAAATTTACAATTTGATTGAAAACTAAAACCATTTTTATATTATTTTGAATTTTTTTATTTAATTAAAAAGTGAAGAAATTATTAACATTTTAAATTTTATTATTTTTTATAAGTGTTTAATTTTTATGCGCTGATAATGTAATTTTTTATACTATTTTCTAATAATACATTACCACATCAGTAAAAATAGGTGACTCTTACATTTACTACTTGAAAGATTATCTAAATGATATGATTTGATTAGATGATAATATCAAAATTAAACTCTTGTTTTAAATAATATTTTGTGAATTAAATTTTAATAAACTAACATTAGAAAAAAAATTAACACCACACTAACATATTTTGAATACATTTATAAAATATTTTAGTCATACATTAACAATATATCTTTAGATTGTCGGTGAATATAAAATTGCCACATAATTCATTTTATAACTAACTTTAATTCAACTTTTTAAAAAATTCAACTTTTTAAAAAAATTACATATGATAATTGATTTATCAATTGTTCATTGATTGATGGACATAATTAATACATGACAATTAAATATTTTACAGAATATAAAATAGCTTATGTAAATTATCTTTTTTTGAAACGAAAATAAAGTTATTCAATTCAATTCTCAATCCTTCTAATAACAAGGGATGAATGAAATCCGATGGGGCCATGACACACTGAACGATGCTCTTCCCTTCCTATTTTTAAAATTCCAATTTCCAAGCGTGCTGCAACTATTGCCTAATAATAATAATAATAATAATAACAACAATAAAAAAAAGAAAAAACAAAAGTGAAGGAAAACGACGCTGCTTCACTTTTCCCTTTCCTCTAAGTTTGCTGCAACTGTGCATCCTGCGACCACTGTAGAGCAAGCCATGGCAGCACCGCAGCACATCTCAAGTTCTCAACTTTCATCTTCTTTTCAGGTAATATCACAGATTTCTCTGTTCTAATATGTTTCTTTGATTAGTTAGGTCTTCCTCCATGCATTTCCCCTTCCTTTTACGAGCGAATCAATACGCGGAAGAACCGCGAACCAGTTCGTAGTATCTAGGGGTGTGTGTGTGTGTGTGTGCAAATTTGGTATAGCTGCTGTAAGTATGAAATGGATAACAACTTTGAAATGGGTAAAGTTTGCGAAGTAACAAGTATGAGAATAAGTATAGGGAAGTCTTCGAGAAATCTTCAACAAGCTCCTGCTAGTGTCAGCATTCACCTGAGGAAAGGATGAAGGGAGAATCAGGGAACGAGTTGGTTCAAGCTAGAAGAGAAGGAATCAGAGTTGAGGTGGAGAAAAATTAGGGAGAGAAGTTGAGAGAATTACCACATTGTAGTCTGTCCTCAGCCAAGACCCTCTTCAGCTCCTAAAAGCCTCACACGAAATCCTTTAGGAGTGAATTGGGCACCTTCTTTCTAGAGCTCCTTCTGCACCCCAGATTTTTTTGTTATTCAGCTCCTTGGTGGACCCCACTAGTAACTAACTCTTGCTCTGGAACATTCTCTCCAAGGTCTTCTGCTGAGTCAGCTTGAGTCATGCCTCCCTCTCCCATAACAATTGGCTTGTTCGGTGTGATTTAGTTAATCTCAGTATGCCTTAGTTTTTCTGTCATTGTTTTTTGCTTCCCCCTTTAGAGTCTAATTTCTATGCATTGACACTGCAAAATTGTCACAATCCCTTTTTGACTCGTTACCAACTATTCCACTATTATTATAAATTTTAGTATAGTATTATTAGTGATTAATACAATAAAAAAAGAATAAGAATTATTGAATAATACTAAAACAATTCCTTTATATTGATATTGTTGATAGATATAGGAGACAAATTCACATGGATATAATAATTCCTTCATATTTAAAGGTACTACTTAGTTTAGTGTCATCCGATTATATATTGCCACATCGGTAGTTGAGTCTTACATTTATTACTTGAAAAGTTATTCAAATGAGATGATTTAATTGAATGATACAATGCATCAGAATTAAACTCTTTTTTAAATTTATTTGCTTTAAGTTTCCATTTTTCCGAGTGATTTGAAGTAACCTTTCTTATATCTCAGAGTAGTTTGGAGAGAAATGATTATGCTTTCTAGTAGCTCAGTCCATCTCTTCTAAAGTTCTAATGAACTGCCATCATAAATGTCAATATGCTTTGTGTTGAGCGTCTTGTTTGATAAGATGTGTGTTGAAATTGAGGGATTGCGGAGAAGGAAAAGGTAGAGAATAACACCTCTAGATAATATGAAAATATATTGCTATTATATTATGTTATTGTAATGCAATGGGGTAATCATATTTATAAGTTAATGATAAAATCTAATCATAATGACATAATCAAACTAAATAAATGTAAATCAATCTAAGATATGATATGAGATATTTTAAGGTATAATAGAGATATTAATAGATATGTCCTTATTTCTAACAATGTGTATGATTTCTTGTTATTGAATGTATTGACTTTAGTGAGGTAGAATTTTGAGCGTAATGCATATTATCTTAATTTATATTGATGATGATTTTTATTTTTGTTGCTTCCATACTTGTTTATCAGAGTGCTTCATCCAATGGTAACGCTGCTGAGTGGAAACATAAACTAACCATGCTTTTAGATCATGAGAATGTGCAAGAGTTGATCTCGAGAGAGAAGAAGGATAGGCGTGATTTCGAACAAATAGCAGCTTTGGCAAGCAAAATGGGGCTGTACAGGTTTTTTTTTTTTTTTCTTCCTTTTTTTATGGCCTGAGTATTAATGCTCGAGTCACCACTCTGTCAGGGGACCTTAATTACATTTCCATATGGCAGCCGTATGTATGCAAAGGTTGTTGTCTTCAGTAAGGTCCCACTTTCCAGCTACAGACATGATTTGGATGATCGACGTCCGCTGAGGGAGGTATATTTATGATATTCCATTATCTCCTCTTACTTTCCTGAACAATTTTGAAGAGAACAAACATCAAACAGAACTAAAGTAGTCCTAAATGTTCTTTTTTTTTCTTCCTTCTATTGCCACAATCACATCACAATCTTGACAAAGATTTATATCTTGTTTTCAAATGCTATTTTGTTATGTTGGAAAAGTTCTCTCAATGAAATACATTTAAGTAAAGCTTTCCATAATTGACAGGTGAACCTGCCTATTACTATGTTAAGACGAGTTGATGCTTATGTTAAAGAATACCTGGCCCAAAAATCCAGGAGGACAGAAAGCTTTCCAGATTTGTCATTTTCTATATCAAGCATTAACAATAGTATTGGAACAGAGGAAGGGCTGTTTGAGAAACCTGAGCCACCAGCATCCACCAATAAGGTTGTTGCAGAGAAAATTCTTTGGCAGAGAAGCTTACAAATGCGTGATCAGCAACGAGCCTGGCAGGTTGTCTTCCCTGAATATATAAAATCATGGCATATTGTTCTCAGACTTTGATAGGTTTTGTATGAATATTTTATTTTAATATGATGGAGGGCCTGTGCTCAAACAGGTTTACACTAGGTCTGGGAAGGAAGTAGGGCCTGTTAAGAGCCCAATTATATTGTAATCAGCAGATGCCGTGGAATGTGATTGAGATGTGAGATGTCATGTGTGGAATAGGAAGTTAGTTTGGATTTAGGGAGGGAGATCAAAGTAATAGGAGGGGCCTAAGGAAGAGGAAGGGAGTTAGTCATTTTGTGAGTAAACAGTGAGTCAGTGAGTGGAGAATGGTGAGACTCTCAGATCTCCCACATCCATGTAGCTTGGGTTCTTGGCAGAACCAAATGCTTTGGCAGCAACCTTAGAACCATTAGCTTAAGTAACAAAATGAGGAATTTTGGTGAGGAAATTGAGGAGAATAAAGAACGATTACAAACACTATACTCAGAGAAGTGTTGTGCAATTTTCTTCCGTTGATGACTTGATGTGTTCTCTTTTTTCTTTGTTCTCATTTTGTTGATGTTGTTTTTTGCTGTTAATATGGAGGATCTATTATTCTCTAATTTCTATATGATTTCCTTCTACTTGTCTTACTGGACTTTCTTATCCATATATTTTTTTAGTTTATGTCCTTTTTTTTTTTTTTTTTAGTTTATGTCTTATACAATTAGTTGTCCTTTCCCATTACTTCTTGTGGATGAGGGTTTTAGGCTTTTAGCAGAGTATTTGGTACAAAGATAGGTTCCGCAAATTCTTAGTTTTATTGATTTACAATGATATTCAATGAAGGATTTGAAATAAAAAAAAATGGTTTAATGTTGTTGATGTCTTATCTTTTCATTTCAGGAGTCGCCAAAAGGAAGAAGAATGCTAGAATTTCGCAGCAGTCTCCCTGCTTATAAAGAGAAGGAAGCAATATTGTCAATAATAGCAAGGAATCAGGTTTGTTGAATAAATGCATTTTGTTATTATTTAGCCACAACTCACTAGTTAATAACACCTTATATATACCAACGTAATTTTCTTGTTTTCATTAGAGAGATAAAATTGTTTGAGAGACCACTATGCCTCTTTGGGTTATTAATTGTAGTGTAGGTTGAGTTGTGTATCCAAATTTTTCTTTTGGTAGAGGATGGCATTTCAAGGGAAAAGAGAAGTACAACTAGGGGGAAGGCTAATAAAGCCCCCCAAAACATACAAGATAAAAAATATATGTTCGAAATTGTATCTAAAGAAGAAATGAATGGAAATTGATATCTCTTATTGATGGAATCCTTGGTAACTCATCAAGAAGCTTAACTGAGATACAAGAATGCTCTATGCTTAAGGGAATTCTAGAGCCCTCAATCTCTCCCAAGAATGACCAAATGACTAAAAGACTCCTAATTAATCCTCATTTCCCTTTTTTGATAGTCAACCAACTAACTTGCCTAACTGATTCCTAAGGATCAATAACACAAACCACCTTTGAGGTTTGCTTAAATTGCAATCGACCCCATTCTTACTCAAAAAATACACTTCACCCTGTTAAATTTAAATAGCTAATTAAAAATTATTGTAATATAATTTTCTTTTTTAAGCATAGTCTACTAGGTAGTGGATCCTAACCCTACATCTCCCAAGAGATCCACTTTGTCCTCAAGGTGGGGTTTACAAGAACTTATTACTAGCCAAAATAAAAAAGGTTTTTCTTTTTTGTAGTAAGTAAATGCAAATACTTTCCTCCAAGGTCCCATACACTTGAAACTAGAAAAATACTACAAAGAAATCTGAATATTATTTTTGATGATTAACCTTGTACAAATGGTTTACAATATGTAGACATTTTCTAATCATCTCATGCAAACTTAGGAGGGTGAAATGGACATTTCAGCACTAGATCTTATTATTGACAAATTTGCATTAAGGATATTTCGGTCATATTGGGCTAAGTTTGTTTTATTTAGATATTAGTTTATATTTTAAAATGTTCCCAGGCTATTTTATTTTTATGTTTATTAAGCCCAATTGTTGGTATACTAGTATAGAAACTTGGGCCTTTTTGGTAGGTTTAGGAAATAGGTTAATCTATTTAAGAGATATAAATGCCTTTGAAATTGGCAGCCACTTTTAAACTTTTTTGGAGGAAATAAATTTTGTTTGGTTTCTTTTGAAGAAACTTTTGTGTGCAAGTGAGGTTTAGTGATTTCCTTTACTTGTTTCATCAAGAAACTGAATAGACGATTACAAGATTGAGTGATTCTCTTGTCATATTTTATTTAGTTTCAATCTCTTATGCTGATTATCTATGTTTCTAAGAACAATTTTTTTTTTTTTTTTTGGGGTTTGGTAGGGAGAGTTTTTTATCCTATTGTTTGTTCCATATCAATTATGTGTTGGGGTTTCTGGATCATTATATCCACAGGGTTTCGCATCAATCTCCTAATAAATTTTAATAATTTCTCGATCCTAATTTTCTAAGTTATGATTGATACTAATTCTCTAAATTATGGCACTAATTATGCACACAATTAAATACACAAACCTATACAATATCTATCATTGTTAGCTGGCGGGTAAGTTCTTGAAAATGGTTTGTGGGTACTCCTTTAGATTATACGTTTGCAAGTTGGAGTTTTGAAGGTTGTGGCTATTAATCTATTGTCCAACTTTTCCTTGATGAAGTGTCAGTCAATCTCAATGTGCTTTGTCCTATCATGTTGAACTAGATTATGGATAATATTGGTTGTTGATTTGTTACAAAAAATCTTCATAGGAGCTTCATACTTTATTCTCAAGTCATCTAGTATGATTTTCATCCATAAAAGTTTACATACTCCATTTGCCATAGCTCGAAATTCTGCCTTAGCACTTGATATGGCAGCTACATTTTGCTTTTTACTTCTCTAAGTTACTAATTTCCTCCAAAAAACATGCAATAACCTGATGTTGATCTTCTGTCAACTAGAGAACCTGCATAGTCAGCATCAAGGTATATATTTCCATGGATAAACTTTCACCCTTTTTGAATAACAATCCCCTTCCAGATGTGGCCTTAAGATAGTACAAGATCTTGTGCATTGCCTGCATATGTCTTGCTCTTGGGTCATGCATGTATTGACTAACCACACTAACAACATATGCGAAATCTGACTTGGTATGTGTTAATTATATAATCTTCCTACCAGCCTCTGAAATAGTGCTTTATCAATTGTAGGACTCTCTTCTTCACTTCTTATGTGATGGTTTTGCTCAATAGGAACACATCTAGACTTGCATCCAAGCTTTCCAGTCTCCTTGAGAAGATTCAGGGTGTATTTCTTTTCTGAAATGAATATATCTTGTTTGGAGTAGGTAACTTCAATTCCAAGAAAACGATTTTTTGAAGTGGTTTGAGCAATGTCAGAACTGTGGTTCCACTGCCTCGGTTGCACGCTCTGCTAATTCTTTTGCTTGTCTTTCTCAGTTGGCCTTATTGGGTCCTTGGGTTCTTGATTCTGCCCCCACTGATTATATCTTCGGTAATAAAGCTTTATTTTCTACTATTTCTACTTCTGGATATTTACCTATTGTCACTTTCGCCAATGGTTCTCACAGTCTCACGGGGTGGGCAATGCTATCCTCTACCTTCTATGTCAGTCGATTCTGTTCTCTATGTTCTTGGTTCTCCATTCAACCTACTCTCTATTTATCGGTTAACTAAAGCCCTTAAGTGTATCATTTCATTCGTTGAGGATTCTGCTTACTTGCTGGACAGGAGCACGGAACAGATGATTGGCATTGGATGTGAGTCTTGTGGCCTTTGCTGGCTTTGCCTCGCGTCAAGTGTTTGCTCCCTCACCATCGACCCACTCACCCTCCACGCCCAATTGGGTCATCCCAACCTTGCCAACTTGCAATGCACGGTGCCTAGCCTGTTCAAACTATCTAGTTTGCCTTGTGAATCGTGTGAACTTGGGAAATACACACGGATTCATTTTCCTGATAGTGTTAGTAGTCGAGCTGCGCCTCCCTTTACTTTAGTTCGTTTAGATATTTGGGGTCTTAGTCGCACGGTGTCTAGTTTAGAGTTTCGTTATTTGTTACGTTTATTGATGACTATTCTTGTGGTACTTGGTTACTTTTACTGAAAAACAAGTCTAAGTTGTTTTCTATTTTTACCCTTTTTTATCATGAAATAAAAACTCATTTTGGTGTTCCTATTCGCACTTTACATAGTGATAATGCAAACTCATGATTTTCAATAATTTTTAGCTTCTCATGGCATTCTTCACTAGACGTCCTGTGCTCATACACCTCATCAGAATAGGGTTGCTGAGTGCGAGAACTGTCATCTCATTGAAACAACACGTACTCTTCTTCATAATCATGTACCTTTTCGTTTTTTGGGGGATGCTATTTTAACTGTATGTTATTTAATTAATCGCATGCTCTCCTCTATTTCGGGTTACCAAGTTCCCCATTCCATCTTATTTCCCCATGACCCTTGCATTCCCTTCCCCTGCACGTTTTTGGGTCAACTTGTTTTGTTCACAACTTCACTCCTGGTCTTGACAAACTTTCTGCACGTTCACTTAAATGTTTTTTTCTTGGTTATACATAGTCTCAAAATGGTTTTCAGTGTGTTTCTCCTACTCTGCGTCGTTACCTCGTCTCCATGGATATTACCTTTTTTGACATTATTCCTTTCTTTAAGCTATCTAACCATTCCACCTCTCCTGCTTCTAAGGAACTCCCACTTCTCGTAATCCCTGTGCCTTTGCCACCCATTATCCCTACACCTACACCTTGCCCCCTTCAAGTCTACCATCACCAAGTCCGTCCACTAGCTGAGCCTGTCCCATCTCAGACACCCGTTGCACCTAACTAAGAGCCGCTGCCCGCTCTCGTTCCTTCCTTCGAGCTTGTCTTGGTTGATGTGGACTCTACTCGCCCGATCCTCCGCTGCCTTCAGTCCTGCCCATTGCACCTGATTTTCCCATTGCCCTTCGTAAAGGTATTTGTTCTACTCGTAACCCGTCTCCTCACTATACTACTTTGAGTTATCATCGTTTATCTTATCTCCATTTTGCTTGTCTGTCTTCTGTGTGTATTCCTAAGACTACAGGTGAGGCCTTTTCCTATCCTGGGTGGAGACAAGCTATGCTCACTGAGATGTGTGCACTTCAGGACGGTGGTACTTGGGAATTGGCGTCTCTCCTTCCAGGCAAATCTGTGGTTAGTTGTCGATGGATTTTTATGGTTAAGGTGGGGCCTGATGGCCAAATTGATCGTCTTAAGGCTCGTGTTGTTGCCAAAGGGTAAACTTAGATCTTTGGTTTGGATTATCTCCCTTGTTACCAAGATGGCTTCTGTTTATCTGTTTCTCTTTATGGCTGCTATGCCTTGTTGGCTTCTTCATCAGTTGGATATTAAGAATGCCTTCCTCCATGGTGATCTTGAGGAAGAGGTTTATATGGAGCAACCTCCTCGGTTTGTTGCTCAGAGGGAGTCTTCTGGTCTTGTTTGTCGTCTTCGAAAATCACTGTATGGTCTTAAGCAGTCTCCTCGAGCTTGGTTTGGAAGGTTCTCCATTGTGGTTCAGTAATTTGGTATGACTTGGAGTGAAGCGGACCACTTCATGTTTTATCGTCATACTCAGAGATGTTGCGCCTACCTAGTTGTGTATGTTGATAGGGAGTGACACTCATGGCATAGCACAGATAAAAAAAACCTATGCAATCACTTCCAGACCAAAGACCTTGGCAAGCTCAGATACTTCCTGGGTATTGAAGTAGCACAGTCCAAAGATGGCGTAGTTCTCTCTCATAGAGAATATATTGTTCACATTCTAGAGGAAATAGTTTTACTTGCTGCAAAACCTGTTGATACTCCTATGGATCCTAATGTCAAGCTCTTGCCAAATCAGGGGGAGCCACTATCTAACCCTGGGAGATATAGATGATTGGTTGGGAAATTGAACTATCTCACTGTTACTCGTCTAGACATTTATTTCGGAGTAAGTGTGGTTAGTCAATTTATAAACTCACCATGTGAAGCTCACTGGGATGCTGTTATACGTATTTTGTACTATGTCAAAGGAGCATCAGGGAAGGGCCTTATTTACGAAGATAAGGGGCATATTGAGATAGTTGGATATTCTAATGTGGATTGGGCGAGATTCCGTTTTGATAAGCGTTCCACTTTCGAGTACTGTATATTTATTGGAGGTAATCTCATATCCTGGAAAAGTAAGAAGCAAATTGTAGTTGTGCGGTCTAGTGCTGAGGCAGAGTACTGTGCCATGGCCTCAACCACATGTGAGCTTATCTGGCTCAAGCAACTCGTCAAAGAACTTCAATTTGGGAAAACCAAGCACATGACACTTGTTTGTGACAATCAAACCGCTTTACATATTGCCTCAAATGTAGTTTTTCATGAGAGGACCAAACACATTGAAGTTGATTGTCACTTCATCAGAGAGAAGATTCTATCTAGAGACATCACCACAAGCTTCATCAATTCAAATGACTAATTGACAGATGTTCTCACCAAATATTGAGAGGTCCTAGAATAAGTTACCTATATAATAAGCTAGGTGCATTTGATCTATATGCCCTAGCTTGAGGGAGAGTGTTAGCATCTGTGAATATTTGTAATTAGGAATATTATATCTGTAATTAAGGAAAATATATATTTGTAATTATTGTGTATTTATTGCATAATATCTATATATACTCTCTTCTTTGTGTAGTTGAAAAACACGGATTTCTCATGACTTTATCTCTTTCTTTGGCTCTCAACATATACCATGTCAATGTCCTATAATTTTTAAACTTTGCTATGTCTTCTGCATTTGTATCTTGTGTCCCGTGTTTGTCGTAGTGGTTGTGCTTCATTGCTAGTCCCGTGGCCAGGGCTTTGTCTGCCGAGTCAATGATGTTGCATTCTTTGGATGTGACGATAAATGCTTTCCCAAACAATCTTTGATCCAGATGTGCCAGCTGGTCCGTTGTAGAAGTAGTTTGTAGCATTTTTCAATCTTTTGAATCATGGCATTTGAAATTCAATTGTCAGTTATTAAGTGACATATTTTACAGGTGGTTATCATTTCGGGTGAAACAGGTTGTGGGAAGACAACACAACTCCCACAGTTTATTTTAGAATGTGAGATAGAATTGGTTAAAGGAGCTGCGTGTAATATTATATGCACACAACCAAGACGCATTTCGGCTATATCTGTTTCAGAGAGGGTTGCCTTTGAGAGAGGGGAGAACTTGGGTGAATCAGTGAGTAATTTAAATATATTTACGGTTATTCACACACTTTATGTTTTTCCGGGATTTAAATTATTTCTTTCTCTTTCACTCTTCATTTTTCCTTCATAATAGGTTGGATATAAAGTTAGATTGGAGGGTGTGAAAGGGAGAGATACCCATCTTCTCTTTTGCACGACGGGCGTCTTATTAAGAAGACTACTAGCTGATAGAAAGTTAAAAGGTGTAACGCATATTATTGTGGATGAAATCCATGAGCGTCGGATGAATGAAGGTAGAAATCTGAATTTGATTGAGTCCTTGGTTTGTTGAAAATTTGTATTTTCATTTTCTTGTATTTTCCTTTGTGACAGATTTTCTGCTTATTGTCCTTAAAGACCTCCTACCACGCCGACCAGAATTGAAACTGATTTTAATGAGTGCTACCCTTGATTCAAAGCTCTTCTCCACATACTTTAATGGAGCTGCCATTCTGAAGATTCTGGTGTGTTACAGAGTTTGAACTATATTGCCTGTTTGTTTTATGAAGTTAAGATAGTTAAAATGGACATATACACTCTGTTCATGCATTACATGGAGATTTAAAAAAATGAGGGAAAACTGAATATTATTTCTAATGATCATCCTGTACAAAATGTTTTATATATATATATATGCAATTATTACCAATGAATTGTAATCATTGCCTAATGATATATATAAAATGATATATGGTATCTCAACACTCCCCTTCAATTTAGTGAATGTATATCTTCAATCTAAGATTTCTTGAAACCATTATGTGGATATGTCTTTAGTTAAAACATCTACTAACTAGTGTCGTGAAGGTACATATGCTTTGGTTATTAGTTCACCATCCAACTTTTCTTTAATGAAGTGGTGGTCAATCCCAATATACTTAGTCCTGTCATGTTGAACACGATTATGAGCAATGCTAATGATTGATTTGTTGTCACAAATATCTTTGTTAGGTACCAGTCTCTCAATGAATGAATAGTGTATTATTGCACAATGGGAATCCTTAGCCATGTGCTTGTGTTGCTCGGATACGGATACGGTACCTGTACCGGTATGGATATGAGTACGGGGTACGGCAATTTTGTAAAAAGTGGGGTACGGGTAAAGTTTATAGCCTCAGGTTTTTGGATGTGTAGCGTTTGTCCATGTGCATCGTCAACGTCGCAGTAAACTTGATCTTAGGGCCATCAAATGTGTTTTCGTAGGTTATGCTCCTAACAAGAAAGGACACATGTTTTCACCCGTCCGGTCATTGTTTCTTTGTCTTTATGGATGTTACATTTAGTGAAACCAGCTCATTCTTTAGTCCTTTGCTTCAGGGGGAGAGTCTAGTAGAAGCTAAGTCCTTTTCTCCTTAATCCTTTCTCCCTCTCCTATCATCACAAGAGTTAACTCCCTCTGGTTCCCAAGAGTTAGCGTCTTCCACTACACCTAAGGAAGCTTAGAAGAAACCACTTTTAATGTATCAAAAGGAGAAAGAAACCCGATATGATCCAACAACTAGTTCAAGAGTCCGAGCTTATGGTAAGTACTGAAGAAACTGACTCTTCTATTCCAATCACTTTTCCTTCTAATATTTGTGAACCCAACCTAGATGACTTCTCAATTGCCTTGAGAAAAGTAAAAAGGACTTCCACTAAACATCCTATTTGTCTTTTTGTCTCCTCTAAACACCTTTCCTTCTACCATCGGAGTTTCATTGTAGCTATTGATTCAATACAAATCCCAAACTCAATACAAGAGGCATTAAAAGATATGAACTGGGTTCAAGCCATGAATAAGGAAATGAGGGTGTTAGAGAAGAATGGAATGTGCAAGATTGTTGAGAGGCCAAGAGATAAAAAGCTAGTGGAATGTAGGTGGATATACACGATGAAGTATTGGTGAGATGGTGCCTTAGACTAATATAAAGCAAGACTAGTTGCAAAATGGTACACACAAATATATGGAATTGACTATGAGGAGATGTTTGCTCCTGTAGCAAAGATGAATATAGTCATAGTCTTTCTTTCTCTTGCTGCTTATTTTGGATGGGATTTGCATCAGTTTGATGTAAAAAATGCATTCTTACATGGAGACTTAGAGGAAGAAATTTACATGGAAGTTCCTCCCAGATATGATGTCACCAATGGAAGAAACAAGGTATGCAGGCTAAAAAGGGCTTTGTATGGGTTGAAATAGTCCCCTCGTGCATGGTTTGGGAGATTTACTAAAACCATGGTGTCGCTTGGATATAAGCTGAGTCAAGGAGACCATACTCTTTTCCTTAAACATATAGTTGCAGGAAAATTTACGGTTCTCCTAGTTTATATGGATGACATCATTATATCAAGTAATGATCCAGTTGAGAAGAAGCTTTTGGAGCAGAAATTAGTTGTTGAATTTGAAATGAAAAATCTAGGAAAATTGAAATACCTTCTTGGAATAGAGGTGGCATAAAGCAGGGCATCTTTATCTTACAGGAAATATATCCTAGATCTACATAAAGAAACTAGGAAGCTTGGGCACTAAGCTGCTAGTGTTCCCATTGAATAAAACCAGCAAAACCATCGAATAGGAAGTGAAGAGGAGTGTGGACAGGGTGTCAGAGAGGTCAGTAAGTATAATTTGATTCTCTGGTTTTTATTCTTGATTCTTTTTTGTAAATAGATTTGATTGCTTTATTATTTCCTTTATTTAGTTTAGTCTATTCTAGGAAATCTTTTATGACCAGAAAATCTGTCCTTTTTTAGGCTAGTTATTTCCCTTTTTTGTTATTCGCCTTCTGTAATCCCTCTATAAAGAGGAGACCTTTCTGTACATTTGGATATACAAAATACATTCTAAACTCTTCAAGTTGGTAGCAGAGCAGTGATCTCTGTGTGCTGTGCCTCTGATTTACAACCATAGTTGACAGTTCCTCAGCTGTTGACAGTGATCAGAAAAAGGAGAACACCACTCCCAAATCTGAGCAAAAGGTGCTGGTTGGCAGCTGTCATCTTGTTTAGATCACCACATTTTGACTCAATGGGTCAAATTACCTTTGGTGTTCCCAATCAGTTCAGCTGTACATTCGTGGCAGAGGAAAGATTGGTTACCTCACTGGCGAGCAAAACCAGCTTGGCATTACTGACCCACAATACAATGTGTGGGATGCTGAAAACTCTATGGTGATGACATGGCTGGTGAACTCAATGGAGGGGGATATTAGTAGTAACTATCTGTACTATTCCATTGCTAAGAAATTGTGGAATAGTGTCATGGAGATGTACTCTGACCTTGGGAAATAAATCCCAGATTTATGAACTCACCCTACAAGCAAGAGAGATTCGGCAAGGAGGTGACCATGTGACAAAATACTTCCATACCTTGAAGTGAGCATGGCAAGGCCCTGACCACTTCAACACTTACAAGTGGAATTCGGCTGAGGATGCTAAACATCACTAGCAAACAGTTGAAGAAGTAAGGATATTCCGGTTTCTACCTCAATGAGGAACTACATGAGGTTCGTGGCAGAATTATTGGAAGAACAACCTCGCCCTCAATTGGTGAAGTCTGTTTAGAAGTTAGAAGAGAGGAAACCCGAAGAGCTGTGATGATGGGAAAAACCAAAGTTGAACCAACTTCCCTCAAGATCAATGCGCTTTTAGGGGAAGCTGCTGCATTTAAGAGCACCACAAATCAGAGGAACTCCTCAAATCTTTGGTGTGATCACTGCAACAAACCTCGTCACACCCGAGAAACTTGCTGGAAAATGATTGGAAAGCCAGCACAACTCTAAGGCAACAAAACAGACCCAAAAACTTGATATTTTCCAACTGCTCATGAGGCTGAAAAACCCTCTAAGGAACAGGTTGACCAACTCATAAAGATGTTAAAGTCTAGTTCTTTGTCTGGTACTCCTAGTGTTTCTTTGGCACAAATAGGTAATTTTAGTTCCCCTACTTCCCTTAACTGCACCTCAGATCTGCATACACCATGGATCATTGATTCAGATGCATCTGACCACATGAAAAGTCTTTCCCCTTTATTTAAAACTTACTCTCCTTGTTCTGGAAGTGAAAAGATTAGAATTGCGGATGGTAGTTTTTCATCTATTGTAGGAAAAGGTAGGATTGACTTATCCAAAACTATTGATCTAAAAAATGTCCTACATGTACCAAAACTCTCTTGTAACCCGTGCCATTATGTTTGAGGGTAATGTTCCAAAATATTTGTGGGGAGATGCGTCTTAACAGTAGCCTATCTCATAAATCGAATGCCTACACGTGTGCTAAATTACTGCACACCTTTGGACACCTTCAAGAAACATTTTGCAGCATGTAGATTGCATACTGACTTTCCTTTAATAGTTTTCAGTTGCACTGTTTTCTCACATACACCTTCCCGCTTTCGGTCCAAACTTGACCCAAGTGCAAAAAAATGCATTTTCATTGGTTATTCCCCAAACCAAAAAGGGTATAAATGTTTCAACCCGCACACAAAAAAGTCTCACGTTAGCATGGATGTGACTTTTCTAGAACATCAACCTCTTTTTAAGAAAAATTCTCTTTAGGGGGAGAATATAGGAGAAGATAATTTTTTGCATGAACCTTTACCCACTCCTATCTTAATATTGAGAATATAGATTCCACTGAACAAACAACTGAAATCAATATGGAAGAACATGTGGAAACAAATTTTGAAAAAATTGTGCTAAACATAGGTGGAACCCAAATAGGGAAAGAAATACCACAGTCAAATAAAGAGCTTCAGGTTTATGTTCGGAAATTCCCCAAGTGAACTAGAGACCAGTCTAGCATCTTTGCACCAAGCCAATCAGATATCCTAGAAGATAGCCCAGCAGAAATACTTAATGGACTTCTAGGTAACTCTGAAACTTCTACCCCTAATACTGACCTGCCAATAGCTCTTAGGAAGGAAACCAGAACCTGCACAAAGGCACCCAAAACCAGCACCAATCATCCCATTTCCAAATATGTCTCTTACCAAAACCTCTCCCAGAGTTACAAAGCCTTTACATCTAAAATTACAAATTTGTTTGAACCTAAAAACTTTGAGGAAGCACTAGATGATCCCAACTGGAAATTAGCAATCTTAGAAGAGATGAATGCACTCAAGAAGAATGAGACTTGGGAGATTGTAGACCTGCCACATTATAAAAACTAGTGGGATGCAACTGGGTTTTCACCATTAAGTGCAGGGCTGATGGAAGCATAGAGAGGTCTAAGGCTAGATTGGTGGCAAAAGGTTTTACTCAAACATATGGAGTAGATTATCAAGAGACCTTTGCACCCGTTGCTAAACTCAACTCTGTGTGGATTCTCCTTTCACTTGCTGCCAATTACAATTGGTTTTTACATCAATTGGATGTAAAGAATGCTTTTCTAAATGGGGAACTAGAGGAAGAGGTGTTTATGAGTCTTCCCCCTAGATTTGAGGAAGAACTTGGGAGGAACAAGGTGTGCAGACTTAAGAAGTCCCTATATGGACTGAAACAATCACCAAGGGCATGGTTTGAACAGCTAGGGACAATGGTGAAACGTCTTGGTTATATCCAAAGCCAAGATGACCACACACTTTTCTACAAGGATTTAGCAGATAATAAAATTGCTATCTTAATTGTATATGTGGATGACATTATCTTGACAAATGATGATAGCTTGGAACTAACAAACGTGAAGGAGAGGCCTGCTGAAACTTTTGAAATCAAGGAACTTGGCCCATTGAAATACTTCCTTGGAATTGAATTTGCTAGGTCCAAGGATGGTATTTTTTTGAATCAACGGAAGTACATTCTAGACTTTTTGAAGGAAACCAGATTACTCGGATGCAAGGCTACGGAAACACCCATGGAGCCCAACTTAAAATTGCTGCTAGCAGAACTAGAAAATGTAATGGACAAAGGAAGGTATCAACGATTGGTGGGAAGGCTAATCTATCTATCTCACACACACCCAGATATAGCCTTTGCCGTGAGCATGGTAAGCCAATTTATGTACTCACCAGGCGCAGAAAACATGGAAGCTGTCTTCAGGATCCTAAGATACTTGAAAGGGGTAACCTAGGAAGGGGTTACTCTACAAAAATTGTGGGCACCTTCAAGTAGAAGCCTACATAGATATAGATTGGGCTAGAAGTGTCATGGATAGAAGATCAACATTTGGCTATTGTGCCTTTGTTGGAGAAAATCTGGTTAGTTGGAGGAGTTAAAAACAAAGTGTTGTGGCCAGGAGTAGTGCAGAAGCTGAGTTTAGAGCTATGGCTCATGGAATTTGTGAAGCATTGTGGTTGAGAAACTTTTGCACGAGTTAAAGGTTCCTAATTCCCCACCAATAATGTTGTATTGTGACAATAAATTAGCAATTTCTATTGCTCATAATCCGGTACTACATGATAGAACCAAACATGTGGAAGTTGACAAACATTTCATAAAGGAAAAGATTGAAAGAGGACAGATTTGCATTTCATTTGTTCCCATTGCAAAACAATTAGCAGACATTCTAACCAAAGGATTACTTAAGAAGACCTTTGATAGCATAATAAATAAGCTGTCAACGAAGGATATCTTCAAGCCAAGTTGAGGGGGAGTGTGGACAAGGTGTTAAAGAGGACATTAAGTCCAATTTGATTCTCTGATTCTTATCCCTAATTTTTTTTTCTGTCAATAGATTTGATTGCTTTATTATTTCCTTTATTTAGTTTGTCTATTCCAGGAAATCTTTTATGACCAAAAATCTGTCCTTTTTTAGGCTAGTTATTTCCCTTTTTAATTATTCACCTTATGTAATCCCTCTTTATAGAGGAGACCTTTCTGTACATTTGGATATACAAAATACATTCTAAACTCTTCAAGTAGGAGACTTCCAGTGTTGATAGAGCACAATACCAAAGATTGGGGAAAACTCACACTTGGCCCATACTATATTAGACTTGGCTTATGCTGTGAGTGTGGTTAGCCAATTCATACATGATCCAAAAGTGAGACACATGCAGGTAGTAGAAGAATATTATAGTATTTTAAGGCCACACCTGGTAGGGGAGTGCTATTCAAAAGCGATGACAAGCTCTCTATAGAAGTCTACACTTATGCTGATTATGCAGGCTCTATTAGTGATAGAAGATCAACATCAGGATATTGTATGTTTTTGGGAGGAAATTTGGTGACTTGGAGAAGCAAAAAGCAAAATGTTGTTACCAATTCAAGTGTAGAGGCAGAATTTCGTGCCATGTCACGAGGAACTTACGAGCGACTATGGTTGAAAATTATCTTGTATGACTTGAACAAAAAATATGAGGCTCCTATAAAGATGTTATGTGACAATAAATCAGTTATTAGTATCGCTCATAAACATGTCCAACATAATAGGACGAAACATATTGAAGTTGATTAACACTTCATCAAGGAGAAGTTGGATAGGGGACTTATAGCCACGATACATGTTCCTTCTGGATTACAGTTGGTAGATGCGTTGACTAAGGGCTTATGCACAATGCGATTTCAACAGCTTACATGCAAGCTGGGAATGATAGATATCCATTCACCAGCTTGAGGGGGAGTGTTGAGATATATTGTACATTTATGTTTGCATATCATACAAATTTGTTTTTTGTATTTATCATTTATTATAATAGATATGATTAAGCAAATTAGTATCGGCTGTTATTTGACATTTATTAGGTGATACTTGTAATGTGCTTATATATTGTATCCTTTTCTATACAGAAATATAATAGAATTACTTTCAGCACTATAATTCCTATTCTTTCTTCAAAGTTTCTTTGTTGCAAGTATATCCACCTGCATCCCACCGACCTTTTATCACCTCGTCTCTCAATGGTCTCCCATGTTTCATTATTTTCTAATGCACTCATTTTCTAACACTTGGTTAGAGTCATTAGATTGAGAGGGCGAAGGGCGTATTGATTCTTGAACTGGCAATTCTTGTGTGGGTGGAAGATGTGTAGATGGAAGATGAAGGAAAGGCTCTAGGATAAACAACTCAACTTCCGAAAGACTCTCTCCCTTGAAGCTTTGGACAACTAAAGAATGACTATTATTCATTAAAAGTAACATCCATGTAAACGAAAAAATGGTGATTAGATGGGTGAAAACCGTTTTTCCCTTTCTTGTCAGGAGCATAGCCTAAAAAAACACATTTGACAACTCTAGGATCAATTAATGATGCTGACAATGCACATAGTCACCACCAACCAAAGACTCAAGTTTCTAAACTTTGCCTCTTCTTTTTTTCTTTCTACAATATCATTTTGTTGTAGACTATCAACACATGTAAGTTCATGAATAATACCATGTTCATTAACAAAATTCAAAAAATAATGATTTACATATTCCTTATCATTATCTAATTACAAACACTTAGTAGATTTTCCAAATTGTGTTCGAATCATACGATAAAACTGAACAAATAATTGAAAAACCTCTAATTTATCTTTCATTAAGAAAAGCCAAGTGGACGTGCCTTGTTACGTTTCAACTTTGGATGTGCCTCCGCAAATGGCCACACTCCTATTCATCTGCCATTGCTCCAGCCCCACATGAGGGTGCTGCAGCAACATCTCTGGCCGCGCACCCTCCACCATGCTTGCGCCAACGTGCCCTTTCCAATACTTGCTTTTGTGAACTATGTACTCCATCAATATTGTCTTTGGTAAACACCGATTCTGCCCCTGGTTTTTTGTGACCCTGTGGCTGCAGCTCACTCTTGAGGCATTCCCAATGCTGCCCCAACAATGACAAGACAACCAACTAATGATCACCTTCCCCCTCAAGAGTGAAGAATCCTCTGAGCTCTTGAGAATACCAACAATGACTAGATGACCAACTTAAGATCACCTTCCCCATTTTATTCTTCTAACTAACTCTTTCAATGAATTGTCCTCCGAAATAACTGCCCTTCCAGCTGTCATTCTACCGCTGAACTATACAATTGGGCCTGCCCCTCTCTTATTCCTCCTCTCATACACTTGACCAAACCTTTGGTCCCTTACATTTAGAGAAAATTATCTCCTTTTAATTTTCCTTTTTCTGCATGGGAGGAAGAAGGATGGAAATAGGATGGAGGTTCTAGATTATATTCTGCATTTATTGTTAAAAAGATAATTAATCTTATTTATTTTTAGTGGGATGTTACCAAGGATTAGTATTTCAGTGCCAAAAGCTAAAAGTTTTCCTTTTCTTCATATGATGGATGTTGTTGATAATATATAGGGTTTCACGTACCCTGTTAGAACTCATTTTTTGGAGAACATTCTGGAAATGTCGGGCTACAGATTGACTCCTGAAAATCAAATTGATGATTATGGCCAAGAGAGGATTTGGAAAATGAATAAACAGGCCCCAAGAAAGAGGAAAAGCCAAATTGCTTCTGTTGTAGAGGTATTAAAATGTGCAGACAATGATTGCTCCATTTCATGTTATTTGTTTTCTTAATTTAAGTGTATTTTGGAAAAATGTGTCCAGGATGCTTTTAGAGCAGCTGATTTCAAAGCTTATAGTCAGCAAACACAGGAGTCTCTGTCATGTTGGAATCCTGACTGTATTGGTTTTAACTTCATAGAATATATCTTATGCCATATATGCGAGAATGAAAGGCCTGGTGCTGTGTTAGTTTTTATGATCGGATGGGATGATATAAGTGCTCTGAAAGAGAAGCTCTTGATACATCCTGTTTTGGGAGATCCAAGCCGAGTTTTGTTGCTTACATGCCATGGCGCAATGGCCAGTTCTGAGCAGGTAATGTGTTGTTTGTAGATGGTAGTCGACCAATAATCTGCTTGCATTGCCTAACATGCTAGGTGTTCTACTCAAGCAATAAATGTTATAATTTGATGTTTAATGGAATTAAGCATATAGATAGGTTCTCCTAGGGAAATATTTACTCTTGAAAAATTTCTTGCATGCACAATCTTGAAACAAAGAAAGAAACATGTGCAGATGTGCTTTACTGTCTTGCTTACACGTCATATCTAGAAAAGATTATCAATATTGGATATGCAGGGGTTGATATTTGAAGAACCTGAAGATGGAGTACGAAAAATAGTGCTAGCAACAAATATCGCTGAGTCAAGTATCACAATAAATGATGTTGTTTTTGTTCTTGACTGTGGAAAGGCAAAAGAATCATCATATGATGCACTGAATAACACGCCTTGTTTGCTTCCGACTTGGATCTCTAAGGTTTCTACCCAACAAGTAAGGTTATTTTCTCCAACCTTTGTTCTTTAATAAGTTTCCATCTTCACTTATGCACACATATTAAGGAAATAATTAGATGAATTCAAAATGAGATAAGTTTAATGTATTTTATAACACTATCCGTATCACCCACTATAACACAGTCTCATATTTAAACTATGTACTAACTCTTTATCTCTCTCATAAGGATATCAAGGGAAAAAAATAATTAATATTGTCTAGAATTCTTAAAAGAACAGATAATAGTAGAAAAATAAAATTTTATAGACAGACACTTATTAGATAATGGAGGTAGTAGTTGATTTATGTCTTTGGCACTAATTGCTTTATATAAAGTGTTTGTTAGAAAGCACTTTTGCTTCTCACATCTTTGATATATTCATAAAGGGTTTATTTTGTACAATTCTTTTTTAAGAGAAACTGAGAGCAAAAGATCTGTTTAGCTGAATGCTGTGTTCACCGGAATATTCTGAATGGGCAATTTTTTTGTGTATGAATTTGTTTCTTTTCTTCTTTTCTTTTTTTTTAATATAATAGAAGATATTTTATTAACAAGAAGGGAAGAATATTATATAAAGAATAGACAACAAGAGATCCTTGATACCAAGAGTGTAAAATTAAGAAGTCACCAAAAGATCAAATCTTTCAATCTCCTAGCATATTAGAGATGGAAACCCCTCTAAAAAGTCATGTACATTGTACCAAGTAGATGATAGACAGTCTAAATCCTCTCCCACCAAAACCATTTTGTTTGAATGCCTACCATTAAAAATGAAAGAGCTGTGCTCTTGTCAAATACACTAAACCATTGCAAAAGCAACACGCTACCACTTGGATTTAGCTTCCTTCCTCATTAGTCAATAGGAATTGGTCCAGGGCTCTAGGACACTGCCAACAACTACAAAAAGTACCAAACAAAGCATTCCATGAAAAGTCAGACATGGAACAATGCAAAGGTGCATAGTTTATTCTGAGCTAGCACCGCACATTACACATGTCAGGGGATATAGCTTTTTGTGGTTTTTGAACTTGCAAAATGTTGATTGTGTTAATTCTATTGATTTGACCTTTGAGGCAACTCTAGACTTCTAAATGAGTTATCAAGTCAAAAGGAAGTATTGTTCAAATAATGAGTTAGGAACCGAAAGTAAGATTTCCAAGAAAAAACTCAGGAGAGTTCAAGAGACCAAGACCTTTTATTTGAATAAGGGAACAAAATGACCGAGTCTAGGAGAACCCAACGGATTACTGAATCTAATGACTTTCTATCATTTAAATTTCTGAAAAAGTGTGTATGAATTTTTGTATCACAACTGTCCATATTTATGCTGATTTAGGCTTTAGTTCTCTTGTTTAATCTTCCGGTTGCCATTGAGAAGAAAGTGGCAGCCAGTTATTCCAGGAAAAATACAAATAATGTCATGAGACTCTTTTTCATCACAACTGTATGACAAGTGATGAACTTTGCATTTTCTTCTCATTAATGTTACCAAGATACAGGGAAATGTCGTATCAATTACATAGAAAGGAGGCTACATTTTGGAGGTGAAGGTGAGGAAGGCAAACACGATATGTGTGTCACATTATTATTATTCATTTGTCGCACTTTGTGGGAGTCAAGTACTCAGTTAGAAATTGATACTGTGTAATTTTTGGCACTTTGTTCTTGTGGCACTTCATAAAATGACCTTAACCAATCAACTGTAGCAAGTTCGACCCACTTCACTAAAAGTTGTTGATTAGTTTAAGGGAAAATTACATGGATCTCTCTTGAGGTTTTTCGTAATTACACTTATCTCCTTCTAGAATTTAAAAACTTACCCACCTCCTTTAATTTAAACCATTACACCTACACCCTTACCATTTTTTCAAAAAAAAAATGTAGTTTATGGACAAAGTTAGCCCCACTCCATATCCACCAGCACTAACCGTCAACACCCAACCCCAACTGTCTAACAACCACCCCATAGCCACCACCACCATAGCCATTTTAGCCTTAGCTTCGTTTCTCTCCTTCTTTGCTCTCTCACACCTCCACAACCACTACATACGCTGCTGCCATCAAAACCAGATCGCTACTTTTACTAACCCTGCCATTGTCTCTTCATCTTCTTCCCTTCATTGTTTCAGTTTACACCAATAGACACCGTGGTCTTGGTTAAGCCCAATACTCTTCCTGCCCACTAACCCTTTTTCATCGTCAAGCTTGTTGGGCTACACAGTTCTGTACTACTCGCCATTTTACTTGACTTAAGACAGGTGATGAAGCATGAAGTTGAGGGTCTATCATAAAAATGTTTTATTTCCTCTCCCTTTCCCGTCCCCGCTCCTAATGCAATTTTCATCACAGTTCTTCCACCATCGCAGCCAACAAACCCCATATGATGGAGAGAAAGCTAAATTAAAAAATAAAAAAAATGCTACATTTGATAAGTGAGCACAAAGTGAACCCAAAGAAGAAAAATGAGACAGTGGGGTAGTGGTCTGGGCTCTAGGGGCCAAGAGGGCAGCGATGAACAGGTTATGTGGGTGAAAATTCATCAAATAAGGGGGTGAAAATTTGAGGTGGCTATGGGGGTCTCTGTTGGACAGTTGGGGTTGGGTGGTGGCTATTGGGGGTGGGTCGTGATGGCTATAGAGTGGGGGTAATTTTGTCGATCAATTGAATTTTTTATTGAAAAATAGTGACAATGGTGCAAGTGTAATGGTTTTAAATTAATTAAGGGAGGTGCATGAATTTTTAAATCTAGAAAGGGGTAAGGTAATGATAAAGGACAACAACGGAGGTCCTTGTAATTTGCCCTTAGTTTAATGTCCAATGAATATATGTGATAGAGCATTTTGGCATTGTTTGTTCCATGCAGTTGGCCTCATCTGATGGGACGAAGCTTATATGTTGTTGTTGTTGTTGAATATATGACATTCACATTGCATATCAACTTTGGGTTAGAGTGTTATGGAATTTAATTGATTGTGTTGCAATGTGTCATTTTATAAATATAGAGGAGGAAAATGCTATTGGACTCAAAGATCATGGCGCTGGAGTGCAATTACCAGTGAACCATGATCCTGATAATGAATTGTGAAGCCTTTGGATCTTGAATGTTGATTTTATTATCATCTCCCCCTGAATTTTTTCTAGAGAAGAGGAAGGGCTGGCCGTGTTCAACTGGGAGAATGTTACCATCTCTATCCTAGATGTGTATACGATGCTTTTGCAGAGTATCAATTGCCGGAAATTTTGAGGACACCTTTACAATCTCTCTGTCTGCAAATCAAAAGTTTGAAACTTGGAAGTATATCTGAGTTCTTGTCTAAGGCTTTACAGTCTCCAGAGATACTTGCAGTATGACAAATTCAATACTCTTATTCAGTTCTATCATTTTCTCTACAACTGTTCAAGTGCTTTTTTTTTTCTCACTATTTTTGAAATATCTGCTTCTTCATTTTGTGTTGATTAGTTTTATGTAATTTGTATTTGTATCTCTGTTTCGTTTACTTATTTTTTTCATAGGTGCAAAATGCAATTGGATATCTAAAAATAATTGGAGCTTTTGATGACAATGAGAATCTGAGTATTCTAGGTAGGTTGATCCCTTATTTGTATGTGAAAGTCTGGCTTATTAGTTGTCTTCCTGAATTTGAACCAGATACTTGGTCTGTCAATTGATAGGGCATTATCTAGCAATGCTTCCAATGGAACCCAAACTAGGCAAGATGCTTATATTAGGTGCTATCTTCAATTGCCTGGATCCCATATTAACAGTTGCTGCTGGCCTCAGTGTGAGAGATCCTTTTCTTACACCACTGGATAAAAAAGATGTAAGTTCTTGTTTTAAATGATTGGATGTTAATCCTTTTTATAAGAGATCATTTGAAATTTACTTGTGTTTTGATGTTCCTCAGTTCTTGCTTCCCATGAATACTAATTTGGGAATTTGTTTTCATGTTATTATTGTTCAACTTGAAAGAGAATATGAAAATGAATTGAATATTATTTTTAACAATCATTATAATAGTATCCTAATAAATGTGAAAATAAACGTTTGTATCCTATCATGTTATATAGACATTTAACAATCATTACCAAATATTGGTGATGATTGTTTGATACTGATTTTCCTAAGTTAATATGCTAATACAGGTAACATATCTATCCTAATAAATGGCAATATCAAAATCACTTTATTCACAATAATATATGATATCTCAACAACACTCTTCCTGAAGCTTGTTAATGGATATCCATCATTCCCAGCTTATGTGTAAGTTCGTGAAACCGCTTTGTGGGTATGTCTTTAGTTAACACATCTACAATTTTTAGTCTTGAAGGAAAGTATGTTGTGGCTATCAATCCATTGACTAACTTGCCCTTGACGAAATGCTAATCAAATGTCAATTTGCTTAATCGTATCATGTTTGACAAGATTATGAAGAATACTAATAGCTGATTTGCTATAAAAAATAGCTTCATAGTAGCCTCATATTTTACTATAACATCTTTTGGTATGATTTTTTCATCCATAACAGCTCACAAACTCCTTGCACCTTTGCTTGGAATTTTGTCTCAACAGTTGATCTTGCAACCATAGTTTGCTTTTTACTCCTTTGTGTCACCCAATTTCCTTCCCTAATACATGCACTATCTTGATCTTGATCTTCTATCCATAATGGAATTAGTTTCCATGGATAGCCTATCACCATCTTAAAGTAACAATTCCTTCTTTGGTATGACCATGTGGCCTTCAGATACTATAAGATTCTATCCACTAGTTGCATGTGTCTCACCTTTGGGCGACTGCTTGGATTAGCGAACCACACTAACAACATATACTAAGTCTAGTCTTGTATGTCCTAAGTTTATCAACCGTAGATAAACTCATTTTTGTTTGGTAAGAAGAGTTTAAGAGTTAGCTCGAGAGTTTAATAATCATGTTCCTACCAACCTCTGATATTGTGCTTTATCAACCTTAGGACGCTTCCTATTTGATGATTTTGCTCAATGGGAGTACTTAAACATTGCATCCAAGTTTCCCATTTTTTGAGAAAATTTGGAATGTATTTTCTTTCGGAAATAAAGATGTCTTGCTTGGAGCAGGCAACTTGAATTCCAAGGAAGTACTCTAGTTTTGAAAGATCTTGCATTCCAAATTTAGCTTCTAACATGGTTGTCAGGATCGCGCTCTTATATGTAAGAGTGCATGATCCTACGCTTCTAGAGGCATTCACTATGCTCATTCCTGTCTCCTCAAACTTAATCGAAGCAGTTGTAGTTGATCCCAATGAGCTCTTGCTCTAGCAAGCCCAAAGTCATGGAACTCGACTTGGCCTAGAAACACCAACAAAAAAACCCTCTCTCATGTTCGGTCTCTCACACTCTCCATCTCTCTCATACTTGAATCCTTCCTCTCGTCTCTAAAGCGGCTGCTTCTATCCCGTCACTGGTCGCCATCGCCTTGTCATCACTGCTCGCGTCTTTCTTGGTGGGTGCTGCTGTTGTTTGTGGGTGTTTTCTTTGATGCTTGGGTCATGTGAGCTCTGCTCACTGTGCTGCTTCGGGTGGTCTGTGGGTGTCTTAATTAGATGATACTTTTAACTGCATTCTATTTATATGTATCTTAATAAATTAACCTTTTTTGTTTGGTTTTGTTATGTACTTATGGGAATCATATTAAGTCGCCTTTCTGGCATTTTCGCAATGTCAAGAGTTAGTTAGGATGAGTACTATTGCAGTTTTGTTTAAATTCATCAACAAATTTGGACACTTGTTAAAGCAACCTTTTTGGTTTGCTTTTGTTATGGGAATCATATTAAGTTACCTTTCTGGCATTTTCTCAATGTAAAGAGTTAATTAGGATGAGTACTATTTCAGTTTTGTTTAAATTCATCAACAAATTTGGACACTTGTTAAAGCAACATTCATTGTGGATCTCTTTTGCCACTTATTGCTTGAGGACTTTATTGTGGGTTTCTGATTGTCTGGTTTTTTAAATTTCTTCATTATAGCTTGCGGAGGCAGCAAAATCTCAATTCTCCCATGATAACAGTGACCATCTTGCACTTGTGAGAGCTTATGATGGCTGGAAAGATGCTGAAATAGACCTTACTGGACATGAATACTGCTGGACAAACTTCCTTTCCGTACAATCCATGAAAGCTATTGATGCTCTTCGGATGGAATTCTTAACCCTGCTCAAGGATATTGGGTTAGTTGATAGCAAGACAACCAATTGCAATGCGTGGAGCTATGATGTGCATCTTTTACGAGCAGTTATTTGCTATGGCCTATATCCTGGAATTTGCTCTGTTGTGGTATTTTTTTTATATTTTATGAAAAAGCATAAACACTTTTTAACTAGCGTTCATATTGGTGTACTGAATCCTTATGATGTGGGTAAATAAGTATTGTAATTTCATTTACAGCATAAGGAGAAGACGTTTTCTCTTAAAACAATGGAGGATGGTCAAGTTCATCTACATTCGGTTAGTCCATTCAAATCATTATGTTGCTGTCGGTTGTATTAGGGTATAAATACTTGTACTCATGTTTTAAAAGCCGCCATAATTTGACCCTTTTCACTTTTTTTTTTTTCCCTTTCTGATTGCATTTTCATTTCATTTCCATAGAACTCAGTGAATGCTCGGGAAAGTAAAATTCCATATCCATGGCTAGTTTTTAATGAGAAGATAAAAGTGAACTCAGTATTTCTCCGTGACTCAACGGCTGTGTCTGACTCCGTTGTGCTTCTTTTCGGTGGAAGCATATCAAAAGATGGTGTAAGTTCCTCATGATTTCCTTTTCTGTTAATTTATCGTCATATTTATTCTTTAAAATGTTGTAGTTTAAAATTACCCTACAATTTTTGTTTCTATGGTGTTCCACTTCATTTTCATTCCTTTTCTAGCAGGATGGTCACTTAAAGATGTTAGGAGGATATATAGAGTTTTTCATGAGACCTGCTGTTGCTGACATGTTTCGGAGTATAAGGAGACAACTTGATGAATTCATTCAGAGCAAAGTATGTTCAAATTTATTTCATGTTCCTGCCGGCTTTCCCTTGATATTAAAAAACCTAAACATATTTCCAAATGGAATAAGCAGTAGTATCTTGTTCTGTGCTTTTTTTGGAGCAAACTGCACTAATGAAATTGTAAGTTATATTTATACATTAACTGTTGGACTTGGCAGCTACTGTTTCCGATGATGGGAATGCACTCATTTCATGAGCTCCTATCTGCTGTACGATTGCTGATTTCAGATGATAAATGTGAGGGCAGATTTGTATATGGTTGCCATGTCCTTAAACCATCAAGGCCATCTGTGATGACCTTGCAACCTGCATTGGTTTCAAGGAGTGAGAGTGGCCCTGGTGATGATAATTCTAAAGGTCAGCTTCAAACGGTGTTGACACGTGCTGGATTTGCTGCACCCATCTACAAGACTTTGCAATTGAAGAACAATCAGTTTCAGGCTGCAGTCGAGTTTAATGGAATGCAGATAATGGGCCAACCTTGTAACAATAAGAAGAGTGCAGAAAAAGATGCTGCGGCTCAGGCTCTTCAGTGGCTTATGAGTAGAACGCAGACAAAAGGTTAGGGCTGTGCATGGTTTGGTTTTCAAAGAGAACCAAACCAAAACCACTTGGGGGAACCAGATTTTTGGGTTAGAGAACTGAACCGAACCAATTTGGGATTAGGAAAACCGGTTAGAATCGGTTCATTATTAGGTGGGCTGGTTTAAAAGTTCCGCACCAGCTTAAATATTCTGAATCAGTTAAAATTAATCTTGACCTGTGAACCTGTTTAAAAATCAGTTTCAAACCGGTTCAGAACCAGTGAACCGATTTCTAAACTAGTTTTATATCAATTTTAAAATTGTTTTTTTTTTTTATACTTATTCCTATTTTAGAAGTGGTTTCTGCACTTGATATGACAAAATACACTAGCTCGTCATACCAAACAATAGTCAAGTAACTCTTCGTTGGAAGATCTCGGCCATATCTCAGGAGAATATCCTTATTTCATGGTCATAAATTCTTTGATTAGAATAATTCTGTTTTTAAGAGGAGAATATTTATTTGTAGAGCTTGTACAACTGTAATATGTCTATATTTAAGAGGAGAATATTCTCCACCTTGATTGTAGGAATAGCATTTTATTTTGCTTATAACCTTGGCCTGTATATTTCGGCCCCTGTACAGTCCTAAATGAATCATTTAAATGCCTTTTCTACACTTTTCATCCAAAGTTATCAAATTATTCAATATGTAGAAGAGAAAAAATTTTCTTTCATAGTATACTCTGGCCTAACTAAAGCAAGTTGAGAACAATCGCATCTGTATCAGCAGAACTTTCATGTTTCATATAGAAGTTATCAAACCTTTGATAAGTTCAAATTAGTATAGCCACTTACTAATAAATGTCAACACTGACCGCTATTCTTGATTCCAAAACAGAAATGAACTAAAGTGATTGTACATGATTATTACAAGGATGCTTTGTAAACTAGATGTACTTAAAGGGGAAAAAATGGCAAATTATGATCCCAAGCATCACATGAATAGAGTCAATCGCAATCATAAAACCTACAGCGTTTGCGAAAATAAGTATTAGCATTCATGCTGCACGTAGAAGTCGTGTTCTCGTGAGAAATTCACTAGAGCGAGAACCACCTGAAGCATCAAAGGGGAGGAAAAAGTCTATTCTGAAAAATCATGACCACGAAAAGGAAAGCCAAGGCTCAAATGAGGTTCTTCTATCTTAACTTCTGTAGTATCTTAGTGATAAAGTACGGTCCATTTGAATACCCAGCACCTTAAGACTTGATGAAAATCATTTGCTTATTTTGGTTGGCTCATGAAAATAGCCTATCATACATGAGTTAACTATTTGGAATCAGCTAATGCTAAATTACTCTAATTTTTTTTATGCACTTAGAATAAATCTTCGTTTCTCTTCTCTTCCCCTCTCATAAAAGGAATTAAAGTATACGTGAAAGAGAAATCATGGAGACATAATAGGTCTTTGACAGGATGTCATTGGTCTATCAAGAATCTCATCCCAAGCAGTACAGTAGTAATGACAAGCGACTTTTGGCCGAAACATATAACAGAGATTTCAACCACCTAACTGAAAAATCCTTAGAAGGAAAAATAATAAATGAAAAACAACAATGCTGCCACATTTTGTGAAAAAATTATTAGCATTCATGCTGCAGCACGAATCTGCTAGCTCTTATTCCACATTATTTGCAATCAAACAGAAAAAATGAATGAAATAAAAAGAAATCTGTTTACATGACAATTTAAACGAGGGACAACAATCCCTAAACTCAGAACATAACAAGTGAACTTAAAATCCTTTGTCCGTAAACAATATAATGGTTTTATTGCAGTTGTAATGGTAATCTTGAAAGTCTCAGCAGCTACAGCACATCCTTACCAACAGAATCATATAGTCCAAAACAAGCAGCAGTAATTGAAAACAGTAATTTAAGTTCATATACTCCTTCAGAAAAAAGGATTCCACATTCATAAAAATAGTCAATATTTCTACTTTGAGTAAAGATAAAGTGTTTATTTATATGATCCTAAACTCTAGTCATCAAGAGCAATCGCGGTTGAATAAGCAACATCTTGTGAAGAAATAATCTCCTCTGTTTAATAAAAAGAACAAAAATATCTCTTTATTGCTCAAATCATTTTGGAATAACGTAAGCACCTTGCTCAATTTTATTGAGTTCCTCAAGGTTCTTAGAGGCAACCAAATCTTTTCCTATTAACAAATCCTGGGTACAGACAAAAGGAATTACGATAAGGATCAAGCAATCTTCCTTCTATACTAAATGCACATTCAAAGGCTACAATAGAAACGGGTATAGCTAACACCTCTCGAGCCATACTTTGCAAGGATTGGAAATCAGGTTGAGTTGGTCTTCCACAAATTTAAGATATCAAACTTCTCAGATTGATTGAAGGGCTCACAATCTTCTTTCAATATCTATTAAGTTCAAATTTAGCGATTGATGTGCACCTGTTTGATTGCAAATATAATCTTATACCAAGATCCTCATACGCAATTTCATTTTTTTTTTTTTAATCTCAAGTATGTCCCGTGACCCTTCCTTCGTGCCTTGATAATGATTGTAAAGATATCTTAAAAAGTCAGACATTTTTCACTTCAATTCGCTCCCCTTTTCACCACCAAAGAAGTAATCAAGATACAATTCACTTAATCCAACTTTTGCACAAGATTAAGCATAACAACAATCAGTGTCACGCTTATGGCATTCAGATTTACCCAATACTTGTATTATTACTCCCCATCAACCTTATACTCACTTTATTGCGTGTACAGTACGGTTGGAGCTTCGTTCCAAGAGCAAATAACTCCTTCATATACATATCACTAGTAACATATGAGGTAGTAGAAATGCAAATATTATAACCATAAAACATCTTCAAAAATGGTAGAATAGATCAAGTATGATCTCAATCATATTTTCAATCCACACCTTTCCCTTTTTCTCTCTTCGACTCATCCATATATTTTGTTTGTCAAGCATCTCTTGTAATTCAAACGTCTTTTGACGCTTCAAAGCTTCCCTGAACATTAAATATGTTTAAATTCAACCTAGTTTCGACATCTAAAAAGACAAGGCCTTTATATTGAATCCTGTCCTGTTCAACACACCCGTTGAACTTGGCTAATCTCAAAAGATATGATTTATCATCCTTCACATCACAGTGGATTCTTACAGTAAAATGATCAACCAATCCTTTCTCCATAATCAAGTTTAGAATATGTGAATAACACTGCATATGAATATACTCAACCTTCAAAATTACTCTATTTTGAAAAATCCCTTCATGCACTACTTTAATGTGATATTCTTACACTTCAGGGTGGAGAAGAAATGAAGTTGCAAAAATTTCGTTCTTCAAAATTTCAGAGTCTGCGTCATCGCTGACACCTTGACTTCAACTTTAATTTCATGGAATAGTGTAATTTTGAAGGGTGAACATATTCATATGCAGTGTTGTGTTTGTATTCTAAACTTGACTGTGAAGGAGTGATCCAAAGAAATGGATGATTCTATTATAAGAATTTAGGGTGGTGGGAAAATTTTTTAGAAGGGTCACCCATCTCAAACTTTCTTCAAGTTAAGTACATTTAACTGTGAAGTTCTTTAGTGATAGGCTATTGAACAGAAGATGCATCTTGTTGGTATAGGTCGTATTAATCAATTTATATCAGTCATCCTTAACTGTATACTCTCACACCTATACAATCTTATGATTTCTCTCATTCTGGTGTTTGATCAGTTTATTCATGTACCCCCGCCTAGAAGCTTGCCACGAGCCGATCCTTGTCTGTGCCTCCTTGCATTGGTGATCACTCCCCACCCTCGTCAACCCCAGGCGTTACATGTTACATAATCTTCTTTGAGATTAGCTAAGTTCAAGGGGTGAATTGTAATAGAGAAGATTCAATATAAAGGCCTTGTTTGTTTATATGCTAAAAACTACTTTGAATTCAACGTATTTAATGTTGGAGATAGCCTTGAAGGATCAAAAGGCATTCAAATTACAGGAGATGCATGACAAAACAATATATTAATGAGTTGATAGGAAAAAAGGGAAAAAGTGTGCCTTGAAAATATGATTGGGATTATGCTCGATCTATTCTGCAAATTTTGAAGATGTTTAATGATTGTACTATGCATGTTTCTTGTGCCTCACACTACACCAAAAACGATGGGGTCGTTTGGAAAGTGTTTTCCAAAACCGTTTTCAAATTTCAAAAAAATAATAATAAATAAAACGTCTTTGGGATATTGTTTTCCTGTGTCAGTCTTAAAATTTTGAAAACGAAGATACACATTTTAAAAATAGAAATAAGAAACAATTTAAAGTTATTTTGCTTTTAAAAAACAATGGGGAGGCAGTGGCATTCACATAATTATTGGCGTCTTATTACTTCTACATCCCTTCGACTCTTACTCCCATCATTTATCTCGTCCTTTGTCTTTTTCATCCAAATATGCTACAGTTGTAAGGCAAACAACTGCTGCAATGGGGGGCCCCCTCCTCCGCCAGAAGATTCACCACGGCTGCCGTCAGAGAGACTTCGCAAGCAGCTTGATCGTCATGGTTGGCCAACGTTCGGCCACTTTTGCTGCTCTGCCACTATGCAACCGCACAATGCTTGACACTGCTGGATCTGGCTTGAAGCTGTCTAGCGGTGTTCCTATTATCTCCACGTCCATCATCAGGTCCACCTATTCCCCAGTCATTGTAGTCCACAGATATGATTCCGTGAGATTAGAGAGTGAATTCGGTTTGAGGAGCATTTTGCCTTGCTATCCTAAATTATTTAAGACATGTAACACCGTTTTAACTACTACATATTACTTGAGAATTTACACAATAATTAGAAGTGTGTTACTTTCATTTTTTCTAACTTATACTAGTCATTAGGCCTTAAATTGATGGTGCAAGCAAAAGCGTTTCCTACTATAGCAATTCGATGAAGATTCATATGGATGACATATGTAAAATTTGAGGATACACAAAGTACATGCAATGTAGGGATAAGAATATTATAAAATTCTCAGTAGAGTATTACTGTAACTATGTTCAGCCTAGTAGTTTGATGTGATATGTTTTTATGATGACAAATGAATTAAAAAAGGTATCCAATATAATATATATTAAATCATGTGTGGTTGTATATTCATTATTGTGATACCTAACTCACAAACCATATAATGATATTTGAGTAATATGCTTTATGAATAACTCTTTATAAGTGCCTTAATGGTCTAATCTTGAATATGTTCTTATGTGAACAATGATATGCATGAAGCACATTTTAGTGTTCTACTCTTAGGAACCATGCATATTAAGATATATATATTATATATGATCGGTTTAATTATGTTATATATCAATGAATCATGCATATTAAGATATTTGTTATTGGACTAACGATGATTTTGAAGTGAATTATTTTATGTAGAATAGTCCAAGTATCAAAAATGACATTTGAACAAGAAATATTATAACAATTGAAGCCAACAAGAATGGGTAAAAGAAGAACTAGTCAAGAGCTTAATGGTTAGATCATGTTGTTGAAAGGTTTTTCTTTTGATAAGATTGTTTGGCCACTTTATTAATTAATATTTCAATTTGGTTTCAAAATCTTTTTTAATCAAGTTTTTCTTTCAAATATAGTAATGGATTTGATTATAAAAGAAAAATTTTGATTTTGAAAGAAAAAATTGTTTGATTGTTTTTTATGTAATGATTGATTTGATTTGTAAAAGTATGAGTTTGATTTGAAAGGAAATGTTTAAAATGATTTTAGAATGAAAGAATGACTTAAAGTGTGCTAAAACTTTGATTTTTAATTTCTGGAATCATTGTAATCGATTACCACATCAAGTAATTGATTACCATGCTGTTCATGTGCCCAGAATTCAAAATTTCAGCATGCAATTGATTACACACAGTTTGTAATCAATTACACACAACATGTAATTGATTACCAGCAAGTTGATTGTTGTCGGTTGTCAAAATTTAAACTATGTAATCGATTATCAGGCCTAGAAATATGCAAATGGGTTACACATTTTAGAACACACAAAATGGATTGAAAAGATTAATTAACACTTGTTTTCAATTGTCTATCTTTTCATCAAACTTATGAGTAAAACTCTTATCTCTTGAAAAATCTTCTAGTGCTTCAAGTTGTAACATCTCCTCTACATAGAGATTGATCCTTTGTATGTGTAAAAGAGTTTTTTGTATAAAGGGTGAGGCATCTCTTGTTAGAATAAGAGTGTGGTATCTCTTGGTTCTTGAGAGACTCAAACACAAAGGGTGAGGGATCCAAGGTGTAAAAGTGCTCTAAGAGTGTAAAGGATTCAAAGTTAGTGGAACTCTCAAGTGGATTGCTTGGGGAACTGGATATAGGACACAAGAGGTGACCGTACCAGTATAAATCAAGTTTGAATCTTTCTTCCGTATCGCTTTATGTTTATTGCAAGTTTATTTTTTATTATCTTGTTCATCTATATAGTTAGAACTTTTAATCACTTGCATTTTTATCTTTTTTTTAATCTAGTTTTCTATATGTTATCTTAAATATTTTTGAAAAGGGATTAGAGTGTGATAATAAAGAAAAAGTTTGAGAACTCAATTTACTTTATTCCAAATTTAATTTATCATCTTCATCATTCTTATTAATATAAGTAATTCTCATAATTCCTCAATCAAACAAGTTCTATTTGAGTAATTTACAATATTTATATATTTTCTATAGTTATTCCACTACATGCATAATTTAAAAACATAAAATTGAATTATTTCTTAAATTTGAAATAGATTTCTAATAACCTAATTCACCCCTCTCTTGGGTGATGTTGCCATGGCTAACAATTACCTCGTGTATAAACATATCATCTTGATCATCATCATAATCACTTTAGTCAAACATTATCATTTAGAGCCCATATTGTCAAATTGCAACTTAAAAATATTGGCCTCAACATCAATGGTATAATCATTTGCTTAGTGTAACGCCTGATTTTCTGTTAGAGTGAAAATGACTGAAATGCCCCTGAGGTCATTTTCGGCCCGAAACTCGAGGATAGCCGACCTGGTAGTCCTCGAGGGGTTAACTCAATGTTTGAAGGGGATTAGTTGACTTGTGTACCTTTCTGGGATAAAAAATCTCGTTTTTCGAGCTTTCGGGTCAAAATGACCAAAATACCCCTGTGGTGTTTGACCCGTTTGCAAGTGCCGGATGAACTCGAAACTTCTCCAGATGGTTTTAAAATGCGTTTTTATGTATTCTGTGACTTCAGTTTTAGTCCTGGTGATCTCGGGCAAAATTAGTGCAAAATTACAATTTTACCCCTAGCTTTGTGTTTTTGAGCTTAATTGTAACACTCTAAATCTTAACCCAAAGACTACTAGTATGTACTTAGGTTAATCTTTAGAATATTACCTCTTGGTCTCATCTTTTACTTAGAAAATACTTAGCGGAAATATGGGTAAAATTTTTCTTTTTGGAATTAAAATCAAAGTGAGAGCCACGCACGAATCTTTAAGAGGAAGCATAGCGAAACATATAAGCAAAGCATAAAGAAGCACATCATTTCATGGATACATCAACTGAAACATATATATATATATTGTGCCTACCCAAAGGGCAGGACTATTCAATACATCGGGAAGCGGAATACAACTGAAACGCAATATAAGAAAATCATAAAAAGTAAATACAAGAGAAACAACACCCATACCCATGTGCACCTAGAGTAGACAACCTCATATACAAAAGAAAGTTTGTCCTCAACTATGTGGCGTGTGTGCACTAATTGCTACCCTTCCTATGTCTACTCCTGCTGGTCCGAGTACTGTGGGGTCGAGTCGATCCACTAACGAATCTAGGCGGGAGTGGTCGAGCGCATCATCGGGGCATGTCCACCGCGGCGAGGGCGCATAGATAGCCGACGAGCCAACCTCGGCTGGACCACCGTCTCCTCACTCCCAGCCCTCATCGGTGGGGGAGCGGGACTGGAGCTCCAACTGTACATGTGGGATGGCAGGTCCTCGGATGGGTCCGTCTCCGAGTACTGGGTACATGGCACATACTCGGGGTAGTCACGTACTGCTGATGTCTCGGGCTCCATGCGGAGAATCTGCTCATCGCGTGGTCTAGCTCGCTTAAAAATCCCGTTATGACGGTAAGGAGCAGTCGGGGTAAAACGGTAACTCGGGACTGGATGCGCAAAGGGTCGTCCCATAAACATGAACACTCTAACCGTGCAGCGACCCTCAAAATGGTATGACCCGAGTGCCGGGTCATGGTGCAGCTCCCATACCGGGGTGTCGATGAAGAGTATGAATGTCGCCATCTGAAGATATGACAGAAGAAAAGAGAGAGGGAATGAGAATCTTTCTAAAAGAATTCTCAGTAGGGTTATCCCTACCTAGGTGACATCATCATATCCTCAGGAACCTTGGGTTTATTTCTAAAAAAGTGTGCATGCATATAAAACTCCTTTTAAGTTAGTTTTCTAAAGTGTTATTTATCCAAGGTCCGTCATACTTTATAATGCATCTTATAACTTAAGCAGAAAATATGCTGATGATATGAATGCATCATAAAGGTAAACCAAACAATAGAATAGCTAAGAAACATTATAACATTTGGCATAAGTATAGTATATGTGACATTGTTAACTTTAACTTTCATCTCATGGGGCCGCCCTAAAACATCTCTAGGTTATGCGCTCATACCTTAACTAGTCGTCACTAGCTCTTACTTATCCTATGATAAGCGTAACATAATCCCGACTTAAAGTACGGGCTAGGGGGCAAATTAAGGATCACCTCTCTTAGGGTCATTTCCTCTTTGAAACGCTCTACTAGCAACTAGTGCATCGTAGTTTTGTCCGCTTTGGCAAGCCCTATGTCAATACCCTCATGGATTTGTTTTCTTGGGGGTGCTCGGTTAAACCGGTGTCACCCAAGAAGGCGTCTCAGTATTGTGTCACATTTAAGTTCTCATAAAGTGTTAATTCATAGATACATCATTATTCATTACATAAATCTTTTTAATAGCATATACATCATCACATGAAACTTCCTCATAGTGTATAGTTAAAACTATAGCATATACATTATCACATAATCACACCTTAGACAATCATACATACAAACTCCCAAGCTTATTATGTTATAAACCTATAGTATGTTATGCTTTGGTTCTTTTGAGTCTTAAACTTGTAAACTAATTGTTCTAGTATTATTCTTAACCTCTTACACACCTATAGGTTCACAACTAGTAAGTTTTACTAATTTTTATGCTCAAGGACTTATCCAAACAGCACTATGTAGATTTAGACAACTTTATATTTGTGTGATTACGGGGTTCTAGAGATTACGGTTTAGATCCTTAAAGTTCTTAACTCACGTTCTAAGTTATCAAAACCTAGTCTCTTGGGAACATATGAGGTTATAACTAAGTATTTCTTACCTCACACTATGGTCAAGAACATCTCTAAACTTCAAGGATGCAGAATTTGAAATCCTAACTTTACGGGTACCTAGAAGTCACAACAATGACCCTTTCTAAGTTTAGTTTGCTCCTAAGGCGTCAAGATTAAGTCCTAAACCAATTATGAGTCATTCTTACACATTTAAACTAATTTAAAACCATGATTATTAAATCTAAACCTTGCTGGACAGAATCCAGAAAATTACATAATTAAAGGATCTAGAATTCTCAAATTAATTCTTTTCTAGTTCCTAATTTATACTATCTTTCACATATGAGTCTTAACATTATTTTTACCCAAACATAGGCACGTTATCATCATCAAAACAGCACATACAGTGGCAGCAAGGAGCAAGGAAGAACCGAAAATATACTTCTCCATAAAAGGCATAAAACATAATTTCTAAAGCACATAAAATACTAGTTTCTCTTGGAACTCTTTTTAAACTCTCAAAGCTCATTTATAAACAATTTTAACATCTAAAATCATAAGAATATTTAAGAGGGCAGTGACCAATTCATCTTTGTCTCAAGAGGTTCTAAATTCTCAAAACTTGGTTCTATGCATTCCTTAAACTCACTTAAGCTTGGAAAAATTATAAGACATAGTCTCAAATACTTGGAAACCTCAAGACCTCTTAGGGCCGAAATATGAACCCAAGAAAAACACATATTGTTAGACCTTTGTTGAGACCACAATGAGCAAGTCTTTGAGCTCTAGATTCATTTAGGTGATGACATAAAAATAAACATGCTCATGCACTCATTTTTGGTTCCATTAGAAAGTAAAGTGATAGCACAAAGTAAACATGAATGCAACTTATTATTATCTTGGTATTAAGTGAGAACTTGAAATATAAACATGATAATGCATAGCTTGAAATATAAACATGATAATGCAAGTTCATTCATTATCTTGGTATTTAGTGATAGCAAGGAAATAAACATGATATGCAAAGCATAAAGTAAACATGATGCAAGGTTCATTTTATGATTAACTAGAGCTCATTCAAGACTTTAACAAGATAACAACCCAATACAATATCTCAAAGATCTCAACACAAAAATCGAAAGTCATATAAAAGAGAAGAAAGTGAAACTACATCAAGTTCTTTATTAAATACCCAAAACCCCTATCTAGAGAAAAATCTCTAGAACGTGCCGGCCAACTTTAAGGTTGACAAGGGTAGGCTTGGGCTTTTAGAAATCCTTAGATTAATTTTCTTAAGTTGAAAAACTATGTGAGTTAGATACCATATAGATGAAGTCATAAGAAAAGGAAAACTCAAGCTTTAGAGGTTTCTTTGAGATGAACACAATGTCATCATCTAGAAACTCTCATCATCAAGCTATCATGCTCAAAATCAAGGCCTCATGGCCGAAAATGAAAAGAAAGGAAAAACAAAGGAAAGTTCAAAAAGAATCCAAGAGGAAACTAGAGAAAAACACTTTCTTGAGCAAAACAAAGTTTGAAAATAAATCCCTACCTTGTGATGAAGGTAAAATCTTGGACTTGAAGATGGAAATGAGATGAGCAACACCTCGTAGGATGGTGATGATGATTCGGCCTTGATGAAAGAAAAAGGAAGGAAATGTGTTTCAAGTGAAGTTGTGTTTGAGGTGTGGTGTTTGAGAGGTTTGATGATGGTTCAAGGCTTTGGGGTGGTGTTTGATGGTTAAGAGATGGTGATGAGATGAAGAGATGAAGAAGATAAAGATGAAAAGAAAGGAAGAACACTCTTGAAATTTTGAGAGAAAAAGAAAAACTAGCAAGACAACTCTAAAACTCTAAACTTAGCAAATGCTTCAAGGTGCAACAAGGCTATCACAAGCATCCTATTTATAGAAAAACAAAACCATGGAGCTCATCAAAGGGAGGGTGCTGGCCGTGTGGTTTGAGGGAGGAAGGAAGAGAAAATATCTCTTACACAAGGTCATTCAAGCATGGTTTGAAGTATGGAAGCTATGCTACAAAGTATGGCTTGATGTGAGTTAATTTCCTATCAAATTTTTATGAAATTAGGCTTCTAGAAACTTGTCATGACTGGAACTTTTCCAGCCACAAATAAATGGGAAAAATGGGTTGTTTTAATTATTTATTCATGTGGAAATTCAAGCTTGATTGAAAGTTATGACAAGGTATAGTGTATGTGACTTGAGGTATGGCCTTGGAGTGTTGAGAAATTGAACATGTGATGCATAATGGGGAGAAGGGTACACTGCCAGGTTCAAGACAGTAGAGAGGAGGTGAGTTTTGACCATTTAATTGTGTGTTAATGGTAGGTTTAGATGTATATTAGCTTAGGTACAAGGTTAGGAATGATTAAGCTTAAGTTTAGGTAACTAAGAATGTGATTTAGGGAGTTTATGACAAGTTTAGGAGTGCTCATACATCATTAGAGAATTTAAAACTCATTTGTGAATAAACAATGTGTAACACAATTCCATGATTTAAGGAATTGGAAAGAGAAAACACTATTCAAGATTCTATGACTAGGTGTCTTGAAATTAAAATATGATTTTAGGTTGTAATTAAGTACTTTTTGGTTCTAATCAACTTTAATAAATTATTTTGACTCAATATTAATTAAGGAAATTAATTAACCTTTGATTAGAGCCTAATATCGCTTAGGTTTGCTTAATCACGCGATTAAGCGTAAAAATACGAAACTAGGGGCAAAACCGTAATTTTGTACTAATTTTGCCCGGGACTTCTAAAATTAAAACTGAGGTCATAGAATACATGAAAATGCCTTTTAAAACCATCTGCAGAAGTTTCGGGTTCATCCGGTACTTGCAAATGGGTAAAACACCGCAGGGGCGTTTTGGTTATTTTGACCCGAAAACTCGAAAAACGAGATTTTCGATCCCGGGAAGGTACACAAGTTATCTAATCCCCTTCCAACATTGAGTTTGCCCTTCGAGTACTGCCGAACTGGCTTTCACTCTAACAGAAAAATCGGGGCGTTACATTAATCGCGTGATTAAGCAAACCTAAGCAATATTAGGCTCTAATCGAAGATTAATTAATTTCCATAATTAATATAGGGTCAAAATAATTTATTAAAATTGATTAGAACCTAAGAATGCTTAATTTCAACTTAAAACCTTATTTTAAATTCAAGATTCCTAGTAATGGAATCTTAAATAGTGTTTTCTCTCTCCAATTCCTTAAATCATGGAATTGTGTTTTCAATTGTTTATTCATAAAATGAATTTTAAACTCTCTAAATGTGTATGAGCACTCCTTAATCATGTCATAAAATTCCTAATCATATCCTTAGTTACCTAAACACATATTTAGCAATTCCTAATCTTGCACCTAAACTAATGCACACCTAAACACACCTCTAAACCACCATTAAACAAAAGAAACCTCACCTCCTCTCTTCTAGAAGCTCATGGCCACTCCTCCTCCCATCCCTCCAATATTTGAAATTCAAATGCAATTTCAAGTCCATGACAAGCCTTACTTTGCCCATACCTTGCACCATGCTTACCATGTCTTCAACCATGCCTTGAATGACAATGTGTAAGAGATATTTTCTCTCCCCAAAGCCATGAATGAATTTTGGCCAGCACCTCCCCTCAATGAGCCATCATTGTTTTTGTTTTCTATAAATACATGTGTTGAAGAACTTGTGTGAACCTTTAGATCATTTGATAGGTTTTAGTTTCCAAGCTTTTCTTTGAGTTCTTTTCTTTTTCTCTCAAAAGGTTCTAAGAGTTCTTCATCTTCATCTTCATCTTCTTCATCTTCTCTTTACATCACCACCTCACAACCTCAAACCACAACCTCAAATCATCCTCTAAACACCTAAACACTCAACCTCAAACACAAGCTCACCAAGAACACATTTCCTTCCTTTTTCTTTCATCAAGGCCGAAGCATTATCATCACTTTTGGAGGAGTTTTTCCTTCCATTCTCACCTCAAAGATCAAGCCTTTGTCTTTACACTTGGTAGGGAGTTGCTTTCAAACTTGTTTTTACTCAAAAATGTGTTTTCTCTTGGTTTCTTTTTGAGCTTTCCTTTGTTTTCCTTCTCTTTTTCATTTCAGCCTCTTGGCCTTGTTCATGAGCATGATAGCTTGATGATGAGAGTTTCTAGATGATGACCTTGTGTTCATCTCAAAGAAACCTCTAAAGCTTGATTTTTGTTCTTGATCTAGCAAAGTTTTGATTTTTCTTTCCTTTGCCTAAATGATTTTGGCCTCTAAGAGCTTTCCTTTAAAAGTTTTGTTAAAATTTCAAAGTGTTCTTATATTTGTTTCATCTCTAGAAATAATGTCACTTTGGTTCTTACTTCCTCAAAGTTTTGTTTTCTCTTAAAAGTTTACTTCTTTGAGCTTGATGATGATGTTCAAGAACCTTGTAGTTCCTTTAAGAACTCTAAAGCTCTCTTTGTTGATGAGATAAGTGTTGGGTTGTGTTGGATGTTAAAGTCTTGTAACAGCTCTAGCTAAGACTAAAATGAACCTTGCATTCATATTTATGTTCATGCCTTGCACATCATGTTTATTTTCTTGCTTTCACTAAATATCAAGAATAATAAATGAACTTGCATTATTATATTTATATTTCAAGCTTTGCATTATCATGTTTATATTTTCAAGTCCTCACCTAAATATCAAAGATAATAACAAGTTGCATCTCATGTTTATTTTATACTCTCACTTTATTTTCTAATGAAAGCTAAAATATGTGCATGAGCATGTTTAAATTTATGTCATCACCTAAGAGAACCTAGAGCTCAAAGACTTGCCCATTATTATCTCAAACAAAGGCCTGAAAAATATATGTTCTTTAGTCGTTGATTTTCGGCCTTAAGAGGTCTTATTTGCTAGAAGTACTAAAATCTATGTTTCATAATTTTTCTAACCTTTTATGAGCTCATGAGATTTCTAGAAGAAAGTTTTATGATTTAAAAACCTCTTGAGTTTAATTTAAATTAGCCATTGCCTTCCAAATTATTTTAATGATTTTAGTTGATAAAAATGTTTACTAATTAGTTTTGAAAGTTCTAAAAAGGTTCCAAGAGAAACTAGCATTTTGTGTTTTAGAAATCAAGTTTTATGCCTTCTTTGTTAGAGATGATTTTAGTTCTGCCTTGCTATGAATGCTCACTATTTTGTGTTGTTTCAATAATGATAATATGAGTATGTTCATGTATAACTGATGCTAAAATTCATATGTGAAAGATAAGACAAGTTAGTAACTAGAAAAGAATTAATTTAAGACTTTTAGATCCCTTAGAAAAGTATTTTTCTAGATTCTATCCAGCAAGGTTTAGAATTGGGAATCATGATTTATAATTAGTTTAAATGTGTAGGAACTAGTTATAATTGGATTAGGACTTGATATTGATACCTTAGGAGCAAACCGAACTTAGAAATGGTCAATGTTGTGACTCCTAGGTACCCGTAAAGTAGGAATTATAGATTCTGCACTCTTGAGGTTTAGAAATATTTATGATCATAGAATTGAGTGAGGAATACTTAGATATGAGCCTATAGGTACTCGAGAGCTTAAGTTTTGATCTGATACAACTTAGATTTGAGTTAAGGGACCTTAAGGGTCAAAGCATAAGACATTAAGAAATCTTATGTGCTACGATGTTTATCTATATAAGAATGTTGCGTTTGAAGTACATGTTATGATGTTGTGATGCATGGGGTTTATCTATGTGAGTATGATGTTGTGATGCATGAGCTTTATCTATGCAAGTATGATGTTGTGATGAATGAGCTATGATGAAGTGAATCATTGAGATGATATGTCTATTATGTTATTGAGAGATTGAATGAGAGAGGATATGTACCTCTTCTTTTGCCCTCTAAGAAATCTAGTGAAAACTAGTTAGGTTTGAGCTCATTTTAGGCAATTATGGGTGTGTTTGGTTGGATTTGGGTGTATTTGGTTGGACTTGGTAATGAGAATAATTTGGTGATGAGTATAATTTTTGGTGATGCGTATAAATATAGTTGAGCTCATACCTAGGTGAGAGGGTGTGTTTGGTTGGATTTGGTGATGCGTATAAATATCGCCGGGCATGGTGTTTACAGTTGGATTTGGTGATGCGAAAAGAAGGTGGTCTTTGAGAGAAAGAACTTAAGAGTTCAAACGTGAGAAAAGAGATGCGATGTCTCTTTTCAAGTTACATAGTCATGAGTAAAGAAAGAGTTTTATATGCCACTTATATGTTAATGTTTATCTTAATGTTGTGTTCTATCGACTGTTTGCATAAAGTATTGTCATGCATTTATCTAATATCTGTTGCATTCATATCATTAAGATCCATACTAAAAGACACCACTTCGGATAAATAGATTTGAGAAGTTTAAAAGTTAAACCTTATGCATGACCACCTTTTTATAATTAAAACCGAAGTGGCTGGGGATGATGACGATGACACGTGTGTTACAATCGGAAATCCCTACTGAGAATCTTGAATAAGTTTCTCATCCCCTTATCTCTTTTCTCCCGTGTCGTCTCCAGACGAAGATGATGGTGTACCTCGTGACTTTTACTAAGGCGTGGGCATAGGGCATGCGCTACTAGTCGAATCAGTGGGATGCAATGGAAGCGCGAAGATGCCGCTTTAGATTTATATGCATATGGATGTGTATTTCTTTTGATGTGATAATAGGACTATGATAGTCATAAATTATGTACCTATGATAATATGATTATGTTGTGATGTAATGAATAACGTTTGTGTTTTGTGACCATGAATGATATGAGATCTCTTTTCTATATGTTAGTCTTCGTTACGTCATACGTGGCTTTCACTTTGGTTTTATATTTCAAAAAAAAAATTTTTACTCGTATTTTTGCTAAGTATTTTCATAAAAGAATGAGACTAAGAAGTAATAACCTAATGATTAACCTAATGTGTTCTAGAGTATTGGGTTAAAAATTAGGATGTTATACTTAGCACATAACATAGGGAATAACTTAGGACAATTTCTGCTTTAACTTGTCTTGACCCTTGATCTATGGTGGTTCATTCCACTCCTGGGTAATAGATTATTTTTTAGGACTGAGCTCATTCCTATACATGATTATTGCATTTACTTTCTCCAATTCTCACACAGATCAATTCCTAATCAGGTTCACTTTTCTTCAATCAATTCAAGGGTAGTCAGGTTTACTTTCCTTGACTTAATCATATTTACTTTCTCTGACCCAAGAAAACATAAGCATGATATTTTTCTCATGTAGAGGTAATTGTCAAAATTATTCACAATTATATGCACATAGCATCATCATCAAGTTCACATAGTATACAAAATATCAAGTCATTAACATTTCATCATAGTTTTGACTTACTAGCATGTTGTCCAGAGCTTCTGTCTTGAAGAAAATTTTGGTCAAAATACTAGACATCATAGATACATGGTAAAATAATTTGCAAAGATAGTTCAGTATGTCTATAAGATCCTATAAAAATTTCATAGTAAAATAACATCTCTAACTATATTAACTATATGAGAAAAATCGTGTAAATTCACTTGTCTACTTAAAATCCAAGTTTACAGCAACATAACTCAAATTCTTTTAATAAAAAGAGTTTTCTAACATCATCAAATTAATCCACCGATTTAAACCCTTCAACATCTACGTGTAATCATCCATAAAACTAAAAATCTTAATCTTAAACATTCAAATAATATCAGAACCAGTTTTAAAATAAAAAGACTAAAAGAAATCCTACTTTTGAAGTTTTAGGGCTTCTAGCTCAAAAGGATATTCAAAAAATGGTTTCCTTCACTTTTAGCACTTCCAATCAATTATGAATCCTTCCTTCAATAGTGGGGTATGATATCTCAAGGTGTAAAATGGAGATGATTCAAAATTCCAATATGTTGGTTTTGTAGATTATGGAGAATAGAATAAGTTTAGTGAACAAATCTTGGTGTTTTAGTGATTTTGAGCTTGGATTTGTGGGATTTGAAAGCAAGGGTTAGGGTTTGGAGTGGAAGAACATGGTGAGGTTGTAATGAGGGAGGACTGGTTGAAAATTCATGAAGGAAAAAAGGAGAAGTGTGGTTTTGTATTATGGATATAAGATATGTTATCATTCTTTACCGCAAATAAATATTACTTTGTAAATAAAATTAGAATGTTTATGTGGCTAATATTTATTCTTAATAAAGACAAGAAGTGTGGCAACTCCCTACCCATACACTTGTCCAATTTAATAGAAAACTTACTTTATAATTTTCATACGGTGTAAGAAACCACACATAAAAAATTTATCAAACAGATGAGATATTGGCCTCCGAGTTGTGGCAACTCCCTAGCTACACACTTGTCTAGTTTAGTAGAAAACTTACTCTATAAGTTTAAACTGCACATAAGTTTCATACAACAAGGGAATTTTCTTAGGATACTCTTCAGTCTCAAAAGTTTACAGGGTATACAACAAGAGAATATGATGTGTTGAGGAGACCATCCATATCAAGTTTAAAGAGCTTAAAAAGGACTATGTTGATGATTTAGAAGATCTAGAAGAAAACCTTGAAAAACCTCAAGGAATCCTCAGAAAGCAAGCAGAAGAAAAAACAGTCTTCAGTAAGTAAGCTCCAGAACACAATGGGCTTTGAAAGCTTACTAAGAACTCTAAAGCCATTAGAAAGTGACATTTTTGAGCATAAGGAAGAGCAATATGAAGATAAAAGGGAAGAAAAGAATAATAAGGCTACATAAACAATAGAGAAGTTTCTGATTTGAACGAAGTTTCTCATAATCAAGTTTTACGAGATATTTCCAAGGGTGTGACAACTAGATCTTCCCTTAGAAATGTATCCAATTATGCTTTCATCTCTACTATCGAGCCTGAATGCATCGAAGATGCTTTGAATGATCAAATTTAGGTGGATGCTATGCAAGAGGAGCTAGATCAGTTCAAGAAAAGCAAAGTCTGGACACTCGTGGAAAAGCCTAAAGGAAAAACCATAATAGGATCAAAATGAGTGTTCAAAAATAAGCTTGATGAAGCTGGAAAGGTGATTGGAAAAAAAAAAAAGTAAGATTGATTGCATAAGATTTTAGTCAACAAAGGGGAATTGATTATGATGAAACCTTTACACCAGTAGCTAGGCTTGAAGCCATAAGAATGCTACTTGCTTATACTACCTTCAAGGGATTCACTCTATATCAAATTTGCATTCCTAAATGGATTTCTCTTTGAGGAAGTTTATGTGAAGTAGCCTCTAGGTTTTGAGAGTGAAAACCTTCCCAACCATGTCTTTAAGTTAACAAAGGCATTTTAAGGTCTGAAACAAGCTCCTCGAGGTTGGTATGAAAGGCTAAATACCTTTTTCCTAAATAATTGGTTCAAAAGCGGTAAAGTTGACATTACTTTGTTTACTTTATAACATAATAATCACTTTCTGATTGTTCAAATATATGTTGATGACATTATTTTTGGTGCCCCCAATCATTCTCTTTGTGAAAAGTTTTCAAAAATGATGCGAAGTAAATTTGAGATATGCATGATGGGTGAGCTCAAGTTTTTCCTTGGACTTCAAATAAAATAATAAAAAGAAGGAATATTGATCCATCAAGAAAAGTATACAAAAGAGCTTTGAAAAGATCTAATATGGATCAAACAAAACCTATGAGCACCCACATGCATCCATCTCAAGTCATTGATGCAAATGAGAATGGAGAAAAGATATTAGAATGTAATTATAAAAGAATGATTGTTTCACTTATGTGTCTTACGACTAGCAGACCAGACATTCAATCGAGTGTGGGCATTCGCGCTAGATTTCAGTCTAATCCAAAATAGTCACAATTAAACGCTGTTAAAGAATGTTAAGATAAAGAATGTTAAGATATATATATATATATATAAGCCCTCATTGCTTGGTCATGTAAGAAGTAGAACACCATTGCTCTTTCTATAACTGAAGCTCAATATGTAGTTGCTGTAAACTACTACACCCAGAAGCTGTGGATAAGGAATAAACTAGAAGATTATCAATTGAGGTATTCCAAAATCTCTATCTTCCATGATAATACTAGTGCTACTAATCTTGCAAAGAATCCTATTCAGCACTCTAGATCCTAGTATATTAATGTTAAACATCATTTTATTATAGATGACATTCAGAAAGGAGATGTTGAGTTAATGTTTATGAATACTAAAGATCAAGTATCTAATATATTTACAAAACCATTAAGTGAAGATCGTTTTTGTTGTTTGAAAAGGCTTTTGAATCTTAAAAGTTGTTAAATCTGCAAGCATAGCATTCATGCATAAACACCTTTGGAAACTCCCTATCAACACTTTGAATTAAGGCCCAAAAGAAGACCTCAAGGGAAGCTCAAAATATTAGTATACAAGATTAGAAAGTCAGTTTGTAAGGTTAGGAACTCAAAACAAGGTCAGAAAGTCACACAAGCTCAAGGTGTGGAAGATTTTTCATATATGAGGAAGCAATGTAGTTGTGAATACTCACACTCAATTATTGTTGGCTCAGAAAGTTGATAGGGGTTCAAAAAGTGGTTCCATGATTTAGAAACCACTTACTCTGGAAGACTTAAAAAAGGAGGGATAATTCCTATTCTTTTTAAGTTTTCCCCTCCTACGTCACTTCACTTTCACACTTTATGTCCTATCGTATTAATAACTTCCCACTTTACACACGTCACTTATAACCTTTTCATTTTCAACCTCACATACTCTTACCAAAACCGTTTGACTTTCACTGCAAACCTCCCTTCTTTGCAACCTTCACCGCTTCCCAAAACCTCAACCTTTCTCTCTCAATCCTCTTAAACCATACAAACTATGGCTAAAAGAAAGCAACTTGACCATAATATTGTAAAGAAGGGACTTTTCCTTATGTATAATGAGCCCCTGATGTAGAACATTATGTGGACAACTCCTCCCAAAGGCTTTAAGATGAGCTCCTTGAAGAAGTGTCCATTCTCAGGAGGTTTTCTCCTTCCAAGGCTGGGAGGAATTCTTGGAGATTAATGATAGAATCTTTGCTGGAATAGTAATGGCAATCTATTCATAACTGAAAGGTATTTCAAACTCATCCCTGAAACCTTCATTAAAGATTTTTCCATGGAGATTAGACCTACAGGACTCTCCAATATCGTCAAAACATCTTATAGAGGATTTATCTACACCTTCTTGCCAAACTGGGCTCGCTCCTTAGGGATCAATGAGGGAGATGTGTCCAAGTACCTCACTAACTCCATTATTCATAAACCAAATGAAATCACAACTTCTATGCTTTTATACTGTCTCTTGTCCAACAAAAAGGTAAATTTGTCTAGATTCATTATGGATCACATGCTGGAGCAATCACCAAAGAGAAGAGAAGGATTGCAGGAGTACCCTATGGAATGCTGTTAATAAGAGTATTCTAGTATCTAAACTATCTTTTGGTTGAGGAATGGTTTGAATATATGCAAGCTATTGAATATACACCAGCCTCGTTCAGAACCATAAGAAGGAAGCCCACAACCTTAAAAACTAGTGCAACAAGGCAAAGTCCCAAAATAAGGAATGAACAAGCTGTAAAACCATGTGAGAAAGATAAGACGAAAAGAATACAAAGACAAGAGCCTTGCATGCCTCCACCTCCTTTGGAAATAGAAAAAGAACCTTCTAAAACTACTGAAACACCTGGAATATTAGACAAAATGACTATAGCTCCAATTGGAATAGTGAGAAAAAGAGACATAAAGCACAAGCTGAGAAACTTGCCCAACAATGTTTCCTCAACCACTGTCCTTCTAATGGAAATAGCAAGGTATGAAAAGGCTGGATATGAGGTGTTATATACTAACTCCTCCTCTGAAGAAGAAGAAATAACAAAAGAGGAAGAGAATTTAGAGGAAAATGAAGAGCTCTAACAGATAAAAATTTCTCAAGCAATGGAACAAATTGTGGAAGAACCTACTGAGGAAGATGCTGCACCAGAAACAACTATTATTCTGAAGGAGCCTTAACCTTCTTCCTTCGTAAGAATAACTGTAACACCCCCTTAATTATAGTATTTTACCTAGGACATAACACCATAACTAAGAGTATGGTACGACATATCATTGCGTATGCCATGTAATAATCGACTCATATATCTATAAGCTCTTATCCTAATAAATTATTCCTTGTTCGTATTTATAGTCAGAAGGGATAACGTTTGGTGATATATAGTTTCAAATGATTTTCTTAAAGTACTAATACCATAATTATATTTGTTTACACATAATTAGGCAAATATGCCTTATCCGTGTAACGCCCCGATTTTCTATTAGAGTGAAAATGACCAAAATGCCCCTGAGGTCATTTTCGGCCTGAAATTCGAGGCAAGCAGATCTGGCAGTACTTGAAGGGCAAACCCAATGTTGGAAGGGGATTAGATGACTTGTGTATCTTTCCGGGATCGAAAATCTCGTTTTTCGAGTTTTCGGGTCAAAATGACCAAAATGCCCCTGCGGTGTTTTACCCATTTGCAAGTGCCAGATGAACCCGAAACTTTTCCAGATGGTTTTAAAAGGCGTTTTTATGTAGTCTATGACTTTAGTTTTGGTCCCGGAGGTCTCGGGCAAAATTAGTGTAAAATTATGGTTTTGCCCCTAGTTTCGTGTTTTTACGATTAATCGTGTGATTAAGCAAACCTAAGCAATATTAGGCTTTAATCGAAGGTTAATTAATTTTCATAATTAACCTTGAGTCAAAATAATTTATTAAAGTTGATTAGAACCTAAAAGTGCTTAATTACAACTTGAAATCCTATTTTAAATTCAAGACTCCTAGTCATGAAATCTTGAATAGTGTTTTCTCTTTCCAATTCCTTAAATCATGGAATTGTGTTACACATTGTTTATTCACAAATGAGTTTTTAATTCTCTAATGATGTATGAGCACTCCTAATCTTTTCATAAAATCCTTAAACCTCATTCTTAGTTACCTAAACTTAAGCTTAATTATTCCTAACCTTGTACTTAAACTAATATACACTTAAACCTACCATTAGCACCCAATTAGATGATCAAATCTCACCTCCTCTCTGCTGTCCCTGGTTTGGCCGAACGCTCCCCCCCATATGCATCACATGTTCAAATTTTCAACACTCCAAAGCCATACCTTAAGTCATATACACCATGCCTTGTCATACTTTCAATCAAGCTTGATTTTGGAAATGAATAACCAATTAAAATAACCCATTTTCCTCATTTATGTGTGCCTGAAAAACTTCCAGCCATGCTTTGTTTCTAGAAGCCTAATTTCAGTAAAAAATTGATAGGAAATTCACTCACATCAAGCCATACTTTGTAGCATAGCTTCCATACTTCAAATCATGCCTGAATGACCTTGTGTAAGAGATATTTTTCTCTCCCTTTTTTCCCCCTCAATGCTACGGCCAAGGCTTCCTCTTGGAGGGCCTCAATGTTTTGTTTGTCTATAAATAGGTGCCTTAGATGAACTTGTGTCACTTTTAGTCTTTTGGTAAGTTTCAAGTTTCTAAGCTTTCTTGAGTTTCCTTTCTTTTTCTCTCTAAGTTTCAAGAGAGTTTTTCCTTTCTTTTCATCTTCATCTTCATCCTATCATCACCTCTCAACCTTCAAACACTACCCCATAGCCTTGAACCATCATCAAACCTTTCAAACACCACACCTCAAACACAACCTCACTTGAAACACAACTCCAACCTTTTTGTTCTTCCTTGGCCGAAACCATCTAGCCCCAAGGAGGAGCTCATCATCTTGTTTTCCTTTCAAAGAGTTCAAGTTTTCCTCTTCACTCTAGGTAGGAGTGTTTTTCTAAACTTTGTTTCTTGAAAAATGAGTTTTTCTAGCTTTCTCTTGGATTTTCTTTTTGAAACTTTCTTTGTTTCTTTTCCTTGATGTTTTGGCCTCTTGGCCTTGAGGAGCACATGATAGCTCAATGATGAGAGCTCCTAGATGATGACTATGTGTTCATCTCAAAGGAACCTCTAGTGCTTGAGTTTTTGTTCTTTCTAAGTTTCATCTTTATTATCTAGCTCAAAAGGATTTTTGTTCAAGAACACCTTTACTTTCCTTGCTATTTTGGTTTCGGTTTTTCTTGCTTCCTATCCTTTAATATTTCGGTTTTGGTCCTTTGACCTTTGAGGTTTTGTTTTGTTTCGAAAGTTTTTCTATTTTGAGCTTGATATTGATGTTCAAGAACCACATAGTTCCTTTGAGAACTTGGTTCAAGAACTCTAAACTTTCTTTGTGATGAGATGAGTGTTGGGTTGTTATATGTTAAAGTCTTATATGAGCTCTAGCCAACCTTAAAATGAACCTTGCATCATGTTTACTTTTATGCTTTGCACATCATATTTACTTTCCTTGCTATCACTAAGTATCAAGATAATGAATGAACTTGCATTATCATATTTATATTGCAAGCTATGCATTATCATGTTTATGTTTCAAGTTCTCACATAATATCAAAGATAATAATAAGTTGCATCTCATGTTTATTTTATGCTATCACTTTACTTTCTAATAGAACCTAAAATGAGTGCATGAGCATGTTTATTTTTATGTCATCACTTAAATGAACCTAGAGCTCAAAGACTTGCCCATTGTTGTCTCAAGCAAAGGCTTGAAAATCTATGTTTTTGGTCTTCATGTTTTCGGCCTCAATGAGATTTATTGTTTACAAGTATTGATGTAACACCCTAACTTTAACCCAACTCTCTAGAATACATTAGGTTAAATATTAGGCTATTACTTCTTAGTCTCATCATTTTAATAAAATACTTAGCGAAAATTACGGGTAAAATTTTTTTTTTTTGAAAACATAAATCAAAGTGAGAGCCGCGAACTTAACTAGTCGAATGACAGAAATGTAAAGCACGCATAACAATCATAGAGTAAAGCATATATCCAGAGAATAAGAATCATGATAACAAAGGAAGCATTTCATTAATAACTTAATTAGAGTACATAAGTAGTCATACCCTCATGGAGACCGGCAGAGCTTGTAATACAGCGCAAATAAAATATAACAAAAACAAGAAAATACATGGTACGACAAGAAGATAAACCCAAAATGCTACCCTCCTACTAAGCTACGAGTACAATCTACAACCCTTCCCAAAAGGTACTGCCGAAGGGAAGATCTCCATAAAAGCTCGAGTACTCGCAAAGTTCTCCATCAGAGTCTAGTGACGATGGAGGTCCTCGGATGATGGAGGCAGGTAACCGGGGAACTGCTCGATCTCCTCCTGAGTGGGCCAATGGAGTGTGAAGGGAACTCATGGTGGCTGAATGTGAGCTCCTCGACACGGGCGCATCTCGGCTCTCTTTGCCAAGTGCGGCTGCCTCACGGTCTTCACTCCCCTCACGCCGGAATTGGGGAAAGGGAGCAGAGCCCTCCGAAGGGACATGCATCGGCGAATCCTTGGATGGATCAGTCTCGGACCTCCTCGAACGAGGCACGTACTCTGGGTAGTCGCGGACAGCTGAGGCAGAGGTGCGGGCATGGCATAGCTGCTCATCACGCAGGCAAGTGCGCTCGAAGATCATGTCGTCACCACCAAAAGGTGCAGTAGGAGTGAACTGGTAGCTCGAAACCGGATAAGCAAAAGGTTATCCCATGTACACAAAAACACGGACGACACAATGACCCTCAAAATGATACGAGCGGTGATCCGGGTCGTAGTGCACCTCCCACACGGGCGCGTCAATGAAGACTACGAACGTCGCCATCGACCTCTGAAGATGTGACGAAAGAGAAAAGAGAGAGGAGTGAGAATTCTTGCTAAATAATCTCAGTAGGAATCTTCTATCCTAGGGTTACGTCGTTCACATCCTCAGGAACCTTGGGTTTAATTCGAAAACAATGATCATGCATATAAGATTCAATTTAGGGTTTTCCAAAACTAAATATCCAAGGTCCGTTCTTTTTAGCATGCATCTTGATGTTATGAATGCAACATATTATATCATGGATGCATGTCAATACTCGAGCATATAAAACAACACATCAAAGCATATAAACATAAACCATGTGGCATAAGGGCATATAACTTTTAAGTGAATCATTCCTCAACTTCGTGACATCAATCATGGTACTTTAGCATAATAAGCCACCCTAAAAATAACTAGGTTATGAGCTCATACCTCAGGTAGTCGTCACTAGCTCTTGCTTATTATCTGAATAAGCGAAACATAAATAATAATCCCAACTTGCAAGTACGGGTAGGGAGCAGGGATCACCTCTCTTAGGATATACCCTCTTTGAAACGCTTTGCTGGCATTAAGCCACGGCAATTTGTCTGCTTTGGTAGGCTGCATCTACTCATACCTTCACGGATTTGTCTCCCCTGGGGGTGCTCGGCCGAACCGGTGTCACCTAGGAAAGCGCGTCTCAGTGCTTTGTCACATAAAAATCTCCTGGAGGGTGCTCGGCCGAACCAGTGTCACCCAGGGTTTTCAACTCATATGGTACTCATAAACATTTCTTTTAAACCTTGAAGGTTTGACAGAAATTCGGCAGCATAACAGCTGTTAAACCGAATTTCCTTCAAACTGCCACAAGTTAATTCACATATCATGTTCTCATGAAATCTCATGCTATGATAAACTTTAACATTTTCATCAATCATTTTCTCATGCATCAAGCACATCTCATCATATCATTGCATCATGTAACACATCATAGCATTAACATATGCCTTATGCATTGACCCTTAAGGTCCTTAACTCATATTCTAAGTTATAAATCATCAAACCTAATCTCTCGAGAACTTACAAGGTCATAACTAAGTATTTCTCACCTCACACTATGGTCAAGAATATCTCTAAACCTCAAGGATGCAGAATTCATAATCCTAACTTTACGGGTACCTAGGAGTCACAACAATGACCCTTTCTAAGTCTAGTTTGCTCCTAAGGCATCAAGATCAAGTCCTAAACCATTTATGAGTCATTCCTACACATTTAAACTAATTTAAAACCATGATTATCATTACTAAACCTTGCTGGACAGAATCCAGAAAATTCAAACATTAAGGGATCTAAAACTCTCAAATTAATTCTTTTCTAGTTTCTAACTTCTCTTATCTTTCACATATGAGTTTTAACATTAATTATACCCAAACAAAAGCATATGACCATCATTAAAACAGCTCATATAGTGGTCATACAAGGCAAGGTAGAACCGAATCCAACATCTCCATACAAAGGCATCAAACACAATTTATAAAGCACGTAAAATACTAGTTTCCATCACAAAGATATTTATGAGGGCAGTAGCTAATTCACACTTGTCTCAAGAGGTTCTAAATTCATAAAACTTGGTTCTATATATTCCTTTAACTCATATAAGCTTAGAAAAATTATGAAACATAGTTTTCAATACTTGGAAACAAATAAACTCTTAGGGGCCGAAAACATAAGCTAGAGGAATAAACATTTCCAACCTTTGTTTGAGACAACAATGGGCAAGTCTTTGAGCTCTAGGTTCATTTAAGTGATGATATAAAGATAAATATGCTTCTGCACTTGTTTTAGGTTCCATTAGAAAGTAAAGTGATAGCATAAAATAAACATGAGATGCAACTCATTGTTATCTTGATATTAAGTGAGAACTTGAAACATAAACATGATAATGCATAGCTTGAAATATAAATATGATAATGCAAGTTCATTCATTATCTTAATACTTAGTGATAGCAAGGAAGGTAAACATGATGTGCAAAGCATAAAAGTAAACATGATGCAAGGTTCATTTTAAGGTTGGCTAGAGCTCATACAAGACTTTAACATATAACAACCCAACACTCATCTCATCACAAAGAGAGCTTTAGAGTTCTTGAACCAAGTTCTCAAAGGAACTATGAGGTTCTTGAACATCATCATTGTAACACCCTAAGTCTTAACCTAATACTACTAGTATGTATTTAGGTTAATCTTTAGAATATTACTTCTTGGTCTCATTCTTTAATTGAAAATACTTAGCGAAAATATGGGTAAAATTTTTCTTTTTGAAATTAAAACCAAAGTGAGAGCCACACATGATTCTTTGAATGGGAATTCATACAAGTCATATGAGTAGATCATAATAAAACACATAAATAACAAGGATACATCAACTGATCATATATATAGATAATGTGCCTACCAAAAGGTAGGACTATTCGATACATAGAAGAACGAAATACAACTGAAAAGCAAATACAAGGAAATCATAAAAGCAAGTACAAGGAAACCATGAAAGCAACACCCATACCCGTGTGCACCTAGAGTGGACAACCTCATATACAAAAGAAGATTTGTCCTCAACTATGTGGCGTGTGTGCACTAGCTACTACCCATCCTATGCACCTACTCCTGCTGGTCTGAGTACTGAGGGGTGGAATCGATCCACTGGCGGATCTCGGCGGGAGTGGTCGTGCGGATCATGGAGCGTGTCCACTGCGGCGAGGGCGCATGGATGGCCTACGAGCCAACCTCGACTGAACCACCATTTCCTCACTCCCAGCTCTCATCGGTGGGGGAGTGGGGCTCGAGCTCCAACTGTACATGTGTGAGGGCAGGTCCTCTATTGGATCCGTCTCCAAATACTGGGTCCGGGGCACGTACTCCGGGTAGTCACGTACGGCTGATGTCTCGGGCTGCATGCGGAGGATCTGCTCGTCGCGTGGTCTAGCTCGCTCAAAAATCGTGTTATGATGGTAGGGAGCAGTCGGGGTGAAGCGGTAGCTCCATATTGGGTGTGCGAAGGGTCATCCCATAAACATGAACACTCTGATTGTGCAGCGACCCTCAAAATGGTATGACCCGAGTGCTGGGTCATGGTGCAGCTCCCACGTCGGGGTGTTGATGAAGAGTACGAAGGTTACCATCTGAAGATGCGACGGAAGAAAAGAGAGAGGGAATGAGAATCTTCTAAAAGAATTCTCAGTAGGGTAATCCCTACCTAAGTGACATCATCACATCCTTAGGAACCTTGGGTTTTATTTCTAAAAAGGTGTGCATGCATGTAAACTTCGTTTAAGTTAGTTTTCTAAAGTATTAATTATCCAAGGTCCGTCATATTTTACAATGCGTCTTTATGACTAAGCAGGGAATACACTAATGACATGAATGCATCATGAAAGTAAACCAATCAATGAAATAACTAAGAGACATTATAACATTGGCATAAGGTAACAGGTAAACCTTTTCTTGGTTTTTCATAGCAGATGTGACATTTTAAACTTTAACTTTTATCTCATGGGGCCACCCTAGAACATCTCTAGGTAATGAGCTCATACCTTAACTAGTCGTCACTAGCTCTTACTTATCCTATGATAAGCGTAACATAATCCTGACTTAAAGTACGGGCTAGGGAGCAAATTAAGGATCACTTCTTAGGGTCATTTCCTCTTTGAAACGCTCTACTAGCAACTAGTGCATCGTAGTATTGTTCGCTTTGGCAAGTTCTATGTCAATACCCTCACGGATTTGTTTTCTTGGGGGTGCTCGGTGTAACGCCCCGATTTTTCTCTTAGAGTGAAAATGACCAAAATGCCCCTAAGGCCATTTTCAGCCCGAAATTCGAGGAAGGCCGGTTTGACAGTACTCGAAGGGCAAACTCAATGTTGGAAGGGGATTAAATAACTTGTGTACCTTTGCAGGATCGAAAATCTCGTTTTTCGAGTTTTCGGGTCAAAATGACCAAAACGCCCCTACGGTGTTTTACCCATTTGCAAGTGCCGGATGAACCCGAAACTTCTCCAGATGATTTTAAAAGGCGTTTTTATGTAGACTATGACTTTAGTTTTGGTCCCGGAGGTTCCGGCCGAAATTAGTGCAAAATTACGGTTTTGTCCCTAGTTTCGTGTTTTTACGCTTAATCGCGTGATTAAGCAAACCTAAGCAATATTAGGCTCTAATTGAAGGTTAATTAATTTCCTTAATTAATCTTGAGCCAAAATAATTTATTAAAGTTGATTAGAACCTAAAAGTGCTTAATTACAACTTAAAATCATATTTTAATTTCAAGACTCCTAGTCATGGAATTTTGAATAGTGTTTCCTCTCTCCAATTCATTAAATCATGGAATTGTGTTACACATTGTTTATTCATAAATGAGTTTAAAATTCTCTAATGATGTATGAGCACTCCTAACCTTGTCATAAAATCCTAATTACTCATTCTTAGTTACCTAAATTACTCCTAACCTTGTACCTAAGCTAATACACATTTAAACCTACCATTAACACCCAATTTCATGATCAAATCATCCTCCCCACTCTGCTGCCAGGTCTGGCCGAAGCCTCACCCCTTCCATATGCATCACATGTTCAATTTTCTAACACTCCAAAGCCATACCTCAAGTCACATACACCATACCTTGTCATATTTTCCATCACACTTGATTTTCCAATGAAATAACCAAGCAAAATAAATTATTTCCTCCATTTATTTGTGGCTGAAAATGTTCCAGCCATGTTGAGTTTCTAGAAGGGTGATTTATTACAAAATTAAAATAAAAGCTCACTCAAAAACCCATGCTTTGTGTCATGAACTCCATACCTCAAACCATGCTTGAATGACACCAAGTAAGAGATATTTTTCTTTTCCCCTCTCCCTCCAAAAGCTACGGCCAGCCCCTCCCCTCACTCCTCCATGGTTTTGTTTTTCTATAAATAGGATGCTTGTGATAGCTTTGTTGCACCTTGAAGCATTTGCTAAGTTTAGAGTTTTAGAGTTGTCTTGCTAAGTTTTTCTTTTCTCTCAAAGTTCCAAGAGTTCTTTCTCTTCATCTTCATCTTTCTTATCCTTCCCTCACATAATCACCTCATAGTCTCAATCTACCACCTCATAACCTTAAATCATTCTCTATGCTCTCAAATACTCAACCTCAAACACAACTTCACCCAAAACACATTTCCTTTATTTTCCTTCCTCTTTGGCCGAATCATCACCACCATCCTAGGAGGTGTTGCTCATCTCATTTCCATCTTCAAGTCCAAGCTTTTACCTTCATCACTAGGTAGGGATTTGCTTTTCAAACTTGTTTTGCTCAAGAATATGTTTTTCTCTAGTTTCCTCTTGGATTCTTTTGAACTTTCCTTTGTTTTCCTTTTCTCTTGCATTTCGGCCATGAGGCCTTGAGAAGCACATGATAGCTCAATGATGAGGACTCCTAGAGAATGACTATGTGTTCATCTCAAAGGAACCTCTAGAGCTTGAGTTTTTTTCTTTTCCTTTAACTTCATCTATACTATACTTAGCTCACATGGTTTTTCAACTTAAGAAAATTAATCTAAAGATTTCTAAAAGCCCAAGCCTACCCTTGTCAACCTTAAAGTTGGCCGGCACGTTCTAGAGATTTTTCTCTAGATAGGGGTTTTGGGTATTTAATACAGAACTTGACTTAGTTTCACTTTCTTTTTCTTTGTAAAGCCTTTCGGTTTTGGTATTTTGATCTTTGAGATATTGTATTGGGTTGTTATCTTGTTAAAGTCTTGAATGAGCTCTATTTAACCATAAAATGAACCTTGCATCATGTTTACTTTATGCTTTGCATATCATGTTTACTTCCTTGCTATCACTAAATACCAAGATAATGAATGAACTTGCATTATCATGTTTATATTTCAAGCTATGCATTATCATGTTTATATTTCAAGTCCTCACTAAATATCAAAGATAATAATATGTTGCACCTCATATTTATATTATACTATCACTTTACTTTCTAATGGAACCTAAAATGAGTGCATGAGTATGTTTATTTTTATGTCATCACCTAAATGAACCTAGAGCTCAAAGACTTGCCCATTGTTGTCTCAAACAAAGGTCTAAAAATATTTATTTCTTTTGGTTCATATTTCGGCCCTAAGGGATCTTGAAGTTTCTAAGTATTTAAGACTATGTTTTATAATTTTCCCAAGCTTATATATATGAGTTTAAGGAATGCATAGAACTAAGTTTTATGAATTTAGGACCTCTTGAGACAAAGATAAATTGGTCATTGCCCTCTTAAATATTCTTATGATTTTAGATGTTAAAATTGTTTATAAATGAGTTTTGAAAGTTTAAAAAGAGTTCCAAGAGAAACTAGTATTTTATGTGCTTTAGAAATTGTGTTTTATGCTTTTATGGAGAAGTATATTTTCGGTTCTTCCTTGCTCTTTACTGCCACTGTATGTGCTGTTTAAATGATGATAATGTGCCTATGTTTGAGTAAAAATAATGTTAATAATCATATGTGAAAGATAGGATAAGTTAGGAACTAGAAAAGAATTAATTTGAGAGTTCTAGATCCTTTAATTATGTAATTTTCTGGATGTTGTCCAGCAAGCTTTAGATTTAATAATCATGGTTTTTAATTAGTTTGAATGTCTAGGAATGACTCATAATTGGTTTAGGACTTAATCTTGAAGCCTTAGGAGCAAACCGAACTTAGAAAGGGTCATTGTTGTGACTTCTAGGTACCCGTAAAGTTAGGATTTCAAATTCTGCACCCTTGAGGTTTAGAGATGTTCTTGACCATAGTGTGAGGTTAGAAATACTTAGTTATAACCTCATAGGATCCCAAGAGACTAGGTTTTGATGATCGATAACTTAGAATGCGAGTTAAGGACTTTAAGGGTCTAAATCGTAATTTCTAGAACCCCGTAATCACACAAATATAAAGCTGTCCAAATTTGCATAGTGCTGTTTGGATAGGTCCTTGAGCATAAAAATTAGTAAAACTTATTAGTTGTGAAACTATAGGTGTGTAAGAGGTTAAGGATAATACTAGAACAATTAGTTCATAAGATTAAGACTCAAAAGAACCAAAGCATAAAACACTATGGGTTTATAACATAATAAGCTTGTGAGTTTGTGTGAATAATTGTCTAAGGATATGTTTATGTGATGATGCATATGCTATGAAGAAGTTTTATGTATACGCTATGAAGAAGTTTCATGTGATGATGTATATGCTATGAAAAAGTTTTATGTGAAAATAGGTTATAGTTTTATATATGATTATATGATGAGATGCATACTATGAAAAAGATTTATATGATGTATAATGATGTATCTATGAATTAACACTTTATGAGAACTTAAATGTGACACAACACTGAGACGCTTTCTTGGGTGACACCGGTTTAGCCGAGCACCCCCAAGAAAACAAATCCGTGAGGGTATTGACATAGAGCTTGCCAAAGCGGACAATACTACAATGCACTAGTTGCTAGTAGAGCGTTTCAAAGAGGAAATGACGCTAAGAGGTGATCCTTAAATTTCCCCCTAGCCCGTACTTTAAGTCGGGATTATGTTACGCTTATCATAGGATAAGTAAGAGCTAGTGATGACTAGTTAAGGTATGAGCTCATAACCTAGAGATGTTTTAGGGAGGCCTTATGAGATGAAAGTTAAAGTTTAAAATGTCACATGTGCTATACCTATCACCTTATGCCAATGTTATAATGCTTCGTAGTTATTTTATTAATTGGCTTACCTTTATGATGCATTCATGTCATTAGTATATTCCATGCTTAGTCATAAGATGCATTATAAAATATGACGGACCTTGGATAAATAATACTTTAAAAAACTAACTTAAAAGGAGTTTATAAGCATGCACACCTTTTTAGAAATAAAACCCAAGGTTCCTGAGGATGTGATGATGACAGCTAGGTAGGGATTACCCTACTGAGAATTCTTTTAGCAAGATTCTCATTCCCTCTCTCTTTTCTTCCGTCACATCTTCAAATGGCGACCTTCGTACTCTTCATCGACACCCCGACGTGGGAGCTGCACCATGACCTAGCACTCGGGTCATACCATTTTGAGGGTCGCTGCACAGTTAAAGTGTTCATGTTTATGGGACGACCCTTCGCTCACCCAGTCCCAAGTTACCGTTTCACCCCGACTGCTCCTTATCGTCATAACGGGATTTTTGAGCGAGCTAGACCACGCGATGAGCAGATTCTCCGCATGCAGCCTGAGATGTCAGCTGTACGTGACTACCCGGAGTACGTGCCCTGGACTCAGTATTCGGAGACGGATCTATCAGAGGACCCACCCTCGCACATGTACAGTTGGAGCTCCAGCCCCGCTCCCCCACAGACGAGAGCCAGGAGTGAGGAGGCAGTGGTTCAGCCGAGGTTGGCTCGTCGGCCATCTATGCACTCTCGCCACGGTGGACACGCTCCGATGATCCGCACGACCACTCCCGCCGAGATCCGCCAGTGGATTGATTCCACCCCTCAGTACTCGGACCAGCAGGAGTAGGCGCATGGGACGGGTAGTAGCTAGTGCACACACGCCACATAGTTGAGGACAAACCTTCTTTTTGTATATGAGGTTGTCTACTCTAGGTGCACATGGGTATGGGTGTTGCTTTTATGATTTCCCTGTATTTGTTTTCCTTGTATTGGTTCTTCAGTTGTATTCCGTTTCCCGATGTATCGAATAGTCCTGCCCTTTGGGTAGGTACATTATATATATATATATATATATATCTATTTTTCAGTTGATGTTTCCATGATATGATGTGTTTCTTTACGCTTTGCTTATATGTTTCGTTATACTTTCTTTTAAAGATTCATACGTGGCTCTCACTTTGATTTTAATTCTAAAAAGAAAAATTTTACCCATATTTCCACTAAGTATTTTCTAAGTAAAAGATGAGACCAAGAGGTAATATTCTAAAGATTAACCTAAGTACATACTAGTAGTCTTAGGTTAAGATTTAGGTTGTTACACTTGGCTAAACCGGTGTCACCCAAGAAGGCGTCTCAGTGTTGTGTCACATTTAAGTTCTCATGATTTTCAAAAAGACCATTTTGCTAAGTTCCTCAAATTTGATGGAAATTCGGCAGCATGACGGCTGTAGACTGAATTTCCTCAAATTTGCTTATGCAATGAAAACATACAGTTCATACAAACATATCTTATGAGGTATAGGATTATCATCATATAAAATTTCTTCATAGCACATATCAAACTTATCATAGACAAAGCTCATGTATCATGTATCATATTTACATAAGTTAAGCATCATAAAAACTCAAGACTTTTTAATGTCTTATGCATTGACCCTTAAGGTCCTTAACTCACGTTCTAAGTTATTAATCATCAAACCTAATCTCTTGGGTGCCTATGAGGTTATAACTAAGTATTTCTCACCTCATACTATGATCAAGAACATCTCTAAACCTCAAGGATGCAAAATTTATAATCCTAACTTTACGGGTACCTAGGAGTCACAACAGTGACCCTTTCTAAGTCCGGTTCATTCCTAAGGCTTCAAGATCAAGTCCTAAACCATTTATGAGTCATTCCTACACATTTAAACTAATTTAAAACCATGATTATCAAATCTAAACCTTGCTGGACAGAATCCAGAAAATTCAATAATTAAGGGATCTAGAACTCTCAAATTAACTCTTTTCTAGTTTCTAACTTATCTTACCTTTCTCAAATGAGTCTTAACATTATTTTTACTCAAATATAAACATATTATCATCATTAAAACAACACATACAGTGACAAATAAATAGCAAGGCAGAACCGAAATGTGCATCTCCATAAAAGGCATAGAACATAGTTTTTCAAGCACATAGAATACTAGTTTCTCTTGGGACCTTTTTAGAACTTTCAAAACTCATTTATAAATACTTTTATCTTTCAACATCATAAGAATACTTAAGAGGGTAGTGGCTAAATCATTCTCATCTCAAGAGGTCCTAAATTCATAAAACTTAGTTCTACATATTTCTTATACTCATATAAGCTTAGAAAAATCATAAAACATAATTTTCAATACTTGGAAACTCCAAAACCCCTTAGGGCCGAAATGTGAACAAAAAGAAATAAATATTTTAAACCTTTGATTGAGACAACAATGGGCAAGTCTTTTTGCTCTAGGTTCATTTAAGTGATGACATAAAAGTAAACATGCTCATGCACTCATATTAGGTTCCATTAGAAAGTAAAGTGATAGCGTAAAATAAATATGAGGTGCAACATATTATTATCTTTGATATTTAGTGAGAACTTGAAATATAAACATGGTAATGCATAGCTTGAAATATAAACATGATAATGCAAGTTCATTCATTATCTTGGTATTTAGTGATAGCAAGGAAATAAACATGATATGTAAAGCATAAAGTAAACATGATGCAAGGTTCATTTTATGGTTAGCTAGAGCTCATTCAAGACTTTAACAAAGTAACAACCCAACACATATCTCCTTTCAAAGAGAGCTCTAGAGTTCTTGAACCAAGTTCTCATAGGAACTATGAGGTTCTTGAACATCATCATCAAGCTCAAAGAAAACAAACTTTCTAAACAAAACCAAACAAAATCTCAAGGATCAAAATACCACAACCGAAAACCTTACAAAAGAACAAGAAAGTGAAACTAAGCCAAGTTCTTTATTAAATACCCAAAACCCCTATCTAGAGAAAAATCTCTAGAACATGCCGGACAACTTTAAGGTTGACAAGGATAGGCTTGGGCTTTTAGAAATCCTTAGATTAATTTTCTTAAGTTGAAAAACCATGTGAGCTAAGTATAGTATAGATGAAGTTAAAGAAAAAGAAAAGCTCAAACTCTAGAGATTCCTTTGAGATGAACACATAGTCATTCTCTAGAAGTCCTCATCATTGAGCTATCATGTGCTCCTCAAGGCCTTATGGCCGAAATAACAAGGAAAGAAAAAAACAAGAAAGTTTCAAAAGAAAATCCAAGAGAAAGCTAGAAAGGACTCATTTTCAATAAAACAAAGTTTAGCAAACACCCCTACCTAGAGTGAAGACACAAAGCTTGAACTTTTGAAAAGAAAAACAAGATGATGAGCTCCTCCTTGGTGCTTGATGGTTTCGGCCAAGACGAAGCAAGAAGGTTGGAGTTGTGTTTCAAGTGAGGTTGTGTTTGAGGTGTGGTGTTTGAGGTGTGGTGTTTGAGAGGTTTGATGATGGTTCAAGGCTATGGGGTGGTGTTTCAAGGTTGAGAGATGATGATGAGATGAAGAGAGGATGAAGATGAAGATGAAAAGGAAGGAAGAACTCTCTTGAAACTTGAGAGAAAAAGAAAGAACTAGCAAGACAACTCTAGAATTCTAAACTTAGCAAATGCTTCAAAGTGCAACTAAGCTATCACAAGCATCCTATTTATAGAAAAACAAAACCATGGGGCTCACCAAGGGAAGATGGGGCCGTGGCTTTTGAGGGGGAAAAGGGAGAGAAAAATATCTCTTACACAAGGTCATTTAAGCATGGTTTGAAGTATGGAAGCTATGCTACAAAGTATGGCTTGATGTGAGTTAATTTCCTATCAATTTTTGATGAAATTAGGCTTCTAGAAACTTGATATGGCTGGAAATTTTCCAGCCACAAATAAATGGGAAAAATGGGTTGTTTTAATTATTTATTCATGTGGAAATTCAAGCTTGATTGAAAGTGATGACAAGGTATAGTGTATGTGACTTGAGGTGTGGCCTTGGAGTGTTAGAAAATTGAACATGTGATGCATATGGGAGGAGGACAGCTTCGGCCAGGCCTTAGGCAGCAGAGAGGAGGTGAGTTTTGATCATTTAATTGGGTGTTAATGGTAGGTTTAAATGTGTATTAGCTTAGGTACAAGGTTAGGAATAATTAAGCTTAAGTTTAGGTAACTGCAAATGTGTTTTAAGGATTTTATGACAAGATTAGGAGTGCTCATACATCATTAAAGAATTTTAAACTCATTTATGAATAAACAATGTGTAACACAATTCCATGATTTAAGGAATCGGAAAGAGAAAATACTATTCAAGATTCCATGACTAGGATTCTTGAAATTAAAATATTATTTTAGGTTATAATTAAGCACTTTTAGGTTCTAATCAGCTTTAATAAATTATTTTGACTCAAGATGAATTAAGGAAATTAATTAACCTTCGATTAGAGCCTAATATTGCTTAGGTTTGCTTAATGATGCGATTAAGCGTAAAAACACAAAACTAGGTGCAAAATCGTAATTTTGCACTAATTTCGCCCGGGACCTCCGGGACCAAAACTAAAGTCATAGTCTACATAAAAATGCCTTTTAAAATCATCTGGAGAAGTTTCGGGTTTATCCGGCACTTGCAAATGGGTAAAATACCACAGGGGTGTTTTGGTCATTTTGACCTGAAAACTCGAAAAACGAGATTTTCGATCCCGGGAAGGTACACAAGACATCTAATCCTCTTCCAACATTGAGTTTGCCCTTCGAGTACTGCCGAATCTGCTTTCCGCGAATTCCAGGTTGAAAATGACCTTAGGGGCATTTTGGTCATTTTCACTCTAACAGAAAATCGGGGCATTACATTACTCCCCTCCTTAAAAAGAATTTCGTCCTCAAAATTCGTTACCTTAGAAAAGCTTTGGATATTTTGACCTCATCTCTGACTCTAGTTCCCACGTATACTCTTCTGTCTTGCCTCGTCCCCATGCCACTTTCACCAAAGGAACATACTTGTTCCTCAACTGCTTGACTCTATGATCCACTATTCTCGTAGGCGGTAGATTGAAAGTGAGGTCCTCCTTCAACTGTACATGCTCAGGTTCTAGGACATGGCTAGGTTCAGACTCATATTTACGTAACTGGGAGACGTGAAAGACATCATGAAGGTTTGACAGATTGGGTGGTAAGGCTATTTTGTAAGCTACAGATCCGATTCTCTGAAGAATTTCAAAAGGACAGCGAAATCGGGGACTCAACTTTTTAACTCTCATGGCTCTTCCTATTCCTGTAGTGGGGGTGATTCTTAGAAATACATGTTCTCCTTCTTGGAACTCCAAGGGCTTACGCCTTTTGTCCGCGTAGCTTTTCTGTCGACTTTGAGCAGTTAAGATTCTATCTTTGATTTTCTTGATTTGCTCCGTCGTTTCCCTCACCACATCAGGTCCTAAGACACTTTGTTCTCCGGGCTCATACCAACACAAAGGTGATTGGCACTTTCTTCCATATAACGCCTCGTACAGTGCCACACCGATGCTTGCCTGATAACTGTTGTTATACGCAAATTCGATCAAAGGCATGTACTTATCCCAACTCCCTTTTTCATCCAAGACACAGGCTCTTAGCATATCTTTCAGAGTTTGGATTATCCTCTCAAATTGACCATCTGTTTGTGGGTGGTAAGCAGTGCTCAAGCACAACTTAGAACCAAACGCCTTTTGAAAGGCTCCCCAAAAACGTGACGTAAACCGTGGATCTCGATCTGAGATTATCGTCGGTGGTACTCCATGCAACCTTACTATTTCTTGGATGTAAAGCTGAGCCAACTTATCCAACGAGTACGTGACTCGAATAGGTAGAAAGTGAGTCAACTTAGTCAGTCGATCCACGATTACCCATACGGCATCGTGGCCAGCTTGGGTCCTTGGCAATCCTGTCATGAAATCCATTGATATACTCTCCCACTTCCACTCGGGGATCGACAGGGGTTGCAACATGCCAGAAGGTTTTTGGTGTTCGATCTTGACCTTTTGACAGACCAAACACTTACTCACCCAGGCGACCACATCCTTCTTTAATCCGAGCCACCAAAACATCCTTTTCAAGTCCTGATACATCATGGTAGTACCAGGATGAATGGCGAAGTGACTCTTATGAGCCTCCTCCAAGATCTTCTCTCGGAGGTCGCCATCTTATGGCACACAGATTCGCCCCTCAAACCTCCATAACCAGTCGGGGCCTTGCTCAAAACCTTTCAATTTACCGTACTTAACTACCTCTATTGTTTCCATAAAGTCCTCATTTTCTCTTTGGGCAAGCATGATTCTTTGCTTAAACCCACTGGTCACCGTGAGATGACTCATCACGATGCCATTCTCCATTATTGACATTCCAGATTCATATCCTTAAACTGCTCTATTAACCCAACTTCATTAACCATCATACTTGACAGACGTAACGAGTTTCGGCTCAAGGCGTCGGCGACTACGTTAGCCTTGCCGGGGTGGTAACTCAGGCCGAAATCGTAATCTTTGAGGAATTCCATCCATCTCCTCTGCCTCATGTTTAACTCCTTCTGATCAAAGAGATGCTTGAGGCTCTTATGATCGGAGAAAACTTCAAACCTTACACCATACAAATGATGTCTCCACATCTTAAGGGCGAACACGATGGCTGCTAACTCTAGGTCGTGGGTGGGGTAGGTTACCTCGTGAGGTTTGAGTTGTCTGGACGCATAGGCTACCACTTGCCTGTTCTGCATCAACACACAACCTAAACCCTTGCCAGAAGCATCGCAATATACCGGGGTTGAGGTGAGCTTTTCCTTAAGCTCTAAGAAACTTTTTTCACATTCGAGGCTCTATTCAAACGGGGCATTCTTCCTAGTGAGCTTGGTTAAGGGTAGGGCTAACTGGCAAAAAACCTTTAATAAACCTACAGTAATATCCAGCTAAACCCAAAAAGCTTCTAATCTTAGTTACAGAGGTTGGTCTATCCCAATTCATTACGGCTTCTATCTTACTTGGGTCGACAGCTATGCCACCTTTTGACACAACATGTCCTAAGAACATTACCTCTTCTAACCAAAATTCACACTTAGAAAGCTTCGCATACAACTTCTTCCCCTTTAGTACCTCTAAAACCAGCCTCAAATGACGCTCATGCTCCTCGTGGGTCTTCGAATAGATGAGAATATCATCAATGAACACAACCACAAATTGATCTAAATAGGGTCGAAAGATCATATTCATGTAGTCCTTAAAAATTGTGGGAGCATTCCTCAATCCGAACGACATCACATTGAACTCAAAGTGTCCGTACCGAGTTCAAAAGGCGGTTTTAGGAATGTCTGAATCTCTAACCCTAATCTGGTGATAACCAGACCTCAAATCGACCTTAGAAAATATTACAGCTCCTTTCAACTGGTCCATAAGATCATCAATCATAGGTAACGGGTACTTATTCTTTATGGTCACTTGGTTTAACTGCCTATAATGTATACACATCCTCATACTTCCGTCCTTCTTTTTCACAAATAAGACCGAAGTGCCCCAAAGTGAAGCACTCGGCCTTATAAAACTTTTCTCCAACAGCTCTTCCAACTGAGTTTTTAGTTCTGCTAGCTCCAAGGGTGACATCCTATATGGGGCTATAGAGATTGGTCCTGTTCTAGGATCCAATTCTATGGAGAATTCAACTTCTCTCTCAGGAGGGAATTCGGGTATTTCGTCCGGAAATACCTCAGGATAGTCTCTTACCACGGGTATCTCACCTAGGTTTTGCTCAAAGTCTACATCGCAGGTGGCTAGGAGAACATATCCCTTAGCTTTCTCCCCACTACAGAAGACCTCTACGGAGTTTAGGTACAATCTAATAGGTTGAGTGACATTTTTGGGAGGAGAAGGGAAAATTACGGTTTGGGTTCCACAATCTAACAACACATGGTTGGCATGAAGCCAATTCATGCCTAAGATAATGCCTATGTCTTTCAAGGGTAAACAAATTAAATCTATGATAAAAGACCTATTTTCTACAACAAGATGACAGTTTAAACAACAACGGCAAGTATTAACAGGGCGATTTGTAGGAGTAGAAATAATAAGATCAAAGGGAAGTATAGAGACTCTTAGATTTAAGGACTCGACACTAGCAAGTGAAATAAAAGAATGAGTAGCGCCAGAATCAAAAAGCATAGTTAAGGTTCTACCGTTAAGTTTGCACTTACCTTGAATGAGATGATTGGACGTTCGCGTCTTCCGCGTTGAGGGTGAGGACTCGTCCTTGGTGTTGAGGTCGAGGGTTTTGGTTTGACAGTCCTCCGTTGGTGCAGTTGTTGGCATAGTGGCCGGGCTTGCCACACTTGAAGCAGACCCTTTGCCCTATAAGGCAAGGGCGTTTTCCATGATTCTTCCCACACTGGGGACAGACATCAGCAGATGCTGCCCTGGGATAGGCAGCAGGGGTTCCTTGTGGTGCCTTGTTCTTGGCCCCACTTGGTCCTCCATTGTGGTTTCAGGGTCCACCCGGTCCACGGGGTTGATTGTTGTTGAAGTTCCTCGGGCCTTGATGTTGAAACGGCAGCCTTTGGTGTTGCTTGGATTGTTGGTATGCAGGAGCTCTTGGTGGTTGTTGTTGTTGTGCTCGGAACTGGTTGTTCTGGTAGGGATTGTAGTGATTCCTTGAAGGGTACTGCGGTTTGAACCTCGGGGCTTGAGGTCCAAGTCCCTTAGCTCGTTCCGCCCTCGTGGCTTGCATCTTTCGTTGTCCTTCTTCAAGGATCCAACACTTGTTGACTAGTGTCGGGAATCTCTGATCTCCATATGGGCCACGGCGTAGTTCATCTCCGCCTTCAAACCGGCCTCATATTTGACGCATTTCCAAACCTCATCGGGGTTCCCTTGAAACACCCGAGAGAACTTGATCAGCTCCTCGAATTTAGCAGTGTACTGGGCAACAGTAGACCCTCCCTGGGTCAACTACAAGAACTCAATGTCCTTTGCGTTCCTCACGGACTCGGGGAAGTACTTATCATAGAAGTAAGTCTTGAACAGCTCCTAGTCGATGAAGGTTCCAGCAGCTTCCAACAGGCGCTTCGTGTCGTTCCACCAGAACTCAGCATCTGACTTTATCATGAAGGTAGCAAACGTAACCCTCTGCTCCTCTGAGCAGGTAACCACAGAGTAGATCTTTTCCATGTCCTTGATCCATTCATCAGCTTTGTCGGGGTCCATTACCCCTCGGAATACCAACGGGTTAGCCTTGCGGAACTCGCCAAAGCGGGCTTGTTCCACCATCTCAGCAGCAGGGGGAGGAGGGGGAACAGGGACAGCATTCGCTTGTTGATCCATCCGGTTGAACATCCGTTCCATGGCTTGCGCCATGCGACGGACAGCAGCAGTAGTCGGATTGTCTTGGTCAGCATCAGGCGTAGTCCTAGGCTATCGTCGTGGTGCCATTGGTTCCTAAACACATGAAACAATGAACATCAAGTTGATCAGGCTCAATATTCATGCAAAATGAGCTAGTTACCATGGCACTTGCAAGCAACAGAAGTCATGCATTTCTAGTCCTATAGCTTATCTCTATCAAGCACTACACATGACATAACTATCGCATCATGCTTATAAAGCATGGTCAGTCCAATCCTCAGGCTCCGTGAGAATCGAACTGCTCTGATACCATAATGTAACACCCTAATTTTTAACCCGATTTTCTAGAACACATTAGGTTAAACATTAGGCTATTACTTCATAGTCTCATTCTTTACTTGAAAATACTTAGCGGAAATTACGGGTAAAATTTTTTTTTGAAAACATAAAACAAAGTGAGAGCCGTGAGCTTAACCAATTGAATGACAGAAACGTAAAGCACGCATAACAATCATAAACAACCATGTAAAATAAAACATATATCAGAAGAACATAGATCATGAAGATAACAGAAACATTTCATTAATAATAAAGTAGTTAAAGTACATAACTAGTCGTACCCTTATAGAAACGGGCAGAGCTTGAAATACAACGGATAGCAAAGTACATGGTACAACATAAAGACAAAAACCCAAAATACTACCTTCCTACTATGCTATGAGCGCTAAACTACATCCCCTCCCAAAGGGTACGGCCGAAGGGAAGATCCTCGAGAAACTCGGGTACTCAAAAGCTCTCCAATGGAGTCTAGTGGCGACGGGGATCCTCGGGTGATGGAGGCAGGTAGCTGGGGAAATGCTCTAACTCCTCCTGAGTGGCCCAATGCAACGTGAAAGGCACACGAGGTGGCTGAACGTGGGCTCCTCGATGTGGACGCATCTCGGCTCTCCTCACTAGGCGCGGCTGCACCACAGTCTCCTCACTCCCCATGCGTCGGGATCGGGGAAAAGGGGCCGAACCCTCCGAAGGAACATGCGTCGGCAAATCCTCAGATGGGTCAGTCTCGGATCTCCTCGAACGAGGTACATACTCTGGGAAATCTCGAACGGCGGAGGTAGAGGTACGGGCACGTCGCAACTGCTCCTTACGCAGGCAGGTGCGCTCGAAGATCATGTCGTCACTTCCAAAGGGCATAGTAAGGGTGAGCTGGTAGCTCGAAACTGGATAAGTGAAAGGTCATCCCATGTACACAAAAACACGAACGGCACATCGACCCTCAAAGTGATATGAACGGTGGTCCGGGTCGAAATGTATCTCCCATACTGGCGTGTCAATTAAAAGCACGAACGTCGCCATCGCTCTCTAAAGATGTGACGGAAGGAAAGAGAGAGAGGAGTGAGAAATCTTGCTAAAGAAATCTCAGTGGGAGTCTCCTACCCTAGGGTTACATCATACACATCCACAGGAACCTTGGGTTTATTTATAAAATAATGAGCATACATATAAGATTCATTATTAGGATTTATAAAACCAACTTATCCAAGGTTTATTCCTTTTAGCATGCTTCTTAATGTTATGAATGCATCATAATAAGTACGGATGCATGGCAATATTCAATCATATAAGTCAATAGGTCATAGCATTAAGAAATCATACAAGTGGCATAAAAGAACGTAAATCTTTCAAGTGAATCTTTCCTCAACTTGTGACATTAATCATGGTACTTTAGCATAATCTGGCCACCCTAAAATATAACTAGGCTATGAGCTCATACCTCAGCTAGTCGTCACTAGCTCTTGCTTATTATCTGAATAAGTGAAACATAAAGAATAATGCCGACTTGCAAGTACGGGTAGGGGGCAGGGATCATCTCTCTCTGGGATTACCCTATTTGAAACGCTTTGCGGGCACTAGGCCACAACAATTTGTCCGCTTTGGTAGGCTGCATATACTCATACCCTCACGGATTTGTCTCCCCTAGGGGTGCTCGGCCGAACCGGTGTCACCTAGGCGAGCGCGTCTCAGTGCTTTGTCACATAAAAATCTCCTGGGGGTGTTCGGTCGAACCAGTGTCACCCAGGGTTTTCAACTCATATGGTACTCATAAAACATTTCTTTCAACCCTTTAAGGTTTGATGGAAATTCGGCAGCATAACAGCTGTTAAACCGAATTTCCTTCAAACTGCCACAAGCTAATCCACACATCATGTTCTCATGAAATCTCATGCTATGATAAACTTTAACATTTCATCAATCATTTTCTCATGCGTCAAGCACATCTCATCACATCATTGCATCATACAACACATCATAGCATTTACAACTTCTTAGTGTCTTATGCATTGACCCTTACTGTCCCCAACTCACATTCTAAGTTATAAATCATCAAACCTAAGCTCTCGGGAACTTATAAGGTCTTAACGAAGTATTTCTCACCTCACACTATGGTCAAGAACATCTCTAAACCTCAAGAATGCAGAATTCATATTCCTAACTTTACGATTATCTAGGAGTCACAACAATGACCCTTTCTAAGTCCGGTTTGCTCCTAAGGCATCAAGATCAAGTCCTAAATCATTTATGAGGCATTCCTACACATTTAAACTAATTTAAATCCATGATTAGCATTACTAAACCTTGCTGGACAGAATCCAGAAAATTCAAACATTAAAGGATCTAGAACTCTCAAATTAATTCTTTTCTAGTTTCTAACTTTTCTTATCTTTCACATATGAACTTTACCATTAATTATACTCAATAATAAGCATATTATCATCATTAAAACAGCACATACAGTAGCAAACAAGTAGCAAGGCAGAACCGAAACAAACACTCTCCATAAAGGCATAAAAAATAATTTCTAAAGCACATAAAATACTAGTTTCTCTTGGAACCTTTTTAAAACTTTCAAAAGTCATTTATAAACAATTTTAACATCTAAAATCATAAGAATATTTAAGAGGGCAGTGACCAATTCATCTTTGTCTCAAGAGGTCCTAAATTCTTAAAACTTAGTTCTATGCATTTCTTAAACTCATAAAAGCTTGGAAAAATTATAAAACATAGTCTTCAATACTTAGAAACATCAAGACCCCTTTAGGGCCGCAATATGAACCAAAGGAAATAAATATTTTTAGACCTTTGTTTGAGACAACAATGGGCAAGTCTTTGAGCTCTAGGTTCATTTAGGTGATGACATAAAAATAAACATGCTCATGCACTTATTTTAGGTTCCATTAGAAAGTAAAGTGATAGCACAAAGTAAATATGAATGCAACTCATTATTATCTTGGTATTAACTGAGAACTTGAAATATAAACATGATAATGCATAGCTTGAAATATAAACATGATAATGCAAGGTTCACTTATTATCTTGTTACGTAGTGATAGCAAGGAAAGTAGACATGATGTTCATAGCATAAAAGTAAACATGATGCAAGGTTCATTATATGGTTAGCTAGAGTTCATTCAAGACTTTAACAAAGTAACAACCCAACATATATCTCATTACAAAGAGAGCTCTAGAGTTCTTGAACCAAGTTCTCATAGGAACTATGAGGTTCTTGAACATCATCATCAAGCTCAAAGAAAACAAACTTTCTAAACAAAACCAAACAAAATCTCAAGGATCCAAAAATACCAAAACCGAAAACCTTACAAAATAACAAGAAAGCGAAACTAAGCCAAGTTCTTTATTAAATACCCAAAACCCCTATCTAGAGAAAAATCTTTAGAATGTGTCAGCCAACTTTAAGGTTGACAAGGGTAGGCTTGGGCTTTTAGAAACCCTTAGATTAATTTTCTTAAGTTGAAAAACCATGTGAGCTAAGTATAGTATAGATGAAGTTACAGGAAAAGAAAAACTCAAGCTCTAGAGGTTCCTTTTAGATGAACACATAGTCATTCTCTAGGAGTCCTCATCATTGAGCTATCATGTGGTCCTCAAGGCCTCATGGCCGAAATCACAAGGAAGGAAAAAGAAGAAAGTTTCAAAAGAAAAACCAAGAGAAAGCTAGAAAGAACTCATTTTCAAGAAAATCAAGTTTAGCAAACACCCCTACCTAGAGTGAGGACACAAAGCTTGAACTTTGGAAAAGAAAGACAAGATGATGAGCTCCTCCTTGGTGCTTGATGGTTTCGACCAAGAGGAAGCAAAAAGGTTGGACTTGTGTTTCAAGTGAGGTTGTGTTTAAGGTGTGGTGTTTGAGAGGTTTGATGAAGGTTCAAGGCTATGGGGTGGTGTTTCAAGGTTGAGAGATGATGATGAGATGAAGAGAGGATGAAGATGAAGATGAAAAGGAAGGAAGAACTCTCTTGAAACTTGAGAGAAAAAGAAAGAACTAGCAAGACAACTCTAGAATTCTAAACTTAGCAAATGCTTCAAAGTGCAACTAAGCTATCACAAGCATCGTATTTATAGAAAAACAAAACCATGGGGCTCACCAAGGGGAGATGTGGCCATGGCTTGTGAGGGGGAAAAGGGAGAGAAAAATATCTCTTACACAAGGTCATTTAAGCATGGTTTGAAGTATGGAAGCTATGCTACAAAGTATGGCTTGATGTGAGTTAATTTCCTATCAATTTTTGATGAAATTAGGCTTCTAGAAACTTGACATGGTTGGATCTTTTCCAGCCACAAATAAATGGGAAAAATGGGTTGTTTTAATTATTTATTCATGTGGAAATTCAAGCTTGATTGAAAGTTATGACAAGGTATAGTGTATGTGACTTGAGGTATGGCCTTGAAGTGTTAGAAAATTGAACATGTGATGCATATGGGAGGAGGACAGCTTCGGCTAGGCCTTAGGCAGCAGAGAGGAGTTGAGTTTTGATCATTTAATTGGGTGTTAATGGTAGGTTTAAATGTGTACTAGCTTAGGTACAAGGTTAGGAATAATTAAGCTTAAGTTTAGGTAACTAAGAATGTGTTTTAAGGATTTTATGACAAGGTTAGGAGTGCTCATACATCATTAAAGAATTTTAAACTCATTTATGAATAAACAATGTGTAACACAATTCCATGATTTAAGGAATTGGAAAGAGAAAATACTATTCAAGATTCTATGACTAGGAGTCTTGAAATTAAAATATGATTTTAGGTTGTAATTAAGCACTTTTAGGTTCTAATCAACTTTAATAAATTATTTTGACTCAAGATGAATTAAGGAAATTAATTAACCTTTGATTAGAGCCTAATATTGCTTAGGTTTGCTTAATCATGCGATTAAGCTTAAAAACACGAAACTAGGGGCAAAACCGTAATTTCGCACTAATTTCGCCCGGGACCTCCGGGACCAAAACTAATGTCATAGTCTACATAAAAATGCCTTTTAAAATCATCTGGAGAAGTTTCGGGTTTATCCGGCGCTTGCAAATAGGTCAAACACCGCAGGGGCGTTTTGGTCATTTTGACCCGAAAACTCGAAAAACGAGATTTCCGATCCTGGGAAGGTACACAAGTCATCTAATCCCCTTCCAACATTGAGTTTGCCCTTCGAGTACTGCCAAATCGGCTTTCCTCGAAGTCCGGGCCGAAAATGACCTTAAGGGCATTTTAGTCATTTTCACTCTAATAGAAAATCGGGACATTACATTACTCCCCTCCTTAAAAAGAATTTCGCCTTTGAAATTCGTACCTTGGAACAACTCGGGGTACTTCGACCTCATCTTGGATTTGTAACATTCCCTGCTGCTTTATGGATTGACGACTGTCCCCACAAACCAACATGGGTCTTTTCAGCATGCTTTGTCCTCACTCGCACGCTTCCTGGGAAAACTTCCCAGGAGGTCACCCATCCCTAAATTACCCCAGGTCAAGCACGCTTAACTGTGGAGTTCTTTTAGTTTGGGCTACCGAAAAGAAGATGCATCTTGTTGGTATAGGTAGTACGAATCAATTCATATAAGCCCTCCTCAACTGTATAGTCCCATACCTATACAGTCTCAGGATCCCTCTCATTCGGGTGTGTAATCGGTTCATTCATGTACCCCTCCGCTTAGAGGACCTTCGCAAGGAGCCGCTCCTTGTCCGTGCCCTCTTTGCACCGGCGATCACTCCTTGTCCTCGTCCCCGGGCGTTACATGCCCACCAGCTTCCGCCTGGTTCGTCCCCGAACCACACCGTACTGGGAGAGGTGCAGGCTCTGATACCATTTGTAACATCCCCTGCTGCTTTATGGATTGACGACTGTCCCCACAAACCAACATGGGTCTTTTCAGCATGCTTTGTCCTCACTCGCACGCTTCCTGGGAAAACTTCCCAGGAGGTCACCCATCCCTAAATTACCCCAGGTCAAGCACGCTTAACTGTGGAGTTCTTTCAGTTTGGGTTACCGAAAAGAAGATGCATCTTGTTGGTATAGGTAGTACGAATCAATTCATATAAGCCCTCCTCAACTGTATAGTCCCATACCTATACAGTCTCAGGATCCCTCTCATTCGGGTGTGTAATCGGTTCATTCATGTACCCCTCCGCTTAGAGGACCTTCGCAAGGAGCCGCTCCTTGTCCGTGCCCTCTTTGCACTGGCGATCACTCCTTGTCCTCGTCCCTGGGCGTTACATGGAAATGTAACATCCCCAAATTTATAACTAAGAATCTTAATTATCGATAGCAAAACCAAGAGAATCTGGACAAATGTTATGAAACACAACAAATAGACTACTTAAGTATGTCTAGAGAAAAATGCAAAGAATTACGAAAATGCCATCACTTAGTGGAAATTACGAAAATGCCCTTGCTATGTAAAGGAAATTACCAAACTACCCTTGCCTTATTAAATGACAAAGATACCCTTAGTCTATGAATGGAATTACAAGAATATCCACTAACATCTTTGCACAAAACATGGAAACGTGTTTGCATAAAACATGGAGCATTTTCATCCAACATGTTTGCATAAAACATGGAAACGTGTTTGCACAAAACATGGAAACGTGTTTGCACAAAACAAGGAAACGTGTTTGCACAAAACAAGGAAACGTGTTTGCACAAAACAAGGAGCATTTTCATCCCAAAATTCAGCCAACATGTTTCCATAAATCATGCTCCAAGTGCTTTCCATCTTCTATTTTTTTCTCTAATCTTTCCACTATAAATACTCCTCAAACTCTCTTCAATTCAGAAACTCCCTAAGTGTTCTTTCTTTCTTATTCTATCATTCTTCTTATGTTCTTCAAAAAATTCTCTTGATCCTCTAAACTTCATCCAAACACTTCAATCCTAAGTCCAAACTTTCACTAGCCCTCACAAGAGTTACAATCTTTAACTCTAGTGAGAAATATTTTCTTAAGCATTCAAGTTCTAGAGCCAAGATTCAAGGAGGGTCATCCACTCCAAAGACTCTTGTTCGAAGCTTAAGGAAGAAGAGAAGGACCCTTTTTAGACCCTACACAAGAGGTAGGAGCTTCATCTTTAATTGTTCAAGCATTGTTGGCTTCTAACCTTGATAGAATGCCTCAAGTTTGAGTTATTGTCAAAAGTTTTAAATGATTATTTGAAAAATATATTTTTAGAAATATGACATGTTCTATTTTGTTATGAGTACCTTTATGATGTTATCAAACTCAAATATAACTTGAAAAGATTGTATGTGAAACCTGATTTAATAAAGGTAACTTAAGACATGAAAATGGTAGGTGCTGGAAATTCTAGTTGTTTCTAGCAGCAGGTACTTCGAAAGCTACTGTTCATAAAATATTAAGTATCTCGAAATTAAAATAATTTTACTATAAACTAGACTCATTATAGAACACTCTCCAAAAAGAATCACCTAAAACGGAGTTTTCTAGCTCAAGATATAAATTTTTAAAGTAGAGCCTAAGACTGAAACTTTAAATCTGACCTTGTAGTAGTAAAATAGATGTAACTCACTCTAGAAAAATGTAAATGGACTGATTTCAACTTTGTTGGAGAGCTAACACATATAGGAATACACCCATGTATATTATGTATAAAGCTTTGTACCACGTAAATACAGAATGAGAAATAAATTTCGGGATAGTGTACTGTGAAAGTGCAGTTTGGAAAGGTTCTGGCTAAGGAAAGACTTGGTATTTAAGCATGTCCATTGTGACCCACCTCTCTTTCCTAGGAACCCTCCTATGCATGGTTTACAGTTGATTTACACTATTCCAAAGATGTAAATGCTAAAATTTGATGAGTTAGGAATTTGGAACTACCTTTACTAACAAGTATACAGAGAATTATAAACTTTCTTCTAAAAGATGTCAAAACTATAAATAAAAGAATCAAGTCTTGTAAAGAGAGAATTTTAAGAATTTAAGTAGAATAATAATCTTCAAGAGTTATATGAAAGTCATAATAAAAATATATAAGGAACCTATAATAATATTTTGAAGTGCATTAATGTATTAATGGAATGCTAAGAGTACAAAGAACACTAAGAGAAAAAGATAATACTAAGACATCCATTACCTCTTACGAGACACTAGGAACTCAACTTGATAACTTTGGTTAGTTAATATGAATTATCTATGAAAGTGTTTACTATGAGATTTACATGATATTGTCCATGTTTTATGAAGTGATTTATAGTAATGTGAATGTATGGTGATGAATTATGAAATGATGAGGATGAATGATTGATTGCCCAAGGTTTATTGTGATTACATGATAATATGCATACATTCATTTTCCAAAAGAAATAATAAAAGTAAAGTTTGAAAAAGTAGCAATGAAAGTCTGGAAAAGTGGACTTGAGCTAAACTCACGGCTTAACCCCTAAACCGTTGAGATCACGGCAACGGAATGAAAACCAAAAAGGTTATGGCGACGGCCATGGTATGAGCTCATTACCCTTTTAGGGTGGTCTAAGGCATTGATGCATTCATCCCGTGAATAATTAAGAAATATGTTGATGAAATAAATGAAAGATGATGATCACTAAACAAGTGAATGTTGAGGATGAGTAATCATGAAATGCATGCAGCTCCTAAATGATTACTGCTTATTAGTGGTTTTACATGATATGCTTATATGTATGCTTGATGAAATACTGAATGAATATTTCTGCTAATGTTCAAGATTAGTTTAAAAGTAACTGCACTTCGGCTAATCATGTTTGTGAAAGTTTGATAATTGAATCCTTACATGTTCACCTTTTTATAATAAACCCGAAGTGACTGGGACGACAACGATGACACTTTTAGTACAAGTAGGAACTCCTACTGAGAAATCATGTATTTCTCACTCCTATGTTTATTTTCCGTTGTCGTTACCAGAGATAGACGTGTCCACCTAAAGCAACGAGGCTGTAGCTGAGGAAGGAGGTAGCACGTGAAGATTTCAAACCGTTCAAGTAGGAGCATTCCTAGCTTTAGTTACATTGTAGTTTGTGAGAAACAATTAATAATAGTAGAACTTATATTGTTATTTGTAATAACTTATCAGTATGATATTTGCCCTGTTGTGACTTATGTATTAAGTGATTATATTCCAGTTTATGTGATAATTGTTCTACACTTAGTCTTTTATTCCGCTTATTTAATTAAGTGCGCAATGTAATTTGATTATTATCTATAAAAGCGCTATGTATTTCACTTCTTGTTACAGGCTTAAGTTTTCAAAAAAATTAATTTATTTAAAGAAAAAAAAACTTCCATTATTTTTCTAAGTTAATTTCAAAAGAAAATTAATACAAGGCATAAGTGACAACTAATAGAATCCAAATGTGAACTTAAGCACAGTGGGGTTCTATTAGGGTGTTACAGGACTCAAGTTCCCACGTGAACTCTTCGGTGTTGCCACGTCCCTACGCGACCTTCACCAAAGGAATAGACTTGTTCCTCAACTACTTGACTCCTTGGTCCACGATTCTCGTTGGTGGTAGATTGAACGTCAGGTCCTCCCTTAACTGTACGTGTTCTGGCTCTAAGACATGGTGAGGGTCGGACTCGTATTCACGTAGCTGAGAGACGTGAAAGACGTCATGGAGATTTGACAGATTGGGTGGTAAGGCTATTTTGTAAGCTACAGATCCGATTCTCTAAAGAATTTCAAAAGGACCGAGAAATCGGGGACTCAACTTTTTAACTCTTATGGCTCTTCCTATTCCTATAGTGGGGGTGATTCCTAGAAATACATGTTCTCCTTCTTGGAACTCCAAGGGCTTACGCCTTTTGTCCGCGTAGCTTTTCTGTCGACTTTGAGCGGTTAAGATTCTATCCTTCATCTTCTTGATCTGCTCCGTCGTTTCCTTCACCACATCAGGACCTAAGACACTTTGTTCTCCGGGCTCGTACCGACACAAAGGTGATTGACACTTTCTTCCATATAACGCCTCGTACGGTGCCATATCGATGCTTGCGTGATAACTGTTGTTATACGCAAATTCGATCAAAGGCATGTACTTATCCCAACTCCTTTTTTGGTCCAAGACACAGGCTCTTAGCATATCTTCCAGGGTTTGGATTGTCCTCTCAAATTGACCATCTGTTTGTGGGTGGTAAGCAGTGCTCAAGCACAACTTAGAACCAAACGCCTTTTGAAAGGCTCCCCAAAAACGTGACGTAAACCGCGGATCTCGATCCGAGATTATCGTCGATGGTACTCCATGCAACCTTACTATTTCTTGGATGTAAAGCTGAGCCAACTTATCCAACGAGTACGTGACTCGAATAGGTAGAAAGTGAGTCGACTTAGTCAGTCGATCCATGATTACCCATACGGCATCGTGGCCAGCTTAGGTCCTTGGCAATCCTGTCATGAAATCCATTGATATACTCTCCCACTTCCACTCGGGGATCGACAGGGGTTGCAACATGCCAGAAGGTTTTTGGAGTTCAATCTTGACCTTTTGACAGACCAAACACTTACTCACCCAGGCGACCAAATCCTTCTTTAATCCGAGCCACCAAAACATCCTTTTCAAGTCCTGATACATCTTGGTAATACCAGGATGAATGGCAAAGTGACTCTTATGAGCCTCCTCCAAGATCTTCTCTCGGAGGTCGCCATCTTGTGGCACACAGATTCGCCCCTCAAACCTCCACAACCAGTCGGGGCCTTGCTCAAAACCTTTCAATTTACCGGCCTTAACTGCCTCTATTGTTTCCATAAAGTCCTCATTTTCTCTTTGTTCAAGCATGATTCTTTACTTAAACCCACTAGTCACTGTGAGATGACTCATCACGATGCCATTCTCCATTATTGACATCCCCAGATTCATATCCCTAAACTGCTCTATTAACCCAACTTCATTAACCATCATACTTGACAGATGTAACGAGTTTCGGCTCAAGGCATTGGCGACTACATTAGCCTTGCTGGGGTGGTAGCTCAGGCCGAAATCATAATCTTTGAGGAATTCCATCCATCTCCTCTGCCTCATGTTTAACTCCTTCTGATCAAAGAGATATTTGAGACTCTTATGATCGGAGAAAACTTCAAACCTTACTCCATACAAATGATGTCTCTACATCTTAAGGGCGAACACGATGGCTACTAACTCTAGGTCGTGGGTGGGGTAGGTTACCTCGTGAGGTTTGAGTTGTTTGGACGCATAGGCTACCACTTGCCTGTTCTGCATCAACACACAACCTAAACCCTTGCCAGAAGCATCGCAATATACCTCGAAGGGTACATTGGGGTCAGGTAAAACTAAAACCGAGGTTGAGGTGAGCTTTTCCTTAAGCTCTAAGAAACTTTTTTCACATTCGAGGCTCCATTCAAACGGGGCATTCTTCCTAGTAAGCTTGGTTAAGGGTAGGGCTAACTGGGAAAATCCTTTAATAAACCTACGGTAATATCCAGCTAAACCCAAAAAGCTTCTAATCTTAGTTACAGAGGTTGGTCTATCCCAATTCATTACGGCTTCTATCTTACTTGGGTCGACAGCTATGCCACCTTTTGACACAACATGTCCTAAGAATTTTACCTCTTCTAACCAAAATTCACACTTAGAAAGCTTCGCATACAACTTCTTCTCCTTTAGTACCTCTAAAACCAGCCTCAAATGATGCTCATGCTCCTCGTGGGTCTTCGAATAGAAGAGAATATCATCTATGAACACAACCACAAATTGATCTAAATAGGGTCGAAAGATCCTATTCATGTAGTCCTTAAAAACTGTGGGAGCATTCCTCAATCCGAACGACATCATATTGAACTCAAAGTGTCTGTACCGAGTTCGAAAGGCGGTTTTAGGAATGTCCGAATCTCTAACCCTAATTTGGTGATAACCAGACCTCAAATCGATCTTAGAAAATATTACAGCTCCTTTCAACTAGTCCATAAGATCATCAATCCTAGGTAACGGGTACTTATTCTTTATGGTCACTTGGTTTAACTGCCTATAATCTATACACATCCTCATACTTCCGTCCTTCTTTTTCACAAATAAGACCGGAGCGCCCCAAGGTGAAGCACTCGGCCTTATAAAACTTTTCTCCAACAACTCTTCCAACTGAGTTTTTAGTTCTGCTAGCTCTAAGGGTGACATCCTATACGGGGCTATAGAGATTGGTCCTGTTCCAGGAACCAATTCTATGGAGAATTCAACTTCTCTCTCAGGAGGGAATTCGGGTATTTCGTCCGGAAATACCTCAGGATAGTTTCTTACCACGGGTATCTCACCTAGGTCTTGCTCAAAGTCTACATCGCAAGCAGCTAGGAGAACATATCCCTTAGCTTTCTCCCCACTACAGAAGACCTCTACGGAGTTTAGGTACAATCTAATGGGTTGAGTGACGTTTTTGGGAGGAGAAGGGAAACTACGATTTGGGTTCCACAATCTAACAACACACGGTTGGCGTGAAGCCAATTCATGCCTAAGATAATGCTTATGTTTTTCAAGGGTAAACAAATTAAATTTATGATAAAAGACCTATTTTCTACAATACGATGATAGTTTAAACAACAACGGCAAGTATTAACAGGGCGATTTGTAGGAGTAGAAACAATAAGATCAAAGGGAAGTTTAGAGACTCTTAAATTTAAGGACTCGACACTAGTAAGTGAAATAAATGAATGAGTAGCGCCAGAATCAAAAAGCACAGTTAAGGTTCTACCGTTAAGTTTGCACTTACCTTGAATGAGATGATTGGACGTTCGCGTCTTCCGCGTTGAGGGTGAGGACTCGTCCTTGGTGTTGAGGTCGTGGGTTTTGGTTTGACGGTCCTCCGTCGGTGCAGTTGTTAGCATAGTGGCCGGGCTTGCCACACTTGAAGCAGACCCTTTGCCCTATAAGGCAAGGGCGGTTTCCATGATTCTTCCCACACTGGGGACAGACATCAGCAAATGTTGCCCTGGGATAGGCAGTAGGGGTTCCTTGTGGTGCCTTGTTCTTGGCCTCACTTGGTCCTCCATTGTGGTTTCGAGGTCCACCCGGTCCACAAGGTTGATTGTTGTTGAAGTTCCTCGGGCCTTGATGTTGAAACGGTGGCCTTTGGTGTTGCTTGGATTGTTGGTATGCAGGAGCTCTTTGTGGTTGTTGTTGTTGTGGTTGGAACTGGTTGGTCTGGTAGGGATTGTAGTGATTCCTTGAAGGGTACTGCGGTTTGAACCTCGGGGCTTGAGGTCCAAGTCCCTTAGCTCGTTCCGCCCTCGTTGGCTTGCATATTTCGTTGTCCTTCTTCAAAGATCCGACACTTGTTGACCAGAGTCGGGAAGTCTCTGATCTCCATATGGGCCACGGCGTAGTTCATCTCCGCCTTCAGACCGGCCTCATATTTGACGCGTTTCCAAACCTCATCGGGGTTCCCTTGAAACACTCGAGAGAACTTGATCAGCTCCTCGAATTTAGCAGTATACTAGGCAACAGTAGACCCTCCCTGGGTCGACTATATAAACTCAATGTCCTTTGCATTCCTCATGGACTCGGGGAAGTACTTGTCGTAGAAGTAAGTCTTGAACAGCTCCCAGTCGATGAGGGTTCCAGTAGCTTTCAACAGGCGTTTCGTGTCGTTCCACCAGAACTCAGGATCTGACTTCATCATGAAGGCAGCAAACGTAACCTTCTGCTCTTCCGAGCAGGTAACCACAGAGTAGATCTTTTCCATGTCCTTGATCCATTCATCAGCTTTGTTGGGGTCCATTACCCCTCGGAATACCGACCGGTTCACCTTGCAGAACTCGCCGAAGCGGGCTTGTTCCACCATCTAAGCAGCAGGGGGAGGAGGGGGAACGAGAACATCATTTACTTGTTGATCCATTCGGTCGAACATCCGTTCCATGGCTTGCGCCATACGATGGACAGCAGCAGCAGTCGCATTATCTTGGTCAGCATCAGGCGTAGTCCTGGGCTGTCGTCGCGGTACCATTGGTTCCTAAACACATGAAACAATGAACATCAAGTTGATCAGGCTCAATATTCATGCAAAATGAGCTAGTTACCATGGCACTTGCAAGCAACAGAAGTCATGCATTTCTAGTCCTATAGCTTATCTCTATCAAGCACTACACATGACATAACTATCGCATCATGCTTATAAAGCATGGTCAGTCCAATCCTCAGGCTCCATGAGAATCGAACTGCTCTGATACCATAATGTAACACCCTAATTTTTAACCCGACTTTCTAGAACACATTAGGTTAAACATTAAGCTATTACTTCATAGTCTCATTCTTTACTTGAAAATACTAAGCAGAAATTATAGGTAAAATTTTTTTTTGAAAACATAAAACAAAGTGAGAGCTGCGAGCTTAACCAATTGAATGACAGAAACGTAAAGCACGCATAACAATCATAAACAGCCATGTAAAATAAAACATACATCAAAAGAACATAGATCATGAAGATAACAGAAACATTTCATTAATAATAAAGTAGTTAAAGTACATAACTAGTGGTACCCTTATAGAAACGGGCAGAGCTTGAAATACAACGGATAGCAAAGTACACCGTACAACGTAAAGACAAAAACCCAAAATACTACCCTCCTACTATGCTACGAGCGCTAAACTACATCCTCTCCCAAAGGGTACGGCCGAAGGGAAGATCCTCGAGAAGCTCGGGTACTCGAAAGCTCTCCAATGGAGTCTAGTGGCGACAAGGATCCTCGGGTGATGGAGGCAGGTAGCCGGGCCAATGCTCTAACTCCTCCTGAGTGGCCCAATGCAACGTGAAAGGCACACAAGGTGGTTGAACATGGGCTCCTCGATGTGGACGCATCTCAGCTCTCCTCACTAGGCATGGCTGCACCATAGTCTCCTCACTCCCTATGCGTCGGGATCGGGGAATAGAGGCCGAAGCCTCCGAAGGAACATGCGTCGGCAATTCCACAGATGGGTCAATCTCGGATCTCCTCGAACGAGGTACATACTCCGGGAAATCTCGGACGGCGGAGGCAGAGGTATGGGCACATCGCAACTGCTCCTTACGCGGGCGGGTGCGCTCGAAGATCATGTCGTCACTTCCAAAGGGCGCAGTAGGGGTGAACTGGTAGCTCAAAACTGGATAAGCGAAAGGTCATCCCATGTACACAAAAACACGAACGGCACATTGATCCTCAAAGTGATATGAACGGTGGTCCAGGTCGAAATGTATCTCCCATACTGGCATGTCAATTAAAAGCACGAACGTCGCCATCGCTCTCTGAAGATGTGACGGAAGGAAAGAGAGAGAGGAGTGAGAAATCTTGCTAAAGAAATCTTAGTGGGAGTCTCCTACCCTAGGGTTACATCATACACATCCACAGGAACCTTGGGTTTATTTATAAAATAATGAGCATACATATAAGATTCATTATTAGGATTTATAAAACCAACTTATCCAAGGTTCATTCCTTTTAGCATGCTTCTTAATGTTATGAATGCATCATAATAAGTATGGGTGCATGACAATACTCAATCATATAAGTCAATAGGTCATAGCATTAAGAAATCATACAAGTGGCATAAAAGAACGTAAATCTTTCAAGTGAATCTTTCCTCAACTTGTGACATTAATCATGGTACTTTAGCATACTATGGCCACCCTAAAATATAGCTAGGCTATGAGCTCATACCTCAGATAGTCGTCACTAGCTCTTGCTTATTATCTGAATAAGCGAAACATAAATAATAATCCCGACTCACAAGTACGGGTAGGGGGCAGGGATCATCTCTCTCTGGGATTACCCTCTTTGAAACGCTTTGCGGGCACTAGGCCACAGCAATTTGTCCGCTTTGGTAGGCTGCATCTACTCATACCCTCACGGATTTGTCTCCCCTAGGGGTGCTCGGCCAAACTGGTGTCACCTAGGCGAGCGCATCTCAGCGCTTTGTCACATAAAAATCTCCTGGGGGTGCTCGATCGAACCAGTGTCACCCAGGGTTTTCAACTCATATGGTACTCATAAAACATTTCTTTCAACCCTTTAAGGTTTGACGGAAATTCGGCAGCATAGCAGCTATTAAACCGAATTTCCTTCAAACTGTCACAAGCTAATACACACATCATGTTCTCATGAAATCTCATGCTATGATAAACTTTAACATTTCATCAATCATTTTCTCATGCGTCAAGCATATCTCATCACATCATTGCATCATACAACACATCATAGCATTTACAACTTCTTAGTGTCTTATGCATTGACCCTTAAGGTCCTCAACTCACATTCTAAGTTATAAATCATCAAACCTAAGCTCTCGGGAACTTATAAGGTCTTAACTAAGTATTTCTCACCTCACACTATGGTCAAGAACATCTCTAAACCTCAAGAATGCAGAATTCATATTCCTAACTTTACGGGTACCTAGGAGTCACAACAATGACCCTTTCTAAGTCCGGTTTGCTCCTAAGGCATCAAGATCAAGTCCTAAACCATTTATGAGGCATTCCTACACATTTAAACTAATTTAAATCCATGATTAGCATTACTAAACCTTGCTGGACAGAATCCAGAAAATTCAAACATTAAAGGATTTAGAACTCTCAAATTAATTCTTTTCTAGTTTCTAACTTCTCTTATCTTTCACATATGAACTTTACCATTAATTATACTCAATCATAAGCATATTATCATCATTAAAATAGCACATACAGTGGCAAACAAGTAGCAAGGTAGAACCGAAACAAACACTCTCCATAAAGGCATAAAACACAATTTCTAAAGCACATAAAATACTAGTTTCTCTTGGAACCTTTTTAAAACTTTCAAAAGTCATTTATAAACAATTTTAACATCTAAAATCATAAGAATATTTAAGAGGGCAGTGACCAATTCATCTTTGTCTCAAGAGGTCCTAAATTCTTAAAACTTAGTTCTATGCATTCCTTAAACTCATAAAAGCTTGGAAAAATTATAAAACATAGTCTTCAATACTTAGAAACATCAAGACCCCTTTAGGGCCACAATATGAACCAAAGGAAATAAATATTTTTAGACCTTTGTTTGAGACAACAATGGGCAAGTCTTTGAGCTCTAGGTTCATTTAGGTGATGACATAAAAATAAACATGCTCATGCACTTATTTTAGGTTCCATTAGAAAGTAAAGTGATAGCACAAAGTAAATATGAATGCAACTCATTATTATCTTGGTATTAACTGAGAACTTGAAATATAAACATGATAATGCATAGCTTGAAATATAAACATGATAATGCAAGGTTCACTTCTTATCTTGATACTTAGTGATAGCAAGGAAAGTAGACATGATGTGCATAGCATAAAAGTAAACATGATGCAAGGTTCATTTTATGGTTAGTTAGAGTTCATTCAAGACTTTAACAAAGTAACAACCCAACATATATCTCATTACAAAGAGAGCTCTAGAGTTCTTAAACCAAGTTCTCATAGGAACTATGAGGTTCTTGAACATCATCATCAAGCTCAAAGAAAACAAAATTTCTAAACAAAACCAAACAAAATCTCAAGGATCCAAAAATACCAAAACTGAAAACCTTACAAAAGAACAAGAAAGCGAAACTAAGCCAAGTTCTTTATTAAATACCCAAAACCCCTATCTAGAGAAAAATCTCTAGAACGTGCTGGCCAACTTTAAGGTTGACAAGGGTAGGCTTGGGCTTTTAGAAATCCTTAGATTAATTTTCTTAAGTTGAAAAACCATGTGAGCTAAGTATAGTATAGATGAAGTTACAGGAAAAGAAAAAATCAAGCTCTAGAGGTTCCTTTGAGATGAACACATAGTCATTCTCTAGGAGTCCTCATCATTGAGCTATCATGTGCTCCTCAAGGCCTCATGGCCAAAATCACAAGGAAGGAAAAACAAGAAAGTTTCAAAAGAAAAACCAAGAGAAAGCTATAAAGAACTCATTTTCAAGAAAACCAAGTTTAGCAAACATCCCTACCTAGAGTGAGGACACAAAGCTTGAACTTTTGAAAATAAAAACAAGGTGATGAGCTCCTCCTTGGTGCTTGATGGTTTCGGCCAAGAGGAAGCAAGAAGGTTGGAGTTGTGTTTCAAGTGAGGTTGTGTTTGAGGTGTGGTGTTTGAGAGGTTTGATGATGGTTCAAGGCTACGGGGTGGTGTTTCAAGGTTGAGAGATGATGATGAGATGAAGAGAGGATGAAAATGAAGTTGAAAAGGAAGGAAGAGCTCTCTTGAAACTTGAGAGAAAAAGAAAGAACTAGCAAGACAACTCTAGAATTCTAAACTTAGCAAATGCTTCAAAGTGCAACTAAGCTATCACAAGCATCCTATTTACAGAAAAACAAAACCATGGGGCTCAACAAGGGGAGATGTGGCCGTGGCTTTTGAGGGGGAAAAGGGAGAGAAAAATATCTCTTACACAAGGTCATTCAAGCATGGTTTGAAGTATGGAAGCTATGCTACAAAGTATGGCTTGATGTGAGTTAATTTCCTATCAATTTTTGATGAAATTAGGCTTCTAGAAACTTGACATGGCTGGAAATTTCCCAGCCACAAATAAATGGGAAAAATGGGTTGTTTTAATTATTTATTCATGTGGAAATTCAAGCTTGATTGAAAGTTATGACAAGGTATAGTGTATGTGACTTGAGGTATGACCTTGGATTGTTAGAAAATTGAACATGTAATGCATATGGGAGGAGGACAGCTTCGGCCAGGCCTTAGGCAGCAGAGAGGAGGTGAGTTTTGATAATTTAATTGGATATTAATGGTAGGTTTAAATGTGTATTAGCTTAGGTACAAGGTTAGGAATAATTAAGCTTAAGTTTAGGTAACTAAGAATGTGTTTAAAGGATTTTATGACAAGATTAGGAGTGCTCATACATCATTAAAGAATTTTAAACACATTTATGAATAAACAATGTGTAACACAATTCCATGATTTAAGGAATTGGAAAGAGAAAATACTATTCAAGATTCCATGACTAGGAGTCTTGAAATTAAAATATGATTTTAGGTTGTAATTAAGCACTTTTAGGTTCTAATCAACTTTAAGAAATTATTTTAACTCAAGATTAATTAAGGAAATTAATTAACCTTCGATTAGAGCCTAATATTGCTTAGGTTTTCTGAATCACACGATTAAGCGTAAAAATACGAAATTAGGGGCAAAACCGTAATTTTGTACTAATTTCGCCCGGGACCTCCGGGACCAAAATTAAAGTCATAGTCTACATAAAAATGCCTTTTAAAATCATCTGGAGAAGTTTCGGGTTAATCCGGCACTTGCAAAGAGGTAAAACACTGCAGGGGTGTTTTGGTCATTTTGACCCGAAAACTCGAAAAACGATATTTTCGATCCCGGGAAGGTACACAAGTCATCTAATCCCCTTCCAACATTGTGTTTGCCCTTCGAGTACTGTCGAACCGGCTTTCCTCGAATTCCGGGTTGAAAATGACCTTAGGGGCATTTTGGTCATTTTCACTCTAATAGAAAATCGGGGCGTTACAATCATCAAGCTCAAAATAAATAAACTTCCAAAACAAAATAAAACCTCAAAGATCAAGGAACCAAAATCGAAATATTGTAGAAAAGGTAACAAGAAAACCTAAAGCAAAAATAGCAAGGGAAGTAAAGGTGTTCTTGAGTAAAAATCCTTTTGAGCTAGATAATAAAGATGAAACTTAGAGAAAACAAAAACTCAAGCTCTAGAGGTTCCTTTGAGATGAACACATAGTCATCATCTAGGAGCTCTCATCGTTGAGCTATCATATACTCCTCAAGGCCAAGAGGCCGAATACTCAAAGAAAAAGAAACAAAGAAAGTTTCAAAAAGAAAATCTAAGAGAAAGCTAGAGAAACTCATTTTTCAAGAAACAAAGTTTAGAAAAACACTCCTACCTAGAGTGAAGACAAAAAGCTTGGACTTTTGAAAAGGAAAACAAGATGATGAGCTCCTCCTTGGGGCTAGATGGCTTCGGCCTTGTGGAGAGAAAAAGAAAGGAAATGTGTTCTTGGTGAGCTTGTGTTTGAGAATGGAAGTTTAGGTGTTTGTATGATGATCTAAGGTGGTGGGGGTGGTCTTTCAAGGTTATGAGATGATTATGAGATGAAGAGAGGATGAAGATGAAGGTGATGAACAAGAGAGAACTCTCTTGGAACTTTGAGAGAAAAAGAAAGGAAACTCACGAAAGCTTAGAAACTTGAAACTTACCAAAAGACTAAAAGTGACACAAGTTCATCTAAGGCACCTATTTATAGAAAAACAAAACATTGAGGCCCTCCAAGAGGAAGCCTTAGCCATAGCATTGAGGGGGAAAAAGAGAGAGAAAAATATCTCTTACACAAGGTCATTCAAGCATGGTTTGAAGTATGGAGTGTATGATACAAAGTATGGCTTGATGTGAGTGAATTTCCTATCAATTTTTTAATGAAATTAGGCTTCTAGAAACAATGCATGGCTGGAAGTTTTTCAGCCACAAATAAATGAGGAAAATTGGTTATTTTAATTAGTTATTCACTTGGAAAATCAAGCTTGATTGAAAGTATGATAAGGTATGGTGTATGTGACTTGAGGTATGGCTTTGGAGTGTTAAAAATTTGAACATGTGATGCATATGGAGGGCATGGAGGCTTCGGCCAGGTTCAGACAGCATGGGGGAGGAGGATTTGTTTCATGTAATTGTGTGTTAATGGTAGGTTTAAGTGTGTATTAGCTTAGGTACAAGGTTAGGAATAATTAAGCTTAAGTTTAGGTAACTAAGATTGAGGTTTAAGGATTTTATGACTAGATTAGGAGTGCTCATACATCATTAGAGAATTAAAAACTCATTTGTGAATAAACAATGTGCAACACAATTGCATGATTCAAAGAATTGGAGAGAGAAAACACTATTCAAGATTCCATGACTAGGAGTCTTGAATTTAAAATAGGATTTTAAGTTGTAATTAAGCACTTTTAGGTTCTAATCAACTTTAATAAATTATTTTGACTCAAGATTAATTATGGAAATTAATTAACCTTCGATTAGAGCCTAATATTGCTTAGGTTTGCTTAATCACGCGATTAAGTGTAAAAACACGAAACTAGGGGCAAAATCGTAATTTTGCACTAATTTCTCCCGGGACCTCTGGGACCAAAACTAGAGTCACAGAATACATAAAAACGCCTTTTAAAACCATCTAGAGAAGTTTCGGATTCATTCGACACTTGCAAACGGGTCAAACACCGTAGGGCCGTTTTGGTCATTTTGACCCAAAAACTCGAAAAACGAGATTTTTGATCCCGGAAAGGTACACGAGTCATCTAACCCCCTTCAAACATGAGTTTGCCCTTCGAGTACTGTCGGACCGGCTTTCCTCAAATTTCGGGCCGAAAATGACCTTAGGGGCATTTTGTCATTTTCACTCTGACAGAAAATCGGGGTGTTACATTACTCCCCTCCTTAAAAAGAATTTCGCCCTCGAAATTTGTACCTTAGAACAACTCAGGGTACTTCGACCTCATCTCGGACTCAAGTTCCCATGTGAACTCCTCGGTGTTGCCTCGTCCCCACGCAACCTTCACCAAAGGAACAAACTTGTTCCTCAACTACTTGACGTCTTGGTCCACGATTCTTGTAGGCGATAGATTGAATGTCAGGTCCTCCCTTAACTGTACGTGTTCTGGCTCTAAGACATGGCTAGGGTCAGACTCATACTTACGCAACTGAGAGACGTGAAAGACATCATGAAGATTTGACAAATTGGGTGGCAGGGCTATTTTGTAGGCTATAGATCCAATTCTCTGAAGAATTTCAAAAGGACCGAGAAATCGGAGACTCAACTTTTTGACTTTCATGGCTCTACCTATTCCTGTAGTGGGAGTGATTCTTAGAAATACATGTTCGCCTTCTTGGAATTCCAAGGGCTTGCGCTTTTTGTCCGCGTAGCTTTTTTGTCGACTTTGAGCGGTTAAGATTCTATCCTTAATCTTTTTGATTTGCTCCGTCGTTTCCCTCACTACATCAGATCCTAAAACACTTTGCTCTCCGGGCTCGTACCAACACAAAGGTGATTGGCACTTCCTTCCATACAACGCCTCGTACAGTGCCATACTGATGCTCGTGTGATAACTGTTGTTATATGCAAACTCTATTAATGGCATGTACTTGTCCCAACTTCCTTTCTAGTCTAAGACACAGGCTCTTAACATATTCTCCAGGGTTTGGATTGTCCTCTCAGATTGACCATCCGTTTGTGGGTGGTAAGCAGTGCTTAAGCACAACTTGGAACCAAACTCCTTTTGAAAGGCTCCCAAAAAACGTGACGTAAACCGTGGATCTCGATCCGAGATTATCGTCGATGGTACTCTATGCAACCTTACATTTCTTGGATGTAAAGCTGAGCCAACTTATCCAACGAGTACGTGACTCGAATAGGTAGAAAGTGAGCCGACTTAGTCAGTTGATCCACGATTACCCACACGGCATCATGGCCAGCTTGGGTCCTTGGCAATCCTGTCACGAAATCCATTGATATACTCTCCCACTTCCATTCAGGGATTGACAGGGGTTGCAACATGCTAGAAGGTTTTTGGTGTTCGATCTTGACCTTTTGACAGACCAAATACTTACTCACCCAGGCGACCACATTCTTTTTCAATCTGGGCCACCAAAACATCTTCTTCAAATCTTGGTACATCTTGGTAGTACCAGGATGAATGGTGAAGTGGCTCTTGTGAGCCTCCTCCAAGATCTTCTCTCGAAGGTCGCCATCTCGTAGCACACAGATTCACCCCTCAAACCTCCACAACCAATCGAGGCCTCGGTCAAAACCTTTCAACTTACCGGCCTTAACTGCCTCTATTGTCTCCATAAAGTCCTCATTTTCTCTTTGGGCAAGCATAATCCTTTGCTTAAACCCACTGGTCAGATGACACATCACGATACCTTTTTCCGTCGTTGATATCCCAAGATTCATATCCCTAAATTGCTCTATTAACCCAACTTCATTAACCATTATACAAGACAAGTGTAATGACTTTCAACTCAAGGTGTTGGCGACTACATTAGCCTTGCCGGGGTGGTAACTTAAGCCGAAATCATAATCTTTGAGGAATTCCATCCATCTCCTCTGCCTCATATTCAACTCCTTTTGATCTAAGAGGTGCTTGAGACTCTTATGATTGGATAAAACTTCAAATCTTACACCATACAAATGGTGTCTCCACATCTAAAGGGCATGGCTGCTAGCTCTAGGTCATGGGTGGGGTAGGTCACCTCGTGAGGCTTGAGTTGTCGGGATGCATAGGCTACCACTTGCCTGTTCTGCATCAACACACAACCTAAGCCCTAGCCAGTAGCGTCAGAATATACCTCAAAGGGTACATTGGGGTCAGGTAAAACCAAAACTGGGGTTGAGGTGAGCTTTTCCTTAAGCTCTAGGAAACTCTTTTCACACTCGGGGCTCCACTCAAATGGGGCATTCTTCCTAGTGAGCTTGGTTAGAGGTAGGGCTAACTGGGAAAATCCTTTAATGAACCTACGGTAATAGCCAGCTAAACCCAGAAAGCTTTTAATCTTGGTAATAGAGGTTGGTCTATCCCAATTCATCACGGCTTTTATCTTACTGGGGTCGACAACTATGCCACCTTTTGACACAACCTGTCCTAAGAATTTCACCTCATCCAACCAAAATTCACACTTAGAGAGCTTGGTGTATAACTTCTTCTCCTTTAATACCTCTAATACCATCCTTAAATGACGCTCATGCTCCTCGTGGATTTTTGAATAGATGAGAATGTCATCTATGAACACAACCATGAGAATGTCATCTAGAAAAGAATTAATTTGATAGTTCTAGATCCCTTAATGTTTGAATTTTCTGGATTCTGTCCAGCAAGGTTTAGTAATGTTAATTATGGTTCTAAATTAGTTTAAATGTGTAGGAATGACTCATAATTGGTTTAGGACTTGATCTTGATGTCTTAGGAACAAACTGGACTTAGAAAGGGTCATTGTTATGACTCCTAGGTACCCGTAAAGTTAGGATTATGAATTCTGCATCCTTGAGGTTTAGAGATGTTCTTGACCATAGTGTGAGGTGAGAAATATTTAGTTATGACCTTATAAGTTCCCGAGAGATTAGGTTTGATGATTTATAACATAGAATGTGGGTTAAGGACCTTAAGGGTCAATGCATAAGGCACTAAGAAGTTGTTAATGGTATGATGTGTTATATGATGCAATGATATGATGAGATGTGCTTGATGCATGAGAAAATGATTTATGGAAATGTTAAAGTTTATCATAGCATGATTTTTCATGAGAACATGATGTGTGAATTAGCTTGTGGCAGTTTAAAGGAAATTCGGTTTAACAATTTGTTATCTTTGCCAATTTCAAATCAAACCTTAAAGGGTTCAAAGAAATGTTTATGAGTACCATATGAGTTGAAAACCCTAGGTGACACCGGTTCGGCCGAGCACCCCCAGGAGATTTTTATGTGACAAAGCACTGAGATGCGCTTTCCTGGGTGACACCGATTCGGCCGAGCACCCCCAGGGGAGACAAATCCGTGAGGGTATGAGTAGATGCAGCCTACCAAAGCAGACAAATTGCTGTGGCTTAATGCCCGCAAAGCGTTTCAAAGAGGGTATATCCTAAGAGGGTGATCCCTGCCCCCTACCCATACTTGCGAGTCGGGATTATTATTTATGTTTCGCTTATTCAGATAATAAGCAAGAGCTAGTTACGACTAGCTGAGGTATGAGCTCATAACTTAGTTATTTTTAGGGTGGCTTGTTATGCTAAAGTACCATGATTGATGTCACGAAGTTGAGGAATGACTCACTTGAAAGTTATATGCCCTTATGCCACATGGTTTATGTTTATGTGCTTTGATGTGTTGTTTTATATGCTCAAGTATTGACATGCATACATGATATAATATGTTGCATTCATAACATCAAGATGCATGCTAAAAGGAATGGACCTTGGATAATTAGTTTTGGAAAACCCTAAATTGAATCTTATATGCATGATCACTGTTTTAGAATTAAACCCAAGGTTCCTGAGGATGTGAACGATGTAACCCTAGGATAGGAGACTCCTATTGAGATTCTTTAGCAAGAATTCTCACTCCTCTCTCTTCTATCTTCCGTCACATCTTCAGAGAGTGATGGCAACGTTCGTGGTCTTCGTTGACACGCCAACTTGGGAGGTTCACTATGACCCGGACCACGGGTCATATCATTTTGAGGGGCAGTGTACCATGCGAGTTTTCATGTTCATTGGACGCCCCTTTGCACACCCTGTACAGAGCTACCGTTTCTCCCCGATGTCACCTTACGACGATGCGATGATTTTTGAGCGCACCCGGACGTGAGACGAAAGGATTCTGCGGACGTATACTGGTGGTTCGATGCCTCGAGACTTCCAAGACTACGTGCCTCGACCCCCGAGTTTGGAGGATGACCCATCCGAGGACCTGCCAACGCACATGTATAGTGAGAGTTCTGCTCCTACACCTCAGTTCGTGCGAGACGTGAGCGAGGAGACCATTACACAGCCGAGACTGGCTAGGCGAGCTGAGAGGCATCCCTATCGAGGAGCTCACGCTCAGGCTTCACGTGTACTCACTCCTGCTGCCCTACGTCCATGGTTGGTTACACTCCACCATTTCCCGATTTCCCGTAGTTGATGTCGTAGGGGAGGCTTAGTGCACACACCCACATGTAGAGTGGATAAACCTTCTTTTGTTTATGAGGTTATCTACCATAGGTGCACTCGGGTAGTTATGGTTTATTTATGCTTTCTTGTTTTATGTTGTATTTTACTCCCGCTGTATTACAAGCTCTACCCGTCCCTATGAGGGTATGATTACTTATGTACTCTAATATTGCTATTAATGAAATGCTTTCTCTGTTATTATGACTGATGTCTTTTGGTTACGTGCTTTACTTTATGATTGCTAATGATTGTTACGCGTGCTTTATATTTCTGTCATTCTACTAGTTAAGTTCACGGCTCTCACTTTGCTTTATGTTTTCAAAAAAAAATTTACCCATAATTTTCGCTAAGTATTTTATTAAAATGATGAGACTAAGAAGTAATAGCCTAATGTTTAACCTAATGTATTCTAGAGAGTTGGGTTAAAGTTAGGGTGTTACAATCCGTACATGTATAATATACAATAATCCAGTAATCATAGGGCATATATCATAAGTATCGAAATACATATCTCAACTAACTCCAGTATGAATCTATCCAGGAATGCATACACAAAGGATCTATTCATTTCAAGTATACTAGTGGCAGGTATCTCTGGTATAACTCCTAACACAGTATGACCAGATGTCAACTCTTGAGTGTCGCCGAATTCTCTAATGAAGACCATCTCCTATATCTGAGGTAGACATGGAGTGCAAATAGGGATGAAAATTCTAAAATCCTCAGTAGGGTATTCCCATAAACATACAACTGTCATCGTTATCTACCCCAGCTGCTCAAGTTTGTTTATAAAAACATTGCATGTAAATAAAAGCATCATAATTTGTAAAATTCTTAGTCGAAGTAGGTTCATTTTATTCAATCATTATTCTTAGAATTTGTGATGTCAACTTAACATATAAGTATCTGATATCAATTGAATAATAAAACTCATTCTCATAGCACATAGCATAACTAAAGATAAAAGACTACTTAGAACAATTGTTATTTAACTTTCTTGGCCTTTGACTATGGTGGTTTATTCCAGTCCTAGGCAATAAACTGCTGTTTAGGACTGAGCTCATTCTTATGCATGATCATTGGATTTACTTTCTCCAATTCTCACATAGATCTATTCATAGTCAGGTTGACTTTCCTCAACTCAATTCAAGGGTAGTTAGGTTTACTTTCCCCAATAAATCAGATTTACTTTCTCTAGCCTAAGAAATACAATCTTATACTTTTTTTCACATATAAGCAATTGTAATAAGTATTTATATTCCTATGTGCTTAACATCATTCATGGATTCATATAGCACTAACGAGATCAAATCATTAATATTTCATCATAGATTCAACCATCTAGCATACTACCCAAAAATGCAGTTATAAAGAAAATTATCGATCAACTACTAACTTTCATCAAAATAGAGCAAACTAAATTTTTAGAGTTAGATCAACAAATCTATGAGACCCTATAAAAAATCTTAAAGAATAATAAGATCTCTAACTATGTTAATAAAATTTTACAAATTTGGAGGACAGAAACTACTCAATTCAGCTAACAACCAAAAGTCCTAATTTTATTACCCTATCAAATGAAGATATAACATCCTAAAAAATTCAGGGTTGGACTTCAAGATGTTCTCAACATCTTATACAAATTTCAAAACATGATTTGATTATTTGATATGGTAACAAAATTAGACAAATTCAATGTTACAAGTTGGACTGTGCAAGCAGCAACCTTGATTGGTTCAGTTCTTGAATTTTTAAACATAGAAAAAGTATCTAGAATGGCTCCAAATTTTTATTGGAGACACCTTACATATTAGTTACATCCCATAAAATTTTTTACTTAATCCAAGATCTCTAAATAGGTCAGAAAATTCAAAAAAAATCCCTGGTTGCTTAAAACGGGGATTTTCTAGCAATAAGGTTCAAAACATATTTTGAGAAAAATGATTTTTACCATCATCCAATCACTTCACAAAATTAAGCACATCTATATCTATCTATCATCAACCAATATATCTAGAAAATTCCAGCCAAATCAGTTAGAAAAATTCATAGCAAAATTGGAAAGAAAAGAGAACAAATAAGGCACTACTTGGCTTTTGTAACTGTAAATTTTTTCTTCTTAGCTTCCTTTAAAAATTTTATGACTAATTATTGATCTAAATCAAGTGAATCCTTCCTTAGGACCAAAGAACAACAATATAACTGATGGTATGATGATATGAGGTTTTCTTACAAAGGGTTAATTTGGGAGTTGCAAGGGGTAGTGTGTAGATTAAGCTTTTTGGCTATGAAGTCTTTTAGTGAGAATTTGTATTTGTAGTTGGATTTTGTTTGTTTCTAAAAGGAAGAAGATGAAGTTTACTATATAGAGGTAGTATGTTGGCCGAGTGTGTTGTGTAGAAGAATTGAGAAGCTTTTGATTTTTATTAGTTGAATGTAAATGTGTTTAATTCTAATACCATGAAAATAATTTTTCCTTAAAAAAAGTGCCATGTTTGTATGAACTCTATTGGTTCTTAACAAAGGAAATGGAGTGGTTCATTTATAAGTCATAAACTTGTCCTCCTTAGGTGGCAAGTTACACTACAAGCTTTATATAATGTAAAAACTACACATTATAATTTACCAAATAGGTAAAATATTCTACCCATAAAATAGATATTACCCGAAATTAGATTTCGGGTCTAAGATTTTCATTTCTAACTTTAATCCTATATTTTCTCAGTCTCAGGCATCTTTGGATCCCAATTCTAGGTTTCCCCTGTCTCTATAGGCCTGCAGGGCCTACAACATTACTATTCATTTTTCTTTTTTTCTTTTTTAACTCGTTCGCTTGATCATCCTTATTATCACTACATCTACCAAAGTGTTGAAATTCTTATTAATCAAACTTAAATTAATTTTTAAATAACTCTAAGGTGTTACATTATCATGTAACGCCCGGGGACGAGGGAGAGGAGTGATCGCCGATGCAAAGAAGGCATAGATAAGGAGCAGCTCCTCACAAGGCCTTCTAAACGGAGAGGTACATGAATAAACCGATTGCACACCGGAATGAGAGGGATCCTAAGACTGTATAGGTATGAGACTATACAGTTCAGGATGACTTATATGAATTGGTTTGTACAACCTATACCAACAAGGTGCATCTTCTTTTCAGTAACTCATTACTAAAGAACTTCATGGTTAAGCATGCTTAACCTGGAGCAATTTTGGGATGAGTGACCTCCTGGGAAGTTTTCCCAGGAAGCATGTGAGTGAGGACAAAGCATGTTGAAAAGACCTGGGTTGGTTTGTAGGGATAGTTGACCATAAAGTAGCATGGGCTAATACAATAACTCCACTGGAGGAAGAGGACAAAGCTTCAAAAACTGGCTCTCCTCATGCTAAGATTGCTCCTACTACTCCTGCAACTATTGCTGTTTCTAATCCTGTTCCTGGTTCTGCTTCTACCTTTGCTTCTGATTCTGTTCATATTCTTGAACTTGCTTTTGTTTCTGATTATGATACTGATCATACTACTGTTGCTGCCACTATTGCTGAATTTTCACTTGCTCCTACACACACTGCTACTATCCCCATACACATCACCTTACCTATCATACCACCAGAAAATGAAACATCCACTCAACCACCTACTCTCAAAGTGCTGAAGACATTGAAGCTGACTCACCGAGGTCTAGGGACACCATTCCTCTAGACATTCTTGAGCCTACACCCAAGGTTGCCCCATCAACACCAACTACAAACCATCTTCCCAACCAGCCTTATCTTGAGCCTCCAACAAGTCTCATAGAGGTCCAATTTCTTCTGCATAATCAAAGAGACATGACGTCAAGGTTAGACAAAGTTGAAGTTTTCAATAGGGAAATTGGCGCCTAATTAAGAAGAGATGAAGAACTACTGCTCCAGCTTCTTCAAGAACTAAAAAAAAGGGGCCAATAATTATATGACTTGATTTCCAGCACAACCTCTTTTTGATAATGACAAAAAGGGAAGAATAAAGAAGAAAAGATGAAGGAAGTGAAGAAAATCATCTGTGTTGAGAAAATTAAGTGTTCAAGTTGAGAGGGAGTCCAGAAGACTTCATCTTCATTCATTACTCTAATATTTTCTATATCTCTGAACAATATCTTTTACCTATGATTGTTCTATTTCCTTGAACCATTACTCTAATACATATATATATATATATATATATATATATATATATATATATATATATATATCTATGTGTATACATGTGTGTATGTGTGTGTGCGCGCGCGCGCACTAATTCTTATGTTCTGATGTACATATAATGTAATGAGTGTTTTATGAGCCTTAAGTTTATACTCTGCTATTTATATTCATTCATAATGTGGTATGCTTTGATACATATCATTTATGTTTCTTATATGAATCGTGTAAGTTCTAATTCATATCTGTGAGGCTTTGATACATATTTATCATCATTTGTTATGATCTAATATGCAAACCAGAAGTTTCAATATATGCAAATCATGACATGATACACATGATTGTATGGTATCTCAAAATGCTATATGTAGCTCTTGTTTACATGCACTCAATGTTCAAAAACGTCTATTATATGTTCAAATATTTACTTGTTGCCTGTTTTATGCACTATGTCACTAGTTTAGTTTAAAATATGTTGGATAAAGATGTGCAACATATGGATTTCATGACAAGAATGATTATCATATGTATTTGTTAGCTCTAGAACCCTCCATAAGGTGTTAATGCAATATCTTTTGAGTGATGACATAACAAATTTAAAGAAACTTTTGAAGAACGACCAATGTTTTCCTTTGAGTTTCTTGAAGTAGCAAGCAAGTTTGTAACAGCCTAATTTTTTAACCCAACTTTCTAGCACACATTAGGTTAATCATTAGATTATTACCTCTTAGTCTAATCATTTTATTAAAATACTTAGCAGAAATTATGGGTAAATTTTTTTTTTGAAAACATAAACCAAAGTGAAAGCCGTGCTCTTATCTCAACGAGAGGCATAAACATCAATCATAAGGAAACACAAGAGCTAAAGCAAGTATCAATAGAGCAACGATCACAACAACAAAGGAAACATTTCATTAATAATAATATAGTTGTAATACATAGGTAGTCACACCCTTATAGAAACGGGTTGAACTTGGAATACACAGAAAAATGGAAATACAACAGAAGCAAGAAAGCAGTAAAGTACATGGTGTGACGGCAAAAGAAAAACCAACTACACTACCCTCCTACCAAGTACTAGACTAAAACCCCTTCCCAAAAGGTACCGCCGAAGGGGAGATCCTCATGACTACTCGGGCACTCGAATAAATCTCCAATGAGGTCTAGTGACGACAGGGGTCCTCGGGTGATGGAGGTAGGTAACCGGGGAACCGCTCGATCTCCTCCTAAGTGGGCCAGTGAAGTGGGAAGGGAATGCGTGTCGGCTGGACATGAGCCCCTCGGCGATGGGCGCATCTCGGCTCTCCTCTCCAAGCGTGGCTACATCACTGTATCCTCACTCCCCTCTCGCCTAAACGGGAGAAAGGGAGCAGAACTCTCCGAATAGACGTGCATCAGTGAGTCCTAGGACGGATCGGTCTTCGAGCTCCTCGAGCGAGACGCACATACTCTGGGTAGTCATGAACAGCTGAGGCGGACGAGCGGGCACGACACATTTGCTCGTCGCGAGGGCGGGTACGCTCGAAGATCAAGTTGTCGCCACCAAAAGGAGTGGTAGGAGTGAACTGGTAGCTGGACACCGGATAAGCAAAAGGCCGACCCATGTACACAAAAATACAAACGGCACAGCAACCCTCAAAGTGGTAGGAACGATGCTCTGGATCGTAGTGCACCTCCTATGTAACGCCTCGATTTTCTGCTAGAGTGAAAATGACCAAAATGCCCCTAAGGTCATTTTCAGCCCGGAATTCGAGGAAGCTAACCCGGCAGTACTTGAACGGAAACTCAATGTTGGAAGGGGATTAGATGACTTGTGTACCTTTCCGGGATCGAAAATCTCGTTTTTCGAGTTTTCGGGTCAAAATGGCCAAAACGTCCCTGCGGTGTTTTACCCGTTTGCAAGTGCCGGATGAACCCGAAACTTCTCCAGATGGTTTTAAAAAGCATTTTTTTATGTATTTTATGACTTTAGTTTTGGTCTAGGAGCTTTCGGGCGAAATTAGTGTAAAATTACGATTTTGCCCCTAGTTTTGTGATTTTACGCTTAATCGCGTGATTAAGCAAACCTAAGTAATATTAGGTTCTAATCGAAGGTTAATTAATTTCCTTAATTAATCTTGAGTCAAAATAATTTATTAAAGTTGATTAGAACCTAAAAGTGCTTTATTACAACTTGAAATCCTATTTTAAATTCAAGACTCATAGTCATGGAATCTTGAATAGTGTTTTCTCTCTCCAATTCCTTAAATCATGGAATTGTGTTTCCAATTGTTTACTCATAAAAATGAATTTAAATCCCCTAATGATGTACGAGCATTCCTAATCTTGTCATAAAATCCTTAAACCTCATTCTTAGTCACCTAAACTTAAGTTTAATTATTCCTAACCTTGTACCTAAATTAATACACACTTAAACCTACCATTAGCACACAATTAGATGATCAAAATCTCTCTCCCTCCATGTTGTCTGGTTTGGCCGAAGCTCCATGCCCTCCATATGCATCACATGTTCAAATTTTCAACACTCCAAGGCCATACCTCAAGTCATATACACCATACCTTGTCATATTTTCAATCAAGCTTGATTTTCCAAATAAATAACTAATTAAAATAACCCATTTTCCTAATTTATTTGTGGCTGAAAAACAACCAGCCATGCATTGCTTCTAGAAGGATTGTTTCATTCAAAATTGATAGGAAATTCACTCAAATCAAGCCATGCCTTGTATCATAACTTCCATACTTCAAACCATGCTTGAATGACCTTGTGTAAGAGATATTTTCTCTTCCTTTCCCTCCCTCATGGCTACGGTTTCTCCTCCCCCTCAATGAGTCTTCATTTGTTTTCATTTTCTATAAATACCTTGCCTAGAAACACATGCAAACACTTTAGCTCATTTGCATACTTTTAGTTTTCTAAGCTTTCTTTGTGTTCTTTCTTTTTCTCTTTAAGTTTCAAGAGAGTTCTCTCTTGTTCTTTATCTTCATCTTCATCCTCTCTTCATCTTATCACCATCTCATAACCTTCAAACACCACCCCAAAGCCTTGAATCACCTCCTAATCTCTCAAACACCTCACCTCAAACTCAATCTCACTCAAAACACACCTCCTTGCCTTCCTTTTCCTTTTGGCCGAATCATTTCTCACCATCCAAGGAGGAAGTGCTCTTCTCATTTCTTTCAAAAAGTTCAAGTTTTCATCTTCACTCTAGGTAGGAGTGTTTTCTAAACTTTGTTTTCTTGAAATGAGTTTTTCTCTAGCTTTCTCTTGGACTTTCTTTTTGAAACTTTGCTTGTTTCCTTTCCTTGATGTTTTGGCCTCTTGGCCTTGAGGAGCACATGATAACTCAATGATGAGAGCTCCTAGAGGATGACTATGTGTTCATCTCAAAGGAACCTCTAGAGCTTGAGTTTTTATTTTCTCTAAGTTTCATCTTGATTTACTAACTCAAAATGATTTTAGCTCAAAAACACCCTTACTTTCCTTGCTATTTTTGGTTTTGGTTCTTCTTGCTTCCTTTCCTTTAATATTTCGGTTTTGGTTTCTTGATCTTTGAGGTTTTGTTTTGTTTTGAAAGTTTATTTACTTTGAGCTTGATGATGATGTTCAAGAACCTCATAGTTCCTTTGAGAACTTGGTTCAAGAACTCTAAAGCTCTCTTTGTGATGAGATGAGTGTTGGGTTGCTATTTGTTAAAGGCTTGTAAGAGCTCTAGACTATCATAAAATGAACCTTGCATCCATGTTTACTTTTATGCTTTGCACATCATATTTACTTTCCTTGCTATCACTAAGTATCAAGATAATGAATGAACTTGCATTATCATATTTATATTTCAAGCTATGCCTTATCATGTTTATGTTTCAAGTTCTCACTTAATATCAAGATAATAATGAGTTGCATCTCATGTTTACTTTATGCTCTCACTTTACTTTCTAATGGAATCTAAAATAAGTGCATGAGCATGTTTATTTTTATGTCATCACTTAAATGAACCTAGACCTCAAAGACTTGCCCATTGTTGTCTCAAAGAAAGGCTTGAAAACCTATGTTATTTGTCTCCTTGTTTTCGGCCTCTAAGGGTTTTAGTGGTTACAAGTATTGAAAACTATGTTTCATAATATTTCTAAGCTTATATGAGTACAAGAAATGTCTAGAACTAATTTTTATGAATTTAGGAACTCTTGAGACAAAATTTATGTAGCTACTGCCCTCTCAAGTATTTGGATGATTTTAGATGTTAAAAATGCTTATAAATGAGTTTTGAAAGTTTTAAAAAGGTTCCAAGAGAAACTAGTATTTTATGTGCTTTAGAAATTGTGTTTGATGCCTTTAAATGGAGATGTTTGTTTCGGTTCTGCCTTGCTATGTTTAGCCACTGTATGTGCTGTGTTAATGATGATAATATGATTATGTTTGAGTATAATTAATGCTAAAATTCATATGTGGAAGATAAGAGAAGTTAGTAACTAGAAAAGAATTAATTTGAGAGTTTTAGATCCCTCAATATTTGATTTTTCTGGATTCTGTCCAGTAAGGTTTAGTAATGATAATTATGGTTTTAAATTAGTTTAAATGTGTAAGAATGACTCATAAATGGTTTAGGACTTGATCTTGATGCCTTAGGAGCAAACCGGACTTAAAAAGGGTCATTGTTGTGACTCCTAGGTACCCGTAAATTTAGGATTTTAGTTTCTGCATCCTTGAGGTTTAGAGATGTTCTTGACCATAGTGTGAGGCAATGAATATTTAGATATGAGCCTATAGGTACCCAAGAGTTTAAGTTTTAATGATTTATAACTTAAACTGTGAGTTAAGGACCTTAAGGGTCAATGCATAAGACATTAAGAAGTTGTTAATGCTATGATGTTTATATGATGCAATAATATGTTGAGATGATTATGATTCATGAGGAAATGATTGGTTAAGATATGAGGTTTATCATGCCATGAGGTTTTATTGAGGAATATGTTGTGTGATTCACTTATGGCATAAGTTTGAAGGGAATTCGGTTTAACAGCTGTTATGCTGCCGAATTTCCATCAAACCTTAAAGGGTTGAAAGAAATGTTTATGAGTACCATATGAGTTAAAAACCCTGGGTGACACCGGTTCGGCTGAGCACCCCCAGGAGATTTTATGTGACAAAGCACTGAGACACACTTTCCTGGGTGACACTGGTACGGCCGAGCACCCCCAGGGGAGACAAATCTGTGAGGGTATGAGTAGATGCAACCTACCAAAGCGGACAAATTGCTGTGGCTTAATGCCCGCAAAGCATTTCAAAGAGGGTATATCCTAAGAGAGGTGATCCCTACCCCCTACCTATACTTGCGAGTCAGGATTATTTTATTATGTTTCGCTTATTCAGATAATAAGCAAGAGCTAGTGATGACTAGCTGAGGTATGAGCTCATAACCTAGTTATTTTAGGGTGGCCTTATTATGCTAAAGTATCACGATTGATGTCACGAAGTTGAGGAATGATCCACTTGAAAGTTATATGCCCTTATGCCACATGGTTTATGTTTATATGCTTTGATGTGTTGTTGTATATGCTCAAGTATTGACATGCACCCATGATATAACATGTTGCATTCCATAACATCTAGATGCATGCTAAAAGGAATGGACCTTGGATAATTGGTTTTGTAAACCCTAATAATGAACTCATTATGTATGCACACCTTTTATAATTAAACCCAAGGTTCCTGAGGATGTGAACGATGTAACCCTTGGATAGGAGACTCCTACTGAGATTCTTTAGCAAGAATTCTCACTCCTTTCTCTTTCTTCTTCCATCACATCTTTAGAGATCGATGGCGACGTTCATAGTCTTCATTAACGCGCCCGTATGGGAGGTGCACTATGACTCGGACCACCGCTCGTATCACTTTGAGGGTCGTTGTGCGGCTCGCATTTTTGTGTACATGGGATGACCTTTCGTTTATCCGGTATCTAGCTACCAGTTCACTCCTACTGCACCTTTTGGTGGTGACGACATGATCTTTGAGCATACCCGTTCGCGTGACGAGCAGAGACGTCGTGCTCGCCCATCTGCTTCTGCTATCCGTGACTTCCCGGAGTATGTGCCACGTTCGAGGAGGTCTGAGATGAACTCGTCTGAGGATTCACCCACGCACGTCCCTTCAGAAGGTTCTGCACCTTTTCCCCAGTACCGGCATGCGGGGAGTGAGGAGACCGTGTTGCAGCCGCATTTAGCAAGGAGGGCTGAGATGCGTCTGTGCCAAGGAGCTCATGCCCAGCCAGCACGTGTTCCCTTCCCACTCCACTGGCCGACTCAGGAGGAGATTGAGCAGTTCGTGGGCTACATACCCCCATCGCTCGAGCGTCCTCGTCGTCACTAGGTTCCGATGGAGAGCCTTACGAGTACCCGAGCCTTTGTGGAGATCTGCCCTTTGGCAGTATCTTTTGGGAGGGGTTGTAGATTAGTACTCGTAGCTTAGTAGGAGGGTAGCATTTTGGATTTCATTTCCTTTTGTGCCATGTACTTTACACTTTCTAGTTTTCTGTTGTATTTCATTTCCGCTATATTACAAGCTCTGCCCGTTCTTAGGGTATGACTAGTGATGTACTTCAACTATATTATTATTAATGAAATGTTTCTCTTGTTATCATGATTGTTGTTCTTTGAGTATATGCTTTACCTTGTGATTTCTAATGATTGTTATGCGTGCTCTATATTTCTGTCGTTCTTTGAGTATATGACTGTCACTTTGCTTTATGTTTTCAAAAAAAAAATTTACCCGTAATTTTCGCTAAGTATTTTAATAAAATGATGAGACTAAGAGGTTAAGAATTAGGGTGTTACATCCTAGACGGGCATATCAATGAAGACCACAAATATCGCCATCGATCTCTGAAGATGTGACGGAAGAAAGGGGAAGAAGAGAAAGGAGTGAGAATTCTTACTAAAGAATCTCAGTAGGAGTCTCCTATCCTAGGGTTACATCGTTCACATCCTTAGGAACCTTGGGTTTACTTATAAAAGGTGTGCATACATAAAAGGTTCATTATTAGGGTTTATAAAACCAATTATCCAAGGTTCATTCCTTTTAGCATGCATCTTGATGTTATGAATGCATGGCAATGTCTCAATCAAATATCTCAATGAATCACAACTTCAAGAAAGCACACAAGTGGCATAAAAGGCATATAACTTTCAAGTGGATCATTCCTCAACTTCGTGACATCATTCATGGTACTTCAGCAAAATAAGGCCACCCTAAAATAACTAGTTATGAGCTCATATCTCAGCTAGTCGTCACTAGCTCTTGCTTATTATCTGAATAAGTGAAACATAATAAAATAATCCCGACTACGCAAGTACGAGTAGGGGGCTAGGGATCACCTTTCTCAGGATATACCCTCTTTGAAATGCTTTGCGGGCATCAAGCCACAACAATTTGTCCGCTTTGGTAGGCTGCATCTACTCATACCCTCATGGATTTGTCTCCCCTGGGGGTGCTCGGCTGAACCGGTATCACCCAGGAAAGCGCGTCTCAGTGCTTTGTTACATAAAAATCTCCTGGGGGTGCTCAGCCGAACCGGTGTCACCCAGGGTTTTAAACTCATATGGTACTTTAAAACATTTCTTCAACCCTTTTAGGTTTGACAGAAATTCGGTAGCATAACAGCTGTTAAACCGAATTTCCTTCAAACCGAAACTTATGCCACAAGCTATTCACACAACATATTCCTCATTTAAACCTCATGCTATGAAAAACTTCATATCTTAAACAATCATTTCCTCATGCATCATAAACATCTCAACATGTTATATAAACATCATAGATTAGCAATTTCTTAATGTCTTACGCATTGACCCTTAAGGTCCTTAACTTACCATCTAAGTTATAAATCATCACAACTTAATCTCTCAGGTACCTATAGGCTCATATCTAAGTATTCCTCACTCAACACTATGATCACAAACATCTCTAAACCTCAAGAATGCAGAATCTCAAATTCTAATTTTACGGGTACCTAGGAGTCACAACAATGACCCTTTTTAAGTCCGGTTTGCTCCTAAGGCATCAAGATCAAGTCCTAAACCAATTATGAGTCATTCCTACGCATTTAAACTAATTTAAATCCATGATTATTGTTTCTAAACCATGCTGGACAGAATCCAGAAAATTTAATTACCAAGGGATCTAGAACTCTCAAATTAATTCTTTTCTAGTTACTAACTTCTTTAATCTTTCACATATGAATTTTAGCATCAATTACACACAAACATACTCATGTTATCATCATCCAAACAGCATAAACAGTGAGGATAACATGGCAAGGCAGAACCGAAAATACATCTCCATACAAAGGCATAAAACTTGGTTTCTAAAGCACATAAAATACTAGTTTCTCTTGGAACCCTTTTAAAACTATCAAAACTCATTTATAAACATTTTTATCATTTAAAATCCTCAAAATAATCTCAAGGGCAGTAGCTAAATTAAATTTATCTCAAGAGATCCTAAATTCATAAAACCTTGTTTTAGACATTTCTTGAACTCATATAAGCTTAGAAAAACTATGAAACATCGATTTTGAATAACCAAGGAAACCTCTTAAGGCTGAAATCACAAGCTAGGGAAAAACATATTTTCAAGCCTTTGTTTGAGACATATGGGCAAGTCTTTGAGCTCTAGGTTCTCTTAAGGGATGACATAAAAATAAACATGCTCATGCACTTGTTTTAGCTTTTATTAGAAAATAAAGTGAGAGCATAAAATAAACATGAGATGCACCTTATTATTATCTTTGATATTTTAAGTGAGGACTTGAAATATATAAATGATAATGCAAAGCTTGAAACATAAATATGGTAATACAAGTTCATTCATTATCTTGATACTTAGTGATAGCAAGGAAAGTAAATATGATGTGCAAGGCATAAACATAAATATGAATGCAAGGTTCATTTTTAATGTTATCTAGAGCTCTTTCAAGACTTTAGAGATCAAACAACCCAACACTCATCTCATCACAAAGAGAGCTTTAGAGTTCTTGAACCAAGTTCTCAAAGGAACTATGAGGTTCTTGAACATCATCATCAAGTTCAAAAGAAACAAACTTTCAAAAGAACACATAAACTCAAAGAAAAGGAAACGAAAACTGAAACCTCAAGGCAAAGGAAATAAGGAAACCGAAATCAATAGCAAGGAAAAGTGAAGGTAGTCTTGAGCTAAAATCATTTTGAACTAGAAAATAAAGATGAAACTTAAAGAAAGCAAAAACTCAAGCTCTAGAGGTTCCTTTGAGATGAACACACAGTCATCATCTAGGAGTTCTCATCATTGAGCTATCATGTATCCAAACAAGGCCTCATGGCCGAAACTATGAGGAAGAAAAATAAAGAAAAGTTTCAAAAAGAAATCCAAGAGAAAGCTAGAGAAAAACTCATTTTCACGAAAAACAAGTTTAGAAAACACTCCTACCTAGAGTGGGGATAAAAAGCTTGAACTTTGGAAAGGAAATGAGATGAACAACTCCTCCTTGGGGGTTGATAGTAATTCGGCCAATGGGGGATGAAGAGGTTGGAGATGTATTTTGAGTGAGGTTGTGTTTGAGGTCAAGTGTTTGAGAGGTTTGATGGTGGTTCAAGGTTGTGAGATGGTGTTTGGAGGTTATGAGATGATGATGGAATGAAGAGATGAAGATGAAGAGAAAAGGAAACTCTCTTGAAACTTGAGAGAAAAAGGAAGAACTCAAAGAAAGCTTAGAAAACTTGAAACTTAGCAAATGATCTAAAGTGTTTGCAAGCTCAAGTAAGCAAGGTATTTATAGAAAATGAAAAAAAATGAGAGACCAAATGGAGGAGGGAGAGGCCGTAGCAATTGGGAGGGAAAGGAAGAGAAAATATCTCTTACAACTTGTCAATCAAGCATGGTTTGGAGTATGGAGGTTATGATACAAAGCATGGCTTTAAGTAAGGTGATTTGGAGTGAAATTTCTTTTAAATTTGAAATGAAATATCTCTTCTAGAAGTAAGGAGGGCTGGCTGAATTTGAGCCACACAAAATGAGAGAAAGTCTTCTAAAAGTGGTCATATGAAGCATGGATGAAGGCATAGTGTTTGTATGACAAAGTATGGTTTATGGTGAGGTGGAAGCATATCCTTGGAGTGTCAAAATTTTGCACATGTGATGGAAATAGGGGAGGAGTGGCTTCAGCCAGATTACAGCAAGGAGGGAGGAAAAATCTTCCATGTATTTGTGTGTTAATGATAGGTTTAAGTGTAGATTAGTTTAGGTACAAGGTTAGGAGTCATTAAGCATAAGTTTAGGTACCTAAGAATAAGGTTTAAGAGTTTTATGACAAGGTTAAGGAGTGCTCATACACATTTAGAGAGTTTAAAATTCATTTTATGAGTAAACAAGATAGACAAATTTCCATGATTTAAGGAATTGGAAAGAGAAAACACTATTCAAGATTCCATGACTAGGAATTATGAATTTAAAATGGGATTTCAAGTTGTAATTAAGCATTCTTAGGTTCTAATCAACTTTAATAAATTATTTTGACTCAAGATTAATTATGGAAATTAATTAATCTTCGATTAGAGCCTAATATTGCTTAGGTTTGCTTAATCACACGATTAAGCTTGAAAACACAAAGCTAGAGGCAAAATCGTAATTTTGCACTAATTTTGCCTGGGACCTCCAGGACTAAAACTGAAGTCACAGAATACATAAAAACACCTTTTAAAACCATCTGGAGAAGTTTCGGGTTCATTCGGCACTTGCAAAAGGGTAAAATATCACAGGGATATTTTGATTATTTTGACCCAAAAACTCGAAAAACGAGATTTTTGATCCCGGAAAGGTACACAAGCCAACTAATCCCCTTCCAACATTGAGTTTGCCTTTCGAGTACTGCCTGATCGGCTTTCCTTGAATTCCGGGCCGAAAATGACCTCAGGGGCATTTTGGTCATTTTTACTCTAACAGAAAATCGGGGCGTTACAAAGTTCTTTTGAATTGCATAACACGTTCTTGAATTGGAAATAATTTCATTTTACATGTACAAACATTTTTTATTTTGTATAAAGAGATATGAACTTAATAAAAGTGAAAATTATATCGAGCAAAGAACGTATAGAAGAAACCAAGGCTCATATCTTCAGAAAATAGAACATGACTTCAGAAAGTGTACTTAAAGTGAAGATGTCAAACTGGCTATGAAGTAAGGATGTTCTACAACCTTCAATCATCATCATCGCAACCAAATCCATCTTTTTCATGCTCTGATTGAAGACTAGAAGATTATTTTTTCACCAACCAAGGAACTGATACCATACTTCAGAAAGTTCACTTGACAGTGAAACAATGCATTCTACAGGAAAAGGAGACAAATTTGAAATTCAAATTTAAAGTGAAATCCGGTTATAGACTGTCGTGTCATTTCTTCTGCCAACTTGGTCAACTATCCCAGCTTCTAGAAGAAATAGTTCAAAAACCTCGTTTAAAAAGTAAAAATTAGTTTCTAAAGGTGATATCAGAAACCTCTATTTCACAATGACTTTTGCAATAGCTCTGATGAAAGATGAGCTACTCCTCTAGAGCCCTTTCCAAGACATAAATAGATGATCAACACATGTCACTTGGACAACTGATCATGGGCAACGGTCATAAATGACGACCATCTATAAATAGAAATGATGTGCTTTCAAAAGATAAGTTTTTGACATTGCATAAGTGTTGAAACTTTGAGAAAACTTCTCTTGTCTCCTTGTACTTGTAAAGTTCATTACATCTTGTAATCAGTTTCCTTTTCTGTAAAAATATTTTTTCTATATTCTTAATAGATCATATGTTCTTCTTAGGAAGAATCGTTAGAAAGAAGTAATTCAAGTTTTTCCCAAGTCTGTTATCATACATTTTGCAAAAACTTGATTGTAGGTTAGTTTAAGTTGCAAACCCAAACACCAACCTTTCTATACTCGATCCAGTAGTAATTGATGTGAGTTAAATTGGGGAGGCTAGTCAAAGAGTACTTGCAACGTGACAGTAGAGGTTGTTACTAGTTACGGTGTAGCTTAAAGAGGCCAGTTAAAGACTACCCAGGTTATGATAACAGAGTGTACTTGTTGGTTATTGGTTCAGCTTGGAGAGGCTGGTGAAAGACTACTTGATTTATGATAGTAGAGGTTGCTACTGGTCATAGGTAAGAGATTGGGAAAGCTACTGCAAAGACTATCATGTTTCTTTCTCTGGTTGAGAAAGGTTTTAGTGGAACTCAATGGTGGTTAAGAACTAGATGTAGATTGGTTGAACCAGTATAAAAATATCTATGTTGTATTTTCTTCTCCCATAACTCTTTTATGTTTACTACTTTATGCTTATTATTATTTCATATCCGCTGAAAATCTATATTAATTACGCTTCTGTTACTTGCATGGTAGTTCAGAAAGTTACTTTTTGAAGCACCTAACTCTATTTTTGTTGCACTCCAAGCTTAACGCTTGATAGTAACTTGTTTAAGTTTTTTGGAAGCTAATAAGGAAAGAAAAAGTGAAGCATGATTCAATACCTTTCTCGTGCACTTTTCTACCTACAAGTGGTATCAAAGCTTAGCCTCTAAAGGGTTGAGCATTCTAATAATGACTGCAAAGGACAAAGATCTGAGGGACAAATGACACAAAATACATATATAGCAGAAGGACACTCTATCAACAAACAATCATTCTTTGATGATGGGGATTATGCCTATTGGAGAGATCGCATGGAGTTGTTCATAAAATACACAAGTCTTGACTTGTGCAAAATAATAAAAGAATTTGATTATGTTTCGATGGAAGATGTTCTTGGAACTGAGGATGCACCCTCAACATCAAGGAAGTTCCTAGGAGCAGGTGGACAAAGCAACATAAATCCAGAGTTCAGTTGAACTCTAAAACTAAGTATTTGGTCACGTGTGCATTAAGCAAGACTGAATATGACAAAATCATCGCTTGTGATAGACAAATGAGATATGGGACAAACTACACATATTGCACAAAGGCACTGATCAAGTTAAAGAAACTAAGATCAGTATGGTGGTTTATTAATATGAAATGTTTAAAATGACAAATCATGAGAGTATTGATAAAATGACCACAAGGTGTATGCATATTGTAAACCAACTTAAGGGATTCGATAAAATGTATTCTAACTCTAAAATGGTTAGAAACATTTTGAGAAGTTTCCCTGCCAAATGGCTATCTAAGGTCACAACCATTACTGAAGCTAAAGATCTTCAAACTATTGATCTGGACGCACTCATTGGATCTCTTAAAACCCATGAGGTAGTGCTCTCTGAGATGCATGGTGAATCCATAAGAAAGAGCAAGTTCATGGCCTTAAAATCATCTCACCAAAAGTGTAACGCCCCGATTTTTTGTCTGAGCAAAAATGACCAAAATGTCCTTGAGGTAAACCAACTTAAGGGATTCGGTAAAATGTATTGTAACTCTAAAATGGTTAGAAAAATTTTGAGAAGCTTCCCTGCCAAATGGCTATCTAAGGTCACAACCATTACTGAAGCTAAAGATCTTCAAACTATTGATCTGGACGCACTCATTGGATCTCTTAAAACCCATGAGGTAGTGCTCTCTGAAATACATGGTGAATCCATAAGAAAGAGCAAGTTCATGGCCTTAAAATCATCTCACCAAAAGTGTAACGCCCTGATTTTCTGTCTGAGCAAAAATGACCAAAATGTCCCTGAGGTCATTTTTTGCCCGGAATTCGAGGATAGCCGATCCAGTAGTCCTCGAAGGGTCAATTCAATGTTTGAAGGGGACTAGATGGCTTTTTGATGGTTTCGGGTATAAAACCCGATTTGAGCTTTTGGGTCAAAATGACCAAAATACCCTTGCAGCGTTTTCATGCGGGTATGAGTGCCGAAAGAACCCGAAACTTCTCCAGATAGTTTTAAATGATATTTTTATGTATTTCATGACATCTATTTAAGTCTTGGTGTTCCCGGGCAATTTTTTAGCAAAATTACGATTTTGCCCCTAGCATAGTGTTTTTGAGCTTAATGATGTAATTAAGCAAACTTAAGCAATATTAGGCTCTAATAGAAGATTAATTAATTTCCATAATTAATCTAGAGTCAAAATGATTTATTAAAGTTAATTAGAACCTAAAATAGCTTAGATTAAACCAAAACCTCTTTCTAAATTCAAGATTCCTAGTCATGGAATCTTGAATAGTATTTTCTCTCTCCAATTCCTTAAATTAAGGATTTGTGTCTATATTTATTTATGCATAAAATGAGTTTAAATCCTCCTAATAATGTATGAACACTCCCTAATCATGTCTTGAGATTCCTAATTACTTTCTTAGTTACCTAAACACTTGCTTAGCAATTCTTAATCATAAACCTAATCTAAGATACACCTAATTACATATCTAAACCACAATTAAACAAAAGAAATCTCTCATCCCTCCCTCCTAAACCACACGGCCATTCCTCCCCCATTTTCCACATGTTGAATTTGTTTGCACACAATGGCCATGCTTCACTATACTTTGAGCCATGCTTGAAGCCTTACCTTAAGCCATACCCACCATACTTCAAACCATGCCTCACCATGCCTCAAAAATCAAAACATCTCACTTCATGTTCCATGAGGAACCGTCAGCCACTCCTCCTCCATTCACTCCTAATTGTTTTGATTTTCTATAAATAGCTTGCTTGGATGCACTTGAATCATTTTGGTTCATTTGGTAAGCTTTGAGTTTTCAAGAGCAACTTGAGTTCTTTCCTTTTTCTCTCAAAAAGTTCTAAGAGTTTTTCTTCATCTTCTTCATCCCGCCTCCTTGAGCCACCATATCATCACCTCAAAACACCACCCCCACCATCTTGAATCATCATCTAAACACCTAAGCTCTCATCCTCAAACACAAACTCACACAAAAACACATTCCTTTCCTTTTCTCCCCACCAAGGCTAAATCATCATCATCATCTTGAGAGGAACTTTTCTTCTCATTCTCATCTCAAAGACCAAGTTTTCATCTTCAATACTTGGTAGGGAGTTGTTCTAAATATTTCTTTTACTCAAAATATGTTTTGTTCTTAAGAGAAAATGATGTTTCTATGAGCTTCTCTTGGTTTTCATTTTTGGTTCCTTCTTATATCCTTTTCTTGATTTCAGCCCTCAAGGCCTTGTTTACTTCTCATGATAGCTTGATGGTGAGTGTCTCTAGATGATGACTTTGTGCATATCTCAATGAGACCTCTAAAGCTTGAGTTTTTCTTTCTTTCTTTCTTTAAGTCTTACTTATGTTACTTAGCTCACTAATGATCTCAACTTAAGAAAATAATTATAAGGATTTCAATAAGCCCAAGGCCTACCCTTGTCAACCTTAAAGTTGGCCAGCATATTCTAGAGTTTTACTGTAGATAGGGGTTTTGGGTACATAATAAAGAATATGGTGTATTTTCATTTTTCTTGTAGCTTCGGTTTCTTTTCTTTCCTTTCCTTTGAAGTGTTTTTTTTTTTTTGCATCTATTTCCTCAAGCTTGATGATGATGTTCAAAGAATCATGAGGTTTCTTTGTAACCTTGGTACTTAGAACTCTAGAGCTTGCTTTATGATGATGAGATTATAATTGGGATTGTGATATTGATTCTTTAAAGTCTTGTATGAGCTCTAATGACATATAAAATGGACTAGCATTCATTTTTACTTTTATGCCTTGCATAGCATATTTATTTTCCTATGCCATCACTAAACTCTCAAAGATAAAGAAATGAACTTGCATTATCATGTTTAAATTTAAGCTTTGCATTTCATGTTTACTTTTCAAGGCATCACCTAATGTTAAGATAAGAATGAGTTGCATCTTATATTTATTTTGAGCCCTCACTTTACTTTCTAATAAAAATAAAATGAAATGCATAGCATGTTTATATTCTTATTATCACTTAAAATATTAGGGCTCAAAGACTTGTCCCTTGGTATCACAAGTAAAGACTTGGAAATGGAAGATGTTTTTAGAAATGCATTCGGCCTTGTGATGATGATGAGCTTGGTTTGAGATTCATCTAGTCACAAGTGCCAAAACCTATGTTTTGTAATTTTCCCAAGCTTAGATGATCTCAAGGAATAACATAAGCACAATTTTATGATTTTAATCCCTCTTGAGATTGTTTTGAAATAGCTACTGCCCTCATTGGTTTTATGATGGTTTTAATGAAATAAAATGTTTTCTATTGAGTTTTAGAAGTTCTAAAAAGGTTGCAAGAGAAACTAGCAAGTCTATGTATGTTAGAAATGAAATTCTATGCATTATATGATGATGTTATTCACGGTTCTGTTTTAATGGTTTGCTTACTGTATGATGATGATTTTATGATATTAGAATGTGTATATTCATGTAAAATTGATGTTAGAATTAATTTGAGAAAACTAAGATAAGTTAGTAACTAGAAAAGAGTTTAAAAAGAGATTTCTAGAACCCTTAGAAATGGAAATTCTGGATTCTGTTCCAGCAAGCATAATATTAGTAATAATAGTTTATAATTAGTGTAAATGTGTAGGATCTACTCATAATTGGTTTAGGAATTGATCATGATACTTTAGGAGAAAATCAAACTTAGAAAGGGTCAGTGTTGTCACTCCTAGGTACCCATAATTGTACAAGTATAGTTTCTACACTAATGGATTTTAGAATAGGTTATGATCATGTTAATTAGTGAGAATAATTAGTTTTGAACCTTTAGGTGCATAAGAGATTAAGATCGGATGAATAGAGAACTTAGATTTCAAGTTTAAGACCTTAAGGGTCAAAACATAAGACACTATAAGTTCTGTGATGCAATGATTTGATTAATTCAAACATGTTGTGATGATGCATGTGCTATGATAAGAGTGTTGATGTGAATTCAAGTTTACCATGATTATAGAGTTTGAGTATGAAAGCGTATGCATCATAAGTTTTGTGGCATAAAGGAAATTTGAAGGAAATTCGACATACAACAGTTATGTTGCCGAATTTCCATCAAATTGAGGACTTGAGAATGTTTTTGAAAATCATTATGAGATAAAATCCTAGGTGACACCGGTTTGGCCGAGCACCCCCAGGAGATAAGTTTTTATGTGACAAAGCACTAAGACGTACTTCTTCCGCTCTGGTGGGGAGGAGGCAAATTCGTGAGGGTATGAGTGGATGCAGCTTACAAAAGCGGACAATTCGCTATGCACTAGATGCCAGTAGAATGTTTCAAAGAAGGAAATATTCCAATGGACTCCCTGAATTAAAGGTTATGATAGGTGATCCTTAAGTCCCCTAACCCGTACTCTGGAAGTTAGGAATTTTATGCTTACGCTTATCATATGATAAGTAAGAACTAGTGACGACTAGTTAAGGTATGAGCTCATGACCTAGATGATGTTTTAGGGTGGCCCCATGATGCTAGAATATGAAGTTCCTAAAGTCACAAGATTGACAAAAGAGAAAGAATTCACTTGAAAGTTTATATGCCACTTATGTGTTTTCTTGATGTTGTGTTTATTGAATTGCTTACATAAAGTATTGACATGCATTCATACTTTTACTATGTTGCATTCATAACATTAAGATGTATTCTAAAAGGGACAAAACTTGGATAATTATGTTTATAAACCTAATAACAAACTTTATATGCATGCTCACCTTTTATAATAAACCCAAGGTTCCTGAGGATGTTGACAATTTAACCCTAGATAGGAGATACCCTACTGAGATTCTTTAGCAAGATTCTCACTCCTTTTCTTTCTCTCTCTTTTTCTCTCCTGTCACATATTTAGATCATGGCGATGTTCGTGATGTTTATCGACACTCCCATATAGGAGGTGCACTTTGATCCAGAGCACGGATCGTATCATTTTGTGGGATGATGCACTGTTCGAGTCTTCATGTATATAGGACGTCTCTTCACGAACCCTGTACATAGCTACCATTTCTCCCTGACGTCTCTCTATGATGACGACATGGCCTTCGAGCGCGCCCAGATACACAATGAGCGGGTTATGCATACCTACATGTCTGCATCAGCTGTCCGTGACTTGCCAGATTATGTAACTTGCTCGCAGTATTTGGAGGACGACCCCTCGGAGGATCCACAAACTCATATGTATAGTGAGAGCTCGGCCCTCACTCCTCGGTTCGTACGAGGGGGAAGTGAGGAGACGGTGACGCAGCCGAGGTTAGTGAGGAGAGCCGAGATGCGCCCCCGTCGTGGAGCACAAGTGCAGCCGCCCCACGTCTATTCCCCTTTCCGCTTGTTTATGTCTGTGGAGCTTGAGCAATTACCTGGTTACATACCCCCGCTGCCTGAGGATCGTCTCTGCCAGTAGTAGAGTCTCTTGGGGAGAGCTAGTGCACACACCACATAGTTTAGGATAAACCTTATTTTGTTATGAGGTTATCCACCTTAGGTGCACTAGGGTAGGGGTGTTTTTACTTGCACTTTCCTTGTACTTTTCTATTTCCCTTGTATTTGCTTCGAGTTGTATTTCTGTTCTATTGTATCAACTAAGTCCCACCCCTAGGTGGGCATATTATGAGATTAATGAAGTATTATCTTTGATGTGCTATGGTTTACTATTGTGAAGTTATTTGTTTTATACTTGAGTTATGCTTTATCATCGATGCTTGTTCAAGTTCCACGTAGCTCTCACTTTGCTTTCATATTTCAAAAAAAAAAAATTATCCATATTTTTCGCTAAGTATTTTTAAGAAAGATTTTAAAGAATGAGACTAAGAAGTAATAACCTAATGATTAACCTAAATATGTTCTAGGAGTATTGGGTAAAAATTAGGATGTTACAAAAAGAAAAATAAAGTTAAAGCAACAAAAGTTGTTGACACCTTTGATGAAGAGGAGGAATTTGATGATGAGACAGATGAAGAAGATGGAGAGGCAAGACAAAGAGAAAAAGAGACATCAACCTGACAAACGACAGAAAAGGAAAGGTAAAGCTTGAAAGCATTACTTGCTACAACTGTGGAGAGAAAAGACACTTTAAACCTGAATGTCCTAAGCTCAAAGGTCAATAGAAGAACATCTCCAAGAAGAAAGACATGATGGCTACCTCGAGCAACTCAAAAGAAGAGAAAAAAGGATTAAAAAGCCAAGAGATAGAAGATGTTTCCAACCTATGCTTCATAGCTGGCTATACTTCAGAAGGTGAACCTAAGGTAAACAACTCTGACCTTGATTTTTCTTATGATGAATTATTATCTCTATATGAAGAGTTGATTGAAAATTCTCAAACACTTTTCTCTTACTATTTCAACTTGAAAAAGAATAATAAAAAGGTTATTTTAGAACTTAAAATGGCCAAGGCAAAAGCTGAGAGTCTAATGTTTGAAAAAGAGGAATTAAAAGGAGAAAATAAAGTTTTAAATATGATGTTCAATACCCTAAAGTCTAAAGTCTTCGATAAAAATGAGACCACTCAGAAAGTCATTTTTGAGCTAGAAAGAACTTCAAAACTTCTCAAATCTAACCTTGAAAGAATGGTAAACGGTTCAATGAATCTTAAACTAATGCTTGGTTGTCAGAGGCCTTATTTCCAAAAGATTGGGTTAGCATATGAAAAGGAAATAGATGAGAAAGGAAAGACAACTCAACATAAGAAACTAAAGAATAAAGTTTTTTGTATTTTCTATCATAAGACACCTACCTGATAGGTGCTTCATAAGAAAGAAGTTTATCAAAAAGGTTGGGAAACCTCCTCCTCGAAAGACTAACCTCAAAGGATGAAAAAAAGTCTGGGTGCCTAAATTAAAAACTATGTTTGTTGCAGGTGTGCCTGAGAGCATACGTGGAACCTGACAACATGTGGTACATGGACAGTGGCTATTCTAGACACATATTTTAATCTAGAAGATGGTTCAAAAACCTGCAGTCGAAGAATTCTAAAATGTTGGTAAGGATGATTCTCACCAAATTTTTTATGTGTTGTTTTTTAATGGACTAGCTCGTAATCTGTTAAGCATAAGTCAATTTTTCGATCAATGCTTTAATGCTTTATTTAATGCTCATGTATGCAAGATAGTAAATCCCACTTTGGGACGAGTCATCTTGTCTGGTAAGAAGCATGATAACACTTATGTGTTATTCTTGAATGACCTAGGAGATCAAGACATAAAATATCTCGCATCCTTAACAGATGATAAGTGGTTGTGGCATAAAAAGCTTGGACATGCTCATATGAAGCTTATCTTTGAGCTTTCACAAAAAAAGCTTGTTAGAGGCCTACCAAAGATTAGATTTGATAAGGATTCAACCTATGATTTCTGTGAGAAAGGCAAGCAAAACAAAGCTTCTTTACATAACAAAAATGTAGTTTCAACACTAAACTACTTGAGCTTATACCCTTGGATCTCTTTGGGCCAACCAAGACTACAAGTCTTGCTAGGAAGAGATATTATCTTGTCATAATGGATGATTACTCTAAAGTCACGTGGGTTATTTTCCTAGCTTTTAAGGATGAGGTGGTCGAAAAATTTAAAGTTTGTAAAATGATTTTGTAATGAAAAATATTCTCAAATCACCTCTATCAGATCTAATCATGGAATAGAATTTGAAAATCATGTTTTTGAAGAGTTTTGTAAAAAACATGGCATCCTTCATGAGTTTTCTACACCTAAAACTCCCCAACAAAATGGAGTTCCTCAAAGGAAAAACAAAAGCTTGTAGGAGATATCCAGAACAATGCTTTTAGAAAATGTTCTATCAAAAGGTTTTTGGGCAGAAGCCGTAAACACCTCTTGCTATATTCAAAACAAAATCTTTCTAATGCCAATCCTTGAGAATACTACATATGAGATTTGGAAGGGAAGAAAACCCAATATATCATATTTTCATATCTTTGGCTCATCATGTTTTATTCCTAACACCAAGGATAATTCTCACAAAGACTGTCAAATTTTTGAAATTCTCACTAATAAAGATCAAATTAATTTTTAAATAATTTTTGGGGTGTTACATTACCACCCACCTTAGAAATAAAATTTGCTATGGTAACAAATTTTCAAAGAAAAATAAATCATTTACTATGGTAACAAAATTAGCAAAATTCACAGTTTTTGTTCTAACAATTTAAGCAGCACAAGCATAGTTTTGGTTCTTGATTTTTTTAAAGTGGTAAAAGTATTTAAAATGACCCAATAGAAATCATGGAGTTGCCTGAGGATGTTAGCTTCAACATATAATTTTTCTAGCTCATTAAAATACCTACAAAGGCATCAGAAAAATCGTGAAATATCCCTGCTTATGATAAAATCAAAATTTCTAGCAAGATAGTCCAAAGCTCCTTTCGACAAAATGATCTTCCCACAACACCAATACACTCCACTAATGCAAACACATTTATATCTAGGTGTAATCATACATTAGTCCTAGAAAATATAAATTTGCAATCAAGAAAAATATGCAAAAAAAAAAAGAATTACACAACAAGGTACAAAGAACCTTACTTTGGTTGTTTTAGGGATCTTCGCTTCAAGAATGATCCAAGAATGATCTTTCTCACTTCAGGGCCTTGTTTTTTATTAGTGGAACAAGTTTAGTGAAGGAAGTTTATGGTTTTACCAACTTTGGGCAAGTGTTTTGGTGATTTGAAATTAAAACTTGAGATTATGGAGAAGATAATAATGGTGGTTGTTTGCTCTTGGTCTTGGCCAAATATAGGTACCTCAAGTTTATCTTATATTAGGTAGAAAACATTATTTAATAGAAATGCTTAATTCTTTCAAAAAGAAAGTAAGATGGATGGCTAGGATTTGATCTTGTTAATCAAGATTAAATCTTAGCCATCCACTTGGCTTAAATGGATATATATTATCCATATCATTGAGATCAAGCCATCTTTTGTTGTAAGAATCGCACATTGAAATTTTACCGAACGGGTGAAATACTGTACCCGGATAACCAAACATTACTTGAGAATTAATTCCATGTATAAAATCTTCATTTCTAACAATTTCTAACCTTAATCTTATAATTTCTCAGGTTCGGGCATCTATGGGCCTGAATCCTAAGGTCTCGGCTGTTCCGACGAGCTTGCGGGGCTGCAAATCACTATTCATATTTTTTTTAACACATCCATTAGATTGTCCCTATCATTACTAAGACTGTCAAATTTTTGAAATTCTCACTAATAAAGCTCAAATTAATTTTTAAATAATTTTTGGGGTATTACATTATCACCCACCTTAGAAAGAATTTTGCCTCAAAATTCATTTTGAAAACTAGATTTTAAAAAACATACTTTTCACAAATCGACAAGCAATTCACACAATTCAATCAAATCCTAAACGTTCCTAACCCGGATCGAATTGTTAGGCGGTGATGTCCTCTCAGCCCTTAGTACTCTTATGTGGTGGCTTCTCATATAGTATTATAAATAAATAAACATATATATATATATATATATATATATATAGACTCTCCCTCATTATACGTCCTGCTTTCCACAACGATAGCATACATTTTGCCTAGCCAAGTAAGCTCTACCCCCATGGTTATCCCCATATTTTGGACAATCTTGTCTTGTGGTTGACCATTGTTGTTGTTTATTCTCATGCAAATTGGGCTGAAACGGCTTCCTTTGGGGTGGGGTGGGGCCTCCTCAAAATCTTGGTCTTCAGGTGCCAGTCTCTTATTAGAGTTGTTCTTAGTATATTGGATGATTGCTAGCTTCTTGTTGGAGTCCTCTGTATGCCTACACTTGTTTACCAAAGTCGCATGATCCCTAATTTCCAAATGACTCACGGCTATCTCAATATCCTCACATAACTCTGCTTTGTACTTCATGCACTTCCAAACTTTATCAGGATTATGCTAATAGATAGTAAAAAACTGCTAATAGATTGTCAAAAACTTGTAGAGCTCCTCAAACTTTGCTGTGTACTACACTATACTCATGGACCCTTGCTTAAGTTCCATGAACTCCAACTCCTTTGCGTTCCTTACAAAAATAGGAACATACTTGTGATAAAAAGCCTCTTTAAAAACTCCCAAGCGACTTAGATGTGAGAAGTTTGAATAACCCCTTGGTGCCAACCCACCAAAACTTTGTATCCGCATCTAGCATGTAGGTAGCAAAGGCCACCTTTTGGGTTTTCTTACAGGGAAAAACTGAGAAAATCTTTTCCATAGCTTTAATCCATCCTTCTACTTTGTTTGGATTGAAAGCTCTTTGAAACGGTGGCGGGTTTGCTTTTCTAAACTCAGCAAACTTTTGATTCTCCATATTCACCTCATTTTCCTTAAGGAGTCCTGTCGGGTTCTGTTCGTCATTACGGCCTAGTCTTTCCATCATTTGGTTGGCCATTGCAGCTTGGTCTCTCATAGTGGCAATCATCTCACATACAACACTTATCATATCCTCTGGCTCAACATTCCCATTCCTATTACGCCTACGGTCTGCCATTAGTTCCTAAACATACGAAACAATAAATATTGAGTTGATCAGGCTCATCACTATAGTAAGTATGATAGCAACCAACTACAGCACCACGAGACTGTCATGCATATCTAAGCTCTATAGCCTATCATATAGATCAGATTCAAGGCATGACTTATCTATACTTTGGAAGCATAGTCAGTCCATTCCTTAATGTCCTACAAGGATGGACTGCTTTAATACCATAACGTAACACCTTCTCAAGGACAACATCATCCTTAAGTTATGATATTATACTTAAGAGTTGTTATTTATAAATTAGTGGACCTTTCTTAATTATCCATAGCAAGATCAATCAATTCGTGAAGTAACTAATTCATGATTTTATTAAAATATATAACAAAGAGACAACACATTTATTGAATACAAGATCAAGTATAAAAGGAAGCTATTCTATGATGAGCTTTAATATACATCTGTTCTCATTTATAATTACATACATATATATGTACGTACAACCAATATAAGCCTCAAGTACTAAACTACGGCGAATCCAATTTCTTTTGTGAAGTAGCTCCATAGTTCATTGGATCAATCTGGAGACAACACGAAAAGACAAATACATAGATATGAGAATTATAAAATTCTCAGTAGGGCTTTCCTCCAAATACATAATAATAAATGGCATCGTCATCATTCCAGGAACTTTGATTTATTAGAAAAGTGTGAGCGTGCAACATATATGAAAGGTTCATTTTAAAATTCAAAAACCACTCTTTTGAAGTAGGTTTCTTTTATTATTCAATCACTTAATATACAAATGTTATACTATTCAACATCATAATAATTCATTTTCATCTGTATGTGCCCTCGAAACATTGAAGGGGAACTCATATATATCATCCCTATCTTTTCGTGCCCTTAATAGAATAAAAGAGATTTTTCCATGCCCTTAACATATAAAGGGGATTTAATTCTTCACTTAGCACATACATCATTCTCAAGCTCACATATACTAGCATTCACATTACTATATACATTAGCATAAATTTCTGAATTTCATAATGCTTCAAACACATATATCATTCATTTATCACCTTTCTTTTTACCAATGCATGCTCCAAGTACATATAAAATATTCATTCCTCATAAGTCAATCTTTATATCATATAGCATGCATTTATACTCATCATAATTGAATCAAAAGTCATTACAGTAGCAATTCAAGAATTGGGTTCATTTCCAGCATATTGGCAAGTTCTTTACTTAAGCAACATAATTTTATTTGCATATCAAAAATCAAATCCAAAGGCTATAAAAATTCTCCATGATAGCACAATATGTTCCCAAAATTCTGTACAAATTTCAAAGCAAGAATAATTATCTAACTATATTAATAAAATTCTAAAATTTGGTGGTCAGAGACCACCTAATCTCAGCTCAAAGATAGAATTCCATAATTTCTAACCCTAGAAAATGATTGATTAAATTCAGAATAAAAATCATGGTTCAACCTTAAGATGTTTCAAATGCCTTATAAAAATTTCAAAGGAAAAATCAATCATTTACTATGGTAATAAAATTAACAAAATTTGCACCTTCTGTTTTAACAATTTAGGTAGCAGAAGCATAGTATTGGTTCTTGATTTTTTTTGCAGGAGTAAAAGGGTTTAAAATGACCCAATAAAAATATGAATTTGCCTTTTCAACATATAATTTTTATATCTCATTAAAATATCTACAAATGTATTAGAAACATCATGCAACATCCCTAAACTGAAATTTCCAGCAAGATAGTCCTAAACTTCTTTTGATAAAAATGATTTTCCTGCAACACCAATACACTCCAGTGCAAATACATTTATATCAAGGTGTAATCATTCATTAGAACTAGAAAATATCAATTTTCAATCAAGAAAAATATGAAAGAAAAAGGATTGCACAACAAGGAATAAAGAACCCTACTTTGATGGCTTTACGGATCTTAGTTCCACGGATGATCCAAGAACGATCTTTCTTACTTCAAGCCCTTCACAATGACATCAGACCCTCCCTTAGGCAATAGGATATGAGGTATTAAGGTGAGAAATAATGGGGAATTGAAATTTCAATCGGTTAGATTGGTAGATCTCGATGAGTGGAACAAATTTAGTGAAGGAAGTTTATGGCTTTACCAACCTTAGGCAAGTGTTTTGGGGATTTGAAATTAAAACTTGAGCTTATGGAAAATATAACAATGGTGGCTTGGTCTTGGCCAAGCATAAAGAGAAGAACTTAATCAGTTTGGTAGGTCAAGTTTATCTTATATTAGGTGGAAAACATTATTTAACTTAATTCCTTTAAAAAGAAAGTAAGATGGATGGCTAGGACTTGATCTTGTTAATTAAGATTGAATCTTAGCCATCTACTTAGCTAAAATGGATATATAGTATCCATATCTTAGAGATCAAGTCATCTTTCAATGTAAGAATCACATACTCAAATTTTACTGAACGGGTGAATTACCATAATTGGGCAATCAAACATTTCCTGAAAAATTAATTCCATGTATAAAATCTTCATTTGTAACCATTTCTAACTTTAATCTTATAATTTCTCAGAATCGGGCATCTCCAGGCTCGTGGGGCCTGAAAAATCATTATTCATATATTTTTTTAACAAATCCATTGGATTGTCCTTATTGCTAAGACTATCAATTTTTTTAAATTCTCACTAATAATGCTCAAATTAATTTTTAAATAATTTTTGGAGTGTTACATTAACTTGCAACGCTCGGGACTGACAAAGGCAGGGAATGATTGTCGACACAAGAAGGCACTGACAAGGAATAACTCATGGTAGGTTTCTAAGTGAAGGGGTACATGAATGAACTAATTAAACACCAGAATGAGAGGATCCTGAGACTGTGTAGGTATGGACTACATAGTTAATTATGACTTATACGAATTGATTGGTACTACCTACACCAACAAGATACATCTTCTTTTTTTTTATAGCTTATCACTAAAGAACTCCATGGTTAAGCATGCTTAACTTGGAGAAATTTTGGGAAGGGTCACCTCCTAGGAAGTCTTACCAGAAAGCGTGTAATTGAAGACAAAGTATGCTAAAAAGACCTATGTTGGTTATTAACGGATAGTCGTCAATCTATAAAGCAGTATGGAATATTACAAATGGTATTAGAGTAGCACTTCTCCCAGTTCGGTGTGGTCCTAGGATGAACCAAGTAGAAGCTGGTGGGCACATAATGTTCGGCGCTGACAAGGGTGGGGAGTGATTGTCGGTGCAAGAAAGCACGAACAAGAAATGGCTCATGGCAAACTTCTAAGTGGAGGGGTATATGAATGAATTGATTAAACACCAGAATGAGAAGGATCCTGAGACTGTGTAAGTATGAGACTATACAGTTAATGATGACTTATATGAATTGATTGGCACTACATATAACAACAAGATGCATCTTTTTTTCGGTAACCGATCACTAAAGAACTTTACAGTTAAGAATGTTTGACTTGGAGAAATTTTGGTATGGGTGACCTGCTAGAAAGTTTTCTTAGGAAGCATGTGAGTGAGAACAATGCATGTTGAAAAGACCTGTGTTGGTTTATGGGAACAGTCGTCAATCCATAAAGCAGCATAAGATGCTACATCGAGTCTTATGCTCTTATATACATGTATGTATGTGTGTGTATGTGTATATATCCTTGTGTGTACTGATATGTAAGCCAAGTTACATGTCTTTAAAAAGTTTTTCTCAAAAATATATGCTCTGACATGCCATATATGAAGTTTCTTTTCTCTTTTTCACAAGCTCAAAAATTGTTGCTATAATATATCTAGGATAAGTCCCTGTTGAGCTTCAGAAACCCTATATCACATAGGCTGATATATTTAAAGAAAGCTTTCTATGAGCATCAGAAACTTTACATGTGTGCAAAGATCGTACATCAATTTTGATACAAAAAATTGCATCAAATTTCAAAAATAAGTTTGGATAAAGATGTGTTGAATAAGAAATCTAATCAAGAGTAAACATCATATGTATTACTCCCCTTATTCAAAGGAGTGTAATTTTCAAAAAGCTCACAATGACTACAAATCAAGTTGTAAGCTTAAACGCGCACATCCTTTCTTTCTCTTTTTTTTTTTCCTACTATGATACCTTTCAAAAAGCACTATGAGTAAATTTAGAAATCTTAAAAAGCAATAAAAACAACTATGATTTAAGTCACTTAAGACAATAAAATGTTTTATCCATAATGCCTTAAGAAAAAGACTCTCTAAAAATCATTGTATGATGTGTTGAAAGAAAAAATGCTTTATCTATGATCTATATCATGTTTTCTTTTTCTTTCAAAATACTCTTCAAAAGATTTTCTTCAAATTGATTTGTTATCATAGAAAAAAAAAGGGAGATTGTTAGCTCCAAAACTTTTCAAAAAGTGTTAATGCAATATATTTTGAGTGATGACATGACAAATTTAAAGAAAATTTTGAAAAATGACTAATGTTTTTGTAACACCCTAATTTTTAACCTAATATTCTAGAATATATTAGGCTAATCATTAGGTTATTATTTCTTAGTCTCAACTTTTTAATAAAATACTTAGCGGAAATTACGGGTAAATTTTTCTTTTTGAAAACATAAACAAAGTGAGAGCCATGAACTTAACTAGTCGAACGACAGAAACATAAAGCACGCATAACAATTATCAGAGATCACAAAGTAAAGCATATAACCAAGGGAGCATTCCATTAATAACATAATTTAAGTACATAAGTTGTCATACCCTCATGGAGATGGGCAGAGCTTGTAATACAACAGAAAAGAAAATACAACAGAAAATGTAAAGTACATGGTTCAACATGAAGATAGAAAAACCCAAAATACTACCCTCCTACTAGACTACGAGTACAAACTACAACCCCTCCCAAAAGGTACTACCGAAGGGAAGATCTCCATAAAAAGCTCGGGTACTCGCAAAGCTCTCCATCAGGAACTAGTGACGACGGGGATCCTCGGGCGATGGAGGCAGATAACCGGGGAAACGCTCTATCTCCTCCTGTGTGGGCCAATGGAGCGTGAAGGGGACCCGTGGCGGCTGAACGTGAGCTCCTCAACGTGGATGCATCTCGGCTCTCCTTGCCAAGCATGGCTGCATCATAGTCTCCTCACTCCCCTCACGCCGGAACTGGGGAAAGGGAGCAGAGCCCTCCAAAGGGACATACGTCGGTGAATCCTCGGATGGATCAGTCTCGGACCTCCTCGAATGAGGCACGTACTCCGGGTAGTCGTGGATAGCCGAGGCAGAAGTACGGGTACGGCGTAGCTGCTCGTCACGCAGGCGAGTACGCTCGAAGATCATGTCATCACCACCAAAAGGTGCAGTAGGAGTGAACTGGTAGCTCAAAACCGGGTAAGCGAAAGGTCATCCCATGTACACAAAAACACAGACGGCACAACGACCCTCGAAATGATATGAACGGTGGTCCGGGTCATAGTGCACCTCCCAAACAGGCGTGTTAATGAAAAGCACGAACGTCGCCATCGGTCTATGAAGATGTGACGGAAGAAAAAAGAGAGAGGAGTGAGAATTCTTGCTAAAGAATCTCAGTAGGAGTCTCCTATCCTAGGGTTACATCGTACACATCCTCAGGAACCTTGGGTTTAATTACAAAATAGTGATCATGCATATAAGGTTCAATTTAGGGTTTTCCAAACTAATTATCCAAGGTCCATTCTTTTTAGCATGCATCTTGATGTTATGAATGCAACATGTTATACCATGGATACATGTCAATACTTGAGCACATAAATAGCAAATCAAAGTACACAAACATAAATCATGTGGCATAAGGGCATATAACTTTCTAATGGGATTCATTCCTTAACCTTGTGACATCAATCATGGTACTCTAGCATATAAGCCACCCTAAAAATAACTAGGTTATGAGCTCATACCTCAGCTAGTCATCACTAGCTCTTGCTTATTATCTGAATAAGCGAAACATAAATAATAATCCTGACTCGTAAGTACGGTTAGGGGCAAGGATCATCTCTCTCTGGGATTACCCTCTTTGAAACGCTTTGCGGGCACTAGGCCACAACAATTTGTCCGCTTTGGTAGGCTGTATCTACTCATACCCTCACGGATTTGTCTCCTCTGGGGGTGCTCGGCCGAACCGGTGTCACCCAGATGAGCGCATCTCAGTGCTTTGTTACATAAAGATCTCCTGGGGGTGCTCGGCCGAACCGGTGTCACCCAGGGTTTTCAACTCATATGGTACTCATAAAACAATTCTTTCAACCCTTTAAGGTTTGACGGAAATTCGGCAGCATAACAGCTATTAAACCGAATTTCCTTCAAACTGCCACAAGCTAATCCACACATCATGTTCTCATGAAATCTCATGCTATGATAAACTTTAACATTTCATCAATCATTTTCTCATGCATCAAGCACATCTTATCATATCATTGCATCATATAACACATCAGAGCATTAATGACTTTTTATTGTCTTATGCATTGACCCTTAAGGTCCTCAACTCACATTCTAAGTTATAAATCATCAAACCTAAGCTCTCGGGAACTTATAAGGTCTTAACTAAGTATTTCTCACCTCACACTATGGTCAAAAACATCTCTAAACCTCAAGAATGCAGAATTCATATTCCTAACTTTACGGGTACCTAGGAGTCACAACAATGACCCTTTCTAAGTCCGGTTTGCTCCCAAGGCATCAAGATCAAGTCCTAAATCATTTATGAGGCATTCCTACACATTTAAACTAATTTAAATCCATGATTAGCATTACTAAACCTTGCTGGAAAAAATCCATAAAATTCAAACATTAAAGGATCTAGAACTCTCAAATTAATTCTTTTCTAGTCTCTAAGTTCTCTTATTTTTCACATATGAGCTTTACCATTAATTATACTCAAACTCAAGCATATTATCATCGTTAACACAGCTCATACAGTGGCAAATAATGGCAAGGCAGAACAGAAACAAACATTCTCCATAAAGGCATAAAACACAATTTCTAAAGCACATAAAATACTTGTTTCTCTTGGAACCTTTTTAAAACTTTCAAAACTCAGTTATAAACATTTTTAACATCTAAAATCATAAGAATATTTAAGAGGGCAGTGACTAAATCAACTTTGTCTCAAGAGGTCCTAAATTCATAAAACTTAGTTCTACATATTCCTTGTACTCATAAAAGCTTAGAAAAAGTATGAAACATAGTTTTCAATACTTAGAAACATCAAAACCTCTTAGGGCCGAAATATGAACCAAGGGAATAAATATTTTTAGACCTTTGTTTGAGACAACAATGGGCAAGTCTTTGAGCTCTAGGTTCATTTAAGTGATGACATAAAAGTAAACATGCTCATGCACTTATTTTAGGTTCCATTAGAAAGTAAAGTGATAGCACAAAGTAAATATGAATGCAACTCATTATTATCTTGGTATTAAGTGAGAACTTGAAATATAAACATGATAATGCAAGGTTTACTTATTATCTTGATATTTAGTGATAGCAAGGAAGTAAACATGATATGCAAAGCATAAAGCAAACATGATGCAAGGTTCATTTTATGGTTGACTAGAGCTCATTCAAGACTTTAACAAGATAATAACCCAATACAATATCTCAAAGATCAAAATACCAAAACCAAAAGTCTTACAAAAGAAAAAGAAAGTGAAACTAAGTCAAGTTCTTTATTAAATACCCAAAACCCCTATCTAGAGAAAAATCTCTAGAACGTGCCAGCCAACTTTAAGGTTGACAAGGGTAGGCTTGGGCTTTTAGAAATCCTTAGATTAATTTTCTTAAGTTGAAAAACCATGTGAGCTAGATATCATATAGATAAAGTTATAAGAAAAGGAAAACTCAACCTTTATAGGTTTCTTTGAGATGAACACAAGGTCATCATCTAGAAACTCCCATCATCAAGCTATCATGCTCATAATCAAGGCCTTATGGCAGAAATGAAAGGAAAACAAAGAACCAAGGAAAAGTTTCAAAAGAAATCCAAGAGAAAGCTAGAGAAACTCATTTTTCAAGAAACAAAGTTTAGAAAAACACTCCTACCTAGAGTGAAGACACAAAGCTTGAACTTTTGAAAAGAAAAACAAGATGATGAGCTCCTCCAAGAGGCAAGATAGCTTCGGCCAAGGGAGGATGAGAAAGTTGGAGTTGTGTTTCAAGTGAGGTTGTGTTTGAGGTGTGGTGTTTGAGAGGTTTGATGATGTTTCAAGGCTATGGGGTGGTGTTTCAAGGTTGAGAGATGATAATGAGATGAAGAGAGGATGAAGGTGAAGATGAAAAGAAAGGAATAACTCTCTTGGAATTTTGAGAGAAAAGAAAAGAACTAGCAAGACAACTCTAGAATTCTAAACTTAGCAAATGCTTCCAAGTGCAACTAAACTATCACAAACATCCTATTTATAGAAAAACAAAGCCATGGGGCTCCCCAAGGGGAGATGTGGCCGTGGCTTTTGAGGGGAAAAAGGGAGAGTAAAATATCTCTTACACAAGGTCATTCAAGCATGGTTTGAAGTATGGAAGCTATGCTACAAAGTATGGCTTGATGTGAGTTAATTTCCTATCAATTTTTGATGAAATTAGGCTTCTAGAAACTTGACATGGCTGGAACTTTTCCAGCCACAAATAAATGGGAAAAATGGGTTGTTTTAATTATTTATTCATATGGAAATTCAAGCTTGATTGAAAGTTATGACAAGGTATAGTGTATGTGACTTGAGGGATGGCCTTGGAGTGTTGAAAAATTGAACATGTGATGCATATGGGATAAGGGAGTGCAGGGCCAGGTCTAGTACAACAAGGGGGAGGTGAGGTTTGATCATCTAATTGGGTGTTAATGGTAGGTTTAAATGTGTATTAGCTTAGGTATAAGATTAGGAATAATTAAGCTTAAGTTTAGGTAACTAAGAATGTGTTTTAAGGATTTTATGACAAGGTTAGGAGTGGTCATACATCATTAAAGAATTTTAAACTCATTTATGAATAAACAATGTGTAACACAATTCCATGATTTAAGGAATTGGAAAGAGAAAACACTATTCAAGATTCTATGACTAGGTGTCTTGAAATTAAAATATGATTTTAGGTTGTAATTAAGTACTTTTTGGTTCTAATCAACTTTAATAAATTACGAACGTCGCCATCGGTCTATGAAGATGTGACGGAAGAAAAAAAAGAGAGGAGTGAGAATTCTTGCTAAAGAATCTCAGTAGGAGTCTCCTATCCTAGGGTTACATCGTACACATCCTCAGGAACCTTGGGTTTAATTACAAAATAGTGATCATGCATATAAGGTTCAATTTAGGGTTTTCCAAACTAATTATCCAAGGTCCATTCTTTTTAGCATGCATCTTGATGTTATGAATGCAACATGTTATACCATGGATACATGTCAATACTTGAGCACATAAATAGCAAATCAAAGTACACAAACATAAATCATGTGGCATAAGGGCATATAACTTTCTAATGGGATTCATTCCTTAACCTTGTGACATCAATCATGGTACTCTAGCATATAAGCCACCCTAAAAATAACTAGGTTATGAGCTCATACCTCAGCTAGTCATCACTAGCTCTTGCTTATTATCTGAATAAGCGAAACATAAATAATAATCCTGACTCGTAAGTACGGTTAGGGGCAAGGATCATCTCTCTCTGGGATTACCCTCTTTGAAACGCTTTGCGGGCACTAGGCCACAACAATTTGTCCGCTTTGGTAGGCTGTATCTACTCATACCCTCACGGATTTGTCTCCTCTGGGGGTGCTCGGCCGAACCGGTGTCACCCAGATGAGCGCATCTCAGTGCTTTGTTACATAAAGATCTCCTGGGGGTGCTCGGCCGAACCGGTGTCACCCAGGGTTTTCAACTCATATGGTACTCATAAAACAATTCTTTCAACCCTTTAAGGTTTGACGGAAATTCGGCAAAGATAACAAATGTATTAAACCGAATTTCCTTCAAACTGCCACAAGCTAATCCACACATCATGTTCTCATGAAATCTCATGCTATGATAAACTTTAACATTTCATCAATCATTTTCTCATGCATCAAGCACATCTTATCATATCATTGCATCATATATCACATCAGAGCATTAATGACTTTTTATTGTCTTATGCATTGACCCTTAAGGTCCTCAACTCACATTCTAAGTTATAAATCATCAAACCTAAGCTCTCGGGAACTTATAAGGTCTTAACTAAATATTTCTCACCTCACACTATGGTCAAAAACATCTCTAAACCTCAAGAATGCAGAATTCATATTCCTAACTTTACGGGTACCTAGGAGTCACAACAATGACCCTTTCTAAGTCCGGTTTGCTCCCAAGGCATCAAGATCAAGTCCTAAATCATTTATGAGGCATTCCTACACATTTAAACTAATTTAAATCCATGATTAGCATTACTAAACCTTGCTGGAAAAAATCCATAAAATTCAAACATTAAAGGATCTAGAACTCTCAAATTAATTCTTTTCTAGTCTCTAAGTTCTCTTATTTTTCACATATGAGCTTTACCATTAATTATACTCAAACTCAAGCATATTATCATCGTTAACACAGCTCATACAGTGGCAAATAATGGCAAGGCAGAACAGAAACAAACATTCTCCATAAAGGCATAAAACACAATTTCTAAAGCACATAAAATACTTGTTTCTCTTGGAACCTTTTTAAAACTTTCAAAACTCAGTTATAAACATTTTTAACATCTAAAATCATAAGAATATTTAAGAGGGCAGTGACTAAATCAACTTTGTCTCAAGAGGTCCTAAATTCATAAAACTTAGTTCTACATATTCCTTGTACTCATAAAAGCTTAGAAAAAGTATGAAACATAGTTTTCAATACTTAGAAACATCAAAACCTCTTAGGGCCGAAATATGAACCAAGGGAATAAATATTTTTAGACCTTTGTTTGAGACAACAATGGGCAAGTCTTTGAGCTCTAGGTTCATTTAAGTGATGACATAAAAATAAACATGCTCATGCACTCATTTTAGGTTCCATTAGAAAATAAAGTGATAGCATAAAATAAATATGAGGTGCAACCTATTATTATCTTTGATATTTAGTGAGAACTTGAAATATAAACATGATAATGCATAGCTTGAAATATAAATATGATAATGCAAGTTCATTCATTATCTTGGTACTTAGTGATAGCAAAGAAAGTAAACATGATGTGCAAAGCATAAAATAAACCTGATGCAAGGTTCATTTTATGGTTAGCTTGAGCTCATTCAAGACTTTAACAAAGTAACAACCCAACATATATCTCATTACAAAGAGAGCTCTAGAGTTCTTGAACCAAGTTCTCAAAGGAACTATGAGGTCCTTGAACATCATCATCAAGCTCAAAATAAATAAACTTTCTAAACAAATAAAGCTTCAAGGATCAAGAAGGAAAATGGAAACCGAAATGCTAAAGAAAGGAAACAAAGAAACCGAACTCATATAGTAGGAAAAGAAAAGATGTTCTTGAATAAAAATCTTATTTGAGTTAGAAAATGAAGTTGAAACTCAAAGAAAGTAAAACCTCAAGCTCTAGAGTTTCCTTTGAGATGAACACATAGTCATCATCTAGGAGTCCTCATCATTGAGCTATCATGTGCTCACCAAGGCCTCATGGCCGAAATCACAAGGGAAGAAAAACAAAGGAAGTTTCAAAAAAAAATCCAAGAGAAAGCTAAAAAGAACTCATTTTCAAGAAGACAAAGTTTAGAAAACACTCCTACCTAGAGTGAAGTTTAAAAGTTTGAACTTTGAGAGAAGAAAACAAGATGATGAGCTCCTCCAAAAGGCTTGATGGTTTCAGCCAAGGGGAGATAAGGAGGTTAGAGTTGTGTTTAAGGTGAGGTTGTGTTTGAGGTGAGGTGCTTGAGAGCTTAGGAGGTATTTCAAGGCTATGGGGTGGTGTTTAGAGGTTGTAAGATGATGATGAGATGAAGAGAAGATGAGGATGAAGAAGATGAATAAGAGAGAGTTCTCTTGGAACTTAGAGAGAAAAAGGAAAAGAACTCAAAGAAAGCTTGAAAACTAAAAGTGTGCAAATGATCTAAAGGTTTTCACAAGTTCTAAAGCTTAGGTATTTATAGATAATGAAAACAATTGAGGTCTCATGGTGGGGGGAGGGCTGGCCATGTGGTTTGAGAGGGAAAGGAAGAGAAAATATCTCTTTGATGGTGTCATACAAGCATGGTTTGAAGCATGGAGCTCATGATACAAGGTATGGCTTTAGGCATGAGTTTTTGAGTGAGCTTTTCTTTTAATTGTGGATGGAATTAAGTTTCTAGAAATGAGACATGGCTGGAAGTTTTCCAGCCACAAATAAATGGGGGAATTAATTTATTTTGCTTGGTTATTCATTAGGAAAAGCAAGCTTGATTGAAACTATGACAAGGTATGACATGTATGGTGATTTGAGGTGATTTTCCTACAAGTTTTGAAATGAAATAAATCATGAAAATGGGGGTGAGGGTGGCGGAAATTCAGACTAGAAAATGGGGGAAAGAAAAGCTTCTAGATGTTGTCCTTGGAAGCATGGATGAAAGCATGGTTTGTATGACTCAAAGTATGGTTTGTGTAAGGTCAAAGCATGGCTCTTTGAGTGAGAAAAATTCACACATGAGGTGCACATGGGAGGGCATGGCTTCGGCCAAAATTCAGATAGCATGGGGGAGGATTTATCTTCCATGTAATTGGGTGCTAATGATAGGATTAAGTGTAGGTTAGTTTAGGTACAAGGTTAGGAGTAATTAAGCTTAAGTTTAGGTAACTAAGCATGTGTATTTGGAATTTTATGACAAGGTTAGGAGTGCTCATACATCATTAGAGAATTTAAAACTCATTTGTGAATAAACAATGTGTAACACAATTCCATGATTTAAGGAATTGGAAAGAGAAAACACTATTCAAGATTCCATGACTAGGAGTCTTGAAATTAAAATATGATTTTAAGTTATAATTAAGCACTTTTAGGTTCTAATCAACTTTAATAAATTATTTTGACTCAAGATTAATTGTGGAAATTAATTAACCTTCGATTAGAGCCTAATATTGCTTAGGTTTTCTTAATCACGTGATTAAGCGTAAAAACACTAAACTAGGGGCAAAACCGTAATTTTGCACTAATTTCACCCGGGACCTCCAGGACCAAAACTAAAGTCATAGTCTACATAAAAACGCCTTTTAAAACCATATAGAGAAGTTTCGGGTTCATCCGGCACTTGTAAACGGGTAAAATACCGTAGGGGCATTTTGGTCATTTTGACCCGAAAACTCGGAAAACGAGATTTTCGATCCCGGAAAGGTACACAAGTCATCTAATCCCCTTCCATCATCTAGTTGGCCCTTCGAGTACTACCGGATCGGCTTTCCTCGAATTCCGGGCCGAAAATGACCTCAGGGGTATTTTGGTCATTTTCACTCTAACAGAAAATACGGGCGTTACAGTTTTCGCTTGAGTTTCTTGAAGTAGCAAGCAAATTCTTCCGAATTACATAACTCATTCTTGAATTGGAAATAATTTCACTTTACATGTGCAAATATGTTTTATCTTGTCTAAAGAGATAGGAACTTAATAGAAGTGAAAATTATATTGAGCAAAGAACGTATACATGCTAAATAGATTGAAGAAATTCATCGTATATAAGAAACAAAGGCTCGAATATTTAGAAAATAGAATGTGATTTCAGCAAGTGTACTTAAAGTGAAGGCGTCAAACTAGCTCTGAAGCAAGGATGTTCCCCAACCTTCGATCATCATCATCAGAATCAAATCCATCTTTTACATACTCTGATTGAAGACTAAAAGATCATTTTTTCACCAAGGAACTGATACCGCACTTCAGAAAGTTCACTTCATAGTGAAATGGTGCACTCTACAAGAATAGGAAGGAAATTTGAAATTCAAATTTAAAGTGAAACCCAATTATAGACTGACGTGTCATTTCCTTTGCTAACTTGGTCAACTACCCCAGCTTCTAGAAAGAAGAGTTCATAAACCTCATTTAGAAAGTAAAAAGTAGTTTCTGAAAGTGATATCAAAAACCTCTATTTGATAATAGCTTCTACAACAGCTCTAACAAAAGACGAGCAATTCCTTTAGACCGCTTTCTGAGACACAAATAGATGATCAACAAGTGTCACTTGAACAACTAATCTAGGGCAATGATCATAAATGAAGACCATATATGAATACAGATGTTGTTCTTTCAAAAGATAAGTTTTTGACATTGCATAAGTGTTGTAACTCTGAGAAAATTTCTCCTCATCCTCTTGTAAAGTTCATTACATCTTGTAAGTAGTTTCCTTGTTTGTTAAAATCTTTTTTCTACATTCTTAACTGATCATACGTGTAAACTCCAAAACTCTTCAGAAGTATGAGTTTTAATGTTTTGATTGACAACAAAGCCAATTTAAAGAAAATATTTTGAAGAACAACTAATGGCTACCTTGAGTTTCTTGACAAAGCTTAACAGGTGACTTCGAGATGCACTTTCAGAATTAAGTAGAAATAATTTCACTATGCATACGCAAACATGTTTTTCTCTCATAGGAAGAGGATAGATTTAGATGAAGTGAAAATTATATCAAGCAAAATGTGATCGTATGCATCAAGGAAGCAAGCTCTTTGAAACAGAATCAAGAAACCCAGGATATGGTCGTCAAAAAGTAACACTGAACTTCGGACAGAAGGGCTACAATGATGATAACATACAAAAGCTGGAAGCAATATGTTACTCAATTGTCAATCATCATAATTGTATATTATTCATTATCAAAAAGTCAAGACAAATAAATCAACAAGGAATTAGCAACGTTTTTCAGAAAGTTTGTATCACAAAAAGAGAGGGAAAGCAATTAGATTTGAAATTCAAAATCAAAAGACAAATCAATCTCTTTTACCCGAAACATCATCTCTTTAGTACCCTCAATCAACAAAGAAAGACTTTTAAGGAGTTTAGAAACCATGTTCAGAAAATAGAAAAGCGTTTATGATAGACTTTAGAAACCTCAACTCATTAACAGCTTCTAAAAAAGAACTCTGACACCAGACAAGTTACTCCTCTAGATTATGTTTCCAATACTCAATTGATGCTCGACACGTGCTGGTTAAATAGAATACCAAGGGCAACAATAACAAAGGGAAATCATCTATAAATATATATGACTAAGCTTCAAAAGGGAAGTAGAGACGAATAAGAGAGCAAAAAATGCTGTGAAAATCTTTCCAAATCTCTCTGTGAAAATCATTTGTTAGATTCTCTATATATTAAAATCTTCTTTCTATACTTGATTATTCATACGTTCTTCTGAGGAAGAATCAATAGAAAGAGGTCACTCAAGTTGTTTTAGATTTATCATCTCATATTCATTAGGAAGAGGAGCTTGAGTGCAAGATTGTTCAAAATAAATCTTGAATATATTATATCATCAATCCAATAGTGATCGGAAGTTGAAAGCTTGAAGAGGCTACTGTAAAGCTACTTGTTGTTGTGTTAGTAAGTGTGGTTTACTAACACTGGTAAGAGCTTGGGAAAGCTACGGTAAAGACTATCATGTATTGTTATCTCCTCAGGTTGAGAAAGGTTAGTGAAACTCAATGGTTACTAAAAACTGGATGTAGGCAGGTGTTGGCCGAACTAGTATAAAACTCTTGATTCAGTATTCTCTCATCCTTTACTTCCTTATTTTCAGCTTTTAATTATACATAAGTATTTGATCTTTATCTCTTACTGTTAAACTATTTATAGAACTTTTTAATTCAGAAAGTTACTTTTTGAATAATCTAACTTATCTTCCGCTGTACTTCAAGTTCAAAGCTTGATAGATTTTTATTGAAAAGTTTTAGTTTGAAAATTGTAAGAAAGAAAGCACGATTCAACCCCTCCTCCCCCCCCCCCCCCAATTTTCGTGCATTTTCTCACCAATAATATGTTCTTCCTAGAAAGAATCATTAGAAAGAAAATATTCAAGTTTTTCCCAAGTTTGTTATTGTATATTTTATAGAAACTTGAGTGTAGGTTAATTTGAGTTACAAACCCAAAAATAAATTTTTGTATCCTTGATCCAGTAGTGATCGGTGAGAGTTAGCTTATAAAGGCTAGTAAAAGACTACTTGTAACGCGACAATAACAGTTGCTCCTAGTTTTTGTGCAAAATTACGATTTTGCCCCTAGTTTTGTGCTTTTAAGCTTAATCGCGTGATTAAGCAAATCTAAACAATATTAGGCTCTAATCAAAGATTAATTAATTTCTATAATTAATCTAAAGTCAAAATAATTTACTAAAGTTAATAAGAACCTAAAATTTCTTAGATTAAACTAAAATCTCATTTTAAATTCAAGATTCCTAGTCATGGAATCTTGAATAGTGTTTTCTCTCTCCAATTCCTTAAATCATGGAATTGTGTGTACATTGTTTATTCATAAAATGAATTTAAAATCCTCTAAATGTGTATGAGCACTCCTTAATCATGTCATAAAATTCCTAATCACATTCTTAGTTACCTAAACACATATTTAGCAATTCCTAATCTTGTACCTAATCTAATACACATCTAAACATATCATTCACAAACAATTAGATGAACAATTTTCTCTCCCCTTGGCTATCATGATCTGGCTGAAACCCATGCCCCAAAAATATTCATCACATGCTAATTTATACACTCAAAAGACCATGTTTACACCTTACATGCACCAGACTTGATCATACTTTCACCCATGCTTGAATGACTAAGTGAATGACTAGATGAATTAGATATTTTTCCTCAATTTTTTTGCCCAAAACCGTAAGCCCCTCCCTTGCCTTCTAGAAGAATTATTTCAACTCAAATCAAAGAGGAAACACCATGCTTTGAACCATGTCTTAGCCCATGCTTGTCATATCATTAACCATGCTTTGAATGACAAGTTGTAAGAGATATTTTCTCTCCCCCCATTGCCCCAAAAGCTATGGCCAAGACCTCCCTTGGATGAGCCTTCATTGTTTCATTTTCTATAAATAGGTTCCTTAGATGAACTTGTGTTACTTTTGATCATTTGGTAAGTTTAAGCTTTCAAGCACTCTTTGCAAGTTCTTTCCTTTTTTTCTCTCAAGTTCTTCATTTCCTCTCAAGTTCTTAAAAACTTTCTTTTATCTTCATCTTCTTCATCTTCTCTTTGCATCATCACCTCACAACCTCAAACCACAACCTTGAATCATCCTTTAAACACTCAAACACTCATCCTCAAACACAAACACATTTCCTTCCTTTTTCTCTCCTTAAGGCCTAAGCATCCTCACCAGCTTAGGAGGTGTTTTCCTTTTCATTCTTATCTTAAAGATCAAGTCTTTGTCTTCACACTTGGTAGGGAGTTTCTCTCAAGTTTTTGTTTTGCTCAAAAATGATGTTTTCTCAAAGTTTCTCTAGGTTTCTTTTTAAGTTTTTCCTTACTTGTTCCTTTTCTTTTCATTTCGGTCTCAAGGCCTTATTTTGAGCATGATAGCTTGATAATGAGAGTTTCTAGGTGATGACTTTGTGTTCATCTCAAAGAAACCTCTAAAGCTTGAGTTTTTCCTTTCCTTGAACTTTATCTATGTTACTTAGCTCACATGGTTTTTAACTTAAGAAAAATTAATCATAAGGTTTTCAAAAAGCCCAAGCCTACCCTTGTCAACCTTAAAGTTGGTTGGAACGTTCTAGAGTTTTCTCTAGATAGGGGTTTTGGGTACTTAATAAAGAACATGACATAGTTTCCTTCTCATTTTCCTTTCTTATTTGGTTTTAGCTTCCTTATTCTCTTTTCCTTTAAAGTAATGTTTTAGGTTGATTTCTTGATCTTGATGATGATGTTCAAGAGCCATGTAGTTCCCTTGAAACTTTGGTTCAAGAACTCTAAAGCTCACTTTGTTAATGAGATAAGTGTTGGGTTGAGATTTTTGGTTCTCTCTAAAAGTCTTATATGAGCTCTAAGTTAAGATAAAAAGGACTTGCATCCATATTTACTTTTATGTCATCACTAAATGATCAAGAGTAAAGAATGAACTTGCATATTCATATTTATATTTATGCTCTCACTAAATCTCTAAGATAATAATGGATTTGCATAACATATTTATTTTATGCCCTCACCCTTTAATAAAGACAAAAACAAAGTGCATTGCATATTTATTTTTATATCAATCACTTAAGAGATTTAGAGCTCATGGACTTACCTATTATTATCTCAAACAAAGTTGGAAAATATATGTCTTTAACTCCTTTGATTTCGGCCTTGTAATGAAGTTGAGTCTTAGAATGAGATTCATCTAATTACAAATGCTAAAACTCATGTTTCATGATTTTCCTAAGACTAAATGATCTTAAGAAATGTTTTGAGCTAGATTTCATGATTTAAATCCCTCTTGAGACTAATTTAAAATGGCTACTGCCCTCTTTGGTTTGATGGGGTTTTAAAGAAATAAATTGTTTTTAAGTATGTTTTATAAGTTTTAAAAAGGTTCCAAAAGAAACTAGTAATTTATGTGTTTTATAAATGAAGTTCTATGCATTATATGATGGAGATGTTTTTGGTTCTGCCATGCTTGGTTGCACACTATATGATGTTGTTTCTATGATGATAAAATGAGTATGTTCATGTATATTTGATGTTAGAATTAATTTGAGAAAGTTAAGGCAAGTTAATAACTAGAAATGAATTAAAATGAGACTTTTAGATCCCTTAGAAATGTAATTTTCTGGATTCTGTCCAACAAGGATGAAAGTTAGAAATAACCGTTTAAATGTGTAGGAACTACTCATAATTGGTTTAGGAATTGATCTTGATACTTTAGGAATAAACCGAACTTAGAAAGGGTCAAAGTTGTGACTCCTAGGTACCCGTAAAGTGTAAATTATGGATTCTGCACTCTTGAGGTTTCGAATTGTTTATGATCATAGAATTGAGTGAGGAATACTTAGATATGAGCCTATAGGTACCCAACAGGTTAAGTTGTGATGATAGACAACTTAGATGTCAAGTTAAAGGACCTTAAGTGTCAAAGCATAAGACATTAAGAGACGTTGATGCTTTGAGTTTATTCATGTAAGTATGAAACGATGATATATGTGTGATGAGATGATATATAAGCTATGATGAATGTTTCATTGAAAAGTTAAGTCTATTATGATTTCGAAAGTTGAATGAGAAATGCATATGTGCTATGAGCTTATGGCATAAAGTTAATTTGAAGGAAATTCGGTACTTAGCTGTTATGCTGCCAAATTTTTGTCAAATCTAAAAGACTTAAGAATTTTTTTGAAGTATCATATGAGATTAAAACCCTGGGTGACATCGGTTCAGCCGAGCACCCCCAGGAGATTTTAATGTGACAAAGCACTAAGATGTACTTCTCCTGCTCCTGTGGGGAGGAGGCAAATCTGTGAGGGTATGAGTAGATGCAGCCTACCAAAGTGGACAATTTGCTATGCACTAGATGCCAGTAGAGTATTTCAAAGAAGGTATATCCTAAGAAAGGCGATCCCTAAGCCCTCTAACCCGTACTCAAGGAGTCGAGATTTTATTATGTTTCGCTTATTCAGATAATAAGTAAGAACTAGTGACAGCTAGTTAAGGTATGAGCTCATAACCTAGATAATGTTTTAGGGTGGCCCTATATTGCTAAGGCATGATGTTCTAAGTCACACAATTAAGGAAAGTTCCACTTGAAAGTTATATGTGCCACCTTATGCCACTTGTATGCTTCTTGATGTGATGAATTATTGAGTTATTTGCTTAAAGTAGTACTATGCATTCATGCTCTGATATATTGCATTCTTGACATTAAGATGCATTCTAAAAGGAACAAACCTTGGATAAATTAGTTTTATAAACCTAACGAATGAATTTATATGCATGCTCACCTTTTAATAATAAACCCAAGATTCCTGAGGATGTGAACGATGTAACCCTAGATAGCAGGTCCCTACTGAGATTCTTTAGTAAGATTCTCACTCCGTTCTCCTCTTTCTTTCTCTCCCATCACATTTTCAAAGTTCGATGCAACTTTCGTGCTATTCGTTGACACGCCGGTTTGGGAGGTGCATTACGACCCTGATCACCGCTCCTATCATTTCGAGGGTCGATGCGCCGTACCTATTTTTGTGTATATGGGATGACCTGTTGCTTACCCTGTTTCCAACTACCATTTCACTGCTACTGCTCCGTTTGGCGATGATGATCTGATCTTCGAGCGCACATGCCCCCGCAATGAGCAGACTCGTCGTGCTCGTCCATCCGCCTCGGCTGTACGTGACTACCCCGAGTATGTTCCCCGCTCGCAGCGATCGGAGACTGACCCATCCGAGGACTCCCCAACACATATATATTCGGAGGGCTCTGCTCCTACAGTCCCAATGGACATTGGTGGCCGTAGCGAGGATACGGTGTCTCAACCCCGTCAAGCTTGGCGACCAGAGATGCATCCACGCCCGAGGGTTCTCACTGCCAGTAGACTTTGTTGGAGGGCTATTCGAGTGCTCCAGCCATCATGAGGATTTTCCCTTCTGCAGTATCTTTTGATAGGGGTATTCTAGTTTAGCACTCATAGCTTTAGTGGGAGGGTAGTGTAGCTGGTTTTTGCCCCTCGTCGTACCATGTATTTTACTACTTTTGTATTTTCCTATTATTTCCTTGTATCGAAAGCTCAGCCCGATTCTATAAGGGTGTGACTTTATGTACTTTTAATTATGATATTAATGAAGTATTTCCTTGGTGTGTTATTGATTGTTCATCTGTGATGTGTTCTTCTATTTTGTGTTTATTCCTTATGAATTGCAATGTGTGTTTATATCACGATTGGACAGTACGTGGCCCTCACTTTGTTTTTATATTTCAAAAAAAAATTTTACCCGTATCTTCCGCTAAGTATTTTAATAAAAGAATGAGACTAAGAAGTTATAACCTAATGATTAACCTAATGTGTTCTAGAGTATTGGGTTAAAAATTAGGATGTTACCATCATGGTTTAGCTTGGAGAGGCTAGTTAAAGACTACTCAGGTTGTGGCCGCAGTGTATACTTGCTAGTCACTGGTTTAGCATAGAGAGGCTAGTGAAAGTGTAAGCTCCAGTAATCTTCAGAAAGTATGAGATATATTGTTTTGAATGATAGCAAAACCAATTGAAAGAAAATATTTTGAAGAATAACTAATGGCTACCTTGAGTTTCTTGACTAAGCTTAACAGGTATTTCCAAAGTGCATTACACGGACTTGAGTGAGAATAATTTCACTTTATTTGTGCAAACATGTTTTATCTCAAAAAAAGAGACTGAGCTTAAATGAAGTGAATATTATATCGTGTAAAGCATGTTTGCATGCATCGGAATGAAGCAGATCAAAACAAGAACAAGAAACTAAGGAAATGGTTTTCAGAAAGTAGAATGGGACATCAGAAAGTACGCTGAAGAATGATGAAATCATACAAACTCTGAAAGCAACATGTTGTTTCATCTACAATCATTATAATTGCAGATCAATCATCATCAAAAAGCCAAGATTGAATACTAAAAGACAAAAAAATGATCAAGGGACTGATTGTGCACGTCAGAAAGCTCACTTCACTGTGAAACACAGAACGCTACAGGAAATGGAGGAAAATTTGAAATTCAAATTTCAAATCTCAAGTCAAACCAGTTTCATAATTAGTATGTCATCTTTTCTGCCTGATTAGTCAACCATCCTAGCTTCTAGAAGGAGGAGTTCAGAAACCACAATTAGAAAGTAAAAAAAGAGAGACTTCAGAAACCTTTGCAATATAATGGCTTCTACAATCGATATGACAAGTCTGTCAGCCTACCTTTCTAGACTAACATTCCAAGACACAATAGATGATCTACATGTGTCACTTGAAGATTTGATTAAAGGCAATGGTCATGAAGAAAAGCCACTATAAATGCAGATGCTGTGCTTGAAAGCCGATGAGAAAGTCAAATACATAAGAGTTGAAACTTTGGAAAAATCTCTCCATATATCCTGTGATGTTCATCATAATATGTAATCTGTTTGCTTGAAGTGTAAAAATCTTCACTCTCAAACCCTCTCTAAAATAGCTGGTCCTTTTACAAAACTCTTGGACCACTTCACTTGAAGACTCTCATCTGTCTCCATCATAAACCCTCTCAAATTCAAACTTTTATTCTCTTATTGTAACCACCTCACTGATATTAGCAAAATTGTCCCAAAAAAAAGAAATTGATCAATCTATAAAAAGTGGACCATTCACCATGTTTAATGAAGAATATATGCAGGAAATTTATGAAGAAAGATTTTGCCAAAGAGTGATAGCTTCTGGAAAAAGGCTCAATAATTCCTTGTTGACTCAAGTACAAATTCTCAGAGAAGTTTTTGTCTTCTAAGGGTGGGAATACTTTCTGGATATCTCTAATAAGGTTTTTCTAGGAATGGTAACCACCTTCTATGCCTTTCTGGGTAGAAATTGGAATACTATCAAAGCCACCATCAAAGACACTTACATGGAAATTGAACTATCTAATCTTTCTACAGTAGTTAGGGCACCATCTGCTGAGGTAAATTGTATGGTTCATGAAGGATGGTTCAAATCACTCGGAGTAAGTGAAGAAAATGTGTCAAAATGCCTTATCGACTCGACAAAATATCGGCTGAAAGACATTGCAACCTCCATACTCAAATCACAGGCAAGAAAAGTTTTTACTATTGTACAATTTACTATTCTTCCTAGACGAGGAAGTACTGATGTTCTCTTAGGTATGGATAGTATGTTACTTTTCTGCCTTTTGACCAAAAGAAAAGTAAACTTGCAAAAATTAATAATAGACTACATGCTTAGTGCCATTTCAAAAGATAAAAGAAGAACTGCAGGAGTTTCTTATGGGATGTTGTTAAACAGGATCTTTCAACATGTCAAATACCTTCTTGCTAAAGAGGTGTTTAAATATCTTACTAGTATAAACTTCACTATCAACTCCTTCAGAACAAGAAAGAATTCATATCCCATACCGATCAAAACAAGTTCCAGAAAGACTAGTTCCCTATTCAAGGAAACTAAAGACTCCCCTGCCAAAGAAAAGAAAAGGATTTTTAGAAGAAAGAAGTAACGGAAAGAAAAGGTTCTCCTTCTAAAAGCTGCCTTGAGAAAGAAAAACATGAATCTGAGAAAATTGTCTCTCAAGAGTCTCCACTAAGGACAAGGGAAAAGAAGAACAAAAGGTAAAAACCAACAAAACCCTCACAATCCACAAATGTCTATGAAGCGAAGAGTGAAAGTTCAGAAAGTGATCAACCTCAAGGCAAACCTGACAAACTGCCCATCCAACAGGGATATGCAAAGCAGCACTTATTCTAAGAGATATAAGTGATGCCTCACAAGCAGAAATCGAAGATGAAGACACTGAATCCTCAGAAGATGAAGAAGAAGAAGAAAGAATTCTTAAAGAATAGAGCATTTTTCAAGAAAAGAGAAGGTTAGAAGCAGTGAAGAAACTACAATAAACTAAAGGCATTCAAGGGTCAAGATCTCAAAGAAGAATATCCTCGTCACCAAGTCCTTTTACGGTGATTGAGGAACATTCAACAAGGCCTATGAGTAAGCAGTTTGGGTATACCTCATTTCCTATCTCAACCGCACCTCCTAGAAATGCAAAAACAATATTCACTTCTGAGCCTACAGTTGCCTCCACAAGAACAGCAATCCCTAAGCTTTAGGCAACCTCTTCAGGTGCAAATGATGATTTCATGACAATTAATCAATTGATAGAATCAATGACAAAATTCATTGCATCGGAATCAAAACTTGAGGAAGAAGAAATGGATGAACTGAACTTCTTTGTGAATGAAGTCTTCTCTAATCTAGAACAAATTCATGTAGAGCCAATCATTGAGGAGCCAGTTGATAGAACTCATGAAAAAGAATCTGTTATGATTCTAGTGACACCTTAACCTTCCTCCTCTATTCGCATCACATTACTTGAAGAAGAAGACGAAGATAGATCATCAGAAATCAGTAAAGAAGCTGGAGTGTCTATCATTGATAAAACAATTGAAGATGTTATCATCTCCTCCCCTGATGTACAAAATGCCAACATTTCATCTTCTACACCTTCAGCTGCTGCACAAATGGAAATAGAGGCAGACTCGCCAAGGTCTGGGGACATTATACCTTTTAATATCTATGAGCCATCTCCAAGAGCTACTCTAGCCTCGACACCTATCAACTGACATCCTCCAGCATCAGACAAGCCTGCCTCATGCTATAATTTCAATCAAATCATCCTAAGGCATCTAAGAGAGATTGCCTTTAGACAAGACAAACTTGAGACAACGATCATAGAGCAAGGTGCCCAGCTCAGACAAAATGAAGAACTACAACTTCAAATTCTTCAAACCAACCAACAAATCTTATGAGAGCTAAGACGTCAAGGTTGAAAATGATAGTATTGGCTCTTGACACACCTCCTTTCAATTATGACAAAAGGGGGAGAAGAGAAAAGGGATGAAGAAAATCGTACTGAAAAACTATGCTGAGGGGGAGCAATTTTTTTTAGCATGATGCGTATTTATTTTTTACCACAACTAATCTATGCTTCAATTTCTTTCTCTTATAAATATCACTCATGCTTAGTTCATCTATGTTAAGCTTATTTTATTATGCTACTTCTTTTCTTGTGCTCTGATACATAGATGATTATTTCAAACTCTAATACATATTAATGCCTAACCTAACATGCTCAGCTAATCATATATCATGACTTGCCTATGTATGCTATGTTCTCTTAAGCACTCATTCTGAAATGATCAAATCATTAACATGCTAGAGAAATAAGCACATACTTATCCTTGATTAGCTTTAGCAAGTATCCTTAAGAAATGCAAATTCACTCTATCAGTATGAGGATACTCAAACTTTATTGATGTACATAGATATGTATGAGAGTACTTGAAATGCCTATGATTATAGAACACATTTTTATTGATGCATGTATAAGATGCTTTGTTTTAAATCTGATCAAACTTAGTTGTAAACAGTTTCTGAGAACCTTCATAAACCTACTTTTAAATGTCTCTAATTCAACTATGATTAGAAAGTTGATCTAAGAATCATCTCAAATATGCTAACCTTATTTGATCAACAATGTGTTATATTCTAAGTCAATATGTATCAGTTGGCAAAAATTATTTTGAGAAAAGAATTTCAAAAATCATTTCATTTTCTGATATTTACAAAGCTTCCTAACTCATGAAAAATAAGCTCACAAGAACTTAATGCTTTGATAAAGCTAGGATGGATTCCTGTTTGAGCTCCAGAGCCCTCAGATTGAAATTCACCAATATCATTAGTATCAAGGTTTCTCTGAGCATCAGACACTTCATTTGTATCTCTTAAGCTTTTCTCATATCATGCTCAAAAACTTTTTTATCATTCATACACACACACATACACACACACACACACATACACACACATCTTTGCATCAAATCCTTTGTTCAAAAAGGGAGTATAGGAAAAGAAAATGCTTAATAAGATTTTCTATTAAGAATAATATCACAAGTATTACTTGTTTATTTATTCAAGCACATTAAATTTCAAAAAGTTTCTTTTGAACAAAAGTCAGGCTGATGGTATAAACGGACTTTGACGATCACATCTAGTTCAATATCATCATGATACTTATCAAGAGGATTCTGACTTAGTTTAGACAATTTCTTTGCAAACCTAACAGCTTTAATTTATGCTACTTAAGTCTACAGAATATTTTTGAACTTATCTATACATGCCTTAAGATAAGAAATCATTGAAATTTACAAATGTGATGTTTGAAAGAATTCTTTATCATGCTTTATTTCATTCTATTTCTTTCAACATCTCTTCAAAAGATTTTCTTCAAATTGGTTTGTCATCATTAAAAAGGGGGAGATTGTAAACTCCAGAACCCTTTAGAAAGTATGAGTTTTAATGTTTTGAATGATAACAAGGCCAATTTAAAGAAAATACTTCGAAGAATAATTAACGGCTACCTTGAGCTTCTTGACAAAGTACAACAGGTTAATCATTTGTATCACATGGACTCAAAGCAAGATTAATATTTCATTTTGCATGTGTAATCATGTTTATTTCATGAGAAGAGATTAAGCCAAATAGAAGGTGAATATTATGTCAAGCAAAGTACGTGTATACAAATTAAAGCATAATACAAACTTAATGCAAGAATAATATTTCACTACACATGAGCAATCATGTTTTATCTCAAGGGAGGCGGTTAAGCTTAAAAAAAGTGAATACTATCTTGTGCAAAGATCATATAATTGCTTAAGGATTGAAGCAGATCAAGCCAAGATCAAGAAACCAAGGAAATGATCCTCATAAAGTAGCATGGAACATCAGAAAATACATTCAAGATGAAGAAATCAATTCATGTCCAAGAGCAATGTGTTACTCAGTCAACAATCATCATAATCACAAATAAATTTGGATCAAATAGTCAAGATTGAAGACTGGAAGATTGAAGAGATTGATTACAATGTCAGAAAGCTCACTTAACTGCGGAGCAAAAAACACTAAATGAAATGGAGGGAAAATTCGAATTTCAAATATGAAATCAGACCTAGTTTTATAAATGGTACATTATCTCATCTGCCTAATTGATTCATGATCCTAGCCTCTAGAAGGAGGAGTTCAGAAATCATGATCAGAAAGTAAAAAGTAAGAAAACATCATAAACCTCTTTAATACAACAGCTTCCGCAATCGATGTGACAAATCTGTCAACCTACCTTTCTAGACTAATGTTCCATAACACAACTGATGATCCACACGTGTCACTTGGAGATTTGATCAAAGACAACATTCATGAAGAAGGACATGTATAAATGGAGATGCCATACATGAATGCCGATGAGAGAGTTGAAGACATAAGAGTGAAAATTATGGAAAAATCTCTCCACACTTCCTATGTTGTTCATCATCACATGTAATCAATTATCATGAAGTGTAAAAATCTTCTTTCTATGTTCTATAATGATTTGTATACTCTTCTTAGGAAGATATGTGAGAAAGAAGTTGCTCATATTTCCCAGGTCTGTATTATTGAATATTCTTAAGGAAACGTGGGTGTAGGTTAGTTTGAGTGGCAACCCAAACACACAACCTTTGTAACCTTGATCCGTTAATGATCAGAGTGAGACATAGCTTGGAGATGCTAGGGTAAAACTACTTGCAATATGATGAAGAAGCATTTGCTCATCACTGTTCAGCTTGGAGAGGCTGGTTCAGAACTACTCAGTTCAGCTTGGAGAGACTGGTTTAGAACTACTCGGTTAGTGATAGTAGGGTTTGTCCACTATTCATTATGAGAGCTTGGGAAGGCTGATGTAAAGACTATCCATTTTACTTTCTCAGGTTGAGAAAGTTGTTGATTAGTGAAATCTCAACATGTGTTGAGTACCGGATGTAGGCAGGTTAGCTGAACCAGTATAAAAATTCTCGTGTTCATTCTCTCTTTCCTAATCTTTTACTTTTCTGTTATGCATTTTATATTAACCGATGATTCAGTTTCATCGATATTACATTATCATTATTATGCATCAAAAATCTTCCTTGTGAAACATCTAACCACTATTCCATTGCACTTCAAGCTTTATGCTTGATAGTATCTTTAACATTGACTGTTTTAGATCCGTAACAAGGCTTCAGAAAGCACGATTTAACCCTCATTGTCTGCACTGTTTTACTTACGGTTCAATTTGTTAATTCACATGCATCATCATATACAACATACATTGCCAATTTTAACTTAAACATATTGGCCTTAACATATATGCTAAAATCATTCACTTACCACAAAAGGACTACTTCGACTTGTCTGGCCCTTGATTATTGTGGCTTTGACCACTCTAGGATAATAGACTGCTTTTCAAGACTAAGCACATTCCTGTACGCAATCCTTGGATTTTCTCTCCAATTCACACTCAAATCTTCTAGGCTCATTCCTATACCTGATATTGGATTTTTTTCTCTCCAATTAACACAGATGTATTCCAAGCCAAGTTTGCTCCCTGACTTAATTCAAGGGTAGCTAGGTTTATTCCCCGACTAATCGAATTTACTCTCCGGCCCAATAAGACATAATCTCATGCTTTGCTTGCACATATAAGAAATTGAAATAAGTATTCACATCTATATGTGCCTAATATCATCAATAAGTCTACATAACATAAATTATATCAAATCATAAACATTTCATTATCTATTTAGCTAATTCAGCATGCTACTAGGATTTCAGTCATAGAGGAAATTATTGTTAAATTATTAAACATGACCAAAATAAAGCCAAACTATTTTCAAAGGTAACCTAATGTACTAATGAGGTCCTATAAAAATTTCAAAGCTTAAAAAGGTCTCTAGCTATATTTATAAAATTTCAAAATTTTGGTGGTCAGAAACTACACAATTTCAGCCAACAGCCAAAAGTCTCAATTTTTTTACCCTAGCAAATGAACCCCTAACTTTGTACAAAAAATGAGGATTGGACTTCAATATGTTATCAACATCCTATAAAAAAATGCAGCTAATAATTCGATCATTTGTTAGGGAAACAAAATTAAACAAATTCAGTATTACAAGCTGGACTAGCTAAGTAGAAACCCTGACCTGCTCGGTTTTCCATTTTTTAAAAATAGCAAAAGTGATTAAGAAAACCTGAGAAAATTCCTGGAAACTCTTCCATATGTTAGCTTCATCATATAAAATTTTTAACTCAAGATCATGTCTCTAAATTTTTAGCTTTACACCCAATTCTTGATCTAACCCTCTCAAATCCTCTTCTAACAAAGTAGGAACAATAGCCAAGATTATTGATATGATAGGGTGAGGATTTGTTGTAAGAAGTTGATTAAAAGATTCTAAGAGATAAGTTAGTGTTTGTGCTTAAATCATGGATTCCTGGTGTTGTGACATGAGATTTTTAGTTAGTTCATGGTATTTTGGAGAAAAAGAAAAGAAGATGGTTGTAACCATGGAGGTGACTAAACCTGGAGGAAGAAAAATGGTAAAATTTTGTATTTTTTATTCATTTAAGGATAATGTACACATAAATATCTAGAATATAAAAATTTTCTTCAGGATAAATCTTGCAATTATGAAGTGCTCTCATTGGCACTTGATAAAGGCAATGTTATGTCACATTTCCAAGCCACACACTTGTCTTCCTTAGGTGGCAATTTTATACTACAAGACTCAACTTAGATATGCTGGTTCAAGAGTATTCGGTTCAACTTGGAGAGGTTGGTACAGAACTACTTGGTTTGTGACAGTTGGGGTTATCTACTGTTCAGTATTGAGAGCTTGGAAAGGCTAATATAAAGACTATCCAGTTTACTTTCTCAGGTTGAGAAAGTTTTTTTAGTGGAGTCTCAACATATGTTGAGTACTGGATGTAGGCAGGTTTGGCTAAACCAATATAAAAATAATTGTGTCATCTCTCTTCTCCTTGATCTCTTATTTTTATGTTGTACATGTTTGATTTAATAACTACTGAAATACTACTGTAGCTGCATTAGTATTAAAATGCTTCAGAGATCTACTTTCTAAAACAACTAACCAAATTTCACCGCACTTCAAGCTTAATTCTTGATAGTATCTTTCGTTAAATGATTCAGATTTTTAAAATAGAGGAAGCAAGATTCAATCCCCCCTTCTCGTGCAATTTTACCTACAATATCAAAGATAGGCCTCTGAGGGGTTGAGTAATCCAACAATTGTAGAGAACAAAGATCGAAGGGACAAAATGGCTCATATCAGTCACTTAACAGAAGATCACTCTGCCAAATGATCATCCTTTTTCTAACGAGACTCTAGTATCTGATAAGTCAACCTCAACAACATGAGAAATCTTAAAGGAGCAAATCTTTGACTCTAGAAATCATCACATCAGAGGAAGTAAAAGACTAAAACAATGGAAGTTGCTGATACCTCTTATGAAGGGGAAGATTCCGATGAAAAATTTGAGATTGATAAGTGGAGATGAGATCTCCTTGCTTGTGAAGAAAATATCAAAAAGTCTGATAAGGCTGAGCCAAGAATGGTAGAGGAAAGAGCTTAATGATCACCTAGAGCAACTCTGAAGATGAAGGAAATAGATGTCACTTAGGACTAGAAGAAAAGAAACTCAAAGCAAACAAATGGAAGCCAAACCCTCAGAAAGGAGACTCCAGAACTCAGACACTTCAGAAAGCATGCTCAGGATGACAGGGCTATCAGCAAAATATTTCTCAACACTAAGAAGAGTAATTTAAAGTAGGAAAGATATTGAAGACTTTCAAGGCACAAAAACTACAAGAATGTTTCTGATCTAAAGACAGTTTCAAAATATAGAGCTCTTGGAAATATGATTGTGCTTTCATTTCCCCCATTTAACATGAAGATATGGAAGAAGGTTTGAGTAATCAAAGTGAAAATGGAGATTGGTGTAAACTAGCTCACCCAGATACTGCGAATAAGGAACCAGCCAAATGATCATCACAATAGGTATTCCAAAATCCCTATTCTTTTTCTGTAAGGCCAGTGATATTAATTTCTGATTGAAAAGTCTTTTAAGCTTTTTAGTTCCATGTCCATTGTTAATAAACCACATGTAGGAGATTTATGAAGAAAGTTTTTCTAAAAGAACTATAGCTTTTGGAAAGAGGCTAAATAATTCTTTGTTAAACTAGGTTTAGATTCTCAGAGAGGTGTTTACTTTCAAGGGCAGGAATACTTTATGGACATCTCTAACAAGTATTCCAAGGAATGATGACAGCCTTTTATGCCTTTTCTGGGAAAAAACCAAAACACTATAAAGGCCACACTATCAGAGACACCTATATGGAAAGTTATTTGATCTATTTACAGTGGTTAGGGCACCATATGCCTAAGTAAATTGCATGACTCATGATGGGTGGTTCAAATCACTAGGAGTGAGCGAAGAAGACATTTCAAAGTGTCTTACCGTTTCAACAAAGTATTGCTTGAGCAACATCACAACATCTATGCTCAAGTCATAGGCGAGAAAGGTTTTTACTATTATACAGTTTACCATCTTTACCAGGAGAGTCAGTACTGGTGTTCTTTGCGAATGGATAGTGTACTACTCTCTTATCGAAAAGGAAAGTAAGCTTACCGAGATTAATAATGGATTACATGCTCAGTGCCATTTCTAAGGAGAAAAGAAGAACTACCAGAGTTCCTTATGAGATATTGTTGACGAGGATTTTTCAACATGTCAAATACCCTATTGTTGAAAAGTGGTTTGAATATCCTACCAACATAGACTTCACAATAAGCTCTTTCAGAACAATAAAGAAGTATCATTCCATACCAATGAAGACAAGGTCCAAAAAAGACCAATTCCTGACCAAGGATACTAAGGGAAAAAAAAAGACTTTGCAGAAAAAGAAGGAGGTAAAAAGAAACAATACTCCTTTTGAAAGTAGCTCTAATGCAGCAAATCATAAATCTAAAAAAACTGTCTCTCAAGAATCTCCGCTCAAGCCAAAGAGGAAAGAAAAAGAAAAGGTGCACAAAAGATAGAAATCAGCAGTAGCCTCATAATCAACCAAACCTTCCAAAGCTAAACCTGAGAACTTAGAAAATGATCTACCACAAGATAGACCTTGTAATGCCCCGATTTTCTACTAAAGTAAAAATGACCGAAATACCCCTGAGGTCATTTTTGGCCCGGAACTCAAGGATAGCCGACTCGGCAGTCCTCGAGGGGTAAACTCAATGTTTGAAGGGAATTAGTTGACTTGTGTATCTTTCCGGGATCGAAAATCTCATTTTCTAAGTTTTCGGGTCAAAATAACCAAAATACCCCTGTTATGTTTGACATGGGTACAAGTGACGGATGAACCCGAAACTTCTCCAGATGGTTTTAAAAGGTGTTTTTATGTATTCTATGGCCTTAGTTTTAGTCTCGGGGGTCCCGGGCAATTTTTGTGTAAAATTACGATTTTGCCCCTAGTTTGGTGTTTTTTAGCTTAATCACGTGATTAAGCGAACCTAAGCAATATTAGGCTCCAAACAAAGATTAATTATTTTTCATAATTAATCTAAAGTCAAAATAATTTATTAGAGCCAATTAGAACCTAAAATTGCTTAATTTAAACTCAAATCTCATTTTAAATTCAAGATTCCTAGTCATGGAATCTTGAATAGTATTTTCTCTCTCCAATTCCTTAAATTATGGAATTGTATCTACATTGTTTATTCATAAAATGAATTTAAAATCCTCTAAATGTGTATGAGCACTCCTTAATCATGTCATAAAATTCCTAATCACATTCTTAGTTACCTAAACACATTTAGCAATTCCTAATCTTGCACCTAATCTAATACACACCTAAACACATCTCTAAACCATCATTAAACAAAAGAAACCTCTCCTCTTCTCTTCTAGAAGTGCACGGCCACTTCTCCCCCCCCCCCCCCCATGCCTCAAATTTTTTAAATTCAAATGCAATTTCAAGTCCACACCAAGCCTTTCTTAGACCATACTTTGCACCATGCTTACCATGCCTTCAACCATGCTTAGAATGATAAGTTGTAATAGATATTTTTCTCCTCCCATGCCTCCAAAAGCTACGGCCAGCCCTCCTCCATTGCACTCCTCATTGTTTTATTTTCTATAAATAGGTGTTTTAGATGAACTTGTGTTACTTTTTATCATTTGGTAAGTTTAAGCTTTCAAGCACTCTTTACAAGTTCTTTCCTTTTCCTCTCAAGTTCTTCATTTCCTCTCAAGTTCTTAAGAACTTTCTTTCATCTTCATCTTCTTCATCTCCTCTTTACATCCTCACCTCACAACCTCAAGCCACAACCTTGAACTATCCTTTAAACACTCAAACACTCATCCTCAAACATGAACACACCCAAAACACATTTCCTTTTCTTTTTCCTCTTGGTGGTCTAATCATCACCATCAAACTAGGAGGAGTTGTTCTTCTCATTCTCATCCTCAAGACCAAGCCTTTGTCATCACACTTGGTAAGGAGTTGCTCTCAAGTTTTTGTTTTGCTCAAAAATAATGTTTTCTCAAAGTTTCTCTTAGTTTCTTTTTAAGTTTTCCTTGCTTCTTCCTTTTCCTTTCCTTTCAGCCTCAAGGCCTCATTTTGAGCATGATAGCTTGATGATGAGAGATTCTGGATGATGACTTTGTGTTCATCTCAAAGAAACTTCTAAGGCTTGAGTTTTTCCTTTCCTTGAACTTTATCTATGTTGCTTAGCTCACATGGTTTTTAACTTTAAAAAAATTAATCATAAAGTTTTCAAAAAGCCCAAGCCTACCCTTATCAACCTTAAAGTTGGCCGGTACGTTCTAGAGTTTTCTTTAGATATGGGTTTTGGGTACTTAATAAAGAACATGACATAGCTTCCTTCTCATTTTCCCTTCTTGTTTGGTTTCGGCTTCCTTATTTCCTTTTCCTTTAAAGTAATGTTTTAAGTTGACTTCTTGAGCTTGATGATGATGTTCAATAGCCATGTAGTTTCCTTGAAACTTTGGTTCAAGAACTCTAAAGCTCGCTTTGTCGATGAGATAAGTGTTGGGTTGAGATTTTTGGTTCTCTCTAAAAGTCTTGTATGAGCTCTAAGTTAAGATAAAAAGGACTTGCATCCATATTTACTTTTATGTCATCACTAAATGATCAAAATTAAAGAATGAACTTGCATCTTCATATTTATGTTTATGTTCTCACTAAATCTCTAAGATAACAATGGATTTGCATAGCATATTTATTTTTATGCTCTCACCTCCTAATAAAGACTAAAACAAAGTGCATTGCATATTTATTATTATGTCGATCACCCAAGAGATTTAGAGCTCATGGACTTACCTATTATTGTCTCAAACAAAGTTGGAAAATATATGTCTTTTACTCCTTTGATTTCAGCCTTGTAATGATGTTGGGTCTTAGAATGAGATTCATCTAGTTACAAGTGCTAAAACTCATGTTTCATGATTTTCCCTAAGTTTAGATGATCCTAAGAAATGTTTTTAGCTAGATTTCATGATTTAAATCCCTCTTGAAACTAATTTCAAATATCTACTGCCCTCTTTGGTTTGATGATGGTTTTAAAGAAATAAATTGTTTGTAAGTGTGTTTTGTAAGTTTTAAAAAGGTTCCAAGAGAAACCAGCAATTTATGTGCTTTAAAAATGAAGTTCTATGCATTGATTGATGGAGATGTTTTCAGTTCTGTTTGGTTGATGTGCTCACTGTATGATGCTGTTTTGATGATGATAAAATGAGTATGTTCATGTATATTTGATGTTAGAATTAATTTGAGAAAGTTAAGACAAGTTAATAACTAGAAACGAATTAAAATGAGACTTTTAGGTCCCTTAGAAATGTAGTTTTCTGGAATCTGTCCAGCAAGGATAAAAATTAGAATTAGTGGTTTATAATTAGTTTAAATGTGTAGGAACTACTCATTATTGGTTTAGAAATTGATCTTGATGCTTTAGGAACAAACCGAACTTAGAAAGGGTCAAAGTATTGACTCCTAGGTACCCATAAAGTGTAAATTATGGATTCTGCACTCTTGAGGTTTAGAATTGTCTATGATCATAGAATTGAGTGAGGAATACTTAGATATGAGCCTATAGGTACCCGAGAGGTTAAGTTGGGATAATAGACAACTTAGATGTCAAGTTAAAGGACCCTAAGGGTCAAAGCATAAGACATTAAGAGACATTGATGCTTTGAGTTTATTCATGTAAGTATGATATGATGATATATGTGTGATGAGATGATATATGAGCTATGATGAATGTTTCATTGAAGAGTTAAGTCTATTATGATTTTGGAAGTTGAATGAGAAATGCATATGTGTTATGAGCTTGTGGCATCAAGTTGATTTGAAGGAAATTTGGTACACAGCTGTTATGCTGCCAAATTTTTGTCAAATCTAAAGGACTTGAGAATGTTTTTGAAGTGTGATATGAGATTTAAAAACTCTGGGTGACACCGGTTCGGCCGAGCACCCCCTGGAGATTTTTATGTGACAAAGCACTGAGACATACTTCTCCCGCTCCGGTAGGGAGGAGGCAAATCTGTGAAGGTATGAGTAGATGCAGCCAACCAAAGTGGACAATTCGTTGTGCACTAGATGCCAGTAGAGCATTTCAAAGAGGGTATATCCTAAGAGAGGTGATCCCTAAGCCCCCTATGTAACGCCCCGATTTTCTGTTAGAGTGAAAATGACCAAAATGCCCTTGAGGTCATTTTCGGCCCGGAATTCGAGGAAAGCCAGTTTGGCAATACTCGAAGGGCAAACTCAATGTTGGAAGGGGATTAAATGACTTGTGTATCTTTCTAGGATCGAAAATCTCATTTTTTGAGTTTTCGGGTCAAAATGACCAAAACGCCCCTGCGGTGTTTTACCCATTTACAAGTGCCGGATGAACCCCAAACTTCTCCAAATGGTTTTAAAAGGCGTTTTTATGTAGACTACGACTTTATTTTTCATCCCGGAGGTCCTGGACGAAATTAGTGCAAAATTACGATTTTGCCCTAGTTTTGTGTTTTTACGCTTAATCGCATGATTAGGCAAACTTAAGCAATATTAGGCTCTAATCGAAGGTTAATTAATTTCTATAATTAATCTTGAGTCAAAATAATTTATTAAAGTTGATTAGAACCTAAAAGTGCTTAATTACAACTTAAAATCACATTTTAAATTCAAGACTCCTAGTTATGGAATCTTGAATAGTATTTTCTCTTTCCAATTCCTTAAATCATGGAATTGTGTTACACATTGTTTATTCACAAATGAGTTTTTAATTCTCTAATGATGTATGAGCACTCCTAATCTTGTCATAAAATCCTTAAATCACATACTTAGTTACCTAAACTTAAGCTTAATTATTCCTAACCATGTACCTAAGCTAATACACACTTAAACCTACCATTAACACATAATTACATGAAACAAATCCTCCTCCCCCATGTTGTCCAGGTCTGGCCGTGCACTTCCCTCCCTCCATATGCATCACATGTTCAATTTTTCAACACTCTAAGGCCATACCTCAAGTCACATATACCATACCTTGTCATAACTTTCAATCAAGCTTGATTTTCCAAATGAATAACTAATTAAAATAGCCCATTTTCTCCATTTATTTGTGGCTGGAAAAGTTCCAGCCATGCATTGTTTCTAGAAGCCTAATTTCATTCAAAATTGATAGGAAATTCACTCACATCAAGCCATACTTTGTATCATACACTCTATACTTCAAACCATGCTTGAATGACCTTGTGTAAGAGATATTTTCTCTTCCTTTTCCCTCCAAAGCCACACGGTTACCCTCCTCCCCTTTTGAGCCTTCATTTGTTTTCATTCTCTATAAATACCTTGCCTAGAAACACATGCAAACACTTTAGTTCATTTGCACACTTTTAGTTTTCCTAAGCTTTCTTGAGTTCTTTCTTTTTCTCTCAAGTTTCAAGAGAGTTCTTCCTTTCTTTTCATTTTCATCTTCTTCATCCTCTCATCACATAATCATCACATAACCTTGAAACACCACCCCACCACCTTAGATCATCATACAAACACCTAAACTTCCATTCTCAAACACAAGCCCACCAAGAACACATTTCCTTTCTTTTCCTCCCCACAAGGCCGAAGCCATCTAGCCCCAAGGAGGAGCTCATCATCTTGTTTTCCTTTTCAAAGAGTTCAAGTTTTATCCTCACTCTAGGTAGGAGTGTTTTCTAAACTTTGTTTTTCATGAAAATGAGCTTTTCTAGCTTTCTCTTGGATTTTCTTTTTGAAACTTTCTTTGTTTCTTCTTCTTGTATTTTCGGCCTCTTGGTCCTCTTGGCTACATGATAGCTCCTAGATGATCACTTTGTGTTCATCTCAAAGAAACCTCTAGAGCTTGAGTTTTGTTTTCTCTAAGTTTCATCTTTATTTTCTAGCTCTAAGGATTTTTGTTCAAGAACACCTTTACTTTCCTTGCTATTTTGGTTTTGGTTTTTCTTGTTTCCTTTTTACAATATTTCGATTTTGGTCCTTTAATCTTTGAGGTTTTATTTTGTTTTGAAAGTTTATTTACTTTGAGCTTGATGATAATGTTCAAGAACCTCATAGTTCCTTTGAGAACTTGGTTCAACAACTCTAAAGCTCTCTTTGTGATGAGATGAGTGTTGGGTTGTTATATGTTAAAGTCTTGTATGAGCTCTAGACTATCATAAAATGAACCTTGCTTCCATGTTTACTTTCATGCTTTGCACATCATATTTACTTTCTTTGCTATCACTAAGTATCAAGATAATGAATGAACTTGCATTATCATATTTATATTTCAAGCTATGCATTATCATGTTTATATTTCAAGTTCTCACTAAATATCAAAGATAATAATATGTTGCATCTCATATTTATTTTATGCTATCACTTTACTTTCTAATGGAACCTAAAATGAGTGCATGAGCATGTTTATTTTTATGTCATCACTTAAATGAACCTAGAGCTCAAAGACTTGCCCATTGTTGTCTCAAGCAAAGGCTTGAAAATATATGTTTTGGTCTTCATGTTTTCGGCCTCAATGAGATTTATTGTTTACAAGTATTAAAAACTATGTTTCATAATTTTTTTTAAGCTTTTATGAGTTTAAGGAATGCATAGAACTAAGTTTTATAAATTTAGGACCTCTTGAGACAAAGTTGATTTAGTCACTGCCCTCATAAATGTTTTTAAGATTTTAGATGATAAAAATGTTTAGAAATGAGTTTTGAAAGTTTTAAAAAGATTTCAAGAGAAACTAGTATTTTATATGCTTTAGAAATTGTGTTTGATGCCCTTAAATGCAGATGTTTGTTTCGGTTCTACCTTGCTATGTTTAGCCACTGTATGAGCTGTTTTAATGATGATAATATGCTTATGTTTGAGTATAATTAATGTTAAAACTCATATGTGAAAGATAAGAGAAGTTAGAAACTAGAAAGGAATTAATTTGAGAGTTCTAGATCCTTTAATGTTTGAATTTTCTGGATTCTGTCCAGAAAGGTTTAGTAATGCTAAACATGGTTTTAAATTAGTTTAAATGTGTAGGAATGAATCATAAACGGTTTAGGACTTGATCTTGATGCCTTAGGAGCAAACCGGACTTAGAAAGGGTCATTGTTGTGACTCCTAGGTACCCGTAAAGTTAGGATTATGAATTCTACATCCTTGAAATTTAAAGATGTTCTTGACCATAGTGTGAAGTGAGGAATACTTAGTTAAACCCTCATAAGTTCCCAAGATTTTAGGTTTGATGATTTATAACTTAGAATGTGAGTTGAGGACCTTAAGGGTCAATGCATAAGATACTAAGAAAGTTGTTAATGCTATGATGTGTTACATGATGCAATGATGTGATGAGATGTGCTTGATACATGAGGAAATGATTAATGAAAATGTTAAAGTTTATCATAGCATGAGATTTCATGAGAATATGTTGTGTGGATTAGCTTGTGGCAGTTTGAAGGAAATTCGGTTTAACAGCTATTATGCTGTCGAAATTTCGTCAAACCTTAAAGGGTTAAAAGAAATGTTTATGAGTACCATATGAGTTGAAAACCCTGGGTGACACCGGTTCAACTGAGCACCCCCAGGAGATTTTTATGTGACAAAGCACTGAGACGCGCTCGCCTGGATGACATCGGTTCGGCCGAGCACCCCCAGGGGAGACAAATCCGTGAGGGTATAAGTAGATGCAGCCTACCAAAGTGGACAAATTGTTGTGGCTTAATGCCCGCAAAGCATTTCAAAGAGGGTATACCCCAGAGAGAGGTGATCCCTGCCCCTACCCGTACTTGCGAGTCGAGATTATTATTTATGTTTCGCTTATTCAAGATAATAAGCAAGAGCTAGTGACGACTAGCTGAGGTATGAGCTAATAACCTAGTTCCTTTTAGGGTGGCTTATTATGCTAAAGTACCATGATTGATGTCACGAAGTTGAGAAATGATTCACTTGAAAGTTATATGCCCTTATGCCACATGGTTTATGTTTATATGCTTTGATGTGTTGTTTATATGTTCAAGTATTGACATGCATCCATGATATAACATGTTGCATTCATAACATCAAGATGCATGCTAAAAGGAATGGACCTTGGATAATTAGTTTTGGAAAACGCTAAATTGAACCTTATATGCATGATCACTATTTTATAATTAAACCCAAGGTTCCTGAGGAAGTGAACGATGTAACCCTAGGATAGGAGACTCCTATTGAGATTCTTTAGCAAGAATTCTCACTCCTCTCTCTTCTTTCTTCCATCACATCTTCAGAGAGCGATGGCGACGTTCGTCGTCTTCGTTGACACACCTACTTGGGAGGTTCACTATGACCCGGACCACGGGTCATATCATTTTAAGGGGCAGTGTATCGTGCGAGTTTTCATGTTCATTGGACTCCCTTTTGCACATCCGGTATAGAGCTACCGTTTCTCCCCGATGTCACCTTACAACGACGCGATGGTCTTTGAGCGCGCCCGGACGAGAGACGAGAGGGTTTTGCGAATGTATACTGGTGGTTCGATGCCTCGAGACTTCTAGGACTACGTGCCTCGATCCCGGAGTTCGGAGGACCCATCCGAGGACCCGCCAATGCACATGTATAGCGAGAGTTCTGCTCCTACGCCTCAGTTCGTGCGTGATGTTAGCGAGGAGATCGTCACACAGTCGAGGCTAGCTAGGCGAGCCGAGAGGTACCCCTATCGAGGAGCTGACGCTCAGTCTTCACGTGTACCCACTCCTGCTGCCCTGCGTCCATGGATTGGTTACACTCCACCCTTTCCCAGGTTCCAGTAGTTGACATCGTAGGGGAGGCTTAGTGCACACACCAACATGTAGAGTGGATAAACCTTCTTTTGTTTTGAGGTTATTCACCATAGGTGCACTTAGGTAGTTATGGCTTATTTCTACTTTCTTGTTTTATGTTGTATTTTATTTCTGCTGTATTACAAGCTCTGCCCGTTCTTGGGGTATGACTAGCTATGTACCTCAACTATGTTATTATTAATGAAATGTTTCTTCTATCTTTTGGATCATTGTTCATGACTATATGCTATACTCTACGATTTCCAATGATTGTTACGCGTGCTTTACATTCCTATTGTTCGATTAGTTAAGCTCGCGGTTCTCACTTTGCTTTATGTTTTCAAAAAGAAAAATTTGCCCGTAATTTTTGCTAAGTATTTTAATAAAATCATGAGACTAAGAAGTAATAACCTAATGATTAGCCTAATATGTTCTAGAGTATTGAATTAAAAATTAAGGTGTTACACCCTAACCCGTACTCAAGGAGTCAAGATTTTATTATGTTTTGCTTATTCAAATAATAAGTAAGAACTAGTGACGTCTAGTTAAGATATGAGCTCATAACCTAGATATTTTAAGGTGGCCTTATAATGCTAAACTTATATGTTCTAAGTCACAAAGTTGAGGAAAGTTCCACTTGAAAGTATATGCCACTTGTGTGTTTCTTGATATTATGAATTGTGAATTACTTGTTTAAAGTATTGCCATGCATTCATACTTGATATATTGCATTCATGACATTAAGATGCATTCTAAAAGGAACGAACCTTGGATAAATTAGTTTTATAAACCTAACGAATGAATTTATATGCATGCTCACCTTTTAATAATAAATCCACGGTTCCTGAAGATGTGCACGACGTAACCCTAGATAAGAGATCCTTATTGAGTTTCTTTAGTAAAATTCTCACTCCCTTTCTCTCTCGTCACATCTTCAGAGCTCGATGGTGATGTTTGTGGTTTTTATCAACACCCCACTCCTCAGTTCGTGAGAGCCGAGAGCAAGGAAACAGTTACGCAGTCAAGGTTGGCTAGGCGGGCCGAGATGCACCCCCACCAAGGAGCACATGATTAGCCACTACGCGTGCCTACTCCTACCGCACTACGTTCGTGGATCGGTTTCATCCTGCCATACCCCAAATTCTGGTAGTAGCTGTTTTAGGGGAGATCTAGTGCACACACTCACTCATAGATAGGATGAACCTTCTTTTGTTGTGAGGTTATCTACCTTAGGTGCACTAGGGTAGGAGTTTTTATTCATGTCTTTCATGTATTTCCTTTTATGTTGTATTTCCTTTTTCATTGTATTCATACTACCTTGTACTAAACTAGGTCCCGCCTTCAGGTAGGCATATTATGATATTAATGAAGTATTTCCTTGGTGTGTTATTGACTGTTTGTTTGTTATGTGTTCTTCTATTTCGTGTTTTAATTCCTCATGAATTGCAATGTATGTTTAGTTTATGGTTTCCTCAACGCGGCTCTCACTTTGCTTTTATATTTCAAAAAAAAACATTTACCCGCATCTTCTGCTAAGTATTTTAATAAAAGAATGAGACTAAGAAGTAATAACCTAATGATTAACCTAAATATGTTCTAGAGTATTGGGTTAAAAATTAGGATATTATAGACCTGAAAAGCTCCTTATCTGAGTTAAGGTCACTAAGCCAAAGCCCAAAGATCTACCCAAAGGAGCAAGCAAAGCAGTACTCATTCTAAGAGATATGAGTGATGCCACACAAATAGGAGTTAAGGGCAAAGAATCTGACTCTTCAGAAGATGAAGAAGAAGAAGAAGAAGAAGAAAGAATTCTTAAGGAATAAAGAATCCTTCAAGAAAAAAGGAGGTTAGAAAAGGCCAGAGAATTACAACAAGCTAATGGTTTACAAGGGTCAAGGACTTGGAGAAGAAGACCCTCCGTACCAAATCCTTTTGTTCTAATTGAAAAACAACCAACAAGGCCTATAATTGAGCAGTTTGGATACACCTCCTTTCCCATATCAGCTGCACCTCCCAGAGATACAGAAACAAGCTTCATTTCTGAGCCAGCAACTACTCCCACAAATGAAACAATCATGGAGCCAAAGGTGACTTCCCTAGGTGAAAATGATGACTTCATGACAATTAGTCAATTAATGGAATCGATGGCTAAGTCTATTGTATCAGAATCTCAGCCTGAAAAGGAAGGAGTAGATGAGGTGAACCTTTTCATCAATGAGCTCTTCTCTAATCTAGAGCCAATTCATGAAGAGCCATCCATTATGCCAATCATTGAGGAGCCAGCTGAACAGACTCATGAAGAAAAATCTGCTATGATCCCATTAGTACCTCAACCTCCTTCTTCTATTCATATTGCTTTATTGGAAGAAGAAAAGGATAGATCATTAGAAGTTGGTGATGCTCTTGGTGAAAAAGCTGCAGTCTCTATCTCAGATCATACACTTGAAGGTGTTATCATTTCCACTCCTAATCCTACTTCTGCTCCTACCATACCTAATGCTAACATATCATCCTCTACACCTTCTGTTGTTGCACATACTGAAACAGATGCTGAATCACCTAAGTCTGGGGACACTATGCCCTTAGATATTCTTGAGCCCTCTCTAAGAGCTGCTCCAACATCAGCACCCATCAACTTACCCCCTCCAGACTCAACTGAGCCTACCCCAAGCTGTTAGTTCAATCAGATTATTCTGCAGCATCTAAGAGAGATTGCCTCACTACAAGATAAACTTGAGGCAACAATTATAGAGCAAGTTGCCCAACTCAAATAAAATGAAGAACTGCAACTTTAGATTCTTTAAATCAACCAAGAAATCTTACAAGAGCTGAGACGTCAAGGCTGAGGATATGGTCTCTGGTTCCCTGTATACCTCCTTTTTTATGATGCCAAAGGGAGGAGAAAGAAGATGAAGGATGTAACACTCTAATTTCTTTATTCAGAAAATAATTGAGGCTTTAGTAATAAGAATATCAAAATTCTTATGTACATAAAAATGATGAGAACAATGTAACGAACGTAAAAAAAAAAAAAAATGTGAATAGTATTTTACAGGTCCAGACGCTAGTCAGATGTACCAAAACCCAGGCTGGGCTCCGGAGATGTCCAAAATTAAAAAATTATAGGATTAAAGTTGGAAATAGGTGGGAATAAAAATTTATACTTATAATTAATTTTCGGGTAATAGTTGATTACCCGAGTATACTGTTTTACCCGTTTAACGAAATTTTGGTGTGTGATTTTTAACACCAAAAACTAATTAATCTCTACAATATAATGAAGTCTATCTCTTTGAATTCCAAATGAATGGCTAAGATCATCTTGCATGGAAGATCAAATCTTAGCCATTGAAATTAATTTCTTTAATGAAAAACAATTACACTTTATCATGCACCAATGAGATCATTCCTTAAAAGATCAACTTGCACCACTTAACTTCATAATTATCATCTGTAAAGTTCAGACAGCAAGAGTGAAGAACCAGAACCTTCATGTTTGTTCACAAGAGACCTTGAACCCTTGAGTTTTCAATCTCAAAAATCCTAAGCCAAACCTTGACAAAATCAAAATCTTCCTTTACTAAACTTGTTCTACACATCAAACTCTACAATCCTAACCGATTAAAAATCTCAAAACACTCACCTTACTACCTCACACAGCACCAAGTTGGGAAGGTTTTGGCTGTGTTTCAAGAGCTTTAAAGTGAAGATAGGTCACTTAAGACATCTTTTGAAGTACAAAGCTCAAAAGCTTTCAAAGTAGGGTTTTCTTTAGCCTTTTTCTTTCAAAATTATTCTAATGATTTCTGATGGGTTTTATTTCGAAATTTCTAGTTTTATTTGATGATGATATGTTGATATTGATATATTAATTTTGGTGGAGTGTTTGGTGTTCTGGAAAAGTTCTTTTTATCAAAAGAGTTTTTGAATTGGTTTGCTGGATTTTCGGATTTCACCAGGACAGGAATTGTTCATGAATTTTCTGGTTCAAATATAGTCATTTTTATGAGCTATAAAAATTATATGTTGACGCTAACATCCTAGGCTAGTTCCACAAATTTTATGGAGCTCTAGTTGCAATTCCTAGTCCCTTGAAAAATTCAAGAACCGAAGTTGTAACTATGCTGCCTGAAATTGTGAATCTGAAGCTGTAAATGTTTCTAATTTTGTTACCATAGTAAATGATTTTATTTTCTTTTGAAATTTTTACAGAGTGTTGAAAACATATTGAAGTTTAACAATGATTTTTATTATGAAGTGATTCATTTAATTGCTATGGTTAAAAATTTGTGAATTGTGGCCTTGAACTGTGAATAAGTGGTCTCTGACCATGAAATTTGTATAATTTAGTTAGCAAGGTTTGAGAACTCCGATTGCTATTTTACAGGGTCTTTTAGACACATTGAGGTGTTGTAACACCCTAAATCTTAACCCAAGACTACTAGTATGTACTTAGGTTAATCTTTAGAATATTACCTCTTGGTCTCATCTTTTACTTAGAAAATACTTAGCGGAAATATGGGTAAAATTTTTCTTTTTGGAATTAAAATCAAAGTGAGAGCCACGCACGAATCTTTAAGGGGAAGCATAGCGAAACATATAAGCAAAGCATAAAGAAACGCATCATATCACGGAGACATCAACTGAAACATAGATATATATATATACTGTGCCTACCCAAAAAGGGCAGGACTATTCAATACATCGGGAAGCGGAATACAACTGAAATGCAATACAAGGAAATCATAAAAAGCAAATACAAGAGAAACTACACCCATACCCATGTGCACCTAGAGTAGACAACCTCATATACAAAAGAAGGTTTGTCCTCAACTATGTGGCGTGTGTGCACTAACTACTACCCCTCCTATGTCTACTCCTGCTGGTCCGAGTACTGTGGGGTCGAGTTGATCCATTGACGAATCTCGGCGGGAGTGGTCGAGTGCATCATCAGGGCGTGTCCACCGCGGCGAGGGCGCATAGATGGCCGACGAGCTAACCTCGGCTGGACCACCGTCTCCTCACTTCCAACCCTCATCGGTGGGGGAGCGGGACTGGAGCTCCAACTGTACATGTGTGATGGCGGGTCCTCGGATGGGTCCGTCTTCGAGTACTGGGTACGAGGCACATACTCTGGGTAGTCGTGTACCGCTGATGTCTCAGGCTCCATGCGGAGAATCTGCTCATCGCGTGGTCTAGCTAGCTCAAAAATCCCGTTATGACAGTAAGGAGCAGTCGGGGTAAAACGGTAACTCGGGACTGGGTGCACGAAGGGTCGTCTCATAAACATGAACACTCTAACCGTGCAGCGACCCTCAAAATGGTATGACCCGAGTGCCGGGTCATGGTGCAGCTCCCATACCGGGGTGTCGATGAAGAGTACGAATGTCGCCATCTGAAGATATGACGGAAGAAAAGAGAGAGGGAATGAGAATCTTTCTAAAAGAATTCTCAGTAGGGTTATCCCTACCTAGGTGACATCATCATATCCTCAGGAACCTTGGGTTTATTTCTAAAAAGGTGTGCATGCATATAAATTCCTTTTAAGTTAGTTTTCTAAAGTGTTATTTTTCCAAGGTCCGTCATATTTTATACTGCGTCTTATAACCTAAGCAGAAATTATACTAATGATATGAATGCATCATAAAGGTAAACCAAACAATAGAATAGCTAAGAAACATTATAACATTTGGCATAAGTATAGTATATGTGACATTGTTAACTTTAATTTTCATCTTATGGGGCCGCCCTAAAACATCTCTAGGTTATTAAGCTCATACCTTAACTAGTTGTCACTAGTTCTTACTTATCCTATGATAAGCATAACATATACATAATCCCGACTTAATAGTGCGGGCTAGGGGGCAATTAAGGATCACCTCTCTTAGGGTCATTTCCTCTTTGAAACGCTCTACTAGCAACTAGTGCATCGTAGTTTTGTCCACTTTGGCAAGCTCTACGTCAATACCCTCACGGATTTGTTTTCTTGGAGGTGCTCGGCAAAACCGGTGTCACCTAAGAAGGCGTCTCAGTGTTTGTGTCACATTTAAATTCTCATAAAGTGTTAATTCATAGATACATCATTATTCATTACATACATTTTTTTCATAGCATATACATCATCACATGAAACTTTCTTCATAGTATACACATATAACTATAGCATATACATCGTCACATAATCACACCTTTGACAATCATACATACAACTCCCAAGCTTATTACGTTATAACCCTATAGTATGTTATGCTTTGGTTCTTTTGAGTCTTAAACTTGTAAACTAATTGTTCTAGTATTATTCTTAACCTCTCACACATCTATAGGTTCACAACAAATAAGTTTTACTAATTTTTATGCTCAAGGACCTATCCAAACAGCACTATGCAGATTTGGACAGCTTTGTATTTGTGTGATTACGGGGTTCTAGAAATTACGGTTTAGACCCTTAAAGTCTTTAACTCACATTCTAAGTTATTGATCATCAAAATCTAGTCTCTTAGGAACCTATGAGGTTATAACTAAGTATTTCTCACCTCACACTATGGTCAAGAACATCTCTAAACCTCAAGGATGCAGAATTTAAAATCCTAACTTTACGGGTACCTAGAAGTCACAACAATGACCCTTTCTAAGTTTAGTTTGCTCCTAAGGCTTCAAAATTAAGTCCTAAACCAATTATGAGTCATTCCTACACATTTAAACTAATTTAAAACCATGATTATTAAATCTAATCCCTGCTGGACAGAATCCAGAAAATTAAATAATTAAAGGATCTAGAACTCTCAAATTAATTCTTTTCTAGTTCCTAACCTATCCTATCTTTCACATATGAGTCTTAACATTATTTTCACTCAAACATAGGCACATTATCATCATCAAAACAGCACATATAGTGGCAGTAAAGAGCAAGGAAAAGCCGAAAATATACTTCTCCATAAAAGGCATAAAACATAATTTCTAAAGCTTATAAAATATTAGTTTCTCTTGGAATTCTTTTTAAACTTTCAAAGCTTATTTATAAACAATTTTAACATCTAAAATCATAAGAGTATTTAAGAGGGCAGTGACCAATTTATCTTTATCTCAAGAGGTCCTTAATTCTTAAAACTTAGTTCTATGCATTCCTTAAACTCATGTAAGGTTGGAAAAATTATAAAATATAGTCTCAAATACTTAGAAACTTCAAGACCTCTTGGGGCCGAAATATGAACTAAGGAAAATACATATTGTTAGACCTTTGTTGAGACAACAATGGGCAAGTCTTTGAGCTCTAGGTTCATTTAGGTGATGACATAAAAATAAACATGCTTATGCACTTATTTTAGGTTCCATTAGAAAGTAAAGTGATAGCTCAAAGTAAATATGAATGCAACTCATTATTATCTTGGTATTAAGTGAGAACTTGAAATATAAACATGATAATGCATAGCTTGAAATGTAAACATGATAATGCAAGTTCATTCATTATCTTGGTATTTAGTGATAGCAAGGAAGTAAACATGATATGCAAAGCATAAAGTAAACATGATGCAAGGTTTATTTTATGATTAACTAGAGCTCATTCAAGACCTTAACAAGATAACAACCCATTACAATATCTCAAAGATCAAAACATCAAAACCGAAAGTCTCACAAAAGAAAACAAAATGAAACTAAGTCAAGTTCTTTATTAAATACCCAAAACCCCTATCTAGAGAAAAATCTCTAGAACGTGCCGGCCAACTTTAAGGTTGACAAGGGTAGGCTTGGGCTTTTAGAAATCCTTAGATTAATTTTCTTAAGTTGAAAACCATGTGAGCTAGATATCATATAGATGAAGTCACAAGAAAAGGAAAACTCAAGGTTTAGAGGTTTCTTTGAGATGAACACAATGTCATCATCTAGAAACTCTCATCATCAAGCTATCATGCTCATAAAGGGACCTAGAGGCCAAAATGAAATGGAAAGGAAAAACAAAGGAAAGTTCAAAAAGAATCCAAGAGGAAACTAGAGAAAAACACTTTCTTGAGCAAAACAAAGTTTGAAAACAAATCCCTACCTTGTGATGAAGGTAAAAGCTTGGATTTGAAGATGGAAATAAGATGAGCAACACCTCCTAGGATGGTGATGATGATTCGGCCTTGATGAAAGAAAAAGGAAGGAAATGTGTTTCAAGTGAAGTTGTGTTTGAGGTGTGGTGTTTGAGAGGTTTGATGATGGTTCAAGGCTTTGGGGTGGTGTTTGATGGTTAAGAGATGATGATGAGATTAAGAGATGAAGAAGATAAAGATGAAAAGAAAGGAAGAACACTCTTGAAACTTTGAGAGAAAAAGAAAGAACTAGCAAGACAACTCTAAAACTCTAAACTTTGCAAATGCTTCAAGGTGCAACAAGGCTATCACAAGCATCCTATTTATAGAAAAACAAAGCCATGGAGCTTACAAAGGGAAGGAGTGGCCATGTGGTCTTGGAGGGAAAAGGGAGAGGAAAATATCTCTTACACAAGGTCATTCAAGTATGGTTTGAAGTATGGAAGCTATGCTACAAAGTATGGCTTGATGTGAGTTAATTTCCTATCAAATTTTTATGAAATTAGGCTTCTAGAAATAATGCATGGCTGAAACTTTTTCAGCCACAAATAAATGGGGAAAATGGGTTGTTTTAATTATTTATTCATGTGGAAATTCAAGCTTGATTGAAGGTTATGACAAGGTATAGTGTATGTGACTTGAGGTATGGCCTTGGAGTGTTGAAAAATTGAACATGTGATGCATAATGGGGGAGAAAGCTCACGGCTAGGTCTGGTACAGCAGGGAGGAGGTGAGTTTTGACCATTTAATTATGTGTTAATGGTAGGTTTAGATGTGTATTAGCTTAGGTACAAGGCTAGGAATGATTAAGTTTAAGTTTAGGTAACTAAGAATGTAATTTAGGGAGTTTATGACAAGTTTAGGAGTGCTTATACATATTAGAGAATTTTAAACTCATTTATGAATAAACAATGTGTAACATAATTCCATGATTTAAGGAATTGGAAAGAGAAAACACTATTCAAAATTCTATGACTAGGTGTCTTGAAATTGAAATATGATTTTAGGTTGTAATTAAGTACTTTTTAGTTCTAATCAACTTTAATAAATTATTTTGACTCAAGATTAATTAAGGAAATTAATTAACCTTCGATTAGAGCCTAATATTGCTTAGGTTTGCTTAATCACGCGATTAAGCGTAAAAATACGAAACTAGGGGCAAAACTGTAATTTTGCACTAATTTTGCCCGGGACTTCTAAAATTAAAACTAAGGTCATAGAATACATAAAAATGCCTTTTAAAACCATCTGGAGAAGTTTCGGGTTCATCCGGTACTTGCAAACAGGTAAAACACCGCAGGGGGGTTTTGGTCATTTTGACCCGAAAACTCGAAAAACGAGATTTTCGATCCCGGGAAGGTACACAAGTTATCTAATCCCCTTCCAACATTGAGTTTGCCCTTCGAGTACTGCCGAACCGGCTTTCCTCGAATTCCGGGCTGAAAATGACATCGGGGGCATTTTGGTCATTTTCACTCTAACAGAAAAATCGGGGCGTTACATTACTCCCCTCTTTAAAAAGAATTTCGCCCTCGAAATTTGTACCTTAGAAAAGCTCTGGATATTTGGACTTCATCTCTGATTCTAGTTCCCACGTGTATTCTTCCGACTTGTCTCGTCCCCACGCCACTTTCACCAAGGGTACAGACTTGTTCCTTAATTGCTTGACTCCGTGATCCACTATTCTCGTAGGCGGTACATTGAAAGTGAGGTCCTCCCTTAACTGTACATGCTCTGTGTAACACCCTAAATCTTAACCCAAGACTACTAGTATGTCCTTAGGTTAATCTTTAGAATATTACCTCTTGGTCTCATCTTTTAGAAAATACTTAGCGGAAATATGGGTAAAATTTTTCTTTTTGGAATTTAAAATCAAAGTGAGAGCCACGCACGAAACTTTAAGGGGAATCATAGCGAAACATATAAGCAAAGCATAAGAAACACATCATGTCATGGAAACATCAACTGAATCATAGATATATATATATATAACGTGCCTACCCAAAGAGGCAGGACTATTTGATACATCATGAAGCAAAATACAACTGAAATGCAATACAAGGAAATCATAAAAGCAAATACAAAAGAAACTACCCCCATACCCATGTGCACCTAAAGGAGACAACCTCATATACAAAAGAAGGTTTGACCTCTACTATGTGGCGTGTGTGTGCACTAGCTACTACCCCTCCTATGACTACTCCTGCGGGTCCGAGTACTGTGGGGTCGAGTCGATCCACTGGCGAATCTCGGCGGGAGTGGTCGAGCGCATCATCGGGGCATGTCCACCGCGGCGAGGGCGCATAGATGGCCGTCGAGCCAACCTCGGCTGGACCACCGTCTCCTCACTCCCAGCCCTCATCGGTGGAGGAGCGGGACTGGAGCTCAAGCGTACATGTGGGATGGCGGGTCCTCGGATGGGTCCATCTCAGGAAATCTTTGGGGACGTGGCACATACTCGGGGTACTCGCGTACTGCTGATGTCTCGGGCTCCATGCGGAGGATCTGCTCATCGCGTGGTCTCGCTCGCTCAAAAATCCCGTTATGACGGTAAGGAGCAGTCGGGGTGAAGCGGTAGCTCGGGACGGGGTGCGCGAAAGGTCGTCCCATGAACATGAATACTCTGACAGTGCAGCGACCCTCAAAATGGTATGACCCGAGTGCCGGGTCATGGTGCAGCTCCCATACCGGGGTGTCGATGAAGAGTACAAACGTCGCCATCTGAAGATATGACGGAAGAAAAGAGAGGGAATGAGAATCTTTCTAAAAGAATTCTCAGTAGGGTTATCCCTACCTAGGTGTCATCGTCACATCCTCAGGAACCTCGGGTTTATTTCTAAAAGGTGTGCATGCATATAATTTCCATTTAAGTTGGTTTTCCAAAGAGGTATTTTATCCAAGGTTCGTCATATTTTATAATGCGTCTTTATAACTTAAGCAGAAATATACTAATGATATGAATGCATCATAAGGTAACCCAAACAATAGAATGACTAGGAAACATTATAACATTGGCATAAGTATAGTTTATGTGACATTCTTAACTATAACTTTCATCTCATGGGGCCGCCCTAAAACTTCTCTAGGTTATGAGCTCATACCTTAACTAGTCGTCACTAGTTCTTACTTATCCTATGATAAGCGTAACATAATCCCGACTTAAAGTACGGGCTAGGGGGCAAATTAAGGATCTCCTTTCTAGGATCATTTCCTCTTTGAAACGCTTTGCTAGCCACGTGGGCCTCGCAATTTCTCCGCTTTGGCAGGCTGCATCTACACATACCCTCACGGATTTGTCTCCTCCTGGGGGTGCTCGGCCGAACCGGTGTCACCCAGGAGAAGCGCGTCTCAGTGTTGTGTCACATTTATATTCTCATAAGTATTAAATCACAATTACCTCATCATTTATCATATTCATTTTTATCATGCATTCTCATATAGCTTTTTCATAACATATATATCATCACATGAAACTTTCTCATAACATTCGTCACATAAAACTTTCGCACAAACATCATCACATAGTCATATCTAACAATCATCCCCATAAGCTCATAGACATGTTATGTTATAACTCATAGTGTTTTAAACTACGATTCTTATGAGTCTTAAACTTGCAAATTAATTATCCTTAACTTCTTTATACACCTATAGTTTGACAATTAATGAGTTATACAAATTTTATGCTCAAGAACTAATCCAAATAGCACTAAGCGAGAATTTGGACAGCTTTATGTTTATGTGATTACGGAGTTCTAGAAATTACGGTTTAGATCTTTATCTCACATTCTAAGTTATTGATCATCAACACCTAGTCTCTTGGGAACCTATAAGGTTATAACTAAGTATTTCTCACCTCACCCTATGGTCAAGAACATCTCTAAACCTCAAGAGTGCAGAAATCAAAATACTAACTTTACTGGGTACCTAGAAGTCACAATAATGACCCTTTCTAAGTTCGGTTTGCTCCTAAGGTTTCAAGATTAAGTCCTAAACCAATTATGAGTCATTCCTACACATATAAACTAATTTAAAACCATGATTATTGAATCTAACCCTTGCTGGACAGAATCCAGAAAAATGAATCTTTAAGGGATCTAGAACTCTCAAATTAATTCCTTTCTAGTTCCTAACTTATCCTATCTTTCACATATGAGTCTTAACATAATTATTACCCAAACATAAGCATATTAACATCATTAACACAGCTCATGCAGTGGCCAAACATAGCAAGGCAGAACCGAAACAGAACTCCATTTAAAGGCATTGAATCATAGTTTCTAAAGCACATAAAATACTAGTTTCTCTTGGAACCTTATTAAAACCTTCAAAACTCTTTTATGAACACTTTTATCATCTAAACTCATGAAAATACTTAATAGGGCAGTGGCTATGTTATTTTCATCTCAAGAGGTCCTAAATTCATAATACTTAGTTCTACACATTCCTTATACTCATATAAGTTTAGAAAAATTATAAAACATAATTTTCAATACTTGAAAACATTAAGGCCTCATAGGGCCGAAATATGAACCATAGGAAATAAATGTTTTAGACCTTTGTTTGAGATATCCTTGGGCAAGTCTTTGAGCTCTAGAATCATTAAAGTGATGACATAAAAATAAACATGCTCATGCACTTATTTTAGTTATTGCTAGAAAGTAAAGTGAGAGCATAAAATAAATATGTGGTGCAATATATTATTATCTTTGATATTTAGGTGAGGACTTGAAATATAAATATGATAATGCAAAACTTGAAACATAAACATGATAATGCAAGTTCATTCATTATCTTGGGATTTAGTGATAGCAAGGAAATAAACATGATATGCAAAGCTTAAAGTAAACATGATGCAAGTTTCATTTTTATGTTTAACTAGAGCTCATTTAAGACTTTAACAAGATAATAACCCCATACAATATCTCAAAGATCACGACACAAGAATCGAAAATCGTATAAAAGAGAAAGAAAGTGAAGCTACATCAAGTTCTTTATTAAGTACCCAAAACCCCTATCTAGAGACAAATCTCTAGAACGTGCTGGCCAACTTTAAGGTTGACAAGGGTAGGCTTGGGCTTTTAGAAATCCTTAGATTAATTTTTCTTAAGTTGGAAAACCATGTGAGCTAGATAACATATAGATGAAGTTGTAAGAAAAGGAAAACTCAAGCTTTAGAGGTTTCTTTGAGATGAACACAACGTCATCATCTAGAAACTCTCATCATCAAGCTATCATGCTCAAATCAAGGCCTCATGGCCGAAAATGAAAGGAAAGGAAAGACAAAGGAAAGTTCAAAAAGAATCCAAGAGAAAACTAGAGAAAAACACTTTCTTGAGCAAAATAAAGTTTGAAAACAAATCCCTACCTAGTGATGGAGATAAAAGCTTGATCTTGAAGATGGAAATGAGATGAGCAACACCTCCTAGGATGGTGATGATGATTCGGCCTTGATGAGAGAAAAAGAAAGAAAATGTGTTTCAAGTGGAGTTGTGTTTGAGGTGTGGTGTTTGAGAGGTTTGATGATGGTTCAAGGTTTTGGGGTGGTGTTTGATGGTTGAGAGGTGATGATGAGATGAAGAGATGAAGAAGATAAAGATGGAAAGGAAGGAAGAACACTCTTGGAACTTTGAGAGAAAAAGGAAAGACTAGCAAGACAACTCTAAAACTCTAAACTTTGCAAATGCTTCAAAGTGCAACAAGGCTAACACAAGCATCCTATTTATAGAAAAACAAAACCATGGAGGAGTGAATGGGGAGGGCTTGGCCATAGCCTTTGAGGGAGGAAGGAAGAGAAAATATCTCTTACACAAGGTCATTCAAGCATGGTTTGAAGTATGGAAGCTATGCTACAAAGTATGGCTTGATGTGAGTTAATTTCCTATCACATTTTTATGAATTTAGGCTTCTAGAAATAATGCATGGCTGGAACTTTTCGAGCCACAATTAAATGGGAGAAATGGGTTGTTTTAATTATTTATTCATGTGGAAATTCAAGCTTGATTGAAAGTTATGACAAGGTATAGTGTATGTGACTTGAGGTATGGCCTTGGAGTGTTGAAAAATTGAACATGTGATGCATATGGAGGGAGGGCAGCTTTGGCCAAGGCTGGACAGCAGAGTGGGAGGATGATTTGACCATTTAATTGTGTGTTAATGGTAGGTTTAGATGTGTATTAGCTTAGGTACAAGGTTAGGAATGATTAAGCTTAAGTTTAGGTAACTAAGAATGTGATTTAGGGAGTTTATGACAAGTTTAGGAGTGCTCATACATCATTAAAGAATTTAAAACTCATTTATGAATAAACAATGTGTAACACAATTCCATGATTTAAGGAATTGGAAAGAGAAAACACTATTCAAGATTCTATGACTAGGTGTCATAAAATTAAAATATGATTTTAGGTTATAATTAAGTACTTTTTGGTTCTAATCAACTTTAATAAATTATTTTGACTCTAGATTAATTAAGGAAATTAATTAACCTTCGATTAGAGCCTAATATTGCTTAGGTTTGCTTAATCGCGTGATTAAGCGTAAAAATACGAAACTAGGGGCAAAACCGTAATTTTGCACTAATTTTGCCCGGGACTTCAAAAATTGAAACTGAGGTAATAGAATACATAAAAACGCCTTTTAAAACCATCTGGAGAAGTTTCGGGTTCATCCGGCACTTGCAAGCGGGTAAAACACCACAGGGGCGTATTGGTCATTTTGACCAAAACTTCAACGAGATTTTCGATCCCGGGAAGGTACATAAGTTTTCTAATCCCCTTCCAACATTGAGTTTGCCCTTCGAGTACTTGCCATGACCGGCTTTCCTCGAATTCCGGGCTGAAAATGACCTCAGGGGCATTTTGGTCATTTTCACTCTAACAGAAAATCGGGGCGTTACACTCTGGTTCTAGGACATGACTAGGGTCGGACTCATATTTACGTAACTGGGAGACGTGAAAGACATCATGAAGGTTTGACAGATTGGGTGGTAAGGCTATTTTGTAAGCTACAGATCCGACTCTCTGAAGAATTTCAAAAGGACCAAGAAATCGGGGACTCAACTTTTTAACTTTCATGGCTCTCCCTATTCCTGTAGTGGGGGTGATTCTTAGAAATACATGTTCTCCTTCTTGGAACTCCAAGGGCTTGCGCCTTTTGTCCGCGTAGCTTTAATCGACTACGGCGGTTAAGATTCTATCCTTGATTTTCTTGATTTGCTCCGTCGTTTCCCTCACTACCTCAGGTCCTAAGACACTTTGTTCTCCGGGCTCATACCAACACAAGGGTGATTGGCACTTCCTTCCACATAACACCTCGTACGGTGCCATACCGATGCTCGCGTGATAACTGTTGTTATACGCAAACTCGATCAAAGGCATGTACTTATCCCAACTTCCTTTTTGGTCTAAGACACAGGCTCTCAGCATATCTTCCAGGGTTTGGATTGTCTTTTCGGACTGACCATCCATTTGTGGGTGGTAAGCAGTGCTTAAGCACAACTTGGAACCAAACGCCTTTTGAAAGGCTCCCTAAAAATGTGACGTAAACCGCGGATCTCGATCCGAGATTATCGTCGATGGTACTCCATGCAACCTTACTATTTCTTGGACGTAAAGCTGAGCCAACTTATCCAACGAGTACGTGACTTGAATAGGTAGAAAGTGAGTCAACTTAGTCAGTCGATCCACGATTACCCATACGGCATCGTGGCCAGCTTGGGTTTTTGGCAATCCTATCACGAAATCCATTGATATACTCTCCCACTTCCACTCGGGGATTGACAGGGGTTGCAACTTGCCAGAAGGTTTGTGGTGTTCGATCTTGACCTTTTGGCAGACCAAACAATTACTCACCCAGGCGACCACATCCTTCTTTAATCCGGGCCACCAAAACATCCTCTTCAAGTCCTGATACAACTTGGTAGTACCAGGATGGATGGCAAAATGGCTCTTGTGAGCCTCCTCCAAGATCTTCTCTCGGAGGTCGCCATCTCGTGGCACGCAGATTCGCCCCTTGAACCTCCACAACCAGTCGGGGCCTCGTACAAAACCTTTCAACTTTCCGGCCTTAACTGCCTCGATTGTCTCCATAAAGTCCTCATTTTCTCTTTGGGCAAGCATAATCCTTTGCTTAAACCCACTGGTCACCGTGAGATGACTCATCACGATGCCATTCTCCGTTATTGACATCCCCAGATTCATATCCCTAAACTGCTCTATTAACCCGACTTCGTTAACCATCATACAAGATAAACATAACGACTTTCGACTTAAGGCATCGGCGACTACATTAGCCTTGCCGGGGTGGTAACTTAAGCCAAAATCGTAATCCTTGAGGAATTCCATCCATCTCCTTTGCCTCATATTCAACTCCTTTTGATCAAAGAGATGCTTGAGACTCTTATGATCGGAGAAGACTTCAAACCTTACACCGTACAAATGGTGTCTCCACATCTTTAGAGCGAACACAATGGCTGCTAGTTCTAGGTCATGGGTGGGGTAGGTTACCTCATGAAGCTTGAGTTGTCTGGACGCATAGGCTACCACTTGCCTGTTTTGTATCAACATACAACCTAAACCCTTGCCAGAAGCATAGCAATATACCTCAAAGGGTACATTGGGGTCAGGTAAAACTAAAATCGGGGTTGAGGTGAGCTTTTCCTTAAGCTCTAGGAAACTCTTTTCACACTCGGGGCTCCACTCAAACGGGGCATTCTTCCTAGTGAGCTTGGTTAAGGGTAGGGCTAACTGGGAAAATCCTTTAATGAACCTACGGTAATATCCAGCTAAACCCAAAAAGCTTCTAATCTCGATTCTGAGAGGTTGGTCTATCCCAATTCATCACAGCTTCTATCTTACTTGGGTCGACAGCTATGCCACCTTTTGACACAACATGTCCTAAGAACTTTACCTCCTCTAACCAAAATTCACACTTAGACAACTTAGCATATAACTTCTTCTCCTTTAATACCTCTAAAACCAACCTTAAATGACGCTCATGCTCTTCGTGGGTCTTCGAATAGATGAAAATATCATCTATGAATACAACCATGAACTGATTTAAATAGGGTCTAAAGATCATATTCATGTAATCCATAAAAACTGCGGGAGCATTCGTCAAACCAAACGACATTACATTGAACTCAAAGTGTCCATACCGAGTTCGAAAGGCGGTTTTAGGAATGTCCGAATCTCTAACCCTAATCTGATGGTAACCAGACCTTAAATCAATCTTAGAAAACACTACTGCTCCTTTTAATTGGTCCATAAGATCGTCAATCCTAGGCAATGGGTATTTATTCTTTATGGTTACTTGGTTTAACTGCCTATAGTCTATACACATCCTCATACTTCCGTCCTTTTTCTTCACAAATAAGACCGGAGCGCCCCAAGGCGAAGCACTCGGCCTTATAAAACTCTTTTCTAACAGCTCTTCTAACTGGGTTTTCAACTCTGCCAGCTCTAAGGGTGACATCCTATACGGGGCTATAGAGATTGGTCCTGTCCTAGGAACCAACTCTATGGAGAATTCAACTTCTCTTTTGGGAGGGAACTCGGGTATTTCATCTGGAAATACCTCGGGATAGTCTCTTACCACAGGTATCTCACCTAGGTCTCCCTCAAAGTCTACATCACAGGCGGCTAGGAGAACATATCCCTTAGCTTTCTCCCCACTACAGAAGACCTCTACGGAATTTAGGTACATCCTAATGGGTTGAGTGATGTGTTTGGGAGGAGAGGGGAAAACTACAGTTCGGGTTCCACAATCTAACATCACACGGTTGGCGTGAAGCCAATTCATGCCTAAGATAATGCCTATGTCCTTTAAGGGTAAACAAATTAAATCTATGATAAAAGACTTATTTTCTACAACAAGATGACAGTTTAAACAACAACGGCAGGTATTAACAGGGCGATTCGTACGAGTAGAAACAATAAGATCAAAGGGAAGTTTAGAGACTCTTAGATTTAAGGACTCGACACTAGCAAGTGAAATAAAAGAATGAGTAGCACCAGAGTCATATAGTACAGTTAAGGGTTTACCGTTTACTTCGCACATACCTTCAATGAGATCTTTGGACTTCTTGGCGTCTTCCGCATTAAGGGTAAAGACCCTTCCTCGGTATTGTGGTCGGGGGTTTTGGTTTGATGTCCCTTGTCCCCAGTAGATCCTTTGCATAGTGGCCGGGCTTGCCATACTTGAAGCACACGTTCTGACCGGCTAAGCATGGGCGATTCCCGTGATTCTTCCCGCATTGTGGGCAGATGTCAGCAGATGTTGCTCCGGGGTAAGCAGCAGGGGTTTGTGGTGCCTTGTTCTTGGCTCCACTTGGTCCTCCATTGTGGTTCCAGGGTCCACCCGGTCCACGGGGTTGATTGTTGAAGTTCCTCGGGCCTTGATGTTGAAATGGCGGCCTTTGGTGTTGCTTGGATTGTTGGCGAGCAGGAGCTCTTGGTGGTTGTTGTTGTTGTTGTCGGAACTGGTTGGTCTGGTAGGGGTTGTAGTGATTCCTCGAAGGGTACTGCGGTTTGAACTTCGGGGCTTGAGGTCCGAGCCCCGTAGCTCATTCCGCCCTTATGATTTGAATCTTTCTCTATCCTTCTTCAAGGATCCGGCACTTGTTGACCAGAGTCGGGAAGTCTCTGATCTCCATATGGGCCACGGCATAGTTCATCTCCACCTTCAGACCGGCCTCATACTTCACACATTTCCAAACCTCATCGGGGTTCCCTTGGAACACCCGAGAGAACTTGATCAGCTCCTCGAACTTAGCAGTGTATTGGGCTACAGTAGGCCCTCGCTGGGTCAACTACATGAACTCAATGTCTTTTGCATTCCTTACAGACTCCGGGAAATACTTCTCGTAGAAGTAAGTCTTGAACAGCTCCCAGTTAATGGGAGTTCCAGAGGCTTTTAGCAGATGCCTCGTGCCGTTCCACCAGAACTCGGCGTCGGACTTCAAAGATGAAAGCAAAGAATGTGACCTTACGCTCCTCTGAAAGGTGTAACGACAGTAGATCTTCTCCATGTCTTTGATCCACTCATCAGCCTTATCGGGTCCATTACCCTTGAACATCGCGGGTTCGCCTTGCGAAACTCGCCAAAGCGGGCTTGTTCCACTGTCTCAGCAGCAGGGGGAGGAGGGGGAATAGGAACAGCGTTTGCTTGTTAGTCCATCCGGTCGGACATCCATTCCATGGCTTGCGCCATGCGGCGGACAGCAGCAGCAGTCGCATTGTCTTGATCAGAATCGAGCGTAGTCCTAGGCCGTCGTCGCGGTGCCATTGGTCCCTAAACACATGAAACAATGAACATCAAGTTGATCGGGCTCAATATCCATGCAAAATGACCTAGTTACCATGGCACTTGCAAGCAACAGAAGTCATGCATCTCTAGTCCTATAGCTTATCTCTATCAAGCACTACACATGACATAACTATCGCATCATGCTTATAAAGCATAGTCAGTCCAATCCTCAAGCTCCATGAGAATCGAACTGCTCTGATACCATAATGTAACACCCTAAATCTTAACCCAAGACTACTAGTATGTACTTAGGTTAATCTTTAGAATATTACCTCTTAGTCTCATCTTTTACTTAGAAAATACTTAGCGGAAATATGGGTAAAATTTTTCTTTTTGGAATTAAAATCAAAGTGAGAGCCACGCACGAATCTTTAAGGGGAAGCATAGCGAAACATATAAGCAAAGCATAAAGAAACGCATCATATCACGGAGACATCAACTGAAACATAGATATATATATATATATATATATATATATATATATATATACTGTGCCTACCCAAAAAGGGCAGGACTATTCAATACATCGGGAAGCGGAATACAACTGAAATGCAATACAAGGAAATCATAAAAAGCAAATACAAGAGAAACTACACCTATACCCATGTGCACCTAGAGTAGACAACCTCATATACAAAAGAAGGTTTGTCCTCAACTATGTGGCGTGTGTGCACTAACTACTACCCCTCCTATGTCTATTCCTGCTGGTCCGAGTACTGTGGGGTCGAGTCAATCCACTGACGAATCTCGGTGGAGTAGTCGAGCGCATCATCGAGGCGTGTCCACCGCGACAAGGGCGCATAGATGGCCGACGAACCAACCTCGGCTGGACCACCATCTCCTCACTCCCAACCCTCATCGGTGGGGGAGCGAGACTGGAGCTCCAACTGTACATGTGTGATGGCGAGTCCTCGGATGGGTCCATCTCCGAGTACTGGGTACGAGGCACATACTCTGGGTAGTCGTGTACCGCTGATGTCTCAGGCTCCATGCGGAGAATCTGCTTATCGCGTGGTCTAGCTCGCTCAAAAATCCCGTTATGACGGTAAGGAGCAGTCGAGGTAAAATAGTAACTCGGGACTGGGTGCACAAAGGGTCGTCCCATAAACATGAACACTCTAACCGTGCAGTGACCCTCAAAATGGTATGACCCGAGTGCCGGGTCATGGTGCAGCTCCCATACCGGGGTGTCGATGAAGAGTACGAATGTCGCCATCTGAAGATATGACGGAAGAAAAGAGAAAGGGAATGAGAATCTTTCTAAAAGAATTCTCAGTAGGGTTATCCCTACCTAGGTGACATCATCATATCCTCTGGAACCTTGGGTTTATTTCTAAAAAGGTGTGCATATATATAAACTCCTTTTAAGTTAGTTTTCTAAAGTGTTATTTATCCAAGGTCCGTCATATTTTATACTGCGTCTTATAACTTAAGCATAAATTATACTAATGATATGAATGCATCATAAAGGTAAACCAAACAATAGAATAGCTAAGAAACATTATAACATTTGGCATAAGTATAGTATATGTGACATTGTTAACTTTAATTTTCATCTCATGGGGCCGCCCTAAAACATCTCTAGCTTATGAGCTCATACCTTAACTAGTCGTCACTAGTTCTTACTTATCCTATGATAAGCGTAACATATACATAATCCCGACTTAATAGTGCGGGCTAGGGGGCAATTAAGGATCACCTCTCTTAGGGTCATTTCCTCTTTGAAACGCTCTACTAGCAACTAGTGCATCATAGTTTTGTCCGCTTTGGCAAGCTCTATGTCAATACCCCCACGGATTTGTTTTCTTGGGGGTGCTCGGCTAAACCGGTGTCACCCAAGAAGGCGTCTCAGTGTTTGTGTCACATTTAAATTCTCATAAAGTGTTAATTCATAGATACATCATTATTCATTACATACATCTTTTTCATAGCATATACATCATCACATGAAACTTTCTTCATAGTATATACATATAACTATAGCATATACATCGTCACATAATCACACCTTTGACAATCATACATACAACTCCCAAGCTTATTATGTTATAACCCTATAGTATGTTATGCTTTGGTTCTTTTGAGTCTTAAACTTGTAAACTAATTGTTCTAGTATTATTCTTAACCTCTCACACACCTATAGGTTCACAACTAATAAGTTTTACTAATTTTTATGCTCAAGGACCTATCCAAACAGCACTATGCAGATTTGGACAGCTTTGTATTTGTGTGATTATGGGGTTCTAGAAATTACGGTTTAGACCCTTAAAGTCTTTAACTCACATTCTAAGTTATTGATCATCAAAACCTAGTCTCTTGGGAACCTATGAGGTTATAACTAAGTATTTCTCACCTCACACTATGGTCAAGAACATCTCTAAACCTCAAGGATGCAGAATTTGAAATCCTAACTTTACGGGTACCTAGAAGTCACAACAATGACCCTTTCTAAGTTTAGTTTGCTCCTAAGGCTTCAAGATTAAGTCCTAAACCAATTATGAGTCATTCCTACACATTTAAACTAATTTAAAACCATGATTGTTAAATCTAATCCTTGCTGGATAGAATCCATAAAATTACATAATTAAAGGATCTAGAACTCTCAAATTAATTCTTTTCTAGTTCCTAACCTATCCTATCTTTCACATATGAGTCTTAACATTATTTTTACTCAAACATAGGCACATTATCATCATCAAAACAGCACATATAGTGGCAGTAAAGAGCAAGGAAGAGCCAAAAATATACTTCTCCATAAAAGGCATAAAACATAATTTCTAAAGCTTATAAAATACTAGGTTCTCTTGGAATTCTATTTAAACTTTCAAAGCTCATTTATAAACAATTTTAACATCTAAAATCATAAGAGTATTTAAGAGGGCAGTGACCAATTTCTCTTTATCTCAAGAGGTCCTTAATTCTTAAAACTTAGTTCTATGCATTCCTTAAACTCATGTAAGCTTGGAAAAATTATTAAACATAGTCTCAAATACTTAGAAACTTCAAGACCTCTTGGGGCCGAAATATGAACTAAGGAAAATACATATTGTTAGACCTTTGTTGAGAAAACAATGGGCAAGTCTTTGAGCTCTAGGTTCATTTAGGTGATGACATAAAAATAAACATGCTTATGCACTTATTTTAGGTTCCATTAGAAAGTAAAGTGGTAGCTCAAAGTAAATATGAATGCAACTTGTAACGCCCCGATTTTTCTGTTAGAGTGAAAATGACCAAAATGCCCCTGAGGTCATTTTTAGCCCAGAATTTGAGGAAAGCCGGTTCGGCAGTACTCGAAGGGAAAACTCAATGTTGGAAGGGGATTAGAAAACTTATGTACCTTCCCAGGATCGAAAATCTCGTTTTTCGAGTTTTCGGGTCAAAAATGACCAAAACGCCCCTGCGGTGTTTTACCCGTTTGCAAGTGCCGGATGAACCCGAAACTTCTCCAGATGGTTTTAAAAGGCATTTTTATGTGTTCTATGACCTCAGTTTTAATTTTTGAAGTCCCGGGCAAAATTAGTGTAAAATTACGGTTTTGCCCCTAGTTTCGTGTTTTTATGCTTAATCGCGTGATTAAGCAAACCTAAGCAATATTAGGCTCTAATCGAAGGTTAATTAATTTCCTTAATTAATCTTGAGTCAAAATAATTTATTAAAGTTGATTAGAACCAAAAAGTACTTAATTACAACCTAAAATCATATTTTAATTTTAAGACACCTAGTCATAGAATCTTGAATAGTGTTTTCTCTTTCCAATTCCTTAAATCATGGAATTGTGTTACACATTGTTTATTCATAAATGAGTTTAAAATTCTTTAATGATGTATGAGCACTCCTAAACTTGTCATAAACTCCCTAAATCACATTCTTAGTTACCTAAACTTAAGCTTAATTATTCCTAACCTTGTACCTAAGCTAATACATATCTAAACCTGCCATTAACACACAATTAAATGGTCAAAACTCACCCCCACTCTGCTGTCCAGCCTTGGCCGAAGCTGTCCTCCCCCATTGTGCATCACATGTTCAATTTTTCAACACTCCAAGGCCATACCTCAAGTCACATACACTATACCTTGTCATAACTTTCAATCAAGCTTGAATTTCCACATGACTAAATAATTAAAACAACCCATTTTTCCCATTTAATTGTGCTGGAAAAGTTCCAGCCATGCATTGTTTCTAGAAGACTAATTTCATAAAAATGTGATAGGAAATTAACTCACATCAAGCCATGCTTTGTAGCATAGCTTCCATACTTCAAACCATGCTTGAATGACCTTGTGTAAGAGATATTTTCTCTTCCTTCCTCCCTCAAAAGATACGGCCAAGCCCTCCCCATTCACTCCTCCATGGTTTTGTTTTTCTATAAATAGGATGCTTGTGTTAGCCTTGTTGCACCTTGAAGCATTTGCAAAGTTTAGAGTTTTAGAGTTGCCTTGCTAGTCTTTCCTTTTTCTCTCAAAGTTCCAAGAGTGTTCTTCCTTTCTTTTCATCTTTATCTTCTTCATCTCTTCATCTCATCATCACCTCTCAACCATCAAACACCACCCCAAAACCTTGAACCATCATCAAACCTCTCAAACACCACACCTCAAACACAACTTCACTTGAAACACATTTCCTTTCTTTTTCTCTCATCAAGGCCGAATCATCATCACCATCCTAGGAGGTGTTGCTCATCTCATTTCCATCTTCAAGATCAAGCTTTTACCTTGATCACTAGGTAGGGATTTGTTTTCAAACTTTATTTTGCTCAAGAAAGTGTTTTTCTCTAGTTTCCTCTTGGATTCTTTTTGAAATTTCCTTTGTCTTTCCTTTCTTTTCATTTTTGGCCATGAGGCCTTGATTTTGAGCATGATAGCTTGATGATGAGAGTTTCTAGATGATGACATTGTGTTCATCTCAAAGAAACCTCTAAAGCTTGAGTTTTCCTTTTCTTATGACTTCATCTATATGATATCTAACTCACATGATTTTTCAACTTAAGAAAATTAATCTAAGGATTTCTAAAAGCCCAAGCCTACCCTTGTCAACCTTAAAGTTGGCCGGCACGTTCTAGAGATTTTTCTCTAGATAGGGGTTTTGGGTATTTAATAAAGAACTTGATGTAGTTTCACTTTCTTTCCTTTTTATATGACTTTCAGTTTTTGTGTTGAGAATCTTTGAGATATTGTATTGGGTTGCTATCTTGTTAAAATCTTGAATGAGCTCTAGTTAAACATAAAATGAATCTTGCATCATGTTTATTTTATGCTATGCATATCATGTTTACTTCCTTGCTATCACTAAATATCAAGATAATGAATGAACTTGCACTATCATGTTTACATTTCAAGCTTTGCATTATCATATTTATATTTCAAGTCCTCACCTAAATATCAAAGATAATAATACATTGCACCACATATTTATTTTATGCTCTCACTTTACTTTCTAGCAATAACTAAAATAAGTGCATGAGCATGTTTATTTTTATGTCATCACCTTAATGATTCTAGAGCTCAAAGACTTGCCCATTGATATCTCAAACAAAGGTCTAAAACATTTATTTCCTTGCGTTCATATTTCGGCCCTATGAGGCCTTAGTGTTTCCAAGTATTGAAAACTATGTTTTATAATTTTTCTAAACTTATGTGAGCATAAGGAATATGTATAACTAAGTTTTATGAATTTAGTACCTCTTGAGATGAAAATAAATATAGCCACTGCCCTCTTAAATATTTTCATGAGTTTAGATGATAAAAATGTTCATAAAAGAGTTTTGAAAGTTTTAACAAGGTTCCAAGATAAACTAGTATTTTATGTGCTTTAGAAACTATGTTCAATGTCTTTAAATGGAGTTTCTGTTTCGATTCTGCCTTGCTATGTTTGGCCACTGTATGAGCTGTGTTAATGATGTTAATATGCTTATGTTTGAGTAATAATTATGTTAAGACTCATATGTGAAAGATAGGATAAGTTAGGAACTAGAAAAGAATTAATTTGAGAGTTCTAGATCCCTTAAAGATTTATTTTTCTGGATTCTGTCCAGCAAGGATTAGATTCAATAATCATGGTTTTAAATTAGTTTATGTGTGTAGAAATGACTCATAATTGGTTTAGGACTTAATCTTGAAACCTTAGGAGCAAACCGAACTTAGAAAGGGTCATTATTGTGACTTCTAGGTACCCGTAAAGTTAGGATTTTGATTTCTACACTCTTGAGGTTTAGAGATGTTCTTGACCATAGTGTGAGGTGAGAAATACTTAGTTATAACCTTATAGGTTCCCAAGAAACTAGGCGTTGATGATCAATAACTTAGAACGTGAGATAAAGATCTAAACCGTAATTTTTAGAACCCCGTAATCACATAAACATAAAGCTATCCAAATTCTGCTTAGTGCTGTTTGGATTAGTTCTTGAGCATAAAAAATTTGTATAACTCATTAGTTGTGAAACTATAGGTGTATAAGAGGATAAGGATAATGTTAGAACAATTAATTTGCAAGTTTAAGACTCATAAGAATCAAAGTTTAAAACACTATGGGTTATAACATATCAAGTCTATGAGCTTATGGGGATAAATGTTAGATATGACTATGTGATGATGTTTATGTTATGTGGAAGTTTTATGTGACAATGCATATGTTATGAGAAAGTTTCATGTGATGATATATATGTTATGAAAAAGCTATATGAGGATGCATGATAAAAATGAATATGATAAATGATGAGGTACTTATGATTTAATGCTTATGAGAACTTAAATGTGACACAACACTGAGACGCGCTTCTCCTGGGTGACACCGGTTCGGCCGGGCACCCCCAGAAGGAGACAAATCCGTGAGGGTATGTGTAGATGCAGCCTGCCAAAGCGGACAAATTGCGAGGCCCGCGTGGCTAGCAAAGCGTTTCAAAGAGGAAATGATCCTAGAAAGGAGATCCTTAATTTGCCCCCTAGCCCGTACTTTAAGTTGGGATTATGTTACGCTTATCATAGGATAAGTAAGAGCTAGTGATGACTCGTTAAGGTATGAGCTCATAACCTAGAGAAGTTTTAGGGCGGCCCTATGAGATGAAAGTTAAAGTTAACAATGTCACATATACTATACTTATGCCAATGCTATAATGTTTCTTAGTTATTCTATTGTTTGGTTTACCTTTATGATGTATTCATATCATTAGTATATTTTTGCTTAAGTTATAAGACGCATTATAAAATAAGACGGGCCTTGGATAAAATACCTCTTTAGAAAACTGACTCAAAAGGAATTTATATGCATGCACACCTTTTTAGAAATAAACCCAAGGTTCCTGAGGATGTGACGATGTCACCTAGGTAAGGATAACCTTACTGAGAATTCTTTTAGAAAGATTCTCATTCCCTTTCTCTTTTCTTCCGTCATATCTTCAGATGGCGACAGTTGTACTATTCATCGACACCCCGGTATGGGAGCTGCACCATGACCCGGCACTCGGGTCATACCATTTTGAGGGTCGCCAGACCTTTGTCAGAGTATTCATGTTCATGGGACGACCCTTCGCGCACCCCGTCCCGAGCTACCGCTTCACCCCGACTGCTCCTTACCGTCATAATGGGATTTTTGAGCGAGTGAGACCACGCGATGAGCAGATCCTCCGCATGGAGCCCGAGGCATCAGCAGTACGCGAGTACCCCGAGTATGTGCCGCGTCCCCAGTACTCGGAGACGGACCCATCCGAGGACCCGCCATCCCACATGTACAGTTGGAGCTCCAATCCCGCTCCCCCATCGATGAGGGCTGGGACTGAAGAGACGGTGGTCCAGCCGAGGTTGGCTCGTCGGCCATCTATGCGCCCTCGCCGCGGTGGACATGCCCCGATGATGCGCTCGACCACTCCCACCGAGATTCGTCAGTGGATCGACTCGACCCCACAGTATTCGGACCAGCAGGAGTAGACATAGGAGGGGTAGTAGATAGTGCACACACGCCACATAGTTGAGGACAAACCTTCTTTTGTATATGAGGTTGTCTACTCTAGGTGCACATGGGTATGGGTGTTGTTTCTCTTGTATTTGCATTTTATGATTTCCATGTATTGCATTTCAGTTGTATTCCGCTTCCCGATGTATTGAATAGTCCTTCCCTTCTGGGTAGGCACAACATATATATATATAACTATGTTTCAGTTGATGTCTCCATGATATGATGTGTTTCTTTACGCTTTGCTTATATGTTTCTCTATGCTTCCTCTTAAGGATTCGTGCGTGGCTCTCACTTTGATTTTAAATTCCAAAAAGAAAAATTTTACCCATATTTTCGCTAAGTATTTTCTAAGTAAAAGATGAGACCAAGAGGTAATATTCTAAAGATTAACCTAAGTACATACTAGTAGTCTTGGGTTAAGATTTAGGGTGTTACACAACTCATTATTATCTTGGTATTAAGTGAGAACTTGAAATATAAACATGATAATGCATAGCTTGAAATGTAAACATGATAATGCAAGTTCATTCATTATCTTGGTATTTAGTGATAGCAAGGAAGTAAATATGATATGCAAAGCATAAAGTAAACATGATGCAAGGTTTATTTTATGATTAACTAGAGCTCATTCAAGACTTTAACAAGATAACAACCCATTACAATATCTCAAAGATCAAAACATCAAAATCGAAAGTCTCACAAAAGAAAAGAAAATGAAACTAAGTCAAGTTCTTTATTAAATACCCAAAACCCCTATCTAGAGAAAAATCTCTAGAACGTGCCGGCCAACTTTAAGGTTGACAAGGGTAGGCTTGGGCTTTTAGAAATCCTTAGATTAATTTTCTTTAAGTTGAAAACCATGTGAGCTAGATATCATATAGATGAAGTTACAAGAAAAGGAAAACTCAAGGTTTAGAGGTTTCTTTGAGATGAACACAATGTCATAATCTAGAAACTCTCATCATCAAGCTATCATGCTCATAAAGGGGCCTAGAGGCTGAAATGAAATGGAAAGGAAAAACAAAGGAAAGTTCAAAAAGAATCCAAGAGGAAACTAGAGAAAAACACTTTCTTGAGCAAAACAAAGTTTGAAAACAAATCCCTACCTTGTGATGAAGGTAAAAGCTTCGATTTGAAGATGGAAATGAGATGAGCAACACCTCCTAGGATGGTGATGATGATTCGGCCTTGATGAAAGAAAAAGGAAGGAAATGTGTTTCAAGTGAAGTTGTGTTTGAGGTGTGGTGTTTGAGAGGTTTGATGATGGTTCAAGGCTTTGGGGTGGTGTTTGATGGTTAAGAGATGATGATGAGATGAAGAGATGAAGAAGATAAAGATGAAAAGAAAGGAAGAACACTCTTGAAACTTTGAGAGAAAAAGAAAGAACTAGCAAGACAACTCTAAAACTCTAAACTTAGCAAATGCTTCAAGGTGCAACAAGGCTATCACAAGCATCCTATTTATAGAAAAACAAAGCCATGGAGCTTACAAAGGGAGGGAGTGGCCGTGTGGTCTTGGAGGTAAAAGGGAGAGGAAAATATCTCTTACAGAAGGTCATTCAAGCATGGTTTGAAGTATGGAAGCTATGCTACAAAGTATGGCTTGATGTGAGTTAATTTCCTATCATATTTTTATGAAACAGTGCATGGCTGGAACTTTTCCAACCACAAATAAATGGGGAAAATGGGTTGTTTTAATTATTTATTCATGTGGAAATTCAAGCTTGATTGAAAGTTATGACAAGGTATAGTGTATGTGACTTGAGGTATGGCCTTGGAGTGTTGAAAAATTGAACATGTGATGCATAATGGGGGAGGAAGCTCACGGCCAGGTCTGGTACAGTAGGGAGGAGGTGAGTTTTGACCATTTAATTGTGTGTTAATGGTAGGTTTAGATGTGTATTAGCTTAGGTACAAGGTTAGGAATGATTAAGCTTAAGTTTAGGTAACTAAGAATGTAATTTAGGGAGTTTATGACAAGTTTAGGAGTGCTCATACATCATTAGAGAATTTTTAACTCATTTATGAATAAACAATGTGTAACATAATTCCATGATTTAAGGAATTGGAAAGAGAAAACACTATTCAAGATTCTATGACTAGGTGTCTTGAAATTAAAATATGATTTTAGGTTGTAATTAAGTACTTTTTGGTTCTAATCAACTTTAATAAATTATTTTGACTCAAGATTAATTAAGGAAATTAATTAACCTTCGATTAGAGCCTAATATTGCTTAGGTTTGCTTAATCACGCGATTAAGCGTAAAAATATGAAACTAGGGGCAAAATCGTAATTTTGCACTAATTTTGCCCGGGACTTCTAAAATTAAAACTGAGGTCATAGAATATATAAAAACGCCTTTTAAAACCATCTGGAGAAGTTTCAGGTTCATCCGGCACTTACAAACGTGTAAAAAATCGCAGGGGCATTTTGGTCATTTTGACCCGAAAACTCGAAAAACGAGATTTTCGATCCCGGGAAGGTGCACAAGTTATCTAATCCCCTTCCAACATTGAGTTTGCCCTTCGAGTACTGCCGAACCGGCTTTCCTAGAATTCCGGACTGAAAATGACCTTAGGGGCATTTTGGTCATTTTCACTCTAATAGAAAAATCGGGGCGTTACAGGTGTCATGAGGAATTTTTGTGGCCCTTGAATCAGCCGTTTGATATAGAAAGTAAATGTTACTACTGGAGTGGTAAATCTGCCACATTGCTGAAATGGTGGGAATGTTTTAAATTGATAATGAAATGACATTTAGTCCATATATATGATATATAAATGCATGCTAATGGTTTTAAAGAGTTACTTATAAAGCATAAATGAGATCTAGATGTAACTGAATTGCCTATGGGTGATGTGAATAAGCCTTTGAGAGAAATAAAAGTATATGATGCATTCATATGACAAAAGAGGATATGTGAGATTTAATTATGCATGTTTTAACATATGGGGAAAAACAGAAACAAGGCTTATGTGGGTTATATCGGGGAGGCAAAAAGAAGGACTTCCCAGTAAATTTTATGAGTCGGTAGATGTATCGGCTAGGAATAGAACTGTGTGTGATTCAGAAATGGAAAAAAATGAAGTCTGATGATCACGAATAGGAATGAGCTCATGTCCTAGCAGTCCATGGTCCTCTGAGAAGTTATCCACTGCATATGTTACCTGATGTGAAACTAAGCCTTCCCTATGCTAATGAAAAGAAACAACTGCACTAATTGAATTTCGTAGATTACAAGAGAAAGATTTATGGTTACCATCATGTTACATTTTGACTTTACTTGCATTTTATACATTAATAATTATTCCTATGACTATGCATAGTTTAATTGTTATTTTTGCATATAAGTTTACTTGATATTGCTTATAAGAATGAAATTCCTACTTATGTTTTGTTTATTAATTTTGATTACTAGTGAGGGATTACCCTACTGAGAATTATATAATATTCTCATCCCTATTTGTGTATATTTTGTATGGTGCTCAGACGCTACAGATGCCGTCAGTGATCTTCCTTGACTCACCCCAATGGCAATGGCACTACGATCCTGACTTGGATTCACTATATGTAGTAGCATATTGTAACACCCTAAATCTTAACCTAAGACTACTAGTATGTACTTAGGTTAATCTTTAGAATATTACCTGTTGGTCTCATCTTTTACTTAGAAAATACTTAGCGGAAATATGGGTAAAATTTTTCTTTTTAGAATTAAAATCAAAGTGAGAGCCACGCACGAATCTTTAAAAGGAAGCATAACGAAACATATAAGCAAAGCGTAAAGAAACACATCATATCATGGAAACATCAACTGAAACATAGATATATATATATATATATAATATAATGTGCCTACCCAAAGGGCAGGACTATTCGATACATCGGGAAACGGAATACAATTGAAGAACAAATACAAGGAGAACAAATACAGGGAAATCATAAAACAACACCCATGCCCGAGTGCACCTAGAGTTGGCAACCTCATACACAAAAGAAGGTTTGCCCTCAACTATGTGGCGTGTGTGCACTAACTGCTACCCCTCCTATATCTACTCTTGCTGGTCCGAGTACTGTGGGGTCGAGTCGATCCACTGACAAATCTCGGCGGGAATGGTCGAGCGCATCATCGGGGCATGTCCACCGCGGTGAGGGCGCATGGATGGCCTACGTGCTAACCTCGGCTGGACCACCGTCTCCTCACTCCCGGCTCTCATCGGTGAGGGAGCAGGACTGGAGCTCCAACTGTACATGTGTGATGGCGGGTCCTCGGATGGGTCCGTCTCCGAGTACTGGGTGCGAGGCACGTACTCCGGGTAGTTGCGTACCACTGAAGCCTAAGGTTGCATGCGGAGGATCTGCTCGTCCCGTGATCTAGCTCGCTTAAAAATACTGTTGTGATGGTAGGGGGTAGTCGGGGTGAATCGGTAACTCCGTACTGGGTGTGCGAAGGGTCGTCCCATGAACATGAAGACTCTAACAGTGCAGCGACCCTCAAAATGGTATGACCCGAGTGCCGGGTCATGGTGCAGCTCCCATACCGGGGTGTCAATGAAGAGTACAAATGTCGCCATCTGAAGATATGACGGAAGAAAAGAGAAAGGGAATGAGAATCTTCTAAAAGAATTCTCAGTAAGGTTATCCCTACCTAGGTGACATCGTCACATCCTCAGGAACCTTGGGTTTTTTTCTAAAAAGGTGTGCATGCATATAAACTTCTTTTAAGTTAGTTTTCTAAAGTATCATTTATCCAAGGCCCGTCATATTTTATAATGCGTCTTATGACTAAGCATGAAATATACTAATGATATGAATGCATCATAAAGGTAAGCCAATCAATAGAATAACTAAGAAACATTATAACATTGGCATAAGGGGATAGGTATAGCACATGTGACATTTTAAACTTTAACTTTCATCTCATGAGGCCACCCTAAAACATCTCTAGGTTATGAACTCATACCTTAACTAGTCGTCACTAGTTCTTACTTATCCTATGATAAGCGTAACATATACATAATCCTGACTTAATAGTGCGGGCTAGGGGGCAATTAAGGATCACTTCTCTTAGGGTCATTTCCTCTTTGAAACACTCTACTGGCAACTAGTGCACAGTAGCATTGTCCGCTTTGGCAAGCTCTATGTCAATACCCTCACGGATTTGTCTTCTTGGGGGTGCTCGGCTAAATCGGTGTCACCCAAGAAAGCGTCTCAGTGTTGTGTCACATTTAAGTTCTCATAAAGTTTTAATTCATAGATACATCATTATACATCATATAAATCTTTCTCATAGTATGCATCTCATCATATAATCATATAAAACTATAACCTATTTTCACATAAAACTTTTGCATAGCATATACATCATCACATGAACATATCTTTAGACAATTATTCACACAAACTTACAAGCTTATTATGTTATAAACCCATAGTGTTTTATGCTTTGGTTCTTTTTGAGTCTTAACTTGTAAACTAATTGTTCTAGTATTATCCTTAACCTCTTACACACCTATAGGTTCACAATAAATAAGTTTTACTAATTTTTATGCTTAAGGACCTATCCAAACAGCACTATTGCAGATTTGGACAGCTTTATATTTGGGTGATTACGGGGTTCTAGAAATTACGGTTTAGACCCTTAAAGTCCTTATCTCACATCCTAAGTTATCAATCATCAAAGCCTAGTCTCTTGGGAACCTATGAGGTTATAACTAAGTATTTCTCATCTCACACTATGGTCAAGAACATCTCTAAACCTCAAGGGTGCAGAATTTGAAATCCTAACTTTACGGGTACCTAGAAGTCACAACCATGACCCTTTCTAAGTTCGGTTTGCTCCTAAGGCTTCAAGATTAAGTCCTAAACCAATTATGAGTCATTCCTACACATTCAAACTAATTAAAAACCATGATTATTAAATCTAAACCTTGCTGGACAGAATCCAGAAAATTACATAATTAAAGGATTTAGAATTCTCAAATTAATTCTTTTCTAGTTCCTAACTTATCCTATCTTTCACATATGAGTCTTAACATTAGTTTTACTCAAACATAGGCACATTATCATCATCAAAACAGCACATACAGTGGCAGCAAACAGCAAGGAAGAACCAAAAATATACTTCTCCATAAAAGGCATAAAACACAATTTCTAAAGCACATAAAATACTAGTTTCTCTTGGAACCATTTTCGAACTTTCAAAACTTGTTTATAAACACCTTTATCCTTTAAAATCATAAAAATACTTAAGAGGGCAGTGGCTAAATTATTTTTATCTCAAGAGGTCCTAAATTCGTAAAACTTAGTTCTACATATTCCTTATACTCACATAAGCTTAGATAAATTATAAAACATAGTTTTTAACACTTAGGAACACCAAAGCCCCTTAGGGCCGAAATGGGAACCACAAGAATTAAATATTTTTAGACCTTTTTTGAGACGACAATGGGCAAGTCTTTGAGCTCTAGGTTCATTTAGGTGATGACATAAAAATAAACATGCTCATGCACTTATTTTAGGTTCCATTAGAAAGTAAAGTGATAGCACAAAGTAAATATGAATGCAACTCATTATTATCTTGGTATTAAGTGAGAACTTGAAATATAAACATGATAATGCATAGCTTGAAATATAAACATGATAATGCAAGTTCATTCATTATCTTGGTATTTAGTGATAGCAAGGAAGTAAACATGATATGCAAAGCATAAAGTAAACATGATGCAAGGTTCATTTTATGATTATCTAGAGCTCATTCAAGACTTTAACAAGATAACAACCCAATACAATATCTCAAAGATCAAAACACCAAAACCGAAAGTCTTACAAAAGAAAAACAAAGTGAAACTAAGTCAAGTTCTTTATTAAATACCCAAAACCCCTATCTAGAGAAAAATCTCTAGAACGTGCTGGCCAACTTTAAGGTTGACAAGGGTAGCCTTGGGCTTTTAGAAATCCTTAGATTAATTTTCTTAAGTTAAAAAACCATGTGAGCTAGATATCATATAGATGAAGTCACAAGGAAAGGAAAACTCAAGCTTTAGAGGTTTCTTTGAGATGAACACAATGTCATCATCTAGAAACTCTCATCATCAAGCTATCATGCTCATAACAAGGCCTAGAGGCCGAAATGAAAAGAAAAGGAAAAACAAAGGAAAGTTCAAAAAGAATCCAAGAGGAAACTAGAGAAAAACACTTTCTTAAGCAAAACAAAGTTTGAAACAAATCCCTACCTAGAGTGAAGATGAAATCTTTGAACTTTTGAAAATGAAAAAAAGATGATGAGCTCCTCCAAGAGGCAAGATAGCTTCGGCCAAGGGAGGATGAGAAGGTTGGAGTTGTGTTTCAAGTGAGGTTGTGTTTGAGGTGTGGTGTTTGAGAGGTTTGATAATGTTTCAAGGCTATGGGGTGGTGTTTCAAGGTTGAGAGATGATGAAGAGATGAAGAGAGGATGAAGATGAAGATGAACTCTCTTGAAACTTGAGAGAAAAAGAAAGAACTAGCAAGACAATTCTAAAATTCTAAACTTAGCAAATGCTTCAAGGTGCAACAAGGCTATCACAAGCATCCTATTTATAGAAAAACAAAACCATGGAGCTCACCAAGGGGAGGGAGTGGCCGTAGCAAATGGAGGGAAAAGGGAGAGGAAAATCTCTCTTTAATTGTGTCATAGAAGCATGGTTTGAAGTATGGAAGCTATGCTACAAAGTATGGCTTGATGTGAGTTAATTTCCTATCAATTTTTATGAAATTAGGCTTCTAGAAACAATGCATGGCTGGAACTTTTTCAGCCACAAATAAATGGAGAAAATGGGTCATTTTAATTAGTTATTTACTTGGAAAATCAAGCTTGATTGAAAGTTATGACAAGGTATAGTGTATGTGACTTGAGGTATGGCCTTGGAGTGTCGAAAAATTGAACATGTGATGCATATGCGGAGGGAAAGCTCACGGCCAGGTCTGGTACAGCAAGGAGGAGGTGAGGTTTGATCCTTTCATTGGGTGTTAATGGTAGGTTTAGATGTGTATTAGCTTTGGTACAAGGATAGGAATTATTAAGCTTAAGTTTAGGTAACCAAGAATGTGTTTTAAGGATTTTATGACAAGATTAGGAGTGCTCATACATCATTAAAGAATTTTAAACTCATTTATGAATAAACAATGTGTAACACAATTCCATGATTTAAGGAATTGGAAAGAGAAAACACTATTCAAGATTCCATGACTAGGAGTCTTGAAATTAAAATATGATTTTAAGTTGTAACTAAGCACTTTTAGGTTCTAATCAACTTTAATAAATTATTTTGACTTAAGATTAATTAAGGAAATTAATTAACCTTCGATTAGAGCCTAATATTGCTTAGGTTTGCTTAACCACGCGATTAAGCGTAAAAACACGAAACTAGAGGCAAAACCGTAATTTTGCACTAATTTCGCCCGGGACCTCCGGGACTAAAACTAAAGTCACAGTCTACATAAAAATGCCTTTTACAATCATCTGGAGAAGTTTCGGGTTCATCCGGCACTTGCAATCGGGTAAAACACCACAGGGGCGTTTTGGTCATTTTGACCTGAAAACTCGAAAAATGAGATTTTTGATCCCGGGAAGGTACACAAGTTATCTAATTCGCTTCCGACATTGAGTTTGCCCTTCGAGTACTGCCGAACCGGCGTTCCTCAAATTCCGGACTGAAAATGACCTCAGGGGCATTTTGGTCATTCTCACTCTAACAGAAAAATCGAGACGTTACACATATTCTCATATACGAGCTTATGTATTCTTCAGCCGTTCTTTTAGTACCTCTATTTTCTTTCTTTGAGTTTGACCACCTTTCCTTATGACAGTGTGCCCCTACACATGGCATACCTTGTTGAGTTTGTAGCTTCACCCGCACCACCTATGCCCCCTCCTGGAGATGATCCATCCTCGTCCTCCTCCTCGGACTCCAATCCACCAGCTGGTCCTGGTGCCCCTGCTGAGGGCAACGCCATTCCACCGATGGCGAACGGTTTTCTTTAGGGGAGCACGTGACTTTCAGGGACTCATGTTATGTACGTAGTTGTAGTTTGGCATTAGGAACCCTCCAGCCTACAGACTAATCTTGTGAGATACTTTAGGGTCCATTTATATTTGTATGAAATTTTTGTTGGATCTCAACTTTGAGCAGGTTAAACTAAATAGGAGAAGTGTTCTTTTGTACACTGAGTTCCTGACTAGTTAGGAGATAACTAGTTTGTTTTTTTTTAGTACGATGTACCTAATGTGAACTTAACAACAATGTATCTATATATGTCCATATTAGTTTGATAACTTATACATCAACAATATTTTATTTCAGTTATTTTCGACTAGTATAGATTATGTGAGTGAGTAATACTTTTCTAATTACTGTGTTAAGACTCGAGTAAAAACATGGTATTAGGAGGGTGTTACATTATGGTATCAGAGCTGGACTATCCTATAAGCTTGAGGATTGGACCGGCTATGCTTTCTTAGAAATTGTCATGCATTATGACTTTCTATATATTTGTATGATTGCAGGTTGGAAATGTTGTGGGTTGCTGCTACACTTTGCTTGGTATTGAGCCTGATCAACTCAATATTTTTGTTTGGTGTGACAGGAACCAATGACTTTGAATCGGCAAACTAGGAGTGGAGCTGGAAACGATACCGACATGATGAATACTTTCCGTGAGATAGCGGCTGCCATGAGGGAACAAGCTACAGCTGCTACCCTAATGATGGAGCAGCTGAACCGCAATGAAAGGCAAAACCCAGCCAATAATCTTGCAGACTTTCCGTGAGATAGCGGCTGCCATGAGGGAACAAGCTACAGCTGCTACCCTAATGATGGAGCAGCTGAACCGCAATGAAAGGCAAAACCCAGCCAATAATCTTGCAGTGAACGAAGTTGATGTAGAATATCAGAAATTTGCCGAGTTCAGGAAGGCAAATCCCCCTCCATTTCGAGGAGCTTTTAATCCTTGTAAAGCAGAAGAATGGATAAAGGCCATGGAAAAGATTTTCTCTGTTCTTCCTTGCACAGAGATCCAGAAGATGGCCTTTGCCACCTATATGCTAGAAGCAGATGCAGATTTTTGGTGGGTTGGCACCAGGGGATTATTTGAAGCTTCCCATACTGTAGTTACCTGGAATGTTTTTAAGGAAGCTTTTTACCGTAAGTACTTCCCTATCTCTGTAAGAAATGCGAAAGAGTTGGAGTTTATGGCTCTTAAACAAGGACCTATGAGTGTAGCAGAGTATACTGCCAAATTTGAAGAGCTCTGCAAGTTTTCTACAATTTATCAACGTGACCCGGATGAAGTCTGGAAATGCATGAAATATGAAGGGGGTCTACGAGAAGATATAGAAGCAGCTGTGAGTCTTTTGGAGATTAGGGATTGTCCTACTTTGGTAAATAAATGTCGATGTGCAGAGGAGTCCAACAAGAAGCTGACAAATTTCAAGTATGCCGAAAACAATGCTAGAAGGGGGTTAGCACCTCAAGGTCCTCGATTCAAGCCTGTTAACCAGCCTCAGAGAAGGTTTCCACCCAACAATAACAACAATAAAGGAAAACAACTTCAACTTCCAAGACCTGAGGCAGAGAGAGATTGCCCTAAATGTGGGAAAAATCATGGGAATCGACCGTGCTGGACAACACAGATCGTTTTGGCTGTGGGAAACCAGGACATAAACTATTTGAGTGTCCTAATAAAAAAGGTCAATAGCCCACCTCTAGGCCACAACGACATGGGCGCGTTTTTACTATAAGTGCCAAGGAAGCTTCTTAATCTGAAGATCTGATCCGAGGTAAGTGTGAAATAAATGGTACTGCCCTAGATATACTGTATGATACGGGTGCCACTCATTCTTTCATATCCCATATTTGTGCCACAGTTACAATTATCTGTTTCTGAACTACCTTATGATCTTCTTGTATCCACTCCTACTGCTGGTCCTATTAGAACTTGTTATGCATGTGTGAATATTCCTCTTCAAATAGGTACTAGAGAGTTTACTGCCAATTTAGTATGTCTTCCTTTATTTGGTTTAGATGTAATTTTAGGTATGGATTGGTTGGTACCTAACTATGTCCTTTTACACTGTCCAAATCGAGCTGCTATATTTCTTTCCACGTTACCTTCCATCCCTTTAGTTCCTTTTTCTTTTTATTTGAACCTAGTAACACCTAACCCTAGTAAGACAGATTGTTAGGAATATGTTCTCTTCTCTGCTAGTGAAACTGAGTGTGATCATGAATTGAGTAAGATTCCAGTGGTGAGAGAGTATCCTGATGTCTTCCCAGAGGATATTCCAGAGTTTCCTCCTGAAAGAGAAATTGAATTCTCCATTGAGTTGGTTCTAGGAACGGGTCCTATTTCCATTGCTCCTTATAGGATGTCCCTTTTGGAGTTGAAAGAATTAAAGTCCCAAATTGAAGAACTATTAGGGAAGCATTTTATTAGACCAAGTGCCTCTCCATGGGGAGCCCCTGTTCTTTTAGTGAAGAAAAGGGATGGGGGTATGAGACTTTGCGTAGACTATAGGCAGTTGAATAAGGTGACGATTAAGAACAAATACCCTTTGCCAAGAATTGATGATCTTATGGATCAATTGAGAGGAGTAATCGTATTCTCAAAGATTGATCTTAGATCAGGATACCATCAAATTCGAGTTTGGGATGAAGATATTCCTAAAACTGCTTTTAGAACTCGATATGGGCATTACGAGTATAGGGTGATGTCTTTTGGATTAACTAATGCTCCGGCTGTATTCATGGATTATATGAATCGAATCTTCACTTGGATAAATTTGTAGTTGTCTTCATAGACGATATACTTATTTATTCAAGAACTGAGGAGGAACATGCGAAGCATCTTAGGATTGTGTTACAAATCCTAAGGGAGAGAAAGTTGTATGCTAAATTGTCAAAGTGTGAATTTTGGATGGAAGAGGTTAGATTCCTAGGGCATGTAGTATCACAACGGGGAATTTCAGTAGATCCCAGTAAGATGGAATCAGTCCTTCATTGGGAACGACCAACAACGGTGACTGAGAATCGGAGTTTCTTAGGGTTAGCTGGATATTATAGGCGTTTTATCATGAGTTTTTCTCAGATAGCCTTTACCTTTGACTAAATTAACCCGAAAGAACGCTCCATTCAATTGGACACCGGAGTGTGAAAATAGTTTCCAGGAGTTGAAGCAAAAGTTGACCATGGCTCCAGTACTAGTATTACCCAATCCTCATGAACCCTATGAGGTTTATTGTGATGCTTCTAATAAGGCTTTAGGATGTGTATTGATGCAAAATCATAACGTGGTTGCCTATGCTTCTCGACAGTTGAAACCCCATGAGGTAAACTATCCAACCCATGACCTTGAACTTGCAGCTGTGGTTTTTGCTCTAAAGATCTGGCGACATCATTTGTATGGTGTGCAGTTCAATGTTTTCTCTGATCATAAAAGTTTAAAGTATCTTTTTTATCAGAAAGAGTTGAATATGCGGCAAAGAAGATGGATGGAGTTCCTCAAGGATTATGAGTTTAGTCTAAATTACCATCCAGGCAAGGCAAATGTTGTAGCTGATGCACTGAGTAGGAAATCCCTAAGTGTAGCATGCCTGATGATTAAAGAGGCAGAGCTAGATGAGAGCTTCAAGAAGCTTAGTTTAGACATGTCTGTGAGCCCTCAAGGTGTTGTGTTAGGCCAGATAAAAGTAACAAGTGAGTTCAAAGGACAAATTTTGGCTGCCCAACACGAAAACCCAGAGTTTCAGGAGATATTAAGATCAATTAATGCAAAGAAGTTGCCAGAATTCACACAAGACCAACAAGGTATATGGAGATACAAGGATAGGGTGTGCGTACCTGCAAGTGGCGATCTCAGAAAGAAGATCTTAGAGGAAGCTCTTAGAGGCGAACTTACTATACACCCAGGTACTAGTAAAATGTATGCGGATCTTAAGAAAATGTTCTGGTGGTCAGGAATGAAGAAAGACATAGAAGAATATGTCAGGAAGTGTTTAACTTGCCAAAAAGTTAAAATAGAACATCAAAAACCAGCTGGGACCCTACAACCTTTAGAAATCCCGGAATGGAAGTGGGAAAGTATTTCTATGGACTTTGTAATGGGTTTGCCAAGGACATCGTCAGGTCATGATACTATATGGGTTATAGTAGATAGGTTGACCAAGTCTGCTCACTTCTTACCCATTAAGGCTAATTTTCCTTTGGATAAGTTAGCTTCTCTGTACATTCAAGAGATAGTGAGACTACATGGTGTTCCTTCCTCAATAGTTTATGATAGAGACCCTAGATTTACTTCTAGGTTTTGGGGAGTTTTCCAAAAAGCCTTTGGGACCAAGCTTTATTTGAGCACTGCCTATCACCCCCAAACTGACGGGCAAACAGAACGAACCATACAAACCCTGGAAGATATGCTAAGGGCATGCGTGATTGAGCAGAAGGGAAGTTGGGACAAGTTGTTCCCGTTGGTTGAATTTGCTTATAATAACAGCCATCACGCTAGTATTGGCATGGCCCCATATGAAGCTCTATATGGAAAAAAATGTCAATCCCCATTGTGTTGGTATGATTCGGGAGAAGCAAGACTGTTGGGACCCGATCTTGTTAATCAAACAACGGAGCAGATTCAAAAGATCAGGAGTAAAATCCTCACCACCCAAAGTCGTCAGAAGAGCTATGCTGATACTCGAAGGAAACCTTTAGAATTCCAAGAGGGAGAACATGTATTCCTGAAGGTTACACTCACTACTGGGGTAGGTAGAGCCCTAAGAGTCAAAAAGCTATCACCAAGATTCATTGGTCCTTTTCAAATTCTTCGACGAATTGGGTTAGCTGCTTACTAGATAGCCTTACCCCCGCATTTATCCAACCTTCATAATGTTTTCCATGTATCTCAACTCCGAATGTACCACCCAGATCCAAACCATATCATTGAGCCCGAATCTATACAGTTAAAGGATGACTTAACATTTCAAGCCCCTCCCATTCAGATCGTTGATAGAGAAGTCAGGCAACTTAGAAACAAATCTGTGCAACTTGTAAAAGTGGCTTGGGGTGGACCTGGAAAGGAAGAGTATACATGGGAACTAGAATCAAGTATGAAGAAAGATCATCCGGAATTGTTTCCAAGTATGAAATTTTGAGGGCAAAATTTTTATTAAGGTGGGTGGTAATGTAACACTCTAATTTCTTTATTCAGAAAATAATTGAGGCTTTAGTAATAAGAATATCAAAATTCTTATGTACATAAAAATGATGAGAACAATGTAACGAACGTAAAAAAAAAAAAAAAAATTGTGAATAGTATTTTGCGAGTCCCGTACGCCCGTCGGGACAGCCAAAACCCCAGAACTGGGCCCCGGAGATGTCCAAAATTGAAAAATTATAGGATTAAAGTTGGAAATAGGTGGGAATAAAAATTTATACTTATAATTAATTTTCGGGTAATAGTTGATTACCCGAGTATCTTTGTTTACCCGTTTACGAAATTTCGATTGTGTGATTTTTAACACCAAAAACTAATTAATCTCTACAATATAATGAAGTCTATCTCTTTGAATTCCAAATGAATGGCTAAGATTTCATCTTGCATGGAAGATCAAATCTTAGCCATTGAAATTAATTTCTTTAATGAAAAACAATTACACTTTATCATGCACCAATGAGATCATTCCTTATAAGATCAACTTGCTCCACTTAACTTCATAATTATCATCTCTAAAGTTCAGACAGCAAGAGTGAAGAACCAGAACCTTCATGTTTGTTCACAAGAGACCTTGAACCCTTGAGTTTTCAATCTCAAAAATCCTAAGCCAAACCTTGACAAAATCAAAATCTTCCTTTACTAAACTTGTTCTATACATCAAACTCTACAATCCTAACCGATTAAAATCTCAAAACACTCACCTTACTACCTCACACAGCACCAAGTTGGGAAGGTTTTGGCTGTGTTTCAAGAGCTTTAAAGTGAAGATAGGTCACTTAAGACATCTTTTGAAGTACAAAGCTCAAAAGCTTTCAAAGTAGGGTTTTCTTTAGCCTTTTTCTTTCAAAATTATTCTAATGATTTTTGATGGGTTTTATTTCGAAATTTCTGGTTTTATTTGATGATGATATGTTGATATTGATATATTAATTTTGGTGGAGTGTTTAGTGTTCTGGAAAAATTCTTTTTATCAAAAGAGTTTTTTGAATTGGTTTGCTGGATTTTCGGATTTCACCAGGACAGGAATTGTTCATGAATTTTCTGGTTCAATTATAGTCATTTTTATGAGCTATAAAAATTATATGTTGAAGCTAACATCCTAGGCTAGTTCCATGAATTTTATGGAGCTCTTTTTATGATTCCTAATGCCTTGAAAAATTCAAGAACCGAAGTTGTAACTATGCTGCCTAAAATTGTGAATCTGAAGCTGCAAATGTTTCTAATTTTGTTACCATAGTAAATGATTTTATTTTCTTTTGAAATTTTTACAGAGTGTTGAAAACATATTGAAGTTTAACCATGATTTTTATTATGAAGTGATTCATTTAATTGCTATGGTTAAAAATTTGTGAATTGTGGCCTTGAGCTGTGAATAAGTGGTCTCTGGCCATGAAATTTGTATAATTTAGTTAGCAAGGTTTGAGGACTCCGATTGCTATTTTACAGGGTCTTTTAGACACATTGAGGTGTCATGAGGAATTTTTGTGGCCCTTGAATCAGCCGTTTGATATGGAAAGTAAATGTTACTACTGGAGTGGTAAATGCCACATTCTTTGAAATGGTGGGAATGTTTAAATTGATAATGAAATGACATTTAGTCCATATATATGATATATAAATGCATGCTAATGGTTTTAAAGAGTTACTTATAAAGCATAAATGAGATCTAGATGTAACTGAATTGCCTATGGGTGATGTGAATAAGCCTTTGAGAGAAATAAAAGTATATGATGCATTTATATGACAAAAGAGGATATGTGAGATTTAATTATGCATGTTTTAACATATGGGGAAAAACAGAAACAAGGCTTATGTGGGTTATATCGGGGAGGCAAAAAGAAGGACTTCCCAGTAAATTTTATGAGTCGGTAGATGTATCGGCTAGGAATAGAACTCTGTGTGATTCAGAAATGGAAAAAAATGAAGTTCGATGATCACGAATAAGAATGAGCTCATGTCTTAGCAGTCTATGGTCCTTTGAGAAGTTATCCACTGCATATGTTACCTGATGTGAAACTAAGCCTTCCCTATGCTAATGAAAAGAAACAACTGCACTAATTGAATTTCGTGGATTACAAGAGAAAGATTTATGGTTACCATCATGTTACATTTTGACTTTACTTGAATTTTATTCATTAATAATTATTCCTATGACTATGCATAGTTTAATTGTTATTTTTGCATATAAGTTTACTTGATATTGCTTATAAGAATGAAATTCCTACTTATGTTTTGTTTATTAATTTTTATTACTAGTGAGGGATTACCCTACTGAGAATTATATAATATTCTCATCCCTATTTGTGTATATTTTGTATGGTGCTCAGACGCTACAGATGCCGTCAGTGATCTTCTTCCTTGACTCACCCCAATGGCAATGGCACTACGATCCTGACTTGGATTCACTATATGTAGTAGCATATTCTCATATACGAGCTTATGTATTCTTCAGTTGTTCTTTTAGTACCTCTATTTTCTTCTTGAGTTTGACCACCTTTTCCTTATGACGGTGTGCCCCTACACATGGCACACCCTGTTGAGTTTGTAGCTCCACCCGCACCACCTATGCCCCCTCCTGGAGATGATCCATCCTCGTCCTCCTCGTCGGACTCCGATCCACCAGCTGGTCCTGGTGCCCCTGCTGAGGGCAATGCCATTCCACCGATGGCGAACGGTTTTCTTTAGGGGAGCACGTGACATTCAGGGACTCATGTTATGTACATAGTTGTAGTTTGGCATTAGGAACCCTCCGACTGAGGTGATCTTGTGAGATACTTTAGGGTCCATTTCTGTATGTATGAAATTTTTGTTGTATCTCAACTTTGAGCAGGTTAAACTAAATAGGAGAAGTGGTCTTTTGTACACTGAGTTCCTGACTAGTTAGGAGATAACTAGTTTGTTTTTTTTTAGTATGATGTACCTAATGTGAACTTAACAACAATGTATCTATATATGTACATATTAGTTTGATAACTTATACATATACAGTATTTTATTTCAGTTATTTTCGACTAGTATAGATTATGCGAGTGAGTAATACTTTTCTAATTACTGTGTTAAGACTCGAGTAAAAACATGGTATTAGGAGGGTGTTACAAAGGAAATATGTGCGATGGAGTTCAGGGGGAAAAGGAAAATATAGAACTCAGTGGGAGCCTATGTCGAGGGGGAGCTCAAAGATTAGTGTACTGATTTTAGCATGCATTATAACCTTCTAAATTATTTTAAAACTATCAGTTCTCTTTAATTAAGTTCTTCTTACTATCAGTTCTTTTTAATACTTTGATAATGTTTCCTCTTTATTGAACATTTTCTTTGCGATAAATATCACTATAACTCCTCAAATATCATGTTTTCTATTTAGGCTCCGATATGCTCTAATACATAGATGGTGCTTTTAAGCTATGACACATATTGATGCCTACCTATCATGCTTAGCTAATCACATATCATGCTAGTTAAATGTGTATGCTACTAATCTCTAAGGCGCTTAATCTAATTTTCCTATTCATTAAATACACTAGAGAAATTAGCTCACATTTGTATTCATGATTAGCACTAGCAAGTATCCTAAGAAGCATACATTCTTTCTACTATTGCCTGGATACTCAAACTTTATTGATATGCTTCGATATGTATAATTTGCTTAAAAATGCCTGTCATTATAAAATACATTCTCTTTGACACATGTATGAGGTGTTTTAAAAGGGCTATGATCAAATACAGTTATGAATAGTTTTTGTGTACCTTCAAAAACCTGTTCTTATGTGCTTTTAATCCAACTGAGATCAGTTTACAAGCCTCAGAACTCTTTGTAGTGTGTTGTGCTTATATTAACATGAATTGTGTTATATTCTTATTCAAATATGTATCAATGAGCATATTTATATAGGAAAACATAAACTTATATTTGTTTTGAGAAAAGCTCTTCAAAATAATTTTTATGCTCTGATACTCATGTGAAAAGTTTGCTAGCTCAAACAAAAGGGTTTATTGCACTTAATGCTCTTTTACTATTTTTTGGTTTGGATCCCTAATTGAGCTTCAGAAACCTCGTCTTGTAATATGCTGATATCATTTAGATCAAAGTTTCTTTGAGCATCAGAAATTGGATTTGTATCATGATGTTTTTTCCTATGAAATGCTCTAATCAATTTATCATATACATTTTTTAGCATTAGTTTTTTTAAAAAAGGAATTAGGAAAATAAGAACTTTAATCAACAAAGAATATCACACGTAGTACTTGTTTATTAATTCAAGCACATCTAAATTTTAGAAAGTCATTTTATGACAAGAGTTAAGCTGTTGGCATAAAATGGACTTAACCGATGACATCCACTTTAGTATCTATATGATACATCTTAAAGAAGCATTTTGATTTAAATGAGAAAATATCATCATAAACCAAACAGCTCTAATTTGAGTTAACTTAAGGCTAAAAATATTTTGATCACATCTAATCATGCCTTAAGAAAAGGACTTGCTAAAATTTAAGAATTGTGATGACTTGAAAGAAAATGTATTTATCATAATATATTCTGAATTATTTATTTCAACACCTCTTCAAAATATTTTCTTCAAATTGGTTTGTCATCGTAAAAAAAAAAGGAGATTGTAAGCTCCAGAACCCTTCAGAAAGTATGAGGTATATTGTTTTGAATGACAACAAAGCCAATTTAAAGAAAATATTTTGAAGAACAACTAATGACTACCTTGAGTTTCTTGACTAAGCTTAACAGGTATTTCCAAAGTGCATTACACGGACTTGAGCGAGAATAATTTCACTTTACATATGCAAAAATGTTTTATCTTAAGGAAAGAGAGTGAGTTTAAACAAAGTGAATATTATATCATGCAAAGTGTAACACCCTAATTTTTAACCCAACTCTCTAGAATACATTAGGCTATTACTTCTTAGTCTCATCTTTTTAATAAAATACTTAGCGGAAATTACAGGTAACTTTTTTTTGAAAACATAAAGCAAAGTGAGAGCCGCGAACTTAACTAGTGGAACGGCAGAAATATAAAGGACGCGAAACAATCATTATAAATCATAAAGTAAAGCACGTAACCAAAAGAACAACCATCATGATAATAAAGGAAACATTTCATTAATAATAACATAGTTGAAGTACATAGCTAGTCATACCCTAGGAACGGGCAGAGCTTATAATACAGCGGAAATGAAATACAATATAAAACAAGAAAGCAGAAATAAACCATAACTATCCGAGTGCACCTATGGTGGATAACCTCATAAACAAAAGAAGGTTTATCCACTCTACATGTTGGTGTGTGCACTAAGCCTCCCCTACAACGTCAACTACGGGAAACTGGGAAATGGTGGAGTGCAACCAATCCATGGACGCAGGGCAGCAGGAGTGGGTACACATGAAGACTGAGCGTGAGCTCCTCGATAGGGACGCCTCTCGGCTCACCTAGCCAGTCTCGGCTGTGTAATGGTCTCCTCACTCACGTCTCGCACGAACTGAGGTGTAGGAGCAGAACTCTCGCTATACATGTACGTCGGTGGGTCCTCGGATGGGTCGTCCTCCGAACTCGGGGATCGAGGCACGTAGTCGTAGAAGTCTCGAGGCATCAAACCACCAGTATACGTCCGTAGAATCCTCTCATCTCATATTCGGGCGCGCTCAAAAACCATTGCATCGTCATAGGGTGACATCGAGGACAAACGGTAGCTCTGTACAGGATGTGTAAAGGGGCATCCAATGGACATGAAAACTCGCACGGTACACTGCCCCTCAAAATGATATGACCTGTGGTCCGGGTCATAGTGAACCTCCCAAGTGGGTGTATCAATGAAGACCACGAACGTCGTCATCGCTCTTTGAAGATGTGACGGAAAAGAGAAGAGAGAGGAGTGAGAATTCTTGCTAAAGAATCTCAGTAGGAGTCTCTTATCCTCGGGTTACATCATTCACACCCTTAGGAACCTTGGGTTTAATTCTAAAACAGTGATCATGCATATAAGATTCAATTTAGGGTTTTCCGAAACTAATTATCCAAGGTCCGTTCCTTTTAGCATGCATCTTGATGTTATGAATGCAACATATTATATCATAGATGCATGTCAATATTCGAGCATATAAACAACGCATCAAAGCATATAAACATAAACCATGTGGCATAAGGGCATATAACTTTCAAGCGAATCATTCCTCAACTTCGTGACATCAATCATGGTACTTTAGCATAATAAGCCACCCTAAAAATAACTAGGTTATGAGCTCATACCTCAGCTAGTCGTCACTAGCTCTAGCTTATTATCTGAATAAGCGAAACATAAATAATAATCCTGACTCACAAGTACGGGTAAGGGGCAGGGATCACCTCTCTTAGGATATACCCTCTTTGAAATGCTTTGCGGGCATTAAGCCACAGCAATTTGTCCGCTTTGGTAAGCTGCATCTACTCATACCCTCACGGATTTATCTCCCCTAGGGGTGCTCGGCCGAACCGGTGTCACCCAGGAAAGCGCGTCTCAGTGCTTTGTCACATAAAAATCTCCTGGGGGTGCTCGGCCGAACCGGTGTCACCCAGGAAAGCGCGTCTCAGTGCTTTGTCACATAAAAATCTCCTGGGGGTGCTTGGCCAAACTGGTGTCACCCAGGGTTTTCAACTCATATGGTACTCATAAACATTTCTTTAACCCTTTAAGGTTTGATGGAAATTCAGCAGCATAACAGCTGTTAAACTGAATTTCCTTCAAACTGCCACAAGCTAATTCACACATCATGTTCTCATGAAATCTCATGCTATGATAAACTTTAATATTTTCATCAATCATTTTCTCATGCATCAAGCACATCTCATCATATCATTGCATCATATAACACATCATAGCATTAACAACTTCGTAATGCCTTATGTATTGACCCTTAAGGTTCTTAACTCACATTCTAAGCTATAAATCATCAAACCTAATCTCTTGGGAACTTATAAGGTCATAACTAAGTATTTCTCACCTCACACTATGGTCAAGAACATCTCTAAACCTCAAGGATGTAGAATTCATAATTCTAACTTTACGGGTACCTATGAGTCACAACAATGACCCTTTCTAAGTCCAGTTTGCTCCTAAGGCATCAAGATCAAGTCCTAAACCATTTATGAGTCATTCCTACACATTTAAACTAATTTAAAACCATGATTATCATTACTAAACCTTGCTGGACAGAATCCAGAAAATTCAAACATTAAGGGATCTAAAACTCTCAAATTAATTCTTTTCTAGTTTCTAACTTCTCTTATCTTTCACATATGAGTTTTAACATTAATTATACCCAAACATAAGCATATGACCATCATTAAAGGCATCAAACACAATTTCTAAAGCACATAAAATACTAGTTTCTCTTGGAACCTTTCTAACACTTTCAAAACTCATTTATAAACATTTTTATCATCTAAAATCATAAAGATATTTATGAGGGCAGTAGCTAAATCAAACTTGTCTCAAGAGGTTCTAAATTCATAAAACTTGTTCTATATATTCCTTTAACTCATATAAGCTTAGAAAAATTATGAAACATAATTTTTAATACTTGAAAACAAATAAACTCTTAGGGGCCGAAAACATAAGCTAGAGGAATAAACATTTCCAACCTTTGTTTGAGACAACAATGGGCAAGTCTTTGAGCTCTAGGTTCATTTAAGTGATGACATAAAGATAAATGTGCTTATGCACTTGTTTTAGGTTCCATTAGAAAGTAAAGTGATAGCATAAAATAAACATGAGATGCAACTCATTATTATCTTGATATTAAGTGAGAACTTGAAACATAAATATGATAATGCATAGCTTGAAATATAAATATGATAATGCAAGTTCATTCATTATCTTAATACTTAGTGATAGCAAGGAAGGTAAACATGATGTGCAAAGCATAAAAGTAAACATGATACAAGGTTCATTTTAAGGCTGGCTAGAGCTCATACAAGACCTTAACATATAACAACCCAACACTCATCTCATCACAAAGAGAGCTTTAGAGTTCTTGAACCAAGTTCTCAAAGGAACTATGAGGTTCTTGAACATCATCATCAAGCTCAAAATAAATAAACTTTCAAAACAAAATAAAACCTCAAAGATCAAGGAGCCAAAGCCGAAATATTGTAGAAAAGGAAACAAGAAAACCGAAACCAAAAATAGCAAAGGAAGTAAAGGTGCTCTTGAGTAAAAATCCTTTTGAGCTAGATAATAAAGATGAAACTTAGAGAAAACAAAAACTCAAGCTCTAGAGGTTCCTTTGAGATGAACACATAGTCATCATCTAGGAGCTCTCATCAATGAGCTATCATATACTCCTCAAGGCCAAGAGGCCGAATACTCAAAGAAAAAGAAACAAAGAAAGTTTCAAAAAGAAAATCCAAGAGAAAGCTAGAGAAACTCATTTTTCAAGAAACAAAGTTTAGAAAAACACTCCTACCTAGAGTGAAGACAAAAAGCTTGAACTTTTGAAAAGGAAAACAAGATGATGAGCTCCTCCTTGGGGCTAGATTGCAACACCCTAAATCTTAACCCAAGACTACTAGTATGTACTTAGGTTAGTCTTTAGAATATTACCTCTTGGTCTTATCTTTTGCTTACAAAATACTTAGCGAAAATATGGGTAAAATTTTTTCTTTTTGGAATTAAAATCAAAGTGAGAGCCATGCATGAATCTTTAAAAGGAAGCATAACGAAACATATAAGCAAAGCATAAAGAAACACGTCATATCATGGGAACATCAACTAAATCATAGATATATATATATATACTGTGCCTACCCAAAAGGGCAGGACTATTCAATACATCGGGAAGCGGAATACAACTGAAATGCAATACAAGGAAATCATAAAAAGCAAATACAAGAGAAACAACACCCATACCCATGTGCACCTAGAGTAGACAACCTCATATACAAAAGAAGGTTTGTCCTCAACTGTGTGGTGTGTGTGCACTAACTGCTACCCCTCCTATGTCTACTCCTGCTGGTCCGAGTACTATGGGGTTGAGTCGATTCACTGACGAATCTTAGCGGGAGTGGTCGAGCACATCATCGGGGCATGTCCACCGCGGCGAGGGCGCATTGATGGCCGACGAGCCAATCTCGGCTGGACCACCGTCTCCTCACTCCCAGCCCTCATCGGTGGGGGAGCGGGACTGGAGCTCCAACTGTACATGTTTGATGGCGGGTCCTCAGATGGGTCCGTCTCCGAGTACTGGGTACGAGGCACATACTCTGGGTAGTTGCGTACCACTGATGTCTCGGGCTCCATGCGGAGAATCTGCTCATCGCGTGGTCTAGCTCGCTCAAAGATCCAGTTATGACGGTAAGGAGCAGTTGGGGTAAAACAGTAACTCGGGACTGCATGCGCGAAGGGTCGTCCTATAAACATGAATACTCTAACCGTGCAGCGACCCTCAAAATGGTATGACCCGAGTGCCGGGTCATGGTGCAGCTCCCATACCGGGGTGTCGATGAAGAGTACGAATGTCGCCATCTGAAGATATGACCGAAGAAAAGAGAGAGGGAATGAGAATCTTTCTAAAAGAATTCTCAGTAGGGTTATCCCTACCTAGGTGACATCGTCACATCCTCAGGAACCTTGGGTTTATTTCTAAAAAGGTGTGCATGCATATAAATTCCTTTTAAGTTATTTTTCCAAAGTGTTATTTATCCAAGGTCCATCATATTTTACAATGCGTCTTATAGCTAAGCATAAAATATACTAATGATATGAATGCATCATAAAGGTAAACCAAACAATAGAACAACTAAGAAACATTATGACATTGGCATAAGTATAGTATATGTGACATTATTAACTTTAACTTTCATCTCATGGGGCCACCCTAAAGCATCTCTAGGTTATGAGCTCATACCTTAACTAGTCGTCACTAGTTCTTACTTATCCTATGATAAGCGTAACATATACATAATCCCAACTTAATAGTGCGGGCTAGGGGGCAATTAAGGATCACCTCTCTTAGGGTCATTTCCTCTTTGAAACGCTCTACTAGCAACTAGTGCATTGTAGTTTTGTCCACTTTGGCAAGCTCTATGTCAATACCCTCACGGATTTGTTTTCTTGGGGGTGCTCGGCTAAACCGGTGTCACCCAAGAAGGCGTCTCAGTATTGTGTCATATTTAAGTTCTCATAAAGTGTTAATTCATAGATACATCTTATTCATCGCATAAATCTTTTTCATAGCATATACATCATCACATGAAACTTCTTCATAGTGTATATATAAAACTATAGCATATACATTATCACATAATCACACCTTAGACAATCATACATACAAACTCCCAAGCTTATTATGTTATAAACCTATAGTATGTCATGCTTTGGTTCTTTTGAGTCTTAAACTTGTAAACTAATTGTTCTAGTATTATTCTTAACCTCTCACACACCTATAGGTTCACAACTAATAAGTTTTACTAATTTTTATGCTCAAGGACCTATCCAAATAGCACTATGCAGATTTTAGACAGCTTTATATTTGTGTGATTACGGGGTTCTAGAAATTACAGTTTAGACCCTTAAAGTCTTTAACTCACATTCTAAGTTATTGATCATCAAAACCTAGTCTCTTGGCAACCTATGAGGTTATAACTAAGTATTTCTCACCTCACACTATGGTCACGAACATCTCTAAATCTCAAGGATGCAGAAATTGAAATCCTAACTTTACGGGTACCTAGAAGTCACAACAATGACCCTTTCTAAGTTTAGTTTGCTCCTAAGGCTTCAAGATTAAGTCCTAAACTAATTACGAATCATTCCTACACATTTAAACTAATTTAAAACCATGATTATTAAATCCAAACCTTGTTGGATAGAATCCAGAAAATTACATAATTAATGGATCTAGAACTCTCAAATTAATTCTTTTCTAGCTCCTAACTTATCCTATCTTTCACATGTGAGTCTTAACATTATTTTTACTCAAACATAGGCATATTATCATCATTAAAACAACACATACAGTGGCAGTAAAGAGCAAGGAAGAACCGAAAATATACTTCTCCATAAAAGGCATAAAACATAATTTCTAAAGCACATAAAATACTAGTTTCTCTTGGAACCTTTTTAAAACTTTCAAAACCCATTTATAAACAATTTTAACATCTAAAATCATAAGAGTATTTAAGAGGGCAGTGACTAATTCATCTTTGTCTCAAGAGGTCCTAAATTCTTAAACTTAGTTCTATGCATTCCTTAAACACATGTAAGCTTGGAAAAATTATAAAACATAGTCTCAAATACTTAGAAATTTCAAGACCTTTTCGGGCCTAAATATGGACCAAAGAAAATACATATTGTTAGACCTTTGTTGAGACAACAATGGGCAAGTCTTTGAGCTCTAGGTTCATTTAGGTGATGACATAAACATAAACATGCTTATGCACTTATTTTAGGTTCCATTAGAAAGTAAAGTGATAGCACAAAGTAAATATGAATGCAACTCATTATTATCTTGGTATTAAGTAAGAACTTGAAATATAAATATGATAATGCATAGCTTGAAATATAAACATGATAATGCAAGTTCATTCATTATCTTGGTATTTAGTGATAGCAAGGAAGTAAACATGATATGCAAAGCATAAAGTAAACATGATGCAAGGTTCATTTTATGGTTAACTAGAGCTCATTCAAGACTTTAACAAGATAACAACCCAATACAATATCTCAAAGATCACAACACAAAATTCGAAAGTCATATAAAAGAGAGAGAAAGTGAAACTACGTCAAGTTCTTTATTAAATACCCAAAACCCCTATCTAGAGAAAAATCTCTAGAACGTGCCGGCCAACTTTAAGGTTGACAAGGGTAGGCTTGGGCTTTTAGAAATCCTTAGATTAATTTTCTTAAGTTGGAAAACCATGTGAGCTAGATATCATATAGATGAAGTTACAAGAAAAGGAAAACTCAAGCTTTAGAGGTTTCTTTGAGATGAACACAATGTTATCATCTAGAAACTCTCATCATCAAGCTATCATGCTCATAATAGGGCCTAGAGGCTGAAATGAAAAGAAAAGGAAAAACAAAGGAAAGTTCAAAAAGAATCCAAGAGGAAACTAGAGAAAAACACTTTCTTGAGCAAAACAAAGTTTGGAAACAAATCCCTACCTTGTGATGAAGGTAAAAGCTTGGACTTGAAGATGAAATGAGATGAGCAACACCTCGTAGGATGGTGATGATGATTCAGCCTTGATGAAAGAAAAAGGAAGGAAATGTGTTTCAAGTGAAGTTGTGTTTGAGGTGTGGTGTTTGAGAGGTTTGATGATGGTTCAAGACTTTGGGGTGGTGTTTGATGGTTGAGAGATGATGATGAGATGAAGAGATGAAGAAGATGAAGATGAAAAGAAAGGAAGGACTCTCTTGGAATTTTGAGAGAAAAGAAAAGAACTAGCAAGACAACTCTAAAACTCTAAACTTAGCAAATGCTTTAAGGTGCAACAAGGCTATCACAAGCATCATATTTATAGAAAAACAAAGCCATGGAGCTCATCAAAGGGAGGAGTGGCCGTGTGGTATTGGAGGGAAAAGGGAGAGGAAAATATCTCTTACTCAAGGTCATTTAAGCATGGTTTGAAGTATGGAAGCTATGCTACAAAGTATGGCTTGATGTGAGTTAATTTCCTATCAAATTTTATGAAATTAGGCTTCTAGAAACTTGACATGGCTAGAACTTTTCCAGCCACAAATAAATGGGAAAAATGGGTTGTTTTGATTATTTATTCATGTGAAAATTCAAGCTTGATTGAAAGTTATGACAAGGTATAGTGTATGTGACTTGAGGTATGGCCTTGGAGTGTTGAAAAATTGAACATGTGATGCATAATGGGGAAGGAAGCTCACGGCCAGGTCTGGTACAGCAAGGAGGAGGTGAGTTTTGACCATTTAATTGTGTGTTAATGGTAGGTTTAGATGTGTATTAGCTTAGGTACAAGGTTAGGAATGATTAAGCTTAAGTTTAGGTAACTAAGAATGTGATTTATGGAGTTTATGATAAGTTTAGGAGTGCTCATACATCATTAAAGAATTTAAAACTCATTTGTGAATAAACAATGTGTAACACAATTCCATGATTTAAGGAATTGGAAAGAGAAAACACTATTCAAGATTCTATGACTAGGTGTCTTGAAATTAAAATATGATTTTAGGTTGTAATTAAGCACTTTTTGGTTCTAATTAACTTTAATAAATTATTTTGACTCAAGATTAATTAAGGAAATTAATTAACCTTCGATTAGAGCCTAATATTGCTGAGGTTTGCTTAATCACGCGATTAAGCGTAAAAACATGAAACTAGGGGCAAAACCGTAATTTTGCACTAATTTTGCCCGGGACTTCAAAAATTAAAACTGAGGTCATAGAATACATAAAAACGCCTTTTAAAACCATCTGGAGAAGTTTCGGGTTCATCCGGCACTTGCAAACGGGTAAAACACCGCAGGGGCATTTTGGTCATTTTGACCCAAAAACTCGAAAAACGAGATTTTCGATCCCGGGAGGGTACACAAGTTATCTAATCCCCTTCCAACATTGAGTTTTCCCTTCAAGTACTGCCGCACCGGCTTTCCTCGAATTCCGGGCTGAAAATGACCTCAGGGGTATTTTGGTCATTTTCACTCTAACAGAAAAATCGAGGCGTTACACTTTTGAGACAAAGTTGATTTAGTCACTGCCCTCTTAAATATTCTTATGATTTTAGATGTTAAAAATATTTATAAATGAGTTTTGAAAGTTTTAAAAAGGTTTCAAGAAAAACTAGTATTTTATGTGCTTTAGAAATTGTGTTTTATGCCTTTATGGAGAATGTTTGTTTCGGTTCTGCCGTAGCATTGAGGGGGAAAAAGGGAGAGAAAAATTATCTCTTACACAAGGTCATTCAAGCATGGTTTGAAGTATGGAGTGTATGATACAAAGTATGGCTTGATGTGAGTGAATTTCCTATCAATTTTTGAATGAAATTAGGCTTCTAGAAACAAGACATGGCTGGAAGTTTTTCAGCCACAAATAAATGAGGAAAATGGGTTATTTTAATTAGTTATTCACTTGGAAAATTAAGCTTGATTGAAAGTATGACAAGGTATGGTGTATGTGACTTGAGGTATGGCCTTGGAGTGTTGAAAAATTAAACATGTGATGCATATGGAGGGGGAAAAGTGCACGGCCAGACCTGGAAAGCATGGGGGAGGAGGATTTGTTTCATGTAATTGTGTGTTAATGGTAGGTTTAAGTATATATTAGCTTAGGTACAAGGTTAGAAATAATTAAGCTTAAGTTTAGGTGACTAAGAATGTGATTTAAGGATTTTATGACAAGATTAGGAGTGCTCATACATCATTAGAGAATTAAAAACTCATTTGTGAATAAACAATGTGTAACACAATTCCATGATTTAAGGAATTGGAAAGAGAAAATACTATTCAAGATTCCATGACTAGGAGTCTTGAATTTAAAATAAGATTTTAAGTTGTAATTAAGCACTTTTAGGTTCTAATCAACTTTAATAAATTAATTTGACTCAAGATTAATTATGGAAATTAATTAACCTTCGATTAGAGCTTAATATTGCTTAGGTTTGCTTAATCACGCGATTAAACGTAAAAACACAAAACTAGGGGTAAAACCGTAATTTTATACTAATTTCGCCCGAGACCTTCGGGACCAAAACTAAAGTTACAATCTACATAAAAATGCCTTTTAAAACCATCTGGAGAAGTTTTGGGTTCATCCGACACTTGCAAACGGGTAAAACACCGCAGGGGCATTTTAGTCATTTTGACCCGAAAACTCGAGAAACGAGATTTTCAATCCCAGAAAGGTACACGAGTCATCTAATCTCCTTCCAACATTGAGTTTGCCCTTTGAGTCTCTTGGGACCGGCTTTCCTCAATTAGGGCGAAAATGACCTCAGGGGCATTTTGGTCATTTTCACTCTAATAGAAAATCGGGGCGTTACACAAAGTACGGTTGCATGCATTAAGGAATGAAGCAGATCAAAATAAGAATAAGAAACTAAGGAAAGGGTCTTCAAAAAGTAGCATGGGACATCAGAAAGTACGTTGAAGAATGAAGAAATTATGCAAACTCTTAAAGTAACATATTGCTCAATCTACAATCATCATAATCGTAGATCAATCATCATCAAAAGCCAAGATTGAAGGCTGGAAGACAGAAGAATGATCAAGGGACTAATTGCATACATCAGAAATGGAGATGCTATACTTGAAAGTCGATGAAAGAGTTGAATACATAAGAGTTGAAACTCTAGAAAAATCTCTCCACACTTCCTGTGATGTTCACCATAATATGTAATCAGTTTCCTTGAAGTGTAAAAATCTTCCTTCAAAATGCTTAACATGGTGTATGCTTTTCTTTGTAAGAGATGTTAGAAGGAAGTCACTCATATTTCATAGATCTGTCATATTGAATATTTATGAGGAAACTTGAGTGTAGATTAGTTTGAGTGGCAACCCAAACCCTTTGACCCGTTAGTAATCAGTGTGAGAGATAGCTTGGAGAAGCTAATGTAAAACTACTTGCAACGTGATGGAAGAGGCATTTTGTTCATCACCGTCCAACTTGAAAATGCTATGGAAGAACTACTCGCAACTTGATGATAAAGGCGTTCTAGTTATCATGGTCCAGCTTGAAGAGCCTGTGGAAAAACTACTCGCAACTTGATGATGGAGGCGTTCCAGTCATCATTGTTCAACTTGGAGAAGCTAAGAAGAACTACTTGCAACGTGATAGTAGTGGTTGTCTAATAGTCACGGTTTAGCTTAGAGAGGTTGGTTCTAGACTATTCAATTCAGATTGGAGAGGCTTGTACAGAATTACTTGGTTTGTGACAGTAGGGGTTGTCTAATGTTCACTATTGAAAGCTTAGAAAGGTTAATGTAAAGATTATCTAGTTTAATTTCTCAGGTTGAGAAAGTTGTTTTAGTGGAATCTTAACATGTGTTGAGTACCGGATATAGGTAGGTTTGGCCGAACCAGTATAAAAATAACTATGTCATCTATCTTCTCCTTGATCTCTTATATTTATGTTGAGCATGTTTGATTTGATAACTGCTAAAATATTGTTGTAGCTGCATTATTATTAAAATGCTTCAGAGATCTACTTTTTGATACTAAATTTTGCTACACTTTAAGCTTAATGCTTGATAGTATCTTTCATTAAATATTTTAGATTTTTAAAATGGAGGAAAGCAAGATTCAACCACTCTTCTTGTGCACTTTTTACCTAGAGAAAGACTACTTGGTTTGCGATAGTAAAGGTTGCTATAGGTCATAGGTAAGAGCTTGGTAAGGCTATACAAAGACTATCCTGTTTCTTTCTTGGGTTGAGAAAGGTTTTAGTGGAACTCAACGGTGGCTAAGAACTGGATATAAGCAGGTTGGCTGAACTAATATAAAAATATATATGTAGTATTTTCTTCTCCCTTAATTCTTTTATGTTTACTGCTATGTGCTTATTATTATTTCATATATATTGAAAATCTATTTTACTCACACTTTTGTTACTTACATTCTTTGAAGTAAAACAACTCCGATTGAAGTCACTTAAGGTTGTTACACAACTTGCTCACATGTACATCATACCTTAAGAAAGAGACCTTCTAAAACTATATCAAATGTATTTTGAAAGAATAACAAGTTACCTGATTCAATATCTATTTTAACATTTCTTTCAAAATCTCTCCAAAAGATTTTCTCAAAATTGGGTTTGTCATCATCAAAAAGAGGGAGATTGTTAGCTCTGGAACTTTTCAGAAAACTATAGTGCTTAATATTTTGGGTGACAACAAAACTAATTTCATGAAAGTATTTTGTAAAAGGATTAATCTTTCACCTGAGTTTCTTAAGTACTAAACAAGAATATTCATGTTAGCATACAAGTCCCTAAAACAAGGTTACTTTCACAAATAACATATGAAAATATGATTAATCTCATTCAAAGAGATTTAGAACTTAAAGAAAGTGAAAAATAATCATTGAAATGGACGTTGTTATTCTCAACACATGGAAGAAAATTTTCATAATCAAGAAATCAAGGTGCACATCTTTAGAAAGTATCCCACGACTACATAAATTGATATTCAAGTGAAGATTTCAATCCATCTTTAAAGCAAAAAATGGTTACCACCTTCAATCATCATGATTTTAATATTTCCTTTACAACAAGCTCTGATTGAAGACCAAAAGATCAAAAGGAAAGTCCAGAAACTGAAATAGCACTTTAGAAAGTACATATATTGTAAATGGTACATTTTACAGAAATGGGAAGAAAAATTCAAATTAAAGTCAAACATAGTCAAGGACTAATGTGACATCTTATCTTTCAACTTGGTCAACTGTCCCAACTTCTAGAAGAAAAAATTTAGAAACCTTGTTCAGAAAATAAAAAATAGTTTCTGAAGATGGATCGAGAAACCTTTATTAGGCAATGGTCTCTGTAACTACAAAAGTGGCTCTGACACGCCGAGCTACTCTTCTAGACTGCTTTTCAAGACACAAAAAGAAGATTAATATATGTCAATAGGAAAATAGATAAAGGGCAACAATTATTTATGAGAGATCAAGTATGAAAGGAGATGATGTCCTTATATCTTAAGACTTTAGGTCAAGACCTTGTGCTGAAACACTAAAGGAAATTTTCCTTCATATTCTATAATGATTATCATAGCTTGTAATCAGTTTCATCTGTGTATAAATTTTCTTTCTAAGTTCTTATTAGATAATACTTTCTTCCTAAGAAGAATAGATAGAAAGAAGTCACCCAAGTTTTTAGCTCATACACTGTTTTATCTAGAGAAAACTTGAGTGTTTGATTGTTGGAGTGAACCAATGCACAAAAATCATTGTACCCTGATCCAATAGTGATCATTGTGAGGTAGCTTGAAGAGGTTAGACAAAGACTACTTGAGAGTGATAATAGAGTGAGTTACTAGTCAAGTGAAATAGCTAGCTATAAAAAGATACTCTAACTTTCTCATGACTGAGAAAGGGTTTATTCATAGAATTCAATCATTGTTGAGAATTGGATATAAACAGGTTGACCAAACCAATATAAAAACTCCTTTACAGTATCTCTTCTTCTTTGAATCTCCTTTATAATTTATTTTACTCTTATTATAAATGTTCTTCTGAAAAACTTCTTTAGACTTATTTAACATATCTCTATTTTAATTCAGGAAGTTATTTTCTAACATATTCTAATGTTATCTTCGTTGCACTTTAAGTTCACACTTAATAATTTGTGTTCAAAGTTTTTCAGAATTAAAAAAGAAAGAAAAAATAAAATACAATTTAACCGATTCTCATGCACTTTTCAACCGTGAGGAATGTCTCAAGGAAATTACCAGAACAATGCTCAAAATTCTCCCGAATGTTAACCACGAAAGTCGAGCACAAGGTCGGAATTGCATACCAATAAAAGCTCAGTATTTTTGAAGATAATAAACCAAGTCTTGGGGCAATCGATTGAGCTATTGTCTTGGGCCTATGTCCCAACTGACTCCTCGACCTCATAGCTTCGTCAGTTAAGGGAATTTAAATACACCATGAGGAGAAAACCATTATGAATAGGGTAATCATATCCGTGCCAGAGTGCCATGTCCTTAAAAGAGCTGGAATAGAGAGGTGGTTACAATCGTAAAAGGAACATGGGATAACATCAAGTTTTCACTTGGGCGTTGAAGTTGCTTGTAGATACCAGTGGCTGGACCTGCAGAGCATCCCTCCAAACAACAGGTTATAACATTTTGTTAAAATGATAACACATAAATGAGTACTTAATCTTACTAAATTAAGGGTGCTATGAGATTTTTTTTAATGACCTTTTTTAAAACACTTTTCATATATTTGAATAATTTTTAAAAATAATCAAAATTTTACAAAAATCTGTTTTCAGTTTTGTTATAAAAGTTTAAAATATTAATTTTATAAAAAAAAATTCATTTGTAATTATTGTATATTAAATTTAAGTTTGATAATTATTTTTAAAATAGGGATAAATACATTATATCAATGAATTTTAAGTTACACTTAACTTTTTAAATGTGTATCGTGATATTTTAAATTGTGTAAAATACCTTCTTAGTATAATGTTGTTAATTAATAAATGTAAGATTTATATCTACTTAACCATCTTGATATTTTTAATTTGTACAACCTAACACTATATCTATGAATACTATGTACAATTAACCTCTTATTTTTTATTGTGTACAAACCGACACTCTGATATGAATTAAAATTTTATACTATTTAAAAAGTAATAATTTTTTTACACAACTTATAAAATTCAAAGAGCTATAATAAACGCTTTAAAAAATAAAAATATAAATTACACGTTACCTAATAATATTGAGCGGGTGAAATAAATTTAACCTTTTAAAAGCCTTAATGTGGGGTAGCATGGCAGGTCAGGTGTGACTCCCTATAAAGAACCTATTCTCCCACGCCGAAAAGTTCCCTTTTACGCTTTTTCCCCGTCACTCTTTCTCATATCTGCTGCAAATTGCAGCAACTATTTTCCAGAAACCTCCTTGGATTACCTTCCATTTCTCCGCCTGCTTAACCACCAGCAATGGACGCCCAACCTCCACCCCAACCCACTGCTCCAGCGCAGTCCTCCGTCCACCCGCCACCCCCACCTCCCCACTTCAACTACCCAGACTCCGTCGACTCCTCCCCCCGCTCTCGCCTGACAGACTCCTGGGACGAACCCTACCCTCCTCCCCAAACCACCACCACCAAGCTCCGCCTCATGGTCAGCTACGGCGGCCACATCGCTCCCCGCCCCCACGACAAGACCCTCTCCTATCTCGGTGGCGACACTCGCATCGTCGTCGTCGAGCGGCATACCTCGCTCTCGGAGCTCTCCACGCGCCTCTCCAAAACGTTCCTCGACGGCGGCCCCTTTGTCCTTAAATACCAGCTCCCCAGCGAGGACCTTGACTCCCTCATCTCCGTCACCACCGACGAAGACCTCGACAACATGATTGACGAGTACGACCGAACTGCCAACGCCAACAATTCCTCTTCCTCATCAAAACCCTTACGAATCCGCCTCTTTCTTTTCCCCGACAAGCCCGACTCCGCCCAGCACATCGAGCCCGACGCCTCGGGCTTGGGCTCGGGGAAGTCCGACGATTGGTTCCTCAACGCTCTGAACGGCTCCGCCGGGATGTCCGACGGTGGCTTATCGGACTCCGCGTCTGTGAATTGCCTTCTGGGAGTCGACGATGAGGTTGTCGCAGGGAATAACAACCCCAACCACGGGTCGGGTCCTGGAGTTTCCGCTGCGGCACAGGGTGGGAGTGTGAAGAATTCGAAGCAGCAGGGACAGGATGTTCATTCGTTGCCGGATTCGCCTATGATGGAGATGAATTCGTCTTTTGGGTCTACTTCGTCGTCGCCGTCGGTTGTGGCGAATTTACCGCCGATAAGGGTTCATTCGGATGATGGCAGCAGTGGCGGTGGTGGAGTGAGGGCGCAGGATCAGAAGGTGGTGGGGATTGAGGAACAGTTTGCTCAATTAGGGGTTATTGGGGTGGGACAGAAGCAAGACGAGGGCTTCGTTGTGCTTTCTTCGCCTCCTGCAGCGGCGGTGATCAATGTTTCGGCTGCGGCAGCAGTGGCGGGTGTGCCGATCAGCTCTGCGGCAGATGTGGCCTGGGAATACCACAGCCGAGTTGTCTCCGATGATGAGAGATCGGACCAGGGGGTGCCCGTGGGGCATAGAAAATCGCCACCTATGTACCAGCCTCAGACTCAGATGCTGTCACAGCCTCAAGCACAGGGTTTGCCTCCCCAATTTCAACAGAAGTCAACTGGTATTGCTGATTTGCCTTCCCCTGATTCAGTTTCAAGGTATTCTCAAATGCATTTCCTCTTCTTTTTCTGTATATTGGTTTTGGCATAACTTTATGTAAATTAAATTGAATGATGATTGATTTGTGTCATTTTTATCTCTGGTTTGATTATATTTCTCGGGTACTAGTTTAGTTGGATGTTGCTGAATTAGACACACGTTGCTTGCTTTCATTATACGTGCAGTGATACTAGTCTTTCAAAAGCAATGTCACACCCAAAACCTGTAATTTATCAAGATCAAGTGCAAATTCAATCTGGAACTTCCCTGATTCCTGGTACTTCTGCTGATCCAAAACTTAATGTGTCTGATCCGCACGGCCAGATCCAGTTGCAGCGCCTTGTACCTGAACCTGGATATGTATTGCAACAGCAATTTGATCAGCAACAGCAATTTGGTCAACTGCAGCAGCAGCAGGCTCACCAGCAGCCACAGTTTATGCCCGGCACACATTTTATTCAACATAACCCTGGAGGTCCTGTGCCGATAACTGCATACTATCCTGTCTATCCTTCCCAGCATCACCATCAGCTTGATCAGCCATACCCAGTTTATTTTGTGCCAGCAAGACAGACCCAAGCCTACAACTTATCCATGCAGCAGCCCAATGTAGGTGAATCTACCGCAACTATCCCCTCTAGCCAGCCTCAAAATCCATCAAATCCTGCTGCACTGGTTCCACCATCTGCAGCTTACAACCCAATGAGAAATACTCCCATGCCTAAATCTGAGATGACAGCTGGCACATACAGAACTGCAACTGCTGGCACCCCTCAATTAGTTCAAGTTCCTGCTAGTCAGCATCAGCAACAATATGTTGCTTACTCCCAAATTCATCATCCCTCTCAATCCATGGCCCCTAATCCTGCTGTGCCTGCTAATTATGCTTTTGACTATGTTGATCCTGCTCATGGCCAAATGTTTTATACCCAGCATTCGGCACCCACAATGCCTTCACAGTACCAGACCATGACAGCTGCTGCCGGAGTGGTGCCAGAAGTTTCTGCTCAGCTTCCCTCAGATAGGATGAAGCAGCAGGTGAGAACCTCACAACCATTATAAACCAGTCAAAAAAAAAAAAAAATTGTTACGGACAGGAAAGAAAGAAAAGGAAATAAAAAAAAAAAAAAAAAAGAGAGACAGATAGTAAGAAAGAAAGAAAAAAAGAAAACAATTTTGAAGAAATGGGTTTGGTTTCCCTTTAATTTTTCTATTGTAGCTACAGTGTTCTTTGTGGTGCCTGTTTGTGGTATGTATTTCTGATATAGATAATAAAGAAACTATAATCACCTTGTACTCTTTTCTAGCTTGTATGTCATAATTTATGAGAAAGGAAAGTGGTCGGAGGGTTGGTTATACTGTAAAGGTTCATGTCTCTAACATTGTGCTGTGAGGTTCAAATATCAATTGTTGAACTGATTGTCATGTAGATTAGCGGACAATGTTTATGGCTGTGGTCTCATGGTTCATGAAAAATTTCTCGTCAACACTTTTCTTATTGACAACTGCCATGCGTGAATATTTGGGGTCCTGGCGTAGGACCTTGTATTTGGTCCGTCACACGTCCTCTACCGTGGAGGACCGCAAGGTTTCATTCATTCGTCTCGTTTCTTTTGCTTGCAAATAATATTACTATATTTCTGTTTTTCTTTATTTTTTTATTTCCGGTCTCAATTACTATATTGGCGTGACCAAACAAAGTGGACTTTTCCAAGCCAGAATCAGATTCTTTGCGCTGTTCTAAATTCTAATGAAAAGTTTGAGCATAGATGCTGTGTTATATATATATATAATCTGTGTGTGTGTGTGTATGTTGGGCTATAAGGTACCATTGTAGATATTTACACGAAATGAATCTACTGCCTGGATAAGCGGTTGGGGTATTGAGTTAGTTCTTGCACCATTGTTAGCTAACTGCATGTTTGTGAATTTAGATTTTAGAGGAGAATGAATGACTTGTAATATAAAATTGTATTAGAAGTCCTTCTCTCCTCTCTTCCTCTTCAATACCCAAACTCACAAACATATCTTAAGATAGTGTTTGTTCATTATCTCTGAAACAGAAATATAAAGACAATGGAGATGGAGACAAAAATAATAAATATGTATAGGGTTGTCATTGGAAAAAAAAAAATATTATCTCTATATCTTGTCCCTATATTTTGAAGGTACAGAATTTCTATTCAAGGGATAGAAATTTTTTTGTCCTCTATTCTTATCTCTACTACTAAACAAATTTATATCTCCAATGTCTCTATATTTTTGTCTTAGAGATAATAAACAAATACTACCTAAGGGTGTGTTTGTGAATTTGGATTTTAGAGGGGAAAGGAGGGAATGGGAGGATTTGTATTGTAAAATTATATTATAAGTCCTCCTCTTCCTTTCCTTATCTTTTAGAATTTAAACTCACAACATATCCCAAGCAGATAAGAATTTGTGTAGTTAACTGTGGTGTTTCTACAAATATAGCACAAATCATTCATCATATTTGGTTAAATTACATTCAATTATAGTTGTTCTATTAATAATTAATAACTAATAGTAGTAATTAGTAATTATAATCACATGAATATTAATACTAATGAATAATTATTGTTAATTTTATTATTTTTTATTATTAATTATTATGATAATGAGTAAAAATAAAATATAATAATTACTCTATCCGTCCTTGAATAATTGTTCATTTTTTAACGCACACTGAAATTAAGGAAATGATTGGAAAAATATTAAAGTCGGAAAAAATAAAAAATTGCTCTTTTTTTTTTAATAATTCATCTTTCTCTCTCTTCCTTTACTATATCTCTTTCCTCCTCTAATAATATTTAACAAAGGTAATATTGACAAGAAATAATTAATGCTATTTAAATTTTTTAAATAAACAATTTTTATTAGATAATACTTGTTTTTAATTGGAAAATTATTCAAGAATGTAGGAAATATAATTTTCATTTGATAGTTATAGGAAATATTAATTAATTGTTAATTATGTTTAAAATAATAATAATAATAGGATTAGACACCTCACAAAAGGCAATCCACATTACGACTAAGGAGACAATGTAGATTGCCTTGGTAATGTAGACTATCAATAATGAGGCAATCCACAAAATAGTGCAATGTTTTAGATCTAGATAATTTATAGTCGCATTTCCAAACTACTAGTAGTTTTGATAGTTTATCCTATATTAAAAGCTCTCCAAGGGTATATTTGATATTCTTAATAGGATAAAGTCTTATAAAATAAGACTTGAAACTATTAGATTGTTACAATTATAATATTATAATGTGTTTAATGTAACATTATATGATATATAAGATGTTACACTATATAATTATCCTTTTACTATTACAAAAAAATCTTAATCTTAATTAAATAAAAAATTATAATTATAATAAAATAAAAATATTTATTAATTAATTATTTATATAGTTAAAAATATTATTTAAAGATTTATTATTTATAGATCTAGTTATTATAAACATTTATTAACTTCTATTATCTAAAATTATAATTTATATTGATATAATTTATTCTTTACTTCAATTTTAATAATTATTTATTAATTTAATTAAATATAAAATTAACAACTATATAGTACTCCATATTTTAAAATATCTGTATATTTTTAACTTGTATTTTTCATCATATGTTGTATAAAAAATTTTAAAATAATATTTTTTATTATTTATTTAAAGTTAATGAGGTGAAGTATAATTTTTGAGCATGAGGTGAAGTACAATTTTACTAAACCTCAAGAGTCTTTTGTGTTATTTACCCTTAAATAATGAAATTGGCAAAATACTAGTCCTTAATTTATACTAATATAAATTTTCTAATTCAGCAAATCACTGGGATTCCCTCAGTATCAGGTCCGACCATGGTTTTTGCTATCATCCACTCACCGCTATTGGATTTTCATAGAAATATAATTTCAGCTTATTAATGATTAATACATGTTGAGAGTGCTTTTCAGTTGACTATGCTGAGCAAGCATTGATACTCGAGGTTCTCTAGCCAAGGCAAAGGCATCTGTGGTTTTGCCACTCGCATTTTCAACATGGATGGAATTCCTATTCTCTCAATTGTCTATCTCATCGAAGACAAGAGGAGCGACTTGCGGGAGGGAGAAGAGCCCTCACTTCTCTGCGAATCCATCTTCCTCGGAAGAGGGTGTTCTGCTCACTTTCAAGAAGCAGGCTTCTCTCCTCCTCATGGCTTCCTTCTCGGAAGAACCAATTTATTGAAGCATATGAAGAGGAAGAAAAACCAATGGAGATAAAACAGTTTTGCTATTCAGACACCCGGATGGGGTGTCTATGCCAAGGCATCGTAGAGCAGTGTAGAGGACTGTGTGGGGTTTAAAATTTGGTCCACCATAGTCAAGCTTGGAATGAAAAAGTTTGCCCCCCTCCAAATTGATTTTTGTTCCTATAGTATAGGTCAGATAGAATATACCTGAGGTATGGAGGGGCTGGAGAACATGAAATCGATGCATCATTCCCCCCTATGTTCCGAGCTCCATGACTCAATAGGGGTGAGGTACTTATGAGGACCCTAATGCTCCAGTCAAAGAGTGCTCAAGAGGCGTAAATATAACATGAAAGAATGCATACCTTTCTAGGGCTACACTTTTCCTTAAATAGAGATACAAGGAGGGTAATGGGCCTTACGCCACTAATTAATCTACTTGGTGTTGGGTTCATATATTCTACCCATAATAGGAGCTCCCAACTTGACATTTGAGATGTCAATATCGGATGTTGAGTTTACGAGCTTAATAAATGTTTCAAGTCTTGAAGTGAATTTAAATACCTCAAATTTCGTTCTTTATGCATCGAGTTACATTTTGCAGGAAGGAATGGGTTTCAAGCGTCCAAGCTCCTTCTTAGATCACTCATGTAAGAGATCTAAGCTGCAAACCTAAGTCATGAGATGCTATAACAAAATGGAGCACCCTTTCATAAGGGTCTAATATCCCATGAGGCCATAGCCTCAAGGGTCAAGGTGCCAGGATTAAACATCAAGAGTTCTCTTGATGAACTTCCTCTCTGGAATCAAATTGTCAAAAATAGCTTTGTCAATAGAGTTTTTTTTTTTTTTTCCTCAATCTGCTTATTAGGGGGATTCCATGTGTAAGGCCTGAGCTACAGAGAGCGATAATAGCAAGATTATTGTTAGCCCTAGAACCCTTCAAAAAGCATCAGTGCTTAATATTTTGAGCGATAACAAAATCAATTTCGTGAAAATATTTTGAAGAAAGACTAATCTTTTTCTTTAGTATCTTGAAGCACCAAACAGGACTATTCATGTTAGCATATATGTTCCTAAAACGAGATTATTTTCAAAATAACGTGTGCAAACATAATTAATCTCATTTAAAGAGATTTAGAACTCAATGAAAGTGAAAAATAAATCTTGAAATGAATGTATCTGTGCTTAACACATGAAAGGAAATTCTCAAGAATAAGAAACTAAGTTTTGGATCTTCAGAAAGCATGCCACGACTTCAGAAGCAAGATTCAAGTGAAGATTTCAATCCAATTCTGAAGAAAAGTGTGGTTATCATCTTCAATCATCACAATCATGGTCTTTCTTTTTACAACAAGCTTTGATTGAAGAAAGGAAGATCTAAGGATTGTCCATAAACTAAAACTGCTATTCAAAAAGCATGTTTATTGTAAATGGTGCACTTTACAGAAATTGGAGGGAAAATTTGAAATTCAAATTTAAAATCAAACTCAATTAGGGACTAATACTGATATCTCATTTCAACTTGGTCAACTACCCTAGTATTTAGAAGAAAAAGTTCACAAATGTTGTTTAGAAAGCAAATAGTTTTTGAAGGTGGACTCAGAACTCTCTATTAGACAACGACTTCTGCAACTATAAAAAGTAACTCTGACACGTAGAGCTACTTTTCTAGATTTCATTTCCAACACACAAAAAGAAGATAACACGTGTCACTGGGAAAACAGATCAAGGGTAATGATTATAAATGAAGATCAAGTATAAAAGGAGATGATGCGCTTACAATAGAAGAACTATTTTGCTCATTAACTGTGCTGAAATGCTGAAGAAATTTCCTCTCATCTTCTGTAAAACTATTACAGTTTGTAATTAGTTTCATCTTTGTAAACAATTTTCTTTGTACATTCTGATTAGATAGCATGTTCTTCCTAGGAAGAATAGTTAGAAAGAAGTCATTCAAGTTTTCAGTTATGATATTATTTTATCCTGAGAAAACATAAGTGTTTGATAGTTTGAGTGATCCAACCTAAACACATCCTTTGTAACTCGATCCGATAGTGATCATTGTGAGATAACTTGAAGAGGCTAGTCAAAGACTACTTGAAGGTGATAATAGAATGAGCTACTAGTCACGTTGTGTACACTACTAGAAAAAACACTGTTACTAATGGATTTTTCCTATTACCGATGGAAAATTTAATTTCCGATGGATTTTGACCAACTGTAATAACTTAGTTAGAAATTATTATCAACGAAAAAAATCCATCGAAAAAAATTACCGATGGATTTTGTCTTCAAAACTCCGTCGATAATGAGCTAAATAATTCGTTAGCAAATTCGTCAAGGTTAGACATTATTGGCGGATTTTATTTTATTACCGACGGAAAAATTTGTCGGTAATTATTGGATTTTATAATTTTTATTTTACTGATGGAATAATCTGTCGGTAATTATTGAATTTCATAAATTTTTTAATTTATTTTTAGTTTATCGACGGACTTTTCTGTCAATAACTATAAATTTTTAAAATTTATTTTTTATTTATTCACTTTACCAACGGATTTTAAAATTTTTTTAATAAAATCTGTTGGTAATTATAAATTATAAATTATATTTTTTATTTATTCATTTTACTTATGGATAAATTTTTTAATAAATATGCTGTAATTTGTTTGTTACTTGATCATTTAAGAGTTTATTTTTTATTTAAAGATAATTATAAATATATAAATATATTTAATAATAAAAAATTCCTAATAAATAATAAACACAATGAATTTTATGAAAAAGAATCTATTACGGCTTACATTTACCATTAAAAAGGGTCCGCTACATGCTGCATGTACTTATGGTTTTATATGTTGTAGGTGGAATCCACTTCTTTTGGCTCCTAGGATTCCCATTTCAGATTGACCAACTACTCAACCCATTTCATATGTTAAAAGCATATTTCATTTTCCTTCTTTTGTGTGTGTGTGTGTGTGTGTGTGTGTGTGAGTTCCCCTTTAGCAGATAGAATTATAGATCAGAAATAGTATTTAGTTATCTATTGCCTCGGAGACAACTCAAACTAAGAAAAATAAAACATAAAATAAACCAAGACCTTTCTAGTAACCTTTGATGGTCTGATATTTCTTCATCATATGATGGAATTTTTTCATTGGTTTTAGGAACATGTTGCAGGTACAAACGAGGCAAAATTTGAATTATTATCCAAATCAGAATTCATAGCTAAACTGTAGCATTAATCATATAACTCTTAAGTCTTACATATATCTATCAGAAATTCAGAACACTGAAGCTCCAAGTTTATATACAGGGAATAACATGGCACATAATTATTTATACATTGTACTCTGTTTCTCATGCTAGAGTAAAAATTAGAATTAATCTAGTTGCTATATTTCGAGTAAGAAAAATGATGTTGATCCTGCAAGTCTCATGGGGTGAAAGCTCATCATCCGCAATTTGCATCAAACAATAATTTTGTGAATGAAATTTATAGGAAACCATCCAAATAAGAGACACTCCAAATGCCAACTATTATAATAGGAAATTATAGAAAGAATAAATGATATGACATATGTGTTGCTCGGATACGAATACGGGGTATGGCAATTTTGAAAAAAGTGGGGTACGAGTACGACAATATATAAAAAAAAAAGTCATAAATTTCATATAATAAAACCAACAATTTCAACATAAAATAACTCTAAATTGTTCAACAATCAACATTACATTCCAAAATGAAATACTACAATACTCAAAACAATGTTAAACATAAGCACATATCAATCTTTTAAACATAATTAACAATCAAACTCTAACAGTCTCAGCAACAACATAATAAAAAAAGAAAGGAATAAATGGAAACCACAAGTTAAAGGGACAAAGCCACTGAGAGAGACAAAGACTCATTACATCGCTAGAGAGATAGTTGCCGGAGAGAGAGCCGTCGTCATTACCTCATTAGTTGAGGTTGAGAGGGCCGCTGTCGAGAGAGCCTCCGAAAGGTAGCTCGCTCTATAGCTCAGCCGCTTAGCCGTTGCCGTTCCGCTATAGATCATGGCTCCGCGTCACTACAAGTTTGTCGTCGCTACAAGGTTGCTGCTGCAAGTTCGCCTTCGTTGCTCTAGTCGCGTAGGTCGTCGTCACTGCGTCGGTCACAGTCGCTAGAAGGTCGCATCACTGTGTCAGTCACTGTCGCTGGAAGGTCATGTCACTGCTCTGCAATGATGAAGTGTTGCCCGCAATGAAATGGAGAAGGGAATGATGTTGAAATTTAGGGTCAACTGTGACTAATTATGTTAAGGGGGTGTTGGGGTATAATTCTGAGTGAACAACATTTAAAAGAAAAAGAAAAAAAAAATCAAAACGTGCGCATTTTGGAAAAAAATAGCGTACCCAATATTGGGTACGCATATCCAAATGTACCAAAAAAATTTTTTCAAAAAAAGATATGATAGGTACGTACCCACTGCGTACCTGTACTCAGAGTGTACTTTTGCCATTTCTGCGTACCTGTGCTTTAGAGTATGACATTAAATATAGCACTAATTGGCTGCACCAAAGCTATACTTACAGGGATTGGAACCATCTGGTTTAATCTTTTGCCCACTTCATCATCAAGAGAAGACTCCTCTGATATTTCCAGTGACTGCCACAAGTCATTGCTAGCAACAAGAATCTCTCCTGACCTAGAAGAGGAACTATAAACTTCAACCTCATACCCATCATTTTCCCTTTCACTTGGACCATAATTCTCCATTTCTTTCATATTGTATGGCGAACCATTAGAGCTCTGGCACGGTTCATTCCCTACACATTGTTGACAAACATTTATCATGACAAGTTTTACAAAACAAAACCCATCAACTCAAAAAGATATCTAATAAAAAATTGCAACAAAAAGATTGTACAATCGAAATCATGGTTTCCATTTGAAGAGGAAAACCAATCTTGAGGAAAAATGGATGCTTACACCTATTCATTCCCGAATTGCTGCATCCTAGAAGTTTCCATGGAATCAAGTTACGACAACTCTTCCTCGTAAGCTCGCGTAACAGCTCTGTCATTCTCCGCATATGTAGGCTAATGGAAGCCTTCTCTAACATATTCAACTTGACTTAAATCTGGACCATATCTAGTTATGATACTAGGAGAGCCACTATTGGAAAGTGTGAAAACATCTAAGAGGCTTTTTGTGGGCGTTGAGTGCAGGGGAGGGCGAGCGCAACATGGGCGACATGCGGGGTCGAATCAAACTTACGAGGATGGGGGGCTCGGGGATGGTAGGCGTCGCCTTGAGAACGTATTGGACTGTCGAGTGCAGGGATGGAGACTAGTGAAGATCGGCATGTGTGTACTGGAGATCCTGTCACGAGGAAAGAGAAAGAGGCTAGAAGAGAGAGAAAGAGGGCATTGGGCGGTGGGATTTGATGAGTTGAGCAATGTGTCACGGCCTTGGACACACTCCAACACAACCGTGCCGGCACTTGGACTTACTCAACCTCTTGAGCTAAGCACCAAGTCAGCCTCACTCAAAATAACTAGCAACGGAAGCTAAGAGCACAAGAGAATAAGAGAACTTTGGTGGAGATAACTCTTTTGCACTACACAAAGGAAAGCTTACAAATGACTTGGATCACTTGGATGGTTTGGCCAAGAATGGCCACCCCTTTATATACCCTTCCACCTCCTCAATGGACGGAGGAGATTGATTCTAATGGACGGTCTGGATTTTGTATCCAGAACCTTCCTACATTCTATACATCTCCACATATATCTAGAGTCATCTACACATAATCTACTAAGGACACTCTAGATAACTCCTACATGCCTCTAGAAGCTTCTAGACAGTTCTACATATCTCTACATGCTTCTAGATGCTTCTACATGTTTCTACATAGTTCTAGATGATTCTACATGGTTCTACAAGATTCCACGAGATTCTAGAACATTCTAGAGTATTCTACATTATTCCATAATATTCTATATTTTTCTACGGTCTTCCGGTATCTTCTAAAATCTTCCGTTAATTAACCCGTCAAGAAAGACCATTCGTGACAGATGGCTGGTAAAGTGTTAGGTAGTGGGCGACGATGCATTGGGTGTTGGTTGGTGGATCACACGCAGGAGGGGATTATAAGCTTAAAGGATTATCGATGAATTTTTGAATTTCCAACAGTAATCCCAAAAATGGGTGACTGTTCTAATTTTTCCCAAAAAATTTCTTATAACAGTTACAGACGGACTTTTTCGTTGATAATTATTTTAAAATTTTTTTTCGTAAAATTAATTTTTCTGGTGGAAAAATTCATCGATAAATTTAATTTTAAAATAAAAATTTAATAATAATTACTGACGGGTTTTTCAGTCAGTAAAATTAATTTCAGAAAAAATTTTAAAACAAATAATTACCGATGGATTTCTCCACCTGTAATATTAATTTCTGCACAAAAGATAAATTCACAATAGTTATCGACAGAAAAATGTGCCGGTAATGCGCGCGCCATCTTCATGTAAATTGGTGCAAATCATACCGATGGAAAATCCGCCGGTAATGATTGAAACCCAAAATTCTCAAATTTCCTATTTTCCAATGGTAAATCCGACGGAAAAAATCCGTCAGTAACTCGCATGTTTCTTGTCGTGCATTAGCTTGAAGAAGCTAATCAAAGACTACTTATAAGTGACAATAGAGCGAACTATTGGTCATGTGGAGATAGTTTGAGTAACTTTCTCAGGGTTGAGAAAAGTTTGCTTAGTAAAACTTAACAATTGTTGAGAACTAGATGTAACGTCCCGATTTTTTGTTAGAGTGAAAATGACCAAAATGCCCCTGAGTTCATTCTCAGCCTGGAATTTGAGGAAGACCGATCCGGCAGTCCTCGAAGGAAAACTCAATGATGGAAGGGGATTAGTTGACTTGTGTATCTTCCCGAGATCGAAAATCTCGTTTTTTGAGTTTTCAGGTCAAAATGACCAAAATACCCTTGTGGTGTTTGGCCCGTTTGCAAGTGCCGAATGAACCTGAAATTTCTCCAGATGGTTTTAAAAGACATTTTTATGTATTCTATGACTTTAGTTTTAGTCCCAGAGGTCCTGGGCAAAATTAGTACAAAATTATGATTTTGCCCCTAGCTTTGTGTTTTCAAGCTTAATCATATGATTAAGCAAACTTAAGCAATATTAGGCTCTAATTGAAGATTAATTAATTTTCATAATTAATCTAAGGTCAAAATAATTTATTAAAGTTGATTAGAACCTAAGAATGCTTAATTACAACTTAAAATCTTATTTTAAATTCAAGATTCCTAGTCATGGAATCTTGAATAGTGTTTCCTCTCTCCAATTCCTTAAATCATGGAATTGTGTTTTCAATTGATTATTCACAAATGAATTTTAAATTCTCTAATCATGTATGAGCACTCCTAATCTTGTCATAAAATTCCTTAACCTCACTCTTAGTTACCTGAACTTATGTTTAATGATTCCTAACCTTGTACCTAAACTAATCTACACTTAAACCTATCATTAACACACAATTACATGGAAGATTTTTCCTCCTCCCTTGCTGTCCAGGTCTGGCCAAAACATACCCTCCCATTTTCCATCACATGTTCAAATTTTTCACACTCCAAAGACCATGCTTCCACCTCACTTACACCATACTTTGTCATACTTGCATCTATGCTTGATTTGCTAAGTGAATGACTAGATAAATTAAGCTATTTTCCTTCATTTTGTGGCTCAAAATCTGCCAGCCCTCTTTGCCTTCTAGAAGGATTATTTCAATTTCAAACAAAGAGAAATTACCATACTTTGAGCCATACCTTGCACCATGTCTTCCATACTTCAAACCATGCTTGAATGACATTGTGTAAGAGATATTTTTCTCTCCCCTTGCCTTGTGTTGCTACGGCCAGCCCCTCCCTCCATTGAGCTCTCATTTGTTTTCATTTTCTATAAATACCTTACTTGAGCTTGCAAACACTTTAGATCATTTGCAAAGTTTCAAGTTTCCAAGCTTTCTTTGAGTTCTTTCTTTTTCTCTCAAGTTTCAAGAGAGTTCTCCTTTCCTCTTCATCTTCATCCTCTTCATCTCTTCCTCACATAATCATCTCATTGTCTCAAACCACCTCCTCATCACCTTAGATCACCTCCTAAGCTCTCAAACACTTGACCTCAAACACAACCTCACTCAAAACACACCTCCTTTCCTTTCTCTTCTCCTTGGCCGAATCATCATCATCCCTCAAGGAGGAGTTGCTCTTGTCATCTTTTTTCAAAAGTTCAAGTTTTCATCTTCACTCTAGGTAGGAGTGGTTTTCTAAATTTTGTTTTGCTTGAAAAATATGATTTTCCTCTAGTTTTCTCTTGGTTTCTTTTTGAACTTTCCTTTGTTTTTCTTTTTCTTTGTTTCGGTCATGAGGGCTTGTTTGGTTCATGATAGCTCAATGATAAGAGCTCCTAGATGATGACCATGTGTTCATCTCAAAGGAACCTCTAGAGCTTGAGTTTTTCCTTTCTTTAAGCTTAATTTTCATCTTCTAACTCAAATGATTTTAGCTCAAGAAACTTCTTCACCTTTTTCTTGCTATTTGGTTTCAGTTTCTTTGTTTCATTTCCTTAATATTTTCGGCCTTGGTTTATTTTTCATTGAGGTTTTGATTTCTTTTAAAAGTTTGTATCTTTTGAGCTTGATGATGATATTTAAGAACTTTGTAGTTCCTTGAGAACTTGGTTCAAGAACTCTAAAACTCTCTTTGTGATGAGATAAGTGTTGGGTTGTATCTCTAAAGTCTTGTAAGAGCTCTAGCTAAGATTGAAATGAACCTTGCATTCATATTTATGTTTATGCCTTGCACATCATGTTTATTTTCCTTGCTATCACTAAATATCAAGAATAATAAATGAACTTGCATTATCATATTTACATTTCAAGCTTTGCATTATCATGTTTATATTTCAAGTCCTCACTTAAATATCAAAGATAAGAATAAGTTGCACCTTATGTTTACTTTATGCTCTCACTTTATTTTCTAATGGAAGCTAAAACAAGTGCATGAGCATGTTTGTTTTTATGTCATCACTTAAGAGAACCTAGAGCTCAAAGACTTGCCCATTATCATCTCAAGCAATGACTTAAAAATATATGTTTTTGGTTCCTTTAAACTCGGCCCTATGAGTTTGATATGTTTCAAATACTAAAATTTATGTTCTATAATTTTTCTAAGCTTTTATGAGTTCAAGAGATGTCAAGAACCAAGTTTTATGAATGTAGAACCTCTTGAGTTTAATTTAAAATAGCCACTTTGTAACGCCCGGGGATGAGGACGAGGAGTGATCGCCGGTGCAAAGAGGGCACGGACAAGGAGCGGCTCCTCGCAAGGTCCTCTAAGTGGAGGGGTATATGAATGAACCGATTACACACCCGAATGAGAGGGATCCTAAGACTGTATAGGTATGGGACTATACAGTTGAGGAGGGCTTATATGAATTGATTCGTACTACCTATATCAACAAGATGCATCTTCTTTTCGGTAGCCTAAACTGAAAGAACTCCATAGTTAAGCATGCTTGACCTGGGGTAATTTTGGGATGGGTGACCTCCTCGGAAGTTTTCCTAGGAAGCATGTGAGTGAGGACAAAGCATGCTGAAAAGACCCGTGTTGGTTTATGGGGACAGTCGTTAATCCATAAAGCAGCAGGGGGTGTTACAAATGGTATCAGAGCCTGCACCTCTCCCAGTATGGTGTGGTTCGGGGACGAACCAGGCGAAAGCTGGTGGGCATGTAACGCCCGGGGATGAGGACGATGAGTGATCGCCGGTGCAAAGAGGGCACAGACAAGGAGCGGCTCCTCGCAAGGTCCTCTAAGCGGAGGGGTACATGAATGAACTGATTACACACCCGAATGAGAGGGATCCTAAGACTGTATAGGTATGGGATTATACAGTTGAGGAGGGCTTATATGAATTGATTCGTACTACCTATATCAACAAGATACATCTTCTTTTCGGTAGCCTAAACTGAAAGAACTCCATAGTTAAGCGTGCTTGACCTGGGGTAATTTTGGGATGGGTGACCTCCTGGGAAGTTTTCCTAGGAAGCATGTGAGTGAGGACAAAGCATGCTGAAAAGACCCGTGTTAGTTTGTGGGGACAGTCGTCAATCCATAAAGCAGCAGGGGATGTTACAAGATTAAGTTGTGATGATTTATAACTTAGATTGTGAGTTAAAGACCTTAAGGGTCAATGCATAAGACATTAAGAAATTGTTAATGCTATGATGTTTATATGATGTAATAACATGTTGAGATGTTTATGATGTATGAGGAAATGATTGTTTAAGATATGAAGTTTATCATAGCATGTGGTTTAAATAAGGAATATGTTATGTGAATAGCTTGTGGCATAAGTTTCGGTTTGAAGGAAATTCGGTTTAACAGCTGTTATGCTATCGCATTTCCGTCAAACCTAAAAGGGTTAAAGAAATGTTTTAAAGTACCACATGAGTTGAAAACCCTGGGTGACACCGGTTCAACCGAGCACCCGCAGGAGATTTTTATGTGACAAAGCACTAAGACGCGCTTTCCTGGGTGACACCGGTTAGGCCGAGCACCTCCAGGGGAGACAAATCCGTGAGGGTATGAGTAGATGCAGCCTACCAAAGCGGACAAATTACTATGGCTTAATGCCCGCAAAGCATTTCAAAGAGGGTATATCCTAAGAGAGGTGATCCCTGCCCCTACCCGTACTTCCGTAGTTGGGATTATTTTATTATGTTTCGCTTATTCAGATAATAAGCAAGAGCTAGTGATGACTGGCTGAGGTATGAGCTCATAACCTAGTTATTTTATGGTGGCCTTATTATGCTGAAGTATCATGATTAATGTCACGAGGTTGAGGAAAGATCCACTTGGAAGTTATATGCCCTTTATGCCACGTGTATGCTTTCTTGAAGTTGTGTTTCATTAAGTTATTTGATTGAGGCATTGCCATGTATTCATGAGTTAATATGTTGCATTCATAACATCAAGATGCATGCTAAAAGGCATGAACCTTGGATAATTGGTTTTATAAACCCTAATAATGAACCTTTTATGTATGCACACCTTTTATGAGTAAACCCAAGGTTCCTGAGGATGTGAACAATGTAACCCTAGGATAGGAGACTCCTACTGAGATTCTTTAGTAAGAATTCTCACTCCTTTCTCTTCCTTCTCTTTCTTCCGTCACATCTTCAAAGAGCGATGGCGACGTTCGTGGTTTTTGTCGACACGCCGATCTGGGAGGTCCACTTTGATCCGGATCACAGATTATACCATTTTGAGGGGCAGTGCACTGTGCGAGTCTTCATGTTCATCAGACGCCCTTTTGTACACCCTGTACAAAGCTACCGTTTCTCCCCAATGTCACCCTACGACGATGCGATGGTTCTTGAGCGCGCCTGGACTCGAGACGAGAGGATTCTGCGGACGTATACTGGTAGTTCGATGCCTCAAGACTTCCAGGACTACATGCCTCGGTCTCTGAGTTTGGAGGACGACCCAGCCAAGGACCCACCGACGCACTTGTATAGCGAGAGCTCTACTCCTATACCTCAGTTCGTGCTAGGCATGAGCGAGGAGATTGTTACATAGTCGAGATTGGCTAGGTGAGCCGAGAGGCACCCCTATCGAGGAGCTCACGCTCAGTCTTCACGTGTACCCACTCCGCCGCCCTGCATCCATGGATCGGTTACACTCCACCTTTTCCCGGGTTCCAGTAGCAGACGTTCTAGGGGAGGCTTAGTGCACACACCCACATGTAGAGTGGATAAACCTTCTTTTGTTTTGAGATTGTCCATCATAGGTGTACTCGGGTAGTTGTGGTTTATTTATGTTTTCTTGTTTCTGTTGTATTTTCTTTCTTATGTATTACAAACTCAGCCCGTTTCTATAAGGGCATCACTACTTATGTATCTCAACTATATTGTTATTGATGAAATGCTTCCTTGTCGTGATGATTATTGTTCTTTTGATACTTTCTTTAGTTCTTGTGATTTCGTATGTTTGGTGTTTATGTCTCTCGTTTAGACTAGAACGTGGCTCTTACTTTGGTTTATGTTTTCAAAAAAAAAAATTTACCCATAATTTCTGCTAAAGTATTTTAATGAAATGATGAGACTAAGAGGTAATAACTTAATGATTAACCTAATGTGTTCTAGAAAGTTGGGTTAAGAATTAGGGTGTTACATGATCAATTAACACAATCATTGATAACACACTTCTTCATCTTCCTAAATCTCAGTTGCTAATTATCAGAACTTTTCATCATCAACTCTTTAATCAGTGTTCTTAGGACACTTATTAATGAAATTCAATATAAAAATGCGTATAACCAGGGGCAGAGGATAATGAGGGCTGAGGGGGCAACTCCCCCCAACCCGTATGTATTTATATTTTGTCTCCCTTGTGACTATTAGTGAATAAATATATCATTTATTGTAAATGAGAAAAAAAATACCAAATAAGTTCAAGACTTTTTGTTCTCTAGTTTGATTAAAAAATCACTAAAACTCTTTATACATTTTATATTTCATCATTATGACATTTCATTTACATATTTGTATAATGGCATTTCAAAATTTATTTGATAATAATATGTTCATCAAGCTATGATAAATATTTCTTATTGCGTGCATAAAAATCCCCCTAATTTGATAATTTTCTTACATGTATTAAATAATCATTAAATATTGCGTAAATTAAAGCTAATATCATTGTGAGTGTAATTTTAAATTAAGAGAATTGATGGTTAAGAGATATATTGTCCCTTTATGTTTGCCCCCTGAATTTTTATTCATCTTCCACCAGTGCATCTAACTATTAGGGTTCAACAAAATAACCAGTCAAGTTGATAATTATTTGATGTTACATTAAGATCTACCCATAGCTGCTGAAAAACCTTCAAATGTAGCTTGGGAAAAGATTTTACCCATAAAACTATGACGAATTGATGGATCTTGAGCTATAGTACAGTCATTCCAAATCTTCTCACCTCGATTCAAAATTTGTGTTTGATTGTACTCGAACTCCGAAACAATTTTAGTGCGTCTTGTCATGTTTATATGGCAATATTTCTCCACATCTTCAAGAAGGTTAAGACAACAATCTTTGCTAACTGTTTGGTTACCGAAAAATAGACCAAAGAAAATTTATTGACGACAATTCGGTTTTAATTTAGCTACACAACCACTCAGATATTTTTCTTCTATTGACAATGGCTTATTCCCACTAGAAGAAAATTGAGATGTTGGAGAAATTTCATATGAAAAAGTTATTTTAGCAAATAAAATAGAATAGATCATAAAGGCTACAATGAGATAATAAGGATCGAATGACGCCATGACCCTTTAGACAATAGATCTTGTTACTCTCCCTGAAAGATGTTTGTTGATGAAAGTAGTGATCATTACGACTATTTTAATAGTTTAGATAATAACCTTAACGTTTGCATTGATTAATGAATTCTTGAAACTCCATTGAAATAAGTATATCCAATTGGTTGATATTTATTAGTTAATAAACATCTTTGTTTAATTACATACGGTGATGATAAGATTTAATTTATTCACTCGTTTTGTAAGTTTCAATGCAAAATTTATAATCATATTTTTCTATGCAATTATAGTTAGACAATAGGGGACACTATTGATTATTGTTATTATATTACTCTCTCCATTTCATAATAGTTGTCAACAACAAAATAATACATATAATAAGGAAAACAAAAAACCATTTTGATAAATGTAGAAAATTATACGAGTTTACAAAACTATCATTCTATAATAATAATTATTATTTATCTTGGTAAATGAATTATTACTTAATTAACATATTTATAGTAAAGGCATACGTGGTAGGAAAAAAATAATGCTGCCTAGATATTATAAATTGACAAATATTCTAAAACATGACAAAGTAAAAAATCGACACTTATTGTGAAATGGAGGAAGTATTATTAAGGATTTAAGAGTAGCCTTCACATAAAAAGAAAGAATTAAACACAATACCATTTACTACCGCAAGCGAGCATATGTCATAGTAGCATTATGTTATCTCTTTCTGTTACTCTTAATCATGTGCAAAAATTGCATATAAATAATTTTTTTCCCTTCTAACATAAAAAGAAAGAATTAAACACAATACCATTTGCATATTCTTTTTGTTTGCAGGACAGACTAAATCTAATGTGTTTATAATTAAACTAATTGTGTTCTATATGTTCACTGCATCATTATCCCTCAAAATCAACCTCAAATGTAGTTTTATTTATATTGAATTCGATTTTGGCTGTTGTTGTTAGGTCAATGACATTTCTCTTGTTGATTATATTTAAGTGGAGGCAAACATGCATTCCTCGCATTGCTGGTAGGTACTCAATCAAGCGATTCAGGAAAGCCCCATTTGGGAAGCACATCAACAATCTCTTAAATCCTTAATGCATGTCAGGAACAACAGAATGAAAATTATGGCTGTGAGGATTTTCCAGCATGCTATTGAAATTATTCATTTGCTCATTGACTAGAGCCTCATTCGGGTTATTAACACCTTAGCTAGGTGTCACTTTCTTCAAATATTCTTCCTAACCTTGAAAAGAGAAAACTTCATTGAGAATGGGCATACTTTCATGAAGTTCTTTTATCAAGGTTTTCCTCTATGCCATTTTTCATAGAAAGAAGTTCTTTACATAGAACTCTTGCATGTCTGGATCATCATACATCTGAGGAAGTGCCCTTCTTGTATATAAGTGATCAATTTCTCTTCCTTTAGCCATTAATGGGTTGTATATGAAAGGACTGTAAAAGATGAGGGTTTGAGAGAATGTGCAGTTATAGAGAAGAAGGCTTTGTGAGAGATGAGAGTTTGTGACCAAGAGAAGATGAAATGGTTGAGGCACAGAGAAGTCCTCTTTAGTGGGTAAATGGCACGAAGAAGTCCCCTTTAGTGGTAAAGGGCATGGAAAGGTCCCTTATAATGTACTGGGGGCATGTAAAGTTGCAAATGAGCTCCTCTGATGTTAACTAGGATAATGGGACAACATCTATAATTATTTGTATATTTATATTATACCTTTCTTAAAAAATTCAACCATCTTTATGCTGCTCAGTCCATATACTTATGGGAACTCCTCTTGATGTGGGAAGTGCACCATCCGTTGCAGGAACTTCTTCAAGTGGAATATAGTCGCCTTCTTGGATTATTTCCTACAAGTCAAGACTAGTATACTTTATGAACAACTCCATTTAGTCTTTCCGGTAGGCATAGTCTCCACTATCAAAGAATGGTGGTCTGTTGATTGAGTGCCCTTATGCTATATTAGTACTCTATGCCATTTATCTATGCCTACTGGAAATTTTATCAGAGAATTTTGGGTAATGAAGTAGATTAAAAGCAAAAACAAGAAACCAAGGAAAAGGTCTTCAGAAAGTAACACGAGACATCATAAAGTACATTGAAGAAATAGGAAATCATGCAAGATATGATACCAACATGTTACTCAGTCATTAGTTATCATAATCGCAAATCATTCATCATTAAAAGGCTAAGATTGAAGACTAGAAGAGCAAAGAATGATTAAGGAATCAATTGCACACATCAGGAAGCTCACTTTACTGTGGAGCACAGAACACTACAGGAAATAGAGGGAAATTTGAAATTCAAATTTCAAATCTCAAGTCAAACCCAATTTTATAACTGGTATGTCAAGAGTTATTACTTACAAATTGGAGGATTGTTCTTAAATATATATAGCAAACTCATTTGATTCCTGTAATAACTAAGTTAACATACAAAAAGGGGAAACAAAGTTTTTTTAAATACAAATTCAATTACAAGGAAAAGCTCTTCTAGGAGCTTTACTATACATTGATTTTCTAGTATATTTAAAACATATACATATAACTAAGTAAAAATGATAAAATGCTTCAGATTTTGAACTACTACGAATTTGATTCTTCTATGTAATAGCCTCATTGCGCTCTAGATCAATCTAGAGACAACATGGAAACACAAAATATAGGGATGAGAATTGTGAAATTCTCAGTAGGGCATTTCCCAAAAATATATAATAAGATTTATGTCATCATTATTGTCCCAATGACTTTGATTTCTCTAAAAAAATGCTTTAGAAAGCATGAGCTATAGGGTTTTGAATGACAACAAAGCCAATTTAAAGAAAATGTTTTGAAGAATGACTAATGGCTACCTTGAGTTTCTTGATTAAGTTTAACAGGTATTTCCAAAGAGCGTAACACGAACTTGAGCGAGAATAATTTCACTTTATATTTGCAAACATGTTTTATCTCGAGGAAAGAGACTGAGCTTAAGTGAAGTGAATATTATATCATATAAAGTATGCTCACATGCATCAAGGCATGAAGTAGATTAATACAAAAACAAGAAACCAAGGAAAAGGTCTTCAGAAAGTAACATGAGACATCAGAAAGTACATTGAAGAAATAGGAAATCATGCAAGATATGATACCAACGTGTTACTCAGTCATTAGTCATCATAATCGCATATCATTCATCATCAAAAGGCTAAGATTCAAGACTGGAAGACCAAAGAATGATTAAGGAAGCTTGAGATAAATTTATTTAGAAAGTAACTTTCTGAATCAAGTAATTTGAGTAAGTAGATTAAAAGCAAAAGATAATGATAAAAGTATTTTTGCGCAATCAAGGACTATGAAATAAAAAGGTTAAGGATGAGAAGATACTAAATCAACAGATTTATATTGGTTCGACCAACACGTGCCAACATCCATATCTCAGTAACCACTATGTTTCACTAAACTTTTTCAACCCGAGGAGATAACAATACATGATAGTCTTTACCGTAGCCTTCCTAAGCTCTTACCAATGTTAGTAAACCATACTTACTAACTCAACAACAACAAGTAGTTTTGCAGTAGCCTCTTCAAGCTTTCAACTTCTAATTGCTACTGGATCAACGATACAATGGATTCACGATTGATGTTTACTTTGAATAATCTTACACTCAAGCTTCTCTTTTACTGAATGTGAAGTGATCAATCTGAAACAGCTTGAGTGACTTCTTTCTGCTGATTCTTCCTCAGAAGAATGTACAATCAATCTAGTATGTAGAAAGAAGATTTTAATTAATTTTTACAAAGAGATTTGGAAAGTTTTTTAAGAAAGGTATAATATAAATATACAAAATTGATGAAAATAGATCGGCTATTGAAATCTTTAATGAGTTGATTACTAGAATAAGGGTAATCAACTATGGTTGGAGTAACATAATGAGTGAAGAACAGTAAGAGAGTTCTTGTATTCTAGCAATAATTTTATCAAAAAAGAATGGAGTTAACTTCATTCCATAAGCCCTTCTAGCTAGGTCCTCTACTAGTGGCTACTCCCCCAGGAAAAGAATCATGTGTTTTGGCCCTCACATAATAAGATCTAAACCTTATTTTATTTAGTTTTGAATTGTGTCACAATTTAAAATACATGGAACTCTATCATTGCAACAGTTTGTAAACACCCATGGTTCCAAGCAAGAACCAAAGAAACACTCTTATTAAAAAAGGTATTCTTATATGAATTTAGAAAAAATCCCTTTCCAAAAGGTGTTTACAAGGTTTATAAACTAAAGTAAAGTTCAGTAAATGGGCTGTAATACTTAGCCCATGATTAAAATCTAAACTAAATAAAATATGAAATTAACAAGTGATGGGCTGTACAAAATTCACAAGTGCTATTATATTATTACAAACTTTATTTAGAAACATAAAAGGCTTTAAAAGATGGTGGCAGTCCATATAACATCAAGGGTCTTAAAGTGGGATTATGCAATGCACCATTTTGGGCTTCAAGTATTCCAAATTAGGGGTAGCCTCAAGAATTGTTGCTACAACTTGTTGTAATGCCTCCTTTGCCTTCCTAGCCCTTCCTCTTATCATAGGTCCCCCAATTCCTCGAAGCATCTTGTTGTCCTTGCCCCTAGTCTCATCCTTATCATCCCCTCCCTCTTGAAGAGGAATTGACCTCAAATCCAAGGCCTCATCACCTGCGTCAAAAAGAGACAAATCAACAATATTAAAGGTGGCACTGATATTATACTCACTAGGAAAATCAATTTTGTTGGCATTATCATTGATCCTCTCCAACACTTGGAAAGGACCATCCCTTCTAGGTTAGAGTTTGGACTTCATTTTGTTTCCTCATGTGCACCCAAACCTAATCTCCAGGTTCAAATACAACTTTCTTTCTTCACTTGTTAGCTTGCTTGGCATATTTCTCAATTTTATTCTCAATCTGAGCTTTCACACGCTCATGTAGCTTTCTCACATAGCCAGCCTTAGCCTATGCATCCTTATGCTTAGAAATAATAATATTAGCCATAGGCAATAAATCAAGTGGTGTCATAGGATTAAATCCATACATAATTTCAAATGGTGAACAATTAGTTGTGCTATGGACAACCCTATTATAAGCAAATTCGACATGAGGCAAACTGTAACACCCTAAGTCTTAACCTAATACTACTAGTATGTATTTAGGTTAATCCTTAGAATATTACCTTTTGGTCTCATTCTTTACTTGAAAATACTTAGCGGAAATATGGGTAAAATTTTTCTTTTTGGAATTAAAACCAAAGTGAGAGCCACACATGATTCTTTGAATGGGAATTTATACAAGTCATATGAGCAAATCATAATGAAACAAAAAAAAAACATGGATACATCAACTGATTATATATATAGATAATGTGCCTACCAAAAGGAAGGACTATTCGGTACATAGAAGAATGAAATACAACTGAAAAGCAAATACAAGGAAATCATGATAGCAAGTACAAAGAAAACATAAAAGCAACACCCATACCCGTGTGCACCTAGAGTGGACAACCTCATATACAAAAGAAGGTTTGTCCTCAACTATGTGGCTGTGTGCACTAGCTACTACCCGTACTATGCACCTACTCCTGCTGGTCCAAGTACTGAGGGGTGGAATCGATCCACTGGCAGATCTCAATGGGAGTTGTCGTGCGGATCATCGGAGCGTGTCCACCGCATTGAGGGCGCATGGATGGCCTACGAGCCAACCTCAGCTGAACCACCGTCTCCTTACTCCCAGCTCTCATTGGTTGGGGAGTGGGGCTCGACTGTACATGTGTGAGGGCGGGTCCTCTGATGGATCCGTCTTCGAATACTGGGTCCGGGGCACGTACTCCGGGTAGTCATGTACGGCTGATGTCTCGGGCTGCATGCGGAGGATCTGCTCATCGCGTGGTCTGGCTCGCTTGAAAATCGTGTTATGATGGTAGGGGGCAGTCAGGGTGAAGCGGTAGCTTCGTATTGGGTGCGTGAAGGGTCGTCCCATAAACATAAATACTCTGACAATGCAGCGACCCTCAAAATGGTATGACCCGAGTGCTGGGTCATGGTGCAGCTCCCACGTCGGGGTGTCGATGAAGAGTATGAAGGTCATCATCTGAATATGTGATGGAAGAAAAGAGAGAGGGAATGAGAATCTTCTAAAAGAATTCTCAGTAGGGTAATCCCTACCTAAGTGACATCATCACATCCTCAGGAACCTTGGGTTTTATTTCTAAAAAGGTGTGCATGCATGTAAACTTCGTTTAAGTTAGTTTTCTAAAGTATTAATTATCCAAGGTCCGTCATATTTTACAATGCGTCTTTATGACTAAGCAGGGAATACACTAATGACATGAACGCATCATGAAAGTAAACCAATCAATGAAATAACTAAGAGACATTATAACATTGGCATAAGGTGACGGGTATAACTTTTCTTGGTTTTTCATAGCACATGTGACATTTTAAACTTTAACTTTTATCTCATCGGGCCACCCTAAAACATCTCTAGGTTATGAGCTCATACCTTAACTAGTCGTCACTAGTTTTTACTTATCCTATGATAAGCGTAACATACATAATCCCGACTTAAAGTACGGGCTATGAGGCAAATTAAGGATCACCTCTTAGGGTCATTTCCTCTTTGAAACGCTCTACTAGCAACTAGTGCATTGTAGTATTGTCTGCTTTGGCAAGCTCTATGTTAATACCCTCACGGATTTGTTTTCTTAGGGGTGCTCGGTGTAACGCCCCGATTTTTCTGTTAAAGTGAGAATGACCAAAATGCCCCTGAGGTCTTTTTCAGCCCGGAATTCGAGGAAAGCCGGTTCGGTAGTAATCGAAGGGTAAACTCAATGTTGGAAGGGGATTAGATGACTTGCGTACCTTCCCGGGATCGAAAATCTCGTTTTTCGAGTTTTCAGGTCAAAATGACCAAAACGCCCCTGTGGTGTTTTACCTGTTTGCAAGTGCTGGATGAACCTGAAACTTCTCCAGATGATTTTAAAAGGTGTTTTTATGTAGACTATGACCTTAGTTTTGGTCCCGGAGGTCCCGGGCAAAATTAGTGCAAAATTACAATTTTGCCCCTAGTTTCGTGTTTTTATGCTTAATCGCGTGATTAAGCAAACCTAAGCAATATTAGGCTCTAATCGAAGGTTAATTAATTTTCTTAATTAATCTAGGGTCAAAATAATTTATTAAAGTTGATTAGAACCTAAAAGTGCTTAATTACAACTTAAAATCATATTTTAATTTCAAGATTCCTAGTCATGGAATCTTGAATAGTATTTCCTCTCTCCAATTCCTTAAATCATGGAATTGTGTTACACATTGTTTATTCACAAATGAGTTTAAAATTCTTTAATGATGTATGAGCACTCCTAACCTTGTCATAAAATTCCTAATACACATGCTTAGTTACCTAAACTTAAGCTTAATTATTCCTAACCTTGTACCTAAGCTAATATACATCTAAACCTACCATTAACACCCAATTAAAGGATCAAACCTCACCTCCTCCTTGCTGTACCAGACCTGGCCGTGAGCCTTCCCTCCCCATATGCATCACATGTTCAATTTTTCAACACTCCAAGGCCATACCTCAAGTCACATACACTATACCTTGTCATAACTTTCAATCAAGCTTGATTTTCCAAGTAAATAAATAATTAAAATAGCTCATTTTCTCCATTTATTTGTGGCTGGAAAAGTTCCAGCCATGCATTATTTCTAGAAGCCTAATTTCATAAAAATTGATAGGATATTAACTCACATCAAGCCATACTTTGTAGCATAGCTTCCATACTTCAAACCATGCTTCTATGACACAATCAAAGAGATATTTTCCTCTCCCTTTGTCCTCCAATGCTACGGCCAGCACCCCTCCCTTGATAAGCCCATGGTTTTGTTTTTCTATAAATAGGATGCTTGTGATAGCTTAGTTGCACCTTGAAGCATTTGCTAAGTTTAGAGTTTTAGAGTTGTCTTGCTAAGTTTTTCTTTTCTCTCAAAGCTCCAAGAGTTCTTTCTCTTCATCTTCATCTTTCTCATCCTTCCCTCACATAATCACATCATAGTCTCAATCTACCACCTCATAACCTTAAATCATTCTCTAAGCTCTCAAATACTCAACCTCAAACACAACTTCACCCAAAACACATTTCTTTTCTTTTCCTTCCTCTTTGGCCGAATCATCACCACCATCCTAGGAGGAGTTGCTTATTTCATTTCCATATTCAAGTCCAAGCTTTTACCTTTATCACTAGGTAAGGATTTGTTTTCAAACTTTGTTTTGCTCAAGAAAGTGTTTTTATCTAGTTTCCTCTTGGATTCTTTTTGAACTTTCCTTTGTTTTTCCTTTTCTTTTCATTTTGGCCTCTAGGCCTTGTTATGAGCATGATAGCTTGATGATGAGAGTTTCTAGATGATGACATTGTGTGCATCTCACAGAAACCTCTAAAGCTTGAGTTTTCCTTTCCTTATGACTTCATCTATATGATATCTAGCTCACATGGTTTTTCAACTTAAGAAAATTAATCTAAGGATTTCTAAAAGCCCAAGCCTACCCTTATCAACCTTAAAGTTGGCCGGCACGTTCTAGAGATTTTCTCTAGATAGGGGTTTTGGGTATTTAATAAAGAACTTGACTTAGTTTCACTTTCTTAAGACTTTCGGTTTTGATGTTTTGATCTTTGAGATATATTATTGGGTTGTTATCTTATGAAAGTCTTGAATGAGCTCTAGTCAACCATAAAATGAACCTTGCATCATGTTTACTTTATGTTTTGCATATCATGTTTACTTCCTTGCTATCACTAAATACCAAGATAATAAGTGAACCTTGCATTATCATGTTTATATTTCAAGCTATGCATTATCATGTTTATATTTCAAGTTCTCACTTAATACCAAGATAATAATGAGTTGCATTCATATTTACTTTGTGCCATCGCTTTACTTTCTAATGGAACCTAAAATAGTGCATGAGCATGTTTATTTTTATGTCATCACTTTAATGAACCTAGAGCTCAAAGACTTGCCCATTGTTGTCTCTACAAAGGTCTAAAAATATCTATTTCTTGTGGTTTCCATTTCGGCGCTAAAGGGCTTTGGTGTTTCCAAGTGTTAAAAACTATGTTTTATAATTTATCTAAGCTTATGTAAGTATAAGGAATATGTAGAACTAAGTTTTACGAATTTTGGACCTCTTGAGATAAAAATAATTTAGCCACTGCCCTCTTAAGTATTCTTATGATTTTAAAGGATGAAGGTGTTTATAAATAAGTTTTGAAAGTTCTAAAATAGTTCCAAGAGAAACTAGTAGCTTATGTGCCTTAGAAATTGTGTTCTATGCCTTTTATGGAGAAGTATATTTTCGGTTCTTCCTTGCTTTTTACGGCCACTGTATGTGCTGTTTTAATGATGATAATGTGCCTATGTTTGAGTAAAAATAATGTTAAGACTCATATGTGAAATATAGGATAGGTTAGGAACTAGAAAAAAATTAAATTGAGAGTTCTAGATCCTTTAATTATGTAATTTTCTGGATTTTGTCCAGCAAGGTTTAGATTTAATAATCATGGTTTTTAATTAGTTTGAATGTGTAGGAATGACTCATAATTGGTTTAGTACTTAATCTTAAAGCCTTAGGAGCAAACCGAACTTAGAAAGGGTCATTGTTGTGACTTCTAGGTACCCGTAAAGTTAGGATTTCAAATTCTGCATCCTTGAGGTTTAGAGATGTTCTTGACCATAGTGTGAGGTGAGAAATACTTAGTTATAACCTCATAGGTTCCCAAGAGACTAGGTTTTGATGATCGATAACTTAGAATGTGAGTTAAGGACTTTAAGGGTCTAAACCGTAATTTCTAGAACCCCGTAATCACACAAATATAAAGCTGTCCAAATCTGCATAGTGCTGTTTGGATAGGTCCTCGAGCATAAAAAATTAGTAAAACTTATTAGTTGTGAACCTATAGGTGTGTGAGAGGTTAAGGATAATACTAGAACAATTAGTTTACAAGTTTAAGACTCAAAAGAACCAAAGCATAAAACACTATGGGTTTATAACATAATAAGCTTGTGAGTTTGTATGAATAATTGCCTAAGGTATAATTATGTGATAATGTATATGCTATGAAGAAGTTTTATGTAGACACTATGAAGAAGTTTCATGTGATGATGTATATGCTATGAAAAAGTCTTATGTGAAAATAGGTTATAGTTTTACACATGATTATATGATGAGATGCATGCTACGAGAAAGATTTATGTGATGAATAATGATGTATCTATGAAATAACACTTTATGAGAACTTAAATGTGACACAACACTGAGACGCCTTCTTGGGTGACACCGGTTTAGCCGAGCACCCCCAAGAAAACAAATCCGTGAGGGTATTGACATAGAGCTTGCCAAAGCGGACAATGCTACTGTGCACTAGTTGCCAGTAGAGCGTTTCAAAGAGGAAACGACCCTAAGAGAGGTGATCCTTAATTGCCCCCTAGCCCGCACTATTAAGTCGGGATTATGTATATGTTACGCTTATCATAGGATAAGTAAGAACTAGTGATGACTAGTTAAGGTATGAGCTCATAACCTAGGAGATGATTAGGGTGGCCCATGAGAAAAAGTTAAAGTTTAGAATGTCACATATGATATGAAAAACCAAGAAAGTTATAATGAGATTTATCTGACACCTTATGCCACTATCATGATGTTTCTTAAATATATCATTGACCTATATGATGAATTCATGTCTTAGTATACTGCATGCTTAGTCATAAGACGCATTATAAAATATGACGGACCTTGGATAACTAGTACTTTAGAAAACCAATTTAAAAGAAGTATGCATATATGCACACCTTTTAGAAATAAACCCAAGGTTCCTGAGGATGTGATGATGACACCTAGGTAGGGATTACCCTACTGAGAATTCTTTTAGAAGATTTTCATTCCCTCTCTCTTTTCTTCCATCATATCTTCAGATGGCGACATTCGTACTCTTCATCGACATCCCGGTATGGGAGCTGCACCATGACCCGGCACTCGGGTCATACCATTTTAAGGGTCGCTGCACTGTTAGAGTCTTCATGTTCATGGGACGACCCTTCGCACACCCAGTACGGAGTTATCGATTCACCCCGACTGCCCTCTACCATCACAACAGTATTTTTGAGCGAGCTAGATCACAGGAAGAGCAGATCCTCCGCTTGCAGCCTGAGGCATCAGCGGCACGCGACTACCCGGAGTACGTGCCTCGCACCCAATACTCGGAGACAGACCCATCCGAGGACCCACCATCACACATGTACAGTTGGAGCTCCAGTCCCGCTCCCCCACCGATGAGAGCCAGGAGTGAGGAGACGGTGGTCCAGCCGAGGTTGGCACGTAGGCCATCCATGCGCCTTCACCGCGGTGGACATGCCCTGATGATGCGCTCGACTACTCTCGCCAAGATTCGTCAGTGGATCGACTCGACCCCACAGTACTCGGACCAGCAGGAGTAGACATAGGAGGGGTAGCAGTTAGTGCACACATGCCACATAGTTGAGGGCAAACCTTCTTTTGTGTATGAGGTTGCCTGCTCTAGGTGCACTTGGGCATGGGTGTTGTTTTATGATTTCCCTGTATTTGTTTTCCTTGTATTTGTTCTTCAGTTGTATTCTGTTTCCCGATGTATCGAATAGTCCTACCCTTTGGGTGGGCACATTATAGTTGATGTTTCCATGATATGATGTGTTCCTTTTCGCTTTGCTTATATGTTTCGTTATGCTTCGTTTTAAAGATTTGTGCGTGGCTCTCACCTTGATTTTAAAAAGAAAAATTTTTACCCATATTTCCGCTAAGTATTTTCTAAGTAAAAGATGAGACCAAGAGGTAATATTCTAAAGATTAACCTAAGTACATACTAGTAGTCTTAGGTTAAGATTTAGAGTGTTACACTCGGCTAAACCGGTGTCACCCAAGAAGGCGTCTCAGTGTTGTGTCACATTTAAGTTCTCATGATTTTCAAAAAGACCATTTTCTAAGTTCCTCAAATTTGATGGAAATTCTAAAGATGACTAGAGACTGAATTTCCTCAAATTTGCTTATGCCATGAAAACATATAGGACATACATAAACATTTCTTATGGGGTATAGCATATCATCATGTAAAACTTCTTTATAGCACATATCAACTTATCATAGACAAAACTCATGTATCATATATCATAAATTAGGCATCGTAAAAACTCAAGACGTTTTAATGTCTTATGCATTAACCCTTAAGGTCCTTAACTCACATTCTAAGTTATTAATCATCAAACCTAATCTCTTGGGTACCTATGAGGTTATAACTAAGTATCTCTCACCTCACACTATGACCAAGAACATCTCTAAACCTCAAAGATGTAGAATTTATAATCCTAACTTTACGGGTACCTAGGAGTCACAACAGTGACCCTTTCTAAGTCCGGTTTGTTCCTAAGGCTTCAAGATCAAGTCCTAAACCAATTATAAGTCATTCCTACACATTTAAACTAATTTAAAACCATGATTATCAAATCTAAATCTTGCTGGACATAATCCAGAAAATTCAATAATTAAGGGATCTAGAACTCTCAAATTAATTCTTTTCTAGTTTCTAACTTATCTTATCTTTCACATATGAGTCTTAACATTATTTTTACTCAAACATAAACATATTATCATCATTAAAACAACACATACAGTGGCAAATAAATAGCAAGGCAGAACCAAAATGTGTATCTCCATAAAAGGCATAGAACATAGTTTTTCAAGCACATAGAATACTAGTTTCTCTTAGGACCTTTTTAGAACTTTCAAATCTCATTTATAAATACTTTTATCTTTCAACATCATAAGAATACTTAAGAGGGCAGTGGCTAAATCATTCTCATCTCAAGAGGTCCTAAATTCATAAAACTTAGTTCTACATATTTCTTATACTCATATAAGCTTAGAAAAATCATAAAACATAATTTTCAATACTTGGAAACTCCAAAACCCCTTAGGGCCGAAATGTGAACCAAAAGAAATAAATATTTTAAACCTTTGTCTGAGACAACAATGGGCAAGTCTTTGAGCTCTAGGTTCATTTAAGTGATGACATAAAAGTAAACATGCTCATGCACTCATTTTAGGTTCCATTAGAAGGTAAAGTGATAGCATAAAATAAATATGAGGTGCAACATATTATTAGCTTTGATATTTAGTGAGAACTTGAAATATAAACATGGTAATGCATAACTTGAAATATAAACATGATAATGCAAGTTCATTCATTATCTTGGTATTTAGTGATAGCAAGGAAGTAAACATGATATGCAAAGCATAAAGTAAACATGATGCAAGGTTCATTTTATGGTTAGCTAGAGCTCATTCAAGACTTTAACAAAGTAACAACCCAACACATATCTCATTTCAAAGAGAGGTCTAGAGTTCTTGAACCAAGTTCTCATAGGAACTATGAGGTTCTTGAACATCATCATCAAGCTCAAAGAAAACAAACTTTCTAAACAAAACCAAACAAAATCTCAAGGATCAAAATACCACAACCGAAAACCTTACAAAAGGACAAGAAAGTGAAACTAAGCCAAGTTCTTTATTAAATACCCAAAACCCCTATCTAGAGAAAAATCTCTAGAACGTGCCGGCCAACTTTAAGGTTGACAAGGGTAGGCTTGGGCTTTTAGAAATCCTTAGATTAATTTTCTTAAGTTAAAAAACCATGTGAGCTAAGTATAGTATAGATGAAGTTAAAGAAAAAGAAAAACTCAAGCTCTAGAGGTTCTTTTGAGATGAACACATAGTCATTCTCTAGGAGTCCTCATCATTGAGCTATCATGTGCTCCTTGTAACACCCTAAATCTTAACCCAAGACTACTAGTATGTCCTTAGGTTAATCTTTAGAATATTACCTCTTGGTCTCATCTTTTAGAAAATACTTAGCGGAAATATGGGTAAAATTTTTCTTTTTGGAATTTAAAATCAAAGTGAGAGCCACGCACGAAACTTTAAGGAGAATCATAGCGAAACATATAAGCAAAGCATAAGAAACACATCATGTCATGGGAACATCAACTGAATCATAGATATATATATATATAACGTGCCTACCCAAAGAGGTAGGACTATTTGATACATCATGAAGCAAAATACAACTGAAAAGCAATACAAGGAAATCATAAAAAGCAAAAAGAAACTACCCCCATACCCATGTGCACCTAAAGGAGACAACCTCATATACAAAAGAAGGTTTGACCTCTGTTATGTGGCGTGTGTGTGCACTAGCTACTACCCCTCCTATGACTACTCCTGCGGGTCCGAGTACTGTGGGGTCGAGTCGATCCACTGGTGAATCTCGGCGGGAGTGGTCGAGCGCATCATCGGGGCATGTCCACCGCGGCGAGGGCGCATAGATGGCCGTCGAGCCAACCTCGGCTGGACCACCGTCTCCTCACTCCCAGCCCTCATCGGTGGAGGAGCGGGACTGGAGCTCCAACTGTACATGTGGGATGGCGGGTCCTCGGATGGGTCCGTCTCCGAGTACTGGGGACGCGGCACATACTCGGGGTACTCGCGTACTGCTGATGTCTCGGGCTCCATGCGGAGGATCTGCTCATCGCGTGGTCTCGCTCGCTCAAAAATCCCGTTATGACGGTAAGGAGCAGTCGGGGTGAAGCGGTAGCTCGGGACGGGGTACGCGAAGGGTCGTCCCATGAACATGAATACTCACGGCGGTCAGCGACCCTCAAAATGATATGACCCGAGTGCCGGGTCATGGTGCAGCTCCCATACCGCGGTGTCGATGAAGAGTACAAATGTCGCCATCTGAAGATATGACGGAAGAAAAGAGAGAGGGAATGAGAATCTTTCTAAAAGAATTCTCAGTAGGGTTATCCCTACCTAGGTGTCATCGTCACATCCTCAGGAACCTTGGCTTTATTTCTAAAAGGTGTGCATACATATAAATTCCTTTTAAGTTGGTTTCCCAAAGAGGTATTTTATCCAAGGTCCGTCATATTTTATAATGCGTCTTTATAACTTAAGCAGAAATATACTAATGATATGAATGCATCATAAGGTAACCCAAACAATAGAATGACTAGGAAACATTATAACATTGGCATAAGTATAGTTTATGTGACATTGTTAACTTTAACTTTCATCTCATGGGGCCGCCCTAAAACTTCTCTAGGTTATGAGCTCATACCTTAACTAGTCGTCACTAGCTCTTACTTATCCTATGATAAGCGTAACATAATCCCGACTTAAAGTACGGGCTAGGGGGCAAATTAAGGATCTCCTTTCTAGGATCATTTCCTCTTTGAAACGCTTTGCTAGCCACGTGGGCCTCGCAATTTGTCCGCTTTGGCAGGCTGCATCTACACATACCCTCATGGATTTGTCTCCTCCTGGGGGTGCTCGGCCGAACCGGTGTCACCCAGGAGAAGCGCGTCTCAGTGTTGTGTCACATTTATATTCTCATAAGTATTAAATCACAATTACCTCATCATTTATCATATTCATTTTTATCATGCATTCTCACATAGCTTTTTCATAACATATATATATCATCACATGAAACTTTCTCATAACATTCGTCACATAAAACTTTCACACAAACATCATCACATAGTCATATCTAACAATCATCCCCATAAGCTCATAGACATGTTATGTTATAACTCATAGTGTTTTAAACTTCGATTCTTATGGGTCTTAAACTTGCAAATTAATTATCCTTAACTTCTTTATACACCTATAGTTTGACAATTAATGAGTTATACAAATTTTATGCTCAAGAACTAATCCAAATAGCACTAAGCAGAATTTGGACAGCTTTATGTTTATGTAATTACGGAGTTCTAGAAATTACGGTTTAGATCTTTATCTCACATTCTAAGTTATTGATCATCAACACCTAGTCTCTTGGGAACCTATAAGGTTATAACTAAGTATTTCTCACCTCACCCTATGGTCAAGAACATCTCTAAACCTCAAGAGTGCAGAAATCAAAATACTAACTTTACGGGTACCTAGAAGTCACAATAATGACCCTTTCTAAGTTTGGTTTGCTCCTAAGGTTTCACGATTAAGTCCTAAACCAATTATGAGTCATTCCTACACATATAAACTAATTTAAAACCATGGTTATTGAATCTAAACCTTGCTGGACAGAATCCAGAAAAATAAATCTTTAAGGGATCTAGAACTCTCAAATTAATTCTTTTCTAGTTCCTAACTTATCCTATCTTTCACATATGAGTCTTAACATAATTATTACCCAAACATAAACATATTAACATCATTAACACAGCTCATACAGTGGCCAAACATAGCAAGGCAGAACCGAAACAGAAACTCCATTTAAAGGCATTGAATCATAGTTTCTAAAGCACATAAAATACTAGTTTCTCTTGGAACCTTATTAAAACCTTCAAAACTCTTTTATGAACACTTTTATCATCTAAACTCATGAAAATACTTGATAGGGCAGTGGCTATATTATTTTCATCTCAAGAGGTCCAGAATTCATAACACTTAGTTCTACACATTCCTTATACTCATATAAGTTTAGAAAAAGTATAAAACATAGTTTTCAATACTTGAAAACATTAAGGCCTCATAGGGCCGAAATATGGACCATGGGAAATAAATGTTTTAGACCTTTGTTTGAGATATCATTGGGCAAGTCTTTGAGCTCTAGAATCATTAAAGTGATGACATAAAAATAAACATGCTCATGCACTTATTTTAGTTATTGCTAGAAAGTAAAGTGAGAGCATAAAATAAATATGTGGTGCAATACATTATTATCTTTGATATTTAGGTGAGGACTTGAAATATAAATATGATAATGCAAAGCTTGAAACATAAACATGATAATGCAAGTTCATTCATTATCTTGGGATTTAGTGATAGCAAGGAAATAAACATGATATGCAAAGCTTAAAGTAAACATGATGCAAGTTTCATTTTTATGTTTAACTAGAGCTCATTAAGGACTTTAACAAGATAATAACCCCATACAATATCTCAAAGATCACAACACAAGAATCGAAAATCATATATAAAAGAGAAAGAAAGTGAAGCTACATCAAGTTCTTTATTAAGTACCCAAAACCCCTATCTAGAGACAAATCTCTAGAACGTGCCGGCCAACTTTAAGGTTGACAAGGGTAGGCTTGGGCTTTTAGAAATCCTTAGATTAATTTTTCTTAAGTTGGAAAACCATGTGAGCTAGATAACATATAGATGAAGTTGTAAGAAAAGGAAAACTCAAGCTTTAGAGGTTTCTTTGAGATGAACACAATGTCATCATCTAGAAACTCTCATCATCAAGCTATCATGCTCAAATCAAGGCCTCATGGCCGAAAATGAAAGGAAAGGAAAGACAAAGGAAAGTTCAAAAAGAATCCAAGAGAAAACTAGAGAAAAACACTTTCTTGAGCAAAATAAAGTTTGAAAACAAATCCCTACCTAGTGATGAAGATAAAAGCTTGATCTTGAAGATGGAAATGAGATGAGCAACACCTCCTAGGATGGTGATGATGATTCGGCCTTGATAAGAGAAAAAGAAAGAAAATGTGTTTCAAGTGGAGTTGTGTTTGAGGTGTGGTGTTTGAGAGGTTTGATGATGGTTCAAGGTTTTGGGGTGGTGTTTGATGGTTGAGAGGTGATGATGAGATGAAGAGATGAAGAAGATAAAGATGAAAAGAAAGGAAGAACACTCTTGGAACTTTGAGAGAAAAAGGAAAGACTAGCAAGACAACTCTAAAACTCTAAACTTTGCAAATGCTTCAAAGTGCAACAAGGCTAACACAAGCATCCTATTTATAGAAAAACAAAACCATGGAGGAGTGAATGGGGAGGGTGCTGGCCGTAGCTTTGAAGGGCAAAGGGAGAGAAAAATATCTCTTACACAAGGTCATTCAAGCATGGTTTGAAGTATGGAAGCTATGCTACAAAGTATGGCTTGATGTGAGTTAATTTCCTATCATATTTTTATGAAATTAGGCTTCTAGAACCTTAACATGGCTGGAACTTTTCCAGTCACAAATAAATGGGGAAAATGGGTTGTTTTAATTATTTATTCATGTGGAAATTCAAGCTTGATTGAAAGTTATGACAAGGTATAGTGTATGTGACTTGAGGTATGGCCTTGGAGTGTTGAAAAATTGAACATGTGATGCATATGGAGGGAGGAGGTTCACGGCCTGGTCTGGTTCAGCAAGGGAGGAGGTGAGTTTGACCATTTAATTGTGTGTTAATGGTAGGTTTAGATGTGTATTAGCTTAGGTACAAGGTTAGGAATGATTAAGCTTAAGTTTAGGTAACTAAGAATGTGATTTAGGGAGTTTATGACAAGTTTAGGAGTGCTCATACATCATTAAAGAATTTAAAACTCATTTATGAATAAACAATGTGTAACACAATTCCATGATTTAAGGAATTGGAAAGAGAAAACACTATTCAAGATTCTATGACTAGGTGTCATAAAATTAAAATATGATTTTAGGTTGTAATTGAGTACTTTTTGGTTCTAATCAACTTTAATAAATTATTTTGACTCTAGATTAATTAAGAAAATTAATTAACCTTCGATTAGAGCCTAATATTGCTTAGGTTTGCTTAATCGTGTGATTAAGCGTAAAAGTACGAAACTAGGGGCAAAACCGTAATTTTGCACTAATTTTGCCCGGGACTTCAAAAATTAAAACTGAGGTCATAGAATACATAAAAACGCCTTTTAAAACCATCTGGAGAAGTTTCGGGTTCATCCGGCACTTGCAAGCGGGTAAAACACCACAGGGGCGTTTTGGTCATTTTGACCAAAACTTCAAAACGAGATTTTCGATCCCGGAAGGTACATAAGTTTTCTAATCCTCTTCCAACATTGAGTTTGCCCTTCGAGTATCACAAGACTGGCTTTCCTCGACTCGGTGAAAAATGACCTCAGGGGCATTTTGGTCATTTTCACTCTAACAGAAAATCGGGGCGTTACACTCCTCAAGGCCTCATGGCCGAAATCACAAGGAAAGAAAAACAAGAAAGTTTCAAAAGAAAATCCAAGAGAAAGCTAGAAAGAACTCATTTTCAAGAAAACAAAGTTTAGCAAACACCCCTACCTAGAGTGAAGACACAAAGCTTGAAGTTTTGAAAAGAAAAACAAGATGATGAGCTCCTTCTTGGTGCTTGATGGTTTCGGCCAAGAGGAAGCAAGAAGGTTGGAGTTGTGTTTCAAGTGAGGTTATGTTTGAGGTGTGGTGTTTGAGAGGTTTGATGATGGTTCAAGGCTATGGGGTGGTGTTTCAAGGTTGAGAGATGATGATGAGATGAAGAGAGGATGAAGACGAAGATGAAAAGAAAGGAAGAACTCTCTTGAAACTTGAGAGAAAAAGAAAGAACTAGCAAGACAACTCTAGAATTCTAAACTTAGCAAATGCTTCAAAGTGCAACTAAGCTATCACAAGCATCCTATTTATAGAAAAACAAAACCATGGGGCTTACCAAAGGAAACCTTGGCCGTAGCTTTGAGAGGGAAAAAGGGAGAGAAAAATATCTCTTACACAAGGTTATTCAAGCATGATTTGAAGTATGGAAGCTATGCTACAAAGTATGGCTTGATGTGAGTTAATTTCCTATCAATTTTTGATGAAATTAGGCTTCTAGAAACAATGCATGGCTGGAACTTTTCCAGCCACAAATAAATGGAGGAAATGGGCTATTTTAATTAGTTATTTACTTGGAAAATTAAGCTTGATTGAAAGTTATGACAAGGTATAGTGTATGTGACTTGAGGTATGGCCTTGGAGTGTTGAAAAATTGAACATGTGATGCATATAGAGGGAGGAGTGCTTCGCTGCACTGGCAAAGATGGGGGAGAGAGGTTTTGATCATCTAATTGTGTGTTAATGATAGGTTTGAGTGTGTATTAGCTTAGGTACAAGGTTAGGAATAATTAAGCTTAAGTTTAGGTGACTAAGAATGTGATTTAAGGATTTTATGACAAGATTAGGAGTGCTCATACATCATTAAAGAATTTTAAACTCATTTATGAATAAACAATGTGTAACACAATTCTATGATTTAAGAAATTGGAAAGAGAAAACATTATTCAAGATTCCATGACTAGGAGTCTTGAAATTAAAATATGATTTTAAGTTGTAATTAAGCACTTTTAGGTTCTAATCAACTTTGATAAATTATTTTGACTCAAGATTAATTAAGCAAATTAATTAACCTTCGATTAGAGTCTAATATTGCTTAGGTTTGCTTAATCACGCGATTAAGCGTAAAAACACGAAACTAGGGGCAAAACCATAATTTTGCACTAATTTCACCCGAGACCTCCGGGACCAAAACTAAAGTCATAGTCTGCATAAAAATGCCTTTTAAAATCATCTAGAGAAGTTTCGAGTTTATTCGACACTTGTAAACGGGTAAAACACCGCAAGGGCGTTTTGGTCATTTTGACCCGAAAACTCGAAAAACGAGATTTTCGATCCCGGGATGGTACACAAGTCATCTAATCCCCTTCCAACATTGAGTTTGCCCTTCTAGTACTGTCGAACCGGCTTTCCTCGAATTCAGGGCTGAAAATGACCTTAGGGGCATTTTGGTCATTTTTACTCTAACAGAAAATCGGGGCGTTACACAAACATTCTTTCCAAGACTTAAGATTCTTCTTTAAAATAGTCCTAAGAAAAGTGCCTAAAGTCCTATTCACTACCTTAGTTTGCCCAATAGTTTGTGGGAGATAAGTAGTAGAGAAAAGTAATTTAGTACCAAGCTTATCCCATAATGTTCTCCAAAAGTGACTTAAGAACTTAGTGTCCCTATCACTTACAATGCTCCTGGCAGCCCATGGATTCTCACCACTTCCCTGAAAAATAAGTCAACTACATGGAAAGCATCATTAATGCTTGAAATTCAATAAGACTGATACCAAATGATACAAAAGTAGGAAATAGATTGCCTTGAAATGCAGTTTTAGGGAAGGATATTAACGCCACACCGAAGAAAAGTTGAGAAGGTGAATGATAAGTCATGAAGGTTTGATTGCCACAAGTTGCCTTGATAAGATCAGATTTAGTTCTTTACCCAAGAACTTAAGGGAAGCTCTCACAATAGAGAAAACTCATATTTCATTCAAATTCAACTTTTTGCAAGCTATGAAATGAGCCATCTTGGATATCCACCCCACAAAAATGGAATCCTTACCATTCTTTGTCTGAGGCAGTCCTAAAATAAAGTCCATAGATATATCAATCCAAGGAAAATCAAGAATTGGCAAAGGAGCATAAAGTCCATGAGGCAATACCTTTGACTTAGACTTCTTACAAACAATACATCTTTCACAAAATTTATGCACATCATGTTTCATGTATAATGTTCATGCAGCATGTCTAAAGTCTTTTGTATAACACCCTAATTTTTAACCCAATACTCTAGAACACATTAGGTTAATCATTAGGCTATTATTTCTTAGTCTCATTCTTTTATTAAAATACTTAGTGGAAAATACGGGTAAATTTTTTTTTTGAAATATAAAAACAAAGTGAGAGCTGTGTGCATCGAGATATAGAAAGATAAAGCACAACATGATCACGTACATACTAAGGCATAGAACAATCAACAATTCAACAAAGGAACATTCCATTAATAACATAGTTAGAAATACATAGAGTCACACCCTTATAGAATCGGGCTGAGCTTTTAGTACAAAGAAAATAACAAGAAAATACAAAAGCAGTAAAGTACATGGAACGACGTGAAATAAAAACCAACTACACTACCCTCTTACTCAAGCTTTGAGTATTAAACTCGAGTACCCCTCTTCAAAAGATACTGCCAAAGGGGAAGACCTCGTGACGGCTTAAGCACTCGAGTAGCTCTCCAATGAAGTCTACTGATGGCTAGAACCCTCGAGTGGGGGAGGTATGTGTAACACCCTAAAAATTATTTAAAAATTAATTTGAGCTTTTCTAGTTATAATTTCAAAAATACAATGAATATAGAAATGATCAGGACAATCCAACGAATCTGTAAAAAAAAAAAAAAGTGAATAATGTTTTGCGAGACTCGCAGGCCTACCGGAATAGTGTTTTGATGTTTCTAAATATTGAAAACTATGTTTCATACTTTTTCTAAGCCTTTATGAGTACAAGAAATATGTAGAACTAAGTTTTATGAATTTAGGACCTCTTGAGACAAAGTTGAATTGGTCACTGCCCTCTTAAATATTCTTATAATTTTAGATGTTAAAAATGTTTATAAATGAGTTTTGAAAGTTCTAAAAAGGTTCCAAGAGAAACTAGTATTTTATGTGCTTTAGAACTTGTGTTTTATGCCTTTATGGAGAGTTTTGTTTCAGTTCTGCCTTGCCATTATTTTGCCACTGTATGAGCTGTGTTAATGATGATAATATGCTTGAGTTTGAGTATAATTAATGGTAAAGCTCATATGTGAAAGATAAGAGAAGTTAGAAACTAGAAAAGAATTAATTTGAGAGTTCTAGATCCTTTAATGTTTGAATTTTCTGGATTCTATCTAGAAAGGTTTAGTAATGCTAATCATGAATTTAAATTAGTTTAAATATGTAGGAATGCCTCATAAATAGTTTAGGACTTGATCTCGAAGCCTTAGGAGCAAACTGGACTTAGAAAGAGAGTCACTATTGTGACTCCTAGGTACCCGTAAAGTTAGGATTATAAATTCTGCATCCTTGGGGTTTAGAGATGTTTTTGATCATAGTGTGAGGTGAGAAATACTTAGTTATAACCTCATAGGTACCCAAGAGATTAGGTTTGATGATTAATAACTTAGAACGTGAGTTAAGAACCTTGAGGGTCAATACATAAGATATTAAAAAGCCTTGATTTTTATGATGCTTAATTTATGTAAATATGATATATGATGCATGAGTTTTATCTATGATAAGTTTGATATGTGCTATGAAGAAGTTTTATATGATGATATACCTCATAAAATATGTTTGTATGATCTATATGTTTTCATGGCATAAGCAAATTTGAGGAAATTCGGTCTACAGCCGTCATGCTGCTGAATTTCCATCAAATTTGAGGAACTTAGAAAAAGATTTTTTTTGAAAATCATGAGAACTTAAATGTGACACAACACTGAGACGCCTTCTTGGGCGACACGCCGAGCACCTCTAAGAAAACAAATCCGTGAGGGTATTGACATAGAGCTTGCCAAAGCGGACAATACTACTATGCACTAGCTGCTAGTAGAGCGTTTCAAAGAGGAAATGACCCTAAGAGGTGATCCTTAATTTGCCCCCTAACCCGTACTTTAAGTCGGGATTATGTATGTTACGCTTATCATAGGATAAGTAAGAGCTAGTGACGACTAGTTAAGGTATGAGGTCATAACCTTGAGATGTTTTAGGGTGGCCCCATGAGATAAAAGTTAAAGTTTAAAATGTCATATGTGCTATGAAAAACCAAGAAAAGTTATGCCTGTCACCTTATGCCAATGTTATAATATTTCTTAGTTATTCCATTGATTGGATTACCTTTATGATGCATTCATGTCATTAGCGTATTCCTTGCTTAGTCATAAGACGCATTGTAAAATATGACGGACCTTGGATAATTAACACTTTAGAAAACTAACTTAAAAGAAGTTTACCTGCATGCGCACTTTTTTTTCGAAATAAAACCCAAGGTTCCTGAGGATGTGATGATGTCACTTAGTTAGGGATTGCCCTACTGAGAATTCTTTTAGAAGATTCTTATTCCCTCTATCTTTTCTTCCATCATATCTTTAGATGGCGACTTTCGTACTCTTCATCGACACCCCGACGTGGGAGCTGCACCATGACCCAGCACTCGGGTTATACCATTTTGAGGGTCGCTGCATAGTCAGAGTGTTCATGTTTATGGGACGACCCTTCGCACACCCAGTACGGAGCTACCGCTTCACCCCGATTGCTCCCTACCATCATAACACGATCTTTGAGCGAGCCAGACCATGCGACGAGCAGATCCTCCGCATGCAGCCCGAGGCGCCACCAGACGTGACAACCTGCAGTACGTGTTCTGCACTCAGTATTCGGAGACGGATCCATCAGAGGACCCGCCCTCACACATGTACAGTTGGAGCTCCAGCCCCGCTCCCCTACCGATGAGAGCTGGGAGTGAGGAGACGGTGGTTCAGCCGAGGCTGGCTCGTAGGCCATCCATGCGCCCTCGCTGCGGTAGACACGCTCCTATGATCTGCATGACCACTCCCACCGAGATCCGCCAGTGGACCGATTCCACCCCTCAGTACTCGGACCAGCAGGAGTAGGTGCATAGGATGGGTAGTAGCTAGTGCATACACGCCACATAGTTGAGGACAAACCTTCTTTTGTATACGAGGTTGTCTTCTCTAGGTGCACACGGGTATGTGTGTTGCTCTCATGGTTTCCTTGTACTTGCTTTTATGATTTCCTTGTATTTGCTTTTCAGTTGTATTTTGTTCTTCTATGTACCGAATAGTCCTGCCTTTTGGTAGGCACATTATCTATATATATAATCAGTTGATGTATCCATGTTAGCTATGTATTTTATTATGATTTGCTCATATGACTTGTATGAATTCCCATTCAAAGAATCATGCGTGGCTCTCACTTTGGTTTTAATTCCAAAAAGAAAAATTTTACCCATATTTTCGCTAAGTATTTTCAAGTAAAAGAATGAGACCAAGAGGTAATATTCTAAGGATTAACCTACATACATACTAGTAGTATTAGGTTAAGATTTAGGGTGTTACATTATGGTATTAGAGCAGTTCGATTCTCACGGAGCCTGAGGATTGGACTGACCATGCTTTATAAGCATGATGCGATAGTTATGTCATGTGTAGTGCTTGATAGAGATAAGCTGTAGGATTAGAAATGCATGACTTCTGTTGCTTGCAAGTGCCATGGTAACTAGCTCATTTTGCATGGATATTGAGCCTGATCAACTTGATGTTCATTGTTTCATGTGTTTAGGAACCAATGGCACCGCGATGACAGCCTAGGACAACGCCCGATGCTGACCAAGACAATGCGACTGCTGCTGCTGTCCGTCGTCTGGCGCAAGCCATGGAGTGAATGTTTGACCGTATGAATCAACAAGAGCTTGCTGCTCCTGCTCCCTTTGCTGCTGAGACGGTGTAACAAGCCCGCTTCAGCAAGTTCCGCAAGGCGAACCCGCCGGTATTCCAAGGGGTAATGGACCCTGACAAAGCTGATAGTGGATCAAGGACATGGAGAAGATCTACTCTATGGTTGCCTGCTTGGAGGAGCAGAAGGTCACCTTTGCTGCCTTCATGATGAAGTCAGATGCCGAGTTCTGGTGGAACGGCACGATGCGCCTGTTGGAAGCTTCTGGAACTCCCATTGATTAGGAGTTGTTCAAGACCTTCTACGAGAAGTATTTCCCGGAGTCTGTGAAGAATGCAAAGGACATCGAATTCATGCAGTTGACCCAGGGAGGGTCTACTGTTGCCCAGTACACCACAAAGTTCGAGGAACTGATCAAGTTCTCTCGGGTGTTTCAAAGGAACCCCGATGAGGTTTGGAAATGCGTCAAGTATGAGGCCGGATTGAAGGCAGAGATGAACTATGCCGTGGCCCACATGGAGATCAGAGACTTCCCAACTCTGGTCAACAAGTGCCGGATCCTTGAGGAAGGACAGAGAAAAATGCAAGCCACGAGGGCAGAATGAGCTAAGGGACTTGGACCTCAAGCCCCGAGGTTCAAACTGCAGTACCCTTCAAGGAATCACTACAATCCCTACCAGACCAACCAGTTCCAACCACAACAACAACAACCACCAAGAGCTCCTGTATACTAACAATCCAAGCAACACCAAAGGCCGTCGTTTCAACATCAAGGCCCGAGGAACTTCAACAACAATCAACCCCGTGGACCGGGTGGACCCTAGAACCACAATGGAGGACCAAGTGGGGCCAAGAACAAGGCACCACAAACCCCTGCTGCTTACCCTGGAGCAGCATCTGCTGATGTCTGTCCCCAATGCGGGAAGAGTCATAGGAATCGCCCATGCTTAGCCGGTCAAAACGTGTGCTTCAAGTGTGGCAAGCCTGGCAACTATACAAAGGACCGTGCCAGGAAAGGGACACTGAACCAGAACCCTCGACCACAACACCAGGGAAGAGTCTTTACCCTTAATGCGGAAGACGCCAAGAAGTCCAATGATCTCATTGAAGGTATGTGTAAAGTAAACGGTAAACCCTTAACTGTACTATATGACTCTGGTGCTACTCATTCTTTTATTTCACTTGCTAGTGTCGAGTCCTTAAATCTAAGAGTCTCTAAACTTCCCTTTGATCTTATCGTTTCTACTCCTACAAATCGCCCTGTTAATACTTGCCGTTGTTGTTTAAACTGTCATCTTGTTGTAGAAAATAGGTCTTTTATCATAGATTTAATTTGTTTACCCTTGAAAGACATAGGCATTATCTTAGGCATGAATTGGCTTCATGCCAACCGTGTGTTGTTAGATTGTGGAACCCAAACCGTAGTTTTCCTTTCTCCTCCCAAAAACGTCACTCAACCCATTAAATTGTACCTAAACTCCGTAGAGGTCTTCTGTAGTGGGGAGAAAGCTAAGGGATATGTTCTCCTAGCCGTTTGCGATGTAGACTTTGAGCAGAACCTAGGTGAGATACCTGTGGTAAGGGACTATCCCGAGGTATTTCCGGATGAAATACCCGAGTTCCCTCCTAAGAGAGAAGTTGAATTCTCCATAGAGTTGGTTCCTAGAATAGGACTAATCTCTATAGCCCCGTATAGGATGTCACCTTTGGAGCTAGCAGAGCTAAAAACTCAGTTGGAAGAGCTGTTAGAGAAAGTTTTATAAGGCCAAGTGCTTCACCTTGGGGCACTCCAGTCTTATTTGTGAAAAAGAAGGATGGAAGTATGAGAATGTGTATAGATTATAGGCAGTTAAACCAAGTGACCATAAAGAATAAGTACCCTTTACCTAGGATTGATGATCTTTTGGACCAGTTGAAATGAGCTGTAATATTTTCTAAGATCGATTTGAGGTCTGGTTATCACCAGATTAGGGTTAGAGATTCGGATATTCCTAAAATCGTCTTTCGAACTCGGTACGGACACTTTGAGTTCAATGTGATGTCGTTCGGATTGACGAATGCTCCAGCAGTTTTTATGGACTACATGAATAGGATCTTTCGACCCTATTTAGATCAATTCGTGGTTGTGTTCATAGATGATATTCTCATCTATTCGAAGACCCACGAAGAGCATGAGTGTCATTTGAGGATGGTTTTAGAGGTACTAAAAGAAAAGAAGTTATATGTGAAACTTTCTAAGTGTGAATTTTGGTTAGAAGAGGTAAAGTTCTTAGGACATGTTGTGTCAAAGGGTGGCATAGCTATCGACCCAAGTAAGATAGAAGCTGTGATGAATTGGGATAGACCAACCTCTCAGAATCGAGATTAGAAGCTTTTTGGGTTTAGCTGGATATTACCGTAGGTTTATTAAAGGATTTTCCCAGTTAGCCCTACCCTTAACCAAGCTCACTAGGAAGAATGCCCCATTTGAGTGGAGCCCCGAATGTGAAAAGAGTTTCTTAGAGCTTAAGGAAAAGCTCACCTCAACCCCGGTTTTGGTTTTACCTGACCCTAATGTACCCTTCGAGGTATATTGCGATGCTTCTGGCAAGGGTTTAGGTTGTTTGTTGATGCAGAACAAGCAAGTGGTAGCCTATGTGTCTAGACAACTCAAGCCTCACGAGGTAACCTACCCCACCCACGACCTAGAGTTAGCAGCCATCGTGTTCGCCCCCAAGATGTGGAGACACCATTTGTATGGTGTAAGGTTTGAAGTTTTCTCCGATCATAAGAGTCTCAAGCATCTCTTTGATCAAAAGGAGTTAAATATGAGGCAGAGGAGATGATGGAATTCCTCAAAGATTATGATTTTGGCTTAAGTTACAACCCTGGCAAGGCTAATGTAGTCACCGACGCCTTGAGCCGAAACTCGTTATGTCTGTCAAGTATGATGGTTAATGAAGTTGGGTTAATAGAGTAGTTTAGGGATATGAATCTGGGGATGTCGATAACGGAGAATAGCATCGTGATGAGTTATCTCACGGTGACCAGTGGGTTTAAGCAAAGGATCATGCTTGCCCAAAGAGAAAATGAGGACTTTATGGAGACAGTAGAGGCAGTTAAGGCCGGTAAATTGAAAGGTTTTGAGCAAGGCCCTGACTGGTTGTGGAGGTTTGAGGGGCGAATCTGTGTGCCACAAGATGGCAACTTCCGAGAGAAGATCTTGGAGGAGGCTCATAAGAGTCACTTTGCCATTCATCCTGGTACTACCAAGATGTATCAGGACTTGAAAAGGATATTTTGGTGGCCCGGATTAAAGAAGGATGTGGTCGCCTGGGTGAGTAAGTGTTTAGTCTGTCAAAAGGTCAAGATCGAACACCAAAAACCTTCTGACATGTTGCAACCCCTATCAATCCCCAAGTGGAAGTGGGAGAGTATATCAATGGATTTCGTGATAGGATTGCCAAGGACCCAAGCTGGCCACGATGCCGTATGGGTAATCGTGGATCGACTAACTAAGTTGGCTCACTTTCTACCTATTCGAGTCACGTACTCATTGGATAAGTTGGCTCAGCTTTACATCCAAGAAGTAGTAAGGTTGCATGGGGTACCATCGACGATAATCTCGGATCGAGCTCCGCGGTTTATGTCACGTTTTTGGGGAGCCTTTCAAAAGGCGTTTGGTTCCAAGTTGTACTTAAGCACTGCTTACCACCCACAAATGGATGGTCAATCTGAGAGGACAATCCAAACCCTGGAGGATATGCTAAGAGCCTGTTTGTTGGACCAAAAAGGGAGATGGGATAAGTACATGCCTTTGATCGAGTTTGCATATAACAACAGTTATCACGAGAGCATCGGTATAGCACCGTACAAGGCGTTATATGGAAGGAAGTGCCAATCACCTTTGTGTTGGTATGAGCCCGGAGAACAAAGTGTCTTAGGACCTGATGTAGTGAGGGAAACGACGGAGCAGATCAAGAAGATCAATGATAGAATCTTAACCGCTCAAAGTCGTTAGAAAAGCTACGCGGACAAAAGCCGTAAGCCCTTGGAGTTCCAAGAAGGAGAACATGTATTTCTAAGAATCACCCCCACTACAGGAATAGGAAGAGCCATGAAAATCAAGAAGTTGAGTCCCCGATTTCTCGGCCCTTTTGAAATTCTTCAGAGAATCGGATCCGTAGCCTACAAAATAGCCTTACCACCCAATCTGTCAAACCTTCATGATGTCTTTCACGTCTCTCAGTTACATAAATATGAGTCCGACCCTAGCCATGTCCTAGAACCAGAGCATGTACAGTTGAGGGAAGACCTCACTTTCAATTACCGCTTACAAGAATAGTGGATCACGGGGTCAAGCAGTTAAGGAACAAGTCTGTTCCTTTGGTGAAAGTGGCATGGGGACGAGACAAGTCGGAAGAATATACGTGGGAACTAGAGTCAGAGATGAAGTCAAAATATCCAGAGCTTTTCTAAGGTAACAAATTTCGAGGACGAAATTCTTTTTAAGGAGGGGAGAAATGTAACGCCCCGATTTTTCTGCCAGAGTGAAAATGACCAAAATGCCCCTAAGTTCATTTTCAACCCGGAATTCGAGGAAAGCCGATCTGGCAGTGCACGAAGGGCAAACTCAATGTTGAAAGGGGATTAGATGACCAGTGTATCTTTTCAGGATCGAAAATCTCATTTTTCCTGTTTGCAAGTGCCGGATAAACCCGAAACTTCTCCAGATCATTTTAAAAAGTGTTTTTATGTAGACTATGACTTTAGTTTTGGTCCCGGAGGTCCCGGGCAAAATTAGTACAAAATTACGATTTTGCCCCTAAATTCGTGTTTTCACGCTTAATCGCGTGATTAGGCAAACCTAAGTATTATTAGGCTCTAATCAAAGATTAATTAATTTTCATAATTAATCTAGGGTCAAAATAATTTATTAAAGTTGATTAGAACCTAATAATGCTTGATTACACCTTGAAATCTTATTTCAATTTCAAGATTCCTAGTCATGGAATCTTGAATAGTGTTTCCTCTCTCCAATTCCTTAAATCATGGAATTGTGTTACACATTGTTTATTCATAAATGAGTTTAAAATTCTTTAATGATGTATGAGCACTCCTAATCTTGTCATAAAACCCCTAAACCTCATTCTTAGTTACCTAAACTTAAGCTTAATTACTCCTAACCTTGTACCTAAGCTAATACATATCTAAACCTACCATTAACACCCAATTAAATGATCAAACCTCACCTCTCCTTGTTGTACCAGACCTGGCCGTGTACCCTTCTCCCCCATATGCATCACATGTTCAATTTTTCAATACTCCAAGGCCATACCTCAAGTCACATACACTATACCTTGTCATAACTTTCAATCAAACTTGATTTTCCAAGTAAATAACTAATTAAAATAGCCCATTTTCTCCATTTATTTGTGGCTGGAAAAGTTCTAGCCATGCATTGTTTCTAGATGCCTAATTTCATAAAAAATTGATAGGAAATTAACTCACATCAAGCCATACTTTGTAGCATAGCTTCCATACTTCAAACCATGCTTGAATGACCTTGTGTAAGAGATATTTTTCTCTCCCTTTTTCCCCTCAAAAGCCACGGCCACTTCCCCCCTTGGTGAGCCTCATTGTTTTGTTTTTCTATAAATAGGTTGCTTGTGATAGCTTAGTTGCACCTTGAAGCATTTGCTAAGTTTAGAATTCTAGAGTTATCTTGCTAGTTCTTTTATTTCTCTCAAAATTCCAAGAGTTCTTTCTCTTCATCTTCATCCTCTCTTCACATTATCACCTCACCACTTCAATCCACCATATCATAACCTTAGATCATCATCAAATCCCTTAAACACTAAACCTCAAACACAAGCTTCCTCAAAAAACATCTCCTTTCCTTTTCTTTCTCTTTGGCTGAAGCCATCACACCACCTTAGAAGGAGTTCCTCTTCTCATTTTCCTTTTCAAGTTCAAGCTTTCGTCTTCATCACTTGGTAGGGATTTGCTTTTCAAACTTGTTTTGCTCAAGAATGTGTTTTTCTCTAGTTTCCTCTTGGATTCTTTTTGAACTTTCTTTTGTTTTCCTTTTGTTTTTCAACTCGGCCTCTTGGCCTTGATTATGAGTATGATAGCTTGATGACGAGAGTTTCTAGATGATGACCTTGTGTTCATCTCAAAGAAACCTCTAAAGCTTGAGTTTTCCTTTTCTTATAACTTCATCTATATGATATCTAGCTCACATGGTTTTTCAACTTAAGAAAATTAATCTAAGGATTTCTAAAAGCCCAAGCCTACCCTTGTCAACCTTAAAGTTGGCCAGCACGTTCTAGAGATCTTTCTCTAGAAAGGGGTTTTGGGTATTTAACAAAGAACTTGACTTAGTTTCACTTTCTTTTTCTTTTGTAAGGTTTTCGATTTTGGTATTTTGATCCTTGAGATTTTGTTTGGTTTTGTTTTGGAAGTTGTTTACTTGAGCTTGATGATGTTGTTCAAGAACCTCATAGTTCCTTTGAGAACTTGGTTCAAGAACTCTAAAGCTCTCTTTATAATGAGATATGTGTTGGGTTGTTATCTTGTTAAAGTCTTGAATGAGCTCTAGCTAACCATAAAATAAACCTTGCATCATGTTTACTTTTATGCCTTGCACATCGTGTTTATTTTCCTTGCTATCACTAAGTACCAAGATAATAAAGAAACTTGCATGATCATGTTTATATTTCAAGCTATGCATTATCATGTTTACATTTCAAGTTCTCACCTAAATATCAAAGATAATAATATGATGCATCTCATATTTATTTTATGCTCTCACTTTACTTTCTAATAAAAGCTAAAATAAGTGCATAAGCATGTTTATCTTTATGCCATCACTTTAATGAACCTAGAGCTCAAAGACTTGCCCATGGTTGTCTCAAACAAAGGTTTAAAAATATTTATTTCCTTTGGTTCATATTTCGGCCCTAAGAGGTTTTGATGTTTCTAAATATTAAAAACTATGTTTCATACTTTTTCTAAGCTTTTATGAGTACAAGGAATATGTAGACCTAACTTTTATGAATTTAGGACCTCTTGAGACAAAGTTGAATTGGTCACTGCCCTCTTAAATATTCTTATGATTTTAGATGTTAAAAATGTTTATAATTGAGTTTTGAAAGTTCTAAAAAGGTTCCAAGAGAAACTAGTATTTTATGTGCTTTAGAAATTGTGTTTTATGCCTTTATGGAGAGTTTTGTTTCGGTTCTGCCTTGCCATTATTTTGCCACTGTATGAGCTGTGTTAATGATGATAATATGCTTCAGTTTGAGTATAATTAATGGTAAAGCTCATATGTGAAAGATAAGAGAAGTTAGAAACTAGAAAAGAATAAATTTGAGAGTTCTAGATCCTTTAATATTTGAATTTTCTGGATTCTGTCCAGCAAGGTTTAGTCATGCTAATCATGAATTTAAATTAGTTTAAATGTGTAGCAATGCCTCATAAATGGTTTAGGACTTGATCTTGAAGCCTTAGGAACAAACCGGACTTAGAAAGGGTCGTTGTTGTGACTCCTAGGTGCCTGTAAAGTTAGAATGATAAATTCTGCATCCTTGGGGTTAGAGATGTTTTTGATCATAGTGGGTTATAACCTCATAGGTACCCAAGAGATTAGGTTTGATAATTAATAACTTAGAACGTGAGTTAAGGACCTTGAGGGTCAATGCATAAGACATTAAAAAGCCTTAAGTTTTTATGATGCTTAATTTATGTAAATATGATATATGATGCATGAGTTTTATCTATGATAAGTTTGATATGTACTATGAAGAATTTTTATATGATGATATACCTCATAAGATATGTTTGTATGATCTATATGTTTTCATGGCATAAGCAAATTTGAGGAAATTCGCCCACACCATCATGTCACAATTTCCATCAAATTTGAGGAACTTAGAAAAAGATTTTTTTTGAAAATCATGAGAACTTAAATGTGACACAACATTGAGACGCCTTCTTGCGTGACACCAGTTTAGCCGAGCACCCCTAAGAAAACAAATCCTTGAGGGTATTGACATAGAACTTGCCAAAGCGGACAATATTACTATGCACTAGTTGCTAGTAGAGCGTTTCAAAGAGGAAATGACCCTAAAAGGTGATCCTTAATTTGCCCCCTAACCCGTACTTTAAGTTGACATTATGTATGTTACGCTTATTATAGGATAAGGAAGAGCCAGTGACGACTAGTTAAGGTATGAGCTCATAACCTAGAGATGTTTTAGGGTGGCCCCATGAGATAAAAGTTAAAGTTTAAAATGTCACATGTGCTATGAAAAACCAAGAAAAGTTATGCCTGTCACCTTATGCCAATGTTATAATATTTCTTAGTTATTCCATTGATTGGCTTACCTTTATGATGTGTAACGCCCCGATTTTTCTGTTAGAGTGAAAATGACCAAAATGCCCCTGAGGTCATTTTCAGCCCGGAATTCGAGGAAAGCCAATTCGGCAGTACTCGAAGGGCAAACTCAATGTTGAAAGGGGATTAGATAACTTGTGTACCTTCCCGGGATCGAAAATCTCATTTTTCGAGTTTTCGGGTCAAAATGACCAAAACACCCCTGCGGTGTTTTACCCGTTTGAAAGTGCCGGATGGACCTGAAACTTCTCCAGATGGTTTTAAAAAGCGATTTTATGTATTCTATGACCTCAGTTTTAATTTTAGAAGTCCCGGGCAAAATTAGTGCAAAATTACGGTTTTGCCCCTAGTTTCGTGTTTTTACGCTTAATCGTGTGATCAAGCAAACCTAAGCAATATTAGGCTCTAATCGAAGGTTAATTAATTTCCCTAATTAATCTTGAGTCAAAATAATTTATTAAAGTTGATTAGAACCAAAAAGTACTTAATTACAACCTAAAATCATATTTTAATTTCAAGACACCTAGTCATAGAATCTTGAATAGTGTTTTCTCTTTCCAATTCCTTAAATCATGGAATTGTGTTACACATTGTTTATTCATAAATGAGTTTAAATTCTCTAATGATGTATGAGCACTCCTAAACTTGTCATAAACTCCCTAAATCACATTCTTAGTTACCTAAACTTAAGCTTAATCACTCCTGACCTTGTACCTAAGCTAATACACATCTAAACCTACCATTAACACACAATTAAATGGTCAAAACTCACCTCCACTCTGCTGTCCAGCCTTGGCCGAAGCTGCCCATCCCCATTGTGCATCACATGTTCAATTTTTCAACACTCCAAGGCCATACCTCAAGTCACATACACTATACCTTGTCATAACTTTCAATCAAGCTTGAATTTCCACATGAATAAATAATTAAAACAACCCATTTTCCCCATTTATTTGTGGCTGGAAAAGTTCCAGCCATGTCAAGTTTCTAGAAGCCTAATTTCATAAAAATTTGATAGGAAATTAACTCACATCAAGCCATACTTTGTAGCATAGCTTCCATACTTCAAACCATGCTTGAATGACCTTGTGTAAGAGATATTTTCTCTTCCTTTTCCCTCCAAACCACACGGCCACTCCCTCCCATTGTGAGCCCCATGGTTTTGTTTTTCTATAAATAGGATGCTTGTGATAGCCTTGTTGCACCTTGAAGCATTTGCTAAGTTTAGAGTTTTAGAGTTGTCTTGCTAGTCTTTCTTTTTCTCTCAAAATTTCAAGAGTGTTCTTCCTTTCTTTTCATCTTTATCTTCTTCATCTCTTCACCTCATCACCATCTCTTAACCATCAAACACCACCCCAAAGCCTTGAACCATCATCAAACCTCTCAAACACCACACCTCAAACACAACTTCACTTGAAACACATTTCCTTCCTTTTTCTTTCATCAAGGCTGAATCATCATCACCATCCTAGGAGGTGTTGCTCATCTCATTTCCATCTTCAAGCCCAAGCTTTACCTTCATCACAAGGTAGGGATTTGTTTTCAAACTTTATTTTGCTCAAGAAAGTGTTTTTCTCTAGTTTCCTCTTGGATCCTTTTTGGAACTTTCCTTTGTCTTTCCTTTCCTTTCATTTTCGGCCATGAGGCCTTGATTTTGAGCATGATAGCTTGATGATGAGAGTTTCTAGATGATGACATTGTGTTCATCTCAAAGAAACCTCTAAAGCTTGAGTTTTCCTTTTCTTATGACTTCATCTATATGATATCTAACTTACATGGTTTTTCAACTTAAGAAAATAAATCTAAGGATTTCTAAAAGCCCAAGCCTACCCTTGTCAACCTTAAAGTTGGCCGGCACGTTCTAGAGATTTTTCTCTAGATAGGGGTTTTGGGTATTTAATAAATAACTTGATGTAGTTTCACTTTCTTTCTCTTTTATATGACTTTCGGTTTTTGTGTTGTGATCTTTGAGATATTGTATTGGGTTGCTATCTTGTTAAAGTCTTGAATGAGCTCTAGTTAATCATAAAATGAATCTTGCATCATGTTTACTTTATGCTATGCATATCATGTTTACTTCCTTGCTATCACTAAATATCAAGATAATGAATGAACTTGCATTATCATGTTTATATTTCAAGCTATGCATTATCATGTTTATATTTCAAGTTCTCACTTAATACCAAGATAATAATGAGTTGCATTCATATTTACTTTGTGCTATAACTTTACTTTCTAATGGAACCTAAAATAAGTGCATGAGCATGTTTATTTTTATGTCATCACCTAAATGAATCTAGAGCTCAAAGACTTGCCCATTGTTGTCTCAACAAAGGTCTAACAATATGTGTTTTTCTTGGGTTCATATTTCGGCCCTAAGAGGTCTTGAGGTTTCCAAGTATTTGAGACTATGTCTTATAATTTTTCCAAGCTTAAGTGAGTTTAAGGAATGCATAGAACCAAGTTTTGAGAATTTAGAACCTCTTGGAACAAAGATGAATTGGTCACTGCCCTCTTAAATGTTCTTATGATTTTAGATGATAAAATTGTTTATAGATGAGCTTTGAGAGTTTAAAAAGAGTTCCAAGAGAAACTAGTATTTTATGTGCTTTAGAAATTATGTTTTATGCCTATTATGGAGAAGTATATTTTCGGTTCTTCCTTGCTCTTTGCTGCCACTGTATGTGCTGTTTTGATTAGGATAATGTTTGAGTAAAAATAATGTTAAGACTCATATGTAAAAGATAGGATAAGTTAGGAACTAGAAAAGAATTAATTTGAGAATTTTAGATCCTTTAATTATGTAATTTTCTGGATTCTGTCCAGCAAGGTTTAGATTTAATAATCATGGTTTTAAATTAGTTTAAATATGTAGGAATGACTCATAATTGGTTTAGGACTTAATCTTGAAGCCTTAGGAGCAAACTAAACTTAGAAAGGGTCATTGTTGTGACTTCTAGGTATCCGTAAAGTTAGGATTTCAAATTCTGCATCCTTGAGGTTTAGAGATGTTCTTGACCATAGTGTGAGGTGAGGAATACTTAGTTATAACCTCATAGGTTCCCAAGAGACTAGGTTTTGATGATCGATAACTTAGAATGTGAGTTAAGGACTTTAAGGGTCTAAACCGTAATCTTTAGAACCCCGTAATCACACAAATATAAGCTGTCCAAATCTGCATAGTGCTGTTTTGATAAGTCCTTGAGCATAAAAATTAGTAACACTTATTAGTTGTGAACCTATAGGTGTGTAAAGAGGTTAAGAATAATATTAGAACAATTAGTTTACAAGCTTAAGACTCAAAAGAACCAAAGCATAACATACTATAGGTTCATAACATAATAAGCTTGGGAGTTGTATGAATGATTGTCTAAGGCGTGATTATGTGATAATGTAAATGCTATGGTTTTATGTATACATTATGAAGAAGTTTCTTGTGATGATGTACATGCTATGAGAAAGATTTATGTAATGAATAATGATGTATCTATGAATTAACACTTTATGAGATTGTAAATGTGACACAACACTGAGACGCCTTCTTGGGTGACACCGGTTTAGCCGAGCACCCCCAAGAAAACAAATCCGTGAGGGTATTGACATAGAGCTTGCCAAAGCGGACAATACTACGATGCACTAGTTGCTAGTAGAGCGTTTCAAAGAGAAAATGACCCTAAGATAGGTGATCCTTAATTGCCTCCTAGCCCGCACTATTAAGTCGGGATTATGTATATGTTACGCTTATCATAGGATAAGTAAGAACTAGTGACGACTAGTTAAGGTATGAGCTCATAACCTAGAGATGTTTTAGGGCGGCCCCATGAGATGAAAGTTAAAGTTAACAATGTCACATATGCTATACTCATGCCAATGTTATAATGTTTCTTAGTTATTCTATTGTTTGGTTTACCTTTATGATGCATACATATCATTAGATTATTTTATGCTCAGTTATAAGACGCATTGTAAAATATGATGGACCTTGGATAAATACCACTTTAGAAAACTAACTTAAAAGGAATTTATATGCATGCACACCTTTTAGAAATAAACCCAAGGTTCCTGAGGATATGATGATGTCACCTAGGTAGGGATAACCCTACTGAGAATTCTTTTAGAAATATTCTCATTCCCTCTCTCTTTTCTTCCGTCATATCTTCAGATGGCGACATTCGTACTCTTCATCGACACCCCGGTATGGGAGCTGCACCATGACCCGGCACTCGGGTCATACCATTTTGAGGGTTGCTGCACTGTCAGAGTATTTATGTTCATGGGACGACCCTTCGCGCACCCCGTCCCGAGCTACCGCTTCACCCCGACTGCTCCTTACCGTCACAAGACCATGCGATGAGCAGATCCTCCGCATGGAGCCCGAGACATCAGCAGTACGCGAGTACCCCGAGTATGTGCCACGTCCCCAGTACTCGGAGACAGACCCATCCGAGGACCCGCGCATCCTACATGTACAGTTGGAGCTCCAGTCCCGCTCCCCCACCGATGAGGGCTGGGAGTGAGGAGACGGTGGTCCAGCCGAGGTTGGCTCGTCGGCCATCTATGCGCCCTCGCCGTGGTGGACATGCCCCGATGATGCGCTCGACCACTCCCGCCGAGATTCGTCAGTAGATCGACTCAACCCCACAGTACTTGGACCAGCAGGAGTAGACATAGGAGGGGTAGTAGCTAGTGCACACACGTCACATAGTTGAGGACAAACCTTCTTTTGTATATGAGGTTGTCTACTCTAGGTGCACATGGGTATGGGTATTGTTTCTCTTGTATTTACTTTTATGATTTCCTTGTATTGCATTTCGGTTGTATTCTGCTTCCCGATGTATTGAATAGTCCTGCCCTTTGGGTAGGCACAGTATATATATATATATATATATATATATATATCTATGTTTCAGTTGATGCCTCCATGACATGATGTGCCTCCTTATGCTTTGCTTATATGTTTCGCTATGCTTCCTCTTAAAGGTTCGTGCATGGTTCTCACTTTGATTTTAAATTCCAAAAAGAAAAATTTTACCCATATTTCAGCTAAGTATTTTCTAAGTAAAAGATGAGACCAAGAAGTAATATTCTAAAGATTAACCTAAGTATATACTAGTAGTCTTGGGTTAAGATTTAGGGTGTTACATGATGCATTCATGTCATTAGTGTATTCCTTGCTTAGTGCATTGTAAAATATGACGGACCTTGGATAATTAACACTTTAGAAATCTAACTGAAAAGAAGTTTACCTACATGCGCACTTTTTTTTAGAAATAAAACCCAAGGTTCCTGAGGATGTGATGATGTCACTTAGTTAGGGATTGCCCTACTGAGAATTCTTTTAGAAGATTCTCATTCCCTCTTTCTTTTCTTCCGTCACATCTTCAGATGGCGACTTTCGTACTCTTCATCGACACCCCGATGTGGGAGCTGCACCATGACCCAGCACTCGGGTCATACCATTTTGAGGGTCGCTGCACAGTCAGAGTGTTCATGTTTATGGGACGACCCTTCGCACACCCAGTACGGAGCTACTGCTTCACCCCGACTGCTCCCTACCATCATAACATGATCTTTGAGCGAGCTAGACCACACGACGAGCAGATCCTCTGCATGCAGCCCGAGGCGTCAGCCGTACGTGACTACCCAGAGTACATGCCCCGGACTTAGTATTCGGAGACGAATCCATCAGAGGACCTGCCCTCGCACATGTACAGTTGGAGCTCCAGCCCCACTCCCCCACTGATGAGAGCTGGGAGTGAGGAGACGGTGGTTCAGCCAAGGTTGGTTCGTAGGCCATCCATGCGCCCTCGCCGCGGCGGACACGCTCCTATGATCCGCACGACCACTCCCGCCGAGATCCGCTAGTGGATCGATTCCACCCCTCAGTACTCAGACCAGCAGGAGTAGGTGCATAGGATGGGTAGTAGCTAGTGCACACACGCCACATAGTTGAGGACAAACCTTCTTTTGCATACGAGGTTGTCTTCTTTAGGTGCACACGGGTATGGGTGTTGCTCTCATGGTTTCCTTGTACTTGCTTTTATGATTTCCTTGTATTTGCCTTTCAGTTGTATTTCGTTCTTCTATGTACCGAATAGTCCTGCCTTTTGGTAGGCACATTATCTATATATATAATCAGTTGATGTATCCATGTTAGCTATGCATTTTATTATGATTTGCTCATATGACTCGTATGAATTCCTGTTTAAAGAATCATGCATGGCTCTCACTTTGGTTTTAATTCCAAAAAAGAAAAATTTTACCCATATTTCCGCTAAGTATTTTCAAGTAAAAGAATGAGACCAAGAGGTAATATTCTAAGGATTAACCTAAATACATACTAGTAGTATTAGGTTAAAATTTAGGGTATTACAGGAGCACTCCAATATGCCGATAGTAGTGCACCTTATTAAATCTATCCATCCTTTGTTGGTATAAGAATAAATTGATAATGCTTCAAAATTACCAGCTCTTATTAATCAATTACAAGGACATTAATAGCAAAAATGCACATACCATGAGACGGCCATTGCAATGGCTACATTTTAAGCAGTTCTTGTGATAAACAGAACCATCGGCAGATTGTGATTCATTGAAGTGAACAACTTTTTCACAAGCCTTACATTTCTGTTAGGTCCCCCTGACTGACATTTCTCATTTTTATATTATACATATCGAAGTTTAATATAACATGAACCAAAACAAAAAATTATATAAACTAAAATGAAAATTCATCATATTTCATTATTTTGGAAGCAAAAGTATATTTAAGTGTAATAAATAATTACAGGTCTTACTATGATAGAACTTATGTTTTTATCTGAAATAATAATTATAATAATAATAAGTTTGTGTCTTCTCATTGCATAACATTAGAGATCATGGCGATCAACTCCTTTTCAATTACTTTTGATTATGTGCAGCATTGGGTGTTCAATTTTTCCCCCTTCTTGTATAAATTTACATATTTGATCTGTAATGCCCCGATTTTCTGTTAGAGTGAAAATGACCAAAATGCCCCTAAGGTCATTTTCGGCCCGGAATTCGAGGAAAGCCGACCCGGCAGTACTCGAAGGGCAAACTTAATGTTGGAAGGGGATTAGTTGGGTTGTATACCTTCCAGAGATCAAAAATCTCGTTTTTCGAGTTTTCGGGTCAAAATGACCAAAACGCCCCTACGGTGTTTTACCCATTTGCAAGTACCGGATGAACCCAAAACTTCTCCAGATGGTTTTAAAAGGTGTTTTTATGTATTCTGTGACTTTAGTTTTGGTCCCGGAGATCCCAGGCGAAATTAGTGCAAAATTACGATTTTGCCCCTAGTTTTGTGTTTTTGTGCTTAATTGCGTGATTAAGCCTAAGCAATATTAGGCTCTAATGGAAGATTAATTAATTGCGTGATTAAGCCTAAGCAATATTAGGCTCCATAATTAATCTTGAGTCAAAATAATTTAATAAAGTTGATTAGAACCTAAGAATGCTTAATTACAACTTGAAATCCTATTTTAAATTCAAGATTCCTAGTCATGGAATCTTGAATAGTGTTTTGTCTCTCCAATTCCTTAAATCATGGAATTGTGTTTTCAATTGTTTATTCCTAAATGAGTTTTAAACTCTCTAATGATGTATGAGCACTCCTAATCTTGTCATAAAATCCCTAAACCTCATTCTTAGTCACCTAAACTTAAGCTTAATTATTCGTAACCTTGTACCTAAGCTAATACATACTTAAACCTATCATTAGCACACAATTAGGTGATCAAATTTCTCTCCCTCTCTGCTACCTCTGGTCTGGCCGAAGCCACTCCTCCTCCATATGCATCACATGCTTAAATTTTTTACACTCCAAAGCCATACCTCAAGTCATACTCACCATACCTTGTCATATTTTCAATCAAGCTTCATTTTCCAAGTGAATAACTAAAAGAATTAAGCTATTTTCCTCATTTATTTGTGGCTCAAAAACTTCCAGCCATGCTTAGCTTCTAGAAGACTTATTTCATTCAAAACTAAAAGAAAAACTAACTCAAATCACCTTACTTGAAGCCATACTTTATATCATAACCTCCATACCTCAAACCATGCTTGTATGACACCTAGTAAGAGATATTTTTTCTCTTCTTTTCCCTCCCATTGCTACGGCTAGCCTTCTCCCTCAATGAGACTTCATTTGTTTTCATTTTCTATAAATACCTTGCCTAGAAACACATGGAAACACTTTAGCTCATTTGTAAACTTTTAGATTTCCTAGTTTTCTCAAAGTTCTCTCTTTTTCTTTCTAAGTTCCAAGAGAGTTCTCTCTTGTTCTTCATCTTCATCTTCATCATCTCTTCATCTTATCATCATCTCATAACCTTCAAACACCACCCCATAGCCTTGAACCATCATCAAACCTCTCAAACACCTCACCTCAAACACAACCTCACTTGAAACACATCTTCAACCTTTTTATCCCCCCTTGGCCGAAGCTATCTTGCCACCTTGGAGGAGTTCTTCATCTTGTTTCCCTTTTCAAATTTCAAGCATTTTATCTCCACTCTAGGTAGGAGTGTTTTTCTAAACCTTGTTTTTCTTAAAAATGAGTTTTTCTAGCTTTATCTTGGATTTCTTTTTGAAACTTTTCTTGTTCTTCTTTTCTTGTTTTCGGCCATGAGGCCTTGTTGGATATATGATAGCTCAATGATGAGAGCTCCTAGATGATGACCATGTGTTCATATCAAAGGAACTTGTAGAGCTTGAGTTTTTACTTTCTTTAAGTTTCATCCTTGTTTTCTAACTCAACATGATTTTGGCTCAAGAAAACATCTTCATCCTTTCTTGTTTTTGGTTTCGGTTTCCTTGTCTCCTTATCTTGAGATTTCGATTTTGGTTTCCTTATTTTTGAGGTTTTGTTTTGTTTTGGAAAGTTTGTTTTTTTTTTTAGCTTGATGATGATGTTCAAGAACCTCATAGTTCATTTGAGAACTTGGTTCAAGAACTCTAAAGCTCTCTTTGTAATGAGATAAGTGTTGGGTTGTATATCTAAAATCTTGTAAGAGCTCTAGATGAGATTAAAATAAATATTGCATCCATGTTTACTTTTATGCCTTGCACATCATGTTTACTTTCCTTGCTATCACTAAGTATCAAGATAATAAATGAACTTACATTATCATGTTTATGTTTCAAGCTTTGCACTATCATGTTTATATTTGAAGTCCTCACTTAAATACCAAAGATAATATTAAGTTGCATCTCATGTTTATTTTATGCCTTCACTTTATTTTCTAATGAAAGGTAAAACAAGTGCATGAGCATGTTTATTTTTATGTCATCACTTAAGAGGCCTAGCGCTCAAAGATTTGCTCATTGTTGTCTCATGCAAAGGCTTGAAAACCATATGTTGTTTAGTTCTTGATTTCGGCCCTAAGGGGTTACATTTGTTACAAGTGTTAAAATTTATATTTCATAATTTTTCTAAGCTTATGTGAGTTCAAGGAATGTATAGAACTAAGTTTTATGAATTTAGGACCTCTTGAGATAAATTTAATTTAGCTACTACCCTTACAAATATCTTGAGGATTTTAGAAACCAAGTTTTATGCCTTTGTATGGAGATGTATTTTCGGTTCTGCCTTGCTATGTTTGGTCATTGTATATGCTGTTTTGATGATGATAATATGATTATGTTTGAGTATAATTAATGTTAAAATTCATATGTGAAAGATAAGAGAAGTTAGTAACTAGAAAAGAATTAATTTGAGAGTTTTAGATCCCTTAATGTTTGATTTTTCTGGATTCTGTCCAGCAAGGTTTAGAAATGATAATTATGGTTTTAAATTAGTCTAAATGTGTAGGAATGACTCATAATTGGTTTAGGACTTGATCTTGATGCCTTAGGAGCAAACCGGACTTAGAAAGGGTCATTGTTGTGACTTCCAGATACCCGTAAAGTTAGAATTTTAGATTCTGCATTCTTGAGGTTTAGAAAAGTTTATGATCATAGTATGGAGTAAGGAATACTTAGATATAAGCCTATAGGTACCCGAGAGATTAAGTTGCGATGATTTATAACTTAGATTGTGAGTTAAAGACCTTAAGGGTCAATGCATAAGACATTAAGAAATTGTTAATGCTATGATGTTGATATGATGTAATAACATGTTGAGATGTTTATGACGTATGAGGAAATGATTTTTTAAGATATAAAGTTTATCATAGCATGTGGTTTAAATGAGGAATATGTTGTGTGAATAGCTTATGGCATAAGTTTCGGTTTGAAGGAAATTCGATTTAATAGCTGTTATGCTGCCGCATTTTCGTCAAACCTAAAAGGGTTGAAGAAATGTTTTAAAGTACCACATGAGTTGAAAACCATGGGTGACACCAGTTCGGTCGAGCACCCCCACGGGAGTCAAATCCATGAGGGTATGAGTAGATGCAGCCTACCAAAGCGGACAAATTGCTGTGGCTTAATGCCCGCAAAGCATTTCAAAGAGGGTATATCCTAAGAGAGGTGATCCCTGCCCCCTACCCGTACTTGAGTAGTCGGGATTATTTTATTATGTTTCGCTTATTCAGATAATAAGCAAGAGCTAGTGACGACTAGCTGAGGTATGAGCTTATAACCTAGCTATTTTAGGGTGGCCTTATTATGCTGAAGTATCATGATTAATGTCACGAGGTTGAGGAAAGATCCACTTGGAAGTTATATGCCCTTTATGCCACGTGTGTGTTTTCTTGAAGTTGTGTTTCATTAAGTTATTTGATTGAGGCATTATCATGTATTCATGAGTTAATATGTTGCATTCATAACGTCAAGATGCATGCTAAAAGGAATGAACCTTGGATAATTGGTTTTATAAACCCTAATAATGAACTTTTTATGTATGCACACCTTTTATTAATAAACCCAAGGTTCCTGAGGATGTGAACGATGTAACCCTAGGATAGGAGACTCTTGTAACGCCCCAATTTTCTATTAGAGTGAAAATGACCAAAATGCCCCTGAGGTCATTTTCAGCCCGGAATTCGAGGAAAGCCGGTTCGACAGTACTCGAAGGGCAAACTCAATGTTGGAAGGGGATTAGATGACTTGTGTACCTTCCCAGGATCGAAAATCTTGTTTTTTGAGTTTTTGGGCCAAAATGACCAAAACGCCCATGCGGTGTTTTACCTGTTTGCAAGTGCCGGATAAACCCGAAACTTCTCCAAATGATTTTAAAAGGCGTTTTTATGTAGACTATGACTTTAGTTTTGGTCCCGGAGGTCCTGGGTGAAATTAGTGCAAAATTACGGTTTTGCCCCTAGTTTCGTGTTTTTACGCTTAATCGCATGATTAAGCAAACCTAAGGAATATTAGGCTCTAATCGAAGGTTAATTAATTTCCTTAATTAATCTTGAGTCAAAATAATTTATTAAAGTTGATTAGAACGTAAAAGTGCTTAATTAAAACTTAAAATCATACTTTAATTTCAAGACTCCTAGTCATGGAATCTTGAATAGTGTTTTCTCTTTCCAATTCCTTAAATCATGGAATTGTGTTACACATTTTTTATTCATAAATAAGTTTAAAATTCTTTAATGATGTATGAGCACTCCTAATCTTGTCATAAAACCCCTAAACCTCATTCTTAGTTACCTAAACTTAAGCTTAATTATTCCTAACATTGTACCTAAGCTAATACACACTGAAACCTATCATTAACACACAATTTGATGATCAAAACCTCTCTCCATCCATGCTGTCTAGTTTGGCCGAAGCTCCATGCCCACCATATGCATCACATGTTCAATTTTTCAACACTCCAAGGCCATACCTCAAGTCATATACACTATACCTTGTCATAACTTTCAATCAAGCTTGAATTTTCACATGAATAAATAATTAAAACAACCCATTTTTCTCATTTATTTGTGGCTGGAAAAGTTCCAGCCATGTCAAGGTTCTAGAAGCCTAATTTCATAAAAAATTAATAGGAAATTAACTCACATCAAGCCATACTTTGTAGCATATCTTCCATACTTCAAACCATGCTTGAATGACCTTGTGTAAGAGATATTTTTCTCTCCCTTTCTCCCTTCAAAAGCCACGGCCACTCCCCCCCTTGGTGAGCCTCATTGTTTTGTTTTTCTATAAATAGGATGCTTGTGATAGCTTAGTTGCACTTTGAAGCATTTGCTAAGTTTAGAATTCTAGAGTTGTCTTGCTAGTTCTTTTCTTTTTCTCTCAAGTTTCAAGAGAGTTCTTCCTTTCTTTCCATCTTCATCTTCTTCATCTCTTCATCATCTCTCAACCTTGAAACACCACCCCATAGCCTTGAACCATCATCAAACCTCTCAAACATCATACCTCAAACACAACCTCACTTGAAACACAACTCCAACCTTCTTGTTTCCTCTTGGCCGAAACCATCAAGCCCCAAAGAGGAGCTCATCATCTTGTTTTTCTTTTCAAAAGTTCAAGCTTTGTGTCTTCACCTTAGGTAGGGATTTGCTTTTCAAACTTGTTTTGCTCAAGAATGTGTTCTTCTCTAGTTTCCTCTTGGATTCTTTTTAAACTTTCCTTGGTTCTTCTTTTCTTTTTCATTTCGGCCTCTTGGTCTTGAATATGAGTATGACAGCTTGATGATGAGAGTTTTTAGATGATGACCTTGTGTTCATCTCAAAGAAACCTCTAAAGCTTGAGTTTTCCTTTTCTTATAACTTCATCTATATGATATCTAGCTCACATGGTTTTTCAACTTAAGAAAATTAATCTAAGGATTTCTAAAAGCCCAAGCCTACCCTTGTCAACCTTAAAGTTGGCCGGCATGTTCTACAGATCTTTCTCTAGATAGGGGTTTTGGGTATTTAATAAAGAACTTGACTTAGTTTCACTTTCTTTTTCTTTTGTAAGGTTTTCGGTTTTGGTATTTTGATCCTTGAGATTTTGTTTGGTTTTGTTTTGGAAGTTGTTTACTTGAGCTTGATGATGTTGTTCAAGAACCTCATAGTTCCTTTGAGAACTTGGTTCAAGAACTCTAAAGCTCTCTCTGTAATGAGATTTGGTTGTTATCTTGTTAAAGTCTTGAATGAGATCTAGCTAACCATAAAATGAACCTTGCATCATGTTTACTTTTATGCCTTACACATCATGTTTATTTTCCTTGCTATCACTAAGTACCAAGATAATAAAAGAACTTACATTATCATGTTTATATTTCAAGCTATGCATTATCATGTTTACATTTCAAGTTCTCACCTAAATATCAAAGATAATAATATGATGCATCTCATATTTATTTTATGCTCTCACTTTACTTTCTAATAAAAGCTAAAACAAGTGCATAAGCATGTTTATCTTTATGCCATCACTTTAATAAACCTAGAGCTCAAAGACTTGCCCATGGTTGTCTCAAACAAAGGTTTAAAAATATTTATTTCCTTTGGTTCATAATTCGGCCCTAAGAGGTTTTGATGTTTCTAAATATTGAAAACTATGTTTCATACTTTTTCTAAGCTTTTATGAATATAACGAATATGTAGAACTAAGCTTTATGAATTTAGGACCTCTTGAGACAAAGATGAATTAGTCACTGCCCTCTTGAATATTCTTATGATTTTAGATGTTAAAAATGTTTATAAATGAGTTCTGAAAGTTTTAAAAAGGTTCCAAGAGAAACTAGTATTCTATGTGCTATAAAAATTGTGTTCTATGCCTTTTATGGAGATGCACGTTTCGGTTCTGCCTTGTTATTTACTTGCCACTGTATGTGCTGTTTTATTGATGATAATATGCTTATATTTGAGTAAAAATAATGTTAAGACTCATATGTGAAAGATAAGATAAGTTAGAGACTAGAAAAGAATTAATTTGAGAGTTCTAGATCCTTTAATGTTTGAATTTTCTAGATTCTGTCCAGCAAGGTTTAGTAATGCTAATCATGGATTTAAATTATTTTAAATGTGTAGGAATGCCTCATAAATGGTTTAGGACTTGATCTTGAAGCCTTAGGAACAAACCGGACTTAGAAAGGGTCACTGCTAGACTCCTAGGTACCCGTAAAGTTAGGATTATAAATTCTGCATCCTTGAGGTTTAGAGATGTTCTTGATCATAGTGTGAGGTGAGAAATACTTAGTTATTACCTCATAGGTACCCAAGAGATTAGGTTTGATGATTAATAACTTAGAACGTGAGTTAAGGACCTTAAGGGTCAATGCATAAGACATTAAAAAGTCTTGAGTTTTATGATGCTTAATTTATGTAAATATGATATATGATGCATGAGCTTTATCTATGATAAGTTTGATATGTGCTATGAAGAAGTTTTATATGATGATATGCTATACCTCATAAGATATGTTTGTATGACCTATATGTTTTCATGGTATAAGCAAATTTGAGGAAATTGCCCACAACATGTCACAATTTCCATCAAATTTGAGGAACTTAGAAAAAGATCTTTTTGAAAATCATGAGAACTTAAATGTGACACAACATTGAGACGCCTTCTTGGGTGACACTGGTTTAGCCGAGCACCCTCAAGAAAATAAATCCGTGAGGGTATTGACATAGAGCTTGCCAAAGTGGACAATACTACTATGCACTAGTTGCTAGTAGAGCGTTTCAAAGAGGAAATGACCCTAAGAGGTGATCATTAATTTGCCCCCTAGCCCATACTTTAAGTCGGGATTATGTATGTTATGCTTATCATAGGATAAGTAAGAACTAGTGATGACTAGTTAAGGTATGAGCTCATAACCTAGAGATGTTTTAGGGTGGCCCCATGAGATGAAAGTTAAAGCTTAAAATGTCACATATGCTATGAAAAACCAAGAAACGTTATTATGAGATTTACACCTGTCACCTTATGCCATTGTTATAATGTTCCTTAGCTATTTTATTGGTTGGTTTACTTTTATGATGCATTCATGTCATTAATGTATTCGATGCTTAGTCATAAGACGCATTGTAAAATACGATGGACCTTAGATAATTAATACTTTAGAAAACTTACTTAAAAGGAGTTTATATGCCTACACACCTTTTTAGAAATAAAACCCAAGGTTCCTAAGGATGTGATGATGTCACTTAGTTAGGGATTACCCTATGTAACATCCTAATATTCGACCCAATACTACTAGTATGTGTGTAGGCCAAATCTTAGTCGTTACCTCTTGTCATAGTTCTAATTACTTTGAAATTAGACTTAAGGAAAATACGAGCTAATTTTTTTTTCTTGAGATCTTGTTAAAATAGGAGCCGCGCGTATCACAATGTAGACGGTATGAATAAAGGCGGAAACAATAACATAGAAGTGGCTCCAATCAACATGACATTATCACATCTGAAATACTTCATGCATATACTATGCCCACCCTAAGGGTAGGACTTTTCAAGTACATAAGGAAATGCAAATACAACTGAAACATGAAAAATACATAGCAATGGGAATCACATAATGTGAAAACATAAAAGGAACACCCATTCCCAAGTGCATCTAAAGTGGATAAACTCGATACAAAAGAAGGTTTATCCAATCTACGTGATGTGCGTGCACTAAGGACTACTCCCAATCCTACATCTAACGCCACGGGTAAGGTGGAAGATAACCGATCCATGGACGAAGCTCAGCTGGGGCTGGCATGCCTGAAAACTGGCCTTGCCCTCCGCGTCTAGTACGTGGACCAGGCACCGGGGCTCTCCGAGGCTGAGTCACCGTCTCCTCACTACCCCTGGGCATACGTGGGGGAGTGGGGGCAGAATCCTCTCCATACAGGTGGATAGGGGTGTCCTCTGAGGGATCCTCCTCCGAGTGCTGAGTGCATGGTACGTACTCTGGTACCGCTCCCGAACTGGCAGGGGGTGTCCGTAAGATCCTCTCCCCAAGCGTACGGGCGCACTCAAAAATAGTAGGATCATCATAAGGAGACGTCGGGGTGAACAGATAACTATCTACCAGATGAGCAAAGGGCCGTCCAAGAAACATGAACACACGTACAGTGCAGAAGCCCTCAAAATGGTATGACCCAAGCTTGGGGTCATGGTGGATCTCCCAGATGGGCATGTCAATGTAGAGGACGAACGTCGCCATCCTGATCTGAAGACGTAAAGGAAAGGAAGAGATAGAGGGAATGAGATTTCTTGCTAAAGAAACTCAGTAGGGTTTTTCCTTCTACCTAGGTGTCATTTCTTACGTCCTCAGGGACCTTGGTTTCTTATTAAAAATCATGGTCATGCAATGGTTCAATTATGAAGTTTGAAAACGTTAACTTCCAAGGCCCGTTCGTTTTTAATTCTAAAGCCTCTTGGTTACATAACCTATAATTTCTTGAAACTGGAATCATAATTCATAGGTACTATTGACATGGATCATGACACATAAACTCATAAACCATGGTACATAATATTATAGATCAGGGAACATAAAATCATAGATCATGGGATATAGTACATAGTGCATGGTAACTTAACTTGGTTACTTAGGTGACATTAAAGTCTTATCATTTTCTTCCTGGGGCCACCCTAACTGGTCTCCGTTGGGAGATGTAACTAGGTTATGAGCTTATACCTCACTAGTCGTCACGAGCATAAAGACTTATCCCTTTTGATAAGCTAAAGTCCCGACATAAAGTACGGGCTAGGGGACTAAGATCACCTCATCCTCCATCCCGTTTGATGGTTTCAGGGGATCATTTTCACATAGTTTATGTCACCTTAAGTCTTAGCATGTTATAACAAGATGTCACATCAATCATGCATGTCACATATTTCATATAACTTTAACGTAGGCATCTCTAGGGTTCTTAAGAGAACAATAACATGCAATTCCATCATTACATAGCATCATATAAGTCATGAGATAACGCATAAATTCATCAATCATAGAGGGTACACAAACCATTCCCTTAAAAGCAGAAACCCTTAATCGAGTAACCTCAAACTTCCAAATTATTTTCTTGTACCTCTAAGGGATTGGTTAACCTCATTACCACAATTTATTAAGTCCTAGAACCTAATTAATTATGGCTGGACAGCATAGACAGTAAACATATTTTGATGAATTACGGTGTTCTAGAAGATGCATTTTAGGTCCTTTCTCATTACCGACTTTTTCTATGATGCAATAATTAATACCTAAACCAATTATGAGTCACTCTCACTCATCTAAACATGTTATAATGTGATTTTCCAAACTCAAACAAGGCTGGAACAGAATGCATATTTTCAGCTCCTAAGGAGTTCTAGAAATCACATTTTCAAACATATGAAGTTACTAAGTGTAACATCCCCAAATTTATAACTAAGATAAATATTAATTAGCGATAGCAAAACCAAGAGAATCGGGACAAATGTTATGAAACACAACAAATAGTCTACTTAAGTATGTCTAGAGAAAAATGCAAAGAATTACGAAAATGCCATTACTTAGTAGAAATTACGAAAATGCCCTTGCTATGTAAAGGAAATTACCAAACTACCCTTGCCTTATTAAATGACAAAGATACCCTTACTCTATGAATGGAATTACAAGAATACCACTATCATTGTCTAATTACAAAAATATCCACTAACATCTTTGCACAAAACATGGAAACATGTTTGCATAAAACATGGAGCATTTTCATCCAACATGTTTGCATAAAATATGGAAACGTGTTTGCACAAAACATGGAAACATGTTTGCACAAAACAAGGAGCATTTTCATCCCAAAATTCAGCCAACATGTTTCCATAAATCATGCTCCAAGTGCTTTCCTTTTTCTGTTTTTTTCTCTAATCTTTCCACTATAAATACTCCTCAAACTCTCTTCAATTCAAAAACTCCCTAAGTGTTCTTTCTTTCTTATTCTATCATTCTTCTTATGTTCTTCAAAGACTTCTCTTGATCCTCTAAACTTCATCCAAACACTTAAATCCTAAGTCCAAACTTTCACTAGCCCTCACAAGAGTTACAATCTTTAACTCTAGTGAGAAATATTTTCTTAAGCATTCAAGTTCTAGAGCCAAGATTCAAGGAGGGTCATCCACTCCAAAGACTCTTGTTCAAAGCTTAAGGAAGACGAGAATGACCTTTTTTAGACCCTACACAAGAGGTAGGAGCTTCATCTTTAATTGTTCAAGTATTGTTGGCTTCTAACCTTGATAGAATGCCTCAAGTTTGAGTTATTGTCAAAAGTTTTAAATGATTATTTGAAAAATATATTTTTAGAAATATGACATGTTCTATTTTGTTATGAGTACCCTTATGATGTTATCAAACTCAAATATAACTTGAAAAGATTGTATGTGAAACCTAATTTAATAAAGGTAACTTAAGACATGAAAATGGTAGGTGCTGGAATTTCTAGTTGTTTCTGGCAGCAGGTACTTCGAAAGCTACTGTTCATAAAATATCAAGTATCTCAAAATTAAAATAATTTTACTATAAACTAGACTCATTATAGAACACTCTCCAAAAAGAATCACCCAAAACGGAGTTTTCTAGCTCAAGATATAAATTTTTAAAGTAGAGCCTAAGATTGAAACTTTAAATCTGACCTTGTAGTAGTAAAATAGGTGTAACTCACTCTAGAAAAATGCAAATGGACTGATTTCAACTTTGTTGGAGAGCTAACACATATAGGAATACACCCATGTATGTTATGTATAAAGTTTTGTACCACGTAAATACAGAATGAGAAATAAATTTCGGGATAGTGTACTGTGAAAGTGCAGTTTAGAAAGGTTCTGGCTAAGGAAAGACTTGGTATTTAAGCATGTCCATTGTGACCCACCTCTCTTTCCTGGGAACCCTCCTATGCATGGTTTACAATGGATTTACACTATTCCAAAGATGTAAATGCTAAAATTTGATGAGTTAGGAATTTGGAACTACCTTTACTAAGCTGAGATAACAAGTATACAGAGAATTATAAACTTTCTTCTAAAAGATGTCAAAACTATAAATAAAAGAATCAAGTCTTGTAAAAAGAGAATTTTAAGAATTTAAGTAGAATAATAATCTTCAAGAGTTATACGAAAACCATAATAAGAATATATAAAGAACCTATAATAATATTTTGAAATGCATTAATGTATTAATGGAATTCTAAGAGTACAAAGAACACTAAGAGAAAAAGATAATACTAAGACATCCATTACCTCTTAGGAACACTAGGAACTCAACTTGATAACTTTGGTTGCTTAAAATGAATCATTTATGAAAATGTTTACTATGAGATTTACATGATATTATCCATGTTTCATGAAGTGAATTATAGTAAAGTGAATGTATGGTGATGAGTTATGAAATGATGAAGATGAATGATTGATTGCCCATGATTTATTGTGATTACATGATGATATGTATACATTCATTTTCAAAGGAAATAATAAAAGTAAAGTTTGAAAAAGTAGCAATGAAAGTCTGGAAAAGTGGACTTGAGCTAAACTCACGGCTTAACCCCCTAAACCGTTGAGATCACGGCAACGGAATGAAAACCAAAAAGGTTATGGCGACGGCCATGGTATGAGCTCATTACCCTTTTAGGGTGGTCTAAGGCATTGATACATTCATCCCGTGAGTAATTAAGAAATATGTTGATGAAATAAATGAAAGATGATGATCACTAAACAAGTGAATGTTGAGGATGAGTAATCATGAAATGCATGCAGCTCCTAAATGATTATTGCTTATTAGTGGTTTTACATAATATGCTTATATGTATGCTTGATGAAATACTGAATGAATATTTCTGCTAATGTTCAAGATTAGTTTAAAAGTAACTGCACTTCGGCTAATCACGTTTGTGAAAGTTTGATAATTGAATCCTTACCTGTTCACCTTTTTATAATAAACCCGAAGTGACTGGGACGACAACGATGACACTTTTAGTACAAGTAGGAACTCCTACTGAGAAATCATGTATTTCTCACTCCTATGTTTATTTTCCGTTGTCGTTACCAGAGACAGACGTGTCCACCTAAAGCAACGAGGCCGTAGCTGAGGAAGGAGGTAGCACGTGAAGATTTCAAACCGTTCAAGTAGGAGCATTCCGAGCTTTAGTTACATTATAGTTTGTGAGAAACAATTAGTAATAGTAGAATTTATATTGTTATTTGTAATAACTTATCAGTATGATATATGCCCTGTTGTGACTTATGTATTAAGTGATTATATTCTAGTTTATGTGATAATTGTTCTACACTTAGTCTTTTATTCCGCTTATTTAATTAAGTGCGCAATGTAACTTGATTATTATCTATAAAAGCGCTATGTATTTCACTTCTCACAGCTTAAGTTTTCAAAAAATTAATTTATTTAAAGAAAAAAAAAACTTCCATTATTTTTCTAAGTTAATTTCAAAAGAAAATTAATACAAGGCATAAGTGACAACTAATAGAATCTAAATGTGAACTTAAGCACAGTGGGGTTCTATTAGGGTGTTACATTATGGTATCAGAGTAGTTCATCCTATTTAAGCCTGAGGAATGGACTGACTAGGCTTCTGTCTATGATATCATGCTATTAATCTTATCTGTATGATGGGATATAGGATTTAGAAATGTATGATCGTCTTGTGATACTGCCATAGTTGCTACCATGCTTAGCTATAGTATTGAGCCTGATCAACTCGATGACTGTTGTTTGGTGTGTCTAGGAACTAATGGCGACAAGCAGGCACGCATGGGGCATGCGGTGGAGGTAATCATGATGAACTGGCAAATGCACTCCAGGAGATGGCTAGGGCTATGCAAGCAAAAGCAACAGTGATGATGGAGCAGATGAATAGGATGTCAGAGGAATCAGTTGGGAACCAAGAACATGGAAAATTCTCAGAATTCAAGAGGGCTGGACCTCCAGAATTCAAAGGGACAACTAACCCCGAAATAGCTGACAGACGGATTCAAGAGATGGAGAAGGTTTTCTCAGTGGTAGAATGCTCTGATGAACAAAAGGTGGCATTCTCTACTTATATCTTTGAAAGGAGGCGTGGCGTGGTGGAAGGGTGCAAAGGGCTTGCATGAAAGTGTTGACATACAGATTACGTGGGAGGTTTTCTATGCTACATTCCATAAGAAATATTTTCCAGATCCGGTTAAGAAGGCAAAGGAAGTAGAATTTCTGTTCTTTGACACGTGAAATCAAGTGTGGTGAGTACACAATAAGTTTGAAGAACTGATCAAACACTCAACTAGCTACCAAAGGGATCCCAACGAGGCTTGGAAATGCATGAAATATGAGAGTGGTTTGAGGCCGACATTTTGGCATCTGTGGCTCCACCGAGGTCACTGACTATGCATCTTTAGTCAGCAAAAGCCAAGTGGCTGAGAGTTGCAATCGCCAGCTAGTTGCCCACCGAGTTGAAGAGAATAGGAAGAGGTCTGCTCAACAAGATCACCGAGGGTTCCCACCCCCTCACAAGAAACCCTTCCAAGGAGGTGGATTTAAAGGGAAACAACCCCAACACCCTATGATGAATCAACCTAAGACACAAGCTGTTAATCGACCTAGGATGGTCAGCTGTCCCTGAACCTATGAGTAGACCCCCTTGTGCCACTTGTGGAAAGATACATGGAGGGAATGCAGATTTGGTAAGAATGTTTGTTATCGGTGTGGACAGGCAGGACACTATTCTAGAGAGTGCCTAAAGTTCAATCAGTCCTCTATACTCAAGCCTAAGGCACAGGGACGCGTGTTTGCTATCACTCTTTGAGATGCCCTCGTAACCCGATGATCTGATACAAGGTAAGTGTATAATTAATGGAAAATCCTTAATTGTATTGTTTGATTCTGGCGCAACACATTCATTCATTTCATATGATTGTGCTAATAAGTTGAGGTTGTATATATCGACTTAAAAATCATCTTAGTTGTCTCTACACCCACTATAAATCTTTGTTAGAACTGATCAAGCCTGCCTAAATTGTGAATTTGAGGTAGGCGATAGGATTTTTCATCATGATTTAGTTTGTCTACCCTTGTCTAGTTTTGATGTAATCTTGGGCATGGATTGGCTTTCGGCTAACCGTGTGTTACTACATTGTGCAAATAAGTCACTAGTATTTCTTCCCAAACCATCTTTACCTAATCCCTCTAAACTTGATAGAAAGGTACGACTATACCTAAACTCCATTATCATGGGGAATAGTAGGAATGAAGAGCGAGGATATGTTTTCCTGATGACAAGTGAGAGGGAAGTGGAGCAAGCTCTAGAACAGATCCTTGTAGTAAAGGAATTCTCAGATGTTTTTCCTGATGACATACCTGAATTTCCTCCAAAAAGGGAGATTGAGTTTTCTATAGATTTGGTACCGGGAACGGGACCCATATTTATAGCTCCTTATAGGATGCCACTGGCCGAGTTAACAAAATTGAAGAAGCAATTAGAGGAGCTACTAGAGAAAAAATTCATTAGGCCTAGTGCTTCACCATGGGGAGCTCCAGTGCTATTTGTCAAAAAGAAGGATGGGAGCTTGCGGTTATGTGTCGATTATAGGCAGCTAAACCAAGTGACCATAAAGAATAAATACCCTTTTCCTAGAATAGATGACCTCATGGACCAATTAAGAGGAGCCCAAGTGTTTTCCAAGATAGATCTGCGATCAGGATACCACCAGATTCGAGTGAAGGAGGAGGACATACCAAAGACAGCCTTTAGGACTAAATATGGACATTATGAGTTTAATGTGATGTCGTTTGGGTTAACCAATGCACCGGCAGTGTTTATGGACTACATGAATAGGATATTTAAACCATACTTGGACAAGTTTGTAATAGTGTTCATCGATGACATTCTAGTTTACTCTAGAACTGAAAAAGAGCACGAAGAACACTTACGAGTGGTGTTAGAGGTGTTGAGAAACAAGAAACTTTATGCAAAGTTGTCCAAGTGTGAATTTTGGACGAAGGAAGTTAAGTTCTTAGGTCATGTAGTGTCACATGGGGGAATAGCAGTAGACCCAAGTAAGATAGAAGTGGTGCAACAATGGGAAACCCCTACCACTGTGAAGGAGATTAGGAGTTTTCTAGGGCTAGCCGGTTACTACCGAAGGTTCATTAGAGGTTTTTCCCAAATTGCCTTACCCCTCACCAAGCTAACAAGGAAGAATTCAGCTTTTATATGGAGCCTAGAATGTGAAGAGAGTTTCCAAGAACTAAAAAAGAAGTTGACCACTACCCCTGTCCTAATCCTACGACCCAAAAGAAAAATTTGAGGTGTATTGTGATGCCTCGGGAAGAGGACTAGGATGTGTTTTGATGCAAAATAGGAATGTAGTAGCCTATGCCTCTAGACAGCTCAAACCCCATGAAGTAAATTACCCAACCCATGACTTAGAGCTAGCAGCTATTGTCTTTGCCTTAAAAATCTGGAGACATCATCTTTATGGTGTAAGGTTTGAAGTATTTTCTGACCACAAAAGTCTGAAATACCTCTTCAACCAAAAGGAACTCAATATGAGACAAAGGCGTTGGATGGAGTTTCTCAAGGACTATGACTTTGGGTTGAACTACCACCCAGCAAAGGCAAATGTGGTAGTAGACGCTTTGAGTCGTAAGTCCTTGCATCTTTGCTTGGCTCATGGTGAAAGAAAATGAGCAGATAGAAGATTTTAGGAACCTCAACTTAGGATATAGGGGGACTTCAGAACAAATTCGGTTAAGCCAACTAAGTGTAACCAGTAGCTTTAAGGATCAAATAATTCAAGCCCAAAGGGAAGATGAGGATTTCCTTAGAACCTTAACCCTTGTCAAGCGAGAAAGTTGAAAGAGTTTGTCCAGGATAAGGAAGGAGTGTGGAGATACCAAGGGAGAATCTGTGTACCTGCAAAAGAAGGATTGAGGGCTAGCATTTTGGAAGAAGCCCACAAGAGTCAATTTAGTGTACACCCCGGTATAACCAAGATGTACCATGACCTAAAAAAGATGTTCTGGTGGCCAAAGATGAAAGCAGATATAGCAAATATAGTGCAAAAATGTTTGGTATGCCAAAAAGTGAAGATAGAGCATCAAAAACCCTCCGGAGTGCTACAACCTCTCGAAATCCCCGAATGGAAGTGGGAAGGAATATCCATGGATTTCGTGATGGGATTGCCAAGAACGCCTACCGGACATGACTCCATATGGGTAATTGTAGATAGATTGACCAAATCTGCTCACTTTTTACCCATTCGAGGAAATTACCCTTTGGAAAAGTTAGCTCAGCTATACATCCAAGAGATAATAAGGCTCCATGGAGTACCCAAAACCATTGTCTCAGATAGGGATCCAAGGTTCACCTCAAGATTTTGGGGAGCTTTGCAAAAGGCATTTGGTTCAAAGTTGTGTCTAAGCATTGCCTATCACCCTCAGACTGATGGACAATTAGAAAGAACAATTCAAACCCTTGAGGATATGCTAAGAGCATGTGTCTTAGACCAGCCAAAAAGTTGGGACAAACAACTTCCATTGATTGAGTTTGCATATAATAATAGTTACCACACTAGCATTGGGATGGCACCTTATGAGGCTTTGTATGGTAGAAAGTGTCAATCACCACTTTGTTGGTGTGACCCGGGAGAGCAAAGTATTTTGGGCCCTGATTTGGTAGAAGAGACAACCAAACAAATAAGGAAAATTAGGGAAAGAATCCTCACCGCTCGTAGTAGGCGTAAGAGCTATCTTTGACAAGAGAAGGAAACCTCTCGAATTTCAAGAAGGAGAACACATATTCTTGCGAATTACTCCTACCACAGGTATAGGTCGTGCAATGAAAGTAAAAAACCTAAGCCCTAGATTCTTAGGACCCTTCCAAATCCTCAAAAAGGTAGGTCCCTCCGCCTACCAAATTGCATTACCTCCAAATTTGTCTAACCTACACAATGTTTTTCATGTGTCCCAATTGAGAAAGTATCAGTTAGACCCCAGTCATGTGTTTGAGCCAGAAACTATACAATTAAAAGATGACTTAACTTTTGAATTACCACTGATGAGGATCGTGGATCATGGCATCAAGCAGCTGAGAAACAAATCTGTATCTCTGGTCCGAGTAGCCTGGGGACAAGATGGAATGGAAGAGCACACATGGGAGCTCGAGGAAGATATGCGAAAAGAATTTCCGAACCTATTCACAGATATCAAATTTTGAGGGCAAAATTTTTAATAAGGAGGGGAGAAATGTAACTTCCCCAAATTTATAACTAAGATAAATATTAATTAGCGATAGCAAAACCAAGAGAATCGGGACAAATGTTATGAAACACAACAAATAGTCTACTTAAGTATGTCTAGAGAAAAATGCAAAGAATTACGAAAATGCCATCACTTAGTGGAAATTACGAAAATGCCCTTGCTATGTAAAGGAAATTACCAAACTACCCTTGCCTTATTAAATGACAAAGATACCCTTACTCTATGAATGGAATTACAAGAATACCACTATCATTGTCTAATTACAAAAATATCCACTAACATCTTTGCACAAAACATGGAAACATGTTTGCATAAAACATGGAGCATTTTCATCCAACATGTTTGCATAAAACATGGAAACGTGTTTGCACAAAACAAGGAGCATTTTCATCCCAAAATTCAGCCAACATGTTTCCATAAATCATGCTCCAAGTGCTTTCCTTCTTCTGTTTTTTTCTCTAATCTTTCCGCTATAAATACTCCTCAAACTCTCTTCAATTCAAAAACTCCCTAAGTGTTCTTTCTTTCTTATTTTATCATTCTTCTTATGTTCTTCAAAGACTTCTCTTGATCCTCTAAACTTCATCCAAACACTTAAATCCTAAGTCCAAACTTTCACTAGCCCTCACAAGAGTTACAATCTTTAACTCTAGTGAGAAATATTTTCTTAAGCATTCAAGTTCTAGAGCCAAGATTCAAGGAGGGTCATCCACTCCAAAGACTCTTGTTCAAAGCTTAAGGAAGAAGAGAAGGACCCTTTTTAGACCCTACACAAGAGGTAGGAGCTTCATCTTTAATTGTTCAAGTATTGTTGGCTTCTAACCTTGATAGAATGCCTCAAGTTTGAGTTATTGTTAAAAGTTTTAAATGATTATTTGAAAAATATATTTTTAGAAATATGACATGTTCTATTTTGTTATGAGTACCCTTATGATGTTATCAAACTCAAATATAACTTGAAAAGATTGTATGTGAAACCTAATTTAATAAAGGTAACTTAAGACATGAAAATGGTAGGTGCTGGAATTTCTAGTTGTTTCTGGCAGCAGGTACTTCGAAAGCTACTGTTCATAAAATATCAAGTATCTCGAAATTAAAATAATTTTACTATAAACTAGACTCATTATAGAACACTCTCCAAAAAGAATCACCCAAAACGGAGTTTTCTAGCTCAAGATATAAATTTTTAAAGTAGGGCCTAAGACTGAAACTTTAAATCTAACCTTGTAGTAGTAAAATAGGTGTAACTCACTCTAGAAAAATGCAAATGGACTGATTTCAACTTTGATGGAGAGCTAACACATATAGGAATACACCCATATATGTTATGTATAAAGCTTTGTACCACGTAAATACAGAATGAGAAATAAATTTCGGGATAGTGTACTGTGAAAGTGCAGTTTGGAAAGGTTCTGGCTAAGGAAAGACTTGGTATTTAAGCATGTCCATTGTGACCCACCTCTCTTTCCTGGGAACCCTCCTATGCATGGTTTACAATGGATTTACACTATTTCAAAGATGTAAATGCTAAAATTTGATGAGTTAGGAATTTGGAACTACCTTTACTAAGCTGAGATAACAAGTATACAGAGAATTATAAACTTTCTTCTAAAAGATGTCAAAACTATAAATAAAAGAATCAAGTCTTGTAAAAAGAGAATTTTAAGAATTTAAGTAGAATAATAATTTTCAAGAGTTATACGAAAACCATAATAAGAATATATAAAGAACCTATAATAATATTTTGAAATGCATTAATGTATTAATGGAATTCTAAGAGTACAAAGAACACTAAGAGAAAAAGATAATACTAAGACATCCATTACCTCTTAGGAACACTAGGAACTCAACTTGATAACTTTGGTTGCTTAAAATGAATCATTTATGAAAATGTTTACTATGAGATTTACATGATATTATCCATGTTTCATGAAGTGAATTATAGTAAAGTGAATGTATGGTGATGAGTTATGAAATGATGAAGATGAATGATTGATTGCCCATGATTTATTGTGATTACATGATGATATGCATACATTCATTTTCAAAGGAAATAATAAAAGTAAAGTTTGAAAAAGTAGCAATGAAAGTCTGGAAAAGTGGACTTGAGCTAAACTCACGGCTTAACCCCCTAAACCGTTGAGATCACGGCAACGGAATGAAAACCAAAAGGGTTATGGCGACGGCCATGGTATGAGCTCATTACCCTTTTAGGGTGGTCTAAGGCATTGATGTATTCATCCCGTGAGTAATTAAGAAATATGTTGATGAAATAAATGAAAGATGATGATCACTAAACAAGTGAATGTTGAGGATGAGTAATCATGAAATGCATGCAGCTCCTAAATGATTATTGCTTATTAGTGGTTTTACATGATATGCTTATATGTATGCTTGATGAAATACTGAATGAATATTTATGCTAATGTTCAAGATTAGTTTAAAAGTAACTGCACTTCGGCTAATCACGTTTGTGAAAGTTTGATAATTGAATCCTTACCTGTTCACCTTTTTATAATAAACCCGAAGTGACTGGGATGACAACGATGACACTTTTAGTACAAGTAGGAACTCCTACTGAGAAATCATGTATTTCTCACTCCTATGTTTATTTTCCGTTGTCGTTACTAGAGACAGACGTGTCCACCTAAAGCAACGAGGCCATAGCTGAGGAAGGAGGTAGCACGTGAAGATTTCAAACCGTTCAAGTAGGAGCATTCCGAGCTTTAGTTACATTATATTTTGTGAGAAACAATTAGTAATAGTAGAACTTATATTGTTATTTGTAATAACTTATCAGTATGATATATGCCCTGCTGTGACTTATGTATTAAGTGATTATATTCCAGTTTATGTGATAATTTTTCTACCCTTAGTCTTTTATTCTGCTTATTTAATTAAGTGCGCAATGTAACTTGATTATTATCTATAAAAGCGCTATGTATTTCACTTCTCGTTATAGGCTTAAGTTTTCAAAAAAATTAATTTATTTAAAGAAAAGAAAACTTCCATTATATTTCTAAGTTAATTTCAAAAGAAAATTAATACAAGGCATAAGTGACAACTAATAGAATCCAAATGTGAACTTAAGCACAGTGGGGTTCTATTAGGGTGTTACACTAAGCATACCTAAGATGCCTAGAGCAATTATCATACAATTGGTAAGGTATTTAAACACATGTAGACCACCCAAAATAGAATTTAAGGTGCTGGAAAATAACAAGGCAGAATAGAAATCTATTTCATCACCTAATGCCTAGAACTTTCGTTTAAAAACACATAACTTGCTAGTTTCTCTTGGAACCCTTTTAAAACTTATAAAACTCATTAGGAAACATTTTATTTCTTTAAAATCCCCATAAAATACATGAGGGCAGTGACCATTTCAAAATATTCTCCAAGGGTATTTAAATCACGAAATCATACTTAAAACATTTGTCATAGACACCTATGCTTAAGAAAAATCCCAAGACATAGATTATAGGCCCTTGTAACTTAATGAAACTCATTCTAGCTTCATTATTACCACATGGCCGAAATGTATATTCCAAGGAATTATCTACATATTTAACTTTTACTTAGGATGAAGAGGGCAAATCTTTGAGCTCTAGGAGTTTTAGGTGATGACATAAACATAAACATGATATGCACTCCATTTTAGATTTCCTTAGAAAATAAAGTAAGGGCTCAAGATAAATATGAGATGCAAGTTCACTTCTTTATCTTTGAGTTAAGTGATAACTTGAAAATAAAACGTGAAGTGCAAGTTCATTTCTTTATCTTGGGGATTTAGTAGTATCATAAAATAAATATGGATGCAACTCCTTTTTACATCTTGATTAGAGCTCTTGCAAGATTTTAAATGGGAACAAAGGTTCCAACCCAAACTCATCCTCACAAGAAAAGAAACACTAGTAGCACTAGGTTTTGTAAAAAGAGACATTTTATCCTCAAATACCATGAGGTGGCCGAATCTTCCTCATGAAGGAACAACCCATCTTTGAACTCTAGGGGCCAAGATCTTGATGATCCAAACACCAACATCCTAAGCCCTCATCATTGAGTATTTCACTAGACCTTAAACTTCCATCAAAACCAAACTCATGTCAAACATAAAGGAAGAAATCGAAATCTCACTTGGTCTAGAAGCCAAGTCCAAGCTTTAGAGTTTATTCATGTGACTAACCTCAACATGAAACCCTCATCATCAAGCTCTCATTTTTCCAAGTCCCAAATGCCTTCATGGCTGAAACCTTAAGGAAAAAGAATGGGGTTTCAAAGGTTCAAGAGAAACATAACCCTTTCTTGAATAAAACTTGAAAATGATAAACATTTCTTTGAAAAGACCCAAGCTTTAGAGGTTGCCCCTAGGTTATACACCAACATGGAACCCTCATCATCAAGCCTTTATTTATCCAAGTACCATAGGCCTTCATGGCCGAAACATTCAAGGAAAAACAAAAGTTCCAAAGAGTTTCATAAGAAACATAACCCATTTTTGATCAAAACTTGAACAAGATGAAACTTTTCTCCAAAAGGAATTCTAAGCTTTAGAGGTCTCATGCTAGGATGAACACATGGTCATCCCAAGAGAGCACTTATCATCAAGCCCTCATCATTTTGGCCTTGAGGCCGAAATCAAACAATAGAAAAGGAAAAAGAATGAAACTTTTCTTTAAGAAAGGATCAAGCTTTAGAGGCCTCATGTTAGGATGAACTCATGGTTGCATCTTAGAAAGCACTCCTCATCAAGCCTTCCTCACCATGGCCTTGAGGCCGAAATGGAAGAAAAGAAAAAGAAAAAAGGGAGATGAAAATCGAAAATGAAAGCTCCATGAAAACTCATTCACAACATATTTTCAAGCAAGATCAAAGCATCAATATAAAGAAAGCATTTCTTTTTGAGAAGCTCCCTACCTAGTGGTTGGGGTTGAGAGGAGATGAAGAAGTTGAAGGAGATGAACTCTTGAGCTTAAGAGGAAGAGAAAGTTTCAAAGTGCTCTAAAACTCTAAACTTAGTGAATGAACAAAAGGTGCTTCAAGTTCTCTAAGCTATCTATTTATAGAAGAATGAAATAAAGGTGTTTTTGGAGGAGAAAGGCTTCGGCCTTTACAGCCACAAGGAGAGAAGAAATATCTCCTTCAAAGCATGATGACAAGTCTAACTAGGCATGTCCTAAAGCATGGCTAAAAGTAGCTTGTGTAAGTAAGCTTGATTGACAACATAAACTAATATAAATTTTGAATTCTTTTTGAATTTTTGGGGGAGGAGTGGCGCCACTTTTGGGCAGCCATGGAAGAGAAAATATCTCCTCTAAATCATGGTTTAATAGGGTGCTTAGGTGTACAATTGATTTAGCTTAGGATTAAGGGTTGCTAAGTAAAGGTTTTAGGTAAACTAATTAGGTGATTAGGGTTGTAACACCTTAGATTAGGAGTGGTCTTGTGAGATTTAATGGAGTCAAGACTTCTATGACTAATGATGTGAGTATGACAACCCTTCTTGGAAATGGGAGCATGAATAGTGAAAACACTATTCATATATGCTTTCTTAAAGAAAAAGAACTAGAATTAGGTTTTTAAGTTTTCCTTAAGCAATCTTTGGTTCTAATTACCCTCAAATAATGATTTTAGCTCTATATTAATCATGGAAATTAATTAATCTTTAATTAGAGCCTAATATTGCTTAGGCTTTGCTAGAAACATCCTTAAGCCCAAAATGCACTAAGCAGGGGCAAAATCGTAATTTTTACCAAAAATTGCCCGGAACCTCCGGGACTAAAACAAACATGGTCCATGCCTTAAAATCATTGTTTTGGACCTCCGAACAAGGTTCGGGTCAAAACAGAACTTAAAACTGCCTTAAATTGCTGTAGGGGTATTTTGGTTATTTATACGCGGAGACCCTAAAAATAGGATTCCTCTGCTTTATTAAACACTCAAACACATGCAATCCCCTTCATATATCATATGAATCTTATGGGGATGGCCGAGGTCAGCCGTCCTCGTATTTCGGTAAAAATGACCTCAGGGGCATTTTGGTCATTTCAAAGTTTAGTGAAAATCGGGGCGTTACACCCTACTGAGAATTCTTTTAGAAGATTCTCATTCCCTCTCTCTTTTCTTCTGTCACATCTTCAGATGGCGACTTTCGTACTCTTCATCGACACCCCGACATGGGAGCTGCACCATGACCCAGCACTCGGGTCATACCATTTTGAGGGTCGCTGCACTGTCAGAGTATTTATGTTTATGGGACGACCCTTTGCGCACCCAGTATGGAGCTACCGCTTCACCCCGACTGCCCCCTACCATCATAACACGATTTTCGAGCGAGCTAGACCACGTGACGAGCAGATCCTCCGCATGTAGCCCGAGGCATCAGCCGTACGTGACTACCTGGAGTACGTGCCCCGGACTCAGTATTCGGAGATGGATCCATCAGAGGACCCGCCCTCACACATGTACAGTTGGAGCTCCAGCCCTACTCCCCCGTTGAGAGCTGGGAGTGAGGAGACAATGATCCGCACGACCACTCCCGCCGAGATCCGCTAGTGGATCGATTCCACCCCTCAGTACTCGGACCAGTAGGAGTAGGTGCATAGGATGGGTAGTAGTTAGTGCACACACGCCACATAGTTAAGGACAAACCTTCTTTTGTGTATGAGGTTGTCTACTCTATGTGCACACAGGTATGGGTGTTGCTTTCATAGTTTCCTTGTACTTGCTTTTATGATTTCCTTGTATTTGCTTTTCAGTCGTATTTCATTCTTCTATATACCGAATAGTCCTGCCTTTTGGTAGGCACATTATCTATATATATAATCAGTTGATGTATCCATGTTGTCTATGTGTTTTATTATGATTTGTTCATATGACTTGTATGAATTCCCGTTCAAAGAATCATGCGTGGCTCTCACTTTAGTTTTAATTCCAAAAAGAAAAATTTTACCTATATTTCCGCTAAGTATTTTCAAATAAAGAATGAGACCAAGAGGTAATATTCTAAGGATTAACCTAAATACATACTAGTAGTATTAGATTAAGATTTTAGGGTGTTACAACTCCTACTGAGATTCTTTAGTAAGAATTCTTACTCTTTTCTCTTCCTTCTCTTTCTTCCGTCACATCTTCAGAGAGCGATGGCGACGTTCGTGGTTTTTGTCGACACACCGACCTGGAAGGTCCACTTTGATCTGGATCACGGATCATACCATTTTGAGGGGCAGTGCACAGTGCGAGTCTTCATGTTCATCGGATGCCCTTTTGCACACCCTGTACAGAGCTACTGTTTCTCCCCGATGTCACCCTACGATGATGCGATAGTTTTTGAGTGTGCCTGGATACGAGACAAGAGGATTCTGCGGACGTATACTAGTGGTTTGATGCCTCAAGACTTCCAGGACTACGTGCCTCAGTCTCCGATTTTGGAGGACGACCCATCCGAGGACCCGCCGATGCACTTGTATAGCAAGAGCTCTGCTCCTGCACCTCAATTCGTGCGAGGCGTGAGCAAGGAGATTGTTACACAGCTGAGATTGGCTAGGTGAGCCGAGAGGCACCCCTATCGAGGAGCTCACACTCAGTCTTCACGTGTACCCACTCTTGCCGCCCTGCATCCATGGATCGGTTACACTCCACCTTTCCCCGGGTTCCAGTAGCAGATGTCCTAGGGGAGGGTTAGTGCACACACCCACGTGTAGAGTGGATAAACCTTCTTTTGTTTTGAGGTTGTCCATCATAGGTGTACTCGGGTAGTTGTGGTTTATTTATGCTTTCTTGTTTCTGTTGTATTTTCTTTCTTATGTATTACAAGCTCAGCCCGTTTCTATAAGGGCGTCACTACTTATGTATCTCAACTATATTGTTATTAATGAAATGCTTCCTTGTTGTGATGATTATTGTTTTATTGATACTTGCTTTAGTTCTTGTGATTCCGTATGTTTGGTGTTTATGTCTCTTGTTTAGACTAAAACGTGGCTCTCACTTTGGTTTATGTTTTCAAAAAAAAAATTTACCCGTAATTTCCACTAAAGTATTTTAATGAAATGATGAGACTAAGAGGTAACAACCTAATGATTAACCTAATGTGTTCTAGAAAGTTGGGTTAAGAATTAGGGTGTTACATGATAAACTAACACAATCATTGATAACACACTTCTTCATCTTCCTAAATCTCAGGTGCTAATTATCAAAACTTTTCATCATCAACTCTTTAATCAGTGTTCTTAGGACACTTATTAATGAAATTCAATATAAAAATGCGTATAACCAATGGCAGAGGATAATGAGGGCCGAGGGGGCAACTCCCCCCCAACCCATATGTATTTATATTTTGTCTCCCTTGTGACTAGTAGTGAATAAATTGAGAAAAAAAAATACTAAATAAGTTCAAGACTTTTTGTTCTCTAGTTTGATTAAAAAATTACTAAAACTCTTTATACATTTTATATTTCATCATTATGACATTTCATTTACATATTTGTATAATGGCATTTCAAAATTTATTTGATAATAATATGTTCATCAAGCTATGATAAATATTTCTTATTGCGTGCATAAAAATCCCCCTAATTTGATATTTTTCTTACATGTATTAAATAATCATTAAATATTGCATAAATTAAAGCTAATATGATTGTGAGTGTAATTTTAAATTAAGAGAATTGATGGTTAAGAGATATATTGTCCCTTTATGTTTGCCCCCTAAATTTTTATTCATCTTCCACCAGTGCATATAACTATTAGGGTTCAACAAAATAACCAGTCAAGTTGATAATTATTTGATGTTACATTAAGATCTACCCATAGCTGCAGAAAAACCTTCAAATGCAGCTTGGGAAAAGATTTTACCCATAAAACTATGATGAATTGATGGATCTTGAGCTATAGTACAGTCATTCCAAATCTTCTCACCTCGATTCAAAATCTGTGTTTGATTGTGCTTGAACTCTGAAACAATTTTAGTGCGTCTTGTCATGTTTATATGGCAATATTTCTCCACATCTTCAAGAAGGTTAAGACAACAATCTTTGCTAATTGTTTGGTTACCGAAAAATAGACCAAAGAAAATTTGTTGACGACAATTTGGTTTTAATTTAGCTACACAATCACTCAGATATTTTTCTTCTATTGACAATGGCTTATTCCCACTAGAAGAAAATTGAGATGCTGGAGAAATTTCATATGAAAAAGTTATTTTAGCAAATAAAATAGAATAGATCATAAAGGCTACAATGAGATAATAACGATCAAATGATGCCATGACCCTTTAGACAATAGATCTTGTTACTCTCCTTGAAAGATGTTTGTTGATGAAAGTAGTGATCAGTACCGCTATTTTAATAGTTTAGGTAATAACCTTAACGTTTGTATTGATTAATGAATTCTTGAAACTCCATTGAAATAAGTATATCCAATTGGTTGATATTTATTAGTTAATAAACATCTTTGTTTAATTACATACGGTGATGATAAGATTTAATTTATTCACTCCTTTTGTAAGTTTCAATGCAAAATTTATAATCATATTTTTCTATGCAATTATAGTTAGACAATAGGGGACACTATTGATTATTGTTATTATATTACTCTCTCCATTTCATAATAGTTGTCAACAACAAAATAATACATATAATAAGGAAAACAAAAAACCATTTTGATAAATGTAGAAAATTATACGAGTTTACAAAACTATCATTCTATAATAATAATTATTATTTATCTTGGTAAATGAATTATTACTTAATTAACATATTTATAGTAAAGGCATACGTGGTAGGAAAAAAAATAATGCTGCCTAGATATTATAAATTGACGAATATTCTAAAACATGACAAAGTAAAAAATCGACACTTATTGTGAAATGGAGGAAGTATTATTAAGGATTTAAGAGTAGCCTTCACATAAAAAGAAAGAATTAAACACAATACCATTTACTACCGCAAGCGAGCATATGTCATAGTAGCATTATGTTCTCTCTTTCTGTTACTCTTAATCATGTGCAAAAATTGCATATAAATAATTTTTTTCCCTTCTAACATAAATTTGCGTTATCTCTTCAACTAACACATTCATTTGATAATAGAGATGTCAAATTATGTCAAGTAGTTGGGTTCTTCAATAGCCTTATCTTAAATGGGATGCCAAATTTCACCTATTTTGCTAAAAACTATTTTACTCCATTCTAGCTATTTGATCAAGAAAAATGATGAAATAAAGAAAGCCGTCAAGTGAAATTGTCAAGGTGCTAGTGGAAGCAGTCTTGGTGGCCAGATAGATTATGTTCAAGTCTTATCCTGAATATCTTATGTGTGACCTTGAAATTTGATTATACCTACTATATACCGCTTCTCATGATTTATTTATTTAATTTTTTTTTCAGGTAACAAGAGTTCTTAGCTATTTGGTCATTCCAATATGCTACACTTGAATGATACCAAAATAGTGACTGACGTCCTAGTTTATGCCTTCATGAGTTGGCTACCATAAATTATTAATCACTTAGTTTTAGAATAGACACAATACCATTTGCATATTCTTTTTGTTTGCAGGACAAAATAAATCTAATGTGTTTATAATTAAACTAATTGTGTTCTATATGTTCACTGCATCATTATCCCTCAAAATCAGCCTCAAATGTAGTTTTATTTATATTGAATTCGATTTTTACTGTTGTTGTTAGGTCAATGACATTTCTCTCGTTGATTGTATTTAAGTGGAGGCAAACATGCATTCCTCGCATTGCTGGTAGGTACTCAATCAAGCGATTCAGGAAAGCCCCATTTGGGAGGCATATCAACAATCTCTTAAATCCTTAATGCATGTCAGGAACAACATAATGAAAATTATGGCTGTGAGGATTTTCAAGCATTCTATTGAAATTATTCATTTGCTCATTGACTAGAGCCTCATTTGGGTTATTGACACCTTAGCTAGGTGTCACTTTCTCCAAATATTCTTCCTAACCTTGAAAAGAGAAAACTTCATTGAGAATGGGCACACTTTCATGAAGTTCTTTTATCAAGGTCTTCCTATATGCCATTTTTCATAGAGAGAAGTTCTTTACATAGAACTCTTGCATGTCTAGATCATCATACATGTGAGGAAGTGCCCTTCTTGTAGATGAGCGATCAATTTCTCTTCCTTTAGCCATTAATGGGTTGTATATAGGAGGACTGTAAAAGATGAGGGTTTGAGAGAATGTGCAGTTACAGAGAAGAAGGCTTTGTGAGAAATGAGAGTTTGTGACCAAGAGAAGATGAAATGGTTGAGGGATAAAGAAGTCCTATTTAGTTGGTAAATGGCATGAAGAAGTCCCTTTTAGTGGTAAAGGGGATGGAAAGGTCCCTTATGATGTACTGGGGGCATGTAAAGTTGCAAATGAGCTCCTCTGATATTAAGTAGGATAATGGGACAACATCTATATTTATTTGTATATTTATATTATTCCTTTCTTAAAAAAGTCAACCATCTTTATGCTGCTCAGTCCATCTACTTATGGGAACTCCTCTTGATGTGGGAAGTGCACCATCCGTTGCAGGAACTTCTTCAAGTGGAATATAGTCACCTTCTTGGATTATTTCCTACAAGTCAAGACTTGTATACTTTATGAACAACTTTATTCGGTCCTTCCAGTAGGCATAGTCTCCACTATCAAAGAATGGTGGTCTATTGATTGAGTGCCCTTATGCTATATGAATTATTTGTGCCATTTATCTATGCCTACTGGAAATTTTATCAGAGAATTTTGGGTAATGAAGTAGATTAAAAGCAAAAACAAGAAACCAAGGAAAAGGTCTTTAGGAAGTAACACGAGACATCAAAAAGTACATTGAAGAAATAGGAAATCATGCAAGATATGATACCAATGTGTTACTCAGTCTTTAGTCATCATAATTGCAAATCATTCAACATCAAAAGGCTAAGATTGAAGACTAGAAGATCAAAGAATGATTAAGGAATCAATTGCGCACATCAGGAAGCTCACTTCACTGTGGAGCACAGAACACTACATGAAATAGAGGGAAATTTGAAATTCAAATTTCAAATCTCAAGTCAAACTCAATTTTATAACTGGTATGGCAAGAGTTATTACTTATAAATTGGAGGATTGTTCTTAAATATATATAACAAATTCATTTGATTCCTGTAATAACTAAGTCAACATACAAAAAAGGAAACAAAGTTTTTTTAATACAAATTCAATTACAAGGAAAAGCTCTTCTAGGAGCTTTACTATACATTGATTTTCTAGTATATTTAAAACATATACATATAACTAAGTAAAAATGATAAAATGCTTCAGATATTGAACTACTACGAATTTGATTCTTCTATGTAGTAGCCTCATTGTGCTCTGGATCAGTCTAGAGACAACATGGAAACACAAAATATAGGGATGAGAATTGTGAAATTCTTAGTAGGGCATTTCCCAAAAATATATAATAAGATTTATGTCATCATTATTGTCCCAGTGACTTTGATTTCTCTCAAAAATGCTTTAGAAAGCATGAGCTATAGTGTTTTGAATGACAACAAAGCCAATTTAAAGAAAATGTTTTGAAGAATGACTAATGGCTACCTTGAGTTTCTTGATTAAGTTTAACAGGTATTTCCAAAGTGCATAACATGTTTTATCTCGAGGAAAGAGACTGAGCTTAAATGAAGTGAATATTATATCATGTAAAGTATGCTCACATGCATCAATGCATGAAGTAGATTAATACAAAACAAGAAACCAAGGAAAAGGTCTTCAGAAAGTAACACGAGACATTAGAAAGTACATTGAAGAAATAGGAAATCATGCAAGATATGATACCAACGTGTTACTCAGTCCTTAGTCATCATAACCACAAATCATTCATCATTAAAAGGCTAAGATTGAAGACTGGAAGATCAAAGAATGATTAAGGAAGCTTGATATAAATTTATTCAGAAAGTAACTTTCTGAATCAAGTAATTTGAGTAAGTAGATTAAAAGCAAAAGATAATGATAAAAGTATTCTTGCACAATCAAGGACTATGAAATAAAAAGGTTAAGGATGAGAAGATACTAAATCAAGAGATTTATATTGGTTCAACCAACACGTGCCAACATCCATATCTCAGTAACCACTAAGTTTCACTAAACTTCCTCAACCCGAGGAGATAACAATACAAGATAGTCTTTACCGTAGCCTTCCTAAGCTTTTACCAATGTTAGTAAACCATACTTACTAACTCAACAAAACAACAAGTAGTTTTGTAGTAGCCTCTTCAAGCTTTCAACTTTTGATTGCTATTGGATCAACAATACAATGGATTCACGATTGATGTTTACTTTGAATAATCTTACACTCAAGCTTTTTTTTTTACTGAATGTGAAGTGATCAATCTGAAACATCTTGAGTGACTTCTTTCTGCTGATTCTTCCGCAGAAGAATGTACGATCGATCTAGTATGTAGAAAGAAGATTTTAATTAATTTTTACAAAGAGATTTGGAAAGTTTTTTAAGAAAGGTATAATATAAATATACAAAATTGATGAAAATAGATCGGCTATTGAAAGCTTTAATGAGTTGATTACCAGAATAGGGGTAATCAACTATGGTTGGAGTAACACAATGAGTGAAGAACAGTAAGAGAGTTCTTGTATTTTGGCAATAATTTTATCTAAAAAGAATGGAGTTAAATTCATTCCATAAGCCATGCTAGCCAGGTCCTCTACTAGTGCCTACTCCCCTAGGAAAAGAATAATGTGTTTTGGCCCTTACATAATAAGATCTAAACCTTATTTTATTTAGTTTTGAATTGTGTCACAATTCAAAATACATGGAACTCTGTCATTACAACAGTTTGTAAACACCTATGGTTCCAAGCAAGAACCAAAGAAACACTCTTATTAAAAAAGGTATTCTGATATGAATTTAGCAAAAATCCCTTTCCAAAAGGTGTTTACAAGGTTTATAAACTGAAGTAAAGTTTAGTAAGTGGCCTGTAATACTTAGCCGATGATTAAAATCTAAACTAAATAAAATATGAAATTAACAAGTGATGGGCTGTACAAAATTCACAAGTGCTATTATATTATTACAAACTTTATTTAGTAACATAAAAGGCTTTAAAAGATGATGGCAATCCATATAACATCAAGGGTCTTCAAGTGGGATTATGCAATGCACCATTTTGGGCTTCAAGTATTCCAAATTAGGGGTAGCCTCCAGAATTGTTGCTACAACTTGTTGCAATGCCTCCTTTGCCTTCCTAGCCCTTCCTCTTATCATAGGTTCCCCAATTCCTTGAAGCGCCTTGTTATCCTTGCCCCTAGTCCTGTCCTCATCATCCCCCCTCCTCTTGAAGAGGAATTGACCTCAAATCCAAGGCCTCATCACTTGCATCAAAAAGAGACAAATCAGCAATATTAAAGGTGGCACTGATATTATACTTGTAACGCCCCGATTTTTCTGTTAGAGTGAAAATGACCAAAATGCCCCTGAGGTCATTTTCAGCCCGGAATTCGAGGAAAGCCGGTCTGGCAGTACTCGAAGGGCAAACTCAATGTTGAAAGGGGATTAGATGACCTGTGTACCTTCCCGAGATCGAAAATCTCGTTTTTCGAGTTTTCGGGTCAAAATGACCAAAACGCCCCTGCGGTGTTTTACCCGTTTGCAAGTGCCGGATGAACCCGAAACTTCTCCATATGGTTTTAAAAGGCGTTTTTATGTATTCTATGACCTCAGTTTTAATTTTAGAAGTCCCGGGCAAAATTACGGTTTTGCCCCTAGTTTCGTGTTTTTACGCTTAATCGCGTGATTAAGCAAACCTAAGCAATATTAGGCTCTAATCGAAGGTTAATTAATTTCCTTAATTAATCTTGAGTCAAAATAATTTATTAAAATTGATTAGAACCTAAAAGTGCTTAATTACAACCTAAAATCATATTTTAATTTCAAGACACCTAGTCATAGAATCTTGAATAGTATTTTCTCTTTCCAATTCCTTAAATCATGGAATTGTGTTATACATTGTTTATTCATAAATGAGTTAAAAATTCTCTAATAATGTATGAGCACTCCTAACCTTGTCATAAAATCCTAATTACTCATTCTTAGTTACCTAAACTTAAGCTTAATCATTCCTAACCTTGTACTTAAGCTAATACACATCTAAACCTACCATTAACACCCAATTAAATGGTCAAAACTCACCCCCACTCTGCTGTCCAGCCCTGGCCGAAGCTGTCCCTCCCCATTATGCATCACATGTTTAATTTTTCAACACTCCAAGGCCATACCTCAAGTCACATACACTATACCTTGTCATAACTTTCAATCAAGCTTGATTTTCCAAATAAATAACTAATTAAAATAGCTCATTTTCTCCATTTAGTTGTGGCTGGAAAAGTTCCAGCCATGCATTGTTTCTAGAAGCCTAATTTCATAAAAATTTGATAGGAAATTAACTCACATCAAGCCATACTTTGTAGCATAGCTTCCATACTTCAAACCATGCTTGAATGACCTTGTGTAAGAGATATTTTTCTCTCCCTTTTCCCTCCATTTGCTACGGCCACTCCCTCCCTTTGGTAAGCTCCATGGCTTTGTTTTTCTATAAATAGGATGCTTGTGATAGCCTTGTTGCACCTTGAAGCATTTGCTAAGTTTAGAGTTTTAGAGTTGTCTTGCTAAGTTTTTTCTTTTCTCTCAAAGTTTCAAAAGTGTTCTTCCTTTCTTTTCATCTTCATCTTCTTCATCTCTTCATCTCATCATCATCTCTCAACCATCAAACACCACCCCAAAGCCTTGAACCATTATCAAACCTCTCAAACACCACACCTCAAACACAACTTCACCCAAAACACATTTCCTTTCTTTTCCTTCCTCTTTGGCCGAATCATCACCACCATCCTAGGAGGTGTTGCTCATCTCATTTCATCTTCAAGTCCAAGCTTTTACCTTCATCACAAGGTAGGGAATTGTTTTCAAACTTTGTTTTGCTCAAGAAAGTGCTTTTCTCTAGTTTCCTCTTGGATTCTTTTTGAACTTTCCTTTGTTTTTCCTTTTCTTTTCATTTCAGCCTCTAGGCCTTGTTATGAGCATGATAGCTTGATGATGAGAGTTTCTAGATGGTGACATTGTGTTCATCTCAAAGAAACCTCTAAAGCTTGAGATTTCCTTTCCTTATGATTTCATCTATATGATATCTAGCTCACATGGTTTTTCAACTTAAGAAAATTAATCTAAGGATTTCTAAAAGCCCAAGCCTACTCTTGTCAACCTTAAAGTTGGCCGGCATGTTCTAGAGATTTTTCTCTAGATAGGGGTTTTGTGTATTTAATAAAGAACTTGATGTAGTTTCACTTTCTTTCTCTTTTGTATGACTTTCGGTTTTTGTGTTGTGATCTTTGAGATATTGTATTGGGTTGTTATCTTGTTAAAGTCTTGAATGAGCTCTAGTTAATCATAAAATGAACCTTGTATCATGTTTACTTTATGTTTTGGATATCGTGTTTACTTCCTTGCTATCACTAAATACCAAGATAATGAATGAACTTGCATTATCATGTTTATATTTCAAGCTATGCATTATCATGTTTATATTTCAAGTTCTCACTTAATACCAAGATAGTAATGAGTTGCATTCATATTTACTTTGTGCTATCACTTTACTCTCTAATGGAACCTAAAATAAGTGCATAAGCATGTTTATTTTTATGTCATCACCTAAATGAACCTAGAGCTCAAAGACTTGCCCATTGTTGTCTCAACAAAGGTCTAACAATATGTATTTTCCTTGGTTCATATTTCGGCCCCAAGAGGTCTTGAAGTTTCTAAGTATTTGAGACTATGTTTTATAATTTTTCCAAGCTTATATGAGTTTAAGGAATGCATAGAACTAAGTTTTATGAATTTAGGACCTCTTGAGACAAAGATAAATTGGTCACTGCCCTCTTAAATACTCTCATGATTTTAGATGTTAAAAATGTTTATAAATGAGTTTTGAAAGTTCTAAAATAGTTCCAAGAGAAACTAGTAGCTTATGTGCCTTAGAAATTGTGTTCTATGCCTTTTATGGAGAAGTATATTTTCGGTTCTTCCTTGCTCTTTACTGCCACTGTATGTGCTGTTTTAATGATGATAATGTGCCTATGTTTGAGTAAAAATAATGTTATGACTCATATGTGAAAGATAGGATAAGTTAGGAACTAGAAAAGAATTACTTTGAGAGTTCTAGATCCTTTAATTATGTAATTTTCTGGATTCTATCCAGCAAGGTTTAGATTTAATAATCATGGTTTTAAATTAGTTTAAATGTGTATAAATGACTCATAATTGGTTTAGGACTTAATTGTTGTGACTTCTAGGTACCTGTAAAGTTAGGATTTCAAATTCTGTACCTTTGAGGTTTAGAGATGTTCTTGACCATAGTGTGAGGAGAGAAATACTTAGTTATAACCTCATAGGTTCCCAAGAGACTAGGTTGTGATGATCGATAACTTAGAATGTGAGTTAAGGACTCTAAGAGTCTAAACCGTAAATTCTAGAACCCTGTAATCACACAAATATGAAGCTGTCCAAATCTGCATAGTGCTGTTTGGATAGGTCCTTGAAAATTAGTAAAACTTATTAGTTGTGAACCTATAGGTGTGTGAGAGGTTAAGAATAATACTAGAACAATTAGTTTACAAGTTTAAGACTCAAAAGAACCAAAGCACAACATACTATGGGTTTATAACATAATAGGCTTGTGAGTTTGTATGAATGACTGTCTAAGGTGTGATTATGTGATAATGTATATGCTAAAGTTTTATGTATACACTATGAAGAAGTTTCATGTGATGATGTATATGCTATGAAAAATTTTTAGGTGAAAATAGGTTATAGTTTTATATGATGAGATGCATGCTATGAGAAAGATTTATATGATGAATAATGATGTATCTATGAATTAACACTTTATGAGAACTTAAATGTGACACAACACTGAGACGCCTTCTTGGGTGACACCGGTTTAGCCGAGCACCCCCAAGAAAACAAATCCGTGAGGGTATTGACATAGAGCTTGCCAAAGCGGACAATACTACGATGCACTAGTTACTAGTAGAGTGTAACATCCCCAAATTTATAACTAAGAATCTTAATTATCGATAGCAAAACCAAGAGAATCTGGACAAATGTTATGAAACACAACAAATAGACTACTTAAGTATGTCTAGAGAAAAATGCAAAGAATTACGAAAATGCCATCACTTAGTGGAAATTACGAAAATGCCCTTGCTATGTAAAGGAAATTACCAAACTACCCTTGCCTTATTAAATGACAAAGATACCCTTACTCTATGAATGGAATTACAAGAATATCCACTAACATCTTTGCACAAAACATGGAAACGTGTTTGCATAAAACATGGAAACATGTTTGCATAAAACATGGAGCATTTTCATCCAACATGTTTGCATAAAACATGGAAACGTGTTTGCACAAAACATGGAAACGTGTTTGCATAAAACATGGAAACATGTTTGCATAAAACATGGAGCATTTTCATCTAACATGTTTGCACAAAACATGGAAACGTGTTTGCACAAAACATGGAAACGTGTTTGCACAAAATATGGAAACGTGTTTGCACAAAATATGGAAACATGTTCATCCCAAAATTCAACCAACATGTTTCCATAAATCGTGCTCCAAGTGCTTTCCATCTTCTGTTTTTTTCTCTAATCTTTCCACTATAAATACTCCTCAAACTCTCTTCAATTCAGAAACTCCCTAAGTGTTCTTTCTTTCTTATTCTATCATTCTTCTTATGTTCTTCAAAAACTTCTCTTGATCCTCTAAACTTCATCTAAACACTTCAATCCTAAGTCCAAACTTTCACTAGCCCTCACAAGAGTTACAATCTTTAACTCTAGTGAGAAATATTTTCTTAAGCATTCAAGTTCTAGAGCCAAGATTCAAGGAGGGTCATCCACTCCAAAGACTCTTGTTCAAAGCTTAAGGAAGAAGAGAAGGACCCTTTTTAGAGCCTACACAAGAGGTAGGAGCTTCATCTTTAATTGTTCAAGCATTGTTGGCTTCTAACCTTGATAGAATGCCTCAAGTTTGAGTTATTGTCAAAAGTTTTAAATGATTATTTGAAAAATATATTTTTAGAAATATGACATGTTCTATTTTCTTATGAGTACCTTTATGATGTTATCAAACTCAAATATAACTTGAAAAGATTGTATGTGAAACCTGATTTAATAAAGGTAACTTAAGACATGAAAATGGTAGGTGCTGGAATTTCTAGTTGTTTCTGGCAGCAGGTACTTCGAAAGCTACTGTTCATAAAATATTAAGTATCTCGAAATTAAAATAATTTTACTATAAACTAGACTCATTATAGAACACTCTCCAAAAAGAATCACCTAAAACAGAGTTTTCTAGCTCAAGATATAAATTTTTAAAGTAGAGCCTAAGACTGAAACTTTAAATCTGACCTTGTAGTAGTAAAATAGATGTAACTCACTCTAGAAAAATGCAAATGGACTGATTTCAACTTTGTTGGAGAGCTAACACATATAGGAATACACCCATGTATGTTATGTATAAAGCTTTGTACCACATAAATACAGAATGAGAAATAAATTTCGGGATAGTGTACTGTGAAAGTGCAGTTTGGAAAGGTTCTGGCTAAGGAAAGACTTGGTATTTAAGCATGTCCTTTGTGACCCACCTCTCTTTCCTGGGAACCCTCCTATGCATGGTTTACAGTTGATTTACACTATTCCAAAGATGTAAATGCTAAAATTTGATGAGTTAGGAATTTGGAACTACCTTTACTAAGCTGAGATAACAAGTATACAGAGAATTATAAACTTTCTTCTAAAAGATGTCAAAACTATAAATAAAAGAATCAAGTCTTGTAAAGAGAGAATTTTAAGAATTTAAGTAGGATAATAATTTTCAAGAGTTATATGAAAGTCATAATAAAAATATATAAGGAACCTATAATAATATTTTGAAGTGCATTAATGTATTAATGGAATGCTAAGAGTACAAAGAACACTAAGAGAAAAAGATAATACTAAGACATCCATTACCTCTTACGAACACTAGGAACTCAACTTGATAACTTTGGTTAGTTAATATGAATTATCTATGAAAGTGTTTACTATGAGATTTACATGATATTGTCCATGTTTTATGAAGTGATTTATAGTAATGTGAATGTATGGTGATGAATTATGAAATGATGAGGATGAATGATTGATTGCCCAGGGTTTATTGTGATTACATGATAATATGCATACATTCATTTTCCAAAAGAAATAATAAAAGTAAAGTTTGAAAAAGTAGCAATGAAAGTCTGGAAAAGTGGACTTGAGCTAAACTCACGGCTTAACCCCCTAAACCGTTGAGATCACGGCAACGGAATGAAAACCAAATAGGTTATGGCGACGGCCATGGTATGAGCTCATTACCCTTTTAGGGTGGTCTAAGGCATTGATGCATTCATCCCGTGAGTAATTAAGAAATATGTTGATGAAATAAATGAAAGATGATGATCACTAAACAAGTGAATGTTGAGGATGAGTAATCATGAAATGCATGCAGCTCCTAAATGATTCGCTTATTAGTGGTTTTACATGATATGCTTATATGTATGCTTGATGAAATCTTGAATGAATATTTACGCTAATGTTCAAGATTATTTTAAAAGTAACTGCACTTCGGCTAATCACGTTTGTGAAAGTTTGATAATTGAATCCTTACCTGTTCACCTTTTTATAATAAACCCGAAGTGACTGGGACGACAACGATGACACTTTTAGTACAAGTAGGAACTCCTACTGAGAAATCATGTATTTCTCACTCCTATGTTTATTTTCCATTGTCGTTACCAGAGACAGACGTGTCCACCTAAAGCAACGAGGCCGTAGCTGAGGAAGGAGGTAGCACGTGAAGATTTCAAACCGTTCAAGTAGGAGCATTCCGAGCTTTAGTTACATTATAGTTTGTGGGAAACAATTAGTAATAGTAGAACTTATATTGTTATTTGTAATAACTTATCAGTATGATATATGCCTTGTTGTGACTTATGTATTAAGTGATTATATTCCAGTTTATGTGATAATTGTTCTACACTTAGTCTTTTATTCCGCTTATTTAATTAAGTGCGCAATGTAACTTGATTATTATCTATAAAAGCGCTATGTATTTCACTTCTCGTTACAGGCTTAAGTTTTCAAAAAAAATTAATTTATTTAAAGAAAAAAAAAAACTTCCATTATTTTTCTAAGTTAATTTCAAAAGAAAATTAATACAAGGCATAAGTGACAACTAATAGAATCCAAATGTGAACTTAAGCACAGTGGGGTTCTATTAGGGTGTTACATAGAGCGTTTCAAAGAGGAAATGACCCTAAGAGAGGTGATCTTTAATTGCCCCCTAGCCCGCACTATTAAGTTGGGATTATGTATATGTTACGCTTATCATAGGATAAGTAAGAACTAGTGACGACTAGTTAAGGTATGAGCTCATAACCTAGAGATGTTTTAGGGTGGCCCCATGAGATAAAAGTTAAAGTTTACAATGTCACATATACTATACCTATGCCAATGTTATAATGTTTCTTAGTTATTCTATTGATTGGTTTTCCTTTATGATGCATTCATGTCATTAGTATATGCCATGCTTAGTCATAAGACGCATTATAAAATAAAATATGACGAACCTTGGATAAATAATACTTTAGAAAACTAACTTAAAAGAAGTTTATATGCATGCACACCTTTTAGAAATAAAACCCAAGGTTCCTGAGGATGTGACGATGTCACCTAGGTAGGGATAACCCTACTGAGAATTCTTTTAGAAAGATTCTCATTCCCTCTCTCTTTTCGTCCATCATATCTTCAGATGGCGACATTCGTACTCTTCATCGACACCCCGGTATGGGAGCTGCACCATGACTCGGCACTCAGGTCATATCGTTTTGAGGGTCGCTGCACTGTTAGAGTCTTCATGTTCATGGGACGACCGTTTGCACACCCAGTACGGAGTTACCGATTCACCCCGACTGCCCCCTACCATCACAACAATATTTTTGAGAGAGCTAGATCACGGGATGAGCAGATCCTCCGCATACAGCCTGATGGATCAGCGGTACACGACTACCCAGAGTACGTGCCTCGCACCCAGTACTCGGAGACGGATCCATCCGAGGACCCGCCATCACACATGTACAGTTGGAGCTCCAGTCCCGCTCCCCCACCGATGAGAGTAGGGAGTGAGGAGACGGTGGTCCAGCCGACGTTGGCACATAGGCCATCCATGCGCCCTCATTGCGGTGGACATGCCTCGATGATGCGCTCGACCACATTATATCTATAGTCCTGCCCTTTGGGTAGGATATATATATATATATATATATATATATCTATGTTTCAGTGGATGTTTCCATGATATGATGTGTTTCTTTACGCTTTGCTTATATGTTTCGTTATGCTTCCTTTTAAAGATTCGTGCGTGGCTCTCACTTTGGTTTTAATTCCAAAAAGAAAAATTTTACCCATATTTCCGCTAAGTATTTTCAAGTAAAGAATGAGACCAAGAGGTAATATTCTAAAGATTAGCCTAATTACATACTAGTAGTATTAGGTTAAGATTTAGGGTGTTACAATACTCACCAAGCAAATCAATTTTGTTGGCATTATCGTTGATCCTCTCCAACACTTGGAAAGAACCATCCCCTCTAGGTTAGAGTTTGGACTTTGTTTCTTTCCTCATGTGCACCCAAACCTAATGTCCGGGTTCAAATACAACTTTCTTTCTTCCCTTGTTAGCTTGCTCAATTTTCTACTCAATCTGAGCTTTCACACCCTCATGCAGCTTTCTCACATAATCAGCCTTAGCATGTGTATCCTTAAGCTTAAAAACAGTAATATTAGCCATAGGCAATAAATCAAGTGGTGTTGTAACACCCTAAGTCTTAACCTAATACTACTAGTATGTATTTAGGTTAATCCTTAGAATATTACCTTTTGGTCTCATTCTTTACTTGAAAATACTTGGAGGAAATATGGGTAAAATTTTTCTTTTTGGAATTAAAACCAAAGTGAGAGCCACGCATGATTCTTTGGACGGGAATTCATACAAGTCATATGAGCAAATCATAATGAAACATAAAAACAACATGGATACATCAACTGATTATATATATAGATAATGTGCCTACCAAAAGGCAGGACTATTCGGTACATAGAAGAACGAAATACAACTGAAAAGCAAATACAAGGAAATCATGAAAACAAGTACAAGGAAAACATGAAAGCAACACCTATACCCGTGTGCACCTAGAGTAGACAACCTCATATACAAAAGAAGGTTTGTCCTCAACTATGTGGCATGTGCACTAGCTACTACCCGTACTATGCACCTACTCCTGCTGGTCCGAGTACTGAGGGGTGGAATCGATCCACTGGCGGATCTCAGCGGGAGTAGTCATGTGGATCATCGGAGCGTGTCCACCGCGGCGAGGGCGCATGGATGGCCTATGAGCCAACCTCGGCTGAACCACCGTCTCCTCACTCCCAGCTCTTATCGGTGGGGGAGTGTGGCTCGAGCTCCAACTGTACATGTGCGAGGGCAGGCCCTCTGATGGATTCGTCTACGAATACTGGGTCCAGGGTACGTACTCCGGGTAGTCACGTACGGCTGACGTCTCGGGCTGCATGCGGAGGATCTGCTCACTGCGTGGTTTGGCTCGCTCAAAAATCGTGTTATGATGGTAGGGGGCAGTCGGGGTGAAGCGGTAGCTCCATACTGGGGCGTGAAGGGTCGTCCCATAAACATAAATACTCTGACCGCGCAGCGACCCTCAAAATGGTATGACCCGAGTGCTGGGTCATGGTGCAGCTCCCACGTCGGGGTGTCGATGAAGAGTACGAAAGTCGCCATCTGAAGATGTAACAGAAGAAAAGAGAGAGGGAATGAGAATCTTCTAAAAGAATTCTCAGTAGGGTAATCACTACCTAAGTGACATCATCACATCCTCAGGAACCTTGGGTTTTATTTCTAAAAAGGTGTGCATGCATATAAACTCCTTTTAAGTTAGTTTTCTAAAGTATTAATTAACCAAGGTCCGTCATATTTCATAATGCATCTTATGACTAAGCATGGAATATAATAATGACATGAATGCATCATAAAGGTAAGCCAATCAATAGAATAACTAAAAAACATTATAACATTGGCATAAGGTGACAGGTATAGCACATGTGACATTTTAAACTTTAACTTTCATCTCATGGGGCCACCCTAAAACATCTCTAGGTTATGAGCTCATACCTTAACTAGTCGTCACTAGCTCTTACTTATCCTATGATAAGCGTAACATAATCCCGACTTAAAGTATGGGCTAGGGGGCAAATTAAGGATCACCTCTTATGGTCATTTCCTCTTTGAAACGCTCTACTAGCAACTAGTGCATCGTAGTATTGTTCGCTTTGGCAAGCTCTATGTCAATACCCTCACAGATTTGTTTTCTTGGGGGTGCTCGGCTAAACCGGTGTCACCCAAGAAGGTGTCTCAGTGTTGTATCACACTTAAGTTCTCATGATTTTCAAAAAGACCATTTTCTAAGTTCCTCAAATTTGATGGAAATTCGGCAGCATACGGCTGTAGACCAAATTTCCTCAAATTTGCTTATGCCATGAAAATATATAGGACTTACACAAGAATATCATCATGTAAAACTTCTTTATAGCACATATCAACTTATCATAGACAAAACTCATGTATCATATGTCATAAATTAAGCATCATAAAAACTCAAGACGTTTTAATGTCTTATGCATTGACCCTTAAGGTCCTTAACTCACGTTATAAGTTATTAATCATCAAACCTAATCTCTCGGGCACCTATGAGGTTATAACTAAGTATTTCTCACCTCACACTATGCCTAAGAACATCTCTAAAACCTCAAGGATGCAGAATTTATAATCCTAACTTTACGGGTACCTAGGAGTCACAACAGTGACGCTTTCTAAGTCCGGTTTATTCCTAAGGCTTCAAGATCAAGTCCTAAACCAATTATGAGTCATTCCTACACATTTAAGCTAATTTAAATCCATGATTAGCATTACTAAACCTTGCTAGACAGAATCCAGAAAATTCAAACATTAAAGGATCTAGAACTCTCAAGTTAATTCTTTTCTAGTTTCTAACTTCTCCTATCTTTCACATATGAGTCTTGACATTATTTTTACTCAAACATAAGCATATTATCATCATTAAAACAGCACATACAGTGGCAATTAATTAGCAAGGCAGAACTGAAACAAAACTCTCCATAAAGGCATAAAACACAATTTCTAGAGCACATGAAATACTAGTTTCTCTTGGAACCTTTTTAAAACTTTCAAAACTCACTTATAAACAATTTTAACATCTAAAATCATAAGAATATTTAAGAGGGCAGTGACCAATTCATCTTTGTCTCAAGAGGTCCTAAATTCTTAAAACTTAGTTCTATGCATTCCTTAAACTCATACAACCTTGGAAAAATTATAAAACATAGTCTTAAATACTTAGAAACATCAAGACCCCTTAGGGCCGAAATATGAACCAAAGGAAATAAATATTTATAGACCTTTGTTTGAGACAACAATGGGCAAGTCTTTGAGCTCTAGGTTCATTTAGGCGATGACATAAAAATAAACATGCTCATGCACTTATTTTAGGTTCCATTAGAAAGTAAAGTGATAGCACAAAGTAAATATGAATGCAACTCATTATTATCTTGGTATTAAGTGAGAACTTGAAATATAAACATGATAATGCATAGCTTGAAATATAAACATGATAATGCAAGGTTCACTTATTATCTTGATACTTAGTGATAGCAAGGAAAGTAGACATGATGTGCATAGCATAAAAGTAAACATGATGCAAGGTTCATTTTATTGTTAGCTAGAGCTCATTCAAGACTTTAACAAAGTAATAACCCAACATATATCTCATTACAAAGAGAGCTCTAGAGTTCTTGAACCAAGTTCTCATAGGAACTATGAGGTTCTTGAACATCATCATCAAGCTCAAAGAAAACAAACTTTCTAAACAAAATCAAACAAAATCTCAAGAATCCAAAAATACCAAAACTGAAAACCTTACAAAAGAACAAGAAAGCGAAACTAAGCCAAGTTCTTTATTAAATACCCAAAACCCCTATCTAGAGAAAAATCTCTAGAACGTGCTGGCCAACTTTAAGGTTGACAAGGGTAGGCTTGGGCTTTTAAAAATCCTTAGATTAATTTTCTTAAGTTGAAAAACCATGTGAGCTAAGTATAGTATAGATGAAGTTAAAGGAAAAGAAAAACTCAAGCTCTAGAGGTTCCTTTGAGATGAACACATAGTCATTCTCTAGGAGTCCTCATCATTGAGCTATCATGTGCTCCTCAAGGCCTCATGGCCGAAATCACAAGGAAGGAAAAACAAGAAAGTTTCAAAAGAAAATCCAAGAGAAAGCTAGAAAGAACTCATTTTCAAGAAAACAAAGTTTAGCAAACACCCCTACCTAGAGTGAAGATGAAAACTTGAAGTCTTTGAAAAGGAAAACAAGATGATGAGCTCCTCCAAGAGGCAAGATAGCTTCGGCCAAGGGGGGATGAGAAGGTTGGAGTTGTGTTTCAAGTGAGGTTGTGTTTGAGGTGTGGTGTTTGAGAGGTTTGATGATGGTTCAAGGCTATGGGGTGGTATTTCAAGGTTGAGAGATGATGATGAGATGAAGAGAGGATGAAGATGAAGATGAAAATAAAGGAAGAACTCTCTTGAAACTTGAGAGAAAAAGAAAGAACTAGCAAGTCAACTCTAGAATTCTAAACTTAGCAAATGCTTCAAAGTGCACAAGCATCTTATTTATAGAAAAACAAAACAATGAAGCTCACCAAGGGGGAGGAGTGGCCGTAGCATTGGAGGACAAAGGGAGAGGAAAATATCTCTTTGATTGTGTCATAGAAGCATGGTTTGAAGTATGGAAGCTATGCTACAAAGTATGGCTTGATGTGAGTTAATTTCCTATCAATTTTTGATGAAATTAGGCTTCTAGAAACAATGCATGGCTGGAACTTTTCCAGCCACAAATAAATGGAGGAAATGGGCTATTTTAATTAGTTATTTACTTGGAAAATCAAGCTTGATTGAAAGTTATGATAAAGTATAGTGTATGTGACTTGAGATATGGCCTTGGAGTGTTGAAAAATTGACCATGTGATGCATATGGGGAGGGAGGGTACGGCTGCACCAGGGCAACATGGGGGAGGTGAGTTTTGATCATTTAATTGGGTGTTAATGGTAGGTTTAAATGTGTATTAGCTTAGGTACAAGGTTAGGAATAATTAAGCTTAAGTTTAGGTAACTAAGAATGTGTTTTAAGGATTTTATGACAAGATTAGGAGTGCTCATACATCATTAAAGAATTTTAAACTCATTTATGAATAAACAATGTGTAACACAATTCCATGATTTAAGGAATTGGAAAGAGAAAACACTATTCAAGATTCCATGACTAGGAGTCTTGAAATTAAAATATGATTTTAGGTTGTAATTAAGCACTTTTAGGTTCTAATAAACTTTAATAAATTATTTTGACTCAAGATTAAGTAAGGAAATTAATTAACCTTCGATTAGAGTCTAATATTGCTTAGGTTTGCTTAATCTCGCAATTAAGCGTAAAAACACGAAACTAGGGGCAAAACCGTAATTTTGCACTAATTTCGCCCGGGACCTCCGGGACCAAAACTAAAGTCATAGTCTACATAAAAACGCCTTTTAAAATCATCTGGAGAAGTTTCGAGTTCATCCGGCACTTGCAAACGGGTAAAACATTGCAGGGGCGTTTTGGTCATTTTGACCCGAAAACTCAAAAAATGAGATTTTCGATCCCGGGAAGGTACATAAGTCATCTAATCCCCTTCCAACATTGAGTTTGCCCTTCGAGTACTGCTGAATCGGTTTTCCTCGAATTCCGGGCTGAAAATGACCTTAGGGGCATTTTAGTCATTTTCACTCTAACAGAAAAATCGGGGCGTTACAGGTGTCATTGGATTAAATCCATACATAATTTCAAATGGTGAACAATTAGTTGTGCCATGGACAGCCCTATTATAAGCAAATTCGACATGAGGCAAATATTCTTTCCAAGACTTAAGATTCTTCTTTAAAACAGTCCTAAGCAAAGTGCCTAAAGTCCTATTCACTACCTTAGTTTGTGGGAGACAAGTAGTAGAGAAAAGTAATTTAGTACCAAGTTTATCCCATAATGTTCTCCAAAAGTGACTTAAGAACTTAGTGTCCCTATCACTTACAATGCTCCTGGCAGCCCATGGATTCTCACTACTTCCCTGAAAAATAAGTCAGCTACATGGCAAGCATCATTAATGCTTGAAATTCAATAGGATTGATACCAAATGATACAAAAGTAGGAAATAGATTGCCTTGAAATTCAATTTTAGGGAAGGATATTAACGCCACACCGAAGAAAAGTTGAGAAGGTGAGTGATAAGTCATGAAGGTTTGATCGCCACAAGTTGCCTTGATAAGATCAGATTTAGTTCTTTACCGAAGAACTCAAGGGAAGCTCTCACAATAGAGAAAGCTCAGATTTCATTCAAATTCAACTTTTTGCAAGGTATGAAATGAGCCATCTTGGATATCCACCACCACAAAAATGGAATCCTTGCCATTCTTTGTCTGAGGTAGTCCTAAAATAAAGTCCATAGATATATCAATCCAAGGAAAATCAAGAATTGGCAAAGAAGCATAAAGTCCATGAGGCAATACCTTTGACTTAGATGTTTTACAAACAATACATCTTTCACAAAATTTATGCACATCATGTTTCAGGTATGGCCAATGAAAATGTTCATGCAACATGTCTAAAGTCTTTTGTATAACACCCTAATTTTTAACCCAATACTCTAGAACACATTAGGTTAATCATTAGGTTATTACTTCTTAGTCTCATTCTTTTATTAAAATACTTAGCAAAAAATACTGGTAAATTTTTTTTTTTGAAATATAAAAACAAAGTAAGAGCCGCGTGCATCAAGATACAGAAAAATAAAGCACAACATGATCATATACATACTAAGGCATAGAACAATCAACAATTCAACAAAGGAACATTCCATTAATAACATAATTACAAATACATAGAGTCACATCCTTATAGAATTGGGCTAAGCTTTTAGTACAAAGAAAATAACAAGAAAATACAAAATCAATAAAGTACATGGAACGACGGGAAATAAAAACTAACTACACTACCCTCTTACCCAAGCTATGAGTACTAAACTCGAGTACCCCTGTTCAAAAGATACTGCCAAAAGGGAAAAACCTCGTGATGGCTCAAGCACTTGAATAGCTCTCCAACTAAGTCTACTGATCACTAGAACCCTCGAGTGGTGGAGGTATGTACCCGACGAACTGCTTGAGCTCCTCCTATGTGGGCTAGTGGAATAGAGCATGGGTATGCGTCAGCTGAACGTGAGCTCCACGGCGAGGGCGCATCTCAGCTTTCCTCGCCAACCGCGGCTACGTCATGGTAGCCTCACTCCTCTCTCATCCATATAGAGGAGTGGGGGCAGAACTCTCTGAGTAGATGTGCGTAGGTGAGTCCTCAGATGGATCCGTCTCCGACCTCCTCGATCGGGGTACGTACTTTGGATAGTCATGTACTATTGAGGCATATGGATGAGCACAACGAATCTACTCATCACGGGGGCGGGTGTGGTAAAAAATTAGGTCATTGTCGTCGAAAGGAGTAGTAGGAGTGAAGCGATAACTGGACACTGGGTAGGCAAAACGGCATCCCATATACACAAAAACATGTACAGCGCAACGACCCTTGAAATGATAGGAGTAGTGATTCGGGTCGTAATGCACCTCCCAGACGGGCGTATCAATGAATAGCACAAAAGTCGCTATTGAGCTCTGAAGATGTGACCGGAGAGGAAGAAAAAAGAGAAAGAAGTGAGAATCTTACTAAAGAATCTCAGTAGAAATCTCCTATCTAAAGTTACATCGTTCACATCCTCAGGAACCTTGGGTTTATTATTAAAAGGTGTACATGCATATAAGATTCATTATTAGATTGTATAAAACTAAATTATCCAAGGTTCATTCTTTTTAGAATGCATCTTAATGTCATGAATGCAACATATCAAGCATGAATGCATGGAAATACTTTAAACAAATAACTCAACAAATCATAATCATCAAGAAGCATTCAGGTGGCATAGAGGGGCATAAATCTTTCATGTGGAACTTTCCTCAACTTTGTGACATAAATCATCATACTATAGCATTATAGGGCCACCCTAAAAATATCTAGGTTATGAGCTCATACCTTAGCTAGTCGTCACTAGCTCTTGCTTATTATCTGAATGAGCGAAACATAATAAAAACAATCCCGACTCCTTGAGTACGGGTTAGGGGGCTAGGGATCACCTCTCTTAGGATATACCCTCTTTGAAATGCTTTACGGGCATCTAGCCACAGCAATTTGTCTGCTTTGGTAGGCTGCATCTACTCATACCCTCACGGATTTGTCTTTCCTGGGGGTGCTTGGCTGAACCGGTGTCACCCAGGAAAGCGTGTCTCAGTGCTTTGTCACATAAAAATCTCTAGGGGGTGCTCGGCCGAACCGGTTTCACCCAGGGTTTTAATCTCATATGGTACTTCAAAAACATTCTCATGTCCATTAGATTTGACCGAAATTCGATAGCATAACAGCTGTGTACCGAATTTCCTTCAAATCAACTTTATGCCACAAGCTCATAACACATATGCATTTCTCATTCAACTTTCATAATCATGATGACTTAACATTACAACAATTCATTTCGTCATAGCTCATGCATCATCAAAGCATATGCATCAACACATCATACTTGCATTATCAAACTTAAAACGTCAAAGTCTCTTAATGTCTTATGCTTTGACCCTTAAGGACCTTTAACTTGAAATCTAAATTGTCTATCATCACAACTTAAGCTTTCCGGTACCTATAGGCTCATATCTAAGTATTTATCACTCAATTCTATGATCACAAACAATTCTAAACCTCAAGAGTGCAGAATCCATAATTTACATTTTACAGGTACCTAGGAGTCACAACATTGACCCTTTCTAAATTCGGTTTGCTTCTAAGGCATCAAGATCAAGTCCTAAACCAATTATGAGTAGTTCCTACACATTTAAACTAATTATAAACCATGATTTCTAATTTTAAACCTTGCTGGACATAATCCAGAAAATTATATTTCTAAGGGATCTAAAAGTCTCAAATTAATTCCTTTCTAGTTACTAACTTATCTTAACTTTCTCAAATGAATTTTTGCATTAATTATACATGAACATACTCATACTATCATCATCAAAACAGCATAAAATAGTGAGCAACCAAGCATGGCAGAACCGAAAACATCTCCATCAAACAATGCATAAAACTTCATTTCTAAAACACATAAATTGCTAGTTTCTCTTGGAACCTTTTTAAAACTTACTTAGAAATAATTTATTTCATCAAACCATTATAAAACATGAGAGGGTAGTAGCTATTTCAAATGAATCTCAAGAGGATTTAAAATCATAAAACCTTGCTCAAAACATTTCTTGTAAACCATCTAAGCTTAGGAAAATCATGAAACACAATTTTTAGCACTTGTAACTAGATGAATCTTGTTTTAAGACCGACATCATTACAAGGCTGAAATCAAGAAGAAAAACATAGAGATTTCCAACTTTATATGAGATAATCATGGGCAAGTCTTTGAGCTCTAAGTTGTTTAGGTGATGGCAAAAATGTAAACATGCTATGCACTTCCTGTAACACCCAATACTCTAGAACACATTAGATTAATCATTAGATTATTACCTCTTAGTCTCATCCTTTTAATAAAATACTTAGCAAAAATTACGGGTAAAATTTTTTTTTGAAAACATAAAACTAAAGTGAGAGCCGTGTTTCTCGTAAGACGGGAATGTAAAGCACAATAACAAGTCAAGTAAAGCACAGTAAATAAAACATATAGCAATGGAACAATGAATAACGCAACATAGGAAAACACTTCATTAATATCATAATTAGGTTTACATATAGTCATGCCCTTATAGCATCGGGCTGAGCTTGAAATACAAGGAAAGGAGATACAACCGAAATATAAATGCAAGGAAAGCATAAATAAACCACAACTACTCTAGTGCACCTAAAGTGGATAGCCTTAAGACAAAAGAAGGTTTATCCTAACTATGGTGAGTGTGTGCACTAGACCTCCCCTAAGACATTAGCTACTAGAACTCGGGATAAGGCGGGGGATAATCGATCCACTGACATAGTGCAGTAGAAGTAGGCACGTGCGGTGGCTGTACATGAGCTCCTTGGCTGGGGCACATCTCGACTCGCCTAGCTAACCTCGGCTGCATAACGGTCTCCTCGCTCCCTTCTCTCGCAAACTGAGGAGTGGGAGTGCAGCTCTCATTGTACATGTGCATCGGCGGGTCCTCAGAAGGATTGTCCTCCGAACCAGGAGACCGGGGCACGTAGTCCTGGAAGTCACGGGGCATCGATCCTCCAGTATACGTCCGAAGAAGCCTCTTATTGTGCGTCCAGGCACGCTCAAGGACCATAGCGTCATCATAGGAAGACATCAGGGAGAAGCAGTAACTTTGTACAAGGTGAGCGAATGGATGTCTGATGAACATGAAAACTCGTACTGTGCACTGTCCCTCAAAATGATAAGATCTGTGGTCCTGATCAAAGTGCACTTCCCACATCGGAGTGTCGATAAAGACCGTGAATGTTGCCATCGAGCTATGAAGATGTGACAGAAGAAAGAGAAAGAAGAGAAAGGAGTGAGAATCTAACTAAAGAATCTCAGTAGGAACCTCCTATCTAGGGTTACATCGTTCACATCCTCAGGAACCTTGGGTTTAGTTATGACAGGTGTACATGCATATAAGGGTCATTATTAGGTTTCATAAAACTAATTATCCAAGGTTCAATCCTTTTAGTATGCATCTTAATGCCATGAATGCAACATATAAAAGCGTGAATACATGGCAATACTTTAAGCAAATAACTTAGCAAATCATAACATCAAGAAGTATACAAGTGGCATAAAGGGCATATAACTTTCTAGTGGAACTTTCCTCAATCTTTGTGACATCAATCAAGGTACTTAAGCATTATAAGGCCACCCTAAAAGCATCTAGGCTATGAGCTTATACCTCAGCTAGTCATCACTAGCTCTTGCTTATTATCTGAATAAGCGAAACATAATAAAAATAATCCCGACTCCTTGAGTACGGGTTAGGGGGCTAGGGATCACCTCTCTTAGGATATACCCGCTTTGAAACGCTTTACGGGCATCTAGCCACAACAATTTGTCCACTTTGGTAGACTGCATCTACTCATACCCTCACGGATTTGTCTCCCCTGGGGGTGCTCGGCCGAACCGGTGTCACCCAGGAAAGCGCGTCTCAGTGCTTTGTCACTTGAAAATCTCCTGGGGGTGCTCGGCCGAACCGGTATCACCCAGGGTTTTAAATCTCATATCATACTTCAAAAACATTCTCAAGTCCTTTAGGTTTGATGGAAATTTGGCAGCATAACGGCTGTAAACCGAATTTCCTTCAAACCGACTTTATGTCACAAGCTTATAAAACATACACATCTCTAATTCAACTTTCATGCTCATGATAAACTTAAAATCTGAATAATTCCTTTCATCATAGCTCATTTATCATCAAAACATGTGCATCAAACAATCATGCATGCATCATTGAACTCATAGCATAAAAGATCTCTTAATATCTTATGCATTGACCCTTAAGGCCTTTAACTTGAAATCTAAGTTGTAAATCATCATAACTTAAGCTCTCGGGTACCTATAGGCTCATATCTAAGTATTCCTCACTCAATACTATGATCATAACTATTTCTAAACCTCAAGAGTGCAGAATCTATAATTCATACTTTACAGGTACCTAGGAGTCATGACATTGACCCTTTCTAAATTCAGTTAGCTCTTAAGGCATCAAGATCAAGTCCTAAACCAATTATGGGTAATTCCTACACATTTAAACTAATTATAAACCATGATTTCTACTTCTAAGCCTTGCGGGATAGAATCCAGAAAAATCCATTACTAAGATGTCTAAAAGTCTCAAATTGATTCTTTTCTAGTTACTAACTTGTCTTAACTTTCACATATTAAGTATAACATAAATTATACAAGAACATACACATGTTATCATCATCAAAACAGTATAAAACAGTGAGCATAGCAAGCAAGGCAAAACCGAAATTGTCTCCATCATAAAATGCATAAAACTTTATTTTTAAAACACATAAGTTGCTAGTTTCTCTTGGGACCCTTTTAAAACTTTCAAAACTCATTAGTGAACATTTTTATCTTACTAAAATCATCAAAATACTTTCAAGGGCAGTAGCTATTTTGAATGAGACTTGAAAAGATTTAAAATCATAAAACTTTGTTCAAAACATTTCTTAGGCTTACCTAAACTTAGAAAAATTATGAAACATAAGTTTTAGTATTTGTAACTACTCAAACCTCCTAATGCTGAAAATCAATCAGCTAAGAAACATATATTTTCAAGTCTTTGTTTGAGATAACAATGGGTAAGTCTATGAGCTCTAAATCTCTTAAGTTATGGCATAAAAATAGATATGCAATGCATTTTATTTTAGTCTTTATTTAGAGGTGAGAACATAAAATAAATATGCTATGCAAACTCATTATTATCTTAGAGATTTAGTGAGAGTATAAACATAAATATGGAGATGCAAGTTCATTCTTTAGTCTTGAGCATTTAGTGATGACATAAAGGTAAATATGGATGCAAGTCTTTTATCTTAAATTTAGAGCTCATATGAGACTTTTAAAAGAACCAAAAATCTCAACCCAACATTTATCTCATCAACAAGGTGAGCTTTAGAGTTCTTGAACCAAGTTCTCAAAGGAACCACATGGCTCTTGAACATCATCATCAAGGTCAAAAAGAAGCAAACTTTAAAAGGAAACAAAACTTTAAGGACATAGAAACCAAGCAACATTATTTTCCTGATACAAAGTAAATATAGAGACACTTTAAAAATTTAACAAAAACCTTGAGGTGAAAACCACGGGGGTCAAAACTATGTAGGAAAAGAAAAGGAAACAAAAACCAAAACTTTGCTAGATCAAGAACAAAACTCAAGCTTTAGAGGTTTCTTTGAGATAAACACAAGGTCATCATTTAGAAACATTCATCATCAAGCCATCATGCTCACAAAGAGGCCAAGGCGCCGAAATGAAAAGAAAAGGGAAACAAGGGAAAGCTTTAAAAGGAACTAAGAGAAACTTTGAGTAAAACACATTTTTGAGTAAAACAAAAGTTTGAAAGCAACTCCCTACCAAGTGGTGAAGAGGAAAGCTTGATCTTTGAAAGGAAATGAAAAGAGTAACTCCTCCTACGATGATGAGATGGCTTCAACCTTGAGGGAAAGGAAGGAAAGGAGATGTATTCTTGGTGGGTTAGTGTTTGAGGTTAAGTGTTTGAGTGTTTAGTAGATGATTTGAGGTTGTGAGGTGGTGGTTTGAGATTATGAGATGATGATGTGAAGATAAGATGAAGAAGATGAAGATGAAAAGGAAGAACTTATTAGAATTCTTAAAAGAACTCAAAGGAAAGGTAGAAAACTAAACTTAGCAAATGATCCAAAGGTTCACACAAGTTCTTAAGCTCATGTATTTATAGAAAATAAAAACAATGGAGGAGTGAAGTGAGGGAGGGCTGGCCGTAGACTTTGAGGCATGGGGAGAGAAAAATATCTCTTACAACGTGTCATTCAAGCATGGTTGGAGGTATGGGAAGCATAGGCTAAGACATGGTTCAAAGCATGGTGTTTTGAGGTGATTTTCTTTCAAATTTGAAATGAAATAATTCTTCTAGAAGGCAAGGAGGGCTGGTAGTTTTTGAGCCACAAAAATGAGAGAAAAAGTCTTCTAGAAGTTGTCATATGAATCTTGGATGAAAGTATGGTATTTATGACTCAAAGCATGATTCATGGTGAGGTGGAGGCATGGTTTTTTGAGTATAAAAAAAATTCACACATGTGATGGAAACAAGGGGTATGGGTTTTGGCCAGATTTGGGATAGCCAAGGGGGAGAGAGATTTGTTCATGTAATTGTGTGTTAATGATAGGTTTAGATGTGTATTAGTTTAGATACAAGATTAGGAATCACTAAGCACAAGTTTAGGTAATTTAAGAACAAGGTTAGGAATTTTATGACAAGGTTAAGAAGTGCTCATACACATTTAGAGAGTTTAAAATTCATTTTATGAGTAAACTATGTAGACAAATTTCCATGATTTAAGGAATTGGAGAGAGAAGATACTATTCAAGATTCCATAACTAGGAATCTTGAATTTAAAATAAGATTTGAGTTTAAATTAAGCAATCTTAACTTCTAATTAACTTTAATAAATTATTTTAACTCTAGATTAGTTATGGAAATTAATTAATCTTCAACTAGAGTCTAATATTGCTTAGGTTTGCTTAATCACATGATTAAACTCAAAAACATAAAACTAGAGGCAAAATCGTAATTTTACACAAATTTCACCTGAGACCACTGGGACTAAAACTAAGGTCACAGAATACATAAAACCATTTGGAGAAGTTTCGGGTTCATTCGTCACTTGCAATCGGGTCAAACATCACAAAGGTATTTTGGTCATTTTGACCCGAAAACTCAGAAAAATGAGATTTTTGATCCCGGCAAAGTACACGAATCAACTAATCCCCTTCAAACATTGAGTTAGCCCCTCAAGGACTGCCGGGTCGGCTATCCTCGAGTTCCTGGATGAAAATGACCTCAGATGCATTTTGGTCGTTTTCACTCTAACAGAAAATCGTGGCGTTACACTTTCTTTTTTCTTTCTTTAGAAAATAAAGTGAGGACATAAAATAAATATGTGATGCAACTCATTTTTATCTTCAAGTTTAAGTGATAACTTGAAAAATAAACATGAAATGCAAAGCTTGAATTTAAATATGATAATGTGAGTTTCATTATTTATTCTTGAGAGTTTAGTAATGACATAGAAAAATAAATATACTATGCAAGGAATAAATTTAAACATGAATGCTAGTTCATCATTACATATCCTTAGAGCTCACACAAGACTTTAGAGGAAAATAAACTCAACCCAACACTTATCTCTAACAAACAAAGTAAGCTTTAGAGCTCTTGAACCAAGTTTTAAAAGAAACAACATGGTTCTTGGACATCATCATCAAGCTTCAAGGAAATAAACTCAAAGAAAACAAAATCATAAAGAAAAGGAAACAACAACCGAAAATTCAAAGGAGAGGAAAAAAGAACCAAAATCAAACAAGGAAAGGAAAAGAGAATGAAACTAAGCCCTGTTCTTTATTAAGTACCCAAAACCCCTATCTAGAGAAAATCTCTAGAACGTGCCAGCCAACTTTAAGGTTAACAAGGGTAGGCTTGGGCTTTTTGAAAACCTTAGATTAATTTTCCTTAAGTTGAAAAACCATGTGAGGTAAGTAATATAGATAAAGTTTAAAGAAAGGAAAAACTCAAGCTTTAGAGGTTTCTTTGAGATGAACACAAGGTCATCATCTAGAAACACTCATTATCAAGCTGTCATGAACAAAATGAGGCCTTGAGGCCGAAAATAAAGGAAGAAAAGGAAGCAAGGAAAACTTAAAAAGAAACCAAGAGAAAATTTGAGAAAATCTCATTTTTGAGTGAAAACAAAACAAGAGAGCAACTCCTACCAAGTGTGAAGATGGAAACTTGGTCTTAAAGATGAAAATGAGAAGGAAAACTCCTCCTAGAATGATGATAGTGCTTCGGCCTTGAAGGAAATAAAGGAAAGGAAGTGTGTGTTCTTGGTGAGCTTGTGTTTGAGGTTGAGTGATTAGGGGCTTAGGAGGTGATTCAAGGTTGTGAGATAGTGTTTTGTCATGGTACTATGGTGGCTCAAGGTGGTAGAGGAAGAAGATGAAGATGAAGAGGAAGAACTCTTAGAACTCTTGAGAGAACAGGAAAGAACTCAAAGAAAGCTTGAAAACTAAAACTTAGCAAATGATCTAAAGTGTTTCCAAGTGCATCTAAGTAAGGTATTTATAGAAAAATGAAACAAATGAGAGCTAATGGAGGGGGAGGAGTAATCGTGTGCATCCTTATGGTCCATGAGGGGAGAGATTGAATTTTTGAAGCATGGAGGAGTAAGGTTGAAAGCATGGTGAGTATGGCTCGAGGTATAGTTTTAAGCATGGGTTTTTAAAATGATTTTCTTTCAAAATTTGAAATGAAATAATTATTCTAGAAGGCAAGGAGGGCTGACGGTTTTGGGCAGAAAAATGGGGAGAAAAATTCTTCTAGAAGTAGTCATATGAAGCATGGATGAAAGCATGATGTATATGACTCAAAGTATGGTTCAAGGTGAGGTGTAAGCATGGATATTTTGAGTGTAAAAATTCACATATGTGACGGAAAATGGGGGCATGGGTTTCAGCCAGCAAAAACAGCCAAGGGGAAGGGAAAATTGTTCATCTAATTGTGTGCTAATGATATGTTTAGGTGTGTATTAGTTTAGGTGCAAGGTTAGGAATCACTAAACACAAATTTAGGTAACTAAGGATGTAATTAGGAATTTCAAGACTCAATTAAGGAGTGCTCATACATATTTAGAGGATTTAAAATTCATTTTATGAATAAACTATGTAGACAAATTTCCATGATTTAAGGAATTGGAGAGAGAAAATACTATTCAAGATTCCATGACTAGGAATCTTGAATTTAAAATAAGATTTTAGTTTAAATTAAGCAATCTTAGATTCTAATCAACTCTAATAAATTATTTTGACTCTAGATTAATTAAGGAAATTAATTAATCTTCAATTGGAGCCTGATATTGCTTAGGTTTGCTTAATCACGCGATTAAGCTCAAAAACACTAAACTAAGGACAAAATCGTAATTTTGCACAAAAATTGCCCGGGACCACCGAGACCAAAACTGAGGTCAAAGAATACATAAAAACACCTTTTAAAACCATCTGGAGAAGTTTTGGGCCCATCCGAGGCTCGTACTCGTGTCAAACACAATAAGGGTATTTTGGTCATTTTGACCTGAAGTCTCAGAAAACAAAATTTTCGATCCCAGAAAAGGTACACAAGTCAACTAATGCCCTTTAAACATTGAGTTAGCCCCTCCAGGATTGCCGGGTTGGCTATCCTCGAGTTTCGAGCTGAAAATGACCTCAGGGGCATTTTGGTCATTTTTACTCTAATATAAAATCGGGGCGTTACATTTTGGAAACCAAAATGCCCTATTAAACCCCCCCTCATGTGCCTCTCTTACAAGCAACTCTCTAATGAAACTTTTATGCATGTATAATCTTTTCATTTTAAACAAATAATCCTTATTCCTAAAGTATCCATTGTGGGTAGCATGCACACAATTCTTATAAATCTAAGAGAAATATGGATCATGCTCATACAATTCCTTCATATACTCAAAACCAATGAATTTAGTTTCAAGAGTAAAGAATAGATAATTTCTTGAAAACAAATTGATGCGAGCTATTTGATCAAGAAATAGAATAGTGTTACTCTATGCTCAAGCTCCGTCCCAAACTCTATCTCTTTTTCTGGTGGCATTCTTAGTAGTTCCTCCAAAAACCTATTTGGGAACTCATAAACCACTAGAAATGACTTTATACTTGGCACTGGTCATCTACATCTCTAATTGAAGCTAAAAACCCCTAGCTCCCTTTGTCCTTGACCTTCAAGGCACTCATGGCCGAGATTAGGCTGATCGAAACTGAACAAGTAGTGCCCTTAAATTCTTAGAGCTCACCTCGAGAAACACTGAACTTCACTGACTTACTATAACAATCAACCATGGCATGACATGAAGCTAGCCAATCCATGCCCAAGATAACATCAAAATCCGATATATTTAACACATGTAAGTTTGTAAGAGTCCCCATATCTCTAACCTTGACCTCACACTCTCTATACACTAACCGAACAAGGAGGGGATTTCTCGAAGGTATCCCCACTAGGAAAGGCTTCTCTAAGCTGGTTACCGATCTCTCGAACCGTGTGGCAACGAATGGGGAGACATATGAATATATGGACCCAAGATCGATCAAAGCAAAAGGCTTCAAGGAGAAAACTCTAATAATACTTGCTACTAAATTACTAGATGTTGTTGTGTCTTGCCATGTCAATGCATATAGATGGGGCTGTCTTCTGTTACCCTAGCACTTACCAAATATAACTTAACTTGACATTGTGCCCTTATTCTATAAACTCTACTCGTTTATGGCCCTACTGGCCGTAACCATAACATGCAAAAGCACTAATCATGCACTGTCCTCTGTATCTCATCAATAGCACCACTTCCTGGGGAAATGAATAATTTGGTGCAAGCTATCGGAGGCAAAAAGTGACACAATTCAAGCAACTAAAAAAGGTAATGTTTAGTTGGGCCAAATTTACTTTAGGTGAGACACAATTCAAAATTTCTTCAATAGCCTTACAATTACGGGTACCTAGGAGTTACAACTTTGACCCTTTCGAAGTTCGGTTTTCTCCTAAAGTACCAAGATCAATTCCTAAACCAATTATGAGTAATTCCAACACATTTACACTAATTATACAACATGATTACTGTCTCTATAGGTTGCTAGACAGAAACAGTATTATTTGCGTTCTAAGTGTTCTATAATTCTTATTTTCAATCTTTTCTAGTTACTAACTTATCTTAGCTTTCTCAAATTAATTCTAACATCAAATATACATGAATATATACACACATTCTAACATAATAAAATCATCATCATACAGTAAGCAAAAGAACATGGCAGAACCGTGAACATCATCATCATATCATGCATAGAATCACATAAAATTTCATCTCAAGTAAACATAAATTACTAGTTTTCTCTTGGAACCTTTTTTGAACCTTAAAACTATTTTAGAAACTATTTTATTTCATTAAAATCGTAAAAATATGAACAAGGGCAGAAGCTAATTTATTTTACTCCTAGATGAGATTTAGAACATAAAATCATCTTTATATCATATGCTAAGTTCATCTAAACTTAAGAAAATTCTTAAATCATAGCTTGTTGGTCCTTGTGACTCGATGAAACTCATGCTAAGCTGATCCTCATCACATGGCTGAATTCATACTCATAAAATATTTCCATTTCCAAACTTTACTTGAGATAACAAGGGACAAGTCTTTGAGCTCTAATATTTTTATGTGATAACAAGAATATAAACATGCTATGCACTTCATTTTATCTTTATTAGAAAAGTAAAGTGAGAGCTTAAAATAAATATGAGATGCAACTCATTTTTATCTTTAAGATTAGGTGATGACTTGAAAAGTAAACATGGAATGCAAATCTTGAAATTAAACATAATAATTCAAGTTCATTTCTTTATTCTTGAGAGCTTAGTGATGACATAGAAAAGTAAATATGCTATGTAAGGCATAAATTTAAACATGAATGCTACTCTATTTTTATATATCATTAGAGTTCATACAAGACTTTAAAGAATCACATCTCAATCCCAAACTCAATATTACCAAGATAAAGCAAGCTCTAGAGTTCTAAGAACCAAAGTCCTAAAGAAACCTCATGTTTCTTTGAACATCATCTTCAAGCTCAAGGAAATGGATTTAAAGGAACCAAAACTTTTTAAAGGAAATGAAATGAAGAAACCGAAACCATAAAGCAAAGGAAATTATAGCATATTCTTTATTATGTACCCAAAACCCTCATGTGCCGGCCAACTTTAAACTAGTGCATAGTAGCATTGTCCGCTTTGGCAAGCTCTATGTCAATACTGTAACACCCTAATAGAACCCCACTGTGCTTAAGTTCACATTTGGATTCTATTAGTTGTCACTTATGCCTTGCATTTATTTTCTTTTGAAATTAACTTAGAAAAATAGTGGAAGTTTTTTTTTTAAATAAATTAATTTTTTGAAAACTTAAGTCTGTAACGAGAAGTGAAATACATAGCGCTTTTATACATAATAATCAAGTTACATTGCACACTTAATTAAATAAGCGGAATAAGAGACTAAGTGTAGAACTATTATCACATAAACTGGAATATAATCACTTAATACATAAGTCACAACAGGGCATATATCATACTGATAAGTTATTACAAATAACAATATAAGTTCTACTATTACTAATTGTTTCTCACAAACTATAATGTAACTAAAGCTTGGAATGCTCCTACTTGAAAGGTTTGAAATCTTCATGCGCTACCTCCTTCCTCAGCTACAACTTTGTTGCTTTAGGTGGACACGTCTGTCTCTGGTAATGACAACGGAAAATAAACATAGGAGTGAGAAATACATGATTTCTCAGTAGGAGTTCCTACTTGTACTAAAAGTGTCATCGTTGTCGTCCTAGTCACTTCGGGTTTATTATAAAAAGGTGAACAGACAATGATTCAATTATCAAACTTTCACAAACGTGATTAGCCGAAGTGCAGTTACTTTTAAACTAATCTTGAACATTAGCAGAAATATCCATTCAGTATTTCATCAAGCATACATATAAGCATATCATGTGAAACCACTAATAAGCAATAATCATTTAGGAGCTGCATGCATTTCATGATTACTCATCCTCAATATTCACTTGTTTAGTGATCATCATCTTTCATTTATTTCATCAACATATTTTTTAATTACTCACGGGATGAATGCATCAATGCCTTAGACCACCCCAAAAGGGTAATGAGCTCATACCATGGCCGTCGCCACAACCTTTTGGTTTTCTTTCCGTTGCCATGATCTCAACGGTTTAGGGGGTTAAGCCGTGAGTTTAGCTCAAGTCTACTTTTCCAGACTATCATTGCTACTTTTTCAGGTTTTACTTTCATTCTCACTGAGTGAAATCATCAATACCTTAATCCTCAAAGAGGATTAAGTAGTGAGTTGGTCTATTTATTATTTCATTTGAAACATGAATGTATGCACATTAATAAATCATGGCACAGTCAATCATTTTATCATTATCATTTCATATCTCATCAATACATTCACATTTCTGTATATCACTTCATGTAACATAGACAATATCATGTAAATCTCATAGTAAACATTCTCATAGATAATTCATATTAAGCAACCTAAGTTATCAAGTTAGGTCTCTAGTGTTCCTAATAGGTTATGGATATCTTGGTATTATCTTTTTCTCTTAGTCTTCTTTGTACTCTTAGTATTTCCATTAATACATTAATACCCTTTAAGATAATTTTAGAGGTTCTTTATATCTTTTTAGTATGACTTTTATATATATCTCCTAAAGATTATTATTCTACTTAAAACCTCAAAATTATCTCTTTACAAGACTTGAATATTTTATTTAGAGTTTTGACATTTTTTAGAATAAAATTTGTAGCACTAACATCTTAGATTAGTGTAAATCAACTGTAAATTATGCATAGTAGGATTCATAGGAAAGAGAGGTGGGTGACAATGGACATGCTTAAATACCAAGTCTTTCCTTAGCCAGAACCTTTCCAAATTGCACTCTCACAGTATCACGCTATCTTCAAGACTTTCTCAGCACACTGTCCCAAAAATATATCTCTCATTCTGTATTTTTGTGGTGTAAAAATTTACGTATAGCATACATAAGTATGTTTGTAGATGTGTTAGCTTTTTCACAAAGTTGAAATCAGTCCATTTGCATTGTGCTAGAGTGAGTTACACCTATTTTACTACTACAAGGTCAGATTAAGAGTTTCAGTCTTAGGCTCTACTTTAAAAATTTATATCTTAGGCTGGGAAACTCCGTTTTAGGTGATTCTTTTTGGAGAGTGTTCTACAATGAGTCTAGTTTATAATAAAAATATTTTCATTTCGAGATCCTTCATACTTTATGAACACTAATTTTTGAAGTAAGTACTGCCAGAAATAACTAGAAATTCCAACACCTGCCATGTTCATGTCTTAAGTTATCTTTATTAACTCAAGTTTCACATAAAAATCTTTTAAGTTATATTTGAGTTTGATAACATCATAATAGTACTCATAGTAGAATAGAACATGTTGTGTTTTCTAAAAATATAATTATTCAAAACTTTTGACAATAACTCAAGTTTGAGGCATTCTATCCATGAGCAAAGTTAGAAGCCAACAATACTTGAACAAATAAAGAAGAAACTCCTACCTCTTGTGTAGGGTCTAAAAAGGGTCCTTCTCTTCTTCCTTAAGCTTTGAACAAGAGTCTTTAGAGTGGATGACCCTCCTTGAATCTTGGCTCTAGAACTTGAGTGCTTAAGAAAATATTTCTCACTAGAGTTAAAGATTGTAACTCTTGTGACGGCTAGTGAAAGTTTGGACTTAGGATTTAAGTATTTGGATGAAGTTTAGAGGATCAAGAGAAGTCTTTGAAAAACATAAGAAGAATGATAGAATAAGAAAGAAAGAACACTTAGGGAGTTTTTGAATTGAAGAGAGTTTGAGGAGTATTTATAGTGGAAAGATTAGAGAAAAAAATAGAAGAAGGAAAGCACTTGGAGCATGATTTATGGAAACATGTTGGCTGAATTTTGGGATGAAAATGCTCCTTGTTTTGTGCAAACATGTTTCCATGTTTTATGCAAACATGTTGGATGAAAATGCTCCATGTATTTGCAAACATGTTTCCATGTTTTATGCAAACATGTTGGATGAAAATGCTCCATGTTTTGTGCAAAGATGTTAGTGGAGATTTTCTAACCTTTAGTGCATGTATGTGATTCAGAAATGTGTATGATGTATGTGGTTAAATTATTGTGTTATCATCTTAATCCAATGGCTTAGATTCATTCTTGTCTAAAGACAAGTCTAGGGATTTGTGCAAATGGCATTGTAATAATTTCTTTAACTAAGACAAGGATATTTTTGTAATTAGACAATGATAGTGGTATTCTTGTAATTCCATTCATAGAGTAAGGGTATCTTCATCATTTGATAAGGCAAGGGTAATTTGCTAATTTCCTTTACATACCAAGGGCATTTTCGTAATTTCTACTAAGTGATGGCATTTTCGTAATTATTTTCTTTTTTCTCTAGACATACTTAAGTAGTCTATTTGTTGTGTTTCATAACATTTGTCCAGATTCTCTTGGTTTTGCTATCCCTAATTAAGATTAATATTTATCTTAGTTATAAATTTGGGGATGTTACATTTCTCCCCTTCTTATTAAAAATTTTGCCCTCAAAATTTGATACCCGTGAATAGGTTTGGAAATTCTTTTTGCATATCTTCCTTGAGCTCCCATGTGTGCTCTTCCATTCCATCTTGTCCCCAGGCTACTCGGACCAGAGATACAGATTTGTTTCTCAGCTGCTTGATGCCATGATCCACGATCCTCATCGGTGGTAATTCAAAAGTTAAGTCATCTTTTAATTGTATAGTTTCTGGCCCAAACACATGACTGGGGTCGGACTAATACTTTCTCAATTGGGACACATGAAAAACATTGTGTAGGTTAGACAAATTTGGAGGTAATGCAATTTGGTAGGCGGAGGGACCTACCTTTTTGAGGATTTGGAAGGGTCCTAAGAATCTAGGGCTTAGCTTTTTGACTTTCATTGCACGACCTATACCTGTGGTGGGAGTAATTCGCAAGAATATGTGTTCTCTTTCTTGAAATTTGAGAGGTTTCCTTCTCTTGTCAGCATAGCTCTTCTGCCTACTCTGAGCAGTGAGGATTCTTTCCGTAATTCTCCTTATTTGTTTGGTTGTCTCTTCTACCAAATCAGGGCCCAAAATACTTTGCTCTCCCAGGTCACACCAACAAAGTGGTGATTGACACTTTCTACCATACAAAGCCTCATAGGGTGCCATCCCAATGCTAGTTTGGTAAGTTTTATTATATGCAAACTCAATCAATGGAAGCTGTTTGTCCCAACTTTTTGGCTGGTCTAAGACACATGCTCTTAACATATCCTCAAGGGTTTGAATTGTTCTTTCTGATTGTCCATCAGTTTGAGGGTGATAGGCAGTGCTTAGACACAACCTTGAACCAAATGCCTTTTGCAAAGCTCCCCAAAATCTTGAGGTGAACCTTGGATCCCTATCTGAGACAATGGTTTTGGGTACTCCATGGAGCCTTATTATCTCTTGGATGTATAGCTGAGCTAACTTTTCCAAAGGGTAATTTGCTCGAATGGGTAAAACGTGAGCAGATTTGGTCAATCTATCCACAATTACCCACATGGAATCATGTCCGATAGGTGTTCTTGGCAATCCCATCACGAAATCCATGGATATTCCTTCCTACTTCCATTCGGGGATTTCGAGAGGTTGCAGCGCTCCGGAGGGTTTTTGATGCTCTATCTTCACTTTTTGGCATAGCAAACATTTTTGCACTATATTTGCTATATCTGCTTTCGTCTTTGGCCACCAGAACATCTTTTTTAGGTCATGGTACATCTTGGTTATACCGGGGTGTACACTAAATTGACTCTTGTGGGCTTCTTCCAAAATGCTAGCTCTCAATCCTTCTTTTGCAGGTACACAGATTCTCCCTTGGTATCTCTACACTCCTTCCTTATCCTGGACAAACTCTTTCAACTTTCCTGCTTCGACAAGGGTTAAGGTTCTAAGGAAATCCTCATCTTCCCTTTGGGCTTGAATTATTTGATCCTTAAAGCTACTGGATACACTTAGTTGGCTTAATCGAATTTGTTCTGAAGTCCCCCTATATCCTAAGTTGAGGTTCCTAAAATCTTCTATCAGCTCATTTTCTTTCACCATGAGCCAAGCGGCATGCAAGGACTTACGACTCAAAGCGTCTGCTACCACATTTGCCTTTCCTGGGTGGTAGTTCAACCCAAAGTCATAGTCCTTGAGAAACTCCATCCAACGCCTTTGTCTCATATTGAGTTCCTTTTGGTTGAAGAGGTATTTCAGACTTTTGTGGTCAGAAAAGACTGAACTTTACACCATAAAGATGATGTCTCCAGATTTTTAAGGCAAAGACAATAGCCGCTAGCTCTAAGTCATGCGTTGGGTAATTAACTTCATGGGGTTTGAGTTGTCTAGAGGCATAGGCTACTACATTCCTATTTTGCATTAAAACACATCCTAGTCCTTTTCCCGAGGCATCACAATACACCTCAAATTTTTCTTTTGGGTCAGGTAGGATTAGGACAGGGGTAGTGGTCAACCTCTTCTTTAGTTCTTGGAAACTCTCTTCACATTCTGGGCTCCATATAAAAGCTGAATTCTTCCTTGTTAGCTTGGTGAAGGGTAAGGTAATTTGGGAAAAACCTCTAATGAACCTTCGGTGGTAACCGGCTAGCCTTAGAAAACTCCTAATCTCCTTCACAGTGGTAGGGGTTTCCCATTGTTGCACCGCTTCTATCTTACTTGAGTCTAATGCTATTCCCCTATGTGACATTACATGACCTAAGAACTTAACTTCCTTCATCCAAAATTCACACTTGGACAACTTTGCATAAAGTTTCTTGTTCCTCAACACCTCCAACACCACTCGTAAGTGTTCTTCGTGCTCTTCTTCAGTTCTAGAGTAAACTAGAATGTCATTGATGAACACTATTACAAACTTGTCCAAGTATGGTCTAAATATCCTATTCATATAGTCCATAAACACTGCCGGTGTATTGGTTAACCCAAATGACATCACATTAAACTCATAATGTCCATATCTAGTCCTAAAGGCTGTCTTAGGTATGTCCTTCTCCTTCACTCGAATCTGGTGGTATCCTGATCGCAGATCTATCTTGGAAAACACTTGGGCTCCTCTTAATTGGTCCATGAGGTCATCTATTCTAGGCAAAGGGTATTTATTTTTTATAGTCACTTTGTTTAGCTGCCTATAATCCACACATAATCGCATACTTCCATCCTTCTTCTTGACAAACAGCACTGGGGCTCCCCATGGTGAAGCACTGGGCCTAATGAATTTCTTCTGTAGTAGTTCCTCTAATTGCTTCTTCAACTCTGTTAACTCGGCCAATGGCATCCTATAAGGAGCTATAGATATGGGTCCTGTTCCTGGTACCAAATCTATAGAAAACTCAATCTCCTTTTTTGGAGGAAATTCAGGTATGTCATCAGGAAAAACATCTGAGAATTCCTTTACTACAAGGATCTTTTCTAGAGCTTGCTCCACTTCTTTCTCACTTGTCATTAGGAAGACATATCCTCGCTTTTCATTCCTACTATCCCCCATGATAATGGAGTTTAGGTATAGTCGTACCTTTCTATCAAGTTTAGAGGGATTGGGTAAAGATGGTTTGGGAAGAAATACTAGTGACTTATTTGCACAATGTAGTAACACACGGTTAGCCGAAAGCCAATCCATGCCCAAGATTACATCAAAACTAGACAAGGGTAGACAAACTAAATCATGATGAAAAATCCTATCAGCTACCTCAAATTCACAATTTAGGCAGACTTGATCAGTTCTAACAGTATTTATAGTGGGTGTAGAGACAACTAAGATGATTTTTAAGTCAGATATATACAACCTCAACTTATTAGCACAATCATATGAAATGAATGAATGTGTTGTGCCAGAATCAAACAATACAATTAAGGGTTTTCCATTAATTATACACTTACCTTGAATCAGATCATCGGATTCTGAGGGCATCTCGTGATGATAGCAAACACGCGTCCCTGTGCCATAGGCTTGAGTGTAGAGGACTGATTGAACTTTAGGCACTCTCTAGAATAGTGTCATGCCTGTCCACACCGATAACGAATAGTTTTACCAAATCTGCATTCCCCTTCATGTATCTTTCCACAAGTGGCACAAGGGGGTCTAGTCATAGGTTCAGGGATAGCAGCCATCCTAGGTCGATTAACAGCTTGTGTCCTAGGTTGATTCATCATAGGGTGTTGGGGTTGTTTCCCTTTAAATCCACCTCCTTGGTAGGGTTTCTTGTGAGGGGGTGGGAACCCTCGGTGACCTTGTTGAGCAGACCTCTTCCTATTCTCTTCAACTCGGTGGGAACTAGCTGGCGATTGCAACTCTTAGCCACTTGGCTTTTGCTGACTAAAGATGCATAGTCAGTGACCTCCAGTGGAGCCACAAATGCCAAAATGTCTGGCCTCAAACCACTCTCATATTTCATGCATTTCCAAGCCTCGTTGGGATCCCTTTGGTAGCTAGTTGAGTGTTTGATTAGTTCTTCAAACTTAGCTGTGTACTCAGCCACACTTCGATTTCCCTGTGTCAGCAACAGAAATTCTACTTCCTTTGCCTTCTTAACCGGATCTGGAAAATATTTCTTATGGAACATAGCATAGAAAACCTCCCACGTAATCTGTATGTCAGCACTTTCGAGCAAGCCCTTTGCACCCTTCCACCACGCGGCAGCCTCCCCTTTCAGCATATAAGTAGAGAATGCCACCTTTTGTTCATCAGAGTATTCTACCACTGAGAAAACCTTCTCCATCTCTTGAATCCATCTGTCAGCTATTTCGGGGTTAATTGTCCCTTTGAATTCTGGAGGTCCAGCCCTCTTGAATTCTGAGAATTTTCCATGTTCTTGGTTCCCAACTGATTCCTCTGACCTCCTATTCATCTGCTCCATCATCACTGTTGCTTGTGCTTGCATAGCCCTAGCCATCTCCTGGAGTGCATTTGCAGTTCATCACGATTACCTCCACCGCGTGCCCCATGCGTCGTGCATTTCTTTGCCATTAGTTCCTAGACACACCAAACAATAGTCATCGAGTTGATCAGGCTCAATACTATAGCTAAGCATGGTAGCAACTATGGCAGTATCACAAGACGATCATGTATTTCTAAATCCTATATCCCATCATACAGATAAGATTAATAGCATGATATCATAGACAGAAGCGTAGTCAGTCCATTCCTCAGGCTTAAATAGGATGAACTGCTCTGATACCATAATGTAACACCCTAATAGAACCCCATTGTGCTTAAGTTCACATTTGGATTCTATTAGTTGTCACTTATGCCTTGCATTTATTTTCTTTTGAAATTAACTTAGAAAAATAGTGGAAGTTTTTTTTTTTTTAAAATAAATTAATTTTTTGAAAACTTAAGCCTATAACGAGAAGTGAAATACATAGCGCTTTTATACATAATAATCAAGTTACATTGCACACTTAATTAAATAAGCGGAATAAGAGACTAAGTGTAGAACTATTATCACATAAACTGGAATATAATCACTTAATACATAAGTCACAACAGGGCATATATCATACTGATAAGTTATTACAAATAACAATATAAGTTCTACTATTACTAATTGTTTCTCACAAACTATAGTAACTAAAGCTTGGAATGCTCTTACTTGAAAGGTTTGAAATCTTCACGCGCTACCTCCTTCCTCAGCTACAACTTCGTTGCTTTAGGTGGACACGTCTGTCTCTGGTAACGACAACAGAAAATAAACATAGGAGTGAGAAATACATGATTTCTCAGTAGGAGTTCCTACTTGTACTAAAAGTGTAACGCCCCGATTTTTCTGTTAGAGTGAAAATGACCAAAATGCCCCTGAGGTCATTTTCAGCCCGGAATTCGAGGAAAGCCGGTCTTGGGCAGTACTCGAAGGGCAAACTCAATGTTGGAAGGGGATTAGAAAACTTATGTACCTTCCGGGATCGAAAATCTCGTTTTGAAGTTTTAGTCAAAATGACCAAAATGCCCCTGTGGTGTTTTACCCGTTTGCAAGTGCCGGATGAACCCGAAACTTCTCCAGATGGTTTTAAAAGGCGTTTTTATGTATTCTATGACCTCAGTTTTAATTTTTGAAGTCCCGGGCAAAATTAGTGCAAAATTACGGTTTTGCCCCTAGTTTCGTATTTTTACGCTTAATCACTCGATTAAGCAAACCTAAGCAATATTAGGCTCTAATCGAAGGTTAATTAATTTCCTTAATTAATCTAGAGCCAAAATAATTTATTAAAGTTGATTAGAACCAAAAAGTACTTAATTACAACCTAAAATCATATTTTAATTTTATGACACCTAGTCATAGAATCTTGAATAGTGTTTTCTCTTTCCAATTCCTTAAATCATGGAATTGTGTTACACATTGTTTATTCATAAATGAGTTTTAAATTCTTTAATGATGTATGAGCACTCCTAAACTTGTCATAAACTCCCTAAATCACATTCTTAGTTACCTAAACTTAAGCTTAATCATTCCTAACCTTGTACCTAAGCTAATACACATCTAAACCTACCATTAACACACAATTAAATGGTCAAATCATCCTCCCATTCTGCTGCCCCAAGCTGGCCGAAGCCTCACTCCCTCCATATGCATCACATGTTCAATTTTTCAACACTCCAAGGCCATACCTCAAGTCACATACACTATACCTTGTCATAACTTTCAATCAAGCTTGAATTTCCACATGAATAAATAATTAAAACAACCCATTTTCCCCATTTAATTGTGGCTGGAAAAGTTCCAGCCATGCATTATTTCTAGAAGCCTAATTTCATAAAAATGTGATAGGAAATTAACTCACATCAAGCCATACTTTGTAGCATAGCTTCCATACTTCAAACCATGCTTGAATGACCTTGTGTAAGAGATATTTTTCTCTCCCTTTGCCCTTCAAAGCTACGGCCAGCACCCTCCCAATGTGAGCTCCATGGTTTTGTTTTTCTATAAATAGGATGCTTGTGTTAGCTTTGTTGCACCTTGAAGCATTTGCAAAGTTTAGAGTTTTAGAGTTGTCTTACTAAGCTTTTTCCTTCTCTCAAAGTTCTAAGAGCTCTTTCTCTTCATCTTCATCCTCTTCATTCTTCCATCACATAATCACCTCATAACCTTAATCCATCACCTCATAACCTTAAACCATTCTCAAAGCTTTCAAACACTCAACCTCAAACACAACTTCACTCAAAACACATCTCCTTTCCTTTTCCTTTCCTTGGCCGAAATCATCACCACCATACTAGGAGGTGTTGCTCATCTCATTTCCATCTTCAAGATCAAGCTTTTATCTTCATCAAAAGGTAGGGATTTGTTTTCAAACTTTATTTTGCTCAAGAAAGTGTTTTTCTCTAGTTTTCTCTTGGATTCTTTTGAACTTTCCTTTGTCTTTCCTTTCCTTTCATTTTCGGCCATGAGGCCTTGATTTGAGCATGATAGCTTGATGATGAGAGTTTCTAGATGATGACATTGTGTTCATCTCAAAGAAACCTCTAAAGCTTGAGTTTTCCTTTTCTTACAACTTCATCTATATGTTATCTAGCTCACATGGTTTTCCAACTTAAGAAAATTAATCTAAGGATTTCTAAAAGCCCAAGCCTACCCTTGTCAACCTTAAAGTTGGCCGGCACGTTCTAGAGATTTGTCTCTAGATAGGGGTTTTGGGTACTTAATAAAGAACTTGATGTAGCTTCACTTTCTTTCTCTTTTATATGATTTTCGATTCTTGTGTTGTGATCTTTGAGATATTGTATGGGGTTATTATCTTGTTAAAGTCTTAAATGAGCTCTAGTTAAACATAAAAATGAAACTTGCATCATGTTTACTTTAAGCTTTGCATATCATGTTTATTTCCTTGCTATCACTAAATCCCAAGATAATGAATAAACTTGCATTATCATGTTTATGTTTCAAGCTTTGCATTATCATATTTATATTTCAAGTCCTCACCTAAATATCAAAGATAATAATATATTGCACCACATATTTATTTTATGCTCTCACTTTACTTTCTAGCAATAACTAAAATAAGTGCATGAGCATGTTTATTTTTATGTCATCACTTTAATGATTCTAGAGCTCAAAGACTTGCCCAAGGATATCTCAAACAAAGGTCTAAAACATTTATCTCCTATGGCTCATATTTCGGCCCTATGAGGCCTTAATGTCTTCAAGTATTGAAAACTATGTTTTATAATTTTTCTAAACTTATATGAGTATAAGGAATGTGTAGAACTAAGTGTTATGAATTTAGGACCTCTTGAGATGAAAATAATATAGCCACTGCCCTATCAAGTATTTTCATGAGTTTAGATGATAAAAGTGTTCATAAAAGAGTTTTGAAGGTTTTAATAAGGTTCCAAGAGAAACTAGTATTTTATGTGCTTTAGAAACTATGATTCGATGCCTTTAAATGGAGTTTCTGTTTTGTTCTGCCTTGCTATGTTTGGCCACTGCATGAGCTGTGTTAATGATGTTAATATGCTTATGTTTGGGTAATAATTATGTTAAGACTCATATGTGAAAGATAGGATAAGTTAGGAACTAGAAAAGAATTAATTTGAGAGTTTTAGATCCCTTAAAGATTTATTTTTCTGGATTCTGTCCAGCAAGGTTTAGATTCAATAACCATGGCTTTAAATTAGTTTATATGTGTAGGAATGACTCATAATTGGTTTAGGACTTAATCTTGAAACCTTAGGAGCAAACCGGACTTAGAAAGGGTCATTATTGTGACTTCTAGGTACCCGTAAAGTTAGTATTTTGATTTCTGCACTCTTGAGGTTTAGAGATGTTCTTGACAATAGGGTAAGGTGAGAAATACTTAGTTATAACCTTATAGGTCCCAAGAGACTAGGTGTTGATGATCAATAACTTAGAATGTGAGATAAAGATCTAAACCGTAATTTCTAGAACTCCGTAATCACATAAACATAAAGCTGTCCAAATTCTACTTAGTGCTATTTGGATTAGTTCTTGAGCATAAAATTTGTATAACTCATTAATTGTCAAACTATAGGTGTATAAAGAAGTTAAGAATAATTAATTTGCAAGTTTAAGACTCATAATAATCGAAGTTTAAAGCACTATGAGTTATAACATAACATGTCTATGAGCTTATGGGGATGATTGTTAAATATGGCTATGTGATGATGTTTGTGTGAAAGTTTTATGTGACGAATGTTATGAGAAAGTTTCATGTGATGATATATATGTTATGAAAAAGCTATATGAGAATGCATATGATAAATGATGAGGTAATTGTGATTTAATACTTATGAGAATATAAATGTGACACAACACTGAGACGCACTTCTCCTGGGTGACACCGGTTCGGCCGAGCACCCCCAGGAGGAGACAAATCCGTGAGGGTATGTGTAGATGCAGCCTGCCAAAGCGGACAAATTGCGAGGCCCACGTGGCTAGCAAAGCGTTTCAAAGAGGAAATGACCCTAGAAAGGAGATCCTTAATTTGCCCCCTAGCCCGTACTTTAAGTCGGGAATATGTTACGCTTATCATAGGATAAGTAAGAGCTAGTGACGACTAGTTGAGGTATGAGCTCATAACCTAGAGAAGTTTTAGGGCGGCCCCATGAGATGAAAGTTAAAGTTGACAATGTCACATAAACTTTACTTATGTCAATGTTATAATGTTTCCTAGTTATTCTATTGTTTGGTTTACCTTATGATGCATTCATATCATTAGTATATTTACGCTTAAGTTATAAAGACGCATTATAAAATATGATGGACCTTGGATAAAATACCTCTTTGGGAAACCCACTTAAAAGGAACTTATATGCATGCACACCTTTTAGAAATAAACCCAAGGTTCCTGAGGATGTGACGATGACACCTAGGTAGGGATAACCCTACTGAGAATTCTTTTAGAAAGATTCTCATTCCCTCTCTCTTTTCTTCCGTCATATCTTGAGATGGCGGCGTTTGTACTCTTAAATCGACACCCGGTATGGGAGCTGCACCATGACCCGGCACTCGGGTCATATCATTTTGAGGGTCGCTGCCGCGGTCGAGTATTCATGTTCATGGGGCGACCCTTCGCGCACCGTCCCAAGCTACCGCTTCACCCGATCGCTCCTTCACCGTCATAACGGGATTTTTGAGCGAGCGAGGCCACGCGATGAGCGGATCCTCCGCATGGAGCCCGAGACGTCGGTCGCGAGTACCCCAGTATGTACCGCTTCCCCGGTACTCTGGAGACGGACCCATCCGAGGACCCGCCATCCCACATGTACAGCTGGAGCTCGGTCCGCTCCTCCACCGATGAGGGCCGGGAGTGAGGAGAGTGGTCCAGCCGCGGTTGGCTCGACGGCCATCTATGCGCCCTGCCCGCGGTGGACATGCCCCGATGATGCACTCGACCACTCCGCCGAGATTCGCGGTGGATCGACTCGACCCCGCAGTACTCGGACCCACAGGAGTAGTCATAGGAGGGGTAGTAGTTAGTGCACACACACGCCACATAGTAGAGGACAAACCTTCTTTTGTATATGAGGTTGTCTCCTTTAGGTGCACATGGGTATGGGGGTAGTTTCTCTTGTATTCGCTTTTTATGATTTCCTTGTATTGCATTTCAGTTGTATTTTGCTTCATGATGTATCAAATAGTCCTGCCTCTTTGGGTAGGCACGTTATATATATATATATCTATGTTTCAGTTGATGTTTCCATGACATGATGTGTTTCTTATGCTTTGCTTATATGTTTCGCTATGTTGCCCCTTAAAGTTTCGCGCGTGGCTCTCACTTTGATTTTAAAAAGAAAAATTTTACCTGTATTTCCGCTAAGTATTTTCCAAAGGATGAGACCAAGAGGTAAAATTCTAAAAATTAACCTAAGGACATACTAGTAGTCTTGGGTTAAGATTTAGGGTGTTACAAAAAGTGTCATCGTTGTCGTCCCAGTCACTTCGGGTTTATTATAAAAAGGTGAACAGACAAGGATTCAATTATCAAACTTTCACAAACGTGATTAGCCGAAGTGCAGTTACTTTTAAACTAATCTTGAACATTAGCAGAAATATCCATTCAGTATTTCATCAAGCATACATATAAGCATATCATGTAAAACCACTAATAAGCAATAATCATTTAGGAGCTGCATGCATTTCATGATTACTCATCCTCAACATTCACTTGTTTAGTGATCATCATCTTTCATTTATTTCATCAACATATTTCTTAATTACTCACGGGATGAATGCATCAATGCCTTAGACCACCCTAAAAGGGTAATGAGCTCATATCGTGGCCGTCGCTACAACCTTTTGGTTTTCTTTCCGTTGCCATGATCTCAACGATTTAGGGGGTTAAGCCGTGAGTTTAGCTCAAGTCCACTTTTCCAGACTATCATTGCTACTTTTTCATGTTTTACTTTTATTCTCACTGAGTGAAATCATCAATACCTTAATCCTCAAAGAGGATTAAGTAGTGAGTTGGTCTATTTATTATTTCATTTGAAACATGAATGTATGCACATTAATAAATCATGGCACAGTCAATCATTTTATCATTATCATTTCATATCTCATCAATACATTCACATTTCTGTATATCACTTCATGTAACATAGACAATATCATGTAAATCTCATAGTAAACATTCTCATAGATAATTCATATTAAGCAACCTAAGTTATCAAGTTAGGTCTCTACTATTCCTAATAGGTTATGGATATCTTGGTATTATCTATTTCTCTTAGTCTTCTTTGTACTCTTAGTATTTCCATTAATACATTAATACCCTTTAAGATAATTTTAGAGGTTCTTTATATATTTTTATTATGACTTTTATATATATCTCCTGAAGATTATTATTCTACTTAAATCCTTAAAATTATCTCTTTACAAGACTTGAATATTTTATTTAGAGTTTTGACATCGTTTAGAATAAAATTTGTAGCACTAACATCTTAGATTAGTGTAAATCAACTGTAAATTGTGCATAGTAGGATTCTTAGGAAAGAGAGGTGGGTCACAATGGACACGCTTAAATACCAAGTCTTTCCTTAGCCAGAACCTTTCCAAATTGCACTCTCACAGTATCACGCTATCTTCAAGACTTTCTCAGCACACTGTCCCGAAAATATATCTCTCATTCTGTATTTTTGTGGTGTAAAACTTTATGCATAGCATACATAAGTGTGTTTGTAGATGTGTTAGCTTTTCCACAAAGTTGAAATCAGTCCATTTGCATTTTGTTAGAGTGAGTTACACCTATTTTACTACTACAAGGTCAGATTAAGAGTTTCAGTCTTAGGCTCTACTTTAAAACTTTATATCTTAGGCTGGGAAACTCCGTTTTAGGTGATTCTTTTTGGAGAGTGTTCTACAATGAGTCTAGTTTATAATAAAAATATTTTCATTTCGAGATCCTTAATACTTTATGAACACTAATTTTCGAAGTAAGTACTGCCAGAAATAACTAGAAATTCCAGCACCTGCCATGTTCATGTCTTAAGTTATCTTTATTAACTCAAGTTTCACATAAAATCTTTTAAGTTATATTTGAGTTTGATAATATCATAAAAGTACTCATAGTAGAATAGAACATGTTGTGTTTTCTAAAACTATAATTATTCAAAACTTTTGACAATAACTCAAGTTTGAGGCATTCTATCCATGAGCAAAGTTAGAAGCCAACATACTTGAACAAATAAAGAAGAAACTCCTACCTCTTGTGTAGGGTCTAAAAAGGGTCCTTCTCTTCTTCCTTAAGCTTTGAACAAGAGTTTTTGGAGTGGATGACCCTCCTTGAATCTTGGCTCTAAAACTTGAGTGCTTAAGAAAATATTTCTCACTAGAATTAAAGATTGTAACTCTTGTGAGGGCTAGTGAAAGTTTGGACTTAGGATTTAAGTATTTGGATGAAGTTTAGAGGATCAAGAGAAGTCTTTGAAAAACATAAGAAGAATGATAGAATAAGAAAGAAAGAACACTTAGGGAGTTTTTGAATTGAAGAGAGTTTGAGGAGTATTTATAGTGGAAAGATTAGAGAAAAAAAAGAAGAAGGAAAGCACTTGGAGCATGATTTATGGAAACATGTTGGCTGAATTTTGGGATGAAAATGCTCCTTGTTTTGTGCAAACATGTTTCCATGTTTTATGCAAACATGTTGGATGAAAATGCTCCATGTTTTGTGCAAACATGTTTCCATGTTTTATGCAAACATGTTGGATGAAAATGCTCCATGTTTTGTGCAAAGATGTTAGTGGAGATTTTCTAACCTTTAGTGCATGTATGTGATTCAGAAATGTGTATGATGTATGTGGTTAAATTATTGTGTTATCATCTTAATCCAATGGCTTAGATTCATTCTTGTCTAAAGACAAGTCTAGGGATTTGTGCAAATGGCATTGTAGTAATTTCTTTAACTAAGACAAGGATATTTTTGTAATTAGACAATGATAGTGGTATTCTTGTAATTCCATTCATAGAGTAAGGGTATCTTCATCATTTGATAAGGCAAGGGTAGTTTGGTAATTTCCTTTACATACCAAGGGCATTTTCGTAATTTCTACTAAGTGATGGCATTTTCGTAATTCTTTGCATTTTTCTCTAGACATACTTAAGTAGTATATTTGTTGTGTTTCTTAACATTTGTCCAGATTCTCTTGGTTTTGCTATCGCTAATTAAGATTAATATTTATCTTAGTTATAAATTTGGGAACGTTACAAATACCCTCACGGATTTGTTTTCTTGGGGGTGCTCAGCTAAACCGGTGTCACCCAAGAAGGCATCTCAGTGTTGTGTCATATTTAAGTTCTCATGATTTTCAAAAAGACTATTTTCTAAGTTCCTCAAATTTGATGGAAATTCGGCAGCACGACGGCTGTAGACCGAATTTCCTCAAATTTGCTTATGCCATGAAAACATATAGGACATACACAAGCATATCATCATGTAAAACTTCTTTATAGCACATATCAACTTATCATAGACAAAACTCATGTGTCATATATCATAAATTAAGCATCATAAAAACTCAAGACGTTTTAATGTCTTATGCATTGACCCTTAAGGTCCTTAACTCACGTTCTAAGTTATTAATCATCAAACCTAATCTCTCGGGCACCTATGAGGTTATAACTAAGTATTTCTCACCTCACACTATGACCAAGAACATCTCTAAAACCTCAAGGATGCACAATTTATAATCCTAACTTTACGGGTACCTAGGAGTCACAACGGTGGCCCTTTCTAAGTCCGGTTTGTTCCTAAGGCTTCAAGATCAAGTCCTAAACCAATTATGAGTCATTCCTACACATTTAAACTAATTTAAATCCATGATTAGCATTACTAAACCTTGCTGGACAGAATCCAGAAAATTCAAACATTAAAGGATCTAGAACTCTCAAATTAATTCTCTAGTTTCTAACTTCTCCTATCTTTCACATATGAGTCTTGACATTATTTTTACTCAAACATAAGCATATTATCATCATTAAAACAGCACATATAGTGGTAATTAATTAGCAAGGCAGAACCAAAACAAAACTCTCCATAAAGGCATAAAACACAATTTCTAGAGCACATGAAATACTAGTTTCTCTTGGAACCTTTTCAAAACTTTCAAAACTCATTTCTAAACACTTTTATCCCTTAAAATCATAAAAATACTTGAGAGGGCAATAGCTAAATTATTTTCATCTCAAGAGGTTCTAAATTCATAAAACTTAGTTCTACATATTCCTTATACTCATATAAGCTTAGAAAATTTATGAAACATATTTTTAACGCTTGGAAAACTTAAAGACCTCTTAGGGCCGAATCATGAACCATAGGAAATAAACATTTTTAAACCTTTGTTTGAGACAACCATGGGCAAGTCTTTGAGCTCTAGGTTCATTAAAGTGATGGCAAAAAGATAGACATGCTTATTCACTTGTTTTAGCTTTTATTAGAAAGTAAAGTGAGAGCATAAAATAAATATGAGATGCATCATATTATTATCTTTGATATTTAGGTGAGAACTTGAAATGTAAACATGATAATGCATAGGTTGAAATATAAACATGATAATGCAAGTTCCTTTATTATCTTGGTACTTAGTGATAGCAAGGAAAATAAACATGATGTGCAAGACATAAAAGTAAACATGATGCAAGGTTCATTTTATGGTTAGCTAGAGCTCATTCAAGACTTTAACAAGATAACAACCCAACTCATATCTCATTACAAAGAGAGCTTTAGAGTTCTAGAACCAAGTTCTCAAAGGAACTATGAGGTTCTTGAACAACATCATCAAGCTCAAGTAAACAACTTCCAAAACAAAACCAAACAAAATCTCAAGGATCAAAATACCAAAACCGAAAACCTTACAAAAGGATAAGAAAGTGAAACTAAGCCAAGTTCTTTATTAAATACCCAAAACCCCTATCTAGAGAAAAATCTCTAGAACGTGCCGGCCAATTTTAAGGTTGACAAGGGTAGGCTTGGGCTTTTAGAAATCCTTAGATTAATTTTCTAAAGTTGAAAAACCATGTGAGCTAAGTATAGTATAGATGAAGTTAAAGAAAAAGAAAAAACTCAAGCTCTAGAGGTTCCTTTGAGATGAACACATAGTCATTCTCTAGGAGTCCTCATCATTGAGCTATCATGTGCTCCTTAAGGCCTCATGGCCAAAATCACAAGGAAAGAAAAACAAGAAAGTTTCAAAAGAACATCCAAGAGAAAGCTAGAAAGAACTAATTTTCAAGAAAACAAAGTTTAGCAAACACCCCTACCTAGAGTGAAGACACAAAGCTTGAAATTTTGAAAAGAAAAACAAGATGATGAGCCCCTCCTTGGTGGTTGATGGTTTCGGCCAAGAGGAAGCAAGAAGGTTGGAGTTGTGTTTCAAGTGAGGTTGTGTTTGAGGTATGGTGTTTTAGAGGTTTGATGGTGGTTCAAGGCTATGGGGTGGTGTTTCAAGGTTGAGAGATGATGATGAGATAAAGAGAGGATGAAGATGAAGATGAAAAGAAAGGAAGAACTCTCTTGAAACTTGAGACAAAAAGAAAGAACTAGCAAGACAACTCTAGGATTCTAAACTTAGCAAATGCTTCAAAGTGCAACTAAGCTATCACAAGCATCCTATTTATAGAAAAACAAAACAATGAAGCTCACCAAGGGGGGGTGCTGGCCATACCTATTGGAGGGAAAAGGAAGAGAAAAATATCTCTTACACATGGTCATTCAAGCATGGTTTGAAGTATGGAAGCTATGCTACAAAGTATGACTTGATGTGAGTTAATTTCCTATCAATTTTTGACGAAATTAAGCTTCTAGAAACAATGCATGGCTAGAACTTTTCCAGCCACAAATAAATGGAGAAAATGGGCTATTTTAATTAGTTATTTACTTGGAAAATCAAGCTTGATTGAAAGTTATGACAAGGTATAGTGTATGTGACTTGAGGTATGGCCTTAGAGTGTTGAAAAATTGAACATGTGATGCATATGGGGAGGGAGGATACACAGCCAGACCAGGGGCAGCATGGGGGAGGTGAGTTTTGATCATTTAATTGGGTGTTAATGGTAGGTTTAAATGTGTATTAGCTTAGGTACAAGGTTAGGAATAATTAAGATTATGTTTAGGTAACTAAGAATGTGTTTTAAGGATTTTATGACAAGATTAGGAGTGCTCATACATCATTAAAGAATTTTAAACTCATTTATGAATAAACAATGTGTAACACAATTCCATGATTTAAGGAATTGGAAAGAGAAAACACTATTTAATATTCCATGACTAGGAGTCTTGAAATTAAAATATGATTTTAGGTTGTAATGAAGCACTTTTAGGTTCTAATCAACTTTAATAAATTATTTTGACTCAAGATTAATTAAGGAAATTAATTAACCTTCAATTAGAGCCTAATATTGTTTAGGTTTGCTTAATCACGCGATTAAGCGTAAAAACACGAAACTAGGGGCAAAACCATAATTTTGCACTAATTTCGCTCGGGACCTCCGGGACCAAAAGTAAAGTCATAGTCTACATAAAAACGCCTTTTAAAATCATCTGGAGAAGTTTCAGGTTCATCCGGCAGTTGCAAATGGGTAAAACACCGCAGGGGCATTTTGGTCATTTTGACCTGAAAACTCGAAAAATGAGATTTTCGATCCCAGGAAGGTACACAAGTCTTCTAATCCCCTTCCAACATTGAGTTTGCCCTTCGAGTACTGCCGAACTGGCTTTCCTCGACTTCCGGGCTGAAAATGACCTTAGGGGTATTTTGGTCATTTTCACTTTAACAGAAAATCGGGGCGTTACACATCTAATCCCCTTCCAACATTGAGTTTGCCATTCGAGTACTGCTGGACCAGCTTTCCTCGAATTCCGGGCCAAAAATGACCTCAGGGGCATTTTGGTCATTTTTACTATAACAGAAAATCGGGGCGTTACAAATATACTATACAACAAAGTATTTCTTAACTTCTTAATTGGAAGAACTTATAGCATTATATGAAAATCCAAAAAATAGCTTTTATTTGTAAAGAAACAACAGTTAACAACCAACAAAAGTAAACTAACACAATCATAGCTACAAAATAGAGAAACTGGCCCTAGGTTTTCCCAGTTGAACTCCAGTCCAAATAAACTTGTCCAATTGGAAATATGTCGTTTGAATGGAGTATAACACTTTTGAGCTCAATTTCTTCATCCCATGATAAATTCTGCAACATCCTTCTATTACCTCTTTTGTAGTTAACCTTTGAGCAACAGATTCGAGTATAGTAATTATCATTCATCAAGCCCAGCGTGCTGTTAGACTTCATAATCATTAGCAATTCCTCATTGATGAATAACGATGAAGACTCTCCAACAGTTAGACCCTGAACTGAAAAAAGTGTTTACACCAATTAACTAATTCACTATCACCATATTTTATATTCCAAAATACAACATTCTAAGACCATAGAGATTATTCATAAGATAAATATCCAACCATATAACCTTTAAGGACCAGACTTTGATATTCAGATTTTGCATCATGAGGAATAGTGATCCCATCAAATTTCAATTGAGCAAGAGAGAAGGTTAGAATAGATTTAGGTTCCTTTAAGTTTGGACCACTCTAATATGCTGATAGTAGAGTACCTTATTAAATCTATTCATCCTTTGTTGGTATAAGAATAAATTGATAATGCTTCAAAATTACTAGCTCTTATTAATCAATTACAAGGACATTAATAGCAAAAATGCACATACCGTGAGACGGCCATTGCAATGGCTACATTTTAAGCAGTTCTTGTGATAAACAGAACCATCGGCAGATTGTGATTCGTTGAAGTGAACAACTTTTTCGCAAGCCTTACATTTCTGTTGGGTCCCACTGACTGACATTTCTTATTTTTATATTATACATATCGAAGTTTAATATAACATGGATCAAAACAAAAAATTATATAAACTAAAATAAAAATTCATCATATTTCATTATTTTGGAAGCAAAAGTATATTTAAGTCTAATAAATAATTACAGGTCTTACTATGATAAAACTTATGATTTTATCTGAAATAATAATAATAATAATAAGTTTGTGTCTTCTCATTGCATAACATTAGAGATCATGGCAATCAACTCCTTTTCAATTACTTTTGATTATGTGCAGCATTGGATGTTCAATTTTTCCCCCTTCTTGCATAAATTTACATATTTGATCAACTAACACAATCATTGATAACACACTTCTTCATCTTCCTAAATCTCAGTTGCTAATTATCAGAACTTTTCATCATCAACTCTTTAATCAGTGTTCTTAGGACACTTATTAATGAAATTCAATATAAAAATGCGTATAACTAGTGGCAGAGGATAATGAGGGCCGAGGGGGCAAATCCCCCCAACCCATATGTATTTATATTTTGTCTCCCTTGTGACTATTAGTGAATAAATATATCATTTATTTTAAATGAGAAAAAAATACTAAATAAGTTCAAGACTTTTTGTTCTCTAGTTTGATTAAAAAATCACTAAAACTCTTTATACATTTTATATTTCATCATTATGACATTTCATTTACATATTTGTATAATGGCATTTCAAAATTTATTTGATAATAATATGTTCATCAAGCTATGATAAATATTTCTTATTGCGTGCATAAAAATCCCCCTAATTTGATATTTTTCTTACATGTATTAAATAATCATTAAATATTGCGTAAATTAAAGCTAATATCATTGTGAGTGTAATTTTAAATTAAGAGAATTGATGGTTAAGAAATATATTGTCCCTTTATGTTTGCCTCCTAAATTTTTATTCATCTTCCACCAGTGCATATAACTATTAGGGTTCAACAAAATAACCAGTCAAGTTAATAATTCTTTGATGTTACATTAAGATCTACCTATAACTGCTGAAAAACCTTCAAATGCAGCTTGGGAAAAGATTTTACCCATAATACTATGACGAATTGATGGATCTTGAGCTATAGTACAGTCATTCCAAATCTTCTCACCTCGATTCAAAATATGTGTTTGATTGTGCTCGAACTCTGAAACAATTTTAGTGCGTCTTGTCATGTCTATATGGCAATATTTCTCCACATCTTCAAGAGTAGGCTACCATCAATTATTAATCACTTAGTTTTAGAATAGACATAATACCATTTGCATATTCTTTTTGTTTGCAGGACAGACTAAATCTAATGTGTTTATAATTAAACTAATTGTGTTCTATATGTTCACTGCATCATTATCCCTCAAAATCAACCTCAAATATAGTTTTATTTATATTGAATTCGATTTTTGTTGTTGTTGTAAGGTTAATGACATTTCTCTCATTGATTATATTTAAGTGGAGGCAACACATGCATTCCTCGCATTGCTGGTAGATACTCAATCAAGTGATTCAGGAAAGCCCCATTTGGGAGGCACATCAACAATCTCTTAAATCCTTAATGCATGTCAGGAACAACAGAATGAAAATTATGGCTGTGAGGATTTTCAAGCATGCTATTGAAATTATTCATTTTCTCATTGACTAGAGCCTCATTCAGGTTATTGACACCTTAGCTAGGTGTCACTTTCTCCATATATTCTTCCTAACCTTGAAAAGAGAAAACATCATTGAGAATGGGCACACTTTCATGAAGTTCTTTTATCAAGGTTTTCCTCTATGCCATTTTTCATAGAGAGAAGTTCTTTACATAGAACTCTTGCATGTCTGGATCATCATTCATGTGAGGAAGTGCCCTTCTTGTAGAAGAGCGATCAATTTCTCTTCCTTTAGCCATTAATGGGTTATATATGGAAGGATTGTAAAAGATGAGGGTTTGAGAGAATGTGCAGTTACAGAGAAGAAGGCTTTGTGAGAGATGAGAGTTTGTGACCAAGAGAAGATGAAATGGTTGAGGCACAGAGAAGTCCTCTTTAGTGGGTAAATGGCACGAAGAAGTCCCCTTTAGTGGTAAAGGGCATGGAAAGGTCCCTTATGATGTACTAGGGGCATGTAAAGTTGCAAATGTGCTCCTATGATGTTAAGTAGGATAATGGGACAACATCTATAATTATTTGTATATTTATATTATACCTTTCTTAAAAAAGTCAACCATCTTTATACTACTCAGTCCATCTACTTATGGGAACTCCTCTTGATGTGGGAAGTGCACCATCCATTGCAGGAACTTCTTCAAGTGGAATATAGTCGCCTTCTTGGATTATTTCCTACAAGTCAAGACTAGTATACTTTATGAACACCTCCATTTGGTCTTTCCAGTAGGCACAGTCTCCACTATCAAAGAATTGTGGTCTGTTGATTGAGTGCCCTTATGCTATATGAATACTTTGTGCCATTTATCTATACCTACTGGAAATTTTATCAGAGAATTTTGGGTAATGAAGTAGATTAAAAGCAAAAACAAGAAACCAAGGAAAAAGTCTTTAGAAAGTAACACGAGACATCATAAAGTACATTGAAGAAATAGGAAATCATGCAAGATATGATACCAACATGTTACTCAGTCCTTAGTCATCATAATCGCAAATCATTCATCATCAAAAGGCTAAGATTGAAGACTGGAAGAGCAAAGAATGATTAAGGAATCAATTGCGCACATCAGGAAGCTCACTTCACTGTGGAGCACAAAACATTACAGGAAATAGAGGGAAATTTGAAATTCAAATTTCAAATCTCAAGTCAAACCCAATTTTATAACTGGTATGTCAAGAGTTATTACTTATAAATTGGAGGATTGTTCTTAAATATATACAAATTCATTTGATTCCTATAATAACTAAGTCAACATACAAAAAGGGGAAACAAAGTTTTTTTTAATACAAATTCAATTACAAGGAAAAGCTTTTCTAGGAGCTTTACTATACATTGATTTTCTAGTATATTTAAAACATATACATATAACTAAGTAAAAATGATAAAATGCTTCAGATATTGAACTACTACGAATTTGATTCTTCTACGTAATAGCCTCATTGCACTCTGGATCAATCTAGAGACAACATGGAAACACAAAATATAGGGATGAGAATTGTGAAATTCTCAGTAGGGCATTTCCCAAAAATATATAATAAGATTTATGTCATCATTATTGTCCCAGTGACTTTGATTTCTCTCAAAAATGCTTTAGAAAGCATGAGCTATAGTGTTTTGAATGACAACAATGCCAATTTAAAGAAAATGTTTTGAAGAATGACTAATGGCTACTTGAGTTTCTTGATTAAGTTTAACAGGTATTTCCAAAGTGCGTAACACGAACTTGAGCGAGAATAATTTCACTTTATATTTGCAAACATGTTTTATCTCGAGGAAAGAGACTGAGCTTAAATGAAGTGAATATTATATCATGTAAAGTATGCTCACATGCATCAAGGCATGAAGTAGATTAATACAAAAACAAGAAACCAAGGAAAAGGTCTTCATAAAGTAATAGGAGACATCAGAAAGTACATTGAAGAAATAGGAAATCATGCAAGATATGATACCAATGTGTTACTCAGTCCTTAGTCATCATAATCGCAAATCATTCATCATCAAAAGGCTAAGATTGAAGACTGGAAGACCAAAGAATGATTAAGGAAGCTTGATATAAATTTATTTAGAAAGTAACTTTCTGAATCAAGTAATTTGAGTAAGTAGATTAAAAGCAAAAGATAATGATAAAAGTATTTTTGCGCAATCAAGGACTATGAAATAAGAAGGTTAAGGATGAGAAGATACTAAATCAAGAGATTTATATTGGTTTGACCAACATGTGCCAACATCTATATCTCAGTAACCACTAAGTTTCACTAAACTTCCTCAACCCGAGGAGATAACAATACAGGATAGTCTTTACCATAGCATTCCTAAGCTCTTACCAATGTTAGTAAACCATACTTACTAACTCAACAACAACAAGTAGTTTTGCAGTAGTCTCTTCAAGCTTTCAACTTCTGATTGCTACTGGATCAACGATACAATGGATTCACGATTGATGTTTACTTTGAATAATCTTACACTCAAGCTTCTCTTTTACTGAATGTGAAGTGATCAATCTGAAACAGCTTGCTTGACTTCTTTCTGTTGATTCTTCCTCAGAAGAATGTACGATTGATCTAGTATGTAAAAGAAGATTTTAATTAATTTTTACAAAGAGATTTGGAAAGTTTTTTAAGAAAGGTATAATATAAATATACAAAATTGATGAAAATAGATCGGCTATTTAAAGCTTTAATGAGTTGATTACCAGAATAGGGGTTATCAACTATGGTTGGAGTAACACAATGAGTGAAGAACAGTCAGAGGGTTCTTGTATTTTGGCAAAAAAAATTTCAAAAAAGAATGGAGTTAACTTCATTCCATAAGCCCTGCTAGCTAGGTCCTCTACTAATGCCTACTCCCCTAGGAAAAGAATCATGTGTTTTGGCCCTCACATAATAAGATCTAAACCTTATTTTATTTAGTTTTGAATTGTGTCACAATTCAAAATACATGGAACTTTGTCATTGCAATAGTTTGTAAACACCTATGGTTCCAAGCAAGAACCAAAGAAACATTCTTATTAAAAAAGGTATTATGATATGAATTTAACAAAAATCCCTTTCCAAAAGGTGTTTACAAGGTTTATAAACTAAAGTAAAGTTCAGTAAGTGGGCTGTAATACTTAGCCCATGATTAAAATCTAAACTAAATAAAATATGAAATTAACAAGTGATGGGCTGTACAAAATTCACAAGTGCAATTATATTATTACAAACTTTATGTAGTAACATAAAAGGCTTTAAAAGATGGTGGCAATCCATATAACATCAAGGGTCTTCAAATGGGATTATGAAAGGCACCATTTTGGGCTTCAAGTATTCCAAATTAGGGGTAACCTCAAGAATTGTTGCTACAACTTGTTGCAATGCCTCCTTTGCCTTCCTAGCCCTTCTTCTTATCATAGGTCCCCCAATTCCTCAAAGCGCCTTGTTGTCCTTGCCCCTAGTCTTGTCCTCATCATCCCCTCCCTCTTGAAGAGGAATTGACCTCAAATCCAAGGCCTCATCACTTGCGTCAAAAAGAAAAAAATCAACAATATTAAAGGTAGCGCTGATATTATACTCACCAGCAAAATCAATTTTGTTGGCATTATCGTTGATCCTCTCCAACACTTGGAAAGGACCATCCCTTCTAAGTTAGAGTTTGGACTTCATTTTTTTCCTCATGTGCACCCAAACCTAATCTCCGGGTTCAAATACAACTTTCTTTCTTCCCTTGTTAGCTTGCTTGGCATATTTCTCAATTTTCTTCTCAATATGAGCTTTCACACGCTCATGCAGGTTTCTCACATAGTCAACCTTAGCCTGTGCATCCTTATGCTTAAAAACAATAATATTAGCCATAGGCAATAAATCAAGTGGTGTCATAGGATTAAATCCATACATACTTTCAAATGGTGAACAATTAGTTGTGCTATGGACAACTCTATTATAAGCAAATTTGACATGAGGCAAACATTCTTTCCAAGACTTAAGATTCTTCTTTAAAACAGTCCGAAGCAAAGTGCCTAAAGTCCTATTCACTACCTTAGTTTGCCCAACAGTTTGTGGGAGACAAGTTGTAGAGAAAAGTAATTTAGTACCAAGCTTATCTCATAATGTTCTCCAAAAGTGACTTAAGAACTTAGTGTCCCTATCACTTACAATGCTCCTGGCAGCCCAAGGATTCTCACCACTTCCTTGAAAAATAAGTCAGCTACATGGCAAGCATTATTAATGCCTGAAATTCAATAAGACTAATACCAAATGATACAAAAGTAGGAAATAGATTGCCTTGAAATTCAGTTTTAGGGAAGGATATTAACGCCACACCGAAGAAAAGTTGAGAAGGTGAATGATAAGTCATGAAGGTTTGATCGCCACAAGTTGCCTTGATAAGATCAGATTTAGTTCTTTACCCAAGAACTCAAAGGAAGCTCTCACAATAGAGAAAAATCAGATTTCATTCAAATTCAACTATTTGCAAGGTATGAAATGAGCCATCTTAGATATCCACCACCACAAAAATGGAATCTTTGCCATTCTTTGTCTGAGGCAGTCCTAAAACAAAGTCCATAGATATATCAATCCAAGGAAAATCAAGAATTGGCAAAGGAGCATAAAGTCCATGAGGCAATACCTTTGACTTAGACTTCTTACAAACAATACATCTTTCACAAAATTTTTGCACATCATGTTTCATGCATGGCCAATGAAAATGTTCATGCAACATGTCTAAAGTCTTTTGTATAACACCCTAACTTTTAACCCAGTACTCTAGAACACATTAGATTAATCATTAGATTATTACTTCTTAGTCTCATTCTTTTATTAAAATACTGAGTGAAAAATACAGGTAAATTTTTTTTTTGAAATATAAAAACAAAGTGAGAGCTGCGTGCATCGAGATATAGAAAGATAAAGCACAACATGATCATGTACATACTAAGGCATAGAACAATCAACAATTCAACAAAGGAACATTCCATTAATAACATAGTTAGAAATACATAGAGTTACACCCTTATAGAATTGGGCTAAGCTTTTAGTACAAAGAAAATACAAAAGCAGTAAAGTACATGGAACGACGGGAAATAAAAACCAACTACACTACCCTCGTACTCAAGCTATGAGTACTAAACTCGAGTACCCCTCTTCAAAAGATACTTCCAAAGGAGAAGACCTCGTGATGGCTTAAGCACTCGAGTAGCTCTCCAATGAAGTCTACTGATGGCTAGAACCCTCGAGTGGGTGAGGTATGTACCCGACGAACTGCTCGAGCTCCTCTTATGTGGGCTAGTGGAATGGAGCATGGGTATGTGTCGGCTGAACGTGAGCTCCACAGCAAGGGCTCATTTCGTCTCTCCTCGCCAAGCGCAGCTGCGTCACGGTAGCCTCACTCCTCTCTCGTCCATATGGGGGAGTAGGGGCAGAACTCTCTGAGTAGATGTGCATAGGCGAGTCCTCAGATGGATCCGTCTCCGACCTCCTTGATCGGGGTACGTACTCTGGATAGTCATGTACTGCTGAGGCATATGGACGAGCACAACGAATCTGCTCATCACGGGGGCGGGTGCGCTCAAAGATTAGGTCATCGTCACCGAAAGGAGCAGTAAGAGTGAAGTGATAACTGGACACTAGGTAGGCAAAATAGCGTCCCATATACACAAAAACACATACAACGCAGTGACTTTTGAAATGATAGGAGCGGTGATCCGAGTGGTAATGCACCTCCCAGACGGGCGTATCAATGAATAGCACGAAAGTTGCTATTGAGCTCTGAAGATGTGACGGGAGAGGAAGAAAGAAGAGAAAGGAGTGAGAATCTTACTAAAGAATCTCAGTAGGAATCTCCTATCTAAGCTTACATCGTTCACATCCTCAGGAACCTTGGGTTTATTATTAAAAGGTTTACATGCATATAAGATTCATTATTAGGTTGTATAAAACTAAATTATCCAAGGTTCATTCCTTTTAGAATGCATCTTAATGTCATGAATGCAACATAGCAGGCATGAATGCATGGCAATACTTTAAACAAATAACTCAACAAATCATAATCATCAAGAAGCATTCAGGTGGCATAAACGGGCATATATCTTTCATGTGGAACTTTCCTCAAATTTGTGACATAAATCATCATACTATAGCATTATAGGGCCACCCTAAAAATATCTAGGTTATGAGCTCATACCTTAGCTAGTCGTCACTAGCTCTTGCTTATTATCTGAATAAGCGAAACATAATAAAAATAATCTCGACTCCTTGAGTACGGGTTAGAGGGCTAGGGATCACCTCTCTTAGGATATACCCTCTTTGAAACGCTTTACGGGCATCTAGCCACAATAATTTGTCCGCTTTGGTAGGCTGCATCTACTCATACTCTCACAAATTTGTCTTTCTTGGGGGTGCTCAGCCGAACCGATGTCACCCAGGGTTTTAATCTCATATGGTACTTCAAAAACATTCTCAAGTCGATTAGATTTGACCGAAATTCAGTAGCATAATAGCTGTGTACCAAATTTCCTTCAAATCAATGCCATAAGCTCATAACACATATGTATTTCTCATTCAACTTTCATAATCATGATGACTTAACATTTCAACAATTCACTTCATGGTAGCTCATGCATCATCAAAGCATATGCATCAACACATCATACTTGCATTATCAAACTTAAAATATCAAAGTCTCTTAATGTCTTATGCTTTGACCCTTAAGGACTTTTAACTTGAAATCTAAATTGTCTATCATCACAACTTAAGCTCTCGGGTATCTATAGGCTCATATCTAAGTATTCCTCACTCAATTCTATGATCACAAACAATCTTAAGAGTACATAATCCATAATTTACATTTTACAGGTACCTAGGAGTCACAACATTGACCCTTTCTAAGTTCGGTTTGCTCCTAAGGTATCAAGATCAAGTCCTAAACCAATTATGAGTAGTTCCTACACATTTAAACTAATTATAAACCATGATTTCTAAATTTAAACCTTGCTGGACAGAATCCAGAAAATTACATTTCTAAGGGATCTAAAAGTCTCAAATTAATTCCTTTCTAGTTACTAACTTACTTAACTTTCTCAAATGAATTTTAGTATTAATTATACATGAACATACTCTTACTATCATCATCAAAACAACATAAAACAGTGAGCAACCAAGCATGGCAGAACTGAAAACATCTCCATCAAACAATGCATAAAACTTTATTTCTAAAACACATAAATTGCTAGTTTTTCTTGGAACCTTTTTAAAACTTTCAAAACTTACTTTGAAATAATTTATTTCATCAAAACCATTATAAAACATGAGAGGGCAGTACCTATTTCAAATGAATCTCAAGAGGATTTAAAATCATAAAACCTTACTCAAAACATTTCTTATAAACCATCTAAGCTTAGGAAAATCATGAAACACAAGTTTTAGCACTTGTAACTAGATGAATCTTGTTTTAAGACCGACATCATTACAAGGCCGAAATCAAGAAGAAAAAAATAGACATTTCCAACTTTATTTGAGATAATCATGGGCAAGTCTTTGAGCTCTAAGTTGTTTAGGTGATGGCAAAAATGTAAACATGCTATGCACTTCCTGTAACACCCTAATTTTTACCCCAATACTCTAGAACACATTAGGTTAATTATTAGGTTATTACCTCTTAGTCTCATCCTTTTAATAAAATACTTAGCGAAAATTACGAATAAAATTTTATTTTGAAAACATAAAACCAAAGTGAGAGCCGTGTTTATCTTAAGACGGGAATGTAAAGTACAATAACAAGTCAAGTAAAGCACAGTAAATAAAACATATAGCAATGGAACAATGAATAACACAACATAGGAAAACACTTCATTAATATCATAATTAGGTTTACATATAGTCAGGCCCTTATAGCATCGAGCTGAGCTTGAAATACAAGGAAAGGAGATACAATCGAAATATAAATGCAAGGAAAACATAAATAAACCACAACTACTTGAGTGCACCAAAAGTGGATAACCTCAAGACAAAAGAAGTTTTATCCTAACTATGAGTGAGTGTGTGCACTAGATGTAACGCCCCGATTTTTCTGTTAGAGTGAAAATGACCAAAATGCCCCTGAGGTCATTTTCAGCCTGGAATTCGAGGAAAGCCGGTCTGACAGTACTCGAAGGGCAAACTCAATGATGAAAGGGGATTAGATGACTTGTGTACCTTCCCGGGACCGAAAATCTAGTTTTTCGAGTTTTCGGATCAAAATAACCAAAACGCCCCTGCGGTGTTTTACCCGTTTGCAAGTGCCGGCTGAACCCGAAACTTCTCCAGATGGTTTAAAAAGGCATTTTTATGTATTCTATGACCTAAGTTTTAATTTTAGAAGTCCCGGGCAAAATTAGTGCAAAATTACGGTTTTGCCCTTAGTTTCATGTTTTTACGCTTAATCGCGTGATTCAGCAAACCTAAGCAATATTAGGCTCTAATCGAAGGTTAATTAATTTCCTTAATTGATCTTGAGTTGAAATAATTTATTAAAATTGATTAGAACCTAAAAGTGCTTAATTACAACCTAAAATCATATTTTACTTTCAAGACACCTAGTCATAGAATCTTGAATAGTATTTTCTCTTTCCAATTCCTTAAATCATGGAATTGTGTTACACATTATTTATTCATAAATGAGTTTAAAATTCTCTAATGATGTATGAGCACTCCTAACCTTGTCATAAAATCCTAATTACTCATTCTTAGTTACCTAAACTTAAGCTTAATCATTCCTAACCTTGTACCTAAGTTAATACACATCTAAACCTACCATTAACACCCAATTAAATGGTCAAAACTCACCCCCACTCTGCTATCTAGCCCTGGCCGAAGCTGTCCCTCCCCATTATGCATCACATGTTCAATTTTTCAACACTCCAAGGCCATACCTCAAGTCACATACACTATACCTTATCATAACTTTCAATCAAGCTTGATTTTCCAAGTAAATAACTAATTAAAATAGCTCATTTTCTCCATTTATTTGTGGCTGGAAAAGTTCCAGCCATGCATTGTTTCTAGAAGCCTAATTTCATAAAAATTTGATAGGAAATTAACTCACATCAAGCCATACTTTGTAGCATAGCTTCCATACTTCAAACCATGCTTGAATGACATTGTGTAAGAGATATTTTTCTCTCCCTTTTTCTAAAAGACCAAGCCTACCCTTGTCAACCTTAAAGTTGGCTGGCACGTTCTAGAGATTTTTCTCTAGATAGGGGTTTTGGGTATTTAATAAAGAACTTGACGTAGTTTCACTTTCTTTCTCTTTTGTATGACTTTCGGTTTTTGTGTTGTGATCTTTGAGATATTGTATTGGGTTGTTATCTTGTTAAAGTCTTGAATGAGCTCTAGTTAATCATAAAATGAACCTTGCATCATGTTTACTTTATGCTTTGCATATCATGTTTACTTCCTTGCTATCACTAAATACCAAGCTAATGAATGAACTTGCATTATCATGTTTATATTTCAAGCTATGCATTATCATGTTTATATTTCAAACTATGCATTATCATGTTTATATTTCAAGTTCTCACTTAATACCAAGATAATAATGAGTTGCATTCATATTTTCTTTGTGCTATCACTTTACTTTCTAATGGAACCTAAAGATAAGTGCATAAGCATGCTTATTTTTATGTCATCATCTAAATAAAACTAGAGCTCAAAGACTTGCCCATTGTTGTCTCAACAAAGGTCTAACAATATGTATTTTCCTTGGTTCATATTTTGGCCCCAAGAGGTCTTGAAGTTTCTAAGTATTTGAGACTATGTTTTATAATTTTTCCAAGCTTATATGAGTTTAAGGAATGCATAGAACTAAGTTTTATGAATTTAGGACCTCTTGAGACAAAGATAAATTGGTCACTACCCTCTTAAATACTCTCATGATTTTAGATGTTTATAAATGATTTTGGAAAGTTCTAAAATAGTTCCAAGAGAAACTAGTAGCTTATGTGCCTTAGAAATTGTGTTCTATGCCTTTTATGGAGAAGTATATTTTCAGTTCTTCCTTGCTCTTTACTGCCACTGTATGTGCTGTTTTAATGATGATAATGTGCCTATGTTTGAGTAAAAATAATGTTAAGACTCATATGTGAAAGATAGGATAAGTTAGGGACTAGAAAAGAATTAATTTGAGAGTTCTAGATCCTTTAATTATGTAATTTTCTGGATTCTGTCCAGCAAGGTTTAGATTTAATAATCATGGTTTTAAATTAGTTTAAATGTGTAGGAATGACTCATAATTGGTTTAGGACTTAATCGTGAAGCCTTAGGAGCAAACCGAACTTAGAAAGGGTCATTGTTGTGACTTCTAGGTACCTGTAAAATTAGGATTTCAAATTCTGCACCCTTGAGGTTTAGAGATGTTCTTGACCATAGTGTGAGGAGAGAAATACTTAGTTATAATCTCATAGGTTCCCAAGAGACTAGGTTGTGATGATCGATAACTTAGAATGAGAGTTAAGGACATTAAGAGTCTAAATCATAAATTCTAGAACCCCGTAATCACACAAATATGAAGCTGTCCAAATCTGCATAGTGCTGTTTGGATAGGTCCTTGAAAATTAGTAAAACTTATTAGTTGTCAACCTATAGGTGTGTGAGAGGTTAAGAATAATACTAGAACAATTAGTTTACAAGTTTAAGACTCAAAAGAACCAAAGCATAACATACTATGGGTTTATAACATAGTAGGCTTGTGAGTTTGTATAAATGACTGTCTAAGGTGTGATTATGTGATAATGTATATGCTAAAGTTTTATGTATACACTATGAAGAAGTTTCATGTGATGATGTATATGCTATGAAAAAATTTTAGGTGAAAATAGGTTATAGTTTTATATGATGAGATGCATGCTATGAGAAAGATTTATATGATGAATAATGACGTATCTATGAATTAACACTTTATGAGAACTTAAATGTGACAAAACACTGAGACGCCTTCTTGGGTGACACCGGTTTAGCCGAGCACCCCCAAGAAAACAAATCCGTGAGGGTATTGACATAGAGCTTGCCAAAGCGGACAATACTATGATGTACTAGTTGCTAGTAGAGCGTTTCAAAGAGGAAATGGCCCTAAGAGAGGTGATCCTTAATTGCCCCCTAGCCCGCACTATTAAGTCAGGATTATGTATATGTTACGCTTATCATAGGATAAGTAAGAACTAGTGACGACTAGTTAAGGTATGAGCTCATAACCTAGAGATGTTTTAGGGTGGCGCCATGAGATGAAAGTTAAAGTTTACAATGTCACATATACTATACCTATGCCAATGTTATAATGTTTCTTAGTTATTCTATTGATTGGTTTTCCTTTATGATGCATTCATGTCATTAGTATATGCCATGCTTAGTCATAAGACACATTATAAAATATGATGGACCTTGGATAAATAATACTTTAGAAAACTAACTTAAAAGAAGTTTATATGCATGCACACCTTTTTAGAAATAAAACCCAAAGTTCCTGAGGATGTGACGATGTCACCTAGGTAGGGATAACCCTACTGAGAATTCTTTTAGAAAGATTCTCATTCCCTCTCTCTTTTCTTCCATCATATCTTCAGATGGCGATATTCGTACTCTTCATTGACACCCCGGTATGGGAGCTGCACCATGACCAGGCACTCGGGTCATATCATTTTGAGGGTCGCTGCACTGTTAGAGTCTTCATGTTCATGGGACGATTCTTCGCACACCCAGTACGGAGTTACCGATTCACCCCGACTGCCCCCTACCATCACAACAATATTTTTGAGAGAGCTAGATCACGGGACAAGCAGATCCTCCACATGCAGCCTGAGGGATCAGCGGTACGCGACTACTCAGAGTACGTGCCTCCCACCTAGTACTCAGAGACGGATCCATCCGAGGACCCGCCATCACACATGTATAGTTGGAGCTCCAGTCCCGCTCCCCACCGATGAGAGCAGGGAGTGAGGAGACGGTGGTCCAACTGAGGTTGGCACGTAGGCCATCCATGCGCCCTCACCGCGGTGGACATGCCCCGATGATGTGCTCGACCTCTCCCGCCGAGATTCGTCAGTGGATCGACTCAACCCCACAGTACTCGAACTAGCAGGAGTAGACATAGGAGGGTTAGCAGTTAGTGCACACACGCCACATAGTTGAGGGCAAACCTTCTTTTGTGTATAAGGTTGCCTACTCTAGGTGCACTCGGGCATGGGTGTTCTTTTATGATTTCCCTGTATTTGTTTTCCTTGTATTTGTTCTTCAGTTGTATTCTGTTTCCCGATGTATCGAATAGTCCTACCCTTTGGGTAGGCACATTATATATATATATATATATATCTATGTTTCAGTGGATGTTTCCATGATATGATGTGTTTCTTTACGCTTTGCTTATATGTTTCGTTATGCTTCTTTTTAAATTCCAAGATATGATGTGTTTCGTTACGCTTTGGTTTTAATTCCAAAAAGAAAATTTTACCCATATTTCCGCTAAGTATTTTCAAGTAAAGAATGAGACCAAGAGGTAATATTCTAAAGATTAACCTAATTACATACTAGTAGTACTAGGTTAAGATTTAGGGTGTTACATTATGGTATCAGAGCAGTTCGATTCTCATGGAGCCTGAGGATTGGATTGACTATGCTTTATGAGCATGATGCGATAGTTATGTCATGTGTAGTGCTTAATAGAGATAAGCTGTAGGATTAGAAATGCATGACTTCTGTTGCTTGCAAGTGCCATGGTAACTAGCTCATTTTGCATGGATATTAAGCCTGATCAACTTAATGTTCATTGTTTCATGTGTTTAGGGACCAATGGCACCGCGACGACAGCCTAGGACTACGCCCGATGTTGACCAAGACAATGCAACTGCTGCTGCTGTCCGTCGCATGGCGCAAGCCATGGAACGGATGTTCGACCGGATGGATCAACAAGTGAATGCTACTCCTGTTCCCCCTCCTCCCTCTGCTGCTGAGACGGTGGAACAAGCCCGCTTCGGCGAGTTCCGCAAGGCGAACCCGCCGGTGTTCCGAGGGGTAATGGACCTTGACAAGGCTGACGAGTGGATTAAGCACATGGAGAAGATCTATTTTGTGGTTGCCTGCTCGGAGGAGCAAAAGGTCACCTTTGCTGCTTTCATGATGAAGTCGGATGCCGAATTCTGGTAGAACGGCACGAGGCGTCTGCTAGAGGCTTCTGGAACTCCCATTGACTGGGAGCTGTTCAAGACTTACTTCTACGAGAAGTATTTCTCGGAGTCCGTAAGGAATGCAAAAGACATTGAGTTCGAGGAGCTGATCAAGTTCTCTCGGGTGTTTCAAGGGAACCCCGATGAGGTTTGGAAATGCGTTAAGTATAAGGCCGGTCTGAAAGCGGAAATGAACTACGCCGTGGCCCACATGGAGATCAGAGACTTCCTGACTCTGGTCAACAAGTGTCGGATCCTTGAAGAAGGACAGAGAAAAATGCAAATCACGAGGGCGGAGCGAGCTAAGGGGCTCGGACCTCAAGCCCCGAAATTCAAACCGCAGTACCCTTCGAGGAATCACTACAACCCCTACCAGACCAACCAGTTCTGACAATAACAACAACAACAACCACCGAGAGCTCCTGCACACCAACAATCCAAGTAACACCAAAGGCCGTCGTTTCAACATCAAGGCCCGAGGAATTTCAATAATCAACCCTGTGGACCGGGTGGACCTCGGAACCACAATGGAGGACCAAGTGGAGCCAAGAACAAGGCTCCACATATAACATCCCCAAATTTATAACTAAGATAAATATTAACCTTAATTAGCGATAGCAAAACCAAGAGAATCTGGACAAATGTTATGAAACACAACAAATAGACTACTTAAGTATGTCTAGAGAAAAATGCAAAGAATTACGAAAATGCCATCACTTAGTGGAAATTACAAAAATGCCCTTGCTATGTAAAGGAAATTACCAAACTACCCTTGCCTTATTAAATGACGAAGATACCCTTACTCTATGAATGGAATTACAAGAATACCACTATCATTGTCTAATTACAAAAATATCCTTGTCTTAATTAAAGAAATTACTACAATGCCATTTGCACAAATCCCTAGACTTGTCTTTAGACAAGAATGAATCTAAGCCATTGGATTAAGATAATAATACAATAATTTAACCACATACATCATACACATTTCTGAATCACATACATGCACTAAAGGTTAGAAAATCTCCACTAACATCTTTGTACAAAACATGGAGCATTTTCATCCAACATGTTTGCATAAAACATGGAAACATGTTTGCACAAAACATGGAGCATTTTCATGCAACATGTTTGCATAAAACATGGAAATATGTTTGCACAAAACAAGGAGCATTTTCATCTCAAAATTCAGCCAACATGTTTCCATAAATCATGCTCCAAGTGCTTTCCTTCTTCTATTTTTTTCTCTAATCTTTCCACTATAAATACTCCTCAAACTCTCTTCAATTCAGAAACTCCCTAAGTGTTCTTTCTTTCTTATTCTATCATTCTTCTTATGTTCTTCAAAGACTTCTCTTGATCCTCTAAACTTTATCCAAACACTTAAATCCTAAGTCCAAACTTTCACTAGCCCTTACAATAGTTACAATCTTTAACTCTAGTGAGAAATATTTTCTTAACCATTCAAGTTCTAGAGCCAAGATTCAAGGAGGGTCATCCACTCCAAAGACTCTTGTTCAAATCTTAAGGAAGAAGAGAAAGACCCTTTTTAGACCCTACACAAGAGGTAGGAGTTTTTTCTTTATTTGTTCAAGTATTGTTGGCTTCTAACTTTGCTCATGGATAGAATGCCTCAAACTTGAGTTATTGTCAAAAGTTTTGAATAATTATATTTCTAGAAAACACAACATGTTCTATTCTGCTATGAGTACTTTTATGATGTTATCATACTCAAATATAACTTAAAAGATTGTATGTGAAACTTGAGTTAATAAAGATAACTTAAGACATGAACATGGCAGGTGCTGGAATTTCTAGTTATTTCTGGCAGTAGTTACTTCGAAAATTAGTGTTCATAAAATATGAAGGATCTCGAAATGAAAATTTTTATTATAAACTAGACTCATTGTAGAACACTCTCCAAAAAGAATCACCGAAAATGAAGTTTCCTAGCCCAAGATATAAATTTTTAAAGTAGAGCCTAAGACTGAAACTCTTAATCTGACCTTGTAGTAGTAAAATAGGTGTAACTCATTCTAGAAAAATGCAAATGGACTGATTTCAACTTTGTGGAAAAGCTAACACATCTACAAACACAGTTATGTATGTTATGCATAAAGTTTACACCACAAAAATACAGAATGAGAGATATATTTTTGGGCCAGTGTGCTGAGAAAGTCTTGAAGGTAGCATGATACTGTGAGAGTGCAATTTGGAAAGGTTCTGGCTAAGGAAAGACTTGGTATTTAAGCGTGTCCATTGTGACCCACCTCTCTTTCCTGGGAATCCTACTATGCACAATTTATAGTTGATTTACACTAATCTAATATGTTAGTGCTACAAATTTTATTCTAAAAGATGTCAGAACTCTAAATAAAAGATTAAAGTCTTGTAAAGAGATAATTTTAAGGATTTAAGTAGAATAATAATCTTCAAGAGATATATATAAAAGTCATAATAAAAATATATAAAGAACCTCTAAAAATATCTTAAAGGGTATTAATGTATTAATGGAAATACTAAGAGTACAAAGAAGACTAAGAGAAAAAGATAATACCAAGATATCCATAACCTATTAGGAACACTAGAGACCTAACTTGATAACTTAGGTTGCTTAATATGAATTATCTATGAGATTTACATGATATTGTCTATGTTGCATGAAGTGATATATAGAAATGTGAATGTATTGATGAGATACGAAATGATAATATGATTGACTGTGCCATGATTTATTAATGTGCATACATTCATGTTTCAAATGAAATAATAAATAGACCAACTCACTGCTTAATCCTCTTTGAGGATTAAGGTATTGATGATTTCACTCAGTGAGAATAAAAGTAAAACCTGAAAAAAGTAGCAATGATAGTATGGAAAAGTGGACTTGCACTAAACTCACGGCTTAACCCCCTAAACCATTGAGATCATGGCAACGGAAAGAAAACCAAAAGGTTGTGGCGACGGCCACGGTATGAGCTCATTACCCTTTCAGGGTGGTCTAAGGCATTGATGTATTCATCCCGTGAGTAATTAAGAAATATGTTGATGAAATAAATGAAAGATGATGATCACCAAACAAGTGAATGTTGAGGATGAGTAATCATGAAATGCATGTAGCTCCTAAATGATTATTACTTATTAGTGGTTTTACATGATATGCTTATATGTATGCTTGATGAAATACTGAATGGATATTTCTGCTAATGTTCAAGATTGGTTTAAAAGTAACTGCACTTCGGCTAATCACGTTTGTGAAAGTTTGATAATTGAATCCTTACCTGTTCACCTTTTTATAATAAACCCGAAGTGACTGGGACGACAACGATGATACTTTTAGTACAAATAGGAACTCCTACTGAGAAATCATGTATTTCTCACTCCTATGTTTATTTTCCGTTGTCGTTACCAGAGACAGACGTGTCCACCTAAAGCAACGAAGCTGTAGCTGAGGAAGAAGGTAGCGCGTGAAAATTTCAAACCTTTCAAGTAGGAGCAATTCCGAGCTTTAGTTACATTATAGTTTGTGAGAAACAATTAGTAATAGTAGAACTTATATTGTTATTTGTAATAACTTATCAGTATGATATATGCCCTGTTGTGACTTATGTGTTAAGTGATTATATTCCAGTTTATGTGATAATAGTTCTACACTTAGTCTCTTATTCCGCTTATTTAATTAAGTGCGCAATGTAACTTGATTATTATCTATAAAAGCGCTATGTATTTCACTTCTCGTTACAGGCTTAAGTTTTCAAAACAATTAATTTATTTAAAGAAAAAAAAACTTCCACTTATTTTCTAAGTTTATTTCAAAAGAAAATAAATGCAAGGCATAAGTGACAACTAATAGAATCCAAATGTGAACTTAAGCACAGTGGGGTTCTATTAGGGTGTTACATTTTGGTATCAGAGGAGTTCATCCTATTTAAGCCTGAGGAATGGACTGACTATGCTTCTGTCTATGATATCATGCTATTAATCTTATCTGTATGATGGGATATAGGATTTAGAAATGCATGATCGTCTTGTGATACTACCATAGTTGCTACCATGCTTAGCTATAGTATTGAGCCTGATCAACTCGATGACTGTTGTTTGGTGTGTCCAAGAACTAATGGCAGCAAATAGACGTACGCATGGGGCATGCGGTGGAGGTAATCGTGATGAATTGGCAAATGCACTCCAAGAGATGGCTAGGGCTATGCAAGCACAAGCAACAGTGATGATGGAGCAGATGAATAAGAGGTCAGAGGAATCAGTTGGGAACCAAGAACATGGAAAATTCTCAGAATTCAAGAGGGCTGGACCTCCAGAATTCAAAGGGACAACTAACCCCGAAATAGCTGACAGATAGATTCAAGAGATGGAGAAGGTTTTCTCAGTGGTAGAATGCTCTGATGAACAAAAGGTGGCATTCTCTACTTATATGCTGAAAGGAGAGGCTGCCGCGTGGTGGAAGGGTGCAAAGGGCTTGCTCGAAAGTGCTGACATACAGATTACGTGGGAGGTTTTCTATGCTACGTTCCATAAGAAATATTTTCTAGATCCGGTTAAGAAGGCAAAGGAAGTAGAATTTCTGTTGCTGACACAAGGAAATCGAAGGGTGGCTGAGTACATAGCTAAGTTTGAAGAACTGATCAAACACTCAACTAGCTACCAAAGGGATCCCAACGAGGCTTGGAAATGCATGAAATATGAGAGTGGTTTGAGGCCAGACATTTTGGCATCTGTGGCTCCACTGGAGGTCACTGACTATGCATCTTTAGTCAGCAAAAGCCAAGTGGCTGAGAGTTGCAATCGCCAGCTAGTTGCCCACCGAGTTGAAGAGAATAGGAAGAGGTCTACTCAACAAGGTCACCGAGGGTTCCCACCCCCTCACAAGAAACCCTACCAAGGAGGTGGATTTAAAGGGAAACAACCCCAACACCCTATGATGAATCAACCTAGGACACAAGCTGTTAATCAACCTAGGATGGCTGCTGTCCCTAAACCTATGACTAGACCCCCTTATGCCACTTGTGGAAAGATACATGGAGGGGAATGCAGATTTGGTAAAAATGTTTGTTATCGGTGTGGACAGGCAGGACACTATTTAGATAGTACCTAAAGTTCAATCAGTCCTCTACACTCAAGCCTAAGGCACAGGGACGCGTGTTTGCTATCACTGCTGAGATGCCCTCAGAATCCGATGATCTGATTCAAGGTAAGTGTATAATAAATGAAAAACCCTTAATTGTATTGTTTGATTCTGGCGCAACACATTCATTCATTTCATATGATTGTGCTAATAAGTTGAGGTTGTATATATCTGACTTAAAAATCATCTTAGTTGTCTTTACACCCACTATAAATACTGTTAGAACTGATCAAGCCTGCCTAAATTGTGAATTTGAGGTAGCTGATAGGATTTTTCATCATGATTTAGGTTGTCTACCCTTGTCTGGTTTTGATGTAATCTTTGTCATGGATTGGCTTTTGGCTAATCGTGTGTTACTACATTATGCAAATAAGTCACTAGTATTTCTTCCCAAACCATCTTTACCCAATCCCTCTAAACTTGATAGAAAGGTACGACTATACCTAAACTCCATTATCATGGGGGATAATAGGAATGAAAAGCGAGGATATATCTTCCTAATGACAAGTGAGAAAGAAGTGGAGCAAATTCTAGAAACGATCCTTGTAGTAAAGGAATTCTCAGATGTTTTTCCTGATGACATACCTGAATTTCCTCCAAAAAGGGAGATTGAGTTTTCTATAGATTTGGTACTAGGAACAGGACCCATATCTATAGCTCCTTATAGGATGCCATTGGCTGAGTTAATAGAGTTGAAGAAGCAATTAGAGGAACTACCACAGAAGAAATTCATTAGGCCCAGTGCTTCACCATGGGGAGCCCCAGTGCTGTTTGTCAAGAAGAAGGATGGGAGTATGCGATTATGTGTGGATTATAGGCAGCTAAACAAAGTGACTATAAAAAATAAATACCCTTTGCTTAGAATAGATGATCTCATGGACCAATTAAAAGGAGCCCAAGTGTTTTCCAAGATAGATCTGCGATCAGGATACCACCAGATTCGAGTGAAGGAGGAGGACATACCAAAGACAGCCTTTAGGACTAGATATCGACATTATGAGTTTAATGTGATGTCATTTGGGTTAACCAATGCACCGGCAGTGTTTATGGACTACATGAATAGGATATTTAGACCATACTTGGACAAGTTTGTAATAGTGTTCATCGATGACATTCTAGTTTACTCTAGAACTGAAGAAGGGCACGAAGAACACTTACGAGTGGTGTTGGAGGTGTTGAGGAACAAGAAACTTTATGCAAAATTGTCCAAGTGTGAATTTTGGATGAAGGAAGTTAAGTTCTTAGGTCATGTAGTGTCACATGGGGGAATAGCAGTAGACCCAAGTAAGATAGAAGCGGTGCAATAATGGGAAACCCCTACCACTGTGAAGGAGATTAGGAGTTTTCTAGGGCTAGTCGGTTACTACCGAAGGTTCATTAGAGGTTTTTCCCAAATTACCTTACCCCTCACTAAGCTAACAAGGAAGAATTCAGCTTTTATATGGAGCCTAGAATGTGAAGAGAGTTTCCAAGAACTAAAGAAGAAGTTGACCACTACCCCTATCCTAATCCTACCTGACCCAAAAGAAAAATTTGAGGTGTATTGTGATGCCTCGGGAAGAGGACTAGGATGTGTTTTGATGCAAAATAGGAATGTAGTAGCCTATGCCTATAGACAGCTCAAACCCCATGAAGTTAATTACCCAACCCATGACTTAGAGCTAGCGGCTATTGTCTTTGCCTTAAAAAGCTGGAGACATCATCTTTATGGTGTAAGGTTTGAAGTTTTTTCTGACAACAAAAGTCTGAAATACCTCTTCAACCAAAAGGAACTCAATATGAGACAAAGGCGTTGGATGGAGTTTCTCAAGGACTATGACTTTGGGTTGAACTACCACCCAGGAAAGGCAAATGTGGTAGCAGACGCTTTGAGTCGTAAGTCCTTGCATGCCGCTTGGCTCATGGTGAAAGAAAATGAACTGATAGAAGATTTTAGGAACCTCAACTTAGGATATAGGGGGACTTCAGAACAAATTCGGTTAAGCCAACTAAGTGTAACCAGTAGCTTTAGGGATCAAATAATTCAAGCCCAAAGGGAAGATGAGGATTTCCTTAGAACCTTAACCCTTATCAAAGCAGGAAAGTTGAAAGAGTTTGTCCAGGATAAGGAAGGAGTGTGGAGATACCAAGGGAGAATCTGTGTACCTGCAAAAGAAGGATTGAGAGCTAGCATTTTGGAAGAAGCCCACAAGAGTCAATTTAGTGTACACCCCGGTATAACCAAGATATACCATGACCTAAAAAAGATGTTCTGGTGGCCAAAGATGAAAGCAGATATAGCAAATATAGTGCAAAAATGTTTGCTATGCCAAAAAGTGAAGATAAAGCATAAAAAACCCTCCGGAGTGCTGCAACCTCTCGAAATCCCCGAATGGAAGTGGGAAGGAATATCCATAGATTTCGTGATGGGATTGCTAAGAATGCCTACCGGACATGACTCCATATGGGTAATTGTGGATAGATTGACCAAATCTGCTCACTTTTTACCCATTCGAGCAAATTACCCTTTGGAAAAGTTAGTTCAGCTATACATCCAAGAGATAATAAGGCTCCATGGAGTACCCAAAACCATTGTCTCAGATAGGGATCCAAGGTTCACCTCAAGATTTTGGGGAGCTTTGCAAAAGGCATTTGGTTCAAGGTTGTGTCTAAGCACTGCCTATCACCCTCAAACTGATGGACAATCAGAAAGAACAATTCAAACCCTTGAGGATATGTTAAGAGCATGTGTCTTAGACCAGCCAAAAAGTTGGGACAAACAGCTTCCATTGATTGAGTTTGCATATAATAAAAGTTACCAAACTAGCATTGGGATGGCACCTTATGAGGCTTTGCATGGTAGAAAGTGTCAATCACCACTTTGTTGGTGTGACCCGGGAGAGCAAAGTATTTTGGGCCCTGATTTGGTAGAAGAGACAACCAAACAAATAAGGAGAATTAGGAAAAGAATCCTTACTGCTCAGAGTAGGCAGAAGAGCTATGCTGACAAGAGAAGGAAACCTCTCAAATTTCAAGAAGGAGAACACATATTCTTGCGAATTACTCCCACCACAGGTATAGGTCGTGCAATGAAAGTCAAAAAGCTAAGCCCTAGATTCTTAGGACCCTTCCAAATCCTCAAAAAGGTAGGTCCCTCCGCCTACCAAATTGCATTACCTCCAAATTTGTCTAACCTACACAATGTTTTTCATGTGTCCCAATTGAGAAAGTATTAGTCAGACCCCAGTCATGTGTTTGAGCTAGAAACTATACTATTAAAAGATGACTTAACTTTTGAATTACCACCGATGAGGATCGTGGATCATGGCATCAAGCAGCTGAGAAACAAATCTGTATCTCTGGTCCGAGTAGCCTGGGGACAAGATGGAATGGAAGAGCACACATGGGAGCTCGAGGAAGCTATGTGAAAAGACTTTCCGAACCTATTCACAGGTATCAAATTTTGAGGGCAAAATTTTTAATAAGAAGGGGAGAAATGTAACATCCCCAAATTTATAACTAAGATAAATATTAATCTTCATTATCGATAGCAAAACCAAGAGAATCTGGACAAATGTTATGAAACACAACAAATAGACTACTTAAGTATATCTAGAGAAAAATGCAAAGAATTACGAAAATGCCATCACTTAGCAGAAATTATGAAAATGCCCTTGCTATGTAAAGGAAATTACCAAACTACCCTTGCCTTATTAAATGACAAAGATACCCTTACTCTATGAATGGAATTACAAGAATACCACTATCATTGTCTAATTACAAAAATATCCTTGTCTTAGTTAAAGAAATTACTACAATGCCATTTGCACAAATCCCTACACTTGTCTTTAGACAAGAATGAATCTAAGCCATTGGATTAAGATGATAACACAATAATTTAACCACATATATCATACACATTTCTGAATCACATACATGCACTAAAGGTTAGAAAATCTCCACTAACATCTTTGCACAAAACATGGAGCATTTTCATCCAACATGTTTGCATAAAACATGGAAACATGTTTGCACAAAACAAGGAGCATTTTCATCCCAAAATTCAGCCAACATGTTTCCATATATCATGCTCCAAGTGCTTTCCTTCTTCTGTATTTTTCTCTAATCTTTCCACTATAAATACTCCTCAAACTCTCTTCAATTCAAAAACTCCCTAAGTGTTCTTTCTTTCTTATTCTATCATTCTTCTTATGTTCTTCAAAGACTTCTCTTGATCCTCTAAACTTCATCCAAACACTTAAATCCTAAGTTCAAACTTTCACTAGCCCTCACAAGAGTTACAATCTTTAACTCTAGTGAGAAATATTTTCTTAAGCACTCAAGTTCTAGAGCCAAGATTCAAGGAGGGTCATCCACTCCAAAGACTCTTGTTCAAAGCTTAAGGAAGAAGAGAATGACCCTTTTTAGACCCTACACAAGAGGTAGCAGTTTTTTCTTTATTTGTTCAAGTATTGTTGGCTTCTAACTTTGCTCATGGATAAAATGCCTCAAACTTAAGTTATTGTTAAAAGTTTTGAATAATTATATTTTTAGAAAACACAACATGTTTTATTTTGCTATGAGTACTTTTATGATGTTATCATACTCAAATATAACTTAAAAGATTGTATGTGAAACTTGAGTTAATAAAGATAACTTAAGACATGAACATGGCAGGTGCTGGAATTTCTAGTTATTTCTGGCAGAAGTTACTTCGAAATTTAGTGTTCATAAAATATGAAGGATCTCGAAATGAAAATATTTTTATTATAAACTAGACTCATTGTAGAACACTCTCCAAAAAGAATCACCTAAAACAAAGTTTCCTAGCCCAAGATATAAATTTTTAAAGTAGAGCCTAAGACTGAAACTCTTAATCTGACCTTGTAGTAGTAAAATAGGTGTAACTCATTCTAGAAAAATGCAAATAGACTGATTTCAACTTGGTGGAAAAGCTAACACATCTACAAACACACTTATGTATGCTATGCATAAAGTTTTACACCACGAAAATACAGAATGAGACATATATTTTCAGGACAGTGTGCTGAGAAAGTCTTGAAGGTAGCGTGATACTGTGAGAGTGCAATTTGGAAAGGTTCTGGCTAAGGAAAGACTTAGTATTTAAGCGTGTGTAACGCCCCGATTTTCTGTTAGAGTGAAAATGACCAAAATGCCCCTGAGGTCATTTTCAGCCCGGAATTCAAGGAAAGCCAGTGCGGCAGTACTCGAAGGGCAAACTCAATGTTGGAAGGGGATTAGAAAACTTATGTACCTTCCCGGGATCGAAAATCTCGTTTTTCGAGTTTTCGGGTCAAAATGACCAAAACGCCCCTGTGGTGTTTTACCCGCTTGCAAGTGCCGGATGAATCTGAAACTTCTCCAGATGGTTTTAAAAGGCATTTTTATGTATTCTATGACCTCAGTTTTAATTTTTGAAGTCCCGGGCAAAATTAGTGCAAAATTATGGTTTTGCCCCTAGTTTCGTATTTTTACGCTTAATCACGCGATTAAGCAAACCTAAGCAATATTAGGCTCTAATCGAAGGTTAATTAATTTCCTTAATTAATCTAGAGTCAAAATAATTTATTAAAGTTGATTAGAACCAAAAAGTACTTAATTACAACCTAAAATCATATTTTAATTTTATGACACCTAGTCATAGAATCTTGAATAGTGTTTTCTCTTTCCAATTCCTTAAATCATGGAATTGTGTTACACATTGTTTATTCATAAATGAGTTTTAAATTCTTTAATGATGTATGAGCACTCCTAAACTTGTCATAAACTCCCTAAATCACATTCTTAGTTACCTAAACTTAAGCTTAATCATTCCTAACCTTGTACCTAAGCTAATACACATCTAAACCTACCATTAACACACAATTAAATGGTCAAATCATCCTCCCACTCTGCTGTCTAGCCTTGGCCGAAGCTGCCCTCCCTCCATATGCATCATATGTTCAATTTTTCAACACTCCAAGGCCATACCTCAAGTCACATACACTATACCTTGTCATAACTTTCAATCAAGCTTGAATTTTCACATGAATAAATAATTAAAACAACCCATTTCTCCCATTTAATTGTGGCTGGAAAAGTTCCAGCCATGCATTATTTCTAGAAGCCTAAATTCATAAAAATGTGATAGGAAATTAACTCACATCAAGCCATACTTTGTAGCATAGCTTCCATACTTCAAACCATGCTTGAATGACCTTGTGTAAGAGATATTTTCTCTTCCTTCCTCCCTCAAAGGCTACGGCCAAGCCCTCCCCATTCACTCCTCCATGGTTTTGTTTTTCTATAAATAGGATGCTTGTGTTAGCCTTGTTGCACTTTGAAGCATTTGCAAAGTTTAGAGTTTTAGAGTTGTGTTGCTAGTCTTTCCTTTTTCTCTCGAAGTTCCAAGAGTGTTCTTCCTTCCTTTTCATCTTTATCTTCTTCATCTCTTCATCTCATCATCACCTCTCAACCATCAAACACCACCCCAAAACCTTGAACCATCGTCAAACCTCTCAAACACCACACCTCAAACACAACTCCACTTGAAACACATTTTCTTTCTTTTTCTCTCATCAAGGCCGAATCATCATCACCATCCTAGGAGGTGTTGCTCATCTCATTTCCATCTTCAAGATCAAGCTTTTATCTCCATCACTAGGTAGGGATTTGTTTTCAAACTTTATTTTGCTCAAGAAAGTGTTTTTCTCTAGTTTTCTCTTGGATTCTTTTTGAACTTTCCTTTGTCTTTCCTTTCCTTTCATTTTCGGCCATGAGGCCTTGATTTGAGCATGATAGCTTGATGATGAGAGTTTCTAGATGATGACGTTGTGTTCATCTCAAAGAAACCTCTAAAGCTTGAGTTTTCCTTTTCTTACAACTTCATCTATATGTTATCTAGCTCACATGGTTTTCCAACTTAAGAAAAATTAATCTAAGGATTTCTAAAAGCCCAAGCCTACCCTTGTCAACCTTAAAGTTGGCGACACGTTCTAGAGATTTGTCTCTAGATCAGGGTTTTGGGTACTTAATAAAGAACTTGATGTAGCTTCACTTTCTTTCTCTTTTATACGATTTTCGATTCTTGTGTCGTGATCTTTGAGATATTGTATGGGGTTATTATCTTGTTAAAGTCTTAAATGAGCTCTAGTTAAACATAAAAATGAAACTTGCATCATGTTTACTTTAAGCTTTGCATATCATGTTTATTTCCTTGCTATCACTAAATCCCAAGATAATGAATGAACTTGCATTATCATGTTTATGTTTCAAGCTTTGCATTATCATATTTATATTTCAAGTCCTCACCTAAATATCAAAGATAATAATATATTGCACCACATATTTATTTTATGCTCTCACTTTACTTTCTAGCAATAACTAAAATAAGTGCATGAGCATGTTTATTTTTATGTCATCACTTTAATGATTCTAGAGCTCAAAGACTTGCCCAAGGATATCTCAAACAAAGGTCTAAAACATTTATTTCCTATGGTTCATATTTCGGCCCTATGAGGCCTTAATGTTTTCAAGTATTGAAAACTATGTTTTATAATTTTTCTAAACTTATATGAGTATAAGGAATGTGTAGAACTAAGTATTATGAATTTAGGACCTCTTGAGATGAAAATAACATAGCCACTGCCCTATTAAGTATTTTCATGAGTTTAGATGATAAAAGTGTTCATAAAAGAGTTTTGAAGGTTTTAATAAGGTTCCAAGAGAAACTAGTATTTTATGTGCTTTAGAAACTATGATTCAATGCCTTTAAATGGAGTTTCTCTTTCGGTTCTGCCTTGCTATGTTTGGCCACTGCATGAGCTGTGTTAATGATGTTAATATGCTTATGTTTGGGTAATAATTATGTTAAGACTCATATGTGAAAGATAGGATAAGTTAGGAACTAGAAAGGAATTAATTTGAGAGTTCTAGATCCCTTAAAGATTCATTTTTCTGGATTCTGTCCAGCAAGGGTTAGATTCAATAATCATGGTTTTAAATTAGTTTATATGTGTAGGAATGACTCATAATTGGTTTAGGACTTAATCTTGAAACCTTAGGAGCAAACCGAACTTAGAAAGGGTCATTATTGTGACTTCTAGGTACCCGTAAAATTAGTATTTTGATTTCTGCACTCTTGAGGTTTAGAGATGTTCTTGACCATAGGGTGAGGTGAGAAATACTTAGTTATAACCTTATAGGTTCCCAAGAGACTAGGTGTTGATGATCAATAACTTAGAATGTGAGATAAAGATCTAAACCGTAATTTCTAGAACTCCGTAATCACATAAACATAAAGCTGTCCAAATTCTGCCTAGTGCTATTTGGATTAGTTCTTGAGCATAAAATTTGTATAACTCATTAATTGTCAAACTATAGGTGTATAAAGAAGTTAAGGATAATTAATTTGCAAGTTTAAGACTCATAAGAATCGAAGTTTAAAACACTATGAGTTATAACATAACATGTCTATGAGCTTATGGGGATGATTGTTAGATATGTGTAACACCCTAAATCTTAACCCAAGACTACTAGTATGTCCTTAGGTTAATCTTTAGAATATTACCTCTTGGTCTCATCTTTTAGAAAATACTTAGCGGAAATATGGGTAAAATTTTTCTTTTTGGAATTTAAAATCAAAGTGAGAGCCACGCACGAAACTTTAAGGAGAATCATAGCGAAACATATAAGCAAAGCATAAGAAACACATCATGTCATGGAAACATCAACTGAATCATAGATATATATATATATAACGTGCCTACCCAAAGAGGCAGGACTATTTGATACATCATGAAGCAAAATACAACTGAAATGCAATACAAGGAAATCATAAAAAGCAAATACAAGAGAAACTACCCCCATACCCATGTGCACCTAAAGGAGACAACCTCATATACAAAAGAAGGTTTGACCTCTACTATGTGGCGTGTGTGTGCACTGGCTACTACCCCTCCTATGACTACTCCTGCGGGTCCAGTCTGTGGGGTCGAAGTCGATCCTTGGCGAATCTCGGCGGGAGTGGTCGAGCGCATCATCGGGGCATGTCCACCGCGGCGAGGGCGCATGGATGGCCGTCGAGCCAACCTCGGCTGGACCACCGTCTCCTCACTCCCAGCCCTCATCGGTGGAGGAGCGGGACTGGAGCTCCAACTGTACATGTGGGATGGAGGGTCCTCGGATGGGTCCGTCTCCGAGTACTGGGGACGCGGTACGTACTTGGGGTACTCGCGTACTGCTGATGTCTCGGGCTCCATGCGGAGGATCTGCTCATCGCGTGGTCTCGCTCGCTCAAAAATCCCGTTATGATGGTAAGGAGCAGTCGGGGTGAAGCGGTAGCTCGGGACGGGGTGCGCGAAGAGTCGTCCCATGAACATGAATACTCTGACAGTGCAGCGACCCTCAAAATGATATGACCCGAGTGCCGGGTCATGGTGCAGCTCCCATACCGGGGTGTCGATGAAGAGTACAAACGTCGCCATCTGAAGATATGACGGAAGAAAAGGGAGAGGGAATGAGAATCTTTCTAAAAGAATTCTCAGTAGGGTTATCCCTACCTAGGTGTCATCGTCACATCCTCAGGAACCTTGGGTTTATTTCTAAAAGGTGTGCATGCATATAAATTCCTTTTGAGTTGGTTTTCCAAAGAGGTATTTTATCCAAGGTCCATCATTTTTTTATAATGCGTCTTTATAACTTAAGCAGAAATATACTAATGATATGAATGCATCATAAGGTAAACCAAACAATAGAATAACTAGGAAACATTATAACATTGGCATAAGTATCGTTTACGTGACATTGTTAACTTTAACTTTCATCTCATGGGGCCGCCCTAAAACTTCTCTAGGTTATGAGCTCATACCTTAACTAGTCGTCACTAGCTCTTACTTATCCTATGATAAGCGTAACATAATCCCGACTTAAAGTAATGCAGACAGGGGGCAATTTAAGGATCTCCTTTCTAGGATCATTTCCTCTTTGAAACGCTTTGCTAGCCACGTGGGCCTCGCAATTTGTCCGCTTTGGCAGTGCATCTACACATACCCTCACGGATTTGTCTCCTCCTGGGGTGCTCGGCGAACCGGTGTCACCCAGAGAAGCGCGTCTCAGTGTTGTGTCACATTTATATTCTCATGGGTATTAAATCACAATTACCTCATCATTTATCATATTCATTTTTATCATGCATTCTCATGTAGCTTTTTCATAACATATATCATCACATGAAACTTTCTCATAACATTCGTCACATAAAACTTTCACACAAACATCATCATATAGTCATATTTAACAATCATCCCCATAAGCTCATAGACATGTTATGTTATAACTCATAGTGCTTTAAACTTCGATTAAACTTGCAAATTAATTATTCTTAACTTCTTTATACACCTATGGTTTGACAATTTATGAGTCATACAAATTTTATGCTCAAGAACTAATCCAAATAGCACTAAGCATAATTTGGACAGCTTTATGTTTAAGTGATTACGGAGTTCTAGAAATTACGGTTTAGATCTTTATCTCACATTCTAAGTTATTGATCATCAACACCTAGTCTCTTGGGAACCTATAAGGTTATAACTAAGTATTTCTCACCTCACCCTATGGTCAAGAATATTTCTAAACCTCAAGAGTGCAGAAATCAAAATACTAACTTTACGGGTACCTAGAAGTCACAATAATGACCCTTTCTAAGTTCGGTTTGCTCCTAAGGTTTCAAGATTAAGTCCTAAACCAATTATGAGTCATTCCTACACATATAAACTAATTTAAAACCATGATTATTGAATCTAAACCTTGCTGGAAAGAATCCAGAAAAATAAATCTTCAAGGGATCTAGAACTCTCAAATTAATTCTTTTCTAGTTCCTAACTTATCCTATCTTTCACATATGAGTCTTAACATAATTATTACCCAAACATAAGCATATTAACATCATTAACACAGCTCATGCAGTGGCCAAACATAGCAAGGCAGAACCGAAACAGAAACTCCATTTAAAGGCATTGAATCATAGTTTCTAAAGCACATAAAATACTAGTTTCTCTTGGAACCTTATTAAAACCTTCAAAACTCTTTTATGAACACTTTTATCATCTAAACTCATGAAAATACTTAATAGGGCAGTGGCTATATTATTTTCATCTCAAGAGGTCCTAAATTCATAACACTTAGTTCTACACATTCCTTATACTCATATGAGTTTAGAAAAATTATAAAACATAGTTTTCAATACTTGAAAACATTAAGGCCTCATAGGGCCGAAATATGGACCATAGGAAATAAATGTTTTAGACCTTTGTTTGAGATATCATTGGGCAAGTCTTTGAGCTCTAGAATTATTAAAGTGATGACATAAAAATAAACATGCTCATGCACTTATTTTAGTTATTGCTAGAAAGTAAAGTGAGAGCATAAAATAAATATGTGGTGCAATATATTATTATCTTTGATATTTAGGTGAGGACTTGAAATATAAATATGATAATGCAAAGCTTGAAACATAAACATGATAATGCAAGTTCATTCATTATCTTGGGATTTAGTGATAGCAAGGAAATAAACATGATATGCAAAGCTTAAAGTAAACATGATGCAAGTTTCATTTTTATGTTTAAATAGAGCTCATTTAAGACTTTAACAAGATCATAACCCCATACAATATCTCAATGATCACAACACAAGAACCGAAAATCATATAAAAGAGAAAGAAAGTGAAGCTACATCAAGTTCTTTATTAAGTACCCAAAACCCATATCTAGAGACAAATCTCTAGAACGTGCCGGCCAACTTTAAGGTTGACAAGGGTAGGCTTGGGCTTTTAGAAATCCTTAGATTAATTTTTCTTAAGTTGGAAAACCATGTGAGCTAGATAACATATAGATGAAGTTGTAAGAAAAGGAAAACTCAAGCTTTAGAGGTTTCTTTGAGATGAACACAATGTCATCATCTAGAAACTCTCATCATCAAGCTATCATGCTCAAATCAAGGCCTCATGGCCGAAAATGAAAAGAAAGGAAAGACAAAGGAAAGTTCAAAAAGAATCCAAGAGAAAACTAGAGAAAAACACTTTCTTGAGCAAAATAAAGTTTGAAAACAAATCCCTACCTTTTGATGAAGATGAAAGCTTGAACTTGAAGATGGAAATGAGATGAGCAACACCTCCTAAGATGGTGGTGATGATTTCGGCCAAGGAAAGGAAAAGGAAAGGAGATGTGTTTTGAGTGAAGTTGTGTTTGAGGTTGAGTGTTTGAAAGCTTTGAGAATGGTTTAAGGTTATGAGGTGATGGATTAAGGTTATGAGGTGATTATGTGATGGAAGAATGAAGAGGATGAAGATGAAGAGAAAGAGCTCTTAGAACTTTGAGAGAAGGAAAAAGCTTAGTAAGACAACTCTAAAACTCTAAACTTTGCAAATGCTTCAAAGTGTAACAAGGCTAACACAAGCATCCTATTTATAGAAAAACAAAACCATGGAGGAGTGAATGGGGAGGGCTTGGCCGTAGCCTTTGAGGGAGGAAGGAAGAGAAAATATCTCTTACACAAGGTCATTCAAGCATGGTTTGAAGTATGGAAGCTATGCTACAAAGTATGGCTTGATGTGAGTTAATTTCCTATCACATTTTTATGAATTTAGGCTTCTAGAAATAATGCATGGCTGGAACTTTTCCAGCCACAATTAAATGGGAGAAATGGGTTGTTTTAATTATTTATTCATGTGGAAATTCAAGCTTGATTGAAAGTTATGACAAGGTATAGTGTATGTGACTTGAGGTATGGCCTTGGAGTGTTGAAAAATTGAACATGTGATGCATATGGAGGGAGGGCAGCTTCGGCCAAGGCTGGACAGCAGAGTGGGAGGATGATTTGACCATTTAATTGTGTGTTAATGGTAGGTTTAGATGTGTATTAGCTTAGGTACAAGGTTAGGAATGATTAAGCTTAAGTTTAGGTAACTAAGAATGTGATTTAGGGAGTTTATGACAAGTTTAGGAGTGCTCATACATCATTAAAGAATTTAAAACTCATTTATGAATAAACAATGTGTAACACAATTCCATGATTTAAGGAATTGGAAAGAGAAAACACTATTCAAGATTCTATGACTAGGTGTCATAAAATTAAAATATGATTTTAGGTTGTAATTGAGTACTTTTTGGTTCTAATCAACTTTAATAAATTATTTTGACTCTAGATTAATTAAGGAAATTAATTAACCTTCGATTAGAGCCTAATATTGCTTAGGTTTGCTTAATCGTGTGATTAAGCGTAAAAATCTGAAACTAGGGGCAAAACCGTAATTTTGCACTAATTTTGCCCGGGACTTCAAAAATTAAAACTGAGGTCATAGAATACATAAAAACGCCTTTTAAAATCATCTGGAGAAGTTTTGGGTTCATCCGGCACTTGCAAGCGGGTAAAACACCACAGGGGCGTTTTGGTCATTTTGACTCAAAACTTCAAAACGAGATTTTCGATCCGGGAAGGTACATAAGTTTTCTAATCCCCTTCCAACATTGAGTTTGCCCTTGAGTACTGCCATGCCGCTTTCCTCGGTCCGGTGAAAATGACCTCAGGGCATTTTGGTCATTTTCACTCTAACGAGAAAATCTGGCGTTACATTACTCCCTCCTTAAAAAGAATTTCGCCTCGAAATTGCACCTTAGAAAAGCTCGGATATTTGGACTTCATCTCTGACTCTAGTTCCCACGTGTATTCTTCCGACTTGCCTTGTCCCCACGCCACTTTTACCAAAGGAACAGACTTGTTCCTTAACTGCTTGACTCCGTGATCCACTATTCCCATAGGCGGTACATTGAAAGTGAGGTCCTCCCTTAACTGTACATGCTCTGGTTCTAGGACATGGCTAGGGTCAGACTCATATTTACGTAACTGGGAGACGTGAAAGACATCATGAAGGTTTGACAGATTGGGTGGTAAGGCTATTTTGTAAGCTACAGATCCGACTCTTTGAAGAATTTCAAAAGGACCGAGAAATCGGGGACTCAACTTTTTAACTTTCATGGCTCTCCCTATTCCTGTAGTGGGGGTGATTCGTAGAAATACATGTTCTTCCTCTTGGAACTCCAAGGGCTTGCGCCTTTTGTCCGCGTAGCTTTTCTGTCGACTTTGAGCGGTTAAGATTCTATCCTTGATCTTCTTGATTTGTTCCGTCGTTTCCCTCACTACCTCAGGTCCTAAGACACCTTGCTCTCCGGGCTCGTACCAACACAAGGGTGATTGGCACTTCCTTCCGTATAATGCCTCAAATGCGGTGCCATACCGATGCTTGCGTGATAACCGCTGTTATATCGCAAACTTCGATCAAAGGCATGTACTTATCCCAACTTCCTTTTTGGTCTAAGACACAGGCTCTCAAAGATATCTTCCAGGGTTTGGATTGTCCTCTCGACCGACCATCCGCTTGTGGGTGGTAGCGGATTGCTTAGGCACAACTTGGAACCAAACGCCTTTGAAAGGCTCCCAAAAACGTGGCGTAAACCGAGGATCTCGATCCGAGATTATCGTCGATGGTACTCCATGCAACCTTACTATTTCTTGGATGTAAAGCTGAGCCAACTTATCCAACGAGTACGTGACTCGAATAGGTAGAAAGTGAGCCGACTTAGTCAGTCGATCCACGATTACCCATACGGCATCGTGGCCAGCTTGGGTCTTTGGCAATCCTGTCACGAAGTCCATTGATATACTCTCCCACTTCCACTCGGGGATCGACAGGGGTTGCAACATGCCAAAAGGTTTTTGGTGTTCGATCTTGACCTTTTGGCAGACCAAACACTTACTCACCCAGGCGACCACATCCTTCTTTAATCCGGGCCACCAAAACATCCTCTTCAGGTCCTGATACATCTTCGTAGTACCAGGATGGATGGCAAAATGGCTCTTGTGAGCCTCCTCCAAGATCTTCTCTCGGAGGTCACCATCTTGTGGCACACAGATTCGCCCCTCGAACCTCCACAACCAGTCGGGGCCTCGTACAAAACCTTTCAACTTTCCGGCCTTAACTGCCTCGATTGTCTCCATAAAGTCCTCATTTTCTCTTTGGGCAAGCATAATCCTTTGCTTAAACCCACTGGTCACCGTGAGATGACTCATCACGATGCCATCCTCCGTTATAGACATTCCAAGATTCATATCCCTAAATTGCTCTATTAACCAAACTTCATTAACCATCATACTTGACAGACGTAACGAGTTTCGGCTCAAGGCGTCGGCTACTACATTAGCCTTCTTGGTGGTAACTTAAACCAAAATCGTAGTCCTTGAGGAATTCCATCCATCTCCTTTGCCTCATATTCAACTCCTTTTGATCAAAGAGATGCTTGAGACTCTTATGATCGGAGAAAACTTCAAACCTCACACCATACAAATGGTGTCTCCACATCTTTAGAGCGAACACGATGGCTGCTAGTTCTAGGTCATGGGTAGGGTAGGTTACCTCATGAGGCTTGAGTTGCCTGGACGCATAGGCTACCACTTGCCTGTTTTGCATCAACACACAACCTAAACCTTTGCCAGAAGCATCGCAATATACCTCGAAGGGTACATTGGGGTCGAGTAAAACTAAACTGGGGTTGAGGTGAGCTTTTCCTTAAGCTCTAGGAAACTTTTTTCACACTCAAGGCTCCACTCAAACGGGGCATTCTTCCTAGTGAGCTTGGTTAAGGGTAGGGCTAACTGGGAAAATCCTTTAATGAACCTACGGTAATATCCAGCTAAACCCAATAAGCTTCTAATCTCAGTTACAGAGGTTGGTCTATCCCAATTCATCACAGCCTCTATCTTACTTGGGTCGACAGCTATGCCACCTTTTGACACAACATGTCCTAAGAACTTTACCTCCTCTAACCAAAATTCACACTTAGACAACTTAGCGTATAACCTCTTCTCCTTTAATACCTCTAAAACCAACCTTAAATGACGCTCATGCTCCTCGTGGGTTTTCGAATAGATGAGAATATCATCTATGAACACAACCACGAATTGATCTAAATAGGGTCTAAAGATCCTATTCATGTAATCCATAAAAACTGCGGGAGCATTCGTCAAACCAAACGACATTACATTGAACTCAAAGTGTCCATACCGAAGTTCGAAAGGCGGTTTTAGGAATATCCGAATCTCTCACCCTAACTGATGGTAACCGACCTTAAATCAATCTTAGAAAACACTCCTGCTCCTTTCAATTGGTCCATAAGATCGTCAATCCTAGGCAATGGGTATTTATTCTTTATGGTTACTTGGTTCAACTGCCTATAGTCTATACACATCCTCATACTTCCGTCCTTTTTCTTCACAAATAAGACCGGCGCGCCCCAAGGTGAAGCACTCGGCCTTATAAAACTCTTTTCTAACAACTCCTCTAACTGGGTTTTCAACTCTGCTAACTCCGAGGGTGACATCCTATACGGCGCTAAAGGGATTGGTCCTGTCCCTGGAACCAACTCTATGGAGAACTCCACTTCTCTTCGGGAGGGAAATCGGGTATTTCCTCCGGAAAAACCTCGGGATAGTCTCTCACCACAGGTATCTCACCTAGGTTCTGCTCCAAGTCTACATCACAGGCGGCTAGGAGAACATATCCCTTAGTTTTCTTCCCACTACAGAAGACCTCTACGGAATTTAGGTACAGCCTAATGGGTTGAGTGATGTTTTCGGGAGGAGAAGGGAAAACTACGGTTTGGGTTCCACAATCTAACATCACACGATTGGGGTGAAGCCAGTTCATGCCTAAGATAATGCCTATGTCTTTCAAGGGTAAACAAATTAAATCTATGATAAAAGACCTATTTTCTACAACAAGATGACAGTTTAAACAACAACGGCAAGTATTAACAGGGCGATTTGTAGGAGTAGAAACAATAAGATCGAAGGGAAGTTTAGAGACCTTTAGATTTAAGGACTCGACACTAGCAAGTGAAATGAAAGAATGAGTAGCACCAGAGTCATATAGTACAGTTAAGGCTTTACCGTTTACTTCGCACATACCTTCGATGAGATCTTTGGACTTCTTGGCGTCTTCCGCGTTAAGGGTAAAGACCCTTCCTCGGTATTGTGGTCGGGGGTTTTGGTTCGATGTCCCTTGTCCGGTGCAGTCCTTTGCATAGTGGCCAGGCTTGCCACACTTGAAACATACATTACGACCAGGCTAAGCATGGGCGATTCCGTGGTTCTTCCCGCATTGTGGGCGACGTCGGCCAGATGTTGCTCCGGGGTAAGCAGCAGGGGTTTGTGGTGCCTTATTCTTGGCTCCACTTGGTCCTCCATTGTGGTTTCGGGGTCCACCCGGTCCACGAGGTTGATTATTGAAATTCCTCGGGCCTTGATGTTGAAATGGCGGCCTTTGGTGTTGCTTGGATTGTTGGTGAGCAGGAGCTGTTGGCGGTTGTTGTTCTTGTCGGGCCGGTTGGACCGGTAGGGGTTGTAGTGATTCCTCGATGGGTACTGCGATTTGAACTTCGGGGCTTGAGGTCCGAGCCCTTAGCTTCGCTCGCCCTTGTGATTTGAATCTTTCTCTGTCCTTCTTCAAGTATCCGCACTTGTTGACCAGGGTCGGAAGTCTCTGATCTCCATATGGGCCACAGCGTAGTTCATCTCTGCCTTCAGACCGGCCTCATACTTCACACACTTCCAAACTTCATCGGGGTTCCCTTGGAATACCCGAGAGAACTTGATTAGCTCTTCAAACTTCGCAGTTGTATTGGGCTCTGATGACCCTCCTTGGGTCAATCGCATGAACTCAACGCCCTTCGCATTCCTCACGGACTCTGGAAAGTACTTCTCATAGAAGTAAGTCTTGAAACGACTCCCGGTCAATGGGAGTTCCAGAGGCTTCCAGCCAGATGCCTCGTGCGTTCCACCGTAACTTCGGCGCGGACTTGACATGAAAGCGAAGAATGTGACCTTCGCTCCTCCGAGCGGTAACAACAGAGTAGATCTTCTCCATGTCTTTGATCCACTCATCGGCCTTGTCGGGTCCATTACCCCTCGGAACACCGGGCGGGTTCGCCTTGCGGAACTTCGCCGGCGGACTTGCTCCACCATCTCTGCAGCGAGGGGAGGAGGGGGAACAGGAGCAGCGTTAAACTTGTTGATCCATTCGGTCGAACATTCGTTCCATGGCTTGCGCCATGCGACGGACAGCAGCAGCAGTTGTATCATCTTGTTCAACATCGGGTGTAGTCCTAGGCCGTCGTCAGCGGTGCCATTGGTCCCTATACACATGAAACAATGAACATCAAGTTGATCAGGCTCAATATCCATGCAAAATGAGCTAGTTACCATGGCACTTGCAACCAACAGAAGTCATGCATCTCTAGTCCTACAGCTTATCTCTATCAAGCACTATACATGACATAACTATCGTATTATGCTTATAAAGCATAGTCAGTCCAATCCTCAGGCTCCATGAGAATCGAATCGCTCGATACCATAATGTAACACCTAAATCTTAACCCAAGACTACTAGTATGTCCTTAGGTTAATCTTTAGAATATTACCTCTTGGTCTCATCTTTTAGAAAATACTTAGCGGAAATATGGGTAAAATTTTTCTTTTTGGAATTTAAAATCAAAGTGAGAGCCACGCACGAAACTTTAAGGAGAATCATAGCGAAACATATAAGCAAAGCATAAGAAACACATCATGTCATGGAAACATCAACTGAATCATAGATATATATATATATAACGTGCCTACCCAAAGAGGCAGGACTATTTGATACATCATGAAGCAAAATACAACTGAAATGCAATACAAGGAAATCATAAAAAGCAAATACAAGAGAAACTACCCCCATACCCATGTGCACCTAAAGGAGACAACCTCATATACAAAAGAAGGTTTGACCTCTACTATGTGGCGTGTGTGTGCACTGGCTACTACCCCTCCTATGACTACTCCTGCGGGTCCGAGTACTGTGGGGTCGAGTCGATCCACTAGCGAATCTCGGCGGGAGTGGTCGAGCGCATCATCGGGGCATGTCCACCGCGGCGAGGACGCATGGATGGCCGTCGAGCCAACCTCGGCCGGACCACCGTCTCCACACTCCCAGCCCTCATCGGTGGAGGAGCGGACCGAGCTCCAAGCTGTACATGTGGGATGGCGGGTCCTCGGATGGGTCCGTCTCAGCATCGGGACGCGATGCGTGCATTTCGGGGTACTCGCGTCGCTGATGTCTCGGGCTCCATGCGGAGCATCTGCTCATCGCGTGGTCTCGCTCGCTCAAAAATCCCGCTATGACGGTAAGGAGCGATCGGGGTGAAGCGGTAGCTTCGGGGCGAAGTGCTTGAAGAGTCGTCCCATGAACATGAATACTCGGCGGTGCAGCGACCCTCAAAATGATATGACCGGTCTTAGGGTCATGGTGCAGCTCCCATACCGGGGTGTCGATGAAGAGTACAAACGTCGCCATCTGAAGATATGACGGAAGAAAAGGGAGAGGGAATGAGAATCTTTCTAAAAGAATTCTCAGTAGGGTTATCCCTACCTAGGTGTCATCGTCACATCCTCAGGAACCTTGGGTTTATTTCTAAAAGGTGTGCATGCATATAAATTCCTTTTGAGTTGGTTTTCCAAAGAGGTATTTTATCCAAGGTCCATCATTTTTTTATAATGCGTCTTTATAACTTAAGCAGAAATATACTAATGATATGAATGCATCATAAGGTAAACCAAACAATAGAATAACTAGGAAACATTATAACATTGGCATAAGTATCGTTTACGTGACATTGTTAACTTTAACTTTCATCTCATGGGGCCGCCCTAAAACTTCTCTAGGTTATGAGCTCATACCTTAACTAGTCGTCACTAGCTCTTACTTATCCTATGATAAGCGTAACATAATCCCGACTTAAAGTACGGGCAAGGGGGCAATTTAAGGATCTCCTTTCTAGGATCATTTCCTCTTTGAAACGCTTTGCTAGCCACGTGGGCCTCGCAATTTGTCCGCTTTGGCAGGCTGCATCTACACATACCCTCACGGATTTGTCTCCTCCTGGGGGTGCTCGGCCGAACCGGTGTCACCCAGGAGAAGCGCGTCTCAGTGTTGTGTCACATTTATATTCTCATGGGTATTAAATCACAATTACCTCATCATTTATCATATTCATTTTTATCATGCATTCTCATGTAGCTTTTTCATAACATATATCATCACATGAAACTTTCTCATAACATTCGTCACATAAAACTTTCACACAAACATCATCATATAGTCATATTTAACAATCATCCCCATAAGCTCATAGACATGTTATGTTATAACTCATAGTGCTTTAAACTTCGATTAAACTTGCAAATTAATTATTCTTAACTTCTTTATACACCTATGGTTTGACAATTTATGAGTCATACAAATTTTATGCTCAAGAACTAATCCAAATAGCACTAAGCAGAATTTGGACAGCTTTATGTTTAAGTGATTACGGAGTTCTAGAAATTACGGTTTAGATCTTTATCTCACATTCTAAGTTATTGATCATCAACACCTAGTCTCTTGGGAACCTATAAGGTTATAACTAAGTATTTCTCACCTCACCCTATGGTCAAGAATATTTCTAAACCTCAAGAGTGCAGAAATCAAAATACTAACTTTACGGGTACCTAGAAGTCACAATAATGACCCTTTCTAAGTTCGGTTTGCTCCTAAGGTTTCAAGATTAAGTCCTAAACCAATTATGAGTCATTCCTACACATATAAACTAATTTAAAACCATGATTATTGAATCTAAACCTTGCTGGAAAGAATCCAGAAAAATAAATCTTCAAGGGATCTAGAACTCTCAAATTAATTCTTTTCTAGTTCCTAACTTATCCTATCTTTCACATATGAGTCTTAACATAATTATTACCCAAACATAAGCATATTAACATCATTAACACAGCTCATGCAGTGGCCAAACATAGCAAGGCAGAACCGAAACAGAAACTCCATTTAAAGGCATTGAATCATAGTTTCTAAAGCACATAAAATACTAGTTTCTCTTGGAACCTTATTAAAACCTTCAAAACTCTTTTATGAACACTTTTATCATCTAAACTCATGAAAATACTTAATAGGGCAGTGGCTATATTATTTCCATCTCAAGAGGTCCTAAATTCATAACACTTAGTTCTACACATTCCTTATACTCATATGAGTTTAGAAAAATTATAAAACATAGTTTTCAATACTTGAAAACATTAAGGCCTCATAGGGCCGAAATATGGACCATAGGAAATAAATGTTTTAGACCTTTGTTTGAGATATCATTGGGCAAGTCTTTGAGCTCTAGAATTATTAAAGTGATGACATAAAAATAAACATGCTCATGCACTTATTTTAGTTATTGCTAGAAAGTAAAGTGAGAGCATAAAATAAATATGTGGTGCAATATATTATTATCTTTGATATTTAGGTGAGGACTTGAAATATAAATATGATAATGCAAAGCTTGAAACATAAACATGATAATGCAAGTTCATTCATTATCTTGGGATTTAGTGATAGCAAGGAAATAAACATGATATGCAAAGCTTAAAGTAAACATGATGCAAGTTTCATTTTTATGTTTAACTAGAGCTCATTTAAGACTTTAACAAGATCATAACCCCATACAATATCTCAATGATCACAACACAAGAACCGAAAATCATATAAAAGAGAAAGAAAGTGAAGCTACATCAAGTTCTTTATTAAGTACCCCAAACCCCTATCTAGAGACAAATCTCTAGTACGTGCCGGCCAACTTTAAGGTTGACAAGGGTAGGCTTGGGCTTTTAGAAATCCTTAGATTAATTTTTCTTAAGTTGGAAAACCATGTGAGCTAGATAACATATAGATGAAGTTGTAAGAAAAGGAAAACTCAAGCTTTAGAGGTTTCTTTGAGATGAACACAATGTCATCATCTAGAAACTCTCATCATCAAGCTATCATGCTCAAATCAAGGCCTCATGGCCGAAAATGAAAAGAAAGGAAAGACAAAGGAAAGTTCAAAAAGAATCCAAGAGAAAACTAGAGAAAAACACTTTCTTGAGCAAAATAAAGTTTGAAAACAAATCCCTACCTTTTGATGAAGATGAAAGCTTGAACTTGAAGATGGAAATGAGATGAGCAACACCTCCTAAGATGGTGGTGATGATTTCGGCCAAGGAAAGGAAAAGGAAAGGAGATGTGTTTTGAGTGAAGTTGTGTTTGAGGTTGAGTGTTTGAAAGCTTTGAGAATGGTTTAAGGTTATGAGGTGATGGATTAAGGTTATGAGGTGATTATGTGATGGAAGAATGAAGAGGATGAAGATGAAGAGAAAGAGCTCTTAGAACTTTGAGAGAAGGAAAAAGCTTAGTAAGACAACTCTAAAACTCTAAACTTTGCAAATGCTTCAAAGTGTAACAAGGCTAACACAAGCATCCTATTTATAGAAAAACAAAACCATGGAGGAGTGAATGGGGAGGGCTTGGCCGTAGCCTTTGAGGGAGGAAGGAAGAGAAAATATCTCTTACACAAGGTCATTCAAGCATGGTTTGAAGTATGGAAGCTATGCTACAAAGTATGGCTTGATGTGAGTTAATTTCCTATCACATTTTTATGAATTTAGGCTTCTAGAAATAATGCATGGCTGGAACTTTTCCAGCCACAATTAAATGGGAGAAATGGGTTGTTTTAATTATTTATTCATGTGGAAATTCAAGCTTGATTGAAAGTTATGACAAGGTATAGTGTATGTGACTTGAGGTATGGCCTTGGAGTGTTGAAAAATTGAACATGTGATGCATATGGAGGGAGGGCAGCTTCGCCAAGGCTGGACAGCAGAGTGGGAGGATGATTTGACCATTTAATTGTGTGTTAATGGTAGGTTTAGATGTGTATTAGCTTAGGTACAAGGTTAGGAATGATTAAGCTTAAGTTTAGGTAACTAAGAATGTGATTTAGGAGTTTATGACAAGTTTAGGAGTGCTCATACATCATTAAAGAATTTAAAACTCATTTATGAATAAACAATGTGTAACACAATTCCATGATTTAAGGAATTGGAAAGAGAAAACACTATTCAAGATTCTATGACTAGGTGTCATAAAATTAAAATATGATTTTAGGTTGTAATTGAGTACTTTTTGGTTCTAATCAACTTTAATAAATTATTTTGACTCTAGATTAATTAAGAAAATTAATTAACCTTCGATTAGAGCCTAATATTGCTTAGGTTTGCTTAATCGTGTGATTAAGCGTAAAAGTACGAAACTAGGGGCAAAACCGTAATTTTGCACTAATTTTGCCCGGGACTTCAAAAATTAAAACTGAGGTCATAGAATACATAAAAACGCCTTTTAAAATCATCTGGAGAAGTTTCGGGTTCATCCGGCACTTGCAAGCGGGTAAAACACCACAGGGGCGTTTTGGTCATTTTGACCCGAAAACTCGAAAAACGAGATTTTCGATCCTGGGAAGGTACATAAGTTTTCTAATCCCCTTCCAACATTGAGTTTGCCCTTCGAGTACTTTGCCAAGACTCCTTTCCTCGACTCCGAAAATGACCTCAGGGGCATTTTGGTCATTTTCACTCTAACAGAAAATCGGGGCGTTACAATATGACTATGTGATGATGTTTGTGCGAAAGTTTTATGTGACGAATGTTATGAGAAAGTTTCATGTGATGATATATATGTTATGAAAAAGCTATATGAGAATGCATGATAAAAATGAATATGATAAATGATGAGGTAATTGTGATTTAATACTTATGAGAATATTAATGTGACACAACACTGAGACGCGCTTCTCCTGGGTGACACCGGTTCGGCCGAGCACCCCCAGGAGGAGACAAATCCGTGAGGGTATGTGTAGATGCAGCCTGCCAAAGCGGACAAATTGCGAGGCCCACGTGGCTAGCAAAGCGTTTCAAAGAGGAAATGATCCTAGAAAGGAGATCCTTAATTTGCCCCCTAGCCCGTACTTTAAGTCGGGATTATGTTACGCTTATCATAGGATAAGTAAGAACTAGTGACGACTAGTTAAGGTATGAGCTCATAACCTAGAGAAGTTTTAGGGCGGCCCCATGAGATGAAAGTTAAAGTTAACAATGTCACATAAACTATACTTATGCCAATGTTATAATGTTTCCTAGTCATTCTATTGTTTGGGTTACCTTATGATGCATTCATATCATTAGTATATTTCTGCTTAAGTTATAAAGACGCATTATAAAATATGACGAACCTTGGATAAAATACCTCTTTGGAAAACCAACTTAAATGGAAATTATATGCATGCACACCTTTTAGAAATAAACCCGAGGTTCCTGAGGATGTGACGATGACACCTAGGTAGGGATAACCCTACTGAGAATTCTTTTAGAAAGATTCTCATTCCCTCTCTCTTTTCTTCCGTCATATCTTCAGATGGCGACGTTTGTACTCTTCATCGACACCCTAGTATGGGAGCTGCACCATGACCCGGCACTCGGGTCATACCATTTTGAGGGTCGCTGCACTGTCAGAGTATTCATGTTCATGGGACGACCTTTCGCGCACCCCGTCCCGAGCTACCGCTTCACCCCGACTGCTCCTTACCGTCATAACAGGATTTTTGAGCGAGCGAGACCACGCGATGAGCAGATCCTCCGCATGGAGCCCGAGACATCAGCAGTACGCGAGTACCCCGAGTATGTGCCGCGTCCCCAGTACTCGGAGACGGACCCATCCGAGGACCCGCCATCCCACATGTACAGTTGGAGCCCCAGTCCCGCTCCTCCACCGATGAGGGCTGGGAGTGAGGAGGCGGTGGTCCAGCCGAGGTTGGCTCGACGGCCATCTATGCGCCCTCGCCGCGGTGGACATGCCCCGATGATGCGCTCGACCACTCCCGCCGAGATTCGCCAGTGGATCGACTCGACCCCACAGTACTCGGACCCACAGGAGTAGTCATAGGAGGGGTAGTAGCTAGTGCACACACACGCCACATAGTAGAGGTCAAACCTTCTTTTGTATATGAGGTTGTCTCCTTTAGGTGCACATGGGTATAGGGGTAGTTTCTTTTGTATTTGCTTTTTATGATTTCCTTGTATTGCATTTCAGTTGTATTTTGCTTCATGATGTATCAAATAGTCCTGCCTCTTTGGGTAGGCACGTTATATATACATATATATATCTATGATTCAGTTGATGTTTCCATGACATGATGTGTTTCTTATGCTTTGCTTATATGTTTCGCTATGATTCCCCTTAAAGTTTCGTGCGTGGCTCTCACTTTGATTTTAAATTCCAAAAAGAAAAATTTTACCCATATTTCCGCTAAGTATTTTCTAAAAGATGAGACCAAGAGGTAATATTCTAAAGATTAACCTAAGGACATACTAGTAGTCTTGGGTTAAGATTTAGGGTGTTACATTATGGTATCAGAGCAGTTCGATTCTCATGGAGCCTGAGGATTGGACTGACTATGCTTTATAAGCATAATACGATAGTTATGTCATGTATAGTGCTTAATAGAGATAAGCTGTAGGACTAGAGATGCATGACTTCTGTTGGTTACAAGTGCCATGGTAACTAGCTCATTTTGCATGGATATTGAGCCTGATCAACTTGATGTTCATTGTTTCATGTGTATAGGGACCAATGGCACCGCGACGACGGCCTAGGACTACACCCGATGTTGAACAAGATGATACAACCGCTGCTGCTGTCCGTCGCATGGCGCAAGCCATGGAACGGATGTTCGACCGAATGGATCAACAAGCGAATCTGCTCCTGTTCCCCCTCCTCCCCTGGCTGCCGAGATGGTGGAACAAGCCCGCCGGCCGAGTTCCGCAAGGCGAACCCGCCAGTTGTTCCGAGGGGTGATGGACCCCGACAAGGCCGATGAATGGATCAAAGACATGGAGAAGATCTACTGCTGTAGTTACCGCTCGGAGGAGCGTAAGGTCACATTTGTCGCTTTCATGTCAAGTCCGACGCCGAAGTTACTGGTGGAACGGCACGAGGCATCTGCTAGAAGCCTCTGGAACTCCCATTGACTGGGAGCTGTTCAAGACTTACTTCTATGAGAAGTACTTTCCGGAGTCCGTGAGGAACGCGAAGGACGTTGAGTTCATGCAGTTGACCCAAGGAGGGTCTCATCAGAGCCCAATACACTGCAAAGTTTGAGGAGCTAATCAAGTTCTCTCGGGTGTTTCAAGGGAACCCCGATGAAGTTTGGAAGTGTGTGAAGTATGAGGCCGGTCTGAAGGCAGAGATGAACTACGCTGTGGCCCATATGGAGATAAGAGATTTCCCGACCCTGGTCAACAAGTGCCGGATACTTGAAGAAGGACAGAGGAAGATTCAAATCACAAGGGCGGAGCGAGCTAAGGGGCTCGGATCTCAAGCCCCGAAGTTCAAACCGCAGTACCCGTCAAGGAATCACTACAACCCCTACCAGACAAACCAGTTCAGACAACAACAACAACAACCGCCAAGAGCTCCTGCTCACCAACAATCCAAGCAACACCAAAGGCCGCCATTTCAACATCAAGGCCCAAGGAATTTCAATAATCAACCCCGTGGACCGGTGGACCTCAAACCACAATGGAGGACCAAGTGGAGCCAAGAACAAGGCACCACAAACCCCTGCCGCTACTCCCGAGCAACATCTGGCGACGCCCGCCCACAATGCGGGAAGAGCCACTGAATCGCCCATGCTTAGCCGGTCGTAATGTATGTTTCAAGTGTGGCAAGCCTGGCCACTATGCAAAGGATCGCACCGGACAAGGGACATCGAACCAAAACCCCGACCACAATACCGAGGAAGGGTCTTTACCCTTAACGCGAAGACGCCAAGAAGTCCAAAGATCTCATCAAGGTATGTGCGAAGTAAACGGTAAAGCCTTAAGCGTACTATATGACTCTGGTGCTACTCATTCTTTCGTTTCACTTGCTAGTGTCGAGTCCTTAAATCTAAAAGTCTCTAAACTTCCCTTCGATCTTATTGTTTCTACTCCTACAAATCGCCCTGTTAATACTTGCCGTTGTTGTTTAAACTGTCATCTTGTTGTAGAAAATAGGTCTTTTATCATAGATTTAATTTGTTTACCCTTGAAAGACATAGGCGTTATCTTAGGCATGAACTGGCTTCACCCCAATCGTGTGATGTTAGATTGTGGAACCCAAACCGGAGTTTTCCCTTCTCCTCCCGAAAACATCACTCAACCCATTAGGCTGTACCTAAATTCCGTAGAGGTCTTCTGTAGTGGGAAGAAAACTAAGGGATATGTTCTCCTAGCCGCCTGTGATGTAGACTTGGAGCAGAACCTAGGTGAGATACCTGTGGCGAGAGACTATCCCGAGGTGTTTCCAGATGAAATACCCGAGTCCCCTCCCGAAAGAGAAGTGGAGTTCTCCATAGAGTTGGTTCCTGGGACAGGACCAATCTCTATAGCCCCGTATAGGATGTCACCCTCGGAGTTAGCAGAGTTGAAAACCCAGTTAGAGGAGTCATAGAAAAGAGTTTTATAAGGCCGAGTGCTTCACCTTGGGGCGCTCCGGTCTTATTTGTGAAGAAAAAGGACGGAAGCATGAGGATGTGTATAGACTATAGGCAGTTGAACCAAGTAACCATAAAGAATAAATACCCACTGCCTAGGATTCACGATCTTATGGACCAATTGAAAGGAGCAGTAGTGTTTTCTAAGATTGATTTAAGGTCCGGTTACCATCAGATTAGGGTGAGAGATTCGGATATTCCTAAACCGCCTTCGAACTCGGTATGGACACTTTGAGTTCAATGTAATGTCGTTTGGTTTGACGAATGCTCCCGCAGTTTTTATGGATTACATGAATAGGATCTTTAGACCCTATTTAGATCAATTCGTGGTTGTGTTCATAGATGATATTCTCATCTATTCGTAAACCCACGAGGAGCATGAGCGTCATTTAAGGTTGGTTTTAGAGGTATTAAAGGAGAAGAAGTTATACGCTAAGTTGTCTAAGTGTGAATTTTGGTTAGAGGAGGTAAAGTTCCTAGGACATGTTGTGTCAAAAGGTGGCATAGTCATCGACCCAAGTAAGATAGAGGCTGTGATGAATTGGGATAGACCAACCTCAGTAACTGAGATTAGAAGCTTATTGGGTTTAGCTGGATATTACCGTAGGTTCATTAAAGGATTTTCCCAGTTAGCCCTACCCTTAACCAAGCTCACTAGGAAGAATGCCCCGTTTGAGTGGAGCCCCGAGTGTGAAAAGAGTTTCCTAGAGCTTAAGGAAAAGCTCACCTCAACCCCAGTTTTAGTTTTACCTGACCCCAATGTACCCTTCGAGGTATATTGCGATGCTTCTGGCAAGGGTTTAGGTTGTGTGTTGATGCAAAACAGGCAAGTGGTAGCCTATGCGTCCAGGCAACTCAAGCCTCATGAGGTAACCTACCCCACCCATGACCTAGAACTAGCAGCCATCGTGTTCGCTCTAAAGATGTGGAGACACCATTTGTATGGTGTGAGGTTTGAAGTTTTCTCCGATCATAAGAGTCTCAAGCATCTCTTTGATCAAAAGGAGTTGAATATGAGGCAAAGGAGATGGATGGAATTCCTCAAGGACTACGATTTTGGTTTAAGTTACCACCCCGGCAAGGCTAATGTAGTAGCCGACGCCTTGAGCCGAAACTCATTACGTCTATCAAGTATGATGGTGAATGAAGTTGGGTTAATAGAGCAATTTAGGGATATGAATCTTGGAATGTCTATAACAGAGAATGGCATCGTGATGAGTCATCTCACGGTGACCAGTGGGTTTAAGCAAAGGATTATGCTTGCCCAAAGAGAAAATGAGGACTTTATGGAGACAATCGAGGCAGTTAAGGCCGGAAAGTTGAAAGGTATTGTACGAGGCCCCGACTGGTTATGGAGGTTAGAGGGGCGAATCTGTGTGCCACAAGATGGTGACCTCCGAGAGAAGATCTTGGAGGAGGCTCACAAGAGCCATTTTGCCATCCATCCTGGTACTACGAAGATGTATCAGGACTTGAAGAGGATGTTTTGGTGGCCCGGATTAAAGAAGGATGTGGTCGCCTGGGTGAGTAAGTGTTTGGTCCGCCAAAGGTCAAGATCGAACACCAAAACCTTCTGGCATGTTGCAACCCGCCGATCCCCGAGTGGAAGTGGGAGAGTATATCAATGGACTTCGTGACAGGATTGCCAAAGACCCAAGCTGGCCACGATGCCGTATGGGTAATCGTGGATCGAATGTCTAAGTCGGGTCACTTTCTACCTATTCGAGTCAATGCACTCGTTGGATAAGTTGGCCCACTTTACATCCAAGAAATAGTAAGGTTGCATGGAGTACCATCGACGATAATCTCGGATCGAGATCCGCGGTTTACGCCACGATTTTGGGGGGCCTTTCAAAAGGCGTTTGGTACCAAGTTGTGCCTAAGCACTGCATACCACCCACAAACGGTTGGTCAGACCGAGAGGACAATCCAAACCCTGGAAGATATCTTTGAGAGCCCGTGTCTTAGACCAAAAAGGAAGTTGGGATAAGTACATGCCTTTGATCGAGTTTGCGATAACAACGGTTATCACGCAAGCATCGATATGGCACCGCATTTGAGGCATTATACGGAAGGAAGTGCCAATCACCCTTGTGTTGGTACGAGCCCGAGAGCAAAGTGTCTTAGGACCTGAGGTAGTGAGGGAAACGACGGAACAAATCAAGAAGATCAAGGATAGAATCTTAACCGCTCAAAGTCGACAGAAAAGCTACGCGGACAAAAGGCGCAAGCCCTTGGAGTTCCAAGAGGGAGAACATGTATTTCTAAGAATCACCCCACTACAGAATAGGGAGAGCCATGAAAGTTAAAAAGTTGAGTCCACGATTTCTCGGTCCTTTTGAAATTCTTCAAAGAGTCGGATCCGTAGCTTACAAAATAGCCTTACCACCCAATCTGTCAAACCTTCATGATGTTTTTCACGTCTCCCGATTCGTAAATATGAGTCCGACCCTAGCCATGTCCTAGAACCAGAGCATGTACAGTTAAGGGAGTACCTCACTTTCAATGTACCGCCTACGGAATAGTGGATCACTGAGTCAAGCGATTAAGGAGCAAGTCCTGTTCCTTTGGTAAAAGTGGCGTGGGGACAAGGCAAGTCGGAAGAATACACGTGGGAACTAGAGTCGAGATGAAGTCCAAATATCCAGAGCTTTTCTAAGGTACAATTTCGAGGGCGAAATTCTTTTAAGGAGGAGTAATGTAACGCCCGATTTTCTGTTAGAGTGAAAATGACCAAAATGCCCTCGAGGTCATTTTCACCGAGTCGAGGAAAGCCAGTCTTGGCGGTACTCGAAGGGCAAACTCAATGTTGGAAGGGGATTAGAAAACTTATGTACCTTCCGGGATCGAAAATCTCGTTTTTCGAAGTTTTGAGTCAAAATGACCAAAATGCCCCCTGTGGTGTTTTACCCGCTTGCAAGTGCTTGGATGAACCCAAACTTCTCCAGATGGTTTTAAAAGGCGTTTTATGTATTCTATGACCTCAGTTTTAATTTTTGAAGTCCCGGCAAAATTAGTGCAAAATTACGGTTTGCCCCTAGTTTCAGTATTTTTACGCTTAATCACGCGATTAAGCAAACCTAAGCAATATTAGGCTCTAATCGAAGGTTAATTAATTTCCTTAATTAATCTAGAGTCAAAATAATTTATTAAAGTTGATTAGAACCAAAAAGTACTTAATTACAACCTAAAATCATATTTTAATTTTATGACACCTAGTCATAGAATCTTGAATAGTGTTTTCTCTTTCCAATTCCTTAAATCATGGAATTGTGTTACACATTGTTTATTCATAAATGAGTTTTAAATTCTTTAATGATGTATGAGCACTCCTAAACTTGTCATAAACTCCCTAAATCACATTCTTAGTTACCTAAACTTAAGCTTAATCATTCCTAACCTTGTACCTAAGCTAATACACATCTAAACCTACCATTAACACACAATTAAATGGTCAAATCATCCTCCCACTCTGCTGTCCAGCCTTGGCCGAAGCTGCCCTCCCTCCATATGCATCACATGTTCAATTTTTCAACACTCCAAGGCCATACCTCAAGTCACATACACTATACCTTGTCATAACTTTCAATCAAGCTTGAATTTCCACATGAATAAATAATTAAAACAACCCATTTCTCCCATTTAATTGTGGCTGGAAAAGTTCCAGCCATGCATTATTTCTAGAAGCCTAAATTCATAAAAATGTGATAGGAAATTAACTCACATCAAGCCATACTTTGTAGCATAGCTTCCATACTTCAAACCATGCTTGAATGACCTTGTGTAAGAGATATTTTCTCTTCCTTCCTCCCTCAAAGGCTACGGCCAAGCCCTCCCCATTCACTCCTCCATGGTTTTATTTTTCTATAAATAGGATGCTTGTGTTAGCCTTGTTGCACTTTGAAGCATTTGCAAAGTTTAGAGTTTTAGAGTTGTCTTGCTAGTCTTTCCTTTTTCTCTCAAAGTTCCAAGAGTGTTCTTCCTTCCTTTTCATCTTTATCTTCTTCATCTCTTCATCTCATCATCACCTCTCAACCATCAAACACCACCCCAAAACCTTGAACCATCATCAAACCTCTCAAACACCACACCTCAAACACAACTCCACTTGAAACACATTTTCTTTCTTTTTCTCTCATCAAGGCCGAATCATCATCACCATCCTAGGAGGTGTTGCTCATCTCATTTCCATCTTCAAGATCAAGCTTTTATCTCCATCACTAGGTAGGGATTTGTTTTCAAACTTTATTTTGCTCAAGAAAGTGTTTTTCTCTAGTTTTCTCTTGGATTCTTTTTTAACTTTCCTTTGTCTTTCCTTTCCTTTCATTTTCGGCCATGAGGCCTTGATTTGAGCATGATAGCTTGATGATGAGAGTTTCTAGATGATGACGTTGTGTTCATCTCAAAGAAACCTCTAAAGCTTGAGTTTTCCTTTTCTTACAACTTCACCTATATGTTATCTAGCTCACATGGTTTTCCAACTTAAGAAAAATTAATCTAAGGATCTCTAAAAGCCCAAGCCTACCCTTGTCAACCTTAAAGTTGGCCGGCACGTTCTAGAGATTTGTCTCTAGATAGGGGTTTTGGGTACTTAATAAAGAACTTGATGTAGCTTCACTTTCTTTCTCTTTTATACGATTTTCGATTCTTGTGTCGTGATCTTTGAGATATTGTATGGGGTTATTATCTTGTTAAAGTCTTAAATGAGCTCTAGTTAAACATAAAAATGAAACTTGCATCATGTTTACTTTAAGCTTTGCATATCATGTTTATTTCCTTGCTATCACTAAATCCCAAGATAATGAATGAACTTGCATTATCATGTTTATGTTTCAAGCTTTGCATTATCATATTTATATTTCAAGTCCTCACCTAAATATCAAAGATAATAATATATTGCACCACATATTTATTTTATGCTCTCACCTTACTTTCTAGCAATAACTAAAATAAGTGCATGAGCATGTTTATTTTTATGTCATCACTTTAATGATTCTAGAGCTCAAAGACTTGCCCAAGGATATCTCAAACAAAGGTCTAAAACATTTATTTCCTATGGTTCATATTTCGGCCCTATGAGGCCTTAATGTTTTCAAGTATTGAAAACTATGTTTTATAATTTTTCTAAACTTATATGAGTATAAGGAATGTGTAGAACTAAGTATTATGAATTTAGGACCTCTTGAGATGAAAATAACATAGCCACTGCCCTATTAAGTATTTTCATGAGTTTAGATGATAAAAGTGTTCATAAAAGAGTTTTGAAGGTTTTAATAAGGTTCCAAGAGAAACTAGTATTTTATGTGCTTTAGAAACTATGATTCAATGCCTTTAAAGGGAGTTTCTGTTTCGGTTCTGCCTTGCTATGTGTGGCCACTGCATGAGCTGTGTTAATGATGTTAATATGCTTATGTTTGGGTAATAATTATGTTAAGACTCATATGTGAAAGATAGGATAAGTTAGGAACTAGAAAGGAATTAATTTGAGAGTTCTAGATCCCTTAAAGATTCATTTTTCTGGATTCTGTCCAGCAAGGGTTAGATTCAATAATCATGGTTTTAAATTAGTTTATATGTGTAGGAATGACTCATAATTGGTTTAGGACTTAATCTTGAAACCTTAGGAGCAAACCGAACTTAGAAAGGGTCATTATTGTGACTTCTAGGTACCCGTAAAGTTAGTATTTTGATTTCTGCACTCTTGAGGTTTAGAGATGTTCTTGACCATAGGGTGAGGTGAGAAATACTTAGTTATAACCTTATAGGTTCCCAAGAGACTAGGTGTTGATGATCAATAACTTAGAATGTGAGATAAAGATCTAAACCGTAATTTCTAGAACTCCGTAATCACATAAACATAAAGCTGTCCAAATTCTGCCTAGTGCTATTTGGATTAGTTCTTGAGCATAAAATTTGTATAACTCATTAATTGTCAAACTATAGGTGTATAAAGAAGTTAAGAATAATTAATTTGCAAGTTTAAGACTCATAAGAATCGAAGTTTAAAACACTATGAGTTATAACATAACATGTCTATGAGCTTATGGGGATGATTGTTAGATATGACTATGTGATGATGTTTGTGCGAAAGTTTTATGTGACGAATGTTATGAGAAAGTTTCATGTGATGATATATATGTTATGAAAAAGCTATATGAGAATGCATGATAAAAATGAATATGATAAATGATGAGGTAATTGTGATTTAATACTTATGAGAATATAAATGTGACACAACACTGAGACGCGCTTCTCCTGGGTGACACCGGTTCGGCCGAGCACCCCCAGGAGGAGACAAATCCGTGAGGGTATGTGTAGATGCAGCCTGCCAAAGCGGACAAATTGCGAGGCCCACGTGGCTAGCAAAGCGTTTCAAAGAGGAAATGATCCTAGAAAGGAGATCCTTAATTTGCCCCCTAGCCCGTACTTTAAGTCGGGATTATGTTACGCTTATCATAGGATAAGTAAGAACTAGTGACGACTAGTTAAGGTATGAGCTCATAACCTAGAGAAGTTTTAGGGCGGCCCCATGAGATGAAAGTTATAGTTAACAATGTCACATAAACTATACTTATGCCAATGTTATAATGTTTCCTAGTCATTCTATTGTTTGGGTTACCTTATGATGCATTCATATCATTAGTATATTTCTGCTTAAGTTATAAAGACGCATTATAAAATATGACGAACCTTGGATAAAATACCTCTTTGGAAAACCAACTTAAATGGAAATTATATGCATGCACACCTTTTAGAAATAAACCCGAGGTTCCTGAGGATGTGACGATGACACCTAGGTAGGGATAACCCTACTGAGAATTCTTTTAGAAAGATTCTCATTCCCTCTCCCTTTTCTTCCGTCATATCTTCAGATGGCGACGTTTGTACTCTTCATCGACACCCCGGTATGGGAGCTGCACCATGACCCGGCACTCGGGTCATACCATTTTGAGGGTCGCCTTTGTCGGAGTATTCATGTTCATGGGACGACCTTTCGCACACCCGTCGAGCTACCGCTTCACCGATTGCTCCTTACCGTCATAACGGGATTTTTGAGCGGCGAGACCACGCGATGAGCGGATCCTCCGCATGGAGCCCGAGACATCGGCGATGCGAGTACCCAGTATGTGCGCGTCCCGATTGCTCGGAGAGCGGACCCATCCGAGGACCCGCCATCCCACATGCGGTTGGAGCTCGGTCCGGCTCCTCCACCAATGAGGTCGGGAGTGAGGAGGCGGTGGTCGGCCGAGGTTGGCTCGGCGGCCATCTATGCCCTCGCCGCGGTGGACATGCCCAGATGATGCGCTCGACCACTCCCGCCGAGATTCGCCCGATTGGATCGACTCGACCCCACGATGCTCGGACCCAGGAGTAGTCATAGGAGGGTAGTAGCTAGTGCACTTTACACGCCACATAGTAGAGGTCAAACCTTCTTTTGTATATGAGGTTGTCTCCTTTAGGTGCACATGGGTATGGGGGTAGTCTCTTTTGTATTTGCTTTTTATGATTTCCTTGTATTGCATTTCAGTTGTATTTTGCTTCATGATGTATCAAATAGTCCTGCCTCTTTGGGTAGGCACGTTATATATATATATATCTATGATTCAGTTGATGTTTCCATGACATGATGTGTTTCTTATGCTTTGCTTATATGTTTCGCTATGATTCCCCTTAAAGTTTCGTGCGTGGCTCTCACTTTGATTTTAAATTCCAAAAAGAAAAATTTTACCCATATTTCCGCTAAGTATTTTCTAAAAGATGAGACCAAGAGGTAATATTCTAAAGATTAACCTAAGGACATACTAGTAGTCTTGGGTTAAGATTTAGGGTGTTACAAGCAGTACGCGAGTACCCCGAGTATGTGCCGCGTCCCCAGTACTCGGAGACGGACCCATCCGAGGACCCGCCATCCCACATGTACAGTTGGAGCCCCAGTCCCGCTCCTCCACCGATGAGGGCTGGGAGTGAGGAGACGGTGGTCCAGCCGAGGTTGGCTCGACGGCCATCTATGCGCCCTCGCCGCGGTGGACATGCCCCGATGATGCGCTCGACCACTCCCGCCGAGATTCGCCAGTGGATCGACTCGACCCCACAGTACTCGGACCCGCAGGAGTAGTCATAGGAGGGGTAGTAGCTAGTGCACACACACGCCACATAGTAGAGGTCAAACCTTCTTTTGTATATGAGGTTGTCTCCTTTAGGTGCACATGGGTATGGGGGTAGTTTCTTTTGTATTTGCTTTTTATGATTTCCTTGTATTGCATTTCAGTTTTATTTTGCTTCATGATGTATCAAATAGTCCTGCCTCTTTGGGTAGGCACGTTATATATATATATATATATATATATATATATATATATATATATATATATATATATATATATATATATATATATATATATATATCTATGATTCAGTTGATGTTCCCATGACATGATGTGTTTCTTATGATTTGCTTATATGTTTCGCTATGAATCCCCTTAAAGTTTAGTTGGCTCTCACTTTGATTTTAAATTCCAAAAAGAAAAATTTTACCCATATTTCCGCTAAGTATTTTCTAAAAGATGAGACCAAGAGGTAATATTCTAAAGATTAACCTAAGGACATACTAGTAGTCTTGGGTTAAGATTTAGGGTGTTACAAGCAGTACGCGAGTACCCCGAGTATGTTCCGCGTCCTCAAGACTGAGACGGACCCATCCGAGGACCCGCCATCCCACATGTACAGTTGGAGCCCCAGTCCCGCTCCTCCACCGATGAGGGCTGGGAGTGAGGAGATGGTGGTCCAGCCGAGGTTGGCTCGACGGCCATCTATGCGCCCTCGCCGTGGTGGACATGCCCCGATGATGCGCTCGACCACTCCCGCCGAGATTCGCGGTGGATCGACTCGACCCCACGATGCTCGGACCCGCAGGAGTAGTCATAGGAGGGGTAGTAGCTAGTGCACACACACGCCACATAGTAGAGGTCAAACCTTCTTTTGTATATGAGGTTGTCTCCTTTAGGTGCACATGGGTATGGGGGTAGTTTCTTTTGTATTTGCTTTTTATGATTTCCTTGTATTGCATTTCAGTTTTATTTTGCTTCATGATGTATCAAATAGTCCTGCCTCTTTGGGTAGGCACGTTATATATATATATATATATATATATATATATATATATATATATATATATATATATATTTATATCTATGATTCAGTTGATGATTCCATGACATGATGTGTTTCTTTTGCTTTGCTTATATGTTTCGCTATGTTTCCCCTTAATGTTTCGTGCGTGGCTCTCACTTTGATTTTAAATTCCCAAAAGAAAAATTTTACCCATATTTCCGCTAAGTATTTTCTAAAAGATGAGACCAAGAGGTAATATTCTAAAGATTAACCTAAGGACATACTAGTAGTCTTGGGTTAAGATTTAGGGTGTTACAAGCGATGCTGAGTACCCAGTATGTGCGCCCCCAGATTTCCTGAGACGGACCCATCCGAGGACCCGCCATCCCACATGTACAGTTGGAGCCCAGTCCGCTCCTCCACCGATGAGGGCTGGGAGTGAGAGGCAGTGGTCCAGCCGAGGTTGGCTCGGCGGCCATCTATGCGCCCTACTTGCGGTGGACATGCCCGATGATGCGCTCGACCACTCCCGCCGAGATTCGCCGGTGGATCGACTCGACCCCACATTTCGGACCGCGGGAGTAGTCATAGGAGGGGTAGTAGCTAGTGCACACACACGCCACATAGTAGAGGTCAAACCTTCTTTTGTATATGAGGTTGTCTCCTTTAGGTGCACATGGGTATGGGGGTAGTTTCTTTTGTATTTGCTTTTTATGATTTCCTTGTATTGCATTTCAGTTGTATTTTGCTTCATGATGTATCAAATAGTCCTGCCTCTTTGGGTAGGCACGTTATATATATATATATATATATATCTATGATTCAGTTGATGTTTCCATGACATGATGTGTTTCTTATGCTTTGCTTATATGTTTCGCTATGATTCCCCTTAAAGTTTCGTGCGTGGCTCTCACTTTGATTTTAAATTCCAAAAAGAAAAATTTTACCCATATTTCCGCTAAGTATTTTCTAAAAGATGAGACCAAGAGGTAATATTCTAAAGATTAACCTAAGGACATACTAGTAGTCTTGGGTTAAGATTTAGGGTGTTACAAGCGTGTCCATTGTGACCCACCTCTCTTTCATGGGAATCCTACTATACACAATTTATAGTTGATTTACACTAATCTAAGATGTTAGTGCTACAAATTTTATTCTAAAAGATCTCAGAACTCTAAATAAAAGATTCAAGTCTTGTAAAGAGATAATGTTAAGGATTTAAGTAGAATAATAATCTTCAAGAGATATATATAAAAGTCATAATAAAAATATATAAAGAACCTCTAAAAATATCTTAAAGGGTATTAATGTATTAATGGAAATACTAAGAGTACAAAGAAGACTAAGAGAAAAAGATAATATCAAGATATCCAAACCTATTAGGAACACTAGAGACCTAACTTGATAACTTAGGTTGCTTAATATGAATTATCTATGAGATTTACATGATATTGTCTATGTTACATGAAGTGATATATAGAAATGTGAATGTATTGATGAGATATGAAATGATAATATGATTGACTGTGCCATGATTTATTAATGTGCATACATTCATGTTTCAAATGAAATAATAAATAGACCAACTCACTTTGAGGATTAAGGTATTGATGATTTCACTCAGTGAGAATAAAAGTAAAACCTGAAAAAAGTAGCAATGATAATATGGAAAAGTAGACTTGAGCTAAACTCACGGCTTAACCCCCTAAACCGTTGAGATCATGGCAATGGAAAGAAAACCAAAGGTTGTGGCGACGGCCACGGTATGAGCTTATTACCCTTTTAGGGTGGTCCAAGTCATTAATGCATTCATCCCCTGAGTAATTAAGAAATATGTTGATGAAATAAATGAAAGATGATGATCACTAAACAAGTGAATGTTGAGGATGAGTAATCATGAAATGCATGCAGCTCCTAAATGATTATTGCTTATTAGTGGTTTTACATGATATGCTTATATGTATGCTTGATGAAATACTGAATGGAGATTTCTGCTAATGTTCAAGATTAGTTTAAAAGTAATTGCACTTCGGCTAATCACGTTTGTGAAAGTTTGAAAATTGAATCCTTACCTGTTCACCTTTTTATAATAAACCCGAAGTGACTGGGACGACAACGATGACACTTTTAGTACAAGTAGGAACTCCTACTGAGAAATCATCTATTTCTCACTCCTGTGTTTTTTTTCCATTGTCGTTACTAGAGACAGACGTGTCCACCTAAAGCAACGAAGCTGTAGCTGAGGAAGGAGGTAGCGCGTGAAGATTTCAAACCTTTCAAGTAGTGCAATTCCGAGCTTTAGTTACATTATAGTTTGTGAGAAACAATTAGTAATAGCAGAACTTATATTGTTATTTGTAATAACTTATCAGCATGATATATGCCCTGTTGTGACTCATGTTGTAACACCCAAATTTTTAACCCAACTTTCTAGAACACATTAGGTTAAACATTAGGGTATTACTTCATAGTCTCATTCTTTCATTAAAATACTTAGCAGAAATTACGGGTAAATTTTTCTTTTTTGAAAACATAAAACAAAGTGAGAGCCGCAAGCTTAACTAATCGAATGACGGAAATGTAAAGCACGCGTAACGATCATAAACAGCCATGTAAAATAAATCGTACATCAGAAGAACATAGATCATGAAGATGACAGAAACATTTCATTAATAATAAAGTGGCTAAAGTACATAACTAGTCATACCCTTATAGAAATGGGCAGAGCTTGAAATACAACGGAAATGAAATACAACAGATAGCAAAGTACATGGTTCAACATGAAGATAGAAAAACCCAAAATGCTACCCTCCTACTAGGCTATGAGTACAAACTACACACATGGCTCTCCATCAGGAACTAGTGACGTCGAGGGTCCTTGGGTGTGGGCCAATGCAACGTGAAAGGCACACGAGGTGGCTGAACGTGGGCTCCTTGATGTGGACGCATCTCAGCTCTCCTTGCCAGGCGCGACTGCACCACAGTCTCCTCACTCCCCAAACGTCGGGACCGGGGAAAAGGGGCTGAATCCTCCGAAGGAACATGCGTCGGCCAATCCTCGGATGGGTCAGTCTCGGATCTCCTCGAACGAGGTACGTACTCCGGGAAATCTTGGACGATGGAGGCAGAGGTACAGGCATGTTGCAAATGCTCCTCACGTGGGCGGGTGCACTCGAAGATCATGTCGTCACTACCGAAGGGCGCAGTAGGAGTGAACTGGTAGCTCGAGACTGGATAAGCGAAAAGTCATCCCATGTACACAAAAACACGAACGGCACATCGACCCTCAAAGTGATATGAACGGTGGTCCGGGTCAAAGTGTATCTCCCATACTGGCGTATCAACGAAGACCACGAACGTCGCCATCGCTCTCTGAAGATGTGATGGAAGAAAGAAGAGAGAGGAGTGAGAAATCTTGCTAAAGAAATCTCAGTAGGAATCTCCTATCCCAGGGTTACATCGTACACATCCTCAGGAACCTTGGGTTTAATTATGAAATAGTGATCATGCATATAAGGTTCAATTTAGGGTTTCTTAAACTAATTATCCAAGGCCCATTCCTTTTAGCATGCGTCTTTATATTATAAATGCAATAGGTTATATCATGGATGCATGTCAATACTCGAACATACAAGACAACACATCAAAGCACATAAACATAAATCATGTGGCATAAGGGCATATAACTTCCAAGTGAATCATTCCTCAACTTCGTGACATCAATCATGGTATTTTAGCACATAGGCCACCCTAAAAATAATAACTAGGTTATGAGCTCATACCTTAACTAGTCGTCACTAGTTCTTACTTATCCTATGATAAGCGTCACATACATAATTCCCGACTTAAAGTATGGGCTAGGGGGCAATTAAGGATCACCTCTCTTTAGGTCATTTCCTCTGTGAAACGCTTTGCTAGCCACGCATGGCCTCGCAATTTGTCCGCTTTGGTAGGCTGCATCTACTCATACCCTCACAGATTTGTCTTCTCCCGGGGATACTCGGCCGAACCGGCACCTCCTCGGGGGAAGCACGTCTCAGTGCTTTGTCACATAAAAATCTCCTGGGGGTGCTCGGCCGAACCGGTGTCACCCAGGGTTTTCAACTCATATGGTACTCATAAATCATTTCTTTCAACCCTTTAAGGTTTGACAGAAATTCGGCAGCATAACAACTGTTAAACCGAATTTCCTTCAAACTGCCACAAGCTAATCTACACATCATGTTCTCATGAAATCTCATGCTATGATAAACTTTAACATTTCATCAATCATTTTATCAAGCACATCTCATCATATCATTGTATCAAACAACACATCATAGCATTAACAACTTTTTAGTGTCTTATGCATTGACCTTTAAGGTCCTCAACTCACAATCTAAGTTATAAATCATCAAACCTAATCTCTCGGGAACTTATAAGGTCTTAACTAAGTATTTCTCACCTCACACTATGATCAAGAACATCTCTAAACCTCAAGAGTGCAGAATTCATTTTCCTAAATTTACGGGTACCTAGGAGTCACAATAATGACCCTTTCTAAGTCCGGTTTGCTCCTAAGGTATCAAGATCAAGTCCTAAACCATTTATGAGTCATTCCTACACATTTAAACTAATTTAAATCCATGATTAGCATTACTAAACCTTGCTGGACAGAATCCAGAAAATTCAAACATTAAAGGATCTAGAACTCTCAAATTAATTCTTTTCTAGTTTCTAACTTCTCTTATCTTTTACATATGAGTCTTAACATTAATTATACTTAAACATAAGCATATTGTCATCATTAACACAGCTCATACAGTGGCTAAACATGGCAAGGCAGAACCGAAACAAACATCTCCATTTAAAGGCATCAAACACATTTTCTAAAGCACATAACATACTAGTTTCTCTTGGAACCTTTTTAAAACTTTCAAAACTCATTTATAAACATTTTTAACATCTAAAATCATCAAAATATTTATGAGGGCAGTAGCTAAATCAAACTTGTCTCAAGAGGTTCTAAATTCATAAAACTTAGTTCTATGCATTCCTTAAACTCATAAAAGCTTGGAAAAATTATAAAACATAGTTTTCAATATATAGAAACATCAAGACCCCTTAGGGCCGAAATATGAACCAAAGGAAATAAATATTTTTAGACCTTTGTTTGAGACAACCATGGGCAAGTCTTTGAGCTCTAGGTTCATTTAGGTGATGACATAAAAATAAACATGCTCATGCACTTATTTTAGATTCTGTTAGAAAGTAAAGTGATAGCACAAAGTAAATATGAATGCAACTCATTATTATCTTGGTATTAAGTGAGAACTTGAAATATAAACATGATAATGCATAGCTTGAAATATAAACATGATAATGCAAGGTTCACTTATTATCTTGATATTTAGTGATAGCAAGGAAGTAAACATGATATGCAAAGCATAAAGTAAACATGATGCAAGGTTCATTTTATGGTTAACTAGAGCTCATTCAAGACTTTAACAAGATAACAACCCAATACAATATCTCAAAGATCAAAATACCAAAATCGAAAGTCTTACAAAAGAAAAAGAAAGTGAAACTAAGTCAAGTTCTTTATTAAATACCCAAAACCCCTATCTAGAGAAAAATCTCTAGAATGTGCCGGCCAACTTTAAGGTTGACAAGGGTAGGCTTGGGCTTTTAGAAATCCTTAGATTAATTTTCTTAAGTTGAAAAAAATCATGTGAGCTAGATATCATATAGATGAAGTCATAAGGAAAGGAAAACTCAAGCTTTAGAGGTTTCTTTGAGATGAACACAAGGTCATCATCTAGAAACTCTCATCATCAAGCTATCATGCTCATAATCAAGGCCTCATGGCCGAAATGAAAGGAAAACAAAGAACCAAGAAAAAGTTTCAAAAGAAATCCAAGAGAAAGCTAGAGAAACTCATTTTTTTCAAGGAACAAAGTTTGGAAAACACTCCTACCTAGAGTGAAGATGAAAACTTGGACTCTTTGAAAAGGAAAATAAGATAATGAGCTCCTCCAAGAGGCAAGATAGCTTCGGCCAAGAGAGGATGAGAAGGTTGGAGTTGTGTTTCAAGTGAAGTTGTGTTTGAGGTGTGGTGTTTGAGAGGTTTGATGATGGTTCAAGGCTTTGGGGTGGTGTTTGATGGTTAAGAGATGATGATGGGATGAAGAGATGAAGAAGATGAAGATGAAAAGAAAGGAAGAACACTCTTGAAACTTTGAGAGAAAAGAAAAACTTAGCAAGACAACTCTAAAATTCTAAACTTAGCAAATGCTTCAAGGTGCAACTAAGCTATCACAAGCATCCTATTTATAGAAAAACAAAACCATGGGGCTTGATGTGACTTTGAGAGGGAAAAAGGGAGAGAAAAATATCTCTTACACAAGGTCATTCAAGCATGGTTTGAAGTATGGAAGCTATGCTACAAAGTATGGCTTGATGTGAGTTAATTTCCTATCAATTTTTGATGAAATTAAGCTTCTAGAAACAATGCATGGCTGGAACTTTTCCAGCCACAAATAAATGGAGAAAATGGGCTATTTTAATTAGTTATTTGCTTAGAAAATCAAGCTTGATTGAAAGTTATGACAAGGTATAGTGTATGTGACTTGAGGTATGGTCTTGGAGTGTTGAAAAATTGAACATGTGATGCATATGGGGGAGAAGGGTACATGGCCAGGTTCAAGTCAGCAGAGAGGAGGTAAGGTTTGATCATCTAATTGGGTGTTAATGGTAGGTTTCAATGTGCATTAGCTTAGGTACAAAGTTAGGTTAGGAACAATTAAGCTTAAGTTTAGGTAACTAAGAATGTGTTTTAAGGATTTTATGACAAGATTAGGAGATACATCATTAAAGAATTTTAAACTCATTTATGAATAAACAATGTGTAACACAATTCCATGATTTAAGGAATTGGAAAGAGAAAACACTATTCAAGATTCCATGACTAGGAGTCTTGAAATTAAAATATGATTTTAAGTTGTAATTAAGCACTTTTAGGTTCTAATCAACTTTAATAAATTATTTTGACTCAAGATTAATTAAGGAAATTAATTAATCTTCGATTAGAGCCTAATATTGCTTAGGTTTGCTTAATCACGCAATTAAGCGTAAAAATACGAAACTAGGGGCAAAACCGTAATTTTGCACTAATTTCGCCCGGGACCTCCGGGACCAAAAATAAAGTCACAGTCTACATAAAAATGCCTTTTAAAATCATCTGGAGAAGTTTCGGGTTCATCCAGCACTTGCAAATGGGTAAAACACCGCAGGGGCGTTTTGGTCATTTTGACCCGAAAACTCGAAAAACGAGATTTTCGATCCCGAGAAGAAACACAAGTCTTTTAATCCCCTTCCAACATTGAGTTTGCCCTTCGAGTACTGCCGAATCGGCTTTCCTCGAATTCCGGGTTGAAAATGACCTCAGGGGCATTTTGGTCATTTTTACTCTAGTAGAAAAATCGGGGCGTCACACGTGTTAAGTGATTATATTCCAGTTTATGTGATAATAGTTCTACACTTAGTCTCTTATTCCGCTTATTTAATTAAGTGCGCAATGTAACTTGATTATTATCTATAAAAGCGCTATGTATTTCACTTCTCGTTACAGGCTTAAGTTTTCAAAAAAATTAATTTATTTAAAGAAAAAAAAACTTCCACTAATTTTCTAAGTTTATTTCAAAAGAAAATAAATGCAAGGCATAAGTGACAACTAATAGAATCCAAATGTGAACTTAAGCACAGTGGGGTTCTATTAGGGTGTTACACCACAAACCCCTGCTGCTTACCCCGGAGCAACATCTTCTGGCGTCTGTCCCCAATGCGGGAAGAATCACGGGAATCGCCCATGCTTAGCCGGTCAAAATGTATGCTTCAAGTGTGGCAAGCCTGGCCACTATGCAAAGGACTGCGCCATTCAAGGGACACCGAACCAAAACTCCTGACCACAATACCGAGGAAGAGTCTTTACCCTTAATGCGGAAGATGCCAAAAAGTCCAAAGATCTCATTGAAGGTATGTGCGAAGTAAACAGTAAACCCTTAACTATACTATATGACTCTAGTGCTACTCATTTTTTATTTCACTTATTAGTGTCGAATCCTAAATCTAAGAGTCTCTAAACTTCCCTTTGATCTTATTGTTTCTACCCTTACAAATCGCCCTGTTAATACTTGCGGTTGTTGTTTAAACTGTCATCTTGTTGTAGAAAATAGGTCTTTTATCATAGATTTTATTTGTTTACCCTTGAAAGACATAGGCATTATCTTAGGCATGAATTGGCTTCACACCAACCGTGTGATGTTAGATTGTGGAACCCAAACCGTAGTTTTACCCTCTCCTCCCGAAAACATCACTCAACCCATTAGGCTGTACCTAAACTCTGTAGAGGTCTTCTGTAGTGGGGAGAAAACTATGGGTATGTTCTCCTAGCCGCCTATGATGTAGACTCTGAGCAGAACCTAGGTGAGATACCTGTGGTAAGAGACTATCCCGAGGTATTTCCAGATGAAATACCCGAGTTCCCTCCCGAAAGAGAAGTTGAATTCTCCATAGAGTTGGTTCCTGGAACAGTTTTATAAGGCCGAGTGCTTCACCTTGGGGTGCTCCGGTCTTATTTGTGAAAAAGAAAGATGGAAGTATGAGGATGTGTATAGACTATAGGCAGTTGAACCAAGTGACCATAAAGAATAAGTACCCATTGCCTAGGATTGACGATCTTATGGACCAGTTAAAAGGAGCAGTAGTGTTTTCTAAGATTGATCTGAGGTCCGGTTACCATTAGATTAGGGTTAGAGATTCGGATATTCCTAAAACCGCCTTTCGAACTCGATATGGACACTTTAAGTTCAACGTGATGTCGTTTGGTTTGACGAATGCTCCCGCAATTTTTATAGATTACATGAATAGGATCTTTAGACCTTATTTAGATCAATTCGTGGTTGTGTTCATAGATGATATCCTCATCTATTCAAAGACCCACGAGGAGCATGAGCGTCATTTAAGGCTGGTTTTAGAGGTGCTAAAGGAGAAGAAGTTGTATGCGAAGCTTTCTAAGTGTGAATTTTGGTTAGAGGAGGTAAAGTTTTTAGGACATGTTATGTCAAAGGCTGGCATAGCTATCGACCCAAGTAAGATAGAAGCTGTGATGAATTGGGATAGACCAACCTCTGTAACTGAGATTAGAAGCTTTTTGGGTTTAGCTGGATATTATCGTAGGTTTATCAAAGGATTTTCCCAGTTAGCCCTACCCTTAACCAAGCTCACTAGGAAGAATGCCCCGTTTGAGTGGAGCCCCGAATATGAAAAGAGTTTCCTAGAGCTTAAGGAAAAGCTCACCTCAACCCCGGTTTTAGTTTTACCTGACCCCAATGTACCCTTCAAGGTATATTGCGATGCTTCTGGCAAAGGTTTAGGTTGTGTGTTGATGCAAAATAGGCAAGTGGTAGCCTATGCATCCAGACAACTCAAGCCTCATGAGGTAACCTACCCCACCCATGGCCTAGAACTAGCAGCCATCGTGTTTGCCCTAAAGATGTGGAGACACCATTTGTATGGTGTAAGGTTTGAAGTTTTCTTCGATCATAAGAGTCTCAAGCATCTCTTTGATCAAAAGGAGCTAAATATGAGGCAGAGGAGATGGATGGAATTCCTCAAGGACTACAATTTTGGCTTAAGTTACCACCCCGGCAAGGCTAATGTAGTCACCGATGCCTGGAGTCAAAAGTCGTTACGTTTATCATGTATGATGGTTAATGAAGTTGGGTTAATAGAGCAGTTTAGGGATATGAATCTGGGGATGTCAATAACGGAGAATGGCATCGTGATGAGTCATCTCACGGTGACCAGTGGGTTTAAGCAAAGAATTATGCTTGCCCAAAGAGAAAATAAGGACTTTATGGAGACAATCGAGGCAGTTAAGGCCGGAAAGTTCAAATGTTTTGTACGAGGCCCCGACTGGTTATGGAGGTTTGAGGGGCGAATCTGCATGCCACAAGATGGCGACCTCCGAGAGAAGATCTTGGAGGAGGCTCACAAGAGCCATTTTACCATCCATCCTGGTACTACCAAGATGTATCAGGACTTGAAGAGGATGTTTTGGTGGCCCGGATTAAAGAAGGATGTGGTCGCCTGGGTGAGTAAGTGTTTGATCTGTCAAAAGGTTAAGATCGAACACCAAAAACCTTCTGGCATGTTGCAACCCCTGTCAATCCCTGAGTGGAAGTGGGAAAGTATATCAATGGATTTCGTGACAGGATTGCCAAGGACCCAAGCTGGCCACGATGCCATATGGGTAATTGTGGATCGACTGACTAAGTCGGCTCACTTTCTACCTATTTGAGTCACATACTTGTTGGATAAGTTGGCTCAGCTTTACATCCAAGAAATAGTAAGGTTGCATGGAGTACCATCGACGATAATCTCGGATCGAGATCCGCGGTTTACGTCACGTTTTTGGGGAGCCTTTCAAAAGGCGTTCGGTTCCAAGTTGTGCTTGAGCACTGCTTACCACCCACAAATAGATGGTCAGTCCGAGAGGACAATCCAAACCCTGGAAGATATGCTTAGAGCCTGTGTCTTAGACCAGAAAGGAAGTTAGGATAAGTACATGCCTTTGATCGAGTTCGCGTATAACAACAGTCATCACGTGAGCATCGGTATGGCACCGTACGAAGCGTTATATGGAAGGAAGTGCCAATCACCTTTGTGTTGGTATGAACCCGGAGAACAAAGTGTCTTAGGACCTGATGTAGTGACGGAAACGACAAAGCAGATCAAGAAAATTAAGGATAGAATCTTAACCGCTCAAAGTAGGCAGAAAAGCTACGCGGACAAAAGGCGTAAGCCCTTGGAGTTCCAAGAAGGAGAACATGTATTTCTAAGAATCACCCCCACTATAGGAATAAGGAGAGCCATGAAAGTTAAAAAGTTGAGTCCCCGATTTCTCAGTCCTTTTGAAATTCTTCAGAGAATCGGATCTGTAGCCTACAAAATAGCCCTACCACCCAACCTGTCAAACCTTCATGATATCTTTCACGTCTCTCAGTTACGTAAATATGAGTCCGACCCTAGCCATGTCCTAGAACCAGAGTATGTATAGTTGAGGGAGGACCTCACTTTCAATGTACCGCCTACGAGAATAGTGGATCACGGAGTCAAGCAGTTAAGAAACAAGTCTGTTCCTTTGGTGAAAGTGGCGTGGGGACGAGACAAGTCGGGAGAATACACGTGGGAACTGGAATCAGAGATGAAGTCCAAATATCTAGAACATTTCTAAGGTACGAATTTCGAGGGCGAAATTCTTTTTAAGGAGAGGAGTAATGTAAGGCCCCAAATTTTCTATTAGAGTGAAAATGACCAAAATGCCCCTGAGGTCATTTTCAGCCCGAAATTCGAGGAAAGACGGTCTGGCAGTACTCGAAGGGCAAACTCAATGTTGAAAGGGGATTAGATGACCTGTGTACCTTCCCGGGACCGAAAATCTCGTTTTTCGAGTTTTCGGGTCCAAATGACCAAAACACCCCTGCGGTGTTTTACCCGTTTGCAAGTGCCGGATGAACCCGAAACTTCTCCAGATGGTTTTAAAAGGCATTTTTATGTATTCTATGACCTCAGTTTTAATTTTAGAAGTCCCGGGCAAAATTAGTGCAAAATTACGGTTTTGCCCTTAGTTTCGTGTTTTTACGCTTAATCGCGTGATTAAGCAAACCTAAGCAATATTAGGCTCTAATCAAAGGTTAATTAATTTCCTTAATTAATTTTGAGTTGAAATAATTTATTAAAATTGATTAGAACCTAAAAGTGCTTAATTACAACCTAAAATCATATTTTAATTTCAAGACACCTAGTCATAGAATCTTAAATAGTATTTTCTATTTCCAATTCCTTAAATCATGGAATTGTGTTACACATTGTTTATTCATAAATGAGTTTAAAATTCTCTAATGATGTATAAGCACTCCTAACCTTGTCATAAAATCCTAATTACTCATTCTTAGTTACCTAAACTTAAGCTTAATCATTCCTAACCTTGTACCTAAGCTAATACACATCTAAACCTACCATTAACACCCAATTAAATGGTCAAAACTCACCCCCACTCTGCTGTCCAGACCTGGCCAAAGCTGTCCCTCCACATTATGCATCACATGTTCAATTTTTCAACACTCCAAGGCCATACCTCAAGTCACATACACTATACCTTGTCATAACTTTCAATCAAGCTTGATTTTCCAAGTAAATAAATAATTAAAATAGCTCATTTTTTCCATTTATTTGTGGCTGGAAAAGTTCCAGCCATGCATTGTTTCTAGAAGCCTAATTTCATAAAAATTTGATAGGAAATTAACTCACATCAAGCCATACTTTGTAGCATAGCTTCCATACTTCAAACCATGCTTGAATGACCTTGTGTAAGAGATATTTTTCTCTCCCTTTTTCTAAAAGACCAAGCCTACCCTTGTCAACCTTAAAGTTGGCCGGCACGTTCTAGAGATTTTTCTCTAGATAGGGGTTTTGGATATTTAATAAAGAACTTGACGTAGTTTCACTTTCTTTCTCTTTTGTATGACTTTCGGTTTTTGTGTTGTGATCTTTGAGATATTGTATTGGGTTGTTATCTTGTTAAAGTCTTGAATGAGCTCTAGTTAATCATAAAATGAACCTTGCATCATGTTTACTTTATGCTTTGCATATCATGTTTACTTCCTTGCTATCACTAAATACCAAGATAATGAATGAACTTGCATTATCATGTTTATATTTCAAGCTATGCATTATCATGTTTATATTTCAAGTTCTCACTTAATACCAAGATAATAATGAGTTGCATTCATATTTACTTTGTGCTATCACTTTACTTTCTAATGGAACCTAAAGATAAGTGAATAAGCATGTTTATTTTTATGTCATCACCTAAATGAACCTAGAGCTCAAAGACTTTCCCATTGTTGTCTCAACAAAGGTCTAACCATATGTATTTTCCTTGGTTCATATTTTGGCCCCAAGAGGTCTTGAAGTTTCTAAGTATTTGAGACTATGTTTTATAATTTTTCCAAGCTTATATGAGTTTAAGGAATGCATAGAACTAAGTTTTATGAATTTAGGACCTCTTGAGACAAAGATAAATTGGTCACTGCCCTCTTAAATACTCTCATGATTTTAGATGTTTATAAATGAGTTTTGAAAGTTCTAAAATAGTTCCAAGAGAAACTAGTAGCTTATGTGCCTTAGAAATTGTGTTCTATGCCTTTTGTGGAGAAGTATATTTTCGGTTCTTCCTTGCTCTTTACTGCCACTGTATGTGCTGTTTTAATGATGATAATGTGCCTATGTTTGAGTAAAAATAATGTTAAGACTCATATGTGAAAGATAGGATAAGTTAGGGACTAGAAAATAATTAATTTGAGAGTTCTAGATCCTTTAATTATGTAATTTTCTGGATTCTGTCCAGCAAGGTTTAGATTTAATAATCATGGTTTTAAATTAGTTTAAATGTGTAGGAATGACTCATAATTGGTTTAGGACTTAATCGTGAAGCCTTAGGAGCAAACCGAACTTAGAAAGGGTCATTGTTGTGACTTCTAGGTACCCGTAAAGTTAGGATTTCAAATTCTGCACCCTTGAGGTTTAGAGATGTTCTTGACCATAGTGTGAGGAGAGAAATACTTAGTTATAACCTCATAGGTTCCCAAGAGACTAGGTTGTGATGATCGATAACTTAGAATATGAGTTAAGGACTTTAAGAGTCTAAATCGTAAATTCTAGAACCCCGTAATCACACAAATATGAAGCTGTCCAAATCTGCATAGTGCTGTTTGGATAGGTCCTTGAAAATTAGTAAAACTTATTAGTTGTAAACCTATAGGTGTGTGAGAGGTTAAGAATAATACTAGAACAATTAGTTTACAATCAAAAGAACTAAAGCATAACATACTATGGGTTTATAACATAATAGGCTTGTGAGTTTGTATGAATGACTGTCTAAGGTGTGATTATGTGATAATGTATATGCTAAAGTTTTATGTATACACTATGAAGAAGTTTCATGTGATGATGTATATGCTATGAAAAAGTTTTAGGTGAAAATAGGTTATAGTTTTATATGATGAGATGCATGCTATGAGAAAGATTTATATGATGAATAATGACGTATCTATGAATTAACACTTTATGAGAACTTAAATGTGACACAACACTGAGACACCTTCTTGGGTGACACCGGTTTAGCCGAGCACCCCCAAGAAAACAAATCCGTGAGGGTATTGACATAGAGCTTGCCAAAGCGGACAATACTACGATGTACTAGTTGCTAGTAGAGCGTTTCAAAGAGGAAATGACCCTAAGAGAGGTGATCCTTAATTGCCCCCTAGCCCGCACTATTAAGTCGGGATTATGTATATGTTACGCTTATCATAGGATAAGTAAGAACTAGTGACGACTAGTTAAGGTATGAGCTCATAACCTAGAGATGTTTTAGGGTGGCCCTATGAGATGAAAGTTAAAGTTTACAATGTCACATATACTATACCTATGCCAATGTTATAATGTTTCTTAGTTATTCTATTGATTGGTTTTCCTTTGTGATGCATTCATGTCATTAGTATATGCCACGCTTAGTCATAAGACGCATTATAAAATATGACGGACCTTGGATAAATAATACTTTAGAAAACTAACTTAAAAGAAGTTTATATGCATGCACACCTTTTTAGAAATAAAACCCAAGGTTCCTGAGGATGTGACGATGTCACCTAGGTAGGGATAACCCTACTGAGAATTCTTTTAGAAAGATTCTCACTCCCTCTCTCTTTTCTTCCATCATATCTTCAGATGGCGACATCCGTACTCTTCATTGACACCCCGGTATGGGAGCTGCACCATGACCCGACACTCGGGTCATATCATTTTGAGGGTCGCTGCACTATTAGAGTCTTCATGTTCATGGGACGACCCTTCGCACACCTAGTATGGAGTTACCGATTCACCCCAACTGCCCCCTACCATCACAACAATATTTTTGAGAGAGCTAGATCACGGGACGAGCATATCCTCCGCATGCAGCCTGAGGGATCAGCAGTACGCGACTACCCGGAGTACGTGCCTCGCACCCAGTACTCGGAGATGGATCCATCCGAGGACCCGCCATCACACATGTACAGTTGGAGCTCCAGTCCCGTTCCCTCACCGATGAGAGCAGGGAGTGAGGAGACGGTGGTCCAGCCGAGGTTGGCACGTAGGCCATCCATGTGCCCTCACCATGGTGGACATGCCCCGATGATGCGCTCGACCACTCCCGCCGAGATTCGTTAGTGGATCGACTCGACCCCACAGTACTCGGACTAGCAGGAGTAGACATAGGAGGGGTAGCAGTTAGTGCACACACGCCACATAGTTGAGGGCAAACCTTCTTTTGTGTATAAGGTTGCCTACTCTAGGTGCACTCGGGCATGGGTGTTGTTTTATGATTTCCCTGTATTTGTTTTCCTTGTATTTGTTCTTCAGTTGTATTCTGTTTCCCGATGTATCGAATAGTCCTGCCCTTTGGGTAGGCACGTTATATATATATATATATCTATGTTTCTGTGGATGTTTCCATGATATGATGTGTTTCTTTATGCTTTGCTTATATGTTTCGTTATGTTTCCTTTTAAAGATTCGTGCATGGCTCTCACTTTGGTTTTAATTCCAAAAAGAAAAATTTTACCCATATTTCCGCTAAGTATTTTCAAGTAAAGAATGAGACCAACAGGTAATATTCTAAAGATTAACCTAATTACATACTAGTAGTATTAGGTTACGATTTAGGGTGTTACACTAGACCTCCCCTAAGACGTCAGCTACTGGAACTCGGGATAAGGCGGGGGACAACCGATCCACTAACGTAGTGTGGTAGGAGTAGGCACGCGTTGTGGCTGTGCATGAGCTCCTCGGTTGGGGCACATCTCGGCTCGCCTAGCTAACCCCGGCTGCATAACAGTCTCCCGCTCCCTCCTCTCTCGAACTGAGGAATGGGAGCAGAGCTCTCACTTATGTGCGTTGGCTAGTCCTCAGAAGGATTGTCCTCTGAACCAGGGGACTAGGGCACGTAGTCCTGGAAGTCACGGGGCATCGATCCTCCGGTATATGTCAGAAGAAGCCTCTCATTGCGCATCCGGGCACGCTCAAAGACCATAGCGTCATCAAAGGGAGACATCGGGGAGAAGCGGTAACTCTGTACAGGGTGAGTGAAGGGACGTCTGATGAACATGAAAACTCATACTGTGCACTGTCCCTCAAAATGATAAGATCCGTGGTCCGGATCAAAGTGCACTTCCCATATCAGAGTGTCGATAAAGACCATGAACGTCGCCATCGAGCTCTGAAGATGTGACGGAAGAAAGAGAAAAAAGAGAAAGGATTGAGAATCTTACTAAAGAATATCAGTAGGAACCTTCTATCTAGGGTTACATCGTTCACATCCTCAGGAACCTTGGGTTTAGTTATAAAAGGTGTACATGCATATAAGGTTCATTATTAGGTTTCATAAAACTAATTATCCAAGGTTCATTCCTTTTAGCATGCATTTTACTGTCATGAATGAAACATATCAAAGCATGAATGCATGGCAATACTTTAAGCAAATAACTTAGCAAATCATAACATCAAGAAGTATACAAGTGGCATAAAGGGCATATAACTTTCTAGTGGAACTTTCCTCAATCTTTGTGACATCAATCATGGTACTTTAGCATTATAAGGCCACCCTAAAAACATTTAGGCTATGAGCTTATACCTCAGCTAGTCACCACTAGCTCTTGCTTATTATCTGAAGAAGTGAAACATAATAAAAATAATCCCAACTCCTTGAGTACGGGTTAGGGGGCTAGGGATCACCTCTCTTAGGATATACCCACTTTGAAACACTTTGCAGGCATCTAGCCACAGCAATTTGTCTACTTTGGTAGGCTGCATCTACTCATACCTTCATGGATTTGTCTCCCTTGGGGGTGCTCGGCCAAACCGGCGTCACCCAGGAAAGCGCGTCTCAGTGCTTTGTTACATGAAAATCTCCTGGGGGTGCTTGGCCAAACCGGTATCACCCAGGGTATCTCACATCATACTTCAAAAACATTCTCAAGTCCTTTAGGTTTGATGGAAATTCGACAGCATAATGGCTGTAAACCGAATTTCCTTCAAACCGACTTTATACCACAAGCTTATAACACATACACATCTCTAATTCAACTTTCATGCTCATGATAAACTTAAAATCTCAATAATTCCTTTCATCATAGCTCATTTATCATCAAAACATGTGCATCAAACAATCATACATGCATCATTGAACTTATAGCATAAAAGATCTCTTAATATCTTATGCATTGACCCTTAAGGCCTTTAACTTGAAATATAAGTTGTAAATCATCATAACTTAAGCTCTCGGGTACCTATAGGCTCATATCTACGTATTCCTCACTCAATACTATGATCATAACTATTTCTAAACCTCAAGAGTGCAAAATCTATAATTCATACTTTAGGGGTACCTAGGAGTCATGACATTGACCCTTTCTAAGTTCGGTTAGCTCTTAAGGTATCAAGATCAAGTCCTAAACCAATTATGAGTAATTCCTACACATTTAAACTAATTATAAACCATGATTTCTAATTCTAAGCCTTGCTGGACAGAATCCAGAAAAATCCATTACTAAGAGATCTAAAAGTCTCAAATTGATTCTTTTCTAGTTACTAACTTGTCTTAACTTTCACATATTAATTATAACATCAATTATGCATGAACATACACATGTTATTATCATCAAAACAGTATAAAACAGTGAGCATAGCAAGCAAGGCAGAACTGAAATTGTCTCCATCATAAAATGCATAAAACTTTATTTTTAAAACACATAAGTTGCTAGTTTCTCTTGGGACCCTTTTAAAACTTCCAAAACTCATTAGTGAGTATTTTTATCTTACTAAAATCATCAAAATACTTTCAAGGGCAGTAGCTATTTTGAATGAGACTTGAAAAGATTTAAAATCATAAAACTTTGTTCAAAACATTTCTTAGGCTTACCTAAACTGGGAAAAATTATGAAACATAAGTTTTAGTATTTGTAACTACTCAAACCTCCTAAGGTTGGAAATCAATGAGCTAAGAAACATATATTTTCAAGTCTTTGTTTGAGATAATAATGGGTAAGTCTATAAGCTCTAAATCTTTTAAGTTATGGCATAAAAATAGATATGCAATGCACTTTAGTTTAGTCTTTATTTAGGGGTGAGAACATAAAATAAATATGCTATGCAAACTCATTATTATCTTAGAGATTTAGTGAGAGCATAAACATAAATATGGAGATGCAAGTTCATTCTTTAGTCTTGAGCATTTAGTGATGACATAAAGGTAAATATGGATGCAAGTCTTTTATCTTAAACTTAGAGCTCATATGAGACTTTTAAAAAGAACCAAAAATCTCAACCCAACATTTATCTCATCAACAAGGTGGGCTTTAGAGTTCTTGAACCAAGTTCTCAAAGGAACCACATGGCTCTTGAACATCATCATCAAGCTCAAAAAGAAGCAAACTTTAAAAGGAAACAAAACTTTAAGGACATAGAACCAAGCAACACTATTTTCTTGATACAAAGTAAATATAGAGACACTTTAAAAATTTAACAAAAACCTTGAGGTGAAAACCATGGGGGCCGAAACTATGTAGGAAAAGAAAAGGAAAGAAAAACCAAAACTTTGCTAGATCAAGAACAAAACTCAAGGTCATCATCTAGAAACACTCATCATCAAGCCATCATGCTCACAAAAAGGCCAAGGCGCCAAAATGAAAAGAAAAGAGAAACAAGGGAAAGCTTTAAAAGGAACCAAGAGAAACTGAGTAAAACACATTTTTAAGTAAAACAAAGTTTGAAAGCAACTCCCTACCAAGTGATGAAGAGGAAAGCTTGATCTTTGAAAGGAAATGAAAAGAGTAACTCCTCCTAGGATGATGAGATGGCTTCGGCCTTGAGGGAGAGGAAGGAAAGGAGATGTATTCTTGGTGGGTTAGTGTTTGAGGTTAAGTGTTTGAGTGTTTAGGAGATGATTTGAGGTTGTGAGGTGGTGGTTTGAGATTATGAGATAATGACGTGAAGATAAGATGAAGAACATGAAGATGAAAAGGAAGAACTTCTTAGAATGCTTGAAAGAACTCAAAGGAAAGCTAGAAAACTAAACTTAGCAAATGATCCAAAGGTTCACACAAGTTCTTAAGCTCATGTATTTATAGAAAATAAAAAAAATGGAGGAATGAAGTGAGGGAAGGCTGGCCGTAGACATTGAGGCATGGGGGGAGAAAAATATCTCTTACAACTTGTCATTCAAGCATGGTTGGAGGTATGGGAAGCATAGGCTAAGACATGGTTTCAAAGCATGGTGTTTGAGGTGATTTTCTTTCAAATTTGAAATGAAATAATTCTTCTAGAAGGCAAGGAGGGCTGGTGGTTTTTGAGCCACAAAAATGAGAGAAAAAGTCTTCTATGTAACATCCCCAAATTTATAACTAAGATAAATATTAATCTTAATTATCGATAGCAAAACCAAGAGAATCTGGACAAATGTTATCAAACACAACAAATAGACTACTTAAGCATGTCTAGAGAAAAATGCAAAGAATTACGAAAATGCCATCACTTAGCAGAAATTACGAAAATGCCCTTGCTATGTAAAGGAAATTACCAAACTACCCTTGCCTTATTAAATGACAAAGATACCCTTACTCTATGAATGGAATTACAAGAATACCACTATCATTGTCTAATTACAAAAATATCCTTGTCTTAGTTAAAGAAATTACTACAATGCCATTTGCACAAATCCCTACACTTGTCTTTAGACAAGAATGAATCTAAGCCATTGGATTCAGATGATAACACAATAATTTAACCACATGCATCATACACATTTCTGAATCACATACATGCACTAAAGGTTAGAAAATCTCCACTAACATCTTTGCACAAAACATGGAGCATTTTCATCCAACATGTTTGCATAAAACATGGAAACATGTTTGCACAAAACATGGAAACATGTTTGCACAAAATATGGAGCATTTTCATCCAACATGTTTGCATAAAACATGGAAACATGTTTGCACAAAACAAGGAGCATTTTCATCCCAAAATTCAGCCAACATGTTTCCATAAATCATGCTCCAAGTGCTTTCCTTCTTCTGTTTTTTTCTCTAATCTTTCCACTATAAATACTCCTCAAACTCTCTTCAATTCAGAAACTCCCTAAGTGTTCTTTCTTTCTTATTCTATCATTCTTCTTATGTTCTTCAAAGACTTCTCTTGATCCTCTAAACTTCATCCAAACACTTAAATCCTAAGTTCAAACTTTCACTAGACCTCACAAGAGTTACAATCTTTAACTCTAGTGAGAAATATTTTCTTAAGCACTCAAGTTCTAGAGCCAAGATTCAAGGAGGGTCATCCACTCCAAAGACTCTTGTTCAAAACTTAAGGAAGAAGAGAAGGACCCTTTTTAGACCCTACACAAGAGGTAGGAGTTTCTTCTTTATTTGTTCAAGTATTGTTGGCTTCTAACTTTGCTCATGGATAGAATGCCTCAAACTTGAGTTATTGTCAAAAGTTTTGAGTAATTATATTTTTAGAAAACACAACATGTTCTATTCTGCTATGAGTACTTTTATGATGTTATCAAACTCAAATATAACTTAAAAGATTGTATGTGAAACTTGAGTTAATAAAGATAACTTAAGACATGAACATGGCAGGTGCTGGAATTTCTAGTTATTTCTGGCAGTAGTTAATTCGAAAATTAGTGTTCATAAAATATGAAGGATCCCGAAATGAAAATATTTTTTATTATAAACTAGACTCATTGTAGATCACTCTCCAAAAAGAATCACCTAAAACGGAGTTTCCTAGCCCAAGATATAAATTTTTAAAGAAGAGCCTAAGACTGAAACTCTTAATCTGACCTTGTAGTAGTAAAATAGGAGTAACTCACTCTAGAAAAATGCAAATGGACTGATTTCAACTTTGTGGAAAAGCTAACTCATCTACAAACACACTTATGAGAGATATATTTTCGGGACAGTGTGCTGAGAAAGTCTTGAAGGTAGCGTGATACTGTGAGAGTGCAATTTAGAAAGGTTCTGGCTAAGGAAAGACTTGGTATTTAAGCGTGTCCATTGTGACCCATCTCTCTTTCCTGGGAATCCTACTATGCACAATTTACAGTTGATTTACACTAATCTAAGATGATAGTGCTACAAATTTTATTCTAAAAGATGTCAGAACTCTAAATAAAAGATTCAAGTCTTGTAAAGAGATAATTTTAAGGATTTAAGTAGAATAATAATCTTCAGGAGATATATATAAAAGTCATAATAAAAATATATAAAGAACCTCTAAAAATATCTTAAAGGGTATTAATGTATTAATGGAAATACTAGAGTACAAAGAAGACTAAGAGAAAAAGATAATACCAAGATATTCATAACCTATTAGGAACACTAGAGACCTAACTTGATAACTTAGGTTGCTTAATATGAATTATCTATGAGAATGTTTACTATGAGATTTACATGATATTGTCTATGTTACATGAAGTGATATACAGAAATGTGAATGTATTGATGAGATATGAAATGATAATGATAAAATAATTGACTGTGCCATGATTTATTAATGTGCATACATTCATCTTTCAAATGAAATAATAAATAGACCAACTCACTGCTTAATCCTCTTTGTGGATTAAGGTATTGATGATTTCACTCAGTGAGAATAAAAGTAAAACCTGAAAAAGTAGCAATGATAGTCTGGAAAAGTGGACTTGAGCTAAACTAACTGCTTAACCCCCTAAATCGTTGAGATCATGGCAACGGAAAGAAAACTAAAAGGTTGTGGCGACGGCCACGGTATAAGCTTATTACCCTTTTAGGGTGGTCTAAGGCATTGATGCATTCATCCCGTGAGTAATTAAGAAATATGTTGATGAAATAAATGAAAGATGATGATCACTAAACAAGTGAATGTTGAGGATGAGTAATCATGAAATGCATGCAGCTCCTAAATGATTATTGCTTATTAGTGGTTTTTCATGATATGCTTATATGTATGCTTGATGAAATACTAAATGGATATTTCTGCTAATGTTCAAGATTAGTTTAAAAGTAACTGCACTTCGGCTAATCACGTTTGTGAACGTTTGATAATTGAATCCTTACCTATTCACCTTTTTATAATAAACCCGAAGTGACTGGGACGACAACGATGACACTTTTAGTACAAGTAGGAACTCCTACTGAGAAATCATGTACTTCTCACTCCTATGTTTATTTTCCGTTGTCGTTACCAGAGATAGATGTGTCCACCTAAAGCAACGAAGCTGTAGCTGAGGAAGGAGGTAGCACGTGAAGATTTCAAACCGTTCAAGTAGGAGCATTCTGAGCTTTAGTTACATTATAGTTTGTGAGAAACAATTAGTAATAGTAGAACTTATATTGTTATTTGTAATAACTTATCAGTATGATATATGCCCTATTGTGACTTATGTATTAAGTGATTATATTCCAGTTTATGTGATAATAGTTCTACGCTTAGTCTCTTATTCCGCTTATTTAATTAAGTGTGCAATGTAACTTGATTATTATCTATAAAAGCGTTATGTATTTCACTTCTCGTTACAGGCTTAAGTTTTCAAAAAATTAATTTATTTAAAGAAAAAAAATTGCACTATTTTTCTATGTTAATTTCAAAAGAAAATAAATACAAGGCATAAGTGACAACTAATAGAATCCAAATGTGAACTTAAGCACGGTGAGGTTCTATTAGGGTGTTACATTCTAGAAGTTGTCATACGAAGCATGGTGTTTATGACTCAAAGCATGGTTCATGGTGAGGTGAAGGCATGGTTATTTGAGTATAAAAAAAATTCACACATGTGATGGAAACAAAGGTTATGGGTTTCGGCCAGATTGGGGATAGCCAGGGGGGAGAGAGATTTGTTCATGTAATTGTGTGTTAATGATAGGTTTAGATGTGTATTAGTTTAGGTACAAGCTTAGGAATCACTAAGAACAAGTTTACGTAATTTAAGAACAAGGTTAGGAATTTTATGACAAGGTTAAGAAGTACTCATACACATTTAGAGAGTTTAAAATTCATTTTATGAGTAAACTATGTAGACAAATTTCCATGATTTAAGGAATTGGAGAGAGAAAACACCATTCAAGATTCCATGACTAGAAATCTTGAATTTAAAATAAGATTTGAGTTTAAATTAAGCAATCTTAGGTTCTAATTAACTTTAATAAATTATTTTGACTCTAGACTAGTTATGGAAATTAATTAATCTTCAATTAGAGCCTAATATTGCTTAGGTTTGCTTAATCACATGAATAAGCTCAAAAACATAAATCGTAATTTTGCACAAATTTCGCCCGAGACCACCGGGACTAAAACCGAGGTCACAGAATACATATTTAAAACCATCTGGAGAAGTTTCAGGTTCATCCGTTATTTGCAATCGGGTCAAACACCACAAAGGTATTTTGGTCATTTTGACCAAAAAACTCAGAAAAATGAGATTTTCGATTCCGGAAAAGTACACGAATCAACTAATCCCCTTCAAACATTGAGTTAGCCCCTCGAGGACTGCCGGGTCGGCTATCCTCGAGTTTCGGGCTGAAAATGACCTTAGAGGCATTTTGGTCATTTTCACTCTAATAGAAAATTGGGGCATTACATTTCCTTTTATCATTCTTTAAAGTGAGGACATAAAATAAATATGTGATGAAGAGGAAGAACTCTTAGAACTCTTGAGAGAAAAGGAAAGAACTCAAAGAAAGCTTGAAAACTAAAACTTAGCAAATGATCTAAAGTTTTTCCAAGTGCATCTAAGTAAGGTATTTATAGAAAAATGAAACAAATGAGAGCTCATGGAGGGGGAGGAGTAATCGTGTGCATCCTCATGGTCCATGAGGGGAGAGATTGAATTTTTGAAGCATGGAAGAGTAAGGTTGAAAGCATGGTGAGTATGGCTTGAGGTATGGTTTCAAGCATGGGTTTTTGAAATGATTTTCTTTCAAATTTTGAAATGAAATAATTCTTCTAGAAGGCAAGGAGGGCTGACAGTTTTGGACAGAAAAATGGGGGGGGAAAGTCTTCTAGAAGTAGTCATATGAAGCATGGATGAAAGCATGGTGTATATGACTCAAAGTATGGTTCAAGGTGAGGTATAAGCATGGATATTTTGAGTGTAAGAATTCACATATGTGACGAAAAATGTGGGCATGGATTTCAGCCAGCAGAAACAGCCAAGGGGAAGGGAAAATTGTTCATCTAATTGTGTGCTAATGATATGTTTAGGTGTGTATTAATTTAGGTGCAAGGTTAGGAATCACTAAACACAAGTTTAGGTAACTAAGGATGTAATTAGGAATTTCAAGACTCAATTAAGGAGTGCTCATAAACATTTAGAGGATTTTAAATTCATTTTATGAATAAACTATGTACACAAATTTCCATAATTTGAGGAATTGGAGATAGAAAATACTATTCAAGATTCCATGACTAGGAATCATGAATTTAAAATAAGATTTTAGTTTAAATTAAGCAATCTTAGGTTCTAATCAACTCTAATAAATTATTTTGACTATAGATTAATTAAGGAAATTAATTAATCTTCGATTAGAGCCTGATATTGCTTAGGTTTGCTTAATCACGTGATTAAGCTCAAAAACACTAAACTAGGGACAAAATCATAATTTTACACAAAAATTGCTCGGGACCACCGAGACCAAAACAGAGGTCACTGAATACATAAAAACACCTTTTAAAATCATCTGGAGAAGTTTTGGGCCCATCCGGGGCTCGTACCCGTGTCAAACATAACGAGGGTATTTTGGTCATTTTGACCTGAAGTCTCAGAAAACAAGATTTCTATCCCGGAAAGGTACACAAGTCAACTAATGCCCTTTAAACATTGAGTTAGCCCCTCCAGGATTGCCGGGTTGGCTATCCTCGAGTTCCGAGCTGAAAATGACCTCAGGGGCATTTTGGTCATTTTCATTCTAACAGAAAATCGGGGCGTTACATTTTGGATACCAAAATGCCCCATTAAACCCCCCTCATGTGCTTCTCTCACAAGCAAATCTCTAATGAAACTTTTACGCACGTATAATCTTTTCATTCTAAACAAATAATCCTTATGCCTAAAGTATCCATTTTGGGCAGCATGTACACAATTCTTATAAATCTAAGAGAAATATAGATCATGCTCATACAATTCCTTTATATACTCAAAACCAATGAATTTAGTTTCAAGAGTAAAGAATAGAGAATTTCTTGAAAACAAATTGATGTGAGCTATTTGATCAAGAAATAGAATAGTGTTACTCTATGCTCAAGCTCCGTCCCAAACTCTATCTCCTTTTCTAGTGGCATTCTTAGTAGTTCCTCCAAAAACCTATTTGGGAACTCATAAACCACTAGAAATGACTTTATACTTGGCACTGGTCATCTACATCTCTAATTGAAGCTAAAAACCCCTAGCTCCCTTTGTCCTTGAGCTTCAAGGCACTCATGGCCGAGATTAGGCTGATCGGAACTGAACAAGTAGTGCCCTTAAATTCTTAGAGCTCACCTCTAGAAACACTGAACTTCACTGGCTTACTATAACAATCGACCATGGCATGACAAGAAGCTAGCCAATCCATGCCCAAGATAACATCAAAATCTAATATATTTAACACATGTAGGTTTGCAAGAGTCCCCATATATCTAACCTTGACCTCACACTCTCTATACACTGACCGAACAAGGAGGGGCTTTCTTGAAGGTATCCCCACTAGGAAAGGCTTCTCTAAGCTGGTTACCGATCTCTCGAACCGTGTGGCAAAGAATGGGGAGACATATGAATATATGGACCCAAGATCGATTAAAGCAAAAGCCTTCAAGGAGAAAACTCTGATGATATTTGCTACCAAATTACTAGATATTATTGTGTCTTGCCATGTCAATGCATATAGATGGGGCTGTCTTCTATTACCCTAGCACTTACCAAATCGAACTTAACTTGACATTGTGCCCTTATTCTATAAACTCTACTCGTTTATGGCCCTACTGGCTGCAGCCATAACATGCAAAAGCACTAATCATGCACTATCCTCTGTGTCTCATCAATAGCACCACTTCCCCAAGGAAATGAATAATTTGGTGCGAGCTATCGGAGGCAAAAAGTGACACAATTCAAGCAACTAAAAAAGTTAATGTTTAGTTGGGCCAAATTTACTTTAGGTGAGACACAATTCAAAAGTGACACAATTCAAAATTTCTTCAATAGCCTTACAATTATGGGTACCTAAGAGTTACAACTTTCACCCTTTCTAAGTTCGGTTTTCTCCTAAAGTACCAAGATCAATTCTTAAACCAATTATGAGTAATTCCTACACATTTACACTAATTATACAACATGATTACTGCCTCTAAAGGTTGCTGGACAGAAACAGTATTATTTGTGTTCTAAGTGTTCTAGAATTCTTATTTTCAATCTTTTCTAGTTACTAACTTATCTTAGCTTTCTCAAATTAATTCTAACATCAAATATACATGAATATATACACACATTCTAACATAATAAAATCATCATCATATAGTAAGCAAAACAACATGGCAGAACCGTGAACATCATCATCATATCATGCATAGAATCACATAAAATTTCATTTAATGTAAACATAAATTACTAGTTTTCTTTTGGAAGTTTTTTGAACCTCAAAACTATTTTAGAAACTATTTCATTTCATTAAAATCATAAAAATATGAACAAGGGCAAAAGCTAATTTATTTTACTCCTAGATGAGATTTAGAACATAAAAACATCTTTATATCATATGCTAAGTTCATCTAAACTTAAGAAAATTCTTAAATCATAGCTTGTTGGTCCTTGTGACTAGATGAAACTCATGCTAAGCTCATCCTCATCGCATGGCCAAATTCATACTCATAAAACATTTCCATTTCCAAACTTTACTTGAGATAACAAGGGACAAGTCTTTGAGCTCTAATATTTTTATGTGATAACAAGAATATAAACATTCTGTGCACTTCATTTTATCTTTATTAGAAAAGTAAAGTGAGAGCTTAAAATAAATATGAGATGCAACTCATTTTTATTTTTAAGATTAGGTGATGACTTGAAAAGTAAACATGGAATGCAAATATTGACATTAAACATGATAATGCAAGTTCATTTCTTTATTCTTGAGAGCTTAGTGATGACATAGAAAAGTAAATATGCTCTGCAAGGCATAAATTTAAACATGAATGCTAGTCTATTTTTATATATCATTAGAGCTCATACAAGACTTTAAGGAATCACATTTCAATCCCAAACTCAATATTATCAAGATAAAGCAAGCTTTAGAGTTCTAATAACCAAGGTTCTAAAGAAACCTCATGTTTCTTTGAACATCATCTTCAAGCTCAAGGAAATGGATTTAAAGGAACCAAAACTTTTTAAAAGAAATGAAATGAAGAAACCGAAACCATAAAGCAAAGGAAATTACAGCATATTCTTTATTATGTACCCAAAACCCTCATGTGCCAGCCAACTTTAAGGCTAACAAGGGTAGGCTTTGGGCTTTTTTAAATCCTTGTAATTATTTTCTTAAGTTGAAATCATTAGTGAGCTAAGTAACTTAAGTAAAACTTGAAGAAAGAAAAACTCAAGCTTTAGAGATCTCATTGAGATGAACATAAAGCCATCATCCAGAGACAGTCATCATCAAGCTATCATGAGGAGTAACAAGGCCTTGAAGGCTGAAAATGAAAAGGAAATAATATAGCAAAACCGAAAAGGAAAACCAAGAAAAAACCAACACTTTTTTCATCTCAAACATCAAAACAAAAGAAAAACTTTTGAAAGCAAGAACCCCTACCAAGAGTGAAGATGAAAGCTTGGTCCTTGGAGTGAGAATGAAAAGCAAATCTTCCTCCAAAGTGGAGAGGAGGTTTCATCCAAGTACAAAGGAAAAGGAAGGAGTTGTGTTTTATGTGAGCTTTGTGTTTGAGAATGAAAGCTTTAGTGTTTGGATGGTGGTTTGAGGTGGTTATGTGGTGGTTTGAGGTTGTAATATGGTGGCTCTAGGAGGAGGATGACGAAGATGAAGAAGATATGAGGAAGGAGCTCAAGAGTTTCTTTGAGAGAAAAAGGAAGAAAACAAGCTTAAGCTTTCAAGATAAAACTAGCAAGTGTGTAAAATGGAACCAAGGCTTCTCATGATGGGTATTTATAAAATTTGAAACATGAAGGAGTGAAGGGAGGAGGGGCTGGCCGTGAGTTTCATGGAGTGGGGAAGAGAAACTGTAAAGCCCCGATTTTCTGTCAGAGTGAAAATGACCAAAATGCCCCTGAGATTATTTTCGGCCCGGAATTTGAGGAAAGCGGGTCCGGCAGTACTCGAAGGGTAAACTCAATGTTGGAAGGGGATTAGATGGCTTGTGTATCTTTTCGGGATCGAAAATCTCGTTTTTCGAGTTTTCGGGTCACAATGACCAAAATGACCCTGCGGTGTTTTACCCGTTTGCAAGTGTTGGATGAACCTGAAACTTCTCCAAATGGTTTTAAAAGGCATTTTTATGTAGACTATGACTTTAGTTTTGGTCCTGGAGGTCCTGGGCGAAATTAGTGCGACATTATAGTTTTGCCCCTAGTTTCATGTTTTTACGGTTAATCGCGTGATTAAGCAAACCTAAGCAATATTAGGCTCTAATCGAAGGTTAATTAATTTCCATAATTAATCTTGGGTCAAAATAATTTATTAAAGTTGATTAGAACCTAAAAGTGCTTAATTACAACTTAAAATCATATTTTAATTTCAAGACTCCTAGTCATGGAATCTTGAATAGTGTTTTCTCTTTCCAATTCCTTAAATCATGGAATTGTGTTACACATTGTTTATTCACAAATGAGTTTTTAATTCTCTAATGATGTATGCGCACTCCTAAACTTGTCATAAAATCCTTAAATCACATTCTTAGTCACCTAAACTTAAGCTTAATTATTCCTAACCTTGTACCTGTAACATCCCTTGTTGCTTTATGGATTGGCAACTGTCCCTACAAACCAACACGGGTCTTTTCAGCACACTTTGTCCTCACTCACACACTTCCTAAGAAAACTTCCCAGGAGGTCACCCATCCCAAAATTACCCCAGGTCAAGCACGCTTAACTATGGAGTTCTTTCAGTTTGGGCTACCAAAAAGAAAATGCATCTTATTAGTATAGATAGTACAAATCAATTCATATAAGCCCTCCTCAACTGTATAGTCCCATACCTATATAGTCTTAGGATCCCTCTCATTTGGGTGAGTAATCAGTTCATTCATGTACCCCTCCGCTTAGAGGACCTTGCGAGGAGCCGCTCCTTGTCCGTGCCCTCTTTGCACCGGTGATCACTCCTCGTCCTCGTCACCGGGCGTTACATGCCCACCAGCTTCCGCTTGGTTCGTCCCCGAACCACACCGTACTGGGAGAGGTGCAGGCTCTGATACCATTTGTAACATCCCCTGTTGCTTTATGGATTGGCGACTGTCCCCACAAACTAACACGGGTCCTTTCAGCATGCTTTGTCCTCACTCACACATTTCCTAAGAAAACTTCCCAGGAGGTCACCCATCCCAAAATTACCCCAGGTCAAGCACGCTTAACTATGGAGTTTTTTCAGTTTGGGCTACCAAAAAGAAGATGCATCTTCTTTTCAAAACTTACTTAGAAATAATTTATTTCATCAAAACCATTATAAAACATGAGAGGGCAGTAGCTATTTCAAATGAATCTCAAGAGGATTTAAAATCATAAAACCTTGCTCAAAACATTTCTTATAAACCATCTAAGCTTAGGAAAATCATGAAACACAAGTTTTAGCAATTGTAAATAGATGAATCTTGTTTTAAGACTGACATCATTACGAGGCCGAAATTAAGAAGAAAAACATAGACATTTCCAACTTTATTTGAGATAATCATGGGCAAGTCTTTGAGCTCTAAGTTGTTTAGGTGATGGCAAAAATGTAAACATGCTATGCACTTCCTGTAACACCCTAATTTTTAACCTAATACTCTAGAACTCATTAGGTTAATCATTAGGTTATTACCTCTTAGTCTCATCCTTTTAATAAAATATTTAGTAAAAATTACGGGTAAAATTTTTTTTTGAAAACATAAAACCAAAGTGAGAGCCGTGTTTATCGTAAGACAGGAATGTAAAGCACAATAACAAGTCAAGTAAAGCACAGTAAATAAAACATATAGCAATGGAACAATGAATAACACAACATAGGAAAACACTTCATTAATATCATAATTAGGTTTACATATAGTCACGCCCTTATAGCATTGAGCTGAGCTTGAAATACAAGGAAAGGAGATACAACCGAAATATAAATACAACGAAAACATAAATAAACCACAACTACCCGAGTGCACCAAAAGTGGATAGCCTTAAGACAAAATAAGGTTTATCCTAACTATGAGTGAGTGTGTGCACTAGACCTCCCCTAAGACATCAGCCACTGGAACCCAGGATAAGGCGGGGGATAACTGATCCATTGACATAGTGCGGTAGGAGTAGGCACGTGCGGTGGCTGTACATGAGCTCCTCGGCTGGGGCGCATCTCGGCTCACCTAGCTAATCTTGGCTACATAACGGTCTCCTCTCTCCCTCCTCTCATGAACTGAGGAGTGGGAGCGGAGCTTTCACTGTACATGTGCATCGGTGGTTCCTCAGAAGGATTGTCCTCTAAACTAGGAGACCAGGGCACATAGTCCTGGAAGTCACGGGGCGTCGATCCTCCGGTATACGTCCAAAGAAGCCTTGTAACACCCTAAATCTTAACCTAATACTACTAGTATGTATTTAGGTTAATCCTTAGAATATTACCTTTTGGTCTCATTCTTTACTCGAAAATACTTAGCAGAAATATGGGTAAATTTTTCTTTATGGAATTAAAACCAAAGTGAGAGCCACGCATGATTCTTTGAACGGGAATTCATACAAGTCATATGAGCAAATAATGAAACACATAAATAACATGGATACATCAACTGATTATATATATAGATAAGGTGCCTACCAAAAAGGCAGGACTATTCGGTACATAGAAGAACGAAATACAACTGAAAAACAAATACAAGGAAATCATAAAAGCAAGTACAAGGAAACCATGAAAGCAACACCCATACTCGTGTGCACCTAGAGTAGACAACCTCATATACAAAAGAAGGTTTGTCCTCAACTATGTGGCATGTGTGCACTAGCTACTACCCATCCTATGCACCTACTCCTGCTAGTCCGAGTACTGAGGGGTGGAATCGATCCACTGGCGGATCTCGGTGGGAGTGGTTGTACGGATCATCGGAGCGTGTCCACCGCGGCGAGGGCGCATGGATAGCCTATGAGCCAACCTCAGCTGAACCACCGTCTCCTTACTCCCAACTCTCGTCGGTGGGGGAGTGGGGTTGGAGCTCCAACTGTACATGTGTAAGGGCGGGTCCTCTGATGGATCCATCTCCGAATACTGAGTCTGGGGCACGTACTCCGGATAGTCATGTACGGCTGATGCCTCGGGCTGCATGCGGAGGATCTGCTTGTCGCGTGGTCTAGCTCGCTCGAAAATCGTGTTATGATGGTAGGGGGCAGTCCGGGTGAAGCGGTAGCTCCGTACTGGGTGCGCGAAGGGTCGTCCCATAAACATAAATACTCTGACAGTGTAGCGCCCTCAAAATGGTATGACCCGAGTGCTAGGTCATGGTGCAGCTCCCACGTTGGGGTGTCGATGTAGAGTATGAAGGTTGCCATCTGAAGATGTGACGGAAGAAAAGAGAGAGGGTATGAGAATCTTCTAAAAGAATTCTCAGTAGGGTAATCCCTACCTAAGTGACATCATCACATCCTCAAGAACCTTGGGTTTTATTTCTAAAAAGGTGTGCATGCATGTAAACTTCGTTTAAGTTAGTTTTCTAAAGTATTAATTATCCAAGGTCCATCATATTTTACAATGCGTCTTTATGACTAAGCAAGGAATACACTAATGACATGAATGCATCATGAAAGTAAACCAATCAATGAAATAACTAAGAAACATTATAACATTGGCATAAGGTGACAGGTATAACTTTTCTTGGTTTTTCATAGCACATGTGACATTTTAAACTTTAACTTTTATCTCATGGGGCCACCCTAAAACATCTCTAGGTTATGAGCTCATACCTTAATTAGTCATCACTAGTTCTTACTTATCCTATGATAAGCATAACATACATAATCCGGACTTAAAGTACGGGCTAGGGGGCAAATTAAGGATCACCTCTTAGGGTCATTTCCTCTTTGAAACGCTCTACTAGCAACTAGTGCATAGTAGCATTGTTTGCTTTGGCAAGCTCTATGTCAATACCCTCACGGATTTATTTTCTTGGGGGTGCTCGGCTAAACCGGTGTCACCTAAGAAGGCGTCTCAGTGTTGTGTCACATGGTTTGTTCCTAAGGCTTCAAGATCAAGTCCTAAACCATTTATGAGGCATTCCTACACCTTTAAACTAATTTAAATCCATGATTAGCATTACTAAACCTTGCTGGACAGAATCCAGAAAATTCAAACATTAAAGGATCTAGAACTCTCAAACTAATTCTTTTCTAGTCTCTAACTTATCTTATCTTTCACATATGAGTCTTAACATTATTTTTACTCAAACATAACCATATTATCATCATTAAAATAGCACATACAGTGGCAAATAATTAGCAAGGCAGGACCGAAACAAAACTCTCCATAAAGGCATAAAACATAATTTCTAGAGCACATAAAATACTAGTTTCTCTTGGAACCTTTTCAAAACTTTCAAAACTCATTTATAAACATTTTTAACATCTAAAATCATAAGAATATTCAAAAGGGCAGTGACCAATTCATCTTTGTCTCAAGAGGTCCTAAATTTATTAAAACTTAGTTCTACATATTCCTTGTACTCATAATAGCCTAGAAAAAGTATGAAACATAGTTTTCAATATTTAGAACCATCAAAACCTCTTAGGGCCAAAATATGAACCAAGGGAAATAAACATTTTTAAACCTTTGTTTGAGACAACCATGGGCAAGTCTTTGAGATCTAGTTTCATTAAAGTGATGGCATAAAGATAAACATGCTTATGCACTTGTTTTAGCTTTTATTAGAAAGTAAAGTGAGAGCATAAAATAAATATGAGATGCATCATATTATTATCTTTGATATTTAGGTGAGAACTTGAAATTTAAACATGATAATGCATAGCTTGAAATATAAACATGATAATGCAAGTTGCTTTATTATCTTGGTACTTAGTGATAGCAAGGAAAATAAACATGATGTGCAAGGCATAAAAGTAAACATGATGCAATGTTCATTTTATGGTTAGCTAGAGCTCATTCAAGACTTTAACAAGATAACAACCCAACACATATCTCACTACAAAGAGAGCTTTAGAGTTCTTGAACCGAGTTCTCAAAGGAACTATGAGGTTCTTGAACAACATCATCAAGCTCAAGTAAACAAATCCCAAAACAAAACCTAACAAAATCTCAAGGATCAAAATACCAAAATCGAAAACCTTACAAAAGAAAAAGAAAGTGAAACTAAGTCAAGTTCTTTATTAAATACCCAAAACCCCTATCTAGAGAAAGATCTCTAGAACATGCCGGCCAACTTTAAGGTTGACAAGTGCAGGCTTGGGCTTTTAGAAATCCTTAGATTAATTTTCTTAAGTTGAAAAATCATGTGAGCTAGATATCATATAGATGAAGTTATAAGAAAAGGAAAACTCAAGCTTTAGAGGTTTCTTTAAGATAAACACAAGGTCATCATCTAGAAACTCTCATCATCAAGCTATCATACTCATATTCAAGGCCAAGAGGCCGAAATGAAAAAGAAAAGAAAAACCAAGGAAAGTTTAAAAAGAATCCAAGAGAAAACTAGAGAAAAACACATTCTTGAGCAAAACAAGTTTGAAAAGCAAATCCCTACCTAGAGTGAAGACACAAAGCTTGAACTTTTTTTAAAGAAAAACAATATAATGAGCTCCTCCTTGGTGCTTGATGGTTTCGGCCAAGAGGAAGCAAGAAGGTTGGAGTTGTGTTTCAAGTGAGGTTGTGTTTGAGGTGTGGTGTTTGAGAGGTTTGATGATGGTTCAAGGCTATGGGGTGGTGTTTCAAGGTTTAGAGATGATGATGAGATGAAGAGAGGATGAAGATAAAGATGAAAAGAAAGGAATAACTCTCTTGAAACTTGAGAAAAAAAGAAAGAACTCGAGAAAGCTTAGGAAAACTTGAAACTTGCCAAATGAACTAAGGTGTTTGCATGTGTTTCTAGGCAAGGTATTTATAGAGAATGAAAACAAATGAAGGCTCAAAAAGGAGAGGAAGAAGCTGTGTGGTCTTGGAGGGAAAGGAAGAGAAAATATCTCTTACACAAGGTCATTCAAGCATGGTTTGAAGTATGGAAGCTAAGCTACAAGGTATGGCTTGATGTGAGTTAATTTCCTATCAATTTTTGATGAAATTAGGCTTCTAGAAACAATGCATGGCTGGAACTTTTCCAGCCACAAATAAATGGAGAAAATGGCCTATTTTAATTAGTTATTTACTTGGAAAATCAAGCTTGATTGAAAGTTATGACAAGGTATAGTGTATGTGACTTGAGGTATGGCCTTGGAGTGTTGAAAAATTGAACATGTAATGCATATGGGGAGGGAGGGGCTTCGGCCAGACCTGGCAACATGGGGGGAGTGAGGCTTTGATCATCTAATTGGGTGTTAATGGTAGGTTTAGATGTGTATTAGCTTAGGTACAAGGTTAGGAATAATTAAGCTTAAGTTTAGGTAACTAAGAAGGTGTTTTAAGGATTTTATGACAAGATTAGGAGTGCTCATACATCATTAGAGAATTTTAAACTCATTTATGAATAAACAATGTGTAACACAATTCCATGATTTAAGGAATTGGAAAGAGAAAACACTATTCAAGATTCCATGACTAGGAGTCTTGAAATTAAAATATGATTTTAAGTTGTAATTAAGCACTTTTATGTTCTAATCAATTTTAATAAATTATTTTGACTCAAGATTAATTAAGGAAATTAATTAACCTTCGATTAGAGCCTAATATTGCTTAGGTTTGCTTAATCATGCGATTAAGCGTAAAAACACGAAACTAGGGGCAAAATCGTAATTTCGCACTAATTTTGGCCAGGACCTCCGGGACCAAAACTAAAGTCACGGTCTACATAAAAACACCTTTTAAAATCATCTGGAGAAGTTTTGGGTTCATCCGGCACTTGCAAACGGGTAAAACACCGCAGGGGCGTTTTGGTCATTTTGACCTGAAAACTCGAAAAATGAGATTTTCGATCTTGGGAAGGTATATAAGTCATCTAATCCCCTTCCAACATTGAGTTTGCCCTTCGAGTACTGCCGAACCAGCTTTCCTCAAATTCCTGGCCGAAAATGACCTCAAGGGCATTTTGGTCATTTTCACTCTAACAGAAAATCGGGGCGTTACATTACTCCCTTCCTTAGAAAGAATTTCGTCCTCGAAATTCATTACCTTAGAAAAGCTCTGGATATTTTGACTTCATCTCTGACTTTAGTTCCCACGTATAGTCTTCTGTCTTGCCTCGTCCCCACGCCACTTTAACCAAAGGAACAGACTTGTTCCTCAACTGCTTGACTCTGTGATCCACTATTCTCGTAGGTGGTAAATTGAAAGTGAGGTCCTCCCTCAACTATACATGCTCTGGTTCTAGGACATGGCTAGGGTCGGACTCATATTTACGTAACTGGGAGACGTGAAAGACATCATAAAGGAACCAAAACTTTTTAAAGGAAGTGAAATGAAGAAACCGAAACCATAAAGCAAAGGAAATTACAACATATTCTTTATTATGTACCCAAAACCCTCATGTGCCAGCCAACTTTAAGATTAACAAGGGTAGGCTTTGGGTTGTTTTAAATCCTTGTAATTATTTTCTTAAGTTGAAATCATTAGTGAGCTAAGTAACTTAAGTAAAACTTGAAGAAAGAAAAACTCAAGCTTTAGAGGTCTCATTGCGATGAACACGAAGCCATCATCCAGAGATAGTCATCAACAAGCTATCATGAGGAGTAACAAGGCCTTGAAGGCTGAAAATGAAAAGGAAATAATATAGCAAAACCGAAAAGGAAAACCAAGAAAAAACCAACACTTTTTTCATCTCAAACAATAAAACAAAAGAAAAGCTTTTGAAAACAAGAACCCCTACCAAGAGTGAAGATGAAAGCTAGGTCCTTGAAGTGAGAATGAAAAGCAAATCTTTCTCCAAAGTGGAGAGGAGGTTTCATCCAAGCACAAAGGAAAAGGAAGGAGTTGTGTTTTATGTGAGCTTTGTGTTTGAGAATGAAAGCTTTAGTGTTTGGATGGTGGCTTGAGGTGGTTATGTGGTGGTTTGAGGTTGTAATATGGTGGCTCTAGGAGGAGGATGACAAAGATGAAGAAGATGTGAGGAAGGAGCTCAAGAGTTTCTTTGAGAGAAAAAGGAAGAAAACAAGCTTAAGCTTTCAAGATAAAACTAGCAAGTGTGTAAAATGGAATCAAGGCTTCTCATGAAGGGTATTTATAAAATTTGAAACATGAAGGAGTGAAGGGAGGAGGGGTTGGCCATGAGTTTCATGGAGTGGGGAAGAGAAAATATGTTCTTCAAATGTCATTCAAGGCATGGTGGAAAGCATGGGCAAGTATGGTCAAAGGTATGGGCTAAGGCATGGCCTAAAGCATGGCCTTTGAGTGTTTGAAATTCAACATGTGAGAAATGTGGAGGAGAGGTGGCTGGTTGCTTATCATGCCATGGGAGAGATTTGTCTCATCTATAGGATGTGTTTAGGTGTATCTTTGATTAGGCTTTTGATTAGAAAGTTGTAAGTAAGTGTTTAGGAAATTAAATAGGTGATTAGGGCCATGTGAGATTAGATTAGGAGGTGGTCTTGATAGATTAATGAAGTCAAACTTCAATATCTTAGAATCCAAGGCCAACATGTTTCCTTGATTTAGGGAAATAGGTAAGAGAAAACACTATTCCTAGGTGCTTTTCTTAAAGAAATAAGACTAGAAAAGGTTTTTGAGTTTCCTTAAGTAATTTTACGTTCTAATCAACTTTAATAAATTATGTTGACTCTAGATTAATTATGCAAATTAATTAATCTTCGATTAGAGCCTAATATTGCTTAGGTTTGCTTAATTACATCATTAAGCTCAAAAGCACTATGCTAGGGGCAAAATCGTCATTTTACCCAAAAACCACCTGGGACCACCAGGACTTAAATAGATGTTACAAAATACATAAAAACATGATTTAAAACCATCTGGAGAAGTTTCGGGCTCAAACAACACTTATACCTGTGTAAAACGCTATAAGGGTATTTTGGTCATTTTGACCCGAAACTTCAGAAAACGAGATTTTCATTCCCGAAACCATTCAAAAGCCATCTAATCCCCTTCAAATATTGAGTTGGCCCTTCAAGAACTGTCGGGTTGGCTATCCTTGAATTTCGAACGGAAAATGACTTTAGGGACATTTTGGTCATTTTCACTTGGACAGAATAATCGGGGTGTTACATTGCTCAGCAAAGTTTTCATTGGAGATGCTAAAAAGCCAATTGGAACCAACCAAAGTCAAACGCAATATAGCATGAGAAGGTAAGCGTTTCATCATAGTTGACATTAGTTCAAAGCTAATAGCGTAATGCCCTATGTCAAAAGGATGAAAACCATCATTGTTTGGCAAGACTTTTGGCCTGGTAACTCTATCCATTTTCTTGGTAAGAATAAGAAACTGAGTTACTTAAAGAAAGATAAAAATTTTGCAAATCTTTTTCATGTATAAGCAATAAAGAGATAACATAAAACGGAGTTAGTATTGGGACGATCAAGTATTAATCTGTCTTATATTACCACTACCATGACTCCACATTATGTTATCCAAAAACCGAATACACACACCACACACCAGCACCTAAACTATTTAACTACATTTTACACTATTAAGAATATTTTAACATTTTATAGCATTAGTAATAATACTATTATTTTCATGGTTTTGGTGCAAATTACTATTGTATTGGTATTAGCAGTAATTACTTACTACAATGACCAATATTTAACTCAACCTCTGTCAGCATCGCAATACCATGTTAGACTATTATTCAAATTATCTTTCTCTTATAAGATAATAAAATTATCAATATGTGTTCACTTAAGGGTCTGTTTGCTTGAGTTGTAAAAGTGTTAAATAATTGTCTAATCTCTTCATTGTATCTTGTACGCTCAATTTTACCCTGCCAACCTAACATATCATTGTAATATAAAGTGAATATAAATTGTTATGAATATCAGTCAAATTGAAACCATGGATTGCTACCTTCATCATAAGTTTATAGTAGTGGATTATGTATCATCGACATATTCAATAGCTTTTATATCCTCACTGGAATATAAAAATTGGTTTTTGCATTTAAAAAAGTCATTTTTCCTTGTACATGTTAAATAGGTCTGTTGTCCCATGTTAAGTTGTATATTTTGATCGAAATCTGCTATAAAAATTACATTGCAACTATCCTTTTATCCAAAGTGTGAAAGCGTAAATGACAAAAAAAATTTTATATAATCAATTGAATATACTATACAACAAAGTATTTCTTAACTTCATAATTGGGAGAACTTATAGCATTATATGAAAATCCAAAAAACAGCTTTTATTTGTAAAGAAACAGCAGTTAACAACCAACAAAAGTAAACTAACACAATCATAGCTACAAAAGAGAGAAACTGGCCTTAGGTTTTCCTAGTTGAACTTCAGTACAAATATACTTGTCAAATTGGAAATATGCCGTTCGAATAGAGTATAACACTTTTGAGCTCGATTTCTTCATCCCATGATAAATTCTGCAGCATCCTTCTATTACCTCTTTTGTAGTTAAGCTTTGAGCAACAAATTCGAGTATAGTAATTATCATTCATCAAGCCCAGCATGCTATTAGACTCCATAATCATTAGCAATTCCTCATCGATGAATAATGATGAAGACTCTCCAACAGTTAGACCCTGAACTGAAAAAAAGTGTTTACACCAATTAACTAATTCACTATCACCATATTTTATATTCCAAAATACAACATCCTAAGACCACAAAGATTATTCATAAGATAAATATCCAACCATATAACCTTTAAGGATCAGACTTTGAAATTCAGATTTTGCATCATGAGGAATAGTGATCTCATCAAATTTCAATTGAGCAAGAGAGAAAGTTAGAATACATTTAGGTTCCTTTAAGTTTGGACCACTCCAATATGCCGATAGTAGAGCACCTTATTAAATCTATCCATCCTTTGTTGGTATAAGAATAAATTGATAATGCTTCAAAATTACTAGCTTTTATTAATCAGTTACAAGGACATTAATAGCAAAAATGCACATACCGTGAGACGGCCATTGCAATGGCTACATTTTAAGCAATTCTTGTGATAAACAGAACCATCGGCAGATTGTGATTCGTTGAAGTGAACAACTTTTTCACAAGCCTTACATTTTTGTTAGGTCCCACTGACTGACATTTCTTATTTATATATTATGCATATCGAAGTTTAATATAACATGGACCAAAACAAAAAATTATAAAAACTAAAATAAAAATTCATCATATTTCATTATTTTGGAAGCAAAAGTATATTTAAGTCTAATAAATAATTATAGATCTTACTATGATAGAACTTATGTTTTTATCTGAAATAATAATAATAATAATAAGTTTGTGTCTTCTCATTGCATAACATTAGAGATCATGGCGATCAACTCCTTTTCAATTACTTTTGATTATGTGCAGCATTAGGTGTTCAATTTTTCCCCCTTCTTGCATAAATTTACATATTTGACCAACTAACACAATCATTGATAACACACTTCTTCATCTTCCTAAATCTCAGTTGCTAATTATCAAAACTTTTCATCATCAACTCTTTAATCAGTATTCTTAGGACACTTATTAATGAAATTCAATATAAAAATGCATATAACCAGTGGCAGGGGATAATGAGGGCTGAGGCGGCAACTCCCCCCCAACCCATATGTATGTATATTTTGTCTCCCGTGTGACTATTAGTGAATAAATATATCATTTATTTTAAATGAGAAAAAAAATACTAAATAAGTTCAAGACTATTTGTTCTCTAGTTTGATTAAAAAATCACTAAAACTCTTTATTCATTTTATATTTCATCATTATAATTTTCATTTACATATTTGTATAATGTCATTTCAAAATTTATTTGATAATAATATGTTCATCAATGTAACGTCCCGATTTTCTGTTAGAGTGAAAATGACCAAAATGCCCCTAAGGTCATTTTCGGCCCGAAATTCGAGGAAAGCCGGTCCGGCAGTACACGAAGGGCAAACTCAATGTTGGAAGGGGATTAGATGACTTGTGTACCTTTCCGGGATCGAAAATCTCATTTTTTGAGTTTTCGGGTCAAAATGACCAAAACGCCCCTGCGGTGTTTTACCCATTTGCAAGTGCCGGATGAACCCGAAAATTCTCCAGATGGTTTTAAAAGGCATTTTTATGTATACTATGACTTTAGTTTTGGTCCCGGAGGTCCCGGGTGAAATTAGTGCGAAATTACGGTTTTGCCCCTAGTTTCGTGTTTTTACGCTTAATCGCGTGATTAAGCAAACCTAAGCAATATTAGGCTCTAATCGAAGGTTAATTAATTTCCATAATTAATCTTGAGTCAAAATAATTTATTAGAGTTGATTAGAACCTAAAAGTACTTAATTACAACTTAAAATCATATTTTAATTTTAAGACTCCTAGTCATAGAATCTTGAATAGTGTTTTCTCTTTCCAATTCCTTAAATCATGGAATTGTGTTACACATTGTTTATTCATAAATGAGTTTAAAATTCTTTAATGATGTATGAGCACTCCTAAACTTGTCATAAGGAATTGGGGTGGTGTTTGATGGTTAAGAGATGGTGATGAGGTGAAGAGATGAAGAAGATAAAGATGAAAAGAAAGGAAGAACACTCTTGAAATTTTGAGAGAAAAAGAAAGACTAGCAAGACAACTCTAAAACTCTAAACTTAGCAAATGCTTCAAGGTGCAACAAGGCTATCACAAGCATCCTATTTATAGAAAAACAAAACCATGGGGCTCACAATGGGAGGGAGTGGCCGTGTGGTTTGGAGGGAAAAGGAAGAGAAAATATCTCTTACACAAGGTCATTCAAGCATGGTTTGAAGTATGGAAGCTATGCTACAAAGTATGGCTTGATGTGAGTTAATTTCCTATCAAATTTTTATGAAATTAGGCTTCTAGAAACTTGACATGGCTGGAACTTTTCCAGCCACAAATAAATGGGGAAAATGGGTTGTTTTAATTATTTATTCATGTGGAAATTCAAGCTTGATTGAAAGTTATGACAAGGTATAGTGTATGTGACTTGAGGTATGGCCTTGGAGTGTTGAAAAATTGAACATGTGATGCATAATGGGGGAGGAAGCTCACGGCCAGGTTCAAGACAGTAGAGGAGGTGAGTTTTGACCATTTAATTGTGTGTTAATTATAGGTTTAGATGTGTATTAGCTTAGGTACAAGGTTAGGAGTGATTAAGCTTAAGTTTAGGTAACTAAGAATGTGATTTAGGGAGTTTATGACAAGTTTAGGAGTGCTCATACATCATTAGAGAATTTTAAACTCATTTATGAATAAACAATGTGTAACACAATTCCATGATTTAAGGAATTGGAAAGAGAAAACACTATTCAAGATTCTATGACTAGGTGTCTTGAAATTAAAATATGATTTTAGGTTGTAATTAAGTACCTTTTGGTTCTAATCAACTTTAATAAATTATTTTGACTCAAGATTAATTAGGGAAATTAATTAACCTTCGATTAGAGCCTAATATTGCTTAGGTTTGCTTAATCACGCGATTAAGCGTAAAAACACGAAACTAGGGGCAAAACCGTAATTTTGCACTAATTTTGGGCGGGACTTCTAAAATTAAAACTGAGGTCATAGAATACATAAAAACACCTTTTAAAACCATCTAGAGAAGTTTCAGGTTCATCCGGCACTTGCAAACGAGTAAAACACCGCAGGGGCGTTTTGGTCATTTTGACCCGAAAACTCGAAAAATGAGATTTTCGATCCCGGGGAGGTACACAAGTTATCTACTCCCCTTCCAACATTGAGTTTGCCCTTCGAGTACTGTCGAACTGGCTTTCCTCGAATTCCGGGCTGAAAATGACCTCAGGGGCATTTTGGTCATTTTCACTCTAACAAAAAAAATCGGGGCGTTACACATCACATGTTCAATTTTTCAACACTCCAAGGCCATACCTCAAGTCACATACACTATACCTTGTCATAACTTTCAATCAAGCTTGAATTTCCACATGAATAAATAATTAAAACAACCCATTTTTCCCATTTATTTGTGGCTGGAAAAGTTCCAGCCATGACAAGTTTCTAGAAGCCTAATTTCATAAAAATGTGATAGGAAATTAACTCACATCAAGCCATACTTTGTAGCATAGCTTCCATACTTCAAACCATGCTTGAATGATCTTGTGTAAGAGATATTTTTCTCTCCCTTTTTCCTCTCAAAAGCCACGGCCACATCTCCCCTTGGTGAGCCCCATGGTTTTGTTTTTCTATAAATAGGATGCTTGTGATAGCTTAGTGGCACTTTGAAGCATTTGCTAAGTTTAGAATTCTAGAGTTGTCTTGCTAGCTCTTTTCTTTTCTCTCAAAATTCCAAGAGAGTTCTTCCTTTCTTTTCATCTTCACCTTCATCCTCTCTTCATCTCATCACCATCTCTCAACCTTGAAACACCACCCCATAGCCTTGAAACATCATCAAACCCCTCAAACACCACACCTCAAACACAACCTCACTTGAAACACAACTCCAACCTTCTCATCCTCCCTTGGCCGAAGCAATCTTGCCTCTTGGAGGAGCTCATCATCTTGTTTTTCTTTTCAAAAGTTCAAGCTTTGTGTCTTCACTCTAGGTAGGAGTGTTTTTCTAAACTTTGTTTCTTGAAAAAAATGAGTTTCTCTAGCTTTCTCTTGGATTCTTTTTGAACTTTCCTTTGTTTTTCCTTTCCTTTCATTTCGGCCATGAGGCCTTGATTATGAGCATGATAGCTTGATGATGAGACTTTCTAGAGGATGACCTTGTGTTCATCTCAAAGAAACCTCTAAAGCTTGAGTTTTCATTTTCTTATAACTTTATCTATATGATATCTAGCTCACATGGTTTTTCAATTTAAGAAAATTAATCTAAGGATTTCTAAAAGCCCAAGCCTGCCTTTGTCAACCTTAAAGTTGGCCGGCACGTTCTAGAGATTTTTCTCTAGATAGGGGTTTTGGGTATTTAATAAGAACTTGACTTAGTTTCACTTTCTTTTTCTTTTTTAAGACTTTCGGTTTTGGTATTTTGATCTTTGAGATATTGTATTGGCTTGTTATCTTGTTAGAGTTTTGAATGAGCTCTAGTCAACCATAAAATGAACCTTGCATCATGTTTACTTTATGATTTGCATATCATGTTTACTTCCTTGCTATCACTAAATATCAAAATAATAAGTGAATCTTGCATTATCATGTTTATATTTCAAGCTATGCATTATCATGTTTATATTTCAAGTTCTCACTTAATACCAAGATAATAATGAGTTGCATTCATATTTACTTTGTGCTATCACTTTACTTTCTAATGGAACCTAAAATAAGTGCATGAGCATGTTTATTTTTATGTCATCACCTAAATGAACCTAGAGCTCAAAGACTTGCCCATTGTAGTCTCAAACAAAGGTCTAACATATTTATTTCCTTTGGTTCATATTTCAGCCCTAAGGGGTCTTGGTGTTTCTAAGTATTGAAAACTATGCTTTATAATTTTTCCAAGCTTTTATGAGTTTAAGGAATGCATAGAACTAAGTTTTATGAATTTAGAACCTCTTGAGACAAGTTTGATTTAGCTACTGCCCTCATAAATATTTTGTTGATTTTAGATGTTAAAAATATTTATAAATGAGTTTTGAAAGTTTTAAAAAGGTTCCAAGAGAAACTAGTATTTTATGTGCTTTAGAAAATGTGTTTGATGCCTTTAAATGGAGATGTTTGTTTCGGTTCTGCCTTGCTATGTTTAGCCACTGTATGAGCTGTGTTAATGATGATAATATGCTTATGTTTAAGTATAATTAATGTTGAGACTCATGTGAAAGATAAGAGAAGTTAGAAACTAGAAAAGAATTAATTTGAGAGTTCTAGATCCTTTAATGATTGAATTTTCTGAATTCTGTCCAGCAAGGTTTAGTAATGCTAATCATGGATTTAAATTAGTTTAAATGTGTAAGAATGACTCATAAATGGTTTAGGACTTGATCTTGATGCCTTAGGAGCAAACCGGACTTAGAAAGGGTCATTGTTGTGACTCCTAGGTACCCGTAAAGTTAGGATTATGACTTATGCATTCTTGAGGTCTAGAGATGTTCTTGATCATAGTGTGAGGTGAGAAATACTTAGTTAAGACCTTATAAGTTCCCGAGAGATTAGGTTTGATGATTTATAACTTAGAATGTGAGTTAGGGACCTTAAGGGTCAATGCATAAGACAATAAAAAGTTGTTAATGCTATGATGTGTTGTTTGATGCAATGATATGATGAGATGTGCTTGATGCATGAGAAAATGATTGATGAAATGTTAAAGTTTATCATAGCATGAGATTTCATTAGAACATGATGTGTGGATTAGCTTGTGGCAGTTTGAAGGAAATTCGGTTTAACAGCTGTTATGCTGCTGAATTTCTGTCAAACCTTAAAGGGTTGAAAGAAATGATTTATGAGTACCATATGAGTTGAAAACCCTGGGTGACACCGGTTCGGCCGAGCACCCCTAGGAGATTTTTATGTGACAAAGCACTGAGACGCGCTTCCCCCGAGGAGGTGCCGGTTCGGCCGAGTACCCCCGGGAGGAGACAAATCCGTGAGGGTATGAGTAGATGCAGCCTACCAAAGCGGACAAATTGCGAGGCCATGCATGGCTAGCAAAGCGTTTCAAAGAGGGTAATCCCAGAGAGAGATGATCCCTGCCCCCTACCCGTACTTGCGAGTCGGGATTATTATTTATGTTTCGCTTATTCAAGATAATAAGCAAGAGCTAGTGACGACTAGTTAAGGTATGAGCTCATAACCTAGTTATTATTTTTAGGGTGGCCTATATGCTAAAATACCATGATTGATGTCACGAAGTTGAGGAATGATTCACTTGGAAGTTATATGCCCTTATGCCACATGGATTATGTTTATGTGCTTTGATGTGTTGTCTTATATGCTCAAGTATTGCCATGCATCCATGATATAACATGTTGCATTCATAACATCAAGATGCATGCTAAAAGGAATGGACCTTGGATAATTAGTTTGAGAAACCCTAAATTGAACCTTATATGCATGATCACTATTTTATAATTAAACCCAAGGTTCCTGAGGATGTGTACGATGTAACCTTAGGGTAGGAGACTCCTACTGAGATTTCTTTAGCAATATTTCTCACTCCTCTCTCTCCTTTCTTCCGTCACATCTTCAGAAAGCGATGGCGACATTCGTGGTCTTCGTTGATACGCCAGTATGGGAGATACACTTCGACTCGGACCACCGTTCATATCACTTTGAGGGTTGATGTGCCGTCGACCTTTTGCTTATCCAGTTTCGAGCTACCAGTTCACTCCTACTGCGCCCTTCGGTAGTGACGACAAGATCTTCGAGCGCACCCGCCCGCGTGATGAGCAGTTGTGACGTGCCTGTACCTCTGCCTCCGCCGTCCGAGATTTCCTGGAGTACGTACCTCGTCCGAGGAGATCCGAGACTGACCCATCCGAGGATTGGCCGACGCATGTTCCTTCGGAGGGTTCAGCCCCTTTTCCTCGATCTCGACGTATGGGGAGTGAGGAGACTGTGGTGCAGCCACGCCTGGCGAGGAGAGCCGAGATGCTTCCACATCAAGGAGCCCACGTTCAGCCACCTCGTGTTCCTTTCACGTTGCATTGGCCCACACAGGAGGAGATAAAGCGTTTTCCGGGTTACCTGCCTCCATCACCCGAGGACCCCCGACGTCACTAGTTCCTGATAGAGAGCCTCGTGAGTACTCGAGTTTTTATGAGGATCTTCCCCTTCGGTCGTACCTTTTAGGAGGGGTGTGTAGTTTGTACTCATAGCCTAGTAAGAGGGTAGCATTTTGGGTTTTTCTATCTTCAGGTTGAACCATGTACTTTGCTATCTGTTGTATTTCCTTTCCGTTGTATTTCAAGCTCTGCTCGTTTCTATAAGGGTATGAATAGTTATGTACTTTAGCTACTTTATTATTAATGAAATGTTTCTGTCATCGTCATGATCAATGTTCTTCTGATGTATGTTTTATTTTACATGGTTGTTTATGATCATTACGCGTGCTTTACGTTTCTGTCATTTAGTTAAGCTCGCGGCTCTCACTTTGTTTTATGTTTTCAAAAAAGAAAAATTTACCCGTAATTTCCGCTAAGTATTTCAATGAAAGAATGAGACTATGAAGTAATAGCCTAATGTTTAACCTAATGTGTTCTAGAAAGTTGGGTTAAAAATTAGGGTGTTACAATCAAGCTATGATAAATATTTCTTATTGCGTGCATAAAAATCCCCCTAATTTGATATTTTTCTTACATGTTTTAAATAATCATTAAATATTGCATAAATTAAAGCTAATATCATTGTGAGTGTAATTTTAAATTACGAGAATTGATGGTTAATAGATATATTGTCTCTTTATGTTTGCCCCCTCAGTTTTTATTCATCTTCCACCAGTGCATATAACTATTAGGGTTCAACAAAATAACTAGTCAAGTTGATAATTATTTGATGTTACATTAAGATCTACCCATAGCTACTGAAAAACCTTCAAATGCAGCTTGGGAAAAGATTTTACCCATAAAACTACGACGAATTGATGGATCTTGAGCTATAGTACAGTCATTCCAAATCTTCTCACCTAGATTCAAAATCTGTGTTTGATTGTGCTCGAACTCTAAAACAATTTTAGTGCGTCTAGTCATGTCTATATGGCAATATTTCTCCACATCTTCAAGAAGGTTAAGACAACAATCTTTGCTAACTGTTTGGTTACCGAAAAATAGACCAAAGAAAATTTGTTGACGACAATTCGGTTTTAATTTAGCTACACAACCACTCAGATATTTTTCTTCTATTGACAATGGCTTATTCCCGCTAGAAGAAACTTGAGATGCTGGAGAAATTTCATATGAAAAAGTTATTTTAGCAAATAAAATAGAATAGATCATAAAGGATACAATGAGATAATAACGATCAAATGATGCCATGACCCTTTAGACAATAGATCTTGTTACTCTCCCTGAAAGATGTTTGTTGATGAAAGTAGTGATCATTACGGCTATTTTAATAGTTTAGATAATAACCTTAACGTTTGCATTGATTAATGAATTCTTGAAACTCCATTGAAATAAGTATATCCAATTGGTTGATATTTATTAGTTAATAAACATCTATGTTTAATTACATACGGTGATGATAAGATTTAATTTATTCACTCGTTTTGTAAGTTTCAATGCAAAATTTATAATCATATTTTTCTATGCAATTATAGTTAGACAATAGGGGACACTATTGATTATTGTTATTATATTACTCTCTCCATTTCATAATAGTTGTCAACAACAAAATAATACATATATTAAGGAAAACCAAAAACCATTTTGATAAATGTAGAAAATTATAGGAGTTTACAAAACTATCATTCTATAATTATTATTATTATTTATCTTGGTAAATGTGTTATTACTTAATTAACATATTTATAGTAAAGGCATACGTGGTAGGAAAAAAAATGCTGCCTAGATATTATAAATTGACAAATATTCTCAAAATATGACAAAGTAAAAAATTGACACTTATTGTGAAATGGAGGAAGTATTATTAAGGATTTAAGAGTAGCCTTCACATAAAAAGAAAGAATTAAACACAATACCATTTACTATCGCAAGCGAGCATATGTCATAGTAGCATTATGTTCTCTCTTTCTGTTACCCTTAATCACTCATTGTCTTTCAAATTGGTTGTGCAATTAAAGGTTCCTGGTTTTTTATCCCTTACTAAGCACAACTTTGTAGGTCAATAACAGTGACATATCCCGCAAAGATAAGATGAATGTCTATATATAGAAGTATAAATATATGAAATATGTCGTGATCAACCTTTTATGGAGTAGGTCCAAATTTCCTAGCCACAAATGTCTTGTTGTCCATACTTTATTTTTAAGTCAAAATATAGATCGGGTGTACGTATCAACCCTTAACATTTTACTATACATGCACTGATAGTCACATTGTTTACTCATTCCCAAAAAAATTAACTAAATCACTAATTTTCAATTCTCATCTCACCGTAAAAAAAAAAAAAAAAACACTTCACTTGCATGGATTGAACATTTCCTCTGGATTCGACAAACGTGATCAATCTTTTTATATAAAAAAGTATATAAAAAAAATCCTAAAATGTAAGATAACAAGAAATATAGCCAACGCACACAAGGAAACCAGTTTCTATTACAAAAACCAAAAAAATTATTTATACCAAAGTAGGATGTACAATAACAGTGTAACACCCTAAATCTTAACCTAATACTACTAGTATGTATTTAGGTTAATCCATAGAACATTACCTCTTGGTCTCATTCTTTACTTGAAAATACTTAGCAGAAATATAGGTAAAATTTTTCTTTTTGGAATTAAAACCAAAGTGAGAGCCACGTATGATTCTTTGAACGGGAATTCATATAAATCATATGAGCAAATCATAATAAAACATATAAATAACATGGATACATTAACTGATTATATATATAAATAATGTGCCTACCAAAAGGCAGGACTATTCGGTACATAGAAGAATGAAATACAACTGAAAAGCAAATACAAGGAAATCATAAAAGCAAGTACACGAAAACCATGAAAGCAACACCCATACCCGTGTGCACATAGAGTAGATAACCTTATATACAAAAGAAGGTTTGTCCTCAACTATGTGGTGTGTGTGCACTAGCTACTACCCATCCTATGCACCTACTCCCTCTTGGTCCGACATCGAGGGTGGAATCGATCCATTGGCGGATCTTGGCGGGAGTGGTCATGCGGATCATCGGAGCGTGTCCACCGCGGCGAGGGCGCATGGATGGCCTACGAGCCAACCTCGGCTGAACCACCGTCTCCTCACTCCCAGCTCTTATCGGTGGGGGAGTGGGGCTAGAGCTCCAACTGTACATGTGCGAAGGCGGGTCCTCTGATGGATCCGTCTCCGAATACTGAGTCCAGGAACGCATTACTCAGGGTAGCCACGTGCGGTGGCGCCTCGAGTGCATCACGGAGGATCTGCTCGTCGCGTGGTCTGGCTCACTCAAAAATCGTGTTATGATGGTAGGGAGCAGTCGGGGTGAAGCGGTAACTCCGTACTGGGTGTGCGAAGGGTCATCCCATAAACATAAATACTCTAACAGTGCAGCGACCCTCAAAATGATATGACCCGTGTAACGCCCTGATTTTTCTGTTAGAGTGAAAATGACCAAAATGCCCTTGAGATCATTTCAGCCCGGAATTCGAGGAAAGCCGGTTCGGCAGTACTCGAAGGGTAAACTCAATGTTGGAAGGGGATTAGATAACCTGTGTACCTTCCCGGGATCGAAAATCTCGTTTTTCGAGTTTTCGGGTCAAAATGACCAAAACGCCCCTGCAGGGTTTTACCCATTTCCAAGTGCCAGATGAACCCGAAACTTCTCCAGATGGTTTTAAAAGGCGTTTTTATGTATTCTATGACCTCAGTTTTAATTTTTGAAGTCCCGGGCAAAATTAGTGCAAAATTACAGTTTTGCCCCTAGCTTCGTATTTTTACGCTTAATCGCGTGATTAAGCAAACCTAAGCAATATTAGGCTCTAATCAAAGGTTAATTAATTTCCTTAATTAAACTTGAGTCAAAATAATTTATTAAAGTTGATTAGAACCAAAAAGTACTTAATTACAACCTAAAATCATATTTTAATTTCAAGACACCTAGTCATAGAATCTTGAATAGTGTTTTCTCTTTCCAATTCCTTAAATCATGGAATTGTGTTACACATTGTTTATTCATAAATGAGTTTTAAATTCTCTAATGATGTATGAGCACTCCTAAACTTGTCATAAACTCCCTAAATCACATTCTTAGTTACCTAAACTTAAGCTTAATTATTCCTAACCTTGTACCTAAACTAATATACACTTAAACTTACCATTAACACCCAATTACATGATCAAATCATCCTCCCCACTCAGCTGCCAGGTCTGGCCGAAGCTGCCCATCCCCATTATGCATCACATGTTTAATTTTTCAACACTCCAAGGCCATACCTCAAGTCACATACACTATACCTTGTCATAACTTTCAATCAAGCTTGAATTTCCACATGAATAAATAATTAAAACAACCCATTTTTCCCATTTATTTGTGGCTGGAAAAGTTCCAGCCATGTCAAGTTTCTAGAAGCCTAATTTCATAAAAATTTGATAGGAAATTAACTCACATCAAACCATACTTTGTAGCATAGCTTCCATACTTCAAACCATGCCTGAATGACCTTGTGTAAGAGATATTTTCTCTTCCTTCCTCTCTCAAACCACACGGCCAGCCCCCTCCCCTCACTCCTCCATGGTTTTGTTTTTCTATAAATAGGATGCTTGTGATAGCCTTGTTGCACCTTGAAGCATTTGCTAAGTTTAGAGTTTTAGAGTTGTCTTGCTAGTTCTTTCTTTTTCTCTCAAAGTTTCAAGAGTGTGCTTCCTTTCTTTTCATCTTCATCTTCTTCATCTCTTCATCTCATCATCATCTCTCAACCATCAAACACCACCCCAAAGCCTTGAACCATCATCAAACTTCCCAAACACCACACCTCAAGCCGAACTTCACCCAAGAACACATTTCCTTCCTTTTTCTTTCATCAAGGCCGAATCATCATCACCATCCTAGGAGGTGTTGCTCATCTCATTTCCATCTTCAAGTCCAAGCTTTTACCTTCATCACTAGGTAGGGATTTGTTTTCAAACTTTGTTTTGCTCAAGAAAGTGTTTTTCTCTAGTTTCCTCTTGGATTCTTTTTGAACTTTCCTTTGTTTTCCTTTTCTTTTCATTTCGGCCTCTAAGCACTATTATGAGCATGATAGCTTGATTATGAGAGTTCCTAGAAGATGACATTGTGTTCATCTCAAAGAAACCTCTAAAGCTTGAGTTTTCCTTTACTTGTAACTTCATCTATATGATATCTAGCTCACACGGTTTTCCAACTTAAGAAAATTAATCTAAGAACTTCTAAAAGCCCAAGCCTACCCTTGTCAACCTTAAAGTTGGCCGGCACATTCTAGAGATTTTTCTCTAGATAGGGGTTTTGGGTATTTAATAAAGAACTTGATGTAGTTTCACTTTCTTTCTCTTTTATATGACTTTCAATTTTGTGTTGTGATCGTTGAGATATTGTATTAGGTTGTTATCTTGTTAAAGTCTTGAATGAGCTCTAGTTAATGATAAAATGAACCTTGCATCATGTTTACTTTATGCTTTGCATATCATGTTTACTTCCTTGCTATCACTAAATACCAAGATAATGAATGAACTTGCATTATCATGTTTATATTTCAAGCTATGCATTATCATGTTTATATTTCAAGTTCTCACTTAATACCAAGATAATAATGAGTTGCATTCATATTTACTTTGTGCTATCACTTTACTTTCTAATGGAACCTAAAATAAGTGCATAAGCATGTTTATTTTTATGTCATCACCTAAATGAACCTAGAGCTCAAAGACTTGCCCATTGTTGCCTCAATAAAGGTCTAACAATATGTATTTTCCTTAGTTCATATTTCGGCCCCAAGAGGTCTTGAAGTTTCTATGTATTTGAGACTATGTTTTATAATTTCTCCAAGTTTATGAGTTTAAGGAATGCATAGAACTAAGTTTTATGAATTGAGGACCTCTTGAGATAAAAATAAAGTGATCACTGCCCTCTTAAATATTCTTATGACTTTAGATGTTAAAATTGTTTATAAATGAGTTGTGAAAGTTTAAAAAGAGTTCCAAGAGAAACTAGTATTTTATGTGCTTTAGAAATTATGTTTTATGCCTTTTATGGAGAAGTATATTTTCGGTTCTTCCTTGCTCTTTACTGCCACTGTATGTGCTGTTTCAATGACGATAATGTGCCTATGTTTGAGTAAAAATAATGTTAAGACTCATATGTGAAAGATAGGATAAGTTAGGAACTAGAAAAGAATTAATTTGAGAATTCTAGATCCTTTAATTATGTAATTTTCTGGATTCTGTCTAGCAAGGTTTAGATTTAATAATCATGGTTTTAAATTAGTTTAAATATGTAGGAATGACTCATAATTGTTTTAGGACTTAATCTTGAAGCCAGGAGCAAACTAAACTTAGAAAGGGTCATTGTTGTGACTTCTAGGTACCCGTAAAGTTAGGATTTCAAATTCTGCATCCTTGAGGTTTAGAGATGTTCTTGACCATAGTGTGAGGTGAGAAATACTTAGTTATAACCTCATAGGTTCCCAAGAGACTAGGTTTTGATGATCGATAACTTAGAATGTGAGTTAAGGATTTTAAGGATCTAAACCGTAATCTCTAGAACCCCGTAATCACACAAATATAAGCTGTCCAAATCTGCATAGTGCTGTTTGGATAAGTCCTTGAGCATAAAAATTAGTAACACTTATTAGTTGTGAACCTATAGGTGTGTAAGAGGTTAAGAATAATACTAGAACGATTAGTTTACAAGTTTAAGACTCAAAGGAACCAAAGCATAACATACTATAAGTTTATAACATAATGAGCTTGGGAGTTTGTATGAATGATTGTCTAAGGTGTGATTATGTGATAATGTATATGCTATGGTTTTATGTATACACTATGAAGAAAGTTTCATACGATGATGTATATGCTATGAAAAAGATGTATGTAACGAATAATGATGTATCAATGAATTAACACTTTATGAGAATTTAAATGTGACACAACACTGAGACGCCTTCTTGGGTGACACCAGTTTTGCCGAGCACCCCCAAGAAAACAAATCCGTGAGGGTATTGACATAGAGCTTGCCAAAGCGGACAAAACTACGATGCACTAGTTGCTAGTAGAGCGTTTCAAAGAGGAAATGACCCTAAGAGAGGTGATCTTTATTTGCCCCCTAGCCACTAAGTCGGGATTATGTATATGTTACGCTTATTATAGGATAAGTAAGAACTAGTGACGACTAGTTAAGGTATGAGCTCATAACCTAGAGATGTTTTAGGGTGGCCCCATGAGATGAAAGTTAAAGTTAACAATGTCACATATACTATACTTATGCCAATGTTATAATGTTTCTTAGTTATTCTATTGTTTGGTTTACCTTTATGATGCATTCATATCAATAGTATATTTTATGCTTAGTTATAAGACGCATTGTAAAATATGACGGACCTTGGATAAATACCACTTTAGAAAACTAACTTAAAAGGAATTTATATGTATGCACACCTTTTTAGAAAGAAACCCAAGGTTCCTGAGGATGTGACGATGTCACCTAGGTAGGGATAACCCTACTGAGAATTCTTTTAGAAAGATTCTCATTCCCTCTCTCTTTTCTTCCGTCATATCTTCAGATGGCGACATTCGTACTCTTCATCGACACCCCGGTATGGGAGCTGCACCATGACCCGGCACTCGGGTCATACCATTTTGAGGGTTGCTGCATAGTTAGAGTGTTCATGTTTATGGGACGACCCTTCGCGCACCCATTCCCGAGTTACCGTTTTACCCCGACTGCTCCTTACCGTCATAACGGGATTTTTGAGCGAGCTAGACCACGCGATGAGCAGATTCTCCGCATGGAGCCCGAGACATCAGCGGTATGCGACTACCCAGAGTATGTGCCTCGTACCCAGTACTCGGAGATGGACCCATCCGAGGACCCGCCATCACACATGTACAGTTGGAGCTCCAGTCCCGCTCCCCCACCGATGAGGGCTGGGAGTGAGGAGACGGTGGTCCAGCCGAGGTTGGCTCGTCGGCCATCTATGCACCCTCGCCGCGGTGGACATTCCCCGATGATGCGCTCGATCACTCCCACCGAGATTCGTCAATGGATCGACTCGACCCCACAGTACTCGGACCAGTAGGCGTAGACATAGGAGGGGTAGTAGTTAGTGTACACGCACCACATAGTTGAGGACAAACCTTCTTTTGTATATGAGGTTGTCTACTCTAGGGGCACATGGGTATGGGTGTTGTTTCTCTTGTATTTACTTTTTATGATTTCCTTGTATTGCATTTCAGTTGTATTCCGCTTCCCGATGTATTGAATAGTCCTGCCCTTTGGGTAGGCATAGTATATATATATATATATATATATATCTATGTTTCAGTTGATGTCTCCATGATATGATGTGCTTCTTTATGTTTTGCTTATATGTTTCGCTGTGCTTCCTCTTAAAGATTCGTGCGTGGCTCTCACTTTGATTTTAAATTCCAAAAAGAAAAATTTTACCCATATTTCCACTAAGTATTTTCTAAGTAAAAGATGAGACCAAGAGGTAATATTCTAAAGATTAACCTAAGTACATACTAGTAGTCTTGGGTTAAGATTTAGGGTGTTACAACCCGAGTGCTGGGTCATGGTGCAGCTCCCACGTCGGGGTATCGATGAAGAGTATGAAAGTCGCCATCTGAAGATGTGACGGAAGAAAAGAGAGAGGGAATGAGAATCTTCTAAAAGAATTCTCAGTAGGGCAATCCCTAACTAAGTGACATCATCACATCCTCAGGAACCTTGGGTTTTATTTCTAAAAAGGTGCGCATGCAGGTAAACTTCTTTTAAGTTAGTTTTCTAAAGTATTAATTATCCAAGGTCCGCTATATTTTACAATGCATCTTATGACTAAGCAGGAAATACACTAATGACATGAATGCATCATAAAGGTAAACCAATCAATGGAATAACTAAGAAACATTATAACGTTGGCATAAGGTGATAGGTATAACTTTTATTGGTTTTTCATAGCATATGTGACATTTTAAACTTTAACTTTTATCTCATGGGGCCACCCTAAAACATCTCTAGGTTATGAGCTCATACCTTAACTAGTCGTCACTAGCTCTTACTTATCCTATGATAAGCGTAACATACATAATCCCAACTTAAAGTACAGGCTAGGGGGCAAATTAAGGATCACCTCTTAGGGTCATTTCCTCTTTGAAACGCTCTACTAGCAACTAGTGCATAGTAGTATTATCTGCCTTGGCAAGCTCTGTGTCAATACCCTCACGGATTTGTTTTCTTGGGGGTGCTCGGCTAAACCGGTGTCACCCAAGAAGGCGTCTCAGTGTTGTGTCACATTTAAGTTTACATTATTTTCAAAAAGACCTTTTTCTATGTTCCTCAAATTTGATGGAAATTCGGCAGCATGACGGCTGTAGACCAAATTTCTTCAAATTTGCTTATGCCATAAAAACATATAGGACATACAAACATATCTTATGAGGTATAGCATATCATCATATAAAACTTCTTCATAGCACATATCAAACTTATCATAGATAAAGCTCATGTATCATATATCATATTTACATAAATTAAGCATCATAAAAACTCAAGACTTTTTAATGTCTTATGCATTGACCCTTAAGGTCCTTAACTCACGTTCTAAGTTATCAATCATTAAACCTAATCTCTTGGGTACCTATGAGGTTATAACTAAGTATTTCTCACCTCACACTATGATCAAGAACATCTCTAAACCTCAAGGATGAAGAATTTATAATCCTAACTTTACGGGTACCTATGAGTCACAACAGTGACCCTTTCTAAGTTTAGTTTGCTCCTAAGGCATCAAGATCAAGTCCTAAACCAATTATGAGTGATTCATACACATTTAAACTAATTTAAAACTATGATTATCAAATCTAAACCTTGCTGGACAAAACCCAGAAAATTCAATAATTAAGGGGATCTGAAACTCTCAAATTAATTCTTTTCTAGTCTCTAACTTATCTTATCTTCCACATAAGAGTCTTAACATTATTTTTACTCAAACATATGCATATTATCATCATTAAAACAGCACATATAGTGGCAATAAATGGCAAGGCAGAATCGAAATGTGCATCTCCATAAAAGGCATAGAACACAATTTTTTAAGCACATAGAATACTAGTTTCTCTTGGAACCTTTCTAGAACTTTCAAAACTCATTTATAAACACTTTTATCCTTTAAAATCATAAAAATACTTGAGAGGGCAGTAGCTAAATCATTTTCATCTCAAGAGGTTCTAAATTCATAAAACTTAGTTCTACATATTCCTTATACTCATATAAGCTTAGAAAGTTTATGAAACATATTTTTAACACTTGGAAAACTTAAAACCTCTTAGGACCGAAATCTTAACTATGGAAAATAATTATTTAGACCTTTGTTTGAGACAACAATGGGCAAGCCTTTGAGCTCTAGGTTCATTAAAGTGATGGCATAAAGATAAACATGCTTATGCACTTGCTTTAGCTTTTATTAGAAAGTAAAGTGAGAGCATAAAATAAACATGAGATGCAACTCATTATTATCTTAATATTAAGTGAGAACTTGAAATATAAACATGTTAATGCATAGCTTGAAATATAAACATGATAATGCAAGGTTTACTTATTATCTTGGTACTTAGTGATAGCAAGGAAAGTAAACATGTTATGCAAAGCATAAAAGTAAACATGGATGCAAGATTCATTTTAAGGTTATCTAGAGCTCATACAAGACTTTAACATATGACAACCCAACACTCATCTCATCACAAAGAGAGCTTTAGAGTTCTTGAACCAGGTTCTCAAAGGAACTTTGAGATTCTTGAACTTCATCATCAAGCTCAAGTAAATCAACTTTCCAATCAAAACAAAATCTCAAAGATCAAGGAACCAAACCGAAAACCTTACAAAAAGGAAAAGAGATTTAAACTAAGTCAAGTTCTTTATTAAGTACCCAAAACCCCTGTCTAGAAAAAAATCTCTAGAAAGTGCCGGCCAACTTTAAGGTTGACAAGGGTAGGCTTGGGCTTTTAGAAATCCTTAGATTAATTTTCTTAAGTTGAAAAAAAAAAACCATGTGAGCTAAGTATCATATAGATTAAGTTAAAGGAAAGGAAAAACTCAAGCTTTAGAGGTTTTCTTGAGATGAACACAAGGTCATCATCTAGAAACTCTCATCATCAAGCTATCATGCTAAAAAACATGGCCAAGAGGCCGAAATGAAAAAGAAAAGGAAAACAAAGAAAAGTTCAAAAAGAATCCAAGAGGAAACTAGAGAAAAACGCATTCTTGAGCAAAACAAGTTTGAAAAGCAAATCCCTACCAAGTGATGAAGATGAAAGCTTGAACTTGAAAAGGAAAATGAGAAGAACAACTCCTCCTAAGGTGGTGTGATGGCTTCGGCCAAAGAGAAAAAAAAGGAAAGGAGATGTGTTTTGAGGAAGCTTGTGTTTGAGGTTTAGTGTTTAAGAGATTTGATGATGATTATGATATGGTGGATTGGAGTGGTAAGGTGATAATGTGAAGAGAGGATGAAGATGAAGAGAAAGAGCTCTTGGAACTTTGAGAGAAAAGAAAAGAACTAGCAAGATAACTCTAGAATTCTAAACTTAGCAAATACTTCAAGGTGCAACTAAGCTATCACAAGCATCCTATTTATAGAAAAACAAAACCATGGGCTCACTAGAGAGGAGGAGTGGCCATAGCATTGGGGGGAAAAAGGGAGAGAAAAATATCTCTTTGATTGTGTCATAGAAGCATGGTTTGAAGTATGGAAGCTATGATGCAAAGTATGGCTTGATGTGAGTGAATTTCCTATCAATTTTTGATGAAATTAAGCTTCTAGAAACTTGTCATGGCTGGAACTTTTCCAGCCACAAATAAATGGGAAAAATGAGTTGTTTTAATTATTTATTCATGTGGAAATTCAAGCTTGATTGAAGGTAATGACAAGGTATGGTATATGTGACTTGAGGTATGGCCTTGGAGTGTTAGAAAATTGAACATGTGATGCATATGGAGGCTTGAGGTTTCGGCCAGACCAGGGACAGCATGGGGGAGGTGAGTTTTGATCATCTAATTGGGTGTTAATGGTAGGTTTAAATGTGTATTAGCTTAGGTACAAGGTTAGAAATAATTAAGCTTAAGTTTAGGTAACTAAGAATGTGTTTTAAGGATTTTATGACAAGATTAGGAGTGCCCATACATCATTAGAGAATTAAAAACTCATTTATGAATAAACAATGTATAACACAATTCCATGATTTAAGGAATTGGAAAGAGAAAACACTATCCAAGATTCCATGACTAGGAGTCTTGAAATTAAAATATGATTTTAAGTTGTAATTAAGCACTTTTAGGTTCTAATCAACTTTAATAAATTATTTTGACTCAAGATTAATTAAGGAAATTAATTAACCTTCGATTGGAGCCTAATATTGCTTAGGTTTGCTTAATCACGCGATTAAGTGTAAAAACACGAAACTAGGGGCAAAACCATAATTTTGCACTAATTTCGTCCAGGACCTCCGGGACCAAAACTAAAGTCATAGTCTACATAAAAACGCCTTTTAAAATCATCTGTAGAAGTTTCGGGTTTATCCAGCACTTGCAAACGGGTAAAACGCCTCAGGGGAATTTTGGTCATTTTGATTCGAAAACTCGAAAAATGAGATTTTCGATCCCAGAAAGATACACAGGTCATCTAATCCCCTTTCAACATTGAGTTTGCCCTTCGAGCACTGCCGGATCGACTTTCCTCGAATTCCGGGCTGAAAATGACCTTAGGGGCATTTTGGTCATTTTCACTCTGGCAGAAAAATTGGGGCGTTACAAACAGACCTGGGAAAAACTTAAATCACTTCTTTCAAACTATTCTTCTTAAGAAGAAAGTATGATCTATCAAGAACATAGAAAAGAGATTTTTACAGAAAAATAAACTGATTACAAGATGTAATGAACTTTACAAAAGATGAGGAGAAGTTTTTGCAATGTATCAGTACTTGTTCTTTGTCAAAAGTCTCTATCTTTGGAAGCACAACATCTCTGTTTATGGATGGTCTTCATTTATTACCATTACCTTTGATCAGTTATCTAAGTGACATGTGTTGTTCATCTTTTTATGTCTTCGAAATGCAGTCTAGAGGAGTAGCTTGTCTTTTATCAAAGCTATTGCGGAAGTCATTGTGAAATAGGGGTTCCTAAGGCCACCTTTAGAAACTACTTTCTACTTTCTGAACAAGGTTTCTTAACTCTTCCTTCTAGAAACTGGGGTAGTTGACCAAGTTGGCAGAAGAGATGAAACAATAGTCTATAACTGGGTTTGACTTTTAAATTTGAATTTCAAATTTATTTCCTTTTCTTGTAAGTTTTCACCGTTTCACTATGAAATAAACTTTCTGAAGTTCAATATCAATTCCTTGATGAATATACGATCTTCCATACTTCAATCAAAGCATGTAAATGATGAAAGGATTGCGATTGTGATAATTGAAGGTTGTAGAATACACTTGCTTCAGATCTGGTTTGAAATATTCTCTTGAAGTGTACTTCCTGAAGTCGTGTCCTACTTTTTGAAGATTTGTTCCTTGGTTTCTTATATATGATGATTTTCTTTAATCCATCCAACATGTATATGTTCATTTCACGATATAAATTTCCCTTCTTTTAAATTACTATATCTTTAAACGAGATAAAACATGTTTCCACATGTAAAGTGAAATTATTTACATTTAAAGAAACGTGTTATGCAACCAGAAGAACCCATTTGAAACTTCAAGAAACTCAAGTGAAACATTAGTCATTCTTCAAAATATTTTCTTTAAATTTTTTATGCTATCACTCAAAACATATTACTTTAATGCTTTCTGAAGGGTTTTGGAGCTAACATCAGCAACTTTCATTACTTTACCTTTGCTCTATTTCTGGTGTGATGGCTTCAAGGCCATGGACTTGCTCTTCCTCATAATTTCACTATGAATTTCAGAGAGCACAACCTCATGGGTTTTCAAAGGCCCAATGTGAGCATCTAGGCCAAGGTTTTGAAGATCTTTGGCTTCTATAATGCTTGTGACCTTGGGAAGCCGATACGGAGACTTCCAGGATCTTTCTAACCATTTCAGAGTTATGGTATCTTTTGCCCAACCACTTTAGTTTACAATATGCATGAATCCTATGGTCATGTCATCAATACTTTCCTGCTCCGTCATTTTAAGCATCTTGTATTGATGGACTAACATACTATCTTTGTCTCTTTGACTTGATCAGCACCTTCATCCAACATATGAAGTCTATCCCAATTTCTTTAGCCGTGTCACAATAAATGATTTTATCCTATTCAACTTTGCTTAGTACATGCATAAGTAGGTTTTTGGCCTTTGAATTCATCTGAACTCTCACCTTATATTGCTCTGTCAACCTACTTCTAGGGACTTCTCTGGAGGTGGAGGGTGTATGTTCAGTTCTTGTAACTTTATAGTAATGCAGTTTCCTTTTTGAATGATCACCCACATGTCAAGACTTGTGTATTTTATCAACAGCTCTATTCTGTCTCTCTAGTATGCGTAGTCAAAGATTGCTCATGGAGTGTCTTTATGCAATATGAACATTTTGTGCCATATATCCCTAGGATCTTTTTCCTCATGCAGTCATTAGATTGCTCAACCCTTTAGAGACTTGAGCTCTGATGCCAATTGTAGGTTGAAAGGTACATGAGAAGGGGGTTGAATCGTGCTTTGATGTTTTTATCATTTTCCTTTCTAAAAAACTTAAACAAGTACTATCAAGTGTGAACTTGAAGTGTAGCAGAAATAATGTTAGTATGTGTTAGAAAGCAACTTTATGATCATAATGAGATATGAAAAACAAGTTAACGAAGAATTTTCAAAAGATCAATTATTATAAGCACAAAAGTAGAATATCAAGGACATCAAGGAAAGAGAAAATACTACACATGAGTTTTTATACTTGTTTAGCCAACTTACCTATATCTAGTGTAACACCCTAATTTTTAACCCAACTTTCTAGAACACATTAGGTTATTACTTCTTAGTCTCATCATTTTATTAAAATACTTAGATGAAATTACAAGTAAAATTTTTTCTTTTTGAAATATAAAACCAAAGTGAGAGCCATGATCTTATCTAATCGAGAGACATAAATATCAATCGTAAGGAACACAAAAGTTAAAGCAAGTAACAATAGAACAATGGTCATCACAACAAAGGGAACATTTCATTAATAATATAGTTAAGGTACATAAGTAGTCACGCCCTTATAGAAATGGGTTGAGCTTGCAATACAGAAGAAAAGAAAATACAACAGAAACAAGAAAGCATAAATAAACCACGACTACCCGAGTGCACCTATGATGGATAACCTCAAGACAAAAGAAGGTTTGTCCAATCTACGTGTGAGTGTGTGTACTAAGCCTCCCCTAAGACGTCTACTACTGGAACCCAGGGAAAGGTGGAATGTAACCGATCCATGGACGCAGGGCGGCAGGAGTGGGCACACGCGATGATTGAGCGTGAGCTCCTCGGTAGGGGCGCCTCTCGGCTCGCCTAGCTAATCTCGGCTGAGTGACAGTCTCCTCGCTCTCGCCTCGCACGAACTGAGGAATAGGAGCAGAGCTCCTGCTATACACATGTGTCAGCGGGTCCTCAGAAAGGTCATCCTCTGAATTGGGAGACCAGGGCACGTAATTCTGGAAGTCTCGGGGCATCAATCCACCAGTATATGTCTAAAGAATCCTCTCGTTGGGCATCCGGGTGCACTCAAAAACCATGGCATCGTCATAGGTGATATCGGGGAGACAAGGTAGCTCCGTACAGGGTGTGCGAAGGGGCATCCAACAAACATGAAAACTCGAACAATGCACTGCCCCTCAAAATGGTATGATCCGTGGTCCGGATCAAAGTGAACCTCCCACATTGGTGTTTCGACAAAAACCACAAACGTCGTCATCGCTCTCTGAAGATGTGACGGAAGAAAGAGAAGGAAAAGAGAAGAGTGAGAATTCTTACTAAAGAATCTCAGTAGGAGGTTCCTATCCTAGGGTTACATCGTTCATATCCTCAGGAACCTTGGATTTATTTGTAAAAGGTGTGCATGCATATAAAATTCATTATTAGGGTTTATAAAGCTATTTATCCAAGGTTCATTCCTTTTAGCATGCATCTTAATGTTATGAAATGCAACATGTTAAGGCATGAATGCATGGCAATACTTAAGCATATAAGTCCACAATTCATATCATCAAGAAACAATCCATCTGGCATAAAGGGCAATAACTCTTAAATGAAACTTCCATCAATATGTGTGACATCATTCATGGTACTTTAGCAATATAAAAGGCCACCCTAAAAATAGGCTATGAGCTCATACCTCAGCTAGTCATCACTAGCTCTTGCTTATTATCTAAATAAGCGAATCATAAAATGATAATAAACCCGACTACTTAAGAGTACGGGCTAGGGGGCTAAGGATCACCTCTCTTAAGATATACCCTCTTTGAAACGCTCTACTGGCCTCGAGTGCACAGCGAATTGTCCGCTTTGGTAAAGCTCATGTCAGTACCCTCACGGATTTGCCTCCTCCTCACTGTAGCAAGAAAAGTACGTCTCAGTGCTTGTCACATAAAAATCTCCTGGGGGTGCCCGGCTAAACTGTGTCACCCAGGGTTTTCAATCTCAAGTGGTACTTTTAAAACATTTCCTAACCCTTTGGGTTTGGCGGAAATTCGGCAGCATAACAGCTGTCAAACCGAATTTCCTTCAAACTGACGTTTATGCTACAAGCTAATAACACAAACATATTTTTCATTCAAATCTCATGCTCATAACATCTCATGAAACAATTTCCTTATGCATCATCAAAACATATCCATCTCAACATACTTGCATAAATAACATCATAGCATTAAAGGATTCTTAATGTCTTATGCATTGACCCTTAAGGTCCTCTACTCACAAGCTAAGTTATAAATCATCATAGCTTAAGCTCTCGGGTACTTATAGGCTCTTATCTAAGTATTCCTCACTCATTTTTGTGATCATAAACATTTTTAAACCTCAAGAGTGCAGAATCTAAAATTCTAACATTACGGGTACCTAGGAGTCACAACAATGACCTTTTCTAAGTTCGGTTTGCTCCTAAGGCATCAAGATCAAGTCCTAAACCAATTATGAGTCATTCCTACACATTTAAACTAATTATAAACCATGATTATCAGTTCTAAATCATGCTGGACAGAATCCAGAAAAATCAATTACTAAGGGATCTAGAACTCTCAAATTAATTCTTTTCTAGTTACTAACTTCTCTTATCTTTCACATATGCATTTTACCATCAATGATACACTAACATACTCATATTATCATCATCAAAATAGAATACACAATGAGCATAACATGGCAAGGCAAAACTGAAATCCAACTCCATAAAAAGGCATGAAATTTGATTTCTAAAGCACATAAAATTACTAGTTTATCTTGGAACCTTTCTATAACTTTCAAAACTCATTACTAAACATTTTTATCAACTAAAAACACCAAAATACTTGTAAGGGAAGTGTAACACCCTAAATCTTAACCCAAGACTACTAGTATGTCCTTAGGTTAATCTTTAGAATATTACCTCTTGGTCTCATCTTTTAGAAAATACTTAGCGGAAATATGGGTAAAATTTTTCTTTTTGGAATTTAAAATCAAAGTGAGAGCCACGCACGAAACTTTAAGGAGAATCATAGCGAAACATATAAGCAAAGCATAAGAAACACATCATGTCATGGGAACATCAACTGAATCATAGATATATATATATATAACGTGCCTACCCAAAGAGGTAGGACTATTTGATACATCATGAAGCAAAAATACAACTGAAAAGCAATACAAGGAAATCATAAAAAGCAAATACAAAAGAAACTACCCCCATACCCGTGTGCACCTAGAGGAGACAACCTCATATACAAAAGAAGGTTTGATCTCTACTATGTGGCGTGTGTGTGCACTAGCTACTACCCCTCCTATGACTACTCCTGCGGGTCCGAGTACTGTGGGGTCGAGTCGATCCACTGGCGAATCTCGGCGGGAGTGGTCGAGCGCATCATCGGGGCATGTCCACAGCGGCGAGGGCGCATAGATGGCCGTCGAGCCAACCTCGGCTGGACCACCGTCTCCTCACTCCCAGCCCTCATCGGTGGAGGAGCGGGACTGGAACTCCAACTGTACATGTGGGATGGCGGGTCCTCGGATGGGTCCATCTCCGAGTACTGGGGACGCGGCACATACTCGGGGTACTCGCGTACTGCTGATGTCTCGGGCTCCATGCGGAGGATCTGCTCATCGCGTGGTCTCGCTCGCTCAAAAATTCCGTTATGACGGTAAGGAGCAGTCGGGGTGAAGCGGTAGCAAGGGACGGGGTGCGCGAAGGGTCGTCCCATGAACATGAATACTCTGACAGTGCAGCGACCCTCAAAATGGTATGACCCGAGTGCCGGGTCATGGTGCAGCTCCCATACCGGGGTGTCGATGAAGAGTACGAACGTCGCCATCTGAAGATATGACGGAAGAAAAGAGAGAGGGAATGAGAATCTTTCTAAAAGAATTCTCAGTAGGGTTATCCCTACCTAGGTGTCATCGTCACATCCTCAGGAACCTCGGGTTTATTTCTAAAAGGTGTGCATGTATATAATTTCCTTTTAAGTTAGTTTTCCAAAGAGGTACTTTATCCAAGGTCCGTCATATTTTATAATGCGTCTTTATAACTTAAGCAGAAATACACTAATGATATGAATGCATCATAAGGTAAACCAAACAATAGAATAACTAGGAAACATTATAACATTGGCATAAGTATAGTTTATGTGACATTGTTAACTTTAACTTTCATCTCATGGGGCCGCCCTAAAACTTCTCTAGGTTATGAGCTCATACCTTAACTAGTCGTCACTAGTTCTTACTTATCCTATGATAAGCGTAACATAATCCCGACTTAAAGTACGGGCTATGGGGCAAATTAAGGATCTCCTTTCTAGGATCATTTCCTCTTTGAAACGCTTTGCTAGCCACGTGGGCCTCGCAATTTGTCCGCTTTGGCAGGCTGCATCTACACATACCCTCACGGATTTGTCTCCTCCTGGGGGTGCTCGGCCGAACCGGTGTCACCCAGGAGAAGCGCGTCTCAGTGTTGTGTCACATTTATATTCTCATAAGTATTAAATCACAATTACCTCATCATTTATCATATTCATTTTTATCATGCATTCTCATATAGCTTTTTCATAACATATATATATCATCACATGAAACTTTCTCATAACATTCGTCACATAAAACTTTCGCACAAACATCATCACATAATCATATCTAACAATCATCCCCATAAGCTCATAGACATGTTATGTTATAACTCATAGTGTTTTAAACTTCGATTCTTATGAGTCTTAAACTTGCAAATTAATTATCCTTAACTTCTTTATACACCTATAGTTTGACAATTAAGGAGTTATACAAATTTTATGCTCAAGAACTAATCCAAATAGCACTAAGCAGAATTTGGACAGCTTTATGTTTATGTGATTACGGAGTTCCAGAAATTATGGTTTAGATCTTTATCTCACATTCTAAGTTATTGATCATCAACACCTAGTCTCTTGGGAACCTATAAGGTTATAACTAAGTATTTCTCACCTCACCCTATGGTCAAGAACATCTCTAAACCTCAAGAGTGCAGAAATCAAAATACTAACTTTACGGGTACCTAGAAGTCACAATAATGACCCTTTCTAAGTTCGGTTTGCTCCTAAGGTTTCAAGATTAAGTCCTAAACCAATTATGAGTCATTCCTACACATATAAACTAATTTAAAACCATGATTATTGAATCTAAACCTTGCTGGACAGAATCCAGAAAAATGAATCTTTAAGGGATCTAGAACTCTCAAATTAATTCTTTTCTAGTTCCTAACTTATCCTATCTTTCACATATGAGTCTTAACATAATTATTACCCAAACATAAGCATATTAACATCATTAACACAGCTCATACAGTGGCCAAACATAGCAAGGCAGAACCGAAACAGAAACTCCATTTAAAGGCATTGAATCATAGTTTCTAAAGCACATAAAATACTAGTTTCTCTTGGAACCTTATTAAAACCTTCAAAACTCTTTTATGAACACTTTTATCATCTAAACTCATGAAAATACTTAATAGGGCAGTGGCTATGTTATTTTCATCTCAAGAGGTCCTAAATTCATAATACTTAGTTCTACACATTCCTTATACTCATATAAGTTTAGAAAAATTATAAAACATAGTTTTCAATACTTGAAGATATTAAGGCCTCATAGGGCCGAAATATGAGCCATAGGAGATAAATGTTTTAGACCTTTGTTTGAGATATCCTTGGGCAAGTCTTTGAGCTCTAGAATCATTAAAGTGACGACATAAAAATAAACATGCTCATGCACTTATTTTAGTTATTGCTAGAAAGTAAAGTGAGAGCATAAAATAAATATGTGGTGCAACATATTATTATCTTAGATATTTAGGTGAGGACTTGAAATATAAATATGATAATGCAAAGCTTGAAACATAAACATGATAATGCAAGTTCATTCATTATCTTGGGATTTAGTGGTAGCAAGGAAATAAACATGATATGCAAAGCTTAAAGTAAACATGATGCAAGTCTCATTTTTATGTTTAACTAGAGCTCATTTAAGACTTTAACAAGATAATAACCCCATACAACATCTCAAAGATCACAACACAAGAATCGAAAATCATATAAAAGAGAAAGAAAGTGAAGCTACATCAAGTTCTTTATTAAGTACCCATAACCCCTTTCTCGAGACAAATCTCTAGAACGTGCCGGCCAACTTTAAGGTTGACAAGGGTAGGCTTGGGCTTTTAGAAATCCTTAGATTAATTTTCTTTAGTTGGGAAACCATGTGAGCTAGATAACATATAGATGAAGTTGTAAGAAAAGGAAAACTCAAGCTTTAGAGGTTTCTTTGAGATGAACACAATGTCATCATTTAGAAACTCTCATCATCAAGCTATCATGCTCAAATCAAGGCCTCATGGCCGAAAATGAAAGGAAAGGAAAGACAAAGGAAAGTTCAAAAAGAATCCAAGAGAAAACTAGAGAAAAACACTTTCTTGAGCAAAATAAAGTTTGAAAACAAATCCCTACCTAGTGATGAAGATAAAAGCTTGATCTTGAAGATGGAAATGAGATGAGCAACACCTCCTAGGATGGTGATGATGATTCGGCCTTGATGAGAGAAAAGAAAGAAAATGTGTTTCAAGTGGAGTTGTGTTTGAGGTGTGGTGTTTGAGAGGTTTGATGATGGTTCAAGGTTTTGGGGTGGTGTTTGATGGTTGAGAGGTGATGATGAGATGAAGAGATGAAGAAGATAAAGATGAAAAGAAAGGAAGAACACTCTTGGAACTTTGAGAGAAAAAGGAAAGACTAGCAAGACAACTCTAAAACTCTAAACTTTGCAAATGCTTCAAAGTGCAACAAGGCTAACACAAGCATCCTATTTATAGAAAAACAAAACCATGGAACTTGCAAATGGAGGGAGTGGCCGTGTGGTTTGGAGGGAAAAGGAAGAGAAAATATCTCTTACACAAGGTCATTCAAGCATGGTTTGAAGTATGGAAGCTATGCTACAAAGCATGGCTTGATGTGAGTTAATTTCCTATCACATTTTTATGAATTTAGTCTTCTAGAAACAATGCATGGCTGGAACTTTTCCAGCCACAATTAAATGGGAAAAATGGGTTGTTTTAATTATTTATTCATGTGGAAATTCAAGCTTGATTGAAAGTTATGACAAGGTATAGTGTATGTGACTTGAGGTATGGCCTTGGAGTGTTGAAAAATTGAACATGTGATGCATATGGAGGGAGGGCAGCTACGGCCAAGGCTGGACAGCAGAGTGGGAGGATGATTTGACCATTTAATTGTGTGTTAATGGTAGGTTTAGATGTGTATTAGCTTAGGTACAAGGTTAGGAATGATTAAGCTTAAGTTTAGGTAACTAAGAATGTGATTTAGGGAGTTTATGACAAGTTTAGGAGTGCTCATACATCATTAAAGAATTTAAAACTCATTTATGAATAAACAATGTGTAACACAATTCCATGATTTAAGGAATTGGAAAGAGAAAATACTATTCAAGATTCTATGACTAGGTGTCATAAAATTAAAATATGATTTTAGGTTGTAATTAAGTACTTTTTGGTTCTAATAAACTTTAATAAATTATTTTGACTCTAGATTAATTAAGGAAATTAATTAACCTTCGATTAGAGCCTAATATTGCTTAGGTTTGCTTAATCGCGTGATTAAGCGTAAAAATACGAAACTAGGGGCAAAACCGTAATTTTGCACTAATTTTGCCCGGGACTTCAAAAATTAAAACTGAGGTCATAGAATACATAAAAACGCCTTTTAAAACCATCTGGAGAAGTTTCGGGTTCATCTGGCACTTGCAAGCGGGTAAAACACCACAGGGGCGTGTTGGTCATTTTGACCCGAAAACTCGAAAAACGAGATTTTCGATCCCGGGAAGGTACATAAGTTTTCTAATCCCCTTCCGACATTGAGTTTGCCCTTCGAGTACTGCCGCACTGGCTTTCCTCGAATTAGGAGTGAAAATGACCTCAGGGGCATTTTGGTCATTTTCACTCTAACAGAAAATCGGGGCGTTACAGGAAGTGTGTAACCCTGATTTTTACTGCTATGTAAAATTACCAAAATGCCCCAAGATAAATTTTTGCATGAGAATTGAGGTTGAGCAATCCTTAATAAGGAATTTTAACATTAGGACAACATTATATGAGGCTTGAATAGCAATCTGTGCAAAAATCATAAATCCCGATTTTTCTGTGCGCAAATGACCAAATTGCCCCTGAGGTTATTTTGCCCCGAAAATCAAAGATAACCAATCCCGATTATCCTCAAGGGGTTAATTTTATATTTGAAGGGGATTATTTGTGTTATGATGATATTATGGTAAAAATCTCAATTCCCGATTTTTAGTGTACGTAAAATTACCGAATTACCCCTACGGTAATTTAGTGTGAAATTAAGCAATCCTTGAACCCAGTTATCACCGAGAAGTTCAAAAAATGTTTATTTCAAGTATGACTTGATATCTAGAAATGTTCAGGAAATTCCAGAAAGCTTTTATGTGAAATTACTTTTTTACCCCTAGTTGTGCTAAATAAGTTCACTTATGTAATTAAGGAAATGTTAAAGCTCTAATTGAACTCAAATTGATTTCATTCATTAACCTTGAGTTAAAAATTAATTACCTAAGGTTAAAAATAATTACTTGAGGTTAAAAAATAATTACGTAGGATAATTAGAGTTTAAGAAATTTTTAGGGAAGTTAATTTTCTTCCTTGATTTCTAGAGCTCATAAAATTAGTGATGCTAAGATCAAAGTTAAAAATTACTGTTTAGGTAAAAATTAGTATAGAAATTATGTTACAAACTGATTTTTAACTCATTTGAAACTAACTTCATTTACTAGTGTATGATTATTCTTTTACTTAATTTTAATTTGTCCTAAACACTTAACCTTTTACCATTTTCACTAATCTATCAATTTCTAATCTTTTACCTAAGTAATTATACATCTAATAAATGTTTTACCACTTATTAAAGAACACAAATCTGATCCTATAATGACCAGAAACCAGCAGCCACATGCTTCCTTGTGCATCATGATTTATTAATTTTCCAACATAAAAACATATCCAACAATGACACCACACCTTTAGCTTTCTTTTGCATTATTTATGGTTATGTTTAATCAAAAGAAAACCCACCCATTTCAGCCATAATGTAAGCAGCCAAGATGTCTCCCACTGTATCATATTTTAGCATTTCCATCCATTATACATGTGCAAAATCATTACAATACCATAAGCTTTCTTTTTCTAAAGTTTTCTTTAACCAAAAAATGAAATAAATCCTCAATTTTTCCAGCCTTTAGGCCACGGTCAAACAGCCTTCATGGAGCTATAAATACATGCTCTTACATTGCTAAAATGTTCACACAAACACTCTTGGCCTTAGCATTTTCTTACTTGATAGTTTTCTTACTCAAAGTGTGCTCAAAGTTCTCTAATTCTCTCAAGAATTCAAGCCTTCTTTTCCTTCCTTATTCTTACTCAAGAGACTCCATTTCCAACCTTTAACCAAGCTATAAACCTCAAGCATACATATTCCAACCATAAACCAACTCATAAACACCTAAACTTTCCATTTCTAAGCACTAGAACACAAGAAAAATCCATCCTCCACTCCAACCTTCTTGGCTGAAATATCACAAGCATTAGGACCATAATTTTGGTTCTTGATTTATCATAGAAGATCAAGCTTTCTTTATTTAACAAGAAACAACTTGGTAGGGACTTTATTTCATATTCTTTCTCATGTTCTTCTTCTCTAATTCTTTTAATTTTTATGATGACCATGGCTTGATAATAAATTTAAGAAATAAGGTTCTTGGAACCTTGGTAATAAAGGACTCTAATGCTTACTATGTTTAAGATCTATTAGGGACAAGAATTTAATCTTGTGAAGTTTTTGAGCTTTAAGTGAGCAAGATATAAAATGGACTTGCACTCATGTTTAAATTTCAAGCTCTTGCATCTCATGTATATGTTTCAATGCCTTGCATATCATATTTATTTTTCAAGCCATCACCTTAAATCTAGAAGATTAAAGAAATGGATTTGCATTATCATGTTTAATTTTCAAGTCTTGCATATCATATTTATTTCAAGTCATCACTAAATTTTAAAGACTTGATAATGAATGTGCATCTCATGTTTATAATTCAAGCATTGCACATTATATTTATATGTTCAAGTCATCACCTTATAATGTTAAAGATTAAAAAATGAGGTTGCATAGCATGTTTACTTTTGGTTATCACCAAAGATCTTAAAGCTAAAAAATTGTCCTTGGATCTTAAATAAAAATTTTATTTCATGGCTATGCTAATGGATATATATTTTCGGCCATGATATGATGGTGAGGTTGAGATAACTTTTATTTCATTTTATAGTTCATGTAACACCCTAAATCTTAACCCAAGACTACTAGTATATACTTAGGTTAATTTTTAGAATATTACTTCTTGGTCTCATCTTTTACTTAGAAAATACTTAGCGGAAATATGGGTAAAATTTTTCTTTTTGGAATTTAAAATCAAAGTGAGAGCCACGCACGAATCTTTAAGAGGAAGCATAGCGAAACATATAAGCAAAGCATAAAGAGGCACATCATATCATGGAGGCATCAACTGAAACATAGATATATATATATATATATATATATATATATATACTGTGCCTACCCAAAGGGCAGGACTATTCAATACATCGGGAAGCAGAATACAACCGAAATGCAATACAAGGAAATTATAAAAAGTAAATACAAGAAAAACAACACACATACCCATGTGCACCTAGAGTTGACAACCTCATATACAAAAGAAGGTTTGTCCTCAACTATGTGGCGTGTGTGCACTAGGTACTACCCCTCCTATGTCTACTCCTGCTGGTCCGAGTACTGTGGGATCGAGTCGATCCACTAACGAATCTCGGCGGGAGTGGTCGAGCGCATCATCGGGGCATGTCCACCGCGGCGAGGGCGCATAGATGGCCGACGAGCCAACCTCGGCTGGACCACCGTCTCCTCACTCCCAGCCCTCATCGGTGGGGGAGCGGGACTGGAGCTCCAATTGTACATGTAGGATGGCGGGTCCTCGGATGGGTCCATCTCCGAGTATTGGGGACGCGGCACATACTCGGGGTACTCGCGTACTGTTGATGTCTCGGGCTCCATGCAGAGGATCTGCTCATCGCGTGGTCTCGCTCGCTCAAAAATCCCGTTATGATGGTACGGAGCAGTCGGGGTGAAGCGGTAGCTCGGGACGGGGTGCGCGAAGGGTAGTCCCATGAACATGAATACTCTGACAGTGCAGCGACCCTCAAAATGGTATGACCCGAGTGCCGGGTCATGGTGCAGCTCCCATATTGGGGTGTCGATAAAGAGTACGAATGTCGCCATCTGAAGATATGACGGAAGAAAAGAGAGAGGGAATGAGAATCTTTCTAAAAGAATTCTTAGTAGGGTTATCCCTACCTAGGTGACATCATCATATCCTTAGGAACCTTGGGTTTATTTCTAAAAGGTGTACATGCATATAAATTCCTTTTAAGTTAGTTTTCTAAAGTGGTATTTATCCAAGGTCCGTCATATTTTACAATGCATCTTATAACTGAGCATAAAATAATCTAATGATATGAATGCATCATAAAGGTAAACCAAACAATAGAATAACTAAGAAACATTATAACATTGGCATAAGTATAGCATATGTGACATTGTTAACTTTAACTTTCATCTCATGGGGCCGCCCTAAAACATCTCTAGGTTATGAGCTCATACTTTAACTAGTCGTCACTAGTTCTTACTTATCCTATGATAAGCGTAACATATACATAATCCCGACTTAATAGTGCAGGCTAGGGGGGCAATTAAGGATCACCTCTCTTAGGGTCATTTCCTCTTTGAAACGCTCTACTAGCAACTAGTGCATCGTAGTATTGTCCGCTTTGGCAAGCTCTATGTCAATACCCTCACGGATTTGTTTTCTTGGGGGTGCTTGGCTAAACCGGTGTCACCCAAGAAGGCATCTCAGTGTTGTGTCACATTTAAGTTCTCATAAAGTGTTAATTCATAGATACATCATTATTCATTACATAAATATTTTTCATAGCATATACATCATCACACGAAACTTCCTCATAGTGTATAGTTAAAACTATAGCATATACATTATCTCATAATCACACCTTAGACAATCATACATACAAACTCCCAAGCTTATTATGTTATAAACCTATAGTATGTTATGCTTTGATTCTTTTGAGTCTTAAACTTGTAAACTAATCGTTCTAGTATTATTCTTAACCTTTTACACACCTATAGGTTCACAACTAATAAGTGTTACTAATTTTTATGCTCAAGGACTTATCCAAACAGCACTATGCAGATTTGGACAGCTTATATTTGTGTGATTACGGGGTTTCTAGAGATTACGGTTTAGATCCTTAAAGTCCTTAACTCACATTCTAAGTTATCGATCATCAAAACCTAGTCTCTTGGGAACCTATGAGGTTATAACTAAGTATTCCTCACCTCACACTATGGTCAAGAACATCTCTAAACCTCAAGGATGCAGAATTTGAAATCCTAACTTTACGGGTACCTAGAAGTCACAACAATGACCCTTTCTAAGTTTAGTTTGCTCCTAAGGCTTCAAGATTAAGTCCTAGACCAATTATGAGTTATTCCTACACATTTAAACTAATTTAAAACCATGATTATTAAATCTAAACCTTGCTGGACAGAATCCAGAAAATTACATAATTAAAGGATCTAGAATTCTCAAATTAATTCTTTTCTAGTTCCTAACTTATCCTATCTTTCACATATGAGTTTTAACATTATTTTTACTCAAACATAGGCACATTATCATCATCAAAACAGCACATACAGTGGCAGCAAGAGCAAGAAAGAACCGAAAATATACTTCTCCATAAAAGGCATAAAACATAATTTCTAAAGCACATAAAATACTAGTTTCTCTTGGAACTCTTTTTAAACTCTCAAGGCTTATTTGTAAACAATTTTAACATCTAAAATCATAAGAATATTTAAGAGGGCAGTGACCAATTCATCTTTGTCTCAAGAGGTTCTAAATTCTCAAAACTTGGTTCTATGCATTCCTTAAACTCACTTAAGCTTGGAAAAATTATAAGACATAGTCTCAAATACTTGGAAACCTCAAGACCTCTTAGGGCTGAAGTATGAACCCAAGAAAAACACATATTGTTAGACCTTTGTTGAGATAACAATGGGCAAGTCTTTGAGCTCTAGATTCATTTAGGTGATGACATAAAAATAAACATGCTCATGCACTTATTTTAGGTTCCATTAGAAAGTAAAGTGATAGCGCAAAGTAAATATGAATGCAACTCATTATTATCTTGGTATTAAGTGAGAACTTGAAATATAAATATGATAATGCATAGCTTAAAATATAAACGTGATAATGCAAGTTCATTCATTATCTTGATATTTAGTGATAGCAAGGAAGTAAACATGATATGCATAGCATAAAATAAACATGATGCAAGATTCATTTTATGGTTAACTAGAGCTCATTCAAGACTATAACAAGATAGCAACCCAATACAATATCTCAAAGATCACAACACAAAAACTGAAAGTCATATAAAAGAGAAAGAAAGTGAAACTACATCAAGTTCTTTATTAAATACCCAAAACCCCTATCTAGAGAAAGATCTCTAGAACGTGCCGGCCAACTTTAAGGTTGACAAGGGTAGGCTTGGGCTTTTAGAAATCCTTAGATTAATTTTCTTAAGTTGAAAAACCATGTGAGTTAGATATCATATAGATGAAGTCATAAGAAAAGGAAAACTCAAGCTTTAGAGGTTTCTTTGAGATGAACACAATGTCATCATCTAGAAACTCTCATCATCAAGCTATCATGCTCAAAATCAAGGCCTCATGGCCGAAAATGAAAAGAAAGGAAAAACAAAGGAAAGTTCAAAAAGAATCCAAGAGGAAACTAGAAAAAACACTTTCTTGAGCAAAACAAAGTTTGAAAACAAATCCCTACCTTGTGATGAAGGTAAAGGCTTGGACTTGAAGATGGAAATGAGATGAGCAACACCTCCTAGGATGGTGATGATGATCCGGCCTTGATGAAAGAAAAAGGAAGGAAATGTGTTTCAAGTGAAGTTGTGTTTGAGGTGTGGTGTTTGAGAGGTTTGATAATGGTTCAAGGTTTTGGGGTGGTGTTTGATGGTTAAGAGATGGTGATGAGATGAATAGATTAAGAAGATAAAGATGAAAAGAACGGAAGAACACTCTTGAAATTTTGAGAGAAAAAGAAAGACTAGCAAGACAACTCTAAAACTCTAAACTTAGCAAATGCTTCAAGGTGCAACATGGCTATCACAAGCATCCTATTTATAGAAAAAAAAAACCATGGGGCTCACAATGGGAGGGTGCTGGCCGTAGCTTTGAAGGACAAAGGGAGAGAAAAATATCTCTTTGGTTGTGTCATAGAAGCATGGTTTGAAGCATGGAAGCTATGCTACAAAGTATGGCTTGATGTGAGTTAATTTCCTATCAAATTTTTATGAAATTAGGCTTCTAGAACCTTGACATGGCTGGAACTTTTCCAGCCACAAATAAATGGGGAAAATGGGTTGTTTTAATTATTTATTCATGTGGAAATTCAAGCTTGATTGAAAGTTATGACAAGGTATAGTGTATGTGACTTGAGGTATGGCCTTGGAGTGTTGAAAAATTGAACATGTGATGCATAATGGGGGAGGAAGCTCACGGCCAGGTTCAAGACATCAGAGAGGAGATGAGTTTTGACCATTTAATTGTGTGTTAATGGTAGGTTTAGATGTGTATTAGCTTAGGTACAAGGTTAGGAGTGATTAAGCTTAAGTTTAGGTAACTAAGAATGTGATTTAGGGAGTTTATGACAAGTTTAGGAGTGCTCATACATCATTAGAGAATTTTAAAGAATAAACAATGTGTAACACAATTCCATGATTTAAGGAATAGGAAAGAGAAAATACTATTCAAGATTCTGTGACTAGGTGTCTTGAAATTAAAATATGATTTTAGGTTGTAATTAAGTACTTTTTGGTTCTAATCAACTTTAATAAATTATTTTGACTCAAGATTAATTAGGGAAATTAATTAACCTTCGATTAGAGCCTAAGGTTTGCTTAATCACGTGATTAAGCGTAAAAACACGAAACTAGGGGCAAAACCGTAATTTTGCACTAATTTTGCCCGAGACTTCTAAATTAAAACTTAGGTCATAGAATACATAAAAACGCCTTTTAAAACCATCTAGAGAAGTTTCGGGTCCATCCGGCACTTGCAAACGGGTAAAACACCGCAGGGGCGTTTTGGTCATTTTGACCCGAAAACTCGAAAAATGAGATTTTCGATCCCGGGAAGGTACACAAGTTATCTAATCCCCTTCCAACATTGAGTTTGCCCTTCGATACTGCCGAACTGGCTTTCCTCGAATTCCGGGCTGAAAATGACCTCATGGGCATTTTGGTCATTTTCACTCTAACAGAAAAATCGGGGCGTTACAGTTCAAATCTTGTGTTTTGGAATTTTAGTAAGTTGTGCTTTAGAAGTTTTACAAGTCTTGAAACTTAAAAGATAGTAAAAATAGCATTTTCATGAGCAAAAAGATTTATTATTAAACCTTGTGATTTGCTCTCTATTTGGTACTCATATTTGGTCATGCTAAGTGGTAAAAAAATAATTTTAAGTGTTTCCTAAGTCTTAAATCAAGTAATAAGGAAAAATAGTATCTAGAAAGGATCAAAATTGTAACTTTAGGAAGATTTAGAAAAATAATTTTCTGGTATTATTCATTATTGTCTCGACTGTTCATCACTGTAGGGTACTGTTCATAGGAATAATAATCATTAATAATTGTTGTAAAAATTATTTTTGGTGTCTTAGATGTATAAAAGAATAATTACAAGTGTTAGTTTGGGCCGTTTTGCAAAATATAGAAAGTTATATTTTGAATTATCAATTATGCCAAATTACTTTAATTCGAGTTAATAATGATGTTAAATGTGTCTATGTATTTAAAATACCATTTACGATGCTTAGAAAAAGTTTTAGAAGTTTTGGTAATTATTAAGGGTGAAAAATTAGTGATTTTACACTTCGACCCCTAAAGTGTGGCAAAATTTAGTCTATGACCATAGATGATTTCTATGATGAACTTAAATGAATTCTATTTGTTATGGGTCTCTTAAAAGTATAGAGAAATTTTGAGGATCATTGGTTTGAGGAAATATGTTAAAAAGAAAAAATTATGTTTTGACCACAATCTTTAAGAAATTGCAATTTAGACCGTCTTTTGGGCAAAAGTGTAAATATTGATAACTTGAGGAGGTTAGCATAAATCGATATCTTATGGAAGCCATATTCATGTGTTTTAGTCGAAATTTATATGACTTATGATATTTGTGCTTTGTTACTAATTAAGGATTATGCATGCTTAATTCTTGTTTTAAGCAATTGGCGATCATTAATATATGGCATCTATCCTGTTAAGAATGTTCACTTTCATGAGATATTTGATAATAGCATGCTTATATAAATGTATATATGCATACTTATATGATCAATTACTTGATGAATTGTAGCATGCTATGTGTATGATTGATTAATTGAGATGCATATTTAAGAGTTCTATAAGCATGATATATTAAAGGATAAGCTATGATTATATGTTCGTGCTTGCATCTATGAATAACATACTAAGATAAAAAGGTGACATAAGACATATGGAAATGATCCTCTAGACTCCCCGAATTAAAGGTTATGAGAGGTGATCCAATGGGGTAATCCTCTAGACTACCCAAATTAAAGGTTATAAGAGGAGATTCAATAAGGACCCTTTGGACTCCAGGAATTAATGGTTATGAAAGGTGTTCCTAAACCCCCTAACCCGCACTCTGGGAGTCAGGAATTAACTTATCGAGAGGATAAGTGTATACTAGTGACGACTAGTGAGGTATGAGCTCATAACCTAGAACTCTCAAGAGGAGAGAAATTATAGGGTGGTTTCCCCAAGGAAAAAGATTGAGAAATTTAAGTCACCTAAAAACATATTAAGGAAAAGTTATATCAAAGGAATTTATGTTCTTTATGTCATGATGCATTTATATATGAACTCTTGTGTTATAATGTATATGGCATTAACATGCATTCATGATAATAGTATGATGCATACATGACATCAAGACTCATGTTAAAAGATACGGGCCTCGGCTAATGGTATTTGGAACTTAATAAATAAACCTTATATATGCCCACATTTTTCATAATGAAACCTGAGGTTCTTGGGGACGATGATGATGACACACATATTAGGAGGCGGAGGCCCTACTGAGATTCTTTTATAAGATTCTCACTCCCTCTTTATTTCTTTCCATCTCGTCTTCAGAGGTAGATGACGACGTTCGTGATTTATGTTGATGCCCGCTCATGGGAAATGCATTTCAACCCGGCTAACCGATCATACTATTTTATGGGTCGTTGTGCAGTTCGTTTGTATGTGTTCATGGATCGTCCTTTTGCATATCCTGTTTTTAGTATGTGGTTTTCTCCTACCGCCCCTTTTTCGGATGACCTTGCTTTCGAGCATGCACAACCGCGTCCTCGCCAGTTTTCTCGACCTTTCGAGATTCCCCTGACAGTACACCAAGGTCACCACCTCGCTCTACTGGTTCGTGGTCAAACCCATATGAGGATATACCATCCGGTCACTATTCAGAGAATTTGCTCCTGCTGCCTCTATGGAACGAGAGTACGATAGCAATGGAGAAGCTCCTGTCACGCAACCAGTGAGAGGAGCCACCCATCCACGTCGAGGTGCTCATGTTCTACCTATGAGACGTCTTGCCTCTCGTGATGAGCCGACTCGTAGAATCCATTCTATGCACTCCGAGTAGGAAACGTGGGAGAAAAATCTTATGCTAGTTTGTTAAGTTTTTATTTGCATGATAAATTTTGTTGGACTAATGTATTTGTCTTGATCTATGTCAGTGATGTGCTGCTTTGTTTCCTGTAAGTTTTGGGTATTCAGTAAGGAACGATCATTATTTATAATGGTGTCGTTATATTAATTGAGTGAGGTATTTCATATTTATCTGTGACTTGATGTTATCTTTTTACTTTTATAGATAAGGTGGTTGATACAAATTAGTTAGTATGTGCGGCTCACATTTTGTATTTTAAAAGAAAAAAAAATTTTACCATATTTTTGCTAAAGTATTTTCAATGGTTTAAGTTAAAGACTGGAACAAAAGAGTAATAACTAATAATTAACTTAAATGCGTCCTAGGCGTGTTGAGTTAAATATTAGGGTGTTACAAATCTCTCGGGTACCTATAGGCTCATATGTAAGTATTCCTCACTCCGTACTATGATCATAAACTTCTCTAAATCTCAAGAATGCAGAATCTAAAATTCTAACTTTACAAGTACCTAGAAGTCACAACAATAACCCTTTCTAAGTCCGGTTTGCTCCTAAGGCATCACGATTAAGTCCTAAACCAATTATGAGTCATTCCTACATATTTAGACTAATTTAAAACCATAATTATCATTTCTAAACCTTGCTGGACAGAATCCAGAAAAAACAAACATTAAGGGATCTAAAACTCTCAAATTAATTCTTTTCTAATTACTAACTTCTCTTATCTTTCACATATGAATTTTAACATTAATTATACTCAAACATAATCATATTATCATCATCAAAACAGCATATACAGTGACCAAAATACTAGTTTCTCTTGGAACCTTTTCAAGACTTTCAAAACTCATTTATAAACATTTTTATCATCTAAAATCCTCAAGATATTTGTAAGGGGCAGTAGCTAAATTAAATTTATCTCAAGAGGTCCTAAATTCATAAAACTTGGTTCTATACATTCCTTGAACTCACATAAGCTTAGAAAAATTATGAAACATAGATTTTAACACTTGTAACAAATGTAACCCCTTAGGGCCGAAATCAAGAACTAAACAACATATGGTTTTCAATCCTTTGCTCGATGTAACACCCTAATTTTTAACCCAACTTTCTAGAACACATTAGGTTAAACATTAGGCTATTACTTCATAGTCTCATTCTTTCATTAAAATACTTAGCGGAAATTACGGGAAAATTTTTCTTTTTTGAAAACATAAAACAAAGTGAGAGCCGCGAGCTTAACTAATCGAATGACAGAAACGTAAAGCACACGTAACGATCATAAACAACCATGCAAAATAAATCATACATCAGAAGAACATAGATCATGAATATGACAGAAACATTTCATTAATAATAAAGTAGCTAAAGTACATAACTAGTCATACCCTTATAGAAACGGGCAGAGCTTGGAATACAACAGAAAAAGGAAATACAACAGATAGCAAAGTACATGGTACAACGTAAGGATAAAAACCCAAAATACTACCCTCCTACTATGCTACGAGCACTAAACTACATCCCCTCCCAAAAGGTACGGCCGAAGGAAAGATCCCTGCGAAGCTCGGGTACTCAAAAGCTCTCCAATGGAGTCTAGTGGCGACGGGAATCCACGGGTGATGGAGGCAGGTAGTCGGGGAAATGCTCTAACTCCTCCAGAGTGGCCCAATGAAACGTGAAAGGCACACGAGGTGGCTGAACGTGGGCTCCTTGCTGCGGACGCATCTCGGCTCTCCTTGCCAGGCGTGGCTGCACCACAGTCTCCTCACTCCCCATATGTCGGGATCGGGGAAAAGGGGCTGAACCCTCCGAAGGAACATGCGTCGGCCAATCCTCGAATGGGTCAGTCTCGGATCTCTTCGAACGAGGTACGTACTCCGGGAAATCTGGCTCCTCGAACATACGGCGGAGGTAGAGGTACGGGCACGTCGCAACTGCTCCTCACGCGGGCGGGTGCGCTCGAAGATCATGTCGTCACTACCAAAAGGCGCAGTAGGAGTGAACTAGTAGCTCGAAACTGGATAAGCGAAAGGTCGTCCCATGTACACAAAAACACGAACGGCACATCGACCGTCAAAGTGATATGAACGGTGGTCCGGGTCGAAGTGTATCTCCTATACTGGCATGTCAATGAAAAGCACGAACGTCGCTATCGCTCTCTGAAGATGTGACAGAAGGAAAGAGAGAGAGGAGTGAGAAATCTTGCTAAAGAAATCTTAGTAGGAGTCTCCTATCCTAGGGTTACATCGTACACATCCTCAGGAACCTTGGGCTTATTTATAAAATAATGATCATGCATATAAGGTTTAATTAAGGTTTTCCAAAACTAATTATCCAAGGTCCATTCCTTTTAGCATGCATCTTGATGTTATGAATGCAACATGTTATATCATGGATGCATGGCAATACTTGAGCATATAAAACAACACCTCAAAGCACATAAACATAATCCATGTGGCATAAGGGCATATAACTTCCAAGTGAATCATTCCTCAACTTCGTGACATCAATCATGGTACTTTAGCATATAAGCCACCCTAAAAATAATAACTAGGTTATGAGCTCATACCTTAGCTAGTCGTCACTAGCTCTTGCTTATTATCTTGAATAAGCGAAACATAAATAATAATCCCGACTCGCAAGTACAGGTAGGGGCAGGGATCATTTCTCTCTGGGATTACCCTCTTTGAAACGCTTTGCTAGCCACGCATGGCCTCGCAAATTGTCCGCTTTGGTAGGCTGCATCTACTCATACCCTCACGGATTTGTCTCTTCCCGGGGGTACTCAGCCTAACCGGCACCTTCTCGGGGGAAGCGCGTCTTAGTGCTTTGTCACATAAAAATCTCCTGGGGGTGCTCAGCCGAACCGGTGTCACCTAGCATTTTCAACTCATATGGTACTCATAAATCATTTCTTTCACCCCTTTAAGGTTTGACGGAAATTCAGCAGCATAACAGCTGTTAAACCGAATTTCCTTCAAACTGCCACAAGCTAATCCACACATCATGTTCTCATGAAATCTCATGCTATGATAAACTTTAACATTTCATCAATAATTTTCTCATGCATCAAGCACATCTCATCATATCATTGCATCAAACAACACATCATAGCATTAACAACTTTTTAGTGTCTTATGCATTGACCCTTAAGGTCCCTAACTCACATTCTAAGTTATAAATCATCAAACCTAATCTCTCGGGAACTTATAAGGTCTTAACTAAGTATTTCTCACCTCACACTATGATCAAGAACATCTCTAAACCTCAAGAGTGCAGAATTCATATTCCTAACTTTACGGGTACCTAGGAGTCACAACAATGACCCTTTCTAAGTCCGGTTTGCTCCTAAGGCATCAAGATCAAGTCCTAAACCATTTATGAGTCATTCCTATACATTTAAACTAATTTAAATCCATGATTAGCATTACTAAACCTTGCTGGACAGAATCCAGAAAATTGAAACATTAAAGGATCTAGAACTCTCAAATTAATTCTTTTCTAGTTTCTAACTTCTCTTATCTTTCACATATGAGTCTTAACATTAATTATACTTAAACATAAGCATATTATCATCATTAACACAGCTCATACAGTGGCTAAACATGGCAAGGCAGAACCGAAACAAACATCTCCATTTAAAGGCATCAAACACATTTTCTAAAGCACATAACATACTAGTTTCTCTTGGAAGCTTTTTAAAACTTTCAAAACTCATTTATAAATATTTTTAACATCTAAAATTATCAAAATATTTATGAGGGCAGTAGCTAGATCAAACTTGTCTCAAGAGGTTCTAAATTCATAAAACTTAGTTCTATGCATTCCTTAAACTCATAAAAGCTTGGAAAAATTATAAAACATAGTTTTCAATACTTAGAAACACCAAGACCCCTTAGGGCCGAAATATGAACCAAAGGAAATAAATATTTTTAGACCTTTGTTTGAGACAACAATGGGCAAGTCTTTGAGCTCTAGGTTCATTTAAGTGATGACATAAAAGTAAACATGCTCATGCACTCATTTTAGGTTCTATTAGAAAGTAAAATGATAGCATAAAATAAATATGAGGTGCAACATATTATTATCTTTGATATTTAGTGAGAACTTGAAATATAAACATGATAATGCAAGTTCATTCATTATCTTGGTATTTAGTGATAGCAAGGAAATAAACATGATAAGCAAAACATAAAATAAACATGATGCAAGGTTCATTTTATGTTTAGCTAGAGCTCCTTCAAAACTTTAACAAAGTAACAACCCAACATATATCTCATTATAAAGAGAGCTCTAGAGTTCTTGAACCAAGTTCTCAAGGAACTATGAGGTTCTTGAACATCATCATCAAGCTCAAAGAAAACAAACTTTTTTAAACAAACAAAACCTCAAAGATCAAAAAGGAAATGGAAAACCGAAATATTAAAGAAAAGGAAACAAAGAACCAAAATCAAAATAGCAAGAAAAGAAAAGGTGTTCTTGAGTAAAAATCATGTTTGAGTTAGAAAGTGGAGTTGAAAATCAAAGAAAGTAAAACCTCAAGCTCTAGAGGTTCCTTTGGGATGAACACATAGTCATCATCTAGGAGTCCTCATCATTGAGCTATCATGTGCTCATCAAGGCCTCATGGCTGAAATCTCAAGAAAGAAAAGTACCAAAGAAAAGTTTCAAAAGAAATCCAAGAGAAAGCTAGAGAAACTCATTTTTCAAGAAACAAAGTTTAGAAAAACACTCCTACCTAGAGTGAAGACACAAAGCTTGAACTTTTGAAAAGAAAAACAAGATGATGAGCTCCTCCTTGGGGCTTGAAGGTTTCGGCCAAGAGGAAACAAGAAGGTTGGAGTTGTGTTTCAAGTGAGGTTGTGTTTGAGGTCTGGTGTTTGAGAGGTTTGATGATGGTTCAAGGCTTTGGGGTGATGTTTGAAGGTTGAGAGATGATGATTCAAAAGGAAAAAGAAGAAGATGAAGAAGAATAATGCTCTTGAAACTTGAGAGAAAATGAGAGAACTAACAAGAATGCTTAGAAATCAAAACTTAGCAAATGAACAAAAGTGTAGCAAAGTTTATCTTGGCATGGTATTTATAGAGAAGGATAAGGGTGAGTGTGTGGAGGAGAATGAATCCTCATGGAACATGAGGTAATGCATGTGTGGAGGAGAATGAATCCTCATGGAACATGAGGTGAGAGAATTACATTTTGATGGCATGGTGAAGTATGGTGGTAAGTGTGGCTTCAAGCATAGTCTTTGAAGTGTGGAATAAAATTAAATTGTGATAAAATGGGGTATGAATTTCGGCCAGGTCTGATGTAGCAAGGGAGGAGGGAGTTTTGGTCATGTAATTGTGTGTTAGTGATGTTTTTAGGGGTGTATTAGCTTAGGTGCAAGGTTAGGAGTCATTAAGCATAAGTTTAGGTTACTAGGAATGTGATTAGGAACCTTTATGACATGATTAAGGAGTACTCATACATATTTAGGAGATTTTAAATTCATTTTATGAATAAAACAATGTAGACAAAATTCCATGATTTAAGGAATTGGAGAGAGAAAAAACTATTCAAGATTCCATGACTAGGAGTCTTGAATTTAAAATAGGATTTTAAGTTGTAATTAAGCACTTTTAGGTTCTAATCAACTTTAATAAATTATTTTGAAGCAAGATTAATTATGGAAATTAATTAACCTTCGATTAGACCCTAATATTGCTTAGGTTTGCTTAATCACGCGATTAAGCGTAAAAATACGAAACTAGGGGCAAAATCGTAATTTCATACTAATTTCGCCCAGGACCTCTGGGACCAAAACTAAAGTCATAGTCTACATAAAAATGCCTTTTAAAACCATCTGGAGAAGTTTCGGGTTCATCCGGCACTTACAAATGGGTAAAACACCGCAGGGGCGTTTTGGTCATTTTGACCCGAAAACTCGAAATATGATGAATTTTTATTTTAGTTTATATAATTTTTTTTTTGGTCCATGTTATATTAAACTTTGATATGTATAATATAAAAATAAGAAATGTCAGTCAACAGGACCCAATAGAAATGTAAGGCTTGTGAAAAAGTTGTTCACTTCAACGAATCACAATTTGCCGATGGTTCTGTTTATCACAAGAACTGCTTAAAATGTAGCCATTGTAATGGCCGTCTCCTGGTATGTGCATTTTTGCTATTAATGCCCTTATAATTGATTAATAAGAGCTGGTAATTTTGAAGCATTATCAATTTATTCTTATACCAACAAAGGATGGATAGATTTAATAAGGTGCTCTATTATCGGCATATTGGAGTGGTCCAAACTTAAAGGAACCTAAATCTATTCTAACCTTCTTTCTTGCTCAATTGAAATTTGATGAGATCACTATTCCTCATGATGCAAAATCTGAATTTCAAAGTTTGGTCCTTAAAGGTTATATGGTTGGACATTTATCTTATGAATAATCTCTGTGGTCTTAGAATGTTGTATTTTGGAATATAAAATATCGTGATAGTGAATTAGTTAATTGGTGTAAACACTTTTTTCAGTTCAAGGTCTAACTGTTGGAGAGTCTTCATCATTATTCATCGATGAGGAATTGCTAATGATTATGGAGTCTAACAGCATGCTGGGCTTGATGAATGATAATTACTATACTTGAATTTGTTGCTCAATGGTTAACTACAAAAGAGGTAGTAGAAGGATGTTGCAGAATTTATCATGGGATGAAGAAATCGAGCTCAAAAGTGTTATACTCTATTCGAACGACATATTTCCAATTTGACAAGTATATTTGGACTGAAGTTCAACTGGGAAAACCTAGGGCCAGTTTCTCTCTTTTGTAGCTATGATTGTGTTAGTTTACTTTTGTTGGTTGTTAACTGCTGTTTCTTTAAAAATAAAAGCTGTTTTTTGGATTTTCATATAATGCTATAAGTTCTTCCAATTATGAAGTTAAGAAATACTTTGTTGTATAGTATATTCAATTGATTATATAAAATTTTTTCTATCATTTAGGCTTTCACACTTTGGATAAAAGGATAGCTGCAATGTAATTTTTATAGCAGATTTCAATCAAAATATACAACTTAACATGGGACAACAGACCTATTTAACATGTACAAGGAAAAATGAGATGCAACTTATTATTATCTTTGGTATTTAAGTGAGGACTTGAAATATAAACATGATAGTGCAAAGCTTGAAACATAAACATGATAATGCAAGTTCATTTATTATCTTGATACTTAGCGATAGCAAGGAAAGTAAACATGATGTGCAAGGCATAAACATAAACATGGATGCAATATTCATTTTAATCTCATCTAGAGCTCTTACAAGATTTTAGAGATACAACCCAACACTTATCTCATCACAAAGAGAGCTTTAGAGTTCTTGAACCAAGTTCTCAAAGGAACTATGAGGTTCTTGAACATCATCATCAAGCTCAAAAGAAACAAACTTTCCAAAACAAAACAAAACCACAAAAACAAGGAAACCAAAACCAAAATCTCAAGATAAGGAGACAAGGAAACAAAAACCAAAAACAAGAAATGATAAAGATGTTTTCTTGAGCTAAAATCATGTTGAGTTAGAAAACAAGGATGAAACTTAGAGAAAGTAAAAACTCAAGCTCTAGAGGTTCCTTTGAGATGAACACATGGTCATCATCTAGGAGCTCTCATCATTGAGCTATCATATATCCAACAAGGCCTCATGGCCGAAAACAAGAAAAGAAGAACAAGAAAAGTTTCAAAAAGAAATCCAAGAGAAAGCTAGAAAAACTCATTTTTAAGAAAAACAAGGTTTAGAAAAACACTCCTACCTAGAGTGGAGATAAAAAACTTGAACTTTGAAAAGGAAAACAAGATGAAGAACTCCTCCAAGGTGGCAAGATAGCTTTGGCCAAGGGGGGATAAAAAGGTTGGAGATGTGTTTCAAGTGAGGTTGTGTTTGAGGTGAGGTGTTTGAGAGGTTTGATGATGGTTCAAGGCTATGGGGTGGTGTTTGAAGGTTATGAGATGATGATAAGATGAAGAGATGATGAAGATGAAGATGAAGAACAAGAGAGAACTCTCTTGGAACTTAGAGAGAAAAAGAAAGAACTTTGAGAAAGCTAGGAAATCTAAAAGTTTACAAATGAGCTAAAGTGTTTCCATGTGTTTCTAGGCAAGGTATTTATAGAAAATGAAAACAAATGAAGTCTCATTGAGGGGGAAGGTTTGTAACGCCCCGATTTTCTGTTAGAGTGAAAATGACCAAAATGCCCCTGAGGTCATTTTCACTGGACCGAGGAAAGCCAGTGCGGCAGTACTCGAAGGGCAAACTCAATGTTGGAAGGGGATTAGAAAACTTATGTACCTTCCCGGGATCGAAAATCTCGTTTTTCGAGTTTTCGGGTCAAAATGACCAAAACGCCCCTGTGGTGTTTTACCCACTTGCAAGTGCCGGATGAACCCGAAACTTCTCCAGATGGTTTTAAAAGGCGTTTTTATGTATTCTATGAGCTCAGTTTTAATTTTTGAAGTCCCGGGCAAAATTAGTGCAAAATTACGGTTTTGCCCCTAGTTTCGTACTTTTACGCTTAATCACACGATTAAGCAAACCTAAGCAATATTAGGCTCTAATCGAAGGTTAATTAATTTCCTTAATTAATCTAGAGTCAAAATAATTTATTAAAGTTGATTAGAACCAAAAAGCACTCAATTACAACCTAAAATCATATTTTAATTTTATGACACCTAGTCATAGAATCTTGAATAGTGTTTTCTCTTTCCAATTCCTTAAATCATGGAATTGTGTTACACATTGTTTATTCATAAATGAGTTTTAAATTCTTTAATGATGTATGAGCACTCCTAAACTTGTCATAAACTCCCTAAATCACATTCTTAGTTACCTAAACTTAAGCTTAATCATTCCTAACCTTGTACCTAAGCTAATACACATCTAAACCTACCATTAACACACAATTAAATGGTCAAATCATCCTCCCACTCTGCTGTCCAGCCTTGGCCAAGCTGCCCTCCCTCCATATGCATCACATGTTCAATTTTCAACACTCCAAGGCCATACCTCAAGTCACATACACTATACCTTGTCATAACTTTCAATCAAGCTTGAATTTCCACATGAATAAATAATTAAAACAACCCATTTTCCCCATTTATTTGTGGCTGGAAAAGTTCCAGCCATGTTAAGGTTCTAGAAGCCTAATTTCATAAAAATGTGATAGGAAATTAACTCACATCAAGCCATGCTTTGTAGCATAGCTTCCATACTTCAAACCATGCTTGAATGACCTTGTGTAAGAGATATTTTCTCTTCCTTCCTCCCTCAAAGGCTACGGCCAAGCCCTCCCCATTCACTCCTCCATGGTTTTGTTTTTCTATAAATAGGATGCTTGTGTTAGCCTTGTTGCACTTTGAAGCATTTGCAAAGTTTAGAGTTTTAGAGTTGTCTTGCTAGTCTTTCCTTTTTCTCTCAAAGTTCCAAGAGTGTTCTTCCTTTCTTTTCATCTTTATCTTCTTCATCTCTTCATCTCATCATCACCTCTCAACCATCAAACACCACCCCAAAACCTTGAACCATCATCAAACCTCTCAAACACCACACCTCAAACACAACTCCACTTGAAACACATTTTCTTTCTTTTTCTCTCATCAAGGCCGAATCATCATCACCATCCTAGGAGGTGTTGCTCATCTCATTTCCATCTTCAAGATCAAGCTTTTATCTTCATCACTAGGTAGGGATTTGTTTTCAAACTTTATTTTGCTCAAGAAAGTGTTTTTCTCTAGTTTTCTCTTGGATTCTTTTTGAACTTTCCTTTGTCTTTCCTTTCCTTTCATTTTCGGCCATGAGGCCTTGATTTGAGCATGATAGCTTGATGATGAGAGTTTCTAGATGATGACATTGTGTTCATCTCAAGGAAACCTCTAAAGCTTGAGTTTTCCTTTTCTTACAACTTCATCTATACGTTATCTAGCTCACATGGTTTTCCGACTTAAGAAAAATTAATCTAAGGATTTCTAAAAGCCCAAGCCTACCCTTGTCAACCTTAAAGTTGGCCGGCACGTTCTAGAGATTTGTCTCTAGATAGGGGTTTTGGGTACTTAATAAAGAACTTGATGTAGCTTCACTTTCTTTCTCTTTTATATATGATTTTCGATTCTTGTGTTGTGATCTTTGAGATATTGTATGGGGTTATTATCTTGTTAAAGTCCTTAATGAGCTCTAGTTAAACATAAAAATGAAACTTGCATCATGTTTACTTTAAGCTTTGCATATCATGTTTATTTCCTTGCTATCACTAAATCCCAAGATAATGAATGAACTTGCATTATCATGTTTATGTTTCAAGCTTTGCATTATCATATTTATATTTCAAGTCCTCACCTAAATATCAAAGATAATAATGTATTGCACCACATATTTATTTTATGCTCTCACTTTACTTTCTAGCAATAACTAAAATAAGTGCATGAGCATGTTTATTTTTATGTCATCACATTAATGATTCTAGAGCTCAAAGACTTGCCCAATGATATCTCAAACAAAGGTCTAAAACATTTATTCCCTATGGTTCATATTTCGGCCCTATGAGGCCTTAATGTTTTCAAGTATTGAAAACCATGTTTTATAATTTTTCTAAACTTATATGAGTATAAGGAATGTGTAGAACTAAGTGTTATGAATTTAGGACCTCTTGAGATGAAAATAATATAGCCACTGCCCTATCAAGTATTTTCATGAGTTTAGATGATAAAAGTGTTCATAAAAGAGTTTTGAAGGTTTTAATAAGGTTCCAAGAGAAACTAGTATTTTATGTGCTTTAGAAACTATGATTCAATGCCTTTAAATGGAGTTTCTGTTTCGGTTCTGCCTTGCTATGTTTGGCCACTGCATGAGCTGTGTTAATGATGTTAATATGCTTATGTTTGGGTAATAATTATGTTAAGACTCATATGAGAAAGATAGGATAAGTTAGGAACTAGAAAAGAATTAATTTGAGAGTTCTAGATCCCTTAAAGATTTATTTTTCTGGATTCTGTCCAGCAAGGTTTAGATTCAATAACCATGGTTTTAAATTAGTTTATATGTGTAGGAATGACTCATAATTGGTTTAGGACTTAATCTTGAAACCTTAGGAGCAAACCGAACTTAGAAAGGGTCATTATTGTGACTTCTAGGTACCCGTAAAGTTAGTATTTTGATTTCTGCACTCTTGAGGTTTAGAGATGTTCTTGACCATAGGGTGAGGTGAGAAATACTTAGTTATAACCTTATAGGTTCCCAAGAGACTAGGTGTTGATGATCAATAACTTAGAATGTGAGATAAAGATCTAAACCGTAATTTCTAGAACTCCGTAATTACATAAACATAAAGCTGTCCAAATTCTGCTTAGTGCTATTTGGATTAGTTCTTGAGCATAAAATTTGTATAACTCATTAATTGTCAAACTATAGGTGTATAAAGAAGTTAAGGATAATTAATTTGCAAGTTTAAGACCCATAAGAATCGAAGTTTAAAACACTATGAGTTATAACATAACATGTCTATGAGCTTATGGGGATGATTGTTAGATATGACTATGTGATGATGTTTGTGCGAAAGTTTTATGTGACCAATGTTATGAGAAAGTTTCATGTGATGATATATATATGTTATGAAAAAGCTATGTGAGAATGCATGATAAAAATGAATATGATAAATGATGAGGTAATTGTGATTTAATACTTATGAGAATATAAATGTGACACAACACTGAGACGCGCTTCTCCTGGGTGACACCGGTTCGGCCGAGCACCCCCAGGAGGAGACAAATCCGTGAGGGTATGTGTAGATGCAGCCTGCCAAAGCAGACAAATTGCGAGGCCCACGTGACTAGCAAAGCGTTTCAAAGAGGAAATGATCCTAAAAAGGAGATCCTTAATTTGCCCCCTAGCCCGTACTTTAAGTCGGGATTATGTTACGCTTATCATAGGATAAGTAAGAGCTAGTGACGACTAGTTAAGGTATGAGCTCATAACCTAGAGAAGTTTTAGGGCGGCCCCATGAGATGAAAGTTAAAGTTAACAATGTCACATAAACTATACTTATGCCAATGTTATAATGTTTCCTAGTTATTCTATTGTTTGGTTTACCTTATGATGCATTCATATCATTAGTATATTTCTGCTTAAGTTATAAAGACGCATTATAAAATATGATGGACCTTGGATAAAATACCTCTTTGGAAAACCAACTCAAAGGGAATTTATATGCATGCACACCTTTTAGAAATAAACCCAAGGTTCCTGAGGATGTGACGATGACACCTAGGTAGGGATAACCCTACTGAGAATTCTTTTAGAAAGATTCTCATTCCCTCTCTCTTTTCTTCCGTCATATCTTGAGATGGCGCCGTTTGTACCGTTCATGGACACCCGGGTATGGGAGCTGCACCATGACCCGGCACTCGGGTCATACCATTTTGAGGGTCGCCAGACCGCCGTGAGTATTCATGTTCATGGGACGACCCTTCACGTACCCCGTCCCGAGCTACCGCTTCACCCCGACTGCTCCTTACCGTCATAACGGGATTTTTGAGCGAGCGAGACCACGCGATGAGCAGATCCTCCGCATGGAGCCCGAGACATCAGCAGTACGCGAGTACCCCGAGTATGTGTCGCGTCCCCAATACTCAGAGACGGACCCATCCGAGGACCCGCCATCCCACATGTACAGCTGAGCTCCAGTCCCGCTCCTCCACCGATGAGGGCTGGGAGTGAGGAGACGGTGGTCCAGCCGAGGTTGGCTCGACGGCCATCTATGCGCCCTCACTGCGGTGGACATGCCCCGATGATGCGCTCGACCACTCCCGCCGAGATTCGCCAGTGGATCGACTCGACCCCACAGTACTCGGACCCGCAGGAGTAGTCATAGGAGGGGTAGTAGCTAGTGCACACACACGCCACATAGCAGAGGTCAAACCTTCTTTTGTATATGAGGTTGTCTCCTTTAGGTGCACATGGGTATGGGGGTAGTTCCTTTTGTATTTGCTTTTTATGATTTCCTTGTATTGCATTTCAGTTGTATTTTGCTTCATGATGTATCAAAGAGTCCTGCCTCTTTTGGGTAGGCACATTATATATATATATATATATCTATGATACAGTTGATGTTCCCATGACATGATGTGTTTCTTATGCTTTGCTTATATGTTTCGCTATGATTCCCCTTAAAGTTTCGTGCGTGGCTCTCACTTTGATTTTAAATTCCAAAAAGAAAAATTTTACCCATATTTCCGCTAAGTATTTTCTAAAAGAGGAGACCAAGAGGTAATATTCTAAAGATTAACCTAAGGACATACTAGTAGTCTTGGGTTAAGATTTAGGGTGTTACATTATGGTATCAGAGCAGTTCGATTCTCATGGAGCCTGAGGATTGGACTGACTATGCTTTATACGCATAATACGATAGTTATGTCATGTATAGTGCTTGATAGAGATAAGCTGTAAGACTAGAGATGCATGACTTCTGTTGGTTGCAAGTGCCATGGTAACTAGCTCATTTTGCATGGATGTTGAGCCTGATCAACTTGATGTTCATTGTTTCATGTGTTTAGGGACCAATGGCACCGCGACGACGGCCTAGGACTACACCCGATGTTGAACAAGATGATACAACTGCTGCTGCTGTCCGTCGCATGGCGCAAGCCATGGAACGGATGTTTGACCGAATGGATCAACAAACGAATGCTGCTCCTGTTCCTCTTCCTCCCCCTGCTGCTGAGATGGTGGAACAAGCCCGCTTGGCCCGAAGTTCCGCAAGGCGAACCCGCCCGGTGTTCCGAGGGGTGATGGACCCAGACAAAGGCGATGAATGGATCAAAGACATGGAGAAGATCTACTGCAGCCGTTACACCTTTCGGAGGAAGCGAAGGTCACATTCTTTGCTTTCATCTTTGAAGTCCGACGCCGAAGTTACGGTGGAGCGGCACGAGGCATCTGCTAGAAGCCTCTGGAACTCCCATTGGTAGAGCTGTTCAAGACTTACTTCTATGAGAAGTACTTTCCGAGTCCGTGAGGAGCGAAGGGCGTTGAGTTCATGCAATTGACCCAAGGAGGGTCTCCATCAGAGCCCAATACACCGCAAAGTTTGAGGAGCTAATCAAGTTCTCTCGGGTGTTCCAAGGAACCACGATGAAGTTTGGAAGTGTGTGAAGTATGAGGCCGGTCAAGGCGAGAGATGAACTCTGCTGTGGCCCATATGGAGATCGAGACTTCCGACTCTGGTCAACAAGTGCCGGATACTTGAGGAAGAACAGAGAAAGATTCAAATCACAGGCGGAGCGAGCTAAGGGCTCGGACCTCAAGCCCAGTTCAAACCGCAGTACCCATCGAGGAATCACTACAACCCCTACCAGTCCAACCAGTTCCGACAACAACAACAACCGCCAAGAGCTCCTGCTCACCAACAATCCAAGCAACACCAAAGGCCGCCATTTCAACATCAAGGCCCGAGGAATTTCAATAATCAACCCCGTGGACCGGTGGACCCGAAACCACAATGGAGGACCAAGTGGAGCCAAGAATAAGGCACCACAAACCCCTGCTGCTTACCCCGGAGCAACATCTGCTGACGTCTGCCCACAATGCGGGAAGAGCCATGGGAATCGCCCATGCTTAGCCGGTCAGAATGTATGTTTCAAGTGTGGCAAGCCTGGCCACTATGCAAAGGACTGCACCGGACAAGGGACATCGAACCAAAACCCCCGACCACAATACCGAGGAAGGGTCTTTACCCTTAACGCAGAAGGCGCCAAGAAGTCCAAAGATCTCATCGAAGGTATGTGCGAAGTAAGCAGTAAAGCCTTAAGCGTACTATATGACTCTGGTGCTACTCATTCTTTCGTTTCACTTGCTAGTGTCGAGTCCTTAAATCTAAAAGTCTCTAAACTTCCCTTCGATCTTATTGTTTCTACTCCTACAAATCGCCCTGTTAATACTTGCCGTTGTTGTTTAAACTGTCATCTTGTTGTTGAAAATAAGTCTTTTATCATAGATTTAATTTGTTTACCCTTGAAAGACATAGGCATTATCTTAGGCATGAACTGGCTTCACCCCAATCGCATGATGTTAGATTGTGGAACCCAAACCGTAGTTTTCCCTTCTCCTCCTGAAAACATCACTCAACCCATTAGGCTGTACCTAAATTCCATAGAGGTCTTCTGTAGTGGGAAGAAAACTAAGGGATATGTTCTCCTAGCCGCCTGTGATGTAGACTTGGAGCAGAACCTAGGTGAGATACCTGTGGTGAGAGACTATCCCGAGGTGTTTCCAGATGAAATACCCGAGTTCCCTCCCGAAAGAGAAGTGGAGTTCTCCATAGAGTTGGTTCCTGGGACAGGACCAATCTCTATAGCCCCGTATAGGATGTCACCCTCGGAGTTAGCAGAATTGAAAACCCAGTTAGAGGAGCTGTTAGGAAAGAGTTTTATAAGGCCGAGTGCTTCACCTTGGGGCGCTCCGGTCTTATTTGTGAAGAAAAAGGACGGAAGCATGAGGATGTGTATAGACTATAGGCAGTTGAACCAAGTAACCATAAAGAATTAATTCCCATTGCCTTGGATTGACGATCTTTTGGACCAATTGAAAGGAGCTGTAGTGTTTTCTAAGATTGATTTAAGGTCCTGGTTACCATCAGTTAGGGTGAGAGATTCGGATATTCCTAAAACCGCCTTTCGAACTCGGTATGGACACTTTGAGTTCAATGTAATGTCGTTTGGTTTGACGAATGCTCCAGCAGTTTTTATGGATTACATGAATAGGATCTTTAGACCCTATTTAGATCAATTCGTGGTTGTGTTCATAGATGATATTCTCATCTATTCGAAAACCCACGAGGAGCATGAGCGTCATTTAAGGTTGGTTTTAGAGGTATTAAAGGAGAAGAAGTTATACGCTAAGTTGTCTAAGTGTGAATTTTGGTTAGAGGAGGTAAAGTTCTTAGGACATGTTGTGTCAAAAGGTGGCATAGCTGTCGACCCAAGTAAGATAGAGGTCATGATGAATTGGGATAGACCAACCTCAGAATCGAGATTAGAAGCTTTTTGGGTTTAGCTGGATATTACGGTAGGTTCATTAAAGGATTTTCCCGATTAGCCCTACCCTTAACCAAGCTCACTAGGAAGAATGCCCCGTTTGAGTGGAGCCCTGAGTGTGAAAAGAGTTTCCTAGAGCTTAAGGAAAAGCTCACCTCAACCCCGGTTTTAGTTTTACCTGACCCCAATGTACCCTTCGAGGTATATTGCGATGCTTCTGGCAAGGGTTTAGGTTGTGTGTTGATGCAAAACAGGCAAGTGGTAGCCTATGCGTCCAGGCAACTCAAGCCTCATGAGGTAACCTACCCCACCCATGACCTAGAACTAGCAGCCATCGTATTCGCTCTAAAGATGTGGAGACACCACTTGTATGGTGTGAGGTTTGAAGTTTTCTCCGATCATAAGAGTCTCAAGCATCTCTTTGATCAAAAGGAGTTGAATATGAGGCAAAGGAGATGGATGGAATTCCTCAAAGACTACGATTTTGGTTTAAGTTACCACCCCGGTAAGGCTAATGTAGTAGCCGACGCCTTGAGCCGAAACTCGTTACATCTGTCAAGTATGATGGTTAATGAAGTTGGGTTAATAGAGCAATTTAGGGATATGAATCTTGGAATGTCTATAACGAAAAATGGCATCGTGATGAGTCATCTCACGATGACCAGTGGGTTTAAGCAAAGGATTATGCTTGCCCAAAGAGAAAATGAGGACTTTATGGAGACAATCGAGGCAGTTAAGGCCGGAAAGTTGAAAGGTTTTGTACGAGGCCCCGACTGGTTATGGAGGTTCGAGGGGCTTAATGGTGCCACAAGATGGTGACCTCCGAGAGAAGATCTTGGAGGAGGCTCACAAGAGCCATTTTGCCATCCATCCTGGTACTACGAAGATGTATCAGGACTTGAAGAGGATGTTTTGGTGGCCCGGATTAAAGAAGGATGTGGTCGCCTGGGTGAGTAAGTGTTTGGTCCGCCAAAGGTCAAGATCGAACACCAAAACCTTCGGCATGTTGCAACCCCCGCCGATCCCCCAGTGGAAGTGGGAGAGTATATCAATGGACTTCGTGACAGGATTGCCAAAGACCCAAGGCCGCCACGATGCCGTATGGGTAATCGTGGATCGGTGACTAAGTCGGCTCACTTTCTACCTATTCGAGTCACGTACTCGTTGGATAAGTTGGCCCACTTTACATCCAAGAAATAGTAAGGTTGCATGGAGTACCATCGACGATAATCTCGGATCGAGATCTGCGGTTTACGTCACGTTTTTTAGGAGCCTTTCAAAGGCGTTTGGTTCCAAGTTGTGCCTAAGCATGCTTACCACCCACAAGCGGATGGTCATCCGAGAGGACAATCCAAACACTGGAAGATATCTTTGAGAGCTTGTGTCTTAGACCAAAAGGAAGTTGGGATAAGTACATGCCTTTGATCGAGTTTGCGTATAACAACAGTTATCACGCAAGCATCGGTATGGCACCGTACGAGGCATTATACGGAAGGAAGTGCCTATCACCCTTGTGTTGGTACGAGCCCGGAGAGCAAAGTGTCTTAGGACCTGAGGTAGTGAGGGAAACGACGGAACAAATCAAGAAGATCAAGGATAGAATCTTAACCGCTCAAAGTCGATGAAAAGCTACAGCGGACAAAGGCGCAAGCCCTTGGAGTTCCAAGAGGGAGAACATGTATTTCTAAGAATCACCCCACTACGGGAATAGGGAGAGCCATGAAAGTTAAAAAGTTGAGTCCCCGATTTCTCGGTCCTTTTGAAATTCTTCAAAGAGTCGGATCCGTAGCTTACAAAATAGCCTTACCACCCAATCTGTCAAACCTTCATGATGTCTTTCACGCCTCCCGCCACGTAAATATGAGTCCGACCCTAGCCATGTCCTAGAACCAGAACATGTACAGTTAAGGGAGGACCTCACTTTTAATGTACCGCCTACGGGAATAGTGGATCACGGAGTCAAGCAGTTAAGGAACAAGTCTGTTCCTTTGGTAAAAGTGGCGTGGGGACAAGGCAAGTCGGAAGAATACACATGGGAACTAGAGTCAGAGATGAAGTCCAAATATCCAGAGCTTTTCTAAGGTACGAATTTCGAGGGCGAAATTCTTTTAAGGAGGGGAGTAATGTAACGCCCCGATTTTCTGTTAGAGTGAAAATGACCAAAATGCCCCTGAGGTCATTTTCACTGGACCGAGGAAAGCCAGTCTTGGCAGTACTCGAAGGGCAAACTCAATGTTGGAAGGGGATTAGAAAACTTATGTACCTTCCCGGGATCGAAAATCTCGTTTTTCGAGTTTTCGGGTCAAAATGACCAAGACGCCCCTGTGGTGTTTTACCCACTTGCAAGTGCCGGATGAACCCGAAACTTCTCCAGATGGTTTTAAAAGGCGTTTTTATGTATTCTATGACCTCAGTTTTAATTTTTGAAGTCCCGGGCAAAATTAGTGCAAAATTACGGTTTTGCCCTTAGTTTCAGATTTTTACGCTTAATCACACGATTAAGCAAACCTAAGCAATATTAGGCTCTAATCGAAGGTTAATTAATTTCCTTAATTAATCTAGAGTCAAAATAATTTATTAAAGTTGATTAGAACCAAAAAGCACTCAATTACAACCTAAAATCATATTTTAATTTTATGACACCTAGTCATAGAATCTTGAATAGTGTTTTCTCTTTCCAATTCCTTAAATCATGGAATTGTGTTACACATTGTTTATTCATAAATGAGTTTTAAATTCTTTAATGATGTATGAGCACTCCTAAACTTGTCATAAACTCCTAAATCACATTCTTAGTTACCTAAACTTAAGCTTAATCATTCCTAACCTTGTACCTAAGCTAATACACATCTAAACCTACCATTAACACACAATTAAATGGTCAAATCATCCTCCCACTCTGCTGTCCAGCCTTGGGCGAAGCTGCCCTCCCTCCATATGCATCACATGTTCAATTTTTCAACACTCCAAGGCCATACCTCAAGTCACATACACTATACCTTGTCATAACTTTCAATCAAGCTTGAATTTCCACATGAATAAATAATTAAAACAACCCATTTTCCCCATTTATTTGTGGCTGGAAAAGTTCCAGCCATGTTAAGGTTCTAGAAGCCTAATTTCATAAAAATGTGATAGGAAATTAACTCACATCAAGCCATGCTTTGTAGCATAGCTTCCATACTTCAAACCATGCTTGAATGACCTTGTGTAAGAGATATTTTCTCTTCCTTCCTCCCTCAAAGGCTACGGCCAAGCCCTCCCCATTCACTCCTCCATGGTTTTGTTTTTCTATAAATAGGATGCTTGTGTTAGCCTTGTTGCACTTTGAAGCATTTGCAAAGTTTAGAGTTTTAGAGTTGTCTTGCTAGTCTTTCCTTTTTCTCTCAAAGTTCCAAGAGTGTTCTTCCTTTCTTTTCATCTTTATCTTCTTCATCTCTTCATCTCATCATCACCTCTCAACCATCAAACACCACCCCAAAACCTTGAACCATCATCAAACCTCTCAAACACCACACCTCAAACACAACTCCACTTGAAACACATTTTCTTTCTTTTTCTCTCATCAAGGCCGAATCATCATCACCATCCTAGGAGGTGTTGCTCATCTCATTTCCATCTTCAAGATCAAGCTTTTATCTTCATCACTAGGTAGGGATTTGTTTTCAAACTTTATTTTGCTCAAGAAAGTGTTTTTCTCTAGTTTTCTCTTGGATTCTTTTTGAACTTTCCTTTGTCTTTCCTTTCCTTTCATTTTCGGCCATGAGGCCTTGATTTGAGCATGATAGCTTGATGATGAGAGTTTCTAGATGATGACATTGTGTTCATCTCAAGGAAACCTCTAAAGCTTGAGTTTTCCTTTTCTTACAACTTCATCTATACGCTATCTAGCTCACATGGTTTTCCGACTTAAGAAAAATTAATCTAAGGATTTCTAAAAGCCCAAGCCTACCCTTGTCAACCTTAAAGTTGGCCGGCACGTTCTAGAGATTTGTCTCTAGATAGGGTTTAGGGTACTTAATAAAGAACTTGATGTAGCTTCACTTTCTTTCTCTTTTATATATGATTTTCGATTCTTGTGTTGTGATCTTTGAGATATTGTATGGGGTTATTATCTTGTTAAAGTCCTTAATGAGCTCTAGTTAAACATAAAAATGAAACTTGCATCATGTTTACTTTAAGCTTTGCATATCATGTTTATTTCCTTGCTATCACTAAATCCCAAGATAATGAATGAACTTGCATTATCATGTTTATGTTTCAAGCTTTGCATTATCATATTTATATTTCAAGTCCTCACCTAAATATCAAAGATAATAATGTATTGCACCACATATTTATTTTATGCTCTCACTTTACTTTCTAGCAATAACTAAAATAAGTGCATGAGCATGTTTATTTTTATGTCATCACATTAATGATTCTAGAGCTCAAAGACTTGCCCAATGATATCTCAAACAAAGGTCTAAAACATTTATTCCCTATGGTTCATATTTCGGCCCTATGAGGCCTTAATGTTTTCAAGTATTGAAAACCATGTTTTATAATTTTTCTAAACTTATATGAGTATAAGGAATGTGTAGAACTAAGTGTTATGAATTTAGGACCTCTTGAGATGAAAATAATATAGCCACTGCCCTATCAAGTATTTTCATGAGTTTAGATGATAAAAGTGTTCATAAAAGAGTTTTGAAGGTTTTAATAAGGTTCCAAGAGAAACTAGTATTTTATGTGCTTTAGAAACTATGATTCAATGCCTTTAAATGGAGTTTCTGTTTCGGTTCTGCCTTGCTATGTTTGGCCACTGCATGAGCTGTGTTAATGATGTTAATATGCTTATGTTTGGGTAATAATTATGTTAAGACTCATATGAGAAAGATAGGATAAGTTAGGAACTAGAAAAGAATTAATTTGAGAGTTCTAGATCCCTTAAAGATTTATTTTTCTGGATTCTGTCCAGCAAGGTTTAGATTCAATAACCATGGTTTTAAATTAGTTTATATGTGTAGGAATGACTCATAATTGGTTTAGGACTTAATCTTGAAACCTTAGGAGCAAACCGAACTTAGAAAGGGTCATTATTGTGACTTCTAGGTACCCGTAAAGTTAGTATTTTGATTTCTGCACTCTTGAGGTTTAGAGATGTTCTTGACCATAGGGTGAGGTGAGAAATACTTAGTTATAACCTTATAGGTTCCCAAGAGACTAGGTGTTGATGATCAATAACTTAGAATGTGAGATAAAGATCTAAACCGTAATTTCTAGAACTCCGTAATTACATAAACATAAAGCTGTCCAAATTCTGCTTAGTGCTATTTGGATTAGTTCTTGAGCATAAAATTTGTATAACTCATTAATTGTCAAACTATAGGTGTATAAAGAAGTTAAGGATAATTAATTTGCAAGTTTAAGACCCATAAGAATCGAAGTTTAAAACACTATGAGTTATAACATAACATGTCTATGAGCTTATGGGGATGATTGTTAGATATGACTATGTGATGATGTTTGTGCGAAAGTTTTATGTGACGAATGTTATGAGAAAGTTTCATGTGATGATATATATATGTTATGAAAAAGCTATGTGAGAATGCATGATAAAAATGAATATGATAAATGATGAGGTAATTGTGATTTAATACTTATGAGAATATAAATGTGACACAACACTGAGACGCGCTTCTCTGGGTGACACCGGTTCGGCCGAGCACCCCCAGGAGGAGACAAATCCGTGAGGGTATGTGTAGATGCAGCCTGCCAAAGCGGACAAATTGCGAGGCCCACGTGACTAGCAAAGCGTTTCAAAGAGGAAATGATCCTAAAAAGGAGATCCTTAATTTGCCCCCTAGCCCGTACTTTAAGTCGGGATTATGTTACGCTTATCATAGGATAAGTAAGAGCTAGTGACGACTAGTTAAGGTATGAGCTCATAACCTAGAGAAGTTTTAGGGCGGCCCCATGAGATGAAAGTTAAAGTTAACAATGTCACATAAACTATACTTATGCCAATGTTATAATGTTTCCTAGTTATTCTATTGTTTGGTTTACCTTATGATGCATTCATATCATTAGTATATTTCTGCTTAAGTTATAAAGACGCATTATAAAATATGATGGACCTTGGATAAAATACCTCTTTGGAAAACCAACTCAAAGGGAATTTATATGCATGCACACCTTTTAGAAATAAACCCAAGGTTCCTGAGGATGTGACGATGACACCTAGGTAGGGATAACCCTACTGAGAATTCTTTTAGAAAGATTCTCATTCCCTCTCTCTTTTCTTCCGTCATATCTTCAGATGGCGACGTTTGTACTCTTCATCGACACCCCGGTATGGGAGCTGCACCATGACCCGGCACTCGGGTCATACCATTTTGAGGGTCGCTGCACTGTCAGAGTATTCATGTTCATGGGACGACCCTTCACGCATTCGCCCCGAGCTACCGCTTCACCCCGATCGCTTCCTTACCGGCCATAACGGGATTTTTGAGCGAGCGAGACCACGCGATGAGCAGATCCTCCGCATGGAGCCCGAGACATCAGCAGTACGCGAGTACCTCGAGTATGTGCCGCATCCCCAGTACTCGGAGACGGACCCATCCGAGGACCCGCCATCCCACATGTACAGTTGGAGCTCGGTCCGCTCCTCCTCCACCGATGAGGGCTGGGAGTGAGGAGACGGTGGTCAGCCGAGGTTGGCTCGACGGCCATCTATGCGCCTACCGCGGTGGACATGCCCCGATGATGCGCTCGACCACTCCCGCCGAGATTCGCCAGTGGATCGACTCGACCCCACAGTACTCGGACCCGCAGGAGTAGTCATAGGAGGGGTAGTAGCTAGTGCACACACACGCCACATAGCAGAGGTCAAACCTTCTTTTGTATATGAGGTTGTCTCCTTTAGGTGCACATGGGTATGGGGGTAGTTCCTTTTGTATTTGCTTTTTATGATTTCCTTGTATTGCATTTCAGTTGTATTTTGCTTCATGATGTATCAAAGAGTCCTGCCTCTTTTGGGTAGGCACGTTATATATATATATATATATCTATGATACAGTTGATGTTCCCATGACATGATGTGTTTCTTATGCTTTGCTTATATGTTTCGCTATGATTTCCCTTAAAGTTTCGTGCGTGGCTCTCACTTTGATTTTAAATTCCAAAAAGAAAAATTTTACCCATATTTCCGCTAAGTATTTTCTAAAAGAGGAGACCAAGAGGTAATATTCTAAAGATTAACCTAAGGACATACTAGTAGTCTTGGGTTAAGATTTAGGGTGTTACAAGGTTGGCCGTAGCAATGGGAGGGAAAATAAGAGAAAAAATATCACTTACAAGGTGTCATACAAGCATGGTTTGAGGTATGGAGGTTATGATACAAAGTATGGCTTCAAGTAAGGTGATTTGAGTGAGTTTTTCTTTTAATTTTGAATGAAATAAGTCTTCTAGAAGCTAAGCATGGCTGGAAGTTTTTGAGCCATAAATAAATGAGGAAAATAACTTAATTCTTTTAGTTTTTCACTTGGAAAATCAAGCTTGATTGAAAATAAGACAAGGTATGGTGAGTGTGACTTGAGGTATGACTTTGGAGCATCAAAAATTTGAGCATATGATGCATATGGAGGAGGAGTGGCTTTGGCCAGACCAGAGGCAGTAGAGAGGGAGAGAAATTTCATCATCTAATTGTGTGCTAATGATAGGTTTAAGTATGTAATTAGCTTAGGTACAAGGTTAGGAATAATTAAGCTTAAGTTTAGGTGACTAAGAATGAGGTTGAGGGATTTTATGACAAGATTAGGAGTGCTCATACATCATTAGAGAGTTTAAAACTCATTTAGGAATAAACAATTGAAAACACAATTCCATGATTTAAGGAATTGGAGAGAGAAAACCCTATTTAAGATTCTATGACCAGGAATCTTGAATTTAAAATAGGATTTCAAGTTGTAATTAAGCATTCTTAGGTTCTAATCAACTTTACTAAATTATTTTGACTCAAGATTAATTATGGAAACTAATTAATCTTTGATTAGAGCCTAATATTGCTTAGGTTTGCTTAATCATGTGATTAAGCGTAAAAACACAAAACTAGGGGCAAAATCATAATTTTGCACTAATTTCACCAGGGACCTCTGGGACCAAAACTAAAGTCACAGAATACATAAAAACGCCTTTTAAAACCATCTGGAGAAGTTTCGGGTTCATCTGCACTTGCAAACGGGTAAAACACCACAGGGGCGTTTTGGTCATTTTGACCCGAAAACTCGAAAAACGAGATTTTCGATCCCGAGAACATATACAAGCCAACTAATCCCCTTCCAACATTGAGTTTGCCCTTCGAGTACTGTCGGGTCGGCTTTCCTCGAATTCTGGGCCAAAAATGACCTTAGGGGTATTTTGGTCATTTTCACTCTAATAGAAAATCGGGGCGTTACAGATCAAATATGTAAATTTATGCAAGAAAGGGGAAAAATTGAACACCCAATGCTGAACATAATCAAAAGTAATTGAAAAGGAGTTGATCGCCATGATCTCTAATGTTATGCAATGAGAAGACACAAACTTATTACTATTATTATTATTTCAGATAAAAACATAAATTCTATCATAGTAAGACCTGTAATTATTTATTAGACTTAAATATACTTTTGCTTCCAAAATAATGAAATATGATGAATTTTAGTTTATATAATTTTTTTTTTGGTCCATGTTATATTAAACTTCGATATGTATAATATAAAAATAAGAAATGTCAGTCAACAGGACCCAATAGAAATGTAAGGCTTGCGAAAAAGTTGTTCACCTCAACGAATCACAATTTGCCGATGGTTTTGTTTATCACAAGAACTGCTTAAAATGTAGCCATTGCAATGGCCATCTCACGGTATGTGCATTTTTGCTATTAATGTCCTTATAATTGATTAACAAGAGCTGATAATTTTGAAGCATTATCAATTTATTCTTATACCAACAAAGGATGGATAGATTTAATAAGGTGCTCTGCTATCGGCATATTGGAGTGGTCCAAACTTAAAGGAACCTAAATCTATTCTAACCTTCTTTCTTGCTCAATTGAAATTTGATGAGATCACTATTCCTCATGATGCAAAATCTGAATTTCAAAGTTTGGTCCTTAAAGGTTGTAACACCCTAAATCTTAACCCAAGACTACTAGTATGTATTTAGGTTAATCTTTAGAATATTACCTCTTGGTCTCATCTTTTACTTAGAAAATACTTAGCGGAAATATGGGTAAAATTTTTCTTTTTGGAATTTAAAATCAAAGTGAGAGCTACGCACGAATCTTTAAGAGGAAGCATAGCGAAACATATAAGCAAAGCATAAAGAAACACATCATATCATGGAGACATCAACTGAAACATAGATATATATATATATACTGTGCCTACCCAAAAGGGCAGGACTATTCAATACATCGAGAAGCGGAATACAACTGAAATGCAATACAAGGAAATCATAAAAAGCAAATACAAGAGAAACAACACTCATACCCATGTGCACCTAGAGTAGAAAACCTCGCATACAAAAGAAGGTTTGTCCTCAACTATGTGGCGCGTGTGCACTAACTACTACCCCTCCTATGTCTACTCCTGCTGGTCTGAGTACTGTGGGGTCGAGTCGATCCACTGATGAATCTCGGCGGGAGTGGTCGAGTGCATCATCGGGGCATGTCCACCGCGGCGAGGGCGCATAGATGGTCGACGAGCCAACCTCAGCTGGACCACCGTCTCCTCACTCCCAGCCCTCATCGGTGGAGGAGTGGGACTGGAGCTCCAACTATACATGTGTGATGGCGGGTCCTCGGATGGGTCTGTCTCCGAGTACTGGGTACGAGGCACATACTCTGGGTAGTCGCGTACCGCTGATGTCTCAGGCTCCATGCGGAGAATATGCTCATCGCGTGATCTAGCTCGCTCGAAAATCCCATTATGACGGTAAGGAGCAGTCGGGGTGAAACGGTAACTCGGGACTGGATACACGAAGGGTCGTCCCATAAACATGAATACTCTAACCGTGAAGCGACCCTCAAAATGGTATGACCCGAGTGCCGGGTCATGGTGCAGCTCCCATACCGGGGTGTCGATGAAGAGTACGAATGTCGCCATCTGAAGATATGACGAAAGAAAATAGAGAGGGAATGAGAATCTTTCTAAAAGAATTCTCAGTAGGGTTATCCCTACCTAGGTGACATCGTCACATCCTCAGGAACCTTGGGTTTCTTTCTAAAAAGGTGTGCATGCATATAAATTCCTTTTAAGTTAGTTTTTTAAAGTGGTATTTATCCAAGGTCCATCATATTTTACAATGCGTCTTATAACTAAGCATGAAATATACTAATGATATGGATGCATCACAAAGGTAAACCAAACAATAGAATAACTAAGAAACATTATAACATTAGCATAAGTATAGTACATGTGACATTGTTAACTTTAACTTTCCTCTCATGGGGCCACCCTAAAACATCTCTAGGTTATTAGCTCATACCTTAACTAGTCGTCATTAGTTCTTACTTATCCTATGATAAGCGTAACATATACATAATGTAACGCCCCGATTTTTCTGTTAGAGTGAAAATGACCAAAATGCCCCTGAGGTCATTTTCAGCCCGGAATTCGAGGAAAGCCAGTTGGCAAGACTCAAGGGCAAACTCAATGTTGGAAGGGATTAGATAACTTGTGTACCCCGGATCGAAAATCTCGTTTTTCGAGTTTTCGGGTCAAAATGACCAAAACGCCCCTGCGGTGTTTTACCCGTTTGCAAGTGCCGGATGAACCCGAAACTTCTCCAGATGGTTTTAAAAGTTGTTTTTATGTATTCTATGACCTCAGTTTTAATTTTAGAAGTCCCGGGCAAAATTAGTACAAAATTACGGTTTTGCCCCTAGTTTCGTGTTTTTACGCTTAATCGCGTGATTAAGCAAACCTAAGCAATATTAGGCTCTAATCGAAGGTTAATTAATTTTCCTAATTAATCTTGAGTCAAAATAATTTATGAAAGTTGATTAGAACCAAAAAGTACTTAATTACAACCTAAAATCATATTTTAATTTCAAGCCACCTAGTCATAGAATCTTGAATAGTGTTTTCTCTTTCCAATTCCTTAAATCATGGAATTGTGTTACAGAATCTTGAATAGTATTTTCTCTTTACAATTCCTTAAATCATGGAATTGTGTTACACATTGTTTATTCATAAATGAGTTTAAAATTCTCTAATGATGTATGAGCACTCCTAAACTTGTCATAAACTCCCTAAATCACATTCTTAGTTACCTAAACTTAAGCTTAATCACTCCTAACCTTGTACCTAAGATGATACACATCTAAACCTACCATTAACACAAAATTAAATGGTCAAAACTCACCTCCTCTCTGTTGTCTTGAACCTGACCGTGAGCTTCCTCCCCCCATTATGCATCACATGTTCAATTTTTCAACACTCCAAGGCCATACCTCAAGTCACATACACTATACCTTGTCATAACTTTCAATCAAGCTTGAATTTCCACATGAATAAATAATTAAAACAACCCATTTTCCCCATTTATTTGTGGCTGGAAAAGTTCCAGCCATGTCAAGTTTCTAGAAGCCTAATTTCATAAAAATTTGATAGGAAATTAACTCACATCAAGCCATACTTTGTAGCATAGCTTCCATACTTCAAACTATGCTTGAATGACCTTGTGTAAGAGATATTTTCTCTTCCTTTTCCCTTCAAACCACACGGCCACTCCCTCCCATTGTGAGCCCCATGGTTTTGTTTTTCTATAAATAGGATGCTTGTGATAGCCATGTTGCACCTTGAAGCATTTGCTAAGTTTAGAGTTTTAGAGTTGTCTTGCTAGTCTTTCTTTTTCTCTCAAAATTTCAAGAGTGTTCTTCCGTTCTTTTCATCTTTATCTTCTTAATCTATTCATCTCATCACCATCTCTTAACCATCAAACACCACCCCAAAACCTTGAACCATTATCAAACCTCTCAAACACCACACCTCAAACACAACTTCACTTGAAACACATTTCCTTCCTTTTTCTTTCATCAAGGCCGAATCATCATCACCATCCTAGGAGGTGTTGCTCATCTCATTTCCATCTTCAAGCCCAAGCTTTACCTTCATCACAAGGTAGGGATTTGTTTTCAAACTTTATTTTGCTCAAGAAAGTGTTTTTCTCTAGTTTCCTCTTGGATCCTTTTTTTGAACTTTCCTTTGTCTTTCCTTTCTTTTCATTTTTGGCCATGAGGCCTTGATTTTGAGCATGATAGCTTGATGATGAGAGTTTCTAGATGATGACATTGTGTTCATCTCAAAGAAACCTCTAAAGCTTGAGTTTTCCTTTTCTTATGACTTCATCTATATGATATCTAACTCACATGATTTTTCAACTTAAGAAAATTAATCTAAGGATTTCTAAAAGCCCAAGCCTACCCTTGTCAACCTTAAAGTTGGCCGGCATGTTCTAGAGATTTTTCTCTAGATAGGGATTTTGGGTATTTAATAAAGAACTTGATGTAGTTTCACTTTCTTTCTCTTTTATATGACTTTCGGTTTTTGTGTTGTGATCTTTGAGATATTGTATTGGGTTGCTATCTTGTTAAAGTCTTGAATGAGCTCTAGTTAACCATAAAATGAATCTTGCATCATGTTTATTTTATGCTATGCATATCATGTTTACTTCCTTGCTATCACTAAATATCAAGATAATGAATGAACTTGCATTATCACGTTTATATTTCAAGCTATGCATTATCATGTTTGTATTTCAAGTTCTCACTTAATACCAAGATAATAATGAGTTGCATTCATATTTACTTTGTGCTATCACTTTACTTTCTAATGGAACCTAAAATAAGTGCATGAGCATGTTTATTTTTATGTCATCACCTAAATGAATCTAGAGCTCAAAGACTTGCCCATTGTGGTCTCAACAAAGGTCTAACAATATGTGTTTTTTCTTGGGTTCATATTTCGGCCCTAAGAGGTCTTGAGGTTTCCAAGTATTTGAGACTATGTCTTATAATTTTTCCAAGCTTAAGTGAGTTTAAGGAATGCATAGAACCAAGTTTTGAGAATTTAGAACCTCTTGGAACAAAGATGAGTTGGTCACTGCCCTCTTAAATGTTCTTATGATTTTAGATGATAAAATTGTTTATAGATGAGCTTTGAGAGTTTAAAAAGAGTTCCAAGAGAAACTAGTATGTTATGTGCTTTAGAAATTATGTTTTATGCCTTTTATGGAGAAGTATATTTTCAGTTCTTTCTTGCTCTTTGCTGCCACTGTATGTGCTGTTTTGATGATGATAATGTGCCTATGTTTGAGTAAAAATAATGTTAAGACTCATATGTGAAAGATAGGATAAGTTAGGAACTAGAAAAGAATTAATTTGAGAATTCTAGATCCTTTAATTATGTAATTTTCTGGATTCTGTCCAGCAAGGTTTAGATTTAATAATCATGGTTTTAAATTAGTTTAAATGTGTAGGAATGACTCATAATTGGTCTAGGACTTAATCTTGAAGCCTTAGGAACAAACTAAACTTAGAAAGGGTCATTATTGTGATTTCTAGGTACCCGTAAAGTTAGAATTTCAAATTCTGCATCCTTGAGGTTTAGAGATGTTCTTGACCATAGTGTGAGGTGAGAAATGCTTAGTTATAACCTCATAGGTTCCCAAGAGACTAGGTGTTGATGATCAATAACTTAGAATGTGAGTTAAGGACTTTAAGGATCTAAACCATAATCTCTAGAAACCCCGTAATCACACAAATATAAGCTGTCCAAATCGGCATAGTGCTATTTGGATAAGTCCTTGAGCATAAAAATTAGTAACACTTATTAGTTGTGAACCTATAGGTGTGTAAAAGGTTAAGAATAATACTAGAACGATTAGTTTACAAGTTTAAGACTCAAAAGAACCAAAGCATAACATACTATAGGTTTATAACATAATAAGCTTGGGAGTTTGTTTGTATGATTGTCTAAGGTGTGATTATGTGATAATGTATATGCTATAGTTTTAACTATACACTATGAGGAAGTTTCATGTGATGATGTATATGCTATGAAAAAGATTTATGTAATGAATAATGATGTATCTATGAATTAACACTTTATGAGAACTTAAATGTGACACAACACTGAGACGCCTTCTTGGGTGACACCGGTTTAGCCGAGCACCCCCAAGAAAACAAATCCGTGAGGGTATTGACATAGAGCTTGCCAAAGCGGACAAAACTACGATGCACTAGTTGCTAGTAGAGCGTTTCAAAGAGGAAATGACCCTAAGAGAGGTGATCCTTAATTGCCCCCTAGCCCGCACTATTAAGTCGGGATTATGTAATTATGTTATGCTTATCATAGGATAAGTAAGAACTAGTGACGACTAGTTAAGGTATGAGCTCATAACCTAGAGATGTTTTAGGGTGGCCCCATGAGATGAAAGTTAAAGTTAACAATGTCACATATGCTATACTTATGCCAATGTTATAATGTTTCTTAGTTATTCTATTGTTTGGTTTACCTTTATGATGCATTCATATCATTAGATTATTTTATGCTCAGTTATAAGACGCATTGTAAAATATGACGGACCTTGGATAAATACCACTTTAGAAAACTAACTTAAAAGAAATTTATATGCATGCACACCTTTTAGAAATAAACCCAAGGTTCCTGAAGATATGATGATGTCACCTAGGTAGGGATAACCCTACTGAGAATTCTTTTAGAAAGATTCTCATTCCCTCTCTCTTTTTTTCCGTCATATCTTCAGATGGCGACATTCGTACTCTTCATTGACACCCCGGTATGGGAGCTGCACCATGACCCGGCACTCGGGTCATACCATTTTGAGGGTCGCTGCACCATGACCCGGCACTCGGGTCATACCATTTTGAGGGTCGCTGCACTGTCAGAGTATTCATGTTCATGGGACGACCCTTCACGTACCCCGTCCCGAGCTACCGCTTCACCCCGACTGCTCCTTACCGTCATAACGGGATTTTTGAGCGAGCGAGACCACGCAATGAGCAGATCCTCCACATGGAGCCCGAGACATTAGCAGTACGCGAGTACCCCGAGTATGTGCTGCGTCCCAATACTCAGAGACGGACCCATCCGGGACCCGCCATCCCACATGTACAGTTGGAGCTCCAGTCCCGCTCCCCCACCGATGAGGGCTGGGAGTGAGGAGACGGTGGTCCAGCCGAGGTTGGCTCGTCAGCCATCTATGCGCCCTCACCGCGGTGGACATGCCTCGATGATGCGCTCGACCACTCCCGCCGAGATTCGTCAGTGGATCGACTCGACCCCACAGTACTCGGACCAGCAGGAGTAGACATAGGAGGGGTAGTAGCTAGTGCACACACGCCACATAGTTGAGGACAAACCTTCTTTTGTATATGAGGTTGTCTACTCTAGGTGCACATGGGTATGGGTGTTGTTTCTCTTGTATTTACTTTTTATGATTTCCTTGTATTGCATTTCGGTTGTATTCTGCTTCCCGATGTATTGAATAGTCCTGCCCTTTGGGTAGGCACAGTATATATATATATATATATATATATCTATGTTTCAGTTGATGCCTCCATGATATGATGTGCCTCTTTATGCTTTGCTTATATGTTTCGCTATGCTTCCTCTTAAAGATTCGTGCGTGGCTCTCACTTTGATTTTAAATTCCAAAAAGAAAAATTTTACCCATATTTCTGCTAAGTATTTTCTAAGTAAAAGATGAGACCCAGAAGTAATATTCTAAAGATTAACCTAAGTATATACTAGTAGTCTTGGGTTAAGATTTAGGGTGTTACACATAATCCCGACTTAATAGTGCGGGCTAGGGGGCAATTAAGGATTGTAACATCCTAATTTTTTTTCAGAAAATAATTGAGGCTTTAGTAGTAAGAATATCAAAATTTTGGTGTACACAAAAATGATGAGAACAATGTAACGAACGTAAAAAAAAAAAAAAACATGAATAGTGTTTTGCACTCGTGAGACCCACCAACAAATTTGAAACCTTAGATTCAAGACCTGAAGGTGCCCAAAATTTGGAAATTATAGGATTAAGGTTAGAAATAGGTAGGAATAAGTATTTTATACTTAGAATTAATTTTCAGGCAATAGTTGATTACCCGAGTATACTGTTTTACCAGTTCGATAAAATTTCGGTGTGCGATTTTTACACCGAAAGAAAGCTTAATCCATAAGATTTGGATAGTGTCTATCCATTTAAACCAAGTGGATGGCCAAGATTCAATCTAGCTTTCCAAGATCAAATCCTAGCCATCCATCTTATATTTTTTTTGAAAGAACTTGATTTTATATTAAATAACTAGTACAACTTAATTAAATATCATTAAAAAGCCAACCTTATCACTCCATTTTCTTCATCATTCTCGGCCATTCTCTGACCACACACAGCCTCCATTTTTCTTCCATTGAAACATCCATGAGCAAGCTTTAAACCTCCAAATACCTAGCTTAAAATTTCCAAAATCACAAACTCCCTTCACTAAACTTATTCCACTCATCAAGATCTTTCAATCTAACCGATTAGAATTTGAATCCATCAACTTTTCCTACTTTGAGAGCTTATTATCAGCTGTGTAAGGAAGGGTTTGGTGTGGGTTAGAAGGCTTGGAAGTAAAGGAAATCAATCTTGGAGCCAAGAGCTTGAAAGCTTCAAAGTGTAGGGTTTTCTTTGGCCTTTTTCTTTCCAAATTATTCTGTAAATTTCTTTTGGGTTTTATTCCGAAATTTATGGTTATATTTGATGATAATATGTTGATATTGATGTGTTAATTTTGGTGGAGTGTTTGGATGAGGTTAAATAATGATTTTTGTCAAAATAAGTTTTGGCTAGGCTGCTGAATTTTCGGATTTCAGCAGGACAGGATTTGTTCATGAATTTTCTGGTTCAATTTTAGTCATTTTTATGAGCTATAAAAATTATATGTTGAATCTAACATCATAATGAAACTCTGATAATTTTCGTGGTGCATAATAAAGAGTTTTACTGCCTGAGAAAATCAAGAACCAAGAATATATCTATGCTGGCTGAAATCTTGGTACTGAAGCTGTGAATTTGTATAAATTTTTATTCATAGAAAATGATGGAGTTATCCTTTGAAATTTTTACAGAGTTTTGTAGACATCTTTAAGTATAACTTTGATTTTTATTTTGATTTGTTTCTATCATTTGCTAAAGTTAAAAATTGTGTGAATCCTATTCTGAGCTGTGAAAAAGTGGCCTCTGACCACTAAAATTGTAGAATTTATTTGACATGGTTCTAGTATTCTGTTTGCTATGAAATTTTTACAGGGACTTTTAGACACATTGAGGTGTCATAGAGAAATTTTATGGCCAGTGAATTGCCCATTGGATATGTGAATTAAATGTTGTCACCATAATGGTAAATCTGTCAAGAAGCTGGAATGGTGAAGATGTATTAAGTTAATGATAGAAATCTATTTAATCCAAGTATATATCATATGAATGCATGTTAATTGTTTGAAAGGCTTGTTTATAAAGTATGAATGAGACTCCAAGGATACTGAATGCCTATATCTGGGATACAAACCTGACTTTGAAATAGAAAGGTCCATGACATGGTTGTATGACAAAAGAGAATATGTGAAATTTAATGGTGCATGTTTTAACATATGGGGAAAATAGAAACAAGGCTTATGTGTGATAGAGAGGGAAGGTAAAAATAAGAACTTCCCAAGAAATTTTATGAGTCGGTAGACTTATCGACTAGGAAATAGAACTGTGTGTGATTCAGAAATGGAAAAAAATGAAGTCTGATGATCACGAATAGGAATGAGCTCATGTCCTAGCAGTCTATGGTCCTCGGAGGAGTTATCCACTACATATGTTACCTGATGTGAATCTAAGCCTTCCCTATGTTAATAAAAAGAACTACTACACTAAGTTGAATTCCATGTGATATAAGAGAAACACTTATGATTAATACCATTTTGCATATAATTTTCTTTGACTCATGTATGCTAATATTGGTATATGTGATCTAACATGATGTTTTTCTTTATTATTATAAATGCATTTACTGTTTATATTCTCAGTATGTAAGGGTTACCCTACTGAGAATTTTATAATATTCTCACCCCTATTTGTGTATATGTCTGTATTGTGCTCAGACTGCAGATGCCTCTGGCTGAGGAGAGGCCATCATACCGATGGCCAATGGTTTCGCGTAGGAGGACATGAGACTTACGTGGGCTATTGACTTGTATGTAGTGTAGTATAGTGCCAGGAACTTACCAGCTTGTAGACTAATTGGTGTTAGATGTCTTAGGTCCATTTCTGTGTGTTTAGTATTTTGTTGGACCTTGATATTTAAGCAAGCTTGGTAGATCTTTTGATAGTAGTTCCTGTGTTGTATTATAAGTGAAGTGATTTAATTTCAAATATGGTATGTATTATAGAAAACGGTATGTAAAGTAATAATATATGTACATTTTATAGTAGTTTTCTTTATAACTCTAGAGTTTGATTTATCTTATTTCATTTCATTTGACTAGTGGATATTATAGAAAGGAAGTGATACTCTTCTAATTACAATGTTAATGCTCGAGTAATACATGGTAGTTAGGAGGGTGTTACAAGGATCACCTCTCTTAGGGTCATTTCCTCTTTGAAACGCTCTACTAGCAACTAGTGCATCATAGTTTTGTCCGCTTTGGCAAGCTCTATGTCAATACCCTCACGGATTTGTTTTCTTGGGGGTGCTCGGCTAAACCGGTGTCACCCAAGAAGGCGTCTCAGTATTGTGTCACATTTAAATTCTCAAAAAGTGTTAATTCATAGATACATCATTATTCATTACATAAATCTTTTTCATAGCATATACATCATCACATGAAACTTTCTTCATAGTGTATACATAAAACTACAGCATATACATTATCACATAATCACACCTTAGACAATCATACATACAAACTCCCAAGCTTATTATGTTATAAACCTATAGTATGTTATGCTTTGGTTCTTTTGAGTCTTAAACTTGCAAACTAATTGTTCTAGTATTATTCTTAACCTCTCACACACCTATAGGTTCACAACTAATAAGTTTTACTAATTTTTTATGCTCAAGGACCTATCCAAACAGCACTATACAGATTTAGACAGCTTTATATTTGTATGATTACGGGTTCTAGAAATTATGGTTTAGACCCTTAAAGTCTTTAACTCACATTCTAGGTTATATTGATCATCAAAACCTAGTCTCTTGGGAACCTATGAGGTTATAACTAAGTATTTCTCACCTCACACTATGGTCAAGAACATCTCTAAACCTCAAGGATGCAGAATTTGAAATCCTAACTTTACGGGTACCTAGAAGTCACAACAATGACTCTTTCTAAGTTTAGTTTGCTCCTAAGGCTTCAAGATTAAGTCCTAAAACAATTATGAGTCATTCCTACACATTTAAACTAATTTAAAACCATGATTATTAAATCTAAACCTTGCTGGACAGAATCCAGAAAATTACATAATTAAAGGATCTAGAATTCTCAAATTAATTCTTTTCTAGTTCCTAACTTACCCTATCTTTCACATGAGTCTTAACATTATTTTTACTCAAACATAGGCACATTATCATAATCAAGACAGCACATACAGTGGCAGCAAAGAGCAAGGAAGAACCGAAAATATACTTCTCCATAAAAGGCATAAAACACATTTTCTAAAGCACATAAAATACTTGTTTCTCTTGGAACTCTTTTTAAACTTTCAAAACTCATTTACAAACAATTTTAATATCTAAAGTCATAAGAATATTTAAGAGGGCAGTGACCAATTTATTTTTATCTCAAGAGGTCCTAAATTCATAAAACTTAGTTCTACGCATTCCTTAAACTCATGTAAGCTTGGAAAAATTATGAAACATAGTCTCAAATACTTAGAAACTTCAAGACCTCTTGGGCCGAAATATGAACCAAGGAAAATACATATTGTTAGACCTTTGTTGGGACAACAATGGGCAAGTCTTTGAGCTCTAGGTTCATTTAGGTGATGACATAAAAATAAACATGCTCATGCACTTATTTTAGGTTCCATTAGAAAGTAAAGTGATAGCACAAAGTAAATATGAATGCAACTCATTATTATGTTGGTATTAAGTGAGAACTTGAAATATAAATATGATAATGCATAGCTTGAAATATAAACATGATAATGCAAGTTTATTCATTATCTTGGTATTTAGTGATAGCAAGGAAGTAAACATGATATGCAAAGCATAAAGTAAACATGATGCAAGGTTCATTTTATGATTAACTAGAGCTCATCCAAGACTTTAACAAGATAACAACCCATTACAACATCTCAAAGATCAAAACATCAAAACCGAAAGTCTCACAAAAGAAAAGAAAGTGAAACTAAGTCAAGTTCTTTATTAAATACCCAAAACCCCTATGTAGAGAAAAATCTCTAGAACGTGCCGGCCAACTTTAAGGTTGACAAGGGTAGGCTTGGGCTTTTAGAAATCCTTAGATTAATTTTCTTAAGTTGAAAACCATGTGAGCTAGATATCATATAGATGAAGTCATAAAGAAAGGAAAACTCAAGCTTTAGAGGTTTCTTTGAGATGAACACAATGTCATCATCTAGAAACTCTCATCATCAAGCTTTCATGCTCATAACAAGGCGTAGAAGCCGAAATGAAAAGAAAAGGGAAAACAAAGGAAAGTTCAAAAAGAATCCAAGAGGAAACTAGAGAAAAACACTTTCTTGAGAAAAAAAAGTTTGAAAACAAATCCCTACCTAGTGATGAAGGTAAAAGCTTGGACTTGAAGATGAAATGAGATGAGCAACACCTCCTAGGATGGTGGTGATGATTCGGCCAAAGAGGAAGGAAAAGAAAGGAAATGTGTTTTGGGTGAATGTGTTTGAGGTGTGGTGTTTGAGAGGTTTGATGATGGTTCAAGGCTTTGGGGTGGTGTTTGATGGTTAAGAGGTGATGATGAGATGAAGAGATGAAGAAGATGAAGATGAAAAGAAAGGAAGAACACTCTTGAAACTTTGAGAGAAAAAGAAAGAACTAGCAAGACAACTCTAAAACTCTAAACTTAGCAAATGCTTCAAGGTGCAACAAGGCTATCACAAGCATCCTATTTATAGAAAAAAAAAAACCATGGGCTCATCAAGGGGAGGGAGTAGCCGTGTGGTATTGGAGGGAAAAAGGAGAGGAAAATATCTCTTACACAAGGTCATTCAAGCATGGTTGAAGTATGGAAGCTATGCTACAAAGTATGTCTTCATGTGAGTTAATTTCCTATCAAATTTTTATGAAATTAGGCTTCTAGAAACTTGACATGGCTGGAACTTTTCCAGCCACAAATAAATGGGAAAAATGGGTTGTTTTAATTATTTATTCATGTGGAAATTCAAGCTTGATTGAAAGTTATGACAAGGTATAGTGTATGTGACTTGAGGTATGGCCTTGGAGTGCTGAAAAATTGAACATGTGATGCATAATGGGGAAGGAAACTCACGCCTGTGTCCGTACAAAGAAGGAGGAGGTGAGTTTTGACCATTTAATTGTGTGTTAATGGTAGTTTTAGATGTGTATTAGCTTAGGTACAAGGTTAGGAATGATTAAGCTTAAGTTTAGGTAACTAAGAATGTGATTTAGGGAGTTTATGACAAGTTTAAGAGTGCTCATACATCATTAAAGAATTTAAAACTCATTTGTGAATAAACAATGTGTAACACAATTCCATGATTTAAGGAATTGGAAAGAGAAAATACTATTCAAGATTCTATTACTAGGTGTCTTGAAATTAAAATATGATTTTAGGTTGTAATTAAGCACTTTTTGGTTCTAATCAACTTTAATAAATTATTTTGACTCAAGATTAATTAAGGAAATTAATTAACCTTCGCTTAGAACCTAATATTGCTTAGGTTTGCTTAATCACGCGATTAAGCGTAAAAACACGAAACTAGGGGCAAAACCGTAATTTTTCACTAATTTCACCCGGGACTTCTAAAATTAAAACTGAGGTCACAGAATTCATAAAAACGCCTTTTAAAATCATCTGGAGAAGTTTCGGGTTCATCCGGCACTTGCAAATGGGTAAAACACCGCAGGGACGTTTTGGTCTTTTTGACCCGAAAACTCGAAAAACGAGATTTTCGATTTCGGGATGGTACACAAGTTATCTAATCCCCTTCCAACATTGAGTTTGCCCTTCGAGTACTACCGAACTGGCTTTCCTCGAATTCTGGGCTGAAAATGACCTCAGGGGCATTTTGGTCATTTTCACTCTAACAGAAAAATCGGGGCGTTACATTACTCCCCTCCTTAAAAAGAATTTTGCCCTCGAAATTTGTACCTTAGAAAAGCTCTAGATATTTGGACTTCATCTCTGATTCTAGTTCCCACGTGTATTCTTCCGACTTGTCTCGTCCCCACGCCACTTTCACCAAAGGAACAAACTTGTTCCTTAACTACTTGACTCCGTGATCCACTATTCTTGTAGGCAGTACATTGAAAGTGAGGTCCTCCCTCAACTGTACATGCTCTGGTTCTAGGACATGGCTAGGGTCGGACTCATATTTGCGTAACTGGGAGACGTGAAAGACATCATGAAGGTTTGACAGATTGGGTGGTAAGGCTATTTTATAAGCTACAGATCCGATTCTCTGAAGAATTTCAAAAGGGCCGAGAAATCGGGGACTCAACTTTTTAACTTTCATGGCTCTTCCTATTCCTTTAGTGGGGGTGATTCTTAGAAATACGTGTTCTCCTTCTTGGAATTTCAAGGGCTTACGCGTTTTGTCCGCGTAGCTTTTCTACCGACTTTGAGCGGTTAAGATTCTATCCTTGATTTTCTTGATTTGCTCCGTCGTTTCCCTCACTACATCAGGTCCTAAGACACTTTGTTCTCTGGGCTCGTACCAACACAAAGGTGATTGGCACTTCCTTCCATATAATGCCTCGTACGGTGCCATATCGATGCTCGCGTGATAACTGTTGTTATACGCGAACTCGATCAAAGGCATGTACTTATCCCAACTTCCTTTCTAGTCTAAGACACAAGCTCTCAGCATATCTTCCAGGGTTTGGATTGTCCTCTCGGACTGACCATCCGTTTGTGGGTGGTAAGCAGTGCTCAAGCACAACTTGGAACCAAATGCCTTTTGAAAGGCTCCCCAAAAACGTGACGTAAACCGCGGATCTCGATCCGAGATTATCGTCGATGGTACTCCATGCAACCTTACTATTTCTTGGATGTAAAGCTGGGCCAACTTATCCAACGAGTATGTGACTCGAATAAGTAGAAAGTGAGCCGACTTAGTCAGTCGATCCATGATTATCCATACGGCATCGTGGCCAGCTTGGGTCCTTGGCAATCCTGTCACGAAATCCATTGATATACTCTCCCACTTCCACTCGGGGATTGACAGGGGTTGCAACATGCCAAAGGGTTTTTGGTGTTCGATCTTAACCTTTTGACAGATCAAACACTTACTCACCTAGGCGACCACATCCTTCTTTAATCTGGGCCACCAAAACATCCTCTTCAAGTCCTGATACATCTTGGTAGTACCAGGATGGATGGCAAAATGGCTCTTGTGAGCCTCCTCCAAGATCTTCTCTCGGAGGTTGCCATCTTGTGGCACACAGATTCACCCCTCGAACCTCCACAACTAGTCGGGGCCTCGTACAAAACCTTTCAACTTTCCGGCCTTAACTGCCTCGATTGTCTCTATAAAGTTCTCATTTTCTCTTTGGGCAAGCATAATCCTTTGCTTAAACCCATTGGTCACCGTGAGATGACTCATCACGATGCCATTCTCCATTATAGACATCCCAAGATTCATATCCCTAAACTACTCTATTAACCCAACTTCATTAACCATCATAGTTGACAGACGTAATGAGTTTCGGCTCAAGGCGTCGGCTACTACATTAGCCTTGCCGGGGTGGTAACTTAAGCCAAAATCGTAGTCCTTGAGGAATTCCATCCATCTTCTTTGCCTCATATTCAACTCCTTTTGATCAAAGAGATGCTTGAGACTCTTATGATCAGAGAAAACTTCAAACCTTACACCATACAAATGGTGTCTCCACATCTTTAGAGTGAACACAATGGCTACTAGTTCTAGGTCATGGGTGGAGTAGGTTACCTCGTGAGGCTTGAGTTGTCTGGACGCATAGGCTACCACTTGCCTGTTTTGCATCAACACACAACCTAAACCCTTGCCAGAAGCATCGCAATATACCTCGAAGGGTACATTGGGGTCAGGTAAAACTAAAATCGGGGTTGAGGTGAGCTTTTCCTTAAGCTCTAGGAAACTCTTTTCACATTCGGGGCTCCACTCAAACAGGGCATTCTTCCTAGTGAGCTTGGTTAAGGGTAGGGCTAACTGGGAAAATCCCTTGATAAACCTACGGTAATATCCAGCTAAACCCAAAAAGCTTCTAATCTCAGTTACAGAGGTTGGTCTATCCCAATTCATCACATCTTCTATCTTACTTGGGTTGACAGCTATGCCACCCTTTGACACAACATGTCCTAAAAATTTTACCTCCTCTAACCAAAATTCACACTTAGAAAGCTTCGCATACAACTTCTTCTCCTTTAGCACCTCTAAAACCAGCCTCAAATGACGCTCATGCTCCTCGTGGGTCTTCGAATAGATAAGAATATCATCTATGAACACAACCACAAATTCATCTAAATAGGGTCTAAAGATCCTATTCATGTAATCCATAAAACTGCGGGAGCATTCGTCAAACCAAACGACATCACATTGAACTCAAAGTGTCCATACCGAGTTCGAAAGACGGTTTTAGGAATATCCGAATCTCTAACCCTAATCTGATGGTAACTGGACCTCAAATCAATCTTAGAAAATACTACGACTCCCTTCAATTGGTCCATAAGATCATCAATCCTAGGTAACGGGTACTTGTTCTTTACGGTTACTTGGTTTAACTGCCTATAGTCTATACACATCCTCATACTTTCGTCTTTCTTTTTCACAAATAAGACCGAAGCACCCCAAGGTGAAGCACTCGGCCTTATAAAACTTTTCTCTAACAGCTCCTCCAACTGGGTTTTTAGCTCTGCTAGCTCCAAAGGTGACATCCTATACGGGGCTATAGAGATTGGTCCTGTTCCAGGAACTAAATCTATAGAGAATTCAACTTCTCTCTCGGGAGGGAACTCGGGTATTTCATCCGGAAATACCTCGAGATAGTCTCTCACCACAGGTATCTCATCTAGGTTCTGCTCAAAGTCTACATTGCAGGCGGCTAGGAGAACATATCCCTTAGCTTTCTCCCCACTACAGAAGACCTCTACTGAATTTAGGTACAGCCTAATGGGTTGAGTGATGTTTTCGGGAGGAGAGGGGAAAACTATGGTTGGCGTGAAGCCAATTCATGCCTAGGTGAGAAGCCAATTCATGCCTAAGATAATGCCTATGCCCTTTAAGGGTAAACAAATTAAATATATGATAAAAGACCTATTTTCTACAACAAGATGACAGTTTAAACAACAACGGCAGGTATTAACAGGGTGATTCGTAGGAGTAGAAACAATAAGATCAAAGGGAAGTTTAGAGACTCTTAGATTTAAGGACTCGACACTAGCAAGTGAAATAAAAGAATGAGTAGCACCAGAGTCATATAGTATAGTTAAGGGTTTACCATTTACTTTGCACATACCTTCAATGAGATCTTTGGACTTTTTGGCGTCTTCCGCATTAAGGGTAAAGACTCTTCCTCGGTATTGTGGTCGGGGGTTCTGGTTCGATGTCCCTTGTTCGGCACAGTCCTTTGCATAGTGGCCAGGCTTGCCACACTTGAAGCACACATTCTGACCGGCTAAGCATGGGCGATTCCCGTGGTTCTTTCCGCATTGTGGGCAGACATCAGCAGTCGTTGCTCCGGGGTAAGCAGTAGGGGTTTGAGTGCCTTGTTCTTAGCTCCACTTGGTCCTCCATTGTGGTTCCGGGGTCCACGGGGTTGATTGTTGAAATTCCTCAGGCCTTCATGTTGAAACGGTGGCCTTTGGTGTTGCTTGGATTGTTGGTGTGCGGGAGCTCTCGGTGATTGTTGTTGTTGTTGTCGGAACTGGTTGGTCTGGTAGGGGTTGTAGTGATTCCTCGAAGGATACTGCGGTTTGAACTTCGGGGCTTGAGGTCCGAGCCCCTTAGCTCGCTCCGCCCTCGTGATTTGCATCTTCCTCTGTCCTTCCTCAAGGATCCGGCACTTGTTGACCAGAGTTGGGAAGTCTCTGATCTCCATGTGGGCCACAGCGTAGTTCATCTCCGCCTTCAGACCGGCCTCATACTTAACGCATTTCCAAACCTCATCGGGGTTCCCTTGAAACACCCGAGAGAACTTGATTAGCTCCTAGAACTTCGCAGTGTACTGGGCAATCGTAGACCCTCCCTGGGTCAACTGCATGAACTCAATGTCTTTTGCATTCCTCACGGACTTCGGGAAATACTTCTCGTAGAAGTAAGTCTTGAACAGCTCCCAGTCAATGGGAGTTCCAAAAGCCTCTAGTAGACGCTTCGTGCCGTTCCACCAAAACTCGGCGTCGGACTTCAACATGAAAGCAGCAAATGTGACCTTCTGCTCCTCTGAGCAAGTAACGACAGAGTAGATCTTCTCCATGTCTTTGATCCACTCATCAGCCTTGTCGGGGTCCATTACCCCTCGGAACACCGGCGGGTTCGCCTTGCGGAACTCACCGAAGCGGGCTTGTTCCACCGTCTCAGCAGTAGGGAGAGGAAGGGGGATAGGAGCGACATTCGCTTGTTGGTCCATTCGGTCGAACATCCGTTCCATGGCTTGCACCATGCGACGGACAGCAGCAGCAGTCGCATTGTCTTGATCAGTATCGGGCGTAGTCCTAGGCCGTCATCGCGGTGCCATTGGTCCCTAAACACATGAAACAATGAACATCAAGTTGATCAGGCTCAATATCTATGCAAAATGAGCTAGTTACCATGGCACTTGCAAGCAACAGAAGTCATGCATCTCTAGTCCTATAGCTTATCTCTATCAAGCACTACACATGACATAACTATCGCATCATGCTTATAAAGCATAGTCAGTCCAATCCTTAGGCTCCATGAGAATCGAACTGCTCTGATACCATAATGTAACACCCTAAATCTTAACCCAAGACTACTAGTATGTACTTAGGTTAATCTTTAGAATATTACCTCTTGGTCTCATCTTTTACTTAAAAAATACTTAGCGGAAATATGGGTAAAATTTTTCTTTTTGGAATTTAAAATCAAACTGAGAGCCACAAACGAATCTTTAAGAGGAAGCATAGCGAAACATATAAGCAAATCATAAAGAAACACATCATATCATGGAGACATCAACTGAAACATAGATATATATATATATATACTGTGTCTACCCAAAAAGGCAGGACTATTCAATACATCAGGAAGCGGAATACAACTGAAATGCAATACAAGGAAATCATAAAAAGCAAATACAAGAGAAACAACACCCATACCCATGTGCACCTAGAGTAGACAACCTCATATACAAAAGAAGGTTTGTCCTCAACTATGTGGTGTGTGTGCACTAACTACTACCCCTCCTACGTCTACTCCTGCTGGTCTGAGTACTATGGGTTCGAGTCGATCCACTGACGAATCTCGACAGGAGTGGTCGAGCGCATCATCAAGGCATGTCCACCGCGGCGAGGGCGCATAGATGGCCGACGAGCCAACCTCAGCTGGACCACCATCTCCTCACTCCCAGCCCTCATCTGTGGAGGAGCGGGACTGGAGCTCCAACTGTACATGTGTGATGGCGGGTCCTCGGATGGGTCTGTCTCCGAGTACTGGGTACGAGGCACATACTCTGGGTAGTCGCGTACCGCTGATGTCTCAGGCTCTATGCGGAGAATCTGCTCATAGCGTGGTCTAGCTCGCTCAAAAATCCCGTTATGACGGTAAGGAGTAGTCGGGGTGAAACGGTAACTCGGGACTGGATGCGCAAAGGGTCGTCCCATAAACATGAATACTTTAACCATACAGCGACCCTCAAAATAGTATGACCCGAGTGCCGGGTCATGGTGCAGCTCCCATACCGGGGTGTCGATGAAGAATTCGAATGTCGCCATCTGAAGATATGACGGAAGAAAAGAGAGATGGAATGAGAATCTTTCTAAAAGAATTCTTAGTAGGGTTATCCCTACCTAGGTGACATCGTCATATCCTCAGGAACCTTGGGTTTCTTTCTAAAAAGGTGTGCATGCATATAAATTCCTTTTAAGTTAGTTTTCTAAAGTGGTATTTATCCAAGGTCCGTCATATTTTACAATGCTTCTTATAACTAAGCATGAAATATATTAATGATATGGATGCATCATAAAGGTAAACCAAATAATAGAATAACTAAGAAACATTATAACGTTAGCATAAGTATAATATATGTGACATTGTTAACTTTAACTTTCATCTCATGGGGCCACCCTAAAACATCTCTAGGTTATGAGCTCATACCTTAACTAGTCGTCACTAGTTCTTACTTATCCTATGATAAGTGTAACATATACATAATCCCGACTTAATAGTGCAGGCTAGGGGGCAATTAAGGATCACCTCTCTTAGGGTCATTTCCTCTTTGAAACGCTCTATTAGCAACTAGTGCATCATAGTTTTGTCCGCTTTTGGCAAGCTCTATGTCAATACCCTCACGGATTTGTTTTCTTGGGGGTGCTTGCAACGCCCCGATTTTTCTGTTAGAGTGAAAATGACCAAAATGCCCCTGAGGTCATTTTCAGCCCGGAATTCGAGGAAAGCCGGTTCGGCAGTACTCGAAGGGCAAACTCAATGTTGGAAGGGGATTAGATAACCTGTGTACCTTCCCAGGATCGAAAATCTCGTTTTTCGAGTTTTCGGGTCAAAATGACCAAAACACCCCTGTGATGTTTTACCCATTTCCAAGTGCCGGATGAACCTGAAACTTCTCCAGATGGTTTTAAAAGGCGTTTTTATGTATTCTATGACCTCAGTTTTAATTTTTGAAGTCCCGGGCAAAATTAGTGCAAAATTACGGTTTTGCCCCTAGCTTCGTATTTTTACGCTTAATCGCGTGATTAAGCAAACCTAAGCAATATTAGGCTCTAATCGAAGGTTAATTAATTTCCTTAATTAATCTTGAGTCAAAATAATTTATTAAAGTTGATTAGAACCAAAAAGTACTTAATTACAACCTAAAATCATATTTTAATTTCAAGACACCTAGTCATAGAATCTTGAATAGTATTTTCTCTTTCCAATTCCTTAAATCATGGAATTGTGTTACACATTGTTTATTCATAAATGAGTTTAAAATTCTCTAATGATGTATGTGCACTCCTAAACTTGTCATAAACTCCCTAAATCACATTCTTAGTTACCTAAACTTAAGCTCAATCATTCCTAACCTTGTACCTAAGCTAATACACATCTAAACCCACCATTAACACCCAATTACATGATCAAATCATCCTCCCCACTCTGCTGCCAGGTCTGGCCAAAGCCTCACCCCCTCTATATGCATCACATATTCAATTTTTCAACACTCCAAGGCCATACCTCAAGTCACATACACTATACCTTGTCATAACTTTCAATCAAGCTTGATTTTCCAAGGAAATAACTAATTAAAATAGCTCATTTTCTCTATTTATTTGAGGCTGGAAAAGTTCCAGCCACGCATTGTTTCTAGAAGCCTAATTTCATAAAAATTTGATAGGAAATTAACTCACATCAAACCATACTTTGTAGCATAGCTTCCATACTTCAAACCATGCTTGAATGACCTTGTGTAAGAGATATTTTCTCCTCCTTTCTCTCCCAAACCACACGGCCAGCACCCTCCCCTCACTCCTCCATGGTTTTGTTTTTCTATAAATAGGATGCTTGTGATAGCCTTGTTGCACCTTGAAGCATTTGCTAAGTTTAGAGTTTTAGAGTTGTCTTGCTAAGTTTTTCTTTTCTCTCAAAGTTCCAAGAGTTCTTTCTCTTCATCTTTATCTTCTTCATCTCTTCATCTCATCATCATCTCTTAACCATCAAACACCACCCTAAAGCCTTGAACCATCATCAAACCTCTCAAACACCACACCTCAAACACAACTTCACTTGAAACACATTTCCTTCCTTTTTCTTTCATCAAGGCCGAATCATCATCACCATCCTAGGAGGTGTTGCTCATCTCATTTCCATCTTCAAGTCCAAGCTTTTTCCTTCATCACTAGGTAGGGATTTTTTTTCAAACTTTGTTTTGCTCAAGAAAGTGTTTTTCTCTAGTTCCCTCTTGGATTCTTTTTTAAACTTTCCTTTGATTTTCCTTTCTTTTCATTTCGGCCATGAGGCCTTGATTATGAGCATGATAGCTTGATGATGAGAGTTTCTAGATGATGACATTGTGTTCATCTCAAAGAAACCTCTAAAGCTTGAGTTTTCCTTTTCTTGTAACTTAATCTATATGATATCTAGCTCACATGGTTTTCCAACTTAAGAAAATTAATCTATGAATTTCTAAAAGCCCAAGCCTACCCTTGTCAACCTTAAAGTTAGTCGGCATGTTCTAGAGATTTTTCTCTAGATAGGGGTTTTGGGTATTTAATAAAGAACTTGATGTAGTTTCACTTTCTTTCTCTTTTATATGACTTTCGGTTTTGTGTTGTGATCGTTGAGATATTGTTTGGGTTGTTACCTTGTTAAAGTCTTGAGTGAGCTCTAGTTAATCATAAAATGAACCTTGCATCTTGTTTACTTTATGCTTTGCATATCATGTTTACTTCCTTGCTATCACTAAATACCAAGATAATGAATGAACTTGCATTATCATGTTTATATTTCAAGCTATGCATTATCATGTTTATATTTCAAGTTCTCACTTAATACCAAGATAATAATGAGTTGCATTCATATTTACTTTATGCTATCACTTTACTTTCTAATGGAACTTAAAATAAGTGCATAAGCATGCTTATTTTTATGTCATCACCTAAATGAACCTAGAGCTCAAAGACTTGCCCATCGTTGCCTCAATAAAGGTCTAACAATATGTATTTTCCTTATTTCATATTTCGGCCCCAAGAGGTCTTGAAGTTTCTAAGTATTTGAGACTATGTTTTATAATTTCTCCAAGTTTATATGAGTTTAAGGAATGCATAGACTAAGTTTTATGAATTGAGGACCTCTTGAGATAAAAATAAAGTGGTCACTGCCCTCTTAAATATTCTTATGAATTTAGATGTTAAAATTGTTTATAAATGAGTTGTGTAAGTTTAAAAAGAGTTCCAAGAGAAACTAGTATTTTATGTGCTTTAGAAATTATGTTTTATGCCTTTTATGGAGAAGTATATTTTCGGTTCTTCCTTGCTCTTTACTGCCACTGTATGTGCTGTTTCAATGATGATAATGTGCCTATGTTTGAGTAAAAATAATGTTAAGACTCATATGTGAAAGATAGGATAAGTTAGGAACTAGAAAAGAATAAATTTGAGAATTCTAGATCATTTAATTATGTAATTTTCTGGATTCTGTCCAGCAAGGTTTAGATTTAATAATCATGGTTTTAAATTAGTTTAAATACGTAGGAATGACTCATAATTGGTTTTGGACTTAATCTTGAAGCCTTAGGAGCAAACTAAACTTAGAAAGGGTCATTGTTGTGACTTCTAGGTACCCATAAAGTTAGGATTTCAAATTCTGCATCCTTGAGGTTTAGAGATGTTCTTGACCATAGTGTGAGGTGAGAAATACTTTGTTATAACCTCATAGGTTCCCAAGAGACTAGGTTTTGATGATCGATAACTTAGAATGTGAGTTAAGGACTTTAAGGATCTAAACCGTAATCTCTAGAACCCCGTAATCACACAAATATAAGCTGTCCAAATCTGCATAGTGCCATTTGGATAAGTCCTTGAGCATAAAAATTAGTAACACTTATTAGTTGTGAACCTATAGGTGTGTAAGAGGTTAAGAATAATACTAGAATGATTAGTTTACAAGTTTAAGACTCAAAAGAACCAAAGCATAACATACTCTAAGTTTATAACATAATGAGCTTGGAAGTTTGTATGAATGATTGTCTAAGGTGTGATTATGTATATGCTATGGTTTTATGTATACACTGTGAAGAAGTTTCTTGTGATGATATATATGCTGTGAAAAAGATTTATGTAATGAATAATGATGTATCTATGAATTAACACTTTATGAGAACTTAAATGTGACACAACACTGAGATGCCTTCTTGGGTGACACCAGTTTAGCAGAGCACCCCAAGAAAACAAATCCATGAGGGTATTGACATAGAGCTTGCCAAAGCGGACAATACTACGATGCACTAGTTGCTAGTAGAGCGTTTCAAAGAGGAAATGACCCTAAGAGAGGTGATCCTTAATTTGCCCCCCAGCCCGTACTTTAAGTCGGGAATTATGTTATGCTTATCATAGGATAAGTAAGAACTAGTGACGACTAGTTAAGGTATGAGCTCATAACCTAGAGATGTTTTAGGGTGGCCCCATGAGATGAAAGTTAAAGTTAACAATGTCACATATACTATACTTATGCCAAATGTTATAATGTTTCTTAGCTATTCTATTGTTTGGTTTACCTTTATAATGCATTCATATCATTAGTATATTTTCTGCTTAAAGACGCATTATAAAATATGACGGACCTTGGATAAATAACACTTTAGAACACTAACTTAAAAGGAATTTATATGCATGCACACCTTTTAGAAATAAACCCAAGGTTCCTGAGGATATGATGATGTCACCTAGGTAGGGATAACCCTACTGAGAATTCTTTTAGAAAGATTCTCATTCCCTCTCTCTTTTCTTCCGTCATATCTTCAGATGGCGACATTTGTACTCTTCATCGACACCCCGGTATGGGAGCTGCACCATGACCCGGCACTCGGGTCATATCATTTTGAGGGTCGCTGCACAGTTAGAGTATTAATGTTTATGGGACGACCCTTCGCGCACCCAGTCCCGAGTTACCGTTTTACCCCGTCTGCTCCTTACCATCATAATGGGATTTTTGAGCGAGCTAGACCACGCGATGAGCAGATTCTCCGCATGGAACCCGAGACATCAGCGGTACGCGACTACCCAGAGTATGTACCTCGTACCCAGTACTCGGAGATGGACCCATCCGAGGACCCGCCATCACACATGTACAGTTAGAGCTCCAGCCCCGCTCCCCCACCGATGAGGGCTGGGAGTGAGGAGACAGTGGTCCAGCCGAGGTTGGCTCGTCGGCCATCTATGCGCCCTTGCCGTGGTGGACATGCCCCGATGATGTGCTTGACCACTCCCGCCGAGATTCGTCAGTGGATCGACTCGACCCCACAAGACTTGACCAAAGGAGTAGACATAGGAGGGGTAGTAGTTAGTGCACACACGCCACACAGTTGAGGACAAACCTTCTTTTGTATATGAGGTTGTCTATTCTAGGTGCACATGGGTATGGGTGTTGTTTCTCTTGTATTGACTTTTTATGATTTCCTTGTATCGCATTTCAGTTGTATTCCGCTTCCCGATGTATTGAATAGTCCTGCCCTTTGGGTAGGCACAGTATATATATATATATATATATATATCTATGTTTCAGTTGATGTCTCCATGATATGATGTGCTTCTTTATGTTTTGCTTATATGTTTCACTATGCTTCCTCTTAAAGATTCGTGCGTGGCTCTCACTTTGATTTTAAATTCCAAAAAGAAAAATTTTACCCATATTTCCGCTAAGTATTTTCTAAGTAAAAGATGAGACCAAGAGGTAATATTCTAAAGATTAACCTAAGTACATACTAGTAGTCTTGGGGTTAAGATTTAGGGTGTTACAGTGCTCGGCTAAACCGGTGTCACCCAAAAAGGCATCTCAGTGTTATGTCACATTTAAATTCTCATAAAGTGTTAATTCATAGATACATAATTATTCATTACATAAATCTTTTTCATAGCATATACATCATCACATGAAACTTTCTTCACAGTGTATACATAAAACTACAGCATATACATTATCACATAATCACACCTTAGACAATCATACATACAAACTCCCAAGCTTATTATGTTATAAACCTATAGTATGTTATGCTTTGGTTCTTTTGAGTCTTAAACTTGTAAACTAATTGTTCTAGTATTATTCTTAACCTCTCACACACCTATAGGTTCACAACTAATAAGTTTTACTAATTTTTTATGCTCAAGGACCTATCCAAACAGCACTATGCAGATTTAGACAGCTTTATATTTGTATGATTACGGGTTCTAGAAATTACGATTTAGACCCTTAAAGTCTTTAACTCACATTCTAGGTTATTGATCATCAAAACCTAGTCTCTTGGGAACCTATGAGGTTATAACTAAGTATTTCTCACCTCACACTATGGTCAAGAACATCTCTAAACCTCAAGGATGCAGAATTTGAAATCCTAACTTTACGGGTACCAAGAAGTCACAACAATGACCCTTTCTAAGTTTAGTTTGCTCCTAAGGCTTCAAGATTAAGTCCTAAACCAATTATGAGTCATTCCTACACATTTAAACTAATTTAAAACCATGATTATTAAATCTAAACCTTGCTGGACAAAATCCAGAAAGTTACATAATTAAAGGATCTAGAATTCTCAAATTAATTCTTTTCTAGTTCCTAACTTATCCTATCTTTCACATATGAGTCTTAACATTATTTTTACTCAAACATAGGCACATTATCATCATCAAGACAGCACATACAGTGGCAGCAAAGAGCAAGGAAGAACCGAAAATATACTTCTCCATAAAAGGCATAAAACACATTTTCTAAAGTACATAAAATACTTGTTTCTCTTGGAACTCTTCTTAAACTTTCAAAACTCATTTATAAACAATTTTAACATATAAAGTCATAAAAATATTTAAGAGGGCAGTGACCAATTTATTTTTATCTCAAGAGGTCCTAAATTCATAAAACTTAGTTCTATGCATTCCTTAAACTCATGTAAGCTTGGAAAAATTATGAAACATAGTCTCAAATACTTAGAAATTTCAAGACCTCTTGGGGCCGAAATATGAACCAAGGAAAATACATATTGTTAGACCTTTGTTGGGACAACAATGGGCAAGTCTTTGAGCTCTAGGTTCATTTAGGTGATGACATAAAAATAAACATGCTCATGCACTTATTTTAGGTTCCATTAGAAAGTAAAGTGATAGCACAAAGTAAATATGAATGCAACTCATTATTATCTTGGTATTAAGTGAGAACTTGAAATATAAACATGATAATGCAAGTTCATTCATTATCTTGGTATTTAGTGATAGCAAGGAAGTAAACATGATATGCAAAGCATAAAGTAAACATTATGCAAGGTTCATTTTATGATTAACTAGAGCTCATCCAAGACTTTAATAAGATAACAACCTATTACAACATCTCAAAGATCAAAACATCAAAACCGAAAGTCTCACAAAAGAAAAGAAAGTGAAACTAAGTCAAGTTCTTTATTAAATACCCAAAACCCCTATGTAGAGAAAAATCTCTAGAACATGCCGGCCAACTTTAAGGTTGACAAGGGTAGGCTTGGGCTTTTAGTAATCCTTAGATTAATTTTCTTAAGTTGAAAACCATGTAAGCTAGATATCATATAGATGAAGTCATAAGGAAAGGAAAACTCAAGCTTTAGAGGTTTCTTTGAGATGAACACAATGTCATCATCTAGAAACTCTCATCATCAAGCTATCATGCTCATAACAAGGCCTAGAGGCCGAAATGAAAAGAAAAGGAAAAACAAAGGAAAGTTCAAAAAGAATCCAAGAGGAAACTAGAGAAAAACACTTTCTTGAGCAAAACAAAGTTTGAAAACAAATCTCTACCTAGTGATGAAGGTAAAAGCTTGGACTTGAAGATGAAATGAGATGAGCAACACCTCCTAGGATGGTGGTGATGATTCGGCCAAAGAGGAAGGAAAAGAAATGAAATGTGTTTTGGGTGAAGTTGTATTTGAGGTGTGGTGTTTGAGAGGTTTGATGATGGTTCAAGGCTTTGGGGTGGTGTTTGATGGTTAAGAGGTGATGATGAGATGAAGAGATGAAGAAGATGAAGATGAAAAGAAAGGAAGAACACTCTTGAAACTTTGAGAGAAAAAGAAAGAACTAGCAAGACAACTCTAAAACTCTAAACTTAGCAAATGCTTCAAGGTGCAACAAGGCTATCACAAGCATCCTATTTATAGAAAAACAAAACCATGGGCTCATCAAGGGGAGGGAGTAGCCGTGTGGTATTGGAGGGAAAAGGGAGAGGAAAATATCTCTTACACAAGGTCATTCAAGCATGGTTGAAGTATGGAAGCTATGTTACAAAGTATGTCTTGATGTGAGTTAATTTCCTATCAAATTTTTATGAAATTAGGCTTCTAGAAACTTGACATGGCTGGAACTTTTCCAGCCATAAATAAATGGGAAAAATGGGTTGTTTTAATTATTTATTCATGTGGGAATTCAAGCTTGATTGAAAGTTATGACAAGGTATAGTGTATGTGACTTGAGGTATGGCCTTGGAGTGTTGAAAAATTGAACATGTGATGCATAATGGGGAAGGAAGCCCACAGCCAGGTCTGGTACAGCAAGGAGGAGGTGAGTTTTGACCATTTAATTGTGTGTTAATGGTAGTTTTAGATGTGTATTAGCTTAGGTACAAGGTTAGGAATGATTAAGCTTAAGTTTAGGTAACTAAGAATGTGATTTAGGGAGTTTATGACAAGTTTAAGAGTGCTCATACATCATTAAATAATTTAAAACTCATTTGTGAATAAACAATGTGTAACACAATTCCATGATTTAAGGAATTGGAAAGAGAAAACACTATTCAAGATTCTATGACTAGGTGTCTTGAAATTAAAATATGATTTTAGGTTGTAATTAAGCACTTTTTGGTTCTAATCAACTTTAATAAATTATTTTGACTCAAGATTAATTAAGGAAATTAATTAACCTTCGATTAGAGCCTAATATCTTAGGTTTGCTTAATCACGCGATTAAGCGTAAAAACACAAAACTAAGGGCAAAACCGTAATTTTTCACTAATTTCGCCCGGGACTTTTAAAATTAAAACTGAGGTCATAGAATTCATAAAAACGCCTTTTAAAATCATCTGGAGAAGTTTCGGGTTCATCCGGCACTTGCAAAAGGGTAAAACACCGCAGGGGCGTTTTGGTCATTTTGACCCGAAAACTCGAAAAACGAGATTTTTGATTCCGGGAAGGTACACAAGTTATCTAATCCCCTTCCAACATTGAGTTTGCCCTTCGAGTACTGCCGAACCGGCTTTCCTCGAATTCCGAGCTGAAAATGACCTTAGGGGCATTTTGGTCATTTTCACTCTAACAGAAAAATCGGGGCGTTACAAAGGTTATATGGTTGGACATTGATCTTATGAATAATCTCTATGGTCTTAGAATGTTGTATTTTGGAATATAAAATATGGTGATAGTGAATTAGTTAATTGGTGTAAACACTTTTTTCAGTTCTGGGTCTAACTGTTAGAGAGTCTTCATCATTATTCATTGATGAGGAATTTCTAATGATTATGGAGTCTAACAGCACGCTGGGCTTGATGAATGATAATTATTATACTTGAATTTGTTGCTCAAAGGTTAACTACAAAAGAGGTAATAGAAGGATGTTGCAGAATTTATCATGGGATGAAGAAATCGAGCTCAAAAGTGTTATACTCTATTCGAACGACATATTTCCAATTTGACAAGTATATTTGGACTGAAGTTCAACTGGGAAAACCTAGGGCCAGTTTCTCTCTTTTGTAGCTATGATTGTGTTAGTTTACTTTTTTTGGTTGTTAATTGCTGTTTCTTTAAAAATAAAAGCTGTTTTTTGGATTTTCATATAATGCTATAAGTTCTTCCAATTATGAAGTTAAGAAATACTTTGTTGTATAGTATATTCAATTGATTATATACAATTTTTTCTATCATTTAGGCTTTCACACTTTGGATAAAAGGATAGTTGCAATGTAATTTTTATAGCAGATTTCAATCAAAATATACAACTTAACATGGGACAACAGACCTATTTAACATGTACAAGGAAAAATGACTTTTTTAAATGCAAAAACCAATTTTTATATTCCAGTGAGGATATAAGAGCTATTGAATATGTCAATGATACATATTCCACTGCTATAAACTTATGATAAAGGTAGCAATCCATGGTTTCAATTCAACTGATATTCATAACAATTTATATTCACTTTATATTACAATGGTATGTTAGGTTGGCAGGGTAAAATTGAGTGTACAAGATATAATGAAGAGATTAGACAATTATTTAACACATTCAACTAATTGATATAATTTTTATCCCCACTTTTACAACTCAAGCAAATAGACCCTTAAGTGAACACATATTGATAAGTTTATTATCTTATAAGAGAAAGAGAATTTGAATAATAGTCTAACATGGTATTGCAATGCTGACAGAGGTTGAGTTAAATATTGGTCATTGTAGTAAGTAATTACTGCTAATACCAATACAATAGTCATTTGCACCAAAACCATGAAAATAATAGTAGTATTACTAATGCTGTAAAATGTTAAAATATTCTTAATAGTGTAAAATGTGGTTAAATAGTTTAGGTGCTGGTGTGTGGTGTGTGTATTCGGTTTTTGGATAACATAATGTGGAGTCATGGTAGTGGTAATATAAGACAGATTAACACATGGTCGTCCCAATACTAACTCCGTTATATGTTATCTATATATTGCTTATACATGAAAAATATTTGCAAAATTTTTATCTTTCTTTAAGTAACTCAGTTTCTTATTCTTACCAAGAAAATGGATAGAGTTACTAGGCCAAAAGTCTTGCCAAACAATGATGGTTTTCATCCTTTTGACATAGGGCATTACGCTATTAGCTCTGAACCAATGTCAACTATGATGAAACGCTTACCTTCTCATGCTATATTGCGTTTGACTTTGGTTAGTTCCAATTGGCTTTTTAGCATCTCCAATGAAAACTTTACTAAACAATGTAACACCCCGATTTTTCTGTCCGAGTGAAAATGACCAAAGTGTCCCTGAGGTCATTTTCCGTCCAAAAATTGAGGATTGCCAACCCGGCAGTCCTTGAAGGGCCAACTTATTATTTGAAGGGGATTAGATGGCTTTTGAATGATTTCGAGAATGAAAATCTCGTTTTCTGAAGTTTCGGGTCAAAATAACCAAAATACCCCTATAGCGTTTTATGCAAGTATAAGTGTTGTTTGAGCCCGAAACTTCTCCAGATGGTTTTAAATAATGTTTTTATGTATTTTGTAACATCTGTTTAAGTCCCGGTGGTCCCAGGTAGTTTTGGGGTAAAATTACGATTTTACCCCTAGCATAGTGCTTTTGAGCTTAATGATGTAATTAAGCAAACCTAAGCAATATTAGGCTCTAATCGAAAATTAATTAATTTCCATAATTAATCTAGAGTCAACATAATTTATTAAAGTTGATTAGAACCTAAAATTTCTTAGGGAAACTCAAAAACCTTTTCTAGTCTTATTTCTTTAAGAAAAGCACCTAAGAATAGTGTTTTCTCTTACCTATTTCCCTAAATCAAGGAAACATGTTGGCCTTGGATTCTAAGATAATGAAGTTTGACTTCATTAATCTATCAATACTACCTCCTAATCTAGTCTCACATGGCCCTAATCACCTATTTAATTTCCTAAACACTTACTTACAACTTTCTAATCAAAAGCCTAATCAAAGATACACCTAAACATACCTCTAAACCACAATTAGATGAGACCAATCTCTCCCATGGCATGATAAGAAACCAGCCACCTCTCCTCCACATTTCTCACATGTTGAATTTCAAACACTCAAAGGCCATGCTTTAGGCCATGCCTTAGCCTATACCTTTGACCATACTTGCCCATGCTTTCCACCATGTCTTGAATGACATTTGAAGAAGATCTTTTCTCTTCCCTACTCCATGAAACTCACGGGCAGCCCCTCCTCCCATCACTCCTTCATGTTTCAAATTTTATAAATACCCATCATAAGAAGCCTTGGTTCCATTTTACACACTTGCTAGTTTAATCTTGAAAGCTTAAGCTTGTTTTCTTCCTTTTTCTCTCAAAGAAACTCTTGAGCTCCTTCCTCATATCTTCTTCATCTTTGTCATCCTCTTCCTAGAGCCACCATATTACAACCTCAAACCACCACATAACCACTTCAAACCACCATCCAAACACTAAAGCTTTCATTTTCAAACACAAAGCTCACATAAAACACAACTCCTTCCTTTTCCTTTGTGCTTGGAAGAAACCTCCTCTCCACTTTGGAGGAAGATTTGCTTTTCATTCTCTCTCCAAGGACCAAGCTTTCATCTTCGCTCTTGGTAGGGTTCTTTCTTTCAAAAGCTTTTCTTTTTTTTTTTTATGTTTGAGATGAAAAAAGTGTTGGTTTTTTCTTGGTTTTCCTTTTCGGTTTTGCTATATTATTTCCTTTTCATTTTCAGCCTTCAAGGCCTTGTTACTCCTCATGATAGCTTGATGATGACTGTCTCTGGATGATGGCTTTGTGTTCATCTCAATGAGACCTCTAAAGCTTGAGTTTTTCTTTCTTCAAGTTTTACTTAAGTTACTTAGCTCACTAATGATTTCAACTTAAGAAAATAATTACAAGGATTTAAAAAAGCCCAAAGCCTACCCTTGTCAACCTTAAAGTTGGCCGGCACATGAGGGTTTTGGGTACATAATAAAGAATATGCTGTAATTTCCTTTGCTTTATGGTTTCAGTTTCTTCATTTCATTTCTTTTAAAAAGTTTTGGTTCCTTTAAATCCATTTCCTTGAGCTTGAAGATGATGTTCAAAGAAACATGAGGTTTCTTTAGAACCTTGGTTCTTAGAACTCTAGAGCTTGCTTTATCTTGGTAATATTGAGTTTGGGATTGAGATGTGATTCTTTAAAGTCTTGTATGAGCTCTAATGATATATAAAAATAGACTAGCATTTATGTTTAAATTTATGCCTTGCAGAACATATTTACTTTTCTATGTCATCACTAAGCTCTCAAGAATAAAGAAATGAACTTGAATTATCATGTTTAATTTCAAGATTTGCATTCCATGTTTACTTTTCAAGTCATCACATAATCTTAAAGATAAAATTGAGTTGCATCTCATATTTATTTTAAGCTCTCACTTTACTTTTCTAATAAAGATAAAATGAAGTGTATAGCATGTTTATATTCTTGTTATCACATAAAAATATTAGAGCTCAAAGACTTGTCCCTTGTTATCTCAAGTAAAGTTTGGAAATGGAAATGTTTTATGAGTATGAATTCGGCCATGTGATGAGGATAGGCTTAGCATGAGTTTCATCTAGTCACAAGGACCAACAAGCTATGATTTAAGAATTTTCTTAGGATTAGATGAACTTAGCATATGATATAAAGATGTTTTTATGTTCTAAATCTCATCTAGGAGTAAAATAAATTAGCTTCTGCCCTTGTTCATATTTTTATGATTTTAATGAAATAAAATAGTTTCTAAAATAGTTTTGAGGTTCAAAAAAGTTCCAAGAGAAAACTAGTAATTTATGTTTACTTGAGATGATATTTTATGTGATTCTATGCATGATATGATGATGATGTTCACGGTTCTGCCATGTTGTTTTGCTTACTGTATGATGATGATTTTATTATGTTAGAAGGTGTGTATATATTCATGTATATTTGATGTTAGAATTAATTTGAGAAAGCTAAGATAAGTTAGTAACTAGAAAAGATTGAAAATAAGAATTCTAGAACACTTAGAACACAAATAATACTGTTTCTGTCCTGCAACCTTTAGAGGCAGTAATCATGTTGTATAATTAGTGTAAATGTGTATGAATTACTCATAATTGGTTTAATAATTGATCTTGGTACTTTAGGAGAAAACCAAACTTAGAAAGAGTCAAAGTTGTAACTCCTAGGTACTCGTAATTGTAAGGCTATTGAAGAAATTTTGAATTGTGTCACTTTTAAATTGTGTCTCACCTAAAGTAAATTTGGCCCAACTAAACATTACCTTTTTTAGTTGCTTGAATTGTTTCACTTTTTTCCTCCGATAGCTCACACCAAATTATTCATTTCCCCCGGGACGTGGTGCTATTGATGAGACACATAGGACAATGCATGATTAGCGCTTTTGGGTGTTATGCGTAACACCCTAAATCTTAACCTAATACTACTAGTATGTATTTAGGTTAATCTTTAGAATATTACCTATTGGTCTCATTCTTTACTTGAAAATACTTAGCGAAAATATGGGTAAAATTTTTCTTTTTGGAATTAAAACCAAAGTGAGAACCACGCTTGATTCTTTGAATGAGAATTCATACAAGTCATATGAGCAAATCATAAAAAAACACATAAATAACATGGATACATCAACTGATCATATATATATAGATAATGTGCCTACCAAATGGCAGGACTATTCGATACATGAAAGAACGAAATACAACCGAAAAGCAAATACAAAGAAATCATGAAAGCAACACCCATACCCATGTGCAACTAAAGTAGACAACCTCATATACAATAGAAGGTTTGTCCTCAACTATGTGGCGTGTGTGCACTAGCTACTACCCGTCCTATGCACCTACTCCTACTGGTCCGAGTACTGAGGGGTGGAATCGATCCACTAGCGGATCTCGACAGCAGTGGTCGTACGGATCATCAAAGCGTGTCCACCGCGGCGAGGGCGCATGGATGGCCTGCGATCCAACCTCGGCTGAACCACCATCTCCTCACTCCCAGCTCTCATCGGTGGGGGAGTGGGGCTAGAGCTCCAACTGTACATGTGCGAGGTCGGGTCCTCTGATGGATCCGTCTCTGCATACTGAGTTCGGGGTACGTACTCCAGGTAGTCGCGTACGGCTGCATGCGGAGGATCTACTCGTCACGCGGTCTGGCTCGCTCGAAAATCGTGTTATGATGGTAGGGGCAGTCGGGGTGAAGTGGTAGCTCCGTACTGGGTGCGCGAAGGGTTGTCCCATAAACATAAATACTCTAACAGTGCAACGACCCTCAAAATGGTATGACCCGAGTGTTGGGTCATGGTGCAGCTCCCACGTCAGGGTATCGATGAAGAGTATGAAGGTCACCATCTGAAGATGTGACGAAAGAAAAGAGAGAGGGAATGAGAATCTTCTAAAGGAATTCTCAGTAAGGTAATCCCTACCTAAGTGACATCATCACATCCTCAGGAACCTTGGGTTTTATTTCTAAAAAGGTGTGTATGCATATAAACTCCTTTTAAGTTAGTTTTCTAAAGTATTAATTATCCAAGGTCCATCATATTTTATAATGCGTCTTATGACTAAGCATGGAATATACTAATGACATGAATGCATCATAAAGGTAAGCCAATCAATAGAATAACTAAGAAACATTATAACATTGGCATAAGGTGACAGGTATAGCACATGTGACATTATAAACTTTAACTTTCATCTCTTGGGGCCACCCTAAAACATCTCTAGGTTATGAGCTCATACCTTAACTAGTCGTCACTAGCTCTTACTTATCCTATGATAAGCGTAACATAATCCCGACTTAAAGTACGGGCTAGGGGGTAAATTAAGGATCACCTCTTAGGGTCATTTCCTCTTTGAAACGCTCTACTAGCAACTAGTGCATCGTAGTATTGTCCGCTTTGGCAAGCTCTATGTCAATACCCTCACAGATTTGTTTTCTTGGGGCTGCTCGGCTAAACCGGTGTCACCCAAGAAGGCGTCTCAGTGTTGTGTCACATTTAAGTTCTCATGATTTTCAAAAAGATCATTTTCTAAGTTCCTCAAATTTGATGGAAATTCGGCAGCACAACGGCTGTAAACCGAATTTCCTCAAATTTGCTTATGCCATGAAAACACATAGGACATACACAAGTACATCATCATGTAAAACTTCTTTATAGCACATATCAACTTATCATAGACAAAACTCATGTATCATGTATCATAAATTAAGCATCATAAAATCTCAAGACGTTTTAATGTCTTATGCATTGACCCTTAAGGTCCTTAACTCACGTTCTAAGTTATAAATCATCAAACCTAATCTCTTGGGTACCTATGAGGTTATAACTAAGTATTTCTCACCTCACATTATGACCAAGAACATCTCTAAATCTCAAGGATGCAGAATTTATAATCCTAACTTTACGGGTACCTCGGAGTCACAACAATGACCCTTTCTAAGTCCGGTTTGTTCATAAGGCTTCAAGATCAAGTCCTAAACCAATTATGAGTCATTCCTACACATTTAAACTAATTTAAATCCATGATTATCATTACTAAACCTTGCTGGACAGAATCCAGAAAATTCAAACATTAAAGGAACTAGAACTCTCAAGTTAATTCTTTTCTAGTTTCTAACTTCTCCTATCTTTCACATATGAGTCTTGACATTATTTTTACTCAAACACAAGCATATTATCATCATTAAAACAGCACATACAGTTGCAATTAATTAGCAAGGCAGAACCAAAACAATACTCTCCATAAAGGCATAAAACACAATTTCTAGAGCACATGAAATACTAGTTTCTCTTGGAACCTTTTCAAAACTTTCAAAACTCATTTCTAAACACTTTTACCCCTTCAAATCATAAAAACACTTGAGAGGGCAGTAGCTAAATTATTTTCATCTCAAGAGGTTCTAAATTCATAAAACTTAGTTCTACATATTCCTTATACTCATATAAGCTTAGAAAATTTATGAAACATATTTTTAACACTTGGAAAACTTCAAGACCTCTTAGGGCCGAATCATGAACCATAGGAAATAAACATTTTTAAACCTTTGTTTGAGACAACCATGGGCAAGTCTTTGAGATGTAGGTTCATTTAGGTGATGACATAAAAGTAAACATGCTCATGCACTTATTTTAGGTTCCATTAGAAAGTAAAGTGATAGTACAAAGTAAGTATGAATGCAACTCATTATTATCTTGGTATTAAGTGAGAACTTGAAATATAAAGATGATAATGCATAGCTTGAAATATAAACATGATAATGCAAGGTTCACTTATTATCTTGATACTTAGTGATAGCAAGGAAAGTAGACATGATGTGCATAGCATAAAAGAAAACATGATGCAAGGTTCATTTTATGGTTAGCTAGAGCTCATTCAAGACTTTAATAAGATAACAACCCAATACAATATCTCAAAGATCAAAATACCAAAACCGAAAGTCTTTACAAAGAAAGGAAAGTGAAACTAAGTCAAGTTCTTTATTAAATACCCAAAACCCCTATCTAGAGAAAAATCTCTAGAACGTGCCGGCCAACGTTAAGGTTGACAAGGGTAGGCTTGGGCTTTTAGAAATCCTTAGATTAATTTTCCTAAGTTGAAAACCCATGTGAGCTAGATATCATATAGATGAAGTATTAAGGTCATCATCTAGAAACTCTCATCATCAAGCTATCATGTTTGAGAAGAAAAGGCCAAGAGGCCGAAATGGAAAAAGAAAAGAAATATAAGGGAAGGCTCAAAAAGAAACCAAGAGAAAACTAGAGGAAACACATCCTTTGAGTAAAACAAAGTTTGAAAAGAAACTCCCTACCTAGAGTGAAGACACAAAGCTTGAACTTTTGAAAAGAAAAACAGGATGATGAGCTCCTCCTTGGTGCTTGATGGTTTCGGCCAAGAGGAAGTAAGAAGGTTGGAGTTGTGTTTCGAGTGAGGTTGTGTTTGAGGTGTGATGTTTGAGAGGTTTGATGATGGTTCAAGGCTACGGGGTGGTGTTTCAAGGTTGAGAGGTAATGAAGAGATGAAGAGAGGATGAAAATGAAGATGAAAAGAAAGGAAGAACTCTCTTGAAACTTGAGAGAAAAAGAAAGAACTAGCAAGACAATTCTAAAATTCTAAACTTAGCAAATGCTTCAAAGTGCAACTAAGCTATCACAAGCATCCTATTTATGGAAAAACAAAACCATGGGCTCATCAAGGGAGGGAGTGGCCGTGTGGTCTTGGAGGGAAAAGCGAGAGGAAAATATCTCTTTGATTGTGTCATAGAAGCATGGTTTGAAGTATGGAAGCTATGCTACAAAGTATGGCTTGATGTGAGTTAATTTCCTATCAATTTTTGATGAAATTAGGCTTCTAGAAACAATGCATGGCTCGAACTTTTCCAGCCACAAATAAATGGAGAAAATGAGCCATTTTAATTAGTTATTTACTTGGAAAATCAAGCTTGATTGAAAGTTATGACAAGCTATAGTGTATGTGACTTGAGGTATGGCCTTGGAGTGCTGAAAAATTGAACATGTGATGCATATGGGGAGGGAGGGTACACGGCCAGACCAGGGGCAGCATGGGGGAGGTGAGTTTTGATCATTTAATTGGGTGTTAATGGTAGGTTTAAATGTGTATTAGCTTAGGTGCAAGGTTAGGAATAATTAAGCTTAAGTTTAGGTGACTAAGAATGTGATTTAAGGATTTTATGACAAGATTAGGAGTGCTCATACATCATTAAAGAATTTAAAACTCATTTATGAATAAACAATGTGTAACACAATTCCATGATTTAAGGAATTGGAAACAGAAAACACTATTCAAGATTCCATGACTAGGAGTCTTGAAATTAAAATATGATTTAGGTTGTAATTAAGCACTTTTAGGTTCTAATCAACTTTAATAAATTATTTTGACTCAAGATTAATTAAGGAAATTAATTAACCTTCGATTAGAGCCTAATATTGCTTAGGTTTTCTTAATCACGCGATTAAGCGTAAAATCACGAAACTAGGGGCAAAACCATAATTTTACACTAATTTCGCCCGGGACCTCCGGGACCAAAACTAAAGTCACAGTCTACATAAAAACGCCTTTTAAAATCATTTGGAGAAGTTTCGGGTTCATCCGGCACTTGCAAACGGGTAAAACACCGCAGGGGTGTTTTGGTCATTTTGACCCGAAAACTCAAAAAATGAGATTTTCGATCCCGGGAAGGTACTCAAGTCATCCAATCCCCTTATAACATTGAGTTTTCCCTTCGAGTACTGTCAAACCAGCTTTTCTCGAATTCCGGGCTGAAAATGACCTCAGGGGCATTTTGGTCATTTTCACTCTGATAGAAAATCGGGGCGTTACATTATGGCTGCGGCCAGTAGGGCCATAAACGAGTAGAGTTTATAGAATAAGGGCACAATGTCAAGTTAAGTTCTATTTGGTAAGTGCTAGGGTAACAGACCCCATCTATATGTATTGACATGGCAAGACACAATAACATCTAGTAATTTGGTAGCAAGTATTATCAGAGTTTTCTCCTTGAAGGCTTTTGCTTTGATCGATCTTGGGTCCATATATTCATATGTCTCCCCATTCTTTGCCACACGGTTCGAGAGATCGGTAACCAGCTTAGGGAAGCCTTTCCTAGTGGGGATACCTTTGAGAAAGCCCCTCCTTGTTTGGTCAGTGTATAGAGAGTGTGAGGTCAAGGTTAGAGATATGGGGACTCTTGCAAACCTACATGTGTTAAATATATCGGATTTTGATGTTATCTTGGGCATGGATTGGCTAGCTTCATGTCATGCCATGGTCGATTGTTATAGTAAGTTAGTGAAGTTCAGTGTTTCTAGAGGTGAGCTCTAAGAATTTAAGGGCATTACTTGTTCAATTCCGATCAGCCTAATCTCGGTCAGCCTAATCTCGGCCATGAGTGCCTTGAAGCTCAAGGACAAAGGGAGCTAGGGATTTTTAGCTTCAATTAGAGATGTAGATGACTAGTGCCAAGTATAAAGTCATTTCTAGTGGTTTATGAGTTCCCAAATAGGTTTTTGGAGGAACTACTAAGAATGCCACCAGAAAAGGAGATAGAGTTTGGGACGGAGCTTGAGCATAGAGTAACACTATTCTATTTCTTGATCAAATAGCTCGCATCAATTTGTTTTCAAGAAATGCTCTATTCTATACTCTTGAAACTAAATTCATTGGTTTTGAGTATATAAAGGAATTGTATGAGCATGATCCATATTTCTCTTAGATTTATAAGAATTGTGTGCATGCTGCCCAAAATGGATACTTTAGGCATAAGGATTATTTGTTTAAAATGAAAAGATTATACGTGCATAAAAGTTTCATTAGAGAGTTGCTTGTGAGAGAAGCACATGAGGGAGGGTTTAATGGGGCATTTTGGTGTCCAAAATGTAACGCCCCAATTTTCTGTTATAGTGAAAATGACCAAAATGCCCCTGAGGTCATTTTCAGCTCGGAACTCGAGGATAGCCAACCCGGCAGTCCTTGAAGGGCTAACTCAATGTTTAAAGGGCATTAGTGTACCTTTCCGGGATCGAAAATCCTATTTTCTGAGACTTTAGGTCAAAATGACCAAAATACCCTTGCTGTGTTTGACACGAGTATGAGCCCCGGATGGGCCCAAAACTTATCCAAATGGTTTTAAAAGGTGTTTTTATGCATTCAGTGACCTCAGTTTTGGTCTTGGTGGTCCCGAGCAATTTTGTACAAAATTACAATTTTGTCCCTAGTTTAGTGTTTTTGAGCTTAATCACATGGTTAAGCAAACTTAAGCAATATCAGGCTCTAATCGAAGATTAATTAATTTTCTTAATTAATCTAGAGTCAAAATAATTTATTAGAGTTGATTAGAACCTAAGATTACTTAATTTAAACTAAAATCTTATTTTAAATTCAAGATTCCTATTCATGGAATCTTGAATAGTATTTTCTCTCTCCAATTCCTTAAATATTGGAAATTTGTCTACATAGTTTATTCATAAAATGAATTTAAAATCCTCTAAATGTGTATGAGCACTCCTTAATTGAGTCTTGAAATTCCTAATTACATTTTTAGTTACCTAAACTTATGTTTAATGATTCCTAACCTTGCACCTAAACTAATACACACCTAAACATATCATTACCGCACAATTAGATGAACAATTTTCCCTTCCCCTTGGCTGTTTTTGCTGGCCAAAACCCATGCCCACATTTTCCGTCACATATGTGAATTCTTACACTCAAAATATCCATGCTTACACCTCGCCTTGAACCATACTTTGAGTCATATACACCATGCTTTCATCCATGCTTCATATGACTACTTCTAGAAGACTTTTTCCCCCCATTTTTCTACCCAAAACTGTCAGCCCTCCTTGCCTTCTAAAAGAATTATTTCATTTCAAAATTTGAAAGAAAATCATTTCAAAAACCCATGCTTGAAACCATACCTCAAGCCATACTCACCATGCTTTCAACCTTACTCCTCCATGCTTCAAAAATTCAATCTCTCCCCTCATGGACCATGAGCATGCACACGATTACTCCTCCTACTCCATGAGCTCTCATTTGTTTCATTTTTCTATAAATATCTTACTTAGATGCACTTGGAAACACTTTAGATCATTTGCTAAGTTTTAGTTTTCAAGCTTTCTTTGAGTTCTTTCCTTTTCTCTCAAGAGTTCTAAGAGTTCTTCCTCTTCATCTTCATCTTCTTCCTCTACCACCTTGAGCCAGCGTAGCACCACCACAAAACACCACCTCACAACCTTCAATCACCTCCTAAGCCCCTAAACACTCAACCTCAAACACAAGCTCACCAAGAACACACACTTCCTTTCCTTTCTTTCCTTCAAGGCCAAAGCACTATCATCATTCTAGGAGGAGTTTTCCTTCTCATTTTCATCTTCAAGACCAAGTTTCCATCTTCACACTTGGTAGAAGTTGCTCTCTTGTTTTGTTTTCACTCAAAAATGAGATTTTCTCAAAGTTTCTCTTGGTTTCTTTTTAAGTTTTCCTTGCTTCCTTCTCTTCCTTTATTTTCGGCCTCAAGGCCTCATTTTGTTCATGATAGCTTGATGATGAGTGTTTCTAGATAATAACCTTGTGTTTGTAACATCCCCTGCTGCTTTATGGATTGACGACTGCCCCCACAAACCAACACGGGTCCTTTCAGCATGCTTTGTCCTCACTCACATGCTTCCTGGGAAAACTTCCCAGGAGGTCACCCATCCCAAAATTACCCCAGGTCAAGCACGCTTAACTGTGGAGTTCTTTCAGTTTAGGCTACCGAAAAGAAGATCTGGGGTAATTTTGGGATGGGTGACCTCCTGGGAAGTTTTCCCAGGAAGCGTGTGAGTGAGGACAAAGCATGCTGAAAGGACCCGTGTTGGTTTGTGGGGCGCCAATCCATAAAGTAGCAGGGGATGTTACAAATGGTATCAGAGCCTGCACCTCTCCCAGTACGGTGTGGTTCGGGGATGAACCAAAGTGAAGCCGTGGGCATGTAATGCCCGGGGACGAGGATGAGGAGTGATCGCCGGTGCAAAGAGGGCACGGACAAGCAGTGGCTCCTCGCAAGGTCCTCTAAGCGGAAGGGGTACATGAATGAACCGATTACACACCCGAATGAGAGGGATCCTAAGATTGTATAGGTATGGGACTATACAGTTGAGGAGGGCTTATATGAATTGATTTGCACTACCTATACCAACAAGATGCATCTTCTTTTCGGTAGCCTAAACTGAAAGAACTCCATAGTTAAGCGTGCTTGACCTGGGGTAATTTTGGGATGGGTGACCTCCTGGGAAGTTTTCCCAGGAAGCGTGCGAGTGAGGACAAAGCATGCTGAAAGGACCCGTGTTGGTTTGTGGGGACAGTCGTCAATCCATAAAGTAGCAGGGGATGTTACAAATGGTATCAGAGCCTGCACCTCTCCCAGTACGGTGTGGTTCGGGGATGAACCAGGCGGAAGCTGGTGGGCATGTAATGCCCGGGGACGAGGATGAGGAGTGATCGCCGGTGCAAAGAGGGCACGGACAAGGAGCGGCTCCTCGCAAGGTCCTCTAAGCGGAGGGGTACATGAATGAACCGATTACACACCTGAATGAGAGGGATCCTAAGATTGTATAGGTATGGGACTATACAGTTGAGGAGGGCTTATATGAATTGATTTGCACTACCTATACCAACAAGATGCATCTTCTTTTCGGTAGCCTAAACTGAAAGAACTCCATAGTTAAGCGTGCTTGACCTGGGGTAATTTTGGGATGGGTGACCTCCTGGGAAGTTTTCCCAGGAAGCGTGCGAGTGAGGACAAAGCATGCTGAAAGGACCCGTGTTGGTTTGTGGGGGCAGTCGTCAATCCATAAAGTAGCAGGGGATGTTACAAATGGTATCAGAGCCTGCACCTCTCCCAGTACGGTGTGGTTCGGGGATGAACCAGGCGGAAGCTGGTGGGCATGTAATGCCCGGGGACGAGGATGAGGAGTGATCGCCGGTGCAAAGAGGGCACGGACAAGGAGCGGCTCCTCGCAAGGTCCTCTAAGCGGAAGGGGTACATGAATGAACCGATTACACACCCGAATGAGAGGGATCCTAAGATTGTATAGGTATGGGACTGTACAGTTGAGGAGGGCTTATATGAATTGATTTGCACTACCTATACCAACAAGATGCATCTTCTTTTCGGTAGCCTAAACTGAAAGAACTCCATAGTTAAGCGTGCTTGACCTGGGGTAATTTTGGGATGGGTGACCTCCTGGGAAGTTTTCCCAGGAAGCGTGCGAGTGAGGACAAAGCATGCTGAAAAGACCTGTGTTGGTTTGTGGGGGCAGTCGTTAATCCATAAAGCAGCAGGGGATGTTACAGTGTTCATCTCAAAGAAACCTCTAAAGCTTGAGTTTTTCCTTTCTTTGAACTTTATCTATATTACTTAGCTCACATGGTTTTTCAACTTAAGGAAAATTAATCTAAGGTTTTCAAAAAGCCCAAGCCTACCCTTGTCAACCTTAAAGTTGGCCGACACGTTCTAGAGATTTTCTCTAGATAGGAGTTTTGGGTACTTAATAAAGAACATGGCTTAGTTTCATTCTCTTTTCCTTTCCTTGTTTGATTTCGGTTCTTGTTTCCTCTCCTTTATATTTTCGGTTGTTGTTTCCTTTTCTTTATGATTTTGTTTTCTTTGTGTTTATTTCCTTGAAGCTTGATGATGATGTTCAAGAACTATGTTGTTTCTTTTAAAACTTGGTTCAAGAGCTCTAAAGCTTACATTATTTGTTAGAGATAAGTGTTAGGTTGAGTTTATTTTCCTCTAAAGTCTTGTGTGAGCTCTAAGGATATATAATGATGAACTAGCATTCATGTTTAAATTTATGCCTTGCATAGCATATTTATTTTTCTATGTCATCACTAAACTCTCAAGAATAAATAATGAAACTTGCATTATCATATTTAAATTCAAGCTTTGCATTTCGTGTTTAGTTTTCAAGTTATCAATTAAACTTGAAGATAAAAACGAGTTGCATCACATATTTATTTTATGTCCTCACTTTATTTTCTAAAGAAAGATAAAAGGAAGTGTAACGCCCCGATTTTTTATTAGAGTGAAAATGACCAAAATACCTCTGAGGTCATTTTCAACCCGAAACTCGAGGATAGTCGACTCGGCAGTTCTCGAGGGGCTAACTCAATGTTTGAAGGGGATTAGTTGATTCGTGTACTTTTCCGGGATCGAAAATCTCATTTTTCTGAGTTTTCAGGTCAAAATGACCAAAATACCTTTGTGGTGTTTGACTTGATTGCAAGTGACGGATGAACCTGAAACTTCTCCAGATGGTTTTAAAAGGCATTTTTATGTATTTTGTGACCTCAGTTTTAGTCCCGATGGTCTCGGGCGAAATTTGTGCAAAATTATGATTTTGCCCCTAGTTTTATGTTTTTGAGCTTAATCATGTGATTAAGCAAATGTAAGCAATATTAGGTTCTAATCGAAGATTAATTAATTTCCATAACTAATCTTGAGTCAAAATAATTTATTAAAGTTAATTAGAACCTAAGATTGCTTAATTTAAACTCAAATCTTATTTTAAATTTAGGATTTCTAGTCATGGAATCTTGAATAGTATTTTCTCTCTTCAATTCCTTAAATCATGGAAATTTGTCTACATAGTTTACTCATAAAATGAATTTTAAACTCTCTAAATGTGTATGAGCACTTCTTAACCTTGTCATAAAATTCCTAACCTTGTTCTTAAATTACCTAAACTTGTTCTTAGTGATTCCTATGCTTGTACCTAAACTAATACACATCTAAACCTATCATTAACACACAATTACATGAACAAATCTCTCTCCCCTTTAGCTGTCCCCAATCTGGCCGAAACCCATACCACTTGTTTCCATCACATGTGTGAATTTTTTTTATACACAAATAACCATGCCTCCACCTCACTATGAACCACGCTTTGAGTCATAAACACCATGCTTCATATGACAACTTCTAGAAGACTTTTTCTCTCATTTTTGTGGCTCAAAAACTGCCGGCCCTCCTTGCCTTCTAGAAGAATTATTTCATTTCAAATTTGAAAGAAAATCACCTCAAAACACTATGCTTTGAATCATGTCTTAGCCTATGCTTCCTATACCTCCAACCATGCTTGAATGACAAGTTGTAAGAGATATTTTTCTCTCCCCCATGCCTCAAAGTCTATGGCCAGCCCTCCCTCACTTCATTCCTCCATTGTTTTTATTTTCTATAAATACATGAGCTTAAGAACTTGTGTGAACCTTTGGATCATTTGCTAAGTTTAGTTTTCTAGTTTTCCTTTGAGTTCTTTCAAGCATTCTAGGAAGTTCTTCCTTTTCATCTTCATCTTCTTCATCTTATCTTCATATCATCATCTTATAATCTCAAACCACCACCTCACAAACTCAAATCATCTCCTAAACACTCAAACACTTAACCTCAAACACTAACCCACCAAGAATACATCTCCTTTCCTTCCTCTCCCTGAAGGCCGAAGCCATCTCATCATCCTAGGAGGAGTTACTCTTTTCATTTCCTTTCAAAGATCAAGCTTTTCTCTTCATCACTTGGTAGGGAGTTGCTTTCAAACTTTGTTTTACTCAAAAATGTGTTTTACTCAAAGTTTCTCTTGGTTCCTTTTAAAGCTTTCCCTTGTTTCTCTTTTCTTTTCATTTCGGCGCCTTGGCCTCTTTGTGAGCATGATGGCTTGATGATGAGTGTTTATAGATGATGACCTTGTGTTTATCTCAAAGAAACCTCTAAAGCTTGAGTTTTGTTCTTGATCTAGCAAAGTTTTGGTTTTTCTTTCCTTTTCTTTTCCTACATAGTTTCGGCCCCCATTGTAACACCCTAAATCTTAACCTAATACTACTAGTATGTATTTAGGTTAATCCTTAGAATATTACCTCTTGATCTCATTCTTTTACTTGAAAATACTTAGCGAAAATATGGGTAAAATTTTTCTTTTTGGAATTAAAACCAAAGTGAGAGCCACGCATGATTCTTTGAACGGGAATTTATACAAGTCATATGAGCAAATCATAATAAAATACATAGCTAACATGGATACATCAACTGATTATATATATAGATAATGTGCCTACTAAAAGACAGGACTATTCGGCACATAGAAGAACGAAATACAACTAAAAAGCAAATACAAGGAAATAATAAAAGCAAGTACAAGGAAACCATGAGAGCAACACCCATACCCGTGTGCACCTAGAGAAGACAACCTCGTATACAAAAGAAGGTTTGTCCTCAACTATGTGGCGTGTGTGCACTAGCTACTACCCATCTTATGCACCTACTCCTACTGGTCCAAGTACTGAGGGGTGGAATCGATCCACTGGCGAATCTCGGTGGGAGTGGTCGTGCGGATCATAGGAGCGTGTCCGCCGCGGTGAGGGCGCATGGATGGCCTACGAGCCAACCTCAGCTGAACCACCTTCTCCTCACTCCCAGCTCTCATCGGTGGGGGAGTGGGGCTGGAGCTCCAACTGTACATGTGCGAGGGTGGGTCCTTTGATGGATCCATTTTTGAATACTGAGTCCGGGGCACGTACTCCGGGTAGTCACATACGGCTGACGCCTCGGGCTGCATGCCGAGGATCTGCTCGTCGCGTGGTCTGGCTCGCTCAAAGATCATGTTATGATGGTAGGGAGCAGTCAGGGTGAAGCGGTAGCTCCGTACTGGGTGTACGAAGGGTCGTCCCATAAACATGAACACTCTGACTGTGCAGCGACCCTTAAAATGGTATGACCCGAGTGCTGGGTCATGGTGCAGCTCCCACATCGGGGTGTCGATGAAGAGTACGAAAGTCGACATCTGAAGATGTGACGGAAGAAAAGAGAGAGGGAATGAGAATCTTATAAAAGAATTCTCAGTAAGGCAATCCCTAACTAAGTGACATCATCACATTCTCAGGAATCTTGGGTTTTATTTCTAAAAAAAGTGCGCATGCAGGTAAACTTCTTTTAAGTTAGTTTTCTAAAGTGTTAATTATCCAAGTTCGGTCATATTTTACAATGCGTCTTATGACTAAGCAAGGAATACACTAATGACATGAATGCATCATAAAGGTAAGCCAATCAATGGAATAACTAAGAAATATTATAACATTGGCATAAGGTGACAGGCATAACTTTTCTTGGTTTTTCATAGCACATGTGACATTTTAAACTTTAACTTTTATCTCATGGGGCCACCTTAAAACATCTCTAGGTTATGAGCTTATACCTTAACTAGTCGTCACTAGCTCTTACTTATCCTATGATAAGCGTAACATACATAATCCCGACTTAAAGTACGGTTAGGGGGCAAATTAAAGATCACCTCTTAGGGTCATTTCCTCTTTGAAACGCTCTACTAGCAACTACTGGATAATAGTATTGTCCGCTTTGCCAAGCTCTATGTCAATACCCTCACGGATTTGTTTTCTTGGGGGTGCTCGGCTAAACCGGTGTCACCCAAGAAGACGTCTCAGTGTTGTGTCACATTTAAGTTCTCATGATTTTAAAAAAAAAAATCTTTTTCTAAGTTCCTCAAATTTTATGGAAATTTGGCAGCATGACGGCTGTAGACCGAATTTCCTCAAATTTGCTTATGCCATGAAAACATATAGATCATACAAACATATCTTATGAGGTATATCATCATGTAAAACTTCTTCATAGCACATATCAAACTTATCATAGATAAAAATCATGCATCATATATCATATTTACATAAATTAAGCATCATAAAAACTCAAGGCTTTTTAATGTCTTATGCATTGACCCTCAAGGTCCTTAACTCACGTTCTAAGTTATTAATCATCAAACCTAATCTCTTGGGTACCTATGAGGTTATAACAAAGTATTTCTCACCTCACACTATGATAAAAAAACATCTCTAAACCCCAAGGATACAGAATTTATAATCTTAACTTTACGGGTACCTAGGAGTCACAACAGTGACCCTTTTTAAGTCCGGTTTGTTCCTAAGGCTTCAAGATCAAGTCCTAAATTTAAATTCATTTAAACTAATTTAAATTCACGATTAGCATTACTAAACCTTGCTGGACAGAATCCAGAAAATTCAAATATTAAAGGATCTAGAACTCTCAAATTAATTCTTTTCTAGTTTCTAACTTCTCTTATCTTTCACATATGAGCTTTACCATTAATTATACTCAAACTCAAGCATATTATCATCATTAACACAGCTCATACAGTGGCAAAATAATGGCAAGGCAGAACCAAAACAAAACTCTCCATAAAGGCATAAAGCACAATTTCTAAAGCACATAAAATACTAGTTTCTCTTGGAACCTTTTCAGAACTTTCAAAACTCATTTATAAACATTTTTAACATCTAAAATCATAAGAATATTTAAGAGGGCAGTGACCAATTCAACTTTGTCTCAAGAGGTGCTAAATTCATAAAACTTAGTTCTACATATTCCTTGTACTCATAAAAGCTTAGAAAAAGTATGAAACATAGTTTTCAATATTTAGAAACATCAAAATCTCTTAGGGCCAAAATATGAACCAAAGGAAATAAATATTTTAAACCTTTGTTTGAGACAACCATGGACAAGTCTTTGAGCTCTAGGTTCATTAAAGTGATGGCATAAAGATAAACATGCTTATGCACTTGTTTTAGCTTTTATTAGAAAGTAAAGTGAGAGCATAAAATAAATATGAGATGCATCATATTATTATCTTTGATATTTAGGTGAGAACTTGAAATGTAAACATCATAATGCATAGCTTGAAATATAAACATGATAATGCAAGTTTCTTTATTATCTTGGTACTTAGTGATAGCAAGGAAAATAAACATGATGTGCAACGTATAAAAGTAAACATGATGCAAGGTTCATTTTATGGTTAACTAGAGCTCATTCAAGACTTTAATAAGATAACAACCCAACACATATCTCATTACAAAGAGAGCTTTAGAGTTCTTGAACCAAGTTCTCAAAGGAGCTATGAGGTTCTTGAACAACATTATCAAGCTCAAGTAAACAACTTCCAAAACAAAACCAAACAAAATCTCAAGGATCAAAATACCAAAACCGAAAACCTTACAAAAGAAAAAGAAAGTGAAACTAAGTCAAGTTCTTTATCAAATACCCAAAACCCCTATCTAGAGAAAGATCTCTAGAACGTGCCGGCCAACTTTAAGGTTGACAATGTAACACCCTAATTTTTAACCCAACTTTCTAGAACACATTAGGTTAAACATTAGGCTATTACTTCATAGTTTCATTCTTTGATTAAAATACTTAGCGAAAATTACGGGAAAATTTTTCTTTTTGAAAACATAAAACAAAGTGAGAGTCGCGAGCTTAACTAATCGAATGACAGAAATGTAAAGCACGCGTAACGATCATAAACAACCATGCAAAATAAATCATACATCAGAAGAACATAGATCATGAAGATGACAGAAACATTTCATTAATAATAAAGTAGCTAAAGTACATAACTAGTCATACCCTTATAGAAACGGGCAGAGCTTGGAATACAACGGAAAAAAGAAATACAACAGATAGCAAAGTACATGGTACAACGTGAGGATAAAAACCCAAAATACTACCCTCCTACTATGCTACGAGCACTAAACTACATCCCCTCCCAAAAGGTACGACCGAAAGAAAGATCCCTGCGAAGCTCGGGTACTCAAAAGCTCTCCAATGGGGTCTAGTGGCGATGGGAATCCACGGGTGATGGAGGCAGGTAGCCGGGGAAATGCTCTAACTCCTCCTGAGTGGCCTAATGCAATGTGAAAGGCACACGAGGTGGCTAAACGCGGGCGCGGCTGCACCATAGTCTCCTCACTCCCCATACGTCAGGATCGGGGAAAAGGGGCTGAACCCTCCGAAGGAACATGCGTCGGCCAATCCTCGGATGGGTCAGTCTCGGATCTCATCGAACGAGGTACGTACTCTGGGAAATCTCGGACTGCGAAGGCAGAGGTACGGGCACGTCGCAACTACTCCTCACGTGGGCGGGTGCGCTCGAAGATCATGTCATCACTACCAAAAGGCGCAGTAGGAGTGAACTGGTAGCTCGAAACTGGATAAGCAAAAGGTCGTCCCATGTACACAAAAACACGAACGGCACATCGACCCTCAAAGTGATATGAACGGTGGTCCGGGTCGAAGTGTATCTCCTATACTAGCGTGTCAATGAAAAGCACGAACGTCGCCATTGCTCTCTGAAGATGTGACGGAAGGAAAGAGAGAGAGGAGTGAGAAATCTTGCTAAAGAAATCTTAGTAGGAGTCTCCTATCCTAGGGTTACATCGTACACATCCTCAGGAACCTTGGGCTTATTTATAAAATAATGATCATGCATATAAGGTTTAATTAAGGTTTTCCAAAACTAATTATCCAAGGTCAATTCCTTTTAGCATGCATCTTGATGTTATGAATGCAACATGTTATATCATGGATGCATGGCAATACTTGAGCATATAAGACAACACCTCAAAGCATATAAACATAATCCATGTGGCATAAGGGCATATAACTTCCAAGTGAATCATTCCTCAACTTCGTGACATCAATCATCGTACTTTAGCATATAAGCCACCCTAAAAATAATAACTAGGTTATGAGCTCATACCTTAGCTAGTCGTCACTAGCTCTTGCTTATTATCTTGAATAAACGAAACATAAATAATAATCCCGACTCGCAAGTACGGGTAGGGGCGAGGATCTCTCTCTGGGATTACCCTCTTTGAAACGCTTTGCTAGCCACGCATGGCCTCGCAATTTGTCCGCTTTGGTAGGTTGCATCTACTCATACCCTCACGGATTTGTCTCCTCCTGGGGGTACTCGGCCGAACCGGCACCTCCTCGGGGGAAGCGTGTCTCAGTGCTTTGTCACATAAAAATCTCCTGGGGGAGCTCGGCCGAACCGGTGTCACCCAGGGTTTTCAACTCATATGGTACTCATAAATCATTTCTTTCAATCCTTTAAGGTTTGACAGAAATTCGGCAGCATAACAGCTGTTAAACTGAATTTCCTTCAAACTGCCACAAGCTAATCCACACATCATGTTCTCATGAAATCTCATGCTATGATAAACTTTAACATTTCATCAATCATTTTCTCATGCATCAAGCACATCTCATCATATCATTGCATCAAACAACACATCATAGCATTAACAACTTTTTAGTGTCTTATGCATTGACCCTTAAGGTCCCTAACTCACATTCTAAGTTATAAATCATCAAACCTAATCTCTCGGGAACTTATAAGGTCTTAACTAAGTATTTCTCACCTCACACTATGATCAAGAGCATCTCTAAACCTCAAGAGTACAGAATTCATATTCCTAACTTTACGGGTACCTAGGAGTCACAACAATGACCCTTTTTAAGTCCGGTTTGCTCCTAAGGCATCAATATCAAGTCCTAAACCATTTATGAGTCATTCCTACACATTTTAAACTAATTTAAATCCATGATTAGCATTACTAAACCTTGCTGGACAGAATCCAGAAAATTCAAACATTAAAGGATCTAGAACTCTCAAATTAATTCTTTTCTAGTTTCTAACTTCTCTTATCTTTCACATATGAGTCTTAACATTAATTATACTTAAACATAAGCATATTATCATCATTAACACAGATCATACAGTGGCTAAACATGGAAAAGTAGAACCGAAACAAATATCTCCATTTAAAGGCATCAAACACATTTTCTAAAGCACATAAAATACTAGTTTCTCTTGGAACCTTTTTAAAACTTTCAAAACCCATTTATAAACAATTTTAACATCTAAAATCATAAGAGTATTTAAGAGGGCAGTGACCAATTCATCTTTGTCTCAAGAGGTCCTAAATTCTTAAACTTAGTTCTATGCATTCCTTAAACTCATAAAAGCTTGGAAAAATTATAAAGCATGGTCTTCAATACTTAGAAACATCAAGACCCCTTAGGGCCAAATTATGAACCAAAGGAAATAAATATTTTTAGACCTTTGTTTGAGACAACAATGGGCAAGTCTTTGAGCTCTAGGTTCATTTAGGTGATGACATAAAAATAAACATGCTCATGCACTTATTTTTGGTTCCATTAGAAAGTAAAGTGATAGCACAAAGTAAATATGAATGCAACTCATTATTATCTTGGTATTAAGTGAGAACTTGAAATATAAACATGATAATGCATAGCTTGAAATATAAACATGATAATGCAAGGTTCACTTATTATCTTGATACTTAGTGATAGCAAGGAAGTAAACATGATATAAAAAGCATAAAATAAACATGATGCAAAGTTCATTTTATGTTTAACTAGAGCTCATTCAAGACTTTAACAAAGTAACAACCCAACATATACCTCATTACAAAGAGAGCTCTAGAGTTCTTGAACCAAGTTCTCAAAGGAACTATGCGGTTCTTGAACATCATCATCAAGCTCAAATAAAACAAACTTTCTAAACAAACAAAACCTCAAAGAATTAAAAAGGAAATGGAGAGCCGAAATATTAAAGAAAAGGAAACAAAGAACCGAAATAAAAATAGCAAGAAAAGAAAAGGTGTTCTTGAGTAAAAATCATGTTTGAGTTAGAAAGTGGAGTTGAAACTCAAAGAAAGTAAAACCTCAAGCTCTAGAGGTTCCTTTGAGATGAACACATAGTCATCATCTAGGAGTCCTCATCATTGAGCTATCATGTGCTCATCAAGGCCTCATGGCCGAAATCTCGAGAAAGAAAAGTACCAAAGAAAAGTTTCAAAAGAAATCCAAAAGAAAGCTAGAGAAACTCATTTTTCAAGAAACAAAGTTTAGAAAAACACTCCTACCTTGAGTGAAGACACAAAGCTTGAACTTTTGAAAAGAAAAACAAGATGATGAGCTCCTCCTTGGGACTTGAAGGTTTCGGCCAAGAGGAAACAAGAAGGTTGGAGTTGTGTTTCAAGTGAGGTTGTGTTTGAGGTGTGGTGTTTGAGAGGTTTGATGATGGTTCAAGGCTTTGGGGTGGTGTTTGAAGGTTGAGAGATGATGATTCAAAAGGAAAAAGAAGAAGATGAAGAAGAATAATGCTCTTGAAACTTGAGAGAAAATGAGAGAACTAACAAGAATGCTTAGAAATCAAAACTTAGCAAATGAACAAAAGTGTAGCAAAGTTTATCTTGGCATGGTATTTATAGAGAAGGATAAGGGTGAGTGTGTGGAGGGGAATGAATCCTCATGGAACATGAGGTAATGCATGTGTGGAGGGAAATGAATCCTCATGGAACATGAGGTGAGAGAATTGCATTTTGATGGCATGGAGAAGTATGGTGGTGAGTGTGGCTTCAAGCATGGTCTTTGGAGTGTGGAATAAAATTAAATTGTGATAAAATGGGGTATGAATTTCGGCCAGGTCTAATGCAGCAAGGGAGAGGGGAGTTTTGGTCATGTAATTGTGTGTTAGTGATGTGTTTAGGGGTGTATTAGCTTAGGTGCAAGGTTAGGAGTCATTAAGCGTAAGTTTAGGTGACTAAGAATGTGATTAGGAACCTTTATGACATGATTAAGGAGTACTCATATATATTTAGGAGATTTTAAATTCATTTTATGAATAAAACAATGTAGACAAAATTCCATGATTTAAGGAATTGGAGAGAGAAAATACTATTCAAGATTCCATGACTAGGAGTCTTGAATTTAAAATATGATTTTAAGTTGTAATTAAGCACTTTTAGGTTCTAATAAACTTTAATAAATTATTTTAACCCAAGATTAATTATGGAAATTAATTAACCTTCGATTAGAGTCTAATATTGATTAGGTTTGCTTAATCACGCGATTAAGCGAAACTAGGGGCAAAATCATAATTTCACACTAATTTCACCTGGGACCTCCGGGACCAAAACTAAAGTCATAGTCTACATAAAAATGACTTTTAAAACCATCTGGAGAAGTTTTGGGCTCATTCGGCACTTACAAATGGGTAAAACACCGCAGGGGCGTTTTAGTCATTTTGACCCGAAAACTCGAAAAATGAGATTTTCGATCCCGAAAAGATACACAAGTCATCTAATCCCCTTCCAATATTGAGTTTGCCTTTCGAGTACTGCCGGATCGGCTTTCCTCGAATTCCGGGGTGAAAATGACCTTAGGGGCATTTTGGTCATTTTCACTCTAGCAGAAAAATCGGGGCGTTACAGACAAGGGTAGGCTTGGGCTTTTAGAAATCCTTAGATTAATTTTCTTAAGTTGAAAAACCATGTGAGCTAGATATCATATAGATGAAGTTATAAGAAAAGGAAAACTCAAGCTTTAGAGGTTTCTTTGAGATGAACACAAGGTCATCATCTAGAAACTCTCGTCATCAAGCTATCATACTCATAATCAAGGCCAAGAGGCCGAGTTGAAAAACAAAAGGAAAACAAAAGAAAGTTCAAAAAGAATCCAAGAGGAAACTAGAGAAAAACACATTCTTGAGCAAAACAAGTTTGAAAAGCAAATGCCTACCAAGTGATGAAGATGAAAGCTTGAACTTGAAAAGGAAAATGAGAAGAGCAACTCCTCCTAAGGTGGTGTGATGGCTTCGCCCAAAGAGAAAGAAAAGGAAAGGAGATGTGTTTTAAGGAAGCTTGTGTTTGAGGTTTAGTGTTTAAGGGATTTGATGATGATCTACGGTTATGATATGGTGGATTGAAGTGGTGAGGTGATAATGTGAAGAGAGGATGTAGATGAAGAGAAAGAACTCTTGGAATTTTGAGAGAAAGAAAAAAAACTAGCAAGATAACTCTAGAATTCTAAACTTAGCAAATGTTTCAAGGTGCAACTAAGCTATCACAAGCATCCTATTTATAGAAAAACAAAACAATGAGGCTCACCAAGGGGGGAAGTAGCCATGGCTTTTGAGGGGAAAAAGGGAGAGAAAAATATCTCTTACACAAGGTCATTCAAGCATGGTTTGAAGTATGGAAGCTATGCTACAAAGTATGGCTTGATGTAAGTTAATTTCCTATCAATTTTTGATGAAATTAGGCTTCTAGAAACAATGCATGGCTGGAACTTTTCCAGCCACAAATAAATGGAGAAAATGGGCTATTTTAATTAGTTATTTACTTGGAAAATCAAGCTTGATTGAAAGTTATGACAAGGTATAGTGTATGTGACTTGAGGTATGGCCTTGGAGTGTTGAAAAATTGAACATGTGATGCATGTGGGGGAGAAGGGTACACGGCCAGGTCTGGTACAGCAAGGGGGAGGTGAGGTTTGATCATTTAGTTAGGTGTTAATGGTAGGTTTAGATCTGTATTAGCTTAGGTACAAGGTTAGGAGTAATTAAGCTTAAGTTTAGGTAACTAAGAATGAGGTTTAGGGGTTTTATGACAAGATTAGGAGTGCTCATACATCATTAAAGAATTTAAAACTCATTTATGAATAAACAATGTGTAACACAATTCCATGATTTAAGGAATTGGAGAGAGGAAACACTATTCAATATTCCATGACTAGGAATCTTGAAATTAAAATAAGATTTCAAGGTGTAATCAAGCATTATTAGGTTCTAATCAACTTTAATAAATTATTTTGACCCAAGATTAATTATGGAAATTAATTAATCTTTGATTATAGCCTAATATTGCTTAGATTTGCTTAATCACGCGATTAAGCGTAAAAACATGAATCTAGGGGCAAAATTGTAATTTTGCACTAATTTTGCCCAGGACCTCCGGGAGCAAAACTAAAGTCATAGTCTACATAAAAACTCCTTTTAAAATCATCTGGAGAAGTTTCGAGTTTATCCGGCACTTGCAAACGGGTAAAACATCGCAGGGGCGTTTTGGTCATTTTGACCCCAAAACTCGAAAAACGAGATTTTTGATCCCGGAAAGATACACAGGTCATCTAATCCCCCTTCAACATTGAGTTTGCCCTTCGAGCACTGCCGGATTGGCTTTCCTCGAATTCCGGGATGAAAATGACCTTAGGGGCATTTTGGTAATTTTCACTCTGGCAGAAAAATCGGGGCATTACAGATCCAAACTTAAAGGAACCTAAATCTATTCTAACCTTCTCTCTTACTCAATTGAAATTTGATGAGATCACTATTCCTCATGATGCAAAATCTAAATTTCAAAGTGTGGTCCTTAAAGGTTATATGTGTAATACTCTAAATCTTAACCTAATACTACTAGTATGTATTTAGGTTAATCATTAGAATATTACCTCTTGATCTCATTCTTTACTTGAAAATACTTAGCGAAAATATGGGTAAAATTTTTCTTTTTCGAATTAAAACCAAAGTGAGTGCCACGCATGATCCTTTGAACGGGAATTCATACAAGTCATATGAGCAAATCATAATAAAACACATAAATAACATGGATACATCAACTGATTATATATATAGATAATGTGTCTACCCAAAAGGCAGGACTATTTGATACATAGAAGAACAAAATACAACTAAAAAGCAAATACAAGGAAATCATGAAAGCAACGCCCATACCCGTGTGCACCTAGAGTAGACAACCTCATATACAAAAAAAAGTTTGTCCTCAACTATGTGGCATGTGTGCACTAGCTACTACCCATCCTATGCATCTACTCCTGCTGGTCCGAGTACTGAGGGGTGGAATCGGTCCACTGGCGGATCTCGGCGAGAGTGGTCATGCGGATCATCGGGGCGTGTCCACCGCGGTGAGGGCGCATGGATGGCCTATGAGCCAACCTCGGCTGAACCACCGTCTCCTCACTCCCAGCTCTCATCGGTGGGGGAGTGGGGCTGGAGCTCCAACTGTACATGTGTGCTAGATATCATATAGATGAAGTTATAAGGAAAGGAAAACTCAAGCTTTAGAGGTTTCTTTGAGATGAACACAAGGTCATCATCTAGAAACTCTCATCATCAAGCTATCATACTCATAATCAAGGCCAAGAGGCCGAAATGAAAAAGAAAAGTAAAACAAAAGAAAGTTCAAGAAGAATCCAAGAGGAAACTAAAGAAAAACACATTCTTGAGCAAAACAAGTTTGAAAAGCAAATCCCTACCTAGAGTGAAGACACAAAGCTTGAACTTTAAAAAGGAAAACAAGATGATGAGCTCCTCCTTGAGGTGGATATGGCTTCGGCCTTGTGAGGAACAATGGAGAGGAAAATGTGTTTGAGTGAGGTTGTGTTTGAGGTGAGGTGTTTGAGATATTAGGAGATGATTCAAGGCCTTGGGGTGGTGTTTGATGGTTAAGAGATGATGATGAGATGAAGAGATCAAGAAGATGAAGATGAAAAGAAAGGAAAAACTCTCTTGAAACTTGAGAGAAAAAGAAAGAACTTAAGAAAGCTTAGGAAAACTTGAAACTTACCAAATGAACTAAATTGGCACAAGCTCATCTAAGGCATCTATTTATAGAAAAACAAAACATTGAGGCCCTCCAAGAGGAGCCTTGGCCGTAGCATTGAGGGGGAGAAGGAAGAGAAAATATCTCTTACACAAGGTCATTCAAGCATGGTTTGAAGTATGGAAGCTATGCTACAAAGTATGGCTTGATGTGAGTTAATTTCCTATCAATTTTTGATGAAATTAGGCTTCTAGAAACAATGCATGGCTGGAACTTTTCCAGCCACAAATAAATGGAGAAAATGGGCTATTTTAATTAGTTATTTACTTGGAAAATCAAGCTTGATTGAAAGTTATGACAAGGTATAGTGTATATGACTTGAGGTATGGCCTTGGAGTGTTGAAAAATTGAACATGTGATGCATATGGGGGGGGGGAAGGGTGCACGGCCAGACCTGGCAGCATGGAGGGAGGGAGATTTGATCATCTAATTGTGTGTTAATGGTAGGTTTAAATGTGTATTAGCTTAGGTACAAGGTTAGGAATAATTAAGCTTAAGTTTTGGTAACTAAGAATGTGTTTTAAGGATTTTATGACAATATTAGGAGTGCTCATACATCATTAAAGAATTTTAAACTCATTTATGAATAAACAATGTGTAACACAATTCCATGATTTAAGGAATTGGAAAGAGAAAACACTATTCAAGATTCCATGACTAGGAGTCTTAAAATTAAAATATGATTTTAAGTTGTAATTAAGCACTTTTAGATTCTAATCAACTTTAATAAATTATTTTGACTCAAGATTAATTAAGGAAATTAATTAACCTTCGATTAGAGCCTAATATTGCTTAAGTTTGCTTAATCATGCGATTAAGAGTAAAAACACGAAAATAGGGGCAAAACCGTAATTTCGCACTAATTTCGCCCGGGACCTCTGGGACCAAAACTAAAGTCATAGTCTACATAAAAACGCCTTTTAAAATCATCTAGAGAAGTTTCGGGTTTATCCGGCACTTACAAACGGGTAAAACACCGCAGGGTCGTTTTGGTCATTTTGACCCGAAAACTCGAAAAATGAGATTTTCGATCCCGAGAGGGTACTCAAGTCATCCAATCCCCTTCCAACATTGAGTTTGCCCTTCGAGTACTGTCGAACCGGCTTTCCTCGAATTTCGGGCTGAAAATGACCTTAGGGGCTTTTTGGTCATTTTCATTCTAACAGAAAATCGGGGTGTTACAATATGGTTAGATATTTATCTTATGAATAATCTCTGTGGTCTTAGGATGTTGTATTTTGGAATATAAAATATGGTGATAGTGAATTATTTAATTGGTGTAAACATTTTTTTCAGTTCAGGGTCTAACTATTGGAGAGTCTTCATCATTATTCATCAATGAGGAATTACTAATGATTATGGAGTCTAACAGCACACTAGGCTTGATGAATGATAATTACTATACTCAAATCTGTTGCTCAAAGGTTAACTACAAAAGAGGTAATAGAAGGATGTTACAGAATTTATCATGGGATGAAGAACTCGAGCTCAAAAGTGTTATACTCCATTCGAACGGCATATTTCCAATTTGACAAGTATATTTGGACTGAAGTTCAACTAGGAAAACCTAGGGCCAGATTCTCTCTTTTGTAGCTATGATTGTGTTAGTTTACTTTTGTTGGTTGTTAACTGTTGTTTCTTTACAAATAAAAGCTGTTTTTTGGATTTTCATATAATGCTATAAGTTTTTCCAATTATGAAGTTAAGAAATACTTTGTTGTATAATATATTCAATTGATTATATAAAATTTTTTCTGTCATTTAAGCTTTCACACTTTGGATAAAAGGATAGTTGCAATGTAATTTTTATGGCAGATTTCAATCAAAATATACAACTTAACATGGGACAACAAACCTATTTAACATGTACAAGGAAAAATGACTTTTTTAAATGCAAAAACCAATTTTTATATTCCAGTGAGGATATAAGAGCTATTGAATATGTCAATGATACATATTCCATTGCTATAAACTTATGATGAAGGTAGCAATCCATGGTTTCAATTCAACTGATATTCATAACAACTTATTTTCACTTTATATTACAATGGTATGTTAGGTTGGCAGGGTAAAATTGAGTGTACAAGATACAATAAAGAGATTAGACAATTATTTAACACATTCAACTAATTGATGTAATTTTTATCCCCACATTTACAACTCAAGCAAACAGACCCTTAAGTGAACACATATTGATAAGTTTATCATCTTATAAGAGAAAGAGAATTTGAATAATAGTCTAACATGGTATTGCGATGCTGACAGAGGTTGAGTTAAATATTGGTCATTGTAGTAAGTAATTACTGCTAATACCAATACAATAGTAATTTGCACCAAAACCATGAAAATAATAGTAGTATTACTAATGCTGTAAAACGTTAAAATATTCTTAATAGTGTAAAATGTGGTTAAATAGTTTAGGTGCCGGTGTGTGGTGTGTGTATTCAGTTTTTGGATAACATAATGTGGAGTCATGGTAGTGGTAATGTAAGACAGATTAACACTTGGTCATCCCAATACTAACTCCGTTATATGTTATCTATATATTGCTTATACATGAAAAAGATTTGCAAAATTTTTATCTTTCTTTAAGTAACTCAATTTCTTATTCTTACCAAGAAAATGGATAGAGTTACCGGGCCAAAAGTCTTGCCAAACAATGATGGTTTTCATCCTTTTGACATAGGGCATTACGCTATTAGCTCTGAACTAATGTCAACTGTGATAAAACACTTACCTTCTCATGCTATTTTGCGTTTGACTTTGGTTAGTTCCAATTGGCTTTCAGCATCTCTAATGAAAACTTTACTGAGCAACGTAACACCCCGATTTTTCTGTCCGACTGAAAATGACCAAAGTGTCCCTGAGGTCATTTTCCGTCCGAAATTCGAGGATAGCCAACCCGGCAGTCCTCGAAGGGCCAACTCAATATTTGAAGGGGATTAGATGGCTTTTGAGTGATTTCGAGAATGAAAATCTTGTTTTCTAAAGTTTCAGGTCAAAATGACTAAAATACCCTTATAGCGTTTTATGCAGGTATAAGGGTTGTTTGAGCCTGAAACTTCTCCAGATGGTTTTAAATAATGTTTTTATGTATTTTGTAACATCTGTCTAACTCCCGATGGTCCGAGGTGTTTTTGGATAAAATTACGATTTTGCCCTTAGTATAGTGCTTTTGAGCTTAATGATGTAATTAAGCAAGCCTAAGCAATATTAGGCTCTAATCGAAGATTAATTAATTTCCATAATTAATCTAGAGTCAACATAATTTATTAAAGTTGATTAGAACCTAAAATTGCTTAAGGAAACTCAAAAACCTTTTCTAGTCTTATTTCTTTAAGAAAAGCACCTAGGAGCAGTGTTTTCTCTTACCTATTTCCCTAACCAAGGAAACATGTTGGCCTTGGATTCTAAGATAATGAAGTTTGACTTCATTAATCTATCAAGACCACCTTCTAATCTAGTCTCACATGGCCCTAATCACCTATTTAATTTCCTAAACATTTACTTACAACTTTCTAATCAAAAGCCTAATCAAAGATACACCTAAACACACCCCTAAACCACAATTAGATGAGACAAATCTCTCCCATGGCATGATAAGCAACCAGCCACCTCTCCTCCACATTTCTCACATGTTGAATTTCAAACACTCAAAGACCATGCTTTAGGCCATGCCTTAGCCCATACCTTTGACCATACTTGCCCATGCTTTCCACCATGCCTTGAATGACATTTGAAAAAGATATTTTCTCTTCCCCACTCCATGAAACTCATGGCCAGCCCCTCTTCCCTTCACTCCTTCATGTTTCAAATTTTATAAATACCCATCATGAGAAGCCTTGGTTCCATTTTACACACTTGCTAGTTTTATCTTGAAAGCTTAAGCTTGTTTTCTTCCTTTTTCTCCCAAAGAAACTCTTGAGCTCCTTCCTCACATCTTCTTTATCTTCGTCATCCTCCTCCTAGAGCCACCATATTACAACCTCAAACCACCACATAACCACCTCAAACCACCATCCAAACACTAAAGCTTTCATTCTCAAACACAAAGCTCACATAAAACACAACTCCTTCCTTTTCCTTTGTGCTTGGATGAAACCTCCTCTCCACTTTGGAGGAAGATTTGCTTTTCATTCTCACTCCAAGGACCAAGCTTTCATCTTCACTCTTGGTAGGGTTCTTGCTTTCAAAATCTTTTCTTTTGTTTTGATGTTTGAGATGAAAAAAGTGTTGGTTTTTTCTTGGTTTTCCTTTTCGGTTTTGCTATATTATTTCCTTTTCATTTTCAGCCTTCAAAGCCTTGTTACTCCTCATGATAGCTTGATGATGACTGTCTCTGGATGATGGCTTTATGTTCATCTCAATGAGACCTCTAAAGCTTGAGTTTTTCTTTCTTCAAGTTTTACTTAAGTTACTTAGCTCACTAATGATTTCAACTTAAGAAAATAATTACAAGGATTTAAAAAAGCCCAAAGCCTACCCTTGTCAACCTTAAAGTTGGCCGGCACATGAGGGTTTTGGGTACATAATAAAGAATATGCTGTAATTTCCTTTGCTTTATGGTTTCGGTTTCTTCATTTCATTTCCTTTAAAAAGTTTTGGTTCCTTTAAATCCATTTCCTTGAGCTTGAAGATGATGTTCAAAGAAACATGAGGTTTCTTTAGAACCTTGGTTCTTAGAGCTCTAGAGCTTGCTTTATCTTGGTAATATTGAGCTTGGGATTGAGATATGATTCTTTAAAGTCTTGTATGAGCTCTAATGATATATAAAAATAGACTAGCATTCATGTTTAAATTTATGCCTTGCAGAGTATATTTACTTTTCTATGTCATCACTAAGCTCTCAAGAATAAAGAAATGAACTTGCATTATCATGTTTAATTTCAAGATTTGCATTCCATGTTTACTTTTCAAGTCATCACCTAATCTTAAAGATAAAAATGAGTTGCATTTCATATTTATTTTAAGCTCTCATTTTACTTTTCTAATAAAGATAAAATGAAGTGCATAGCATGTTTATATTCTTGTTATCACATAAAAATATTAGAGCTCAAAGACTTGTCCCTTGTTATCTCAAGTAAAGTTTGGAAATGGAAATGTTTTATGAGTATGAATTTGGCCATGTGATGAGGATGAGCTTAGCATGAGTTTCATCTAGTCACAAGGACCAACAAGCTATGATTTAAGAATTTTCTTAAGTTTAGATGAACTTAGCATATGATATAAAGATGTTTTTATGTTCTAAATCTCATCTAGGAGTAAAATAAATTAGCTTATGCCCTTGTTCATATTTTTATGATTTTAATGAAATAAAATAGTTTCTAAAATAGTTTTGAGGTTCAAAAAAGTTCCAAGAGAAAACTAGTAATTTATGTTTACTTGAGATGAAATTTTATGTGATTCTATGCATGATATGATGATGATGTTCACGGTTCTGCCATGTTGTTTTGCTTACTGTATGATGATGATTTTATTATGTTAGAATGTGTGTATATATTCACGTATATTTGATGTTAGAATTAATTTGAGAAAACTAAGATAAGTTAGTAACTAGAAAAGATTGAAAATAAGAATTCTAGAACACTTAGAACACAAATAATACTGTTTCTGTCCAGCAACCTTTAGAGGTAGTAATCATGTTGTATAATTAGTGTAAATGTGTAGGAATTACTCATAATTAGTTTAGGAATTGATCTTGGTACTTTAGGAGAAAATCGAACTTAGAAAGGGTCAAAGTTGTAACTCCTAGGTACCCGTAATTGTAAGGCTATTGAAGAAATTTTAAATTTTGCTTGAATTGTGTCACTTTTTGCCTTCGATAGCTTGCACCAAATTATTCATTTCCCTGGGGAAGTGGTGCGATTGATGAGACATAGAGGACAGTGCATGATTAGCACTTTGCATGTTATGGCTGCGGCCAGTAGGGCCATAAACGAGTAGAGATTATAGAATAAGGGCACAATGTCAAGTTAAGTTCTATTTGGTAAGTGCTAGGGTAACAGAAGACAGCCCCATCTATATGCATTGACATGGCAAGACACAACAACATCTAGTAATTTGGTAGCAAGTATTATCAGAGTTTTCTCCTTGAAGGCTTTTGCTTTGATTGATCTTGGGTCCATATATTCATATGTCTCCCCATTCTTTGCCACATGGTTCGAGAGATCAGTAACCAGCTTAGAGAAGCCTTTCCTAGTGGGGATACCTTCGAGAAAGCCCCTCCTTATTCGGTCAGTGTATAGAGAGTGTTAGGTCAAGTTTAGAGATATGGGGACTCTTGCAAACCTACATGTGTTAAATATATCGGATTTTGATGTTATCTTAGGCATGGATTGGCTAGCTTCATGTCATGCGATGGTCGATTGTTATAGTAAGTCAGTAAAGTTCAGTGAGGTGAGCTCTAAGAATTTAAGGGCACTACTTGTTCAGTTCCGATCCGCCTAATCTCGGCCATGAATGCCTTGAAGCTCAAGGACAAAGGGAGCTAGGGGTTTTTAGCTTCAATTAGATATGTAGATGACCAGTGCCAAGTGTAAAGTCATTTCTAGTGGTTTATGAGTTCCCAAATAGGTTTTTGGAGGAACTACTAAGAATGCCACCAGAAAAGGAGATAGAGTTTGGGACGGAGCTTGAGCATAGAGTAACACTATTCTATTTCTTGATCAAATAGCTCGCATCAATTTGTTTTCAAGAAATTCTCTATTCTTTACTCTTGAAACTGAATTCATTGGTTTTGAGTATATAAAGGAATTGTATGAGCATGATCCATATTTCTCTTAGATTTATAAGAATTGTGTGCATGCTGCCCAAAATGGATACTTTAGGAATAAGGATTATTTGTTTAAAATGAAAAGATTATACGTGCATAAAAGTTTCATTAGAGAGTTGCTTGTGAGAGAAGCACATGAGGGGGGGGTTTAATGGGGCATTTTGGTGTCCAAAATGTAATGCCCTGATTTTCTGTTAGAGTTAAAATGACCAAAATGCCCCAGAGGTCATTTTTAGCCCGGAACTCGAGGATAGCCAACCCAGCAGTCCTTGAGAGGCTAACTCAATGTTAAAGGGCATTAGTTGACTTGTATACCTTTCCGGGATCGCAAATCTTGTTTTCTAAGACTTCAGGTCAAAATGACCAAAATACCCTTGTTGTGTTTGACATGGGTACGAGCCCCGGATGGGACCAAAACTTCTCTAGATGGTTTTAAAAGGTGTTTTTATGTATTCAGTGACCTCAGTTTTGGTCTTGGTGGTCTTGGGCAATTTTTGTGCAAAATTACGATTTTGTCCCTAGTTTAGTGTTTTTGAGCTTAATCACATGATTAAGCAAACCTAAGCAATATCAGGCTCTAATTGAAGGTTAATTAATTTCCTTAATTAATCTAGAGTCAAAATAATTTATTAGAGTTGATTAGAACCTAAGATTGCTTAATTTAAACTCAAATCTTATTTTAAATTCAAGATTCCTAGTCATGGAATCTTGAATAGTATTTTCTCTCTCCAATTCCTTAAATCATGGAAATTTTTCTACATAGTTTATTCATCAAATGAATTTAAAATCCTCTAAATGTGTATGAGCACTCCTTAATTGAGTCTTGAAATTCCTAATTACATCCTTAATTACCTAAACTTGTGTTTAGTGATTCCTAACCTTGCACCTAAACTAATACACATCTAAACATATCATTAACACACAATTAGATGAACAATTTTCCCTTTCCCTTGGCTGTTTCTGCTGGCCAAAACCCATGCCCACATTTTCCATCACATATGTGAATTCTTACACTCAAAATATCCATGCTTACACCTCACCTTGAACCATACTTTGAGTCATATACACCATGCTTTCATCCATGCTTCATTTGACTACTTCTAAAAGACTTTTTCCCCCCATTTTTCTGTCCAAAACTGTCAGCCCTCCTTGCCTTCTATAAGAATTATTTTATTTCAAAATTTGAAAGAAAATCATTTCAAAAACCCATGCTTGAAACCATACCTCAAGCCATACTCACCATGCTTTCAACCTTACTCCTCCATGCTTCAAAAATTCAATCTCTCCCCTTATGGACCATGAGGATGCACACGATTACTTCTCCCCCTCCATGAGCTCTCATTTGTTTCATTTTTCTATAAATACCTTAGTTAGATGCACTTGGAAATACTTTAGATCATTTGCTAAGTTTTAGTTGTCAAGCTTTCTTTGAGTTCTTTCCTTTTCTCTCAAGAGTTCTAAGAGTTCTTCCTCTCATCTTCATCTTCTTCCTCTACCACCTTGAGCCACCATAGCACCACCACAAAACACCACCTCACAACCTTGAATCACCTCTTAAGCCCCTAAACACTCAACCTCAAACACAAGCTCACCAAGAACACACACTTCCTATCCTTTCTTTCCTTCAAGGCCGAAGCACTATCATCATTCTAGGAGGAGTTTTCCTTCTCATTTTCATCTTCAAGACCAAGTTTCCATCTTCACACTTGGTAGGAGTTGCTCTCTTTTTTTGTTTTCACTCAAAAATGAGATTTTCTCAAAGTTTCTCTTGGTTTCTTTTTAAGTTTTCCTTGCTTCATTCTCTTCCTTTATTTTCGGCCTCAAGGCCTCATTTTGTTCATGATAGCTTGATGATGAGTGTTTCTAGATGATGACCTTGTGTTCATCTCAAAGAAACCTCTAAAGCTTGAGTTTTTCCTTTCTTTGAACTTTATCTATATTACTTAGCTAACATGGTTTTTCAACTTAAGGAAAATTAATCTAAGCTTTTCAAGAAGCCCAAGCCTACCCTTGTCAACCTTAAAGTTGGCCTGCACGTTCTAGAGATTTTCTCTAGATAGGGGCTTTGGGTACTTAATAAAGAACATGGCTTAGTTTCATTCTCTTTTCCTTTCCTTGTTTGATTTCGGTTGTTGTTTCCTCTCTTTTATATTTTTTGTTGTTGTTTCCTTTTCTTTATGATTTTGTTTTCTTTGAGTTTATTTCCTTGAAGCTTGATGATGATGTTCAAGAACCATGTTGTTTCTTTTAAAACTTAGTTCAAGAGCTCTAAAGCTTACTTTATTTGTTAGAGATATGTGTTGGGTTGAGTTTATTCTCCTCTAAAGTCTTGTGTGAGCTCTAAGGATATATAATGATGAACTAGCATTCATGTTTAAATTTATGCCTTGCATAGCATATTTATTTTTCTATGTTATCACTAAACTCTCAAGAATAAATAATGAAACTTGCATTATCATATTTAAATTTAAGCTTTGCATTTCATATTTACTTTTCAAGTTATCACTTAAACTTGAAGATAAAAATGAGCTGCATCACATATTTATTTTATGTCCTCACTTTATTTTCTAAAGAAAGATAAAATGAAGTGTAACGCCCCGATTTTCTATTAGAGTGAAAATGACCAAAATGCCTCTGAGGTCATTTTCAGCCTAGAACTCGAGGATAGCCGACCCGACAGTTCTCAAGGGGCTAACTCAATGTTTGAAAGGGATTAGTTGATTCGTGTACTTTTCTGGGATTGAAAATCTCATTTTTCTGAGTTTTCTGGTCAAAATGACCAAAATACCTTTGTGGTGTTTGACCCGATTACAAGTGACGAATGAACCCGAAACTTCTCCAGATGGTTTTAGAAGGTGTTTTTATGTATTCTGTGACCTCGGTTTTAGTCCCGGTGGTCTCGGGCGAAATTTGTGCAAAATTATGATTTTTCCCCTAGTTTATGTTTTTGAGTTTAATCATGTGATTAAGCAAATCTAAGTAATATTAGGCTCTAATTGAAGATTCATTAATTTCCATAAATAATCTAGAGTCAAAATTATTTGTTAAAGTTAATTAGAACCTAAGATTGCTTAATTTAAACTCAAATCTTATTTTAAATTCAAGATTTCTAGTCATGGAATCTTGAATAGTGTTTTCTATCTCCAATTCCTTAAATCATGGAAATTTGTCTACATAGTTTACTCATAAAATGAATTTTAAACTCTCTAAATGTGTATGAGCACTACTTAACCTTGTCATAAAATTCCTAACCTTGTTCTTAAATTACCTAAACTTGTTCTTAGTGATTCCTAAGCTTGTACCTAAACTAATACACATCTAAACCTATCATTAACACACAATTACATGAACAAATCTCTCTCCTCCTTGGCTGTCCCCAATCTGGCCGAAATCCATACCCCTTGTTTCCATCACATGTGTGAATTTTTTTTATACTCAAATAACCATGCCTCCACCTCACCATGAACCATGCTTTGAGTCATAAACACCATGCTTTCATCCATGCTTCATATGACAACTTCTAGAAGACTTTTTCTCTCATTTTTGTGGCTCAAAAATTGCCAGCCCTCCTTGCCTTCTAGAAGAATTATTTCATTTCAAATTTGAAAGAAAATCACGTCAAAACACCATGCTTTGAACCATGTCTTAGCTTATGCTTCCTATACCTCCAACCATGCTTGAATGACAAGTTGTAAGAGATATTTTTCTCTCCCCCATGCCTCAAAGTCTATGGCTAGCCCTCCCTCACTTCATTCCTCCATTGTTTTTATTTTCTATAAATACATGAGCTTAAGAACTTGTGTGAACCTTTGGATCATTTGCTAAGTTTAGCTTTCTAGCTTTCCTTTGAGTTCTTTCAAGCATTCTAAGAAGTTCTTCCTTTTCTTCTTCATCTTCTTCATCTTATCTTCACATCATCATCTCATAATCTCAACCACCACCTCACAACCTCAAATCATCTCCTAAACACTCAAACCCTTAACCTCAAACACTAACCCACCAAGAATACATCTCCTTTCCTTCCTCTCCCTCAAGGCCGAAGACATCTCATTATCCTAGGAGGAGTTACTCTTTTCATTTCCTTTCAAAGATCAAGCTTTCTTCTTCATCACTTGGTAGGGAGTTGCTTTCAAACTTTGTTTTACTCAAAAATGTGTTTTACTCAAAGTTTCTCTTGGTTCCTTTTAAAGCTTTCCCTTGTTTCTCTTTTCTTTTCATTTCGGCGCCTTGGCCTCTTTGTGAGCTTGATGGCTTGATGATGAGTGTTTCTAGATGATGACCTTGTGTTTAGCTCAAAGAAACCTCTAAAGCTTGAGTTTTGTTCTTGATCCAGCAAAGTTTTTGTTTTTCTTTCCTTTTCTTTTCATACATAGTTTCGGCCCCCATGGTTTTCACCTCAAGGTTTTTGTTAAATTTTTAAAGTGTCTCTATATTTACTATGTATCAAGAAAATAATGTTGCCTGGTTTCTATGTCCTTAAAGTTTTGTTTCCTTTTAAAGTTTTCTTCTTTTTGAGCTTGATGAAGATGTTCAAAAGCCATGTGGTTCCTTTGAGAACTTGGTTCAAGAACTCTAAAGCTCACCTTGTTGATGAGATAAATGTTGGGTTAAGATTTTTGGTTCTTTTTAAAAGTCTCATATGAGCTCTAAGTTTAAGATAAAAGACTTGCATCCATATTTACCTTTATGTCATCACTAAATGCTCAAGACTAAAGAATGAACTTGCATCTCCATATTTATGTTTATGCTCTCACTAAATCTCTAAGATAATAATGAGTTTGCATAGCAAATTTATTTTATGTTCTCACTTCTAAATAAAGACTAAACTAAAGTGCATTGCATATATATTTTTATGCCATAACTTAAGATATTTAGAGCTCATAGACTTACCCATTATTATCTCAAACAAAGACTTAAAAATATATGTTTCTTAGCTCATTGATTTTCAGCCTGAGGAGGTTTGAGTAGTTACAAATACTAAAACTTATGTTTCATAATTTTTCCCAGTTTAGGTAAGCCTAAGAAATGTTTTGAACAAAGTTTTATGATTTTAAATCTTTTCAAGTCTCATTCGAAATAGCTACTGCCCTTGAAAATATTTTGATGATTTTAGTAAGATAAAAATGTTCACTAATGAGTTTTGAAAGTTTTAAAAGGGTCCCAAGAGAAACTAGCAACTTATGTGTTTTAAAAATAAAGTTTTATGTATTTTATGATGGAGACAATTTCGGTTCTGCCTTGCTTACTATGCTCACTATTTTATACTGTTTTGGTGATGATAACATGTGTATGTTCATGCATAATTGATGTTATAATTAATATGTGAAAGTTAAGACAAGTTACTAACTAGAAAATAATCAATTTGAGACTTTTAGATCTCTTAGTAATGGATTTTTCTGGATTCTGTCCAGCAAGGCATAGAATTAGAAATTGTAACGCCCCGATTTTCTGATAGAGCGAAAATGACCAAAATGCCCCTGAGGTCATTTTCAGCCCGGAATTCGAGGAAAGCCGGTTTGACAGTACTCGAAGGGCAAACTCAATGTTGGAAGAGGATTAGATGACTTGTGTACCTTCCCGGGATCGAAAATCTCATTTTTTGAGTTTTTGGGTCAAAATGACCAAAATGCCCCTGCAGTGTTTTACCTGTTTGCAAGTGCCGGATAAACCCGAACCTTCTCCAGATGATTTTAAAAGGCATTTTTATGTAGAATATGACTTTAGTTTTGGTCCCGGAAGTCCCGGGCGAAATTAGTGCGAAATTACGGTTTTCCCCTAGTTTTGTGTTTTTACGCTTAATCGCATGATTAAGCAAATCTAAGCAATATTAGGCTCTAATCAAAGGTTAATTAATTTCCTTAAATAATCTTGAGTGAAAATAATTTATTAAAGTTGATTAGAACCTAAAAGTGCTTAATTACAACCTAAAATCATATTTTAATTTCAAGACTCCTAGTCATGGAATCTTGAATAGTGTTTTTTCTTTCCAATTCCTTAAATCATGGAATTGTGTTACACATTGTTTATTCATAAATGAGTTTAAAATTATTTAATGATGTATGAGCATACCTAATCTTGTCATAAAATCCTTAAAACACATTCTTAGTTACCTAAACTTAAACTTAATTATTCCTAACCTTGTACCTAAGCTAATACACATTTAAACCTACCATTAACACCCAATTAAATGATCAAAACTCACCTCCTCTCTGCTGCCTAAGGCCTGGCTGAAGCAGTCCTCCTCTCATATGCATCACATGTTCAATTTTCTAACACTCCAAGGCCATACCTCAAGTCACATACACTATACCTTGTCATAACTTTCAATCAAGCTTGAATTTCCACATGAATAAATAGTTAAAACAACCTATTTTTCCCATTTATTTGTGGCTGGAAAAGTTCCAGCCATGTCAAGTTTCTAGAAGCCTAATTTCATCAAAAATTGATAGGAAATTAACTCACATCAAGCCATACTTTGTAGCATAGCTTCCATACTTCAAACCATGCTTGAATAACCTTATGTAAGAGATATTTTTCTCTTCCTTTTCCCCCTCAAAAGCCACGGCCACATCTCCCCTTGGTGAGCCCCATGGTTTTGTTTTTCTATAAATAGGATGCTTGTGATAGCTTAGTTGCACTTTGAAGCACTTGCTAAGTTTAGAATTCTAGAGTTGTCTTGCTAGTTCTTTCTTTTTCTCTCAAAGTTTCAAGAGAGTTCTTCCTTTCTTTTCATCTTCATCTTCTTCATCTCTTCATCTCATCATCATCTCTTAACCATCAAACACCACCCCAAGGCCTTGAATCATCTCCTAACCTCTCAAACACCTCACCTCAAACACAACCTCACTCAAACACATTTTCCTCTCCATTGTTCCTCACAAGGCCGAAGCCATATCCACCTCAAGGAGGAGCTCATCATCTTGTTTTCCTTTTTAAAGTTCAAGCTTTGTGTCCTCACTCTAGGTAGGAGTGTTTTCTAAACTTTGTTTTCTTGAAAATGAGTTCTTTCTAGCTTTCTCTTGGATTTTCTTTTGAAACTTTCTTGTTTTTCTTTCCTTGTGATTTCGGCCATGAGGCCTTGAGGAGCACATGATAGCTCAATGATGAGGACTCCTAGAGGATGACTATGTGTTCATCTCAAAGGAACCTCTAGAGCTTGAGTTTTTCTTTTCCTTTAACTTTATCTACACTATACTTAGCTCACATGGTTTTTCAACTTAAGAAAACTAATCTAAGGATTTCTAAAAGCCCAAGCCTACCCTTGTCAACCTTAAAGTTGGCCGGCACATTCTAGAGATCTTTCTATAGATAGGGGTTTTAGGTATTTAATAAAGAACTTGACTTAGTTTCACTTTCTTTTTCTTTCTCTTTTGTAAGGTTTTCGGTTTTGATATTTTGATCCTTGAGATTTTGTTTGATTTTGTTTTGGAAGTTTGTTTACTTGAGCTTGTTGATGTTGTTCAAGAACCTCATAGTTCCTTTGAGAACTTGGTTCAAGAACTCTAGAGCTCTCTTTGTAATGAGATATATGTTGGGTTGTTACTTTGTTAAAGTCTTAAATGAGCTCTAGCTAACCATACAATGAATCTTGCATCATGTTTATTTTATGCTTTGCATATCATGTTTACTTCCTTGCTATCACTAAATACCAAGATAATGAATGAACTTGCATTATCATGTTTATATTTCAAGCTATGCATTATCATGTTTATATTTTAAGTTCTCACTAAATATCAAAGATAATAATACGTTGCTCCTTATATTTATTTTATGCTATCACTTTACTTTCTAATGGAACCTAAAATGAGTGCATGAGCATGTTTATCTTTATGCCATCGCTTTAATGAACCTAGAGCTCAAAGACTTGCCCATTGTTGTCTCAAACAAAGGTTTAAAAATATTTATTTCCCTTTGGTTCATAATTCGGCCCTAAGAGGTTTTGATGTTTCTAAATATTGAAAACTATGTTTCATACTTTTTCTAAGCTTTTATGAGTACAAGGAATATGTAGAACTAAGTTTTATGAATTTAGGACCCTTTTGAGGCAAAGTTGATTTAGTCACTGCCCTCTTAAATACTCTTATGATTTTAGATGGTAAAAATATTTACAAATGAGTTTTGAAAGTTTTAAAAAGGTTCCAAGAGAAACTAGTATTTTACGTGCTTTAGAAATTGTGTTTTATGCCTTTATGGAGAATGGTTGTTTTGGTTCTGCCTTGCCATGATTTGCCACTGTATGAGCTGTGTTAATGATGATAATATGCTTGAGTTTAAGTATAATTAATGGTAAAACTCATATGTGAAAGATAGGAGATGTTAGAAACTAGAAAAGAATTAATTTGAGAGTTCTAGATCCTTTAATGTTTGAATTTTCTGGATTCTGTCCAGCAAGGTTTAGTAATGCTAATCATGGATTTAAATTAGTTTAAATGTGTAGTAATGCCTCATAAGTGGTTTAGGACTTATCTTGATGCCTTAGGATCAAACCAGACTTAGAAAGGGTCATTGTTGTGACTCCTAGGTACCCATAAAGTTAGGAATATGAATTCTGCATTCTTGAGGTTTAGAGATGTTCTTGACCATAGTGTGAGGTGAGAAATACTTAGTTAAGACCTTATAAGTTCCCGAGAGCTTAGGTTTGATGATTTATAACTTAGAATGTGAGTTGAGGACCTTAAGGGTCAATGCATAAGACACTAAAAAGTTGTAAATGCTATGATGTGTTGTATGATGCAATGATGTGATGAGATGTGCTTGATGCATGAAAAAATGATTAATAAAATGTTAAAGTTTATCATAGGATGAGATTTCATGAGAACATGATGTGTGGATTAGCCTGTGGCAGTTTGAAGGAAATTCGGTTTAACAGCCGTTATGCTGCCGAATTTCCGTCAAACCTTAAAGGGGTGAAAGAAATGTTTTATAAGTACCATATGAGTTGCAAAACCCTGGGTGACACCGGTTCGGCCGAGCACCCCCAGGAGAGACAAATCCATGAGGGTATGAGTAGATGCAGCCTACCAAAGCAGAAAAATTGCTATGGCCTAGTGCCCGCAAAGCGTTTCAAAGAGGGTAATCCTAGAGAGAGATGATCCCTGCCCCCTACCCGTACTTGCGAGTCGGGATTATTATTTATGTTTCGCTTATTCAGATAATAAGCAAGAGCTAGTGACGACTAGCTGAGGTATGGGCTCATAACCTAGTTATTTTTAGGGTGGCTTATATGCTAAGAATACCATGATTGATGTCACAAGGTTGAGGAATGAATCCCATTGGAAAGTTATATGCCCTTATGCCACATGATTTATGTTTGTACTTTGATGTGTTGTTCTATGTGCTCAAGTATTGACATGCATCCATGGGATAACATGTTGCATTCATAACATCAAGATGCATGCTAAAAAGAATGGACCTTGGATAATTAGTTTGGAAAACCCTAAATTGAACCTTATATGCATGATCACTATTTTATAATTAAACCCAAGGTTCCTAAGGATGTGTACGATGTAACCCTAGGATAGGAGACTCCTACTGAGATTCTTTAGCAAGAATTCTCACTCCTCTTTCTTCTTTCTTCCATCACATCTTCAGAGACCGATGGCGACATTCGTGTTTTTCATTGACACGCCTGTTTGGGAGGTGCACTATGACCCGGACCACCGTTCGTATCATTTCGAGGGTCGTTGTGCCGTCCACGTTTTTGTATACATGGGATGACCTTTCGCTTACCCGGTTTCGAGCTACCAGTTCACTCCTACTGTACCTTTTGGTGGTGATGACATGATCTTCGAGCGTACTCGCCCGCATGACAAGCAGCTACGCCATGCCCGTACCTCCGCCTCAGTTGTCCGCGACTACCCGGAGTACGTGCTTCGCTCGAGGAGGTCTGAGACTGATCCATCCGAGGATTTGCCGATGCATGTCCCTTCGGAGGGCTCCGCTCCCTTTCCCCAGTTTCGGCGTAAGGGGAGTGAGGGGAATGTAAGGCAGCCACGCTTGGCGAGGAGAGCCGAGATGCGTCCACGTCGAGAAGCTCACGTTCAGCCACCGCAAGTCCCCTTCACACTCCATTGGCCCACACAGGAGGAGATAGAGCAGTTCCCTGGTTACCTGCCTCCATCACCCGAGGATCCTCGTCGTCACTAGTTCCCGATGGAGAGCTTTGCGAGTACCCGAGCTTTTATGGAGATTTTCCCTTTGGTAGTATCTTTTGGGAGGGGTTGTAGTTTGTACTCATAGTAGGAGGATAGCATTTTGGGTTTTTCCATCTGCATGTTGAACCATGTACTTTTCATTTTCTGTTGTACTTTCTTTCCCGTTGTATTACAAGCTCTGCCCGTCTCCATGAGGGTATGACTACTTATGTACTTAAATTATGTTGTTAATGGAATGCTTCCTTGGCTATATGTTTTACTCTGTGATCTCTGATAGTTGTTACATGTGCTTTATGTTTCTGTCATTCGACTAATTAAGTTCGCGGCTCTCACTTTGTTTACGTTTTCAAAAAGAAAAATTTACTCATAATTTCCGCTAAGTATTTTATTAAAAGTTGAGACTAAGAAGTAATAACCTAATGATTAGCCTAATATGTTCTAGAATATTGGGTTAAAAATTAGGGTGTTACAGAAATCATGGTTTATAATTAGTTTAAAGGCGTAGGAATTACTCATAATTGGTTTAGGACTTGATCTTGATGCCTTAAGAGCTAATTGAACTTAGAAAGGGTCAATGTCGTGACTCCTTGGTACCTAAAGTATGAATTATAGATTATGCACTCTTGAGGTTTAGAAATAGTTATGACCATAGTATTGAGTGAGGAATACTGAGATATGAGCCTATAGGTACCTGAGAGCTTAAGTTATGATGATTTACAACTTAGATTTCAAGTTAAAGGCCTTAAGGGTCAATGCATGAGACATTAAGAGATCTTTTATGCTATGAGTTCAATTATGCATGTATGATTTTTTTATGCACATGTTTTGATGATAAATGAGCTATGATGAAAGGAATTATTGAGATTTTAAGTTTATCATGAGCATGAAAGTTGAATTAGAGATGTGTATGTGTTATAAGCTTGTGGCATAAAGTCAGTTTGAAGGAAATTCGATTTACAGCCATTATGCTGTCGAATTTCTGTCAAACTTAAAAGACTTGAGAATGTTTATGATATGAGATTTAAAACCCTGGGTGATACCAGTTCGGCCGAGCACCCACAAGAGATTTTTATGTGACAAAGTACTGAGACGCGTTTTCCTGGGTGACAACGGTTTGGCTGAGCACCCCCAAAGGAGACAAATCCGTGAGGGTATGTGTAACACCCTAAGTCTTAACCTAATACTACTAGTATGTATTTAGGTTAATCCTTAGAATATTACCTTTTGGTCTCATTCTTTACTTGAAAATACTTAGCGAAAATATGGTAAAATTTTTCTTTTTGGAATTAAAACCAAAGTGAGAGCCATGCATGATTCTTTGAATGGAAATTCATACAAGTCATATGAGCAAATCATAATGAAACACAGAAACAACATGGATACATCAACTGATTATATATATAGATAATGTGCCTACCAAAAGGCAGGACTATTCGGTACATAGAAGAACGAAATACAACTGAAAAGCAAATACAAGGAAATCATGAAAGCAAGTACAAGGAAAACATGAAGGCAACACCCATACCCATGTACACCTAGAGTAGACAACCTCATATACAAAAGAAGGTTTGTCCTTAACTATGCGGCCTGTGTGCACTAGCTACTACCCGTCCTATGCACCTACTCTGTGGTCAATCTTGAGGGGTGGAATCGATCCACTGGCAGATCTCGGCAGGAGTGGTCATGCGGATCATCGGAGCGTGTCCACCGTGGCGAGGGCGCATGGATGGCCTACGAGCCAACCTCGGCTGAACCACCGTCTCCTCACTCCCAGCTCTCATCGGTGGGGGAGTGGGGCTTGAGCTCCAACTGTACATGTGCGAGGGCGGGTCCTCTGATGGATCCGTCTTCGAATACTGGGTCCAGGGCACGAACTCCGGGTAGTCATGTACGGCTAACGCCTCGGGTTGCATGTGGAGGATCTGCTCATCGCGTGATCTAGCTCGCTCGAAAATCGTGTTATAATGGTAGGGGGCAGTCGGGGTGAAGTGGTAGCTCCGTACTGGGTGCGCGAAGGGTCGTCCCATAAACATGAACACTCTAACTATGCAGCGACCCTCAAAATGGTGTGACCCGAGGGCTGGGTCATGGTGCAGCTCCCACGTCGGGGTGTTGATGAAGAGTACGAAGGTTTCCATCTGAAGATGTGACGGAAGAAAAGAGAGAGGGAATGAGAATCGTCTAAAAGAATTCTCAGTAGGGTAATCCCTACCTAAGTGACATCATCACATCCTCAAGAACCTTGGGTTTTATTACTAAAAAGGTGTGCATGCATATAAACTTCTTTTAAGTTAGTTTTCCAAAGTATTAATTATCCAAGGTCCGTCATATTTTATAATGCGTCTTATGACTATGCATGGAATACACTAATGACATGAATGCATCATAAAGGCAAACCAATCAAGAGAATAACTAAGGAACATTATAACTTTTCTCGATTTTTCATAGCATATGTGACATTTTAAACTTTAACTTTTATCTCATGGGGCCACCCTAAAACATCTCTAGGTTATGAGCTCATACCTTAACTAGTCGTCACTAGTTCTTACTTATCCTATGATAAGTGTAACATACATAATCCCGACTTAAAGTATGAGCTAGGGGGCAAATTAAGGATCACCTCTTAGGGTCATTTCCTCTTTGAAACGCTCTACTAGCAACTAGTGCATCATAGTATTGTCTGCTTTGGCAAGCTCTATGTCAATACCCTCACGAATTTGTTTTCTTGGGGGTGCTCAGCTAAACCGGTGTCACCCAAGAAGGCGTCTCAGTGTTGAGTCACATTTAAGTTCTCATGATTTTCAAAAAGACCATTTTCTAAGTTCCTCAAATTTGATGGAAATTCGGCAGCATGACGGCTGTAGACCAAATTTCCTCAAATTTGCTTATGCCATGAAAACATATAGGACATACACAAGCATATCATCATGTAAAACTTCTTTATAGCACATATCAACTTATCATAGACAAAACTCATGTATCATATATCATAAATTAAGCATAATAAAAACTCAAGACATTTTAATGTCTTATGCATTGACCCTTAAGGTCCTTAACTCACGTTCTAAGTTATTAATTATCAAACCTAATCTCTTGGGTACCTATGAGGTTATAACTAAGTATTTCTCACCTCACACTATGGCCAAGAACATCTCTAAGCCTCAAGGAAGCAGAATTTATAATCCTAACTTTACAGGTACCTAGGAGTCATAACAGTGACCCTTTCTAAGTCCAGTTTGTTCCTAAGGCTTCAAGATCAAGCCCTAAACCAATTATGAGTCATTCCTACACATTTAAACTAATTTAAAACCATGATTATCAAATCTAAACCTTGCTGGACAGAATCCAGAAAATTCAATAATTAAGGGATCTAGAACTCTCAAATTAATTCTTTTCTAGTTTCTAACTTATCTTATCTTTCACATATGAGTCTTAACATTATTTTTACTCAAACATAAATATATTATCATCATTAAAACAACACATACAGTGGCAAATAAATAGCAAGGCAGAACCAAAATGTGCATCTCCATAAAAGGCATAGAACATAGTTTTTCAAGCACATAGAATACTAGTTTCTCTTGGGACCTTTTTAGAACTTTCAAAACTCATTTATAAATACTTTTATCTTTCAAAATCATAAGAATACTTAAGAGGCAGTGGCTAAATCATTCTCATCTCAAGAGGTCCTAAATTCATAAAACTTAGTTCTACATATTTCCTATACTCATATAAGCTTAGAAAAGTCATAAAACATAATTTTCAATACTTGGAAACTCCAAAACACCTTAGGGCCGAAATGTGAACCAAAAGAAATAAATATTTTAAACCTTTGTTTGAGACAATAATGGGAAAGTCTTTGAGCTCTAGGTTCATTTAAGTGATGACATAAAAGTAAACATGCTCATGCACTCATTTTAGGTTCCATTAGAAAGTAAAGTGATAGCATAAAATAAATATGAGGTGCAACATATTATTATCTTTGATATTTAGCGAGAACTTGAAATATAAACATGGTAATGCATAGCTTGAAATATAAACATGATAATGCAAGTTCATTCATTATCTTGGTATTTAGTGATAGCAAGGAAGTAAACATGATATGCAAAGCATAAAGTAAACATGATGCAAGGTTCATTTTATGGTTAGCTAGAGCTCATTCAAGACTTTAACAAAGTAACAACCTAACACATATCTCATTTCAAAGAGAGCTCTAGAGTTCTTGAACCATGTTCTCATAGGAACTATGAGGTTCTTGAACATCATCATCAAGCTCAAAGAAAACAAACTTTCTAAACAAAACTAAACAAAATCTCAAGGATCAAAATACCACAACCGAAAACCTTACAAAAGGACAAGAAAGTGAAACTAAGCCAAGTTCTTTATTAAATACCCAAAACCCCTATCTAGAGAAAAATCTCTAGAACGTGCCGGCTAACTTTGAGGTTGACAAGGGTAGGCTTGGGCTTTTAGAAATACTTAGATTAATTTTCTTAAGTTGAAAAATCATGTGAGCTAAGTATAGTATAGATGAAGTTAAAGAAAAAGAAAAACTCAAGCTCTAGAGGTTCCTTTGAGATGAACACATAATCATTGAGCTATCATGTGCTCCTCAGGGCCTCATGGCCGAAATCACAAGGAAAGAAAAACAAGAAAGTTTCAAAAGAAAATCCAAGAGAAAGCTAGAAAGAACTCATTTTCAAGAAAACAAAGTTTAGCAAACACCCCTACCTAGAGTGAAGACACAAAACTTGAACTTTTGAAAAGAAAGACAAGATGATGAGCTCCTCCTTGGTGCTTGATGGTTTTGGCCAAGAAGAAGCAAGAAGGTTGGAGTTGTGTTTCAAGTGAGGTTGTGTTTGAGAGGTTTGATGATGGTTCAAGACTATGGGGTGGTGTTTCAAGGTTGAGAGATGATGATAAGATGAAGAGAGGATGAAGATGAAGAAAGGAAGAACTCTCTTTGAACTTGAGAGGAAAAGAAAGAACTAGCAAGATAACTCTAGAATTCTAAACTTAGCAAATGCTTCAAAGTGCAACTAAGCTATCACAAGCATCCTATTTATAGAAAAACAAAACCATGGGGCTTACCAAAGGAAGCCTTGGTCATAGCTTTGAGAGGGAAAAAGGGAGAGAAAAATATCTCTTACACAAGGTCATTCAAGCATGGTTTGAAGTATGGAAGCTATGCTACAAAATATGGCTTGATGTGAGTTAATTTCCTATCAATTTTTGATGAAATTAAGCTTCTAGAAACAATGCATGGCTAGAACTTTTCCAGCCACAAATAAATGGAGAAAATGGGCTATTTTAATTAGTTATTTACTTGGAAAATCAAGCTTGATTGAAAGTTATGACAAGGTATAGTGTATGTGACTTGAGGTATGGCCTTGGAGTATTGAAAAATCGAACATGTGATGCATATGGGGGGAGGAGTGCTTCGGCCAGACCTGGCAGCATGGGGGGAGAGAGGTTTTGATCATCTAATTGTGTGTTAATGATAGGTTTGAGTGTGTATTAGCTTAGGTACAAGGTTAGGAATAATTAAGCTTAAGTTTAGGTAACTAAGAATGTGTTTTAAGGATTTTATGACAAGATTAGGAGTGCTCATACATCATTAAAGAATTTTAAACTCATTTATGAATAAACAATTTGTAACACAATTCCATGATTTAAGGAATTGGAAAGAGAAAACACTATTTAAGATTCCATGACTAGGAGTCTTGAAATTAAAATATGATTTTAAGTTGTAATTAAGCACTTTTAAGTTCTAATCAACTTTAATAAATTATTTTGACTCAAGATTAATTAAGGAAATTAATTAACCTTCGATTAGAGCCTAATATTGCTTAGGTTTGCTTAATTACACGATTAAGCGTAAAAACATGAAACTAGGGGCAAAATCGTAATTTTGCACTAATTTTGCCCGGGACCAAAACTAAAGTCATAGTCTACATAAAAATGCCTTTTAAAATCATCTGGAGAAGTTTCGGGCTCATCTGGCACTTGCAAACGGGTAAAACACTACAGGGGCGTTTTGGTCATTTTGACCCGAAAACTCGAAAAACGAGATTTTCGATCCCGGGAAGGTACACAAGTCATCTAATCCCCTTCCAACGTTGAGTTTACCCTTCGAGTACTGCCGAACTGGCTTTCCTCGAATTCCGGGCCCAAAATGACCTCAGGGGCATTTTGGTCATTTTCACTCTATAAGAAAATCGGGGCGTTACATTACTCCCCTCCTTAAAAAGAATTTCGTCCTCAAAATTCGTAACCTTAGAAAAGATCTGGATATTTTGACCTCATCTCTAACTCTAGTTCCCACGTATACTCTTCTGTCTTGCCTCGTCCCCACGCCACTTTCACCAAAGGAACAAACTTGTTCCTCAACTGCTTGACTCCGTGATCCACTATTCTCGTAGGCGGTAGATTGAAAGTGAGGTCCTCCTTCAACTATACATGCTCTGGTTCTAGGACATGGCTAGGGTCGAACTCATATTTACATAACTGGGAGACGTGAAAGACATCATGAAGGTTTGACAGATTGGGTGGTAAGGCTATTTTGTAAGCTACAGATCCGATTCTCTGAAGAATTTAAAAAGGACCGAGAAATCGGGGACTCAACTTTTTAACTTTCATGGCTCTTCCTATTCCTGTAGTGGGGGTGATTCTTAGAAATACATGTTCTCCTTCTTGGAACTCCAAGGGCTTACGCCTTTTGTCCGCGTAGCTTTTCTGTCGACTTTGAGTGGTTAAGATTCTATCCTTGATTTTCTTGATTTGCTCCGTCGTTTCCCTCACCACATCAGGTCCTAAGACACTTTGTTCTCCGGGCTCGTACCAACACAAAGGTGATTGGCACTTCCTTCCATATAACGCCTCGTACGGTGCCATACCGATGCTTGCGTGATAACTGTTGTTATACGCAAACTCGATCAAAGGCATGTACTTATCCCAATTCCCTTTTTGGTCCAGGACACAGGCTCTTAGCATATCTTCCAGGGTTTGGATTGTCCTCTCTGACTGACCATCCGTTTGTGGGTGGTAAGCAGTGCTCAAGCACAACTTGGAACCAAACGCCTTTTGACAGGCTCCCCAAAAACGTGACGTAAACCGCGGATCTCGATCCGAGATTATCGTCGATGGTACTCCATGCAACCTTACTACTTCTTGGATGTAAAGCTGAGCCGACTTATCCAACGAGTACGTGACTCGAATAGGTAGAAAGTGAGCCGACTTAGTCAGTCGATCCACGATTACCCATACGGCATCGTGGCCAGCTTGGGTCCTTGGCAATCCTGTCACGAAATCCATTGATATACTTTCCCACTTCTACTCGGGGATTGACAGGGGTTGCAACATGCCAGAAGGTTTTTGGTGTTCGATCTTGACCTTTTGACAGACCAAACACTTACTCACCCAGGCGACCACATCCTTCTTTAATCCCAGCCACCAAAACATCCTTTTCAAGTCCTGATACATCTTGGTAGTACCAGGATGAATGGCAAAGTGACTCTTATGAGCCTCCTCGAAGATCTTCTCTCGGAGGTCGCCATCTTGTGGCACACAGATTTGCCCCTCAAACCTCCATAACCAGTCGGAGCCTTGCTCAAAACCCTTCAACTTACCGGCCTTAATTGCCTCTACTGTCTCCATAAAGTCCTCATTTTCTCTTTGGGCAGGCATGATCCTTTGCTTAAACCCACTGGTCACCGTGAGATGACTCATCACAATGCCATTCTCCATTATTGACATCCCTAGATTCATATCCCTAAATTGCTCTATTAACCCAACTTCATTCACCATCATACTTGACAGACGTAACGAGTTTCAGCTCAAGGCATCGGCAACTACATTAGCCTTGCTGGGGTAGTAACTTAAGCTGAAATCGTAATCTTTGAGGAATTCCATCCATCTCCTCTGCCTCATGTTTAACTCCTTTTGATCAAAGAGATGCTTGACACTCTTATGATCGGAGAAAACTTCAAACCTTACACCATACAAATGGTATCTCCACATCTTGAAGGCAAACACGGTGGCTGCTAATTCTAGGTCATGGGTGGGGTAAGTTACCTCGTGAGGCTTGAGTTGTCTGGACGCATAGGTTACCACTTGCCTGTTCTGCATCAACACACAACCTAAACCCTTGCCCGAAGCATCGCAATATACCTCGAAGGGTACATTGGGGTCAGGTAAAACCAAAACCGGGGTTGAGGTGAGTCTTTCCTTAAGCTCTAGGAAACTCTTTTCACATTCGGGGCTCCACTCGAATGGGGCATTCTTCCTAGTGAGCTTGGTTAAGGGTAGGGCTAATTGGGAAAATCATTTAATAAACCTACGGTAATATCCAGCTAAACCCAAAAAGCTTCTAATCTCAGTTACAGAGGTTGGTCTATCCCAATTCATTACGGCTTTTATCTTACTTGGGTCGACAGCTATGTCACCTTTTGACACAACATGTCCTAAGAACTTTACCTCCTCTAACCAAAATTCACACTTAGAAAGCTTTGCATATAACTTCTTCTCTTTTAGTACCTCTAAAACCAGCCTCAAATGACACTCATGCTCCTCATGGGTCTTCGAATAGATGAGAATATCATTTATGAACACAACCACGAATTTATCTAAATAGGGTCGAAAGATCCTATTCATGTAGTCCATGAAAACTACGGGAGCATTCGTCAATCCGAACGACATCACATTGAACTCAAAGTGTCCGTACTGAGTTCGAAAGGCGGTTTTGGGAATGTCCGAATCTCTAACCCTAATCTGGTGATAACCAGACCTCAAATTGATCTTAGAAAATATTACAGCTCCTTTCAACTGGTCCATAAGATCATCAATTCTAGGTAACGGATACTTATTCTTTATGCTCACTTGGTTTAACTGCCTATAATCTATACACATCCTCATACTTCTGTCCTTCTTCTTCACAAATAAGACCGGAGCGCCCCAAGGTGAAGCACTCAGCCTCATAAAACTTTTCTCCAACAACTCCTTCAACTGGGTTTTTAGCTCTGCTAGCTCCAAAGGTGACATCCTATACGGGGCTATAGAGATTGGTCCTGTTCCAGGAACCAACTCTATGGAGAATTCAACTTCTCTTTCGGGAGGGAACTTGGGTATTTCATCTGGAAATACCTCGGGATAGTCTTTTACCACAGGTATCTCACCTAGGTTATGCTCAAAGTTTACATCGCAGGCGGCTAGGAGAACATATCCCTTAGCTTTCTCCCCACTACAGAAGACCTCTATGGAGTTTAGGTACAATTTAATGGGTTGAGTGACGTTTTTGGGAAGAGAAGGGAAAACTACAGTTTGGGTTCCACAATCTAACAACACACGGTTGGCGTGAAGCCAATTCATGCCTAAGATAATACCTATGTCTTTCAAGGGTAAACAAATTAAATCTATGATAAAAGACCTATTTTCTACAACAAGATGACAGTTTAAACAACAACGGCAAGTATTAACAGGGCGATTTGCAGAAGTAGAAACTATAAGATCAAAGGGAAGTTTAAAGACTCTTAGATTTAAGGACTCGACACTAGCAAGTGAAATAAAAGAATGAGTAGCACTAGAGTCATATAGTACAGTTAAGGGTTTACCGTTTACTTCGCACATACCTTCAATGAGATCATTGGACTTCTTGGCGTCTTCCGCATTAAGGGTAAAGACTCTTCCTCGGTGTTATGGTTGGGGGTTCTGGTTCGGTGTCCCTTGGCCAGCGCAGTCCTTTGCATAGTGGCCGGGCTTGCCACACTTGAAGCACACGTTCTGACCGGCTAAGCATAGGTGATTCCCGCGATTCTTCCTGCATTGTCGGTAGACGTCAGCAGATGCTGCTCCGGGGTAAGTAGCAGGGGTTTGTGGTGCTTTGTTCTTGGCCCCACTTGGTCCTCCATTGTGGTTTCAGGGTCCACCTGGTCCACGAGGTTGATTGTTGTTGAAGTTCCTTGGGCCTTGATGTTGAAACGACGGCCTTTGGTGTTGCTTGGATTGTTGGTATGCAGGAGCTCTTGGTGGTTGTTGTTGTTGTTGTCGGAACTGGTTGGTCTGGTAGGGATTCTAGTGATTCCTTGAAGGGTATTGCGGTTTGAACCTCGGGGCTTGAGGTCCAAGTCCCTTAACTCGTTCCGCCCTCGTGGCTTGCATCTTTCTCTATCCTTCTTCAAGGATCCGGCACTTGTTGACCAGAGTTGGGAAGTCTCTAATCTCCATGTGGGCCATGGCATAGTTCATCTTCGCCTTCAGACCGACCTCATACTTGACGCACTTCCAGACCTCATCGAGGTTCCCTTGAAACACTCGAGAGAACTTGATCAGCTCCTCGAATTTATTAGTGTACTGGGCAACAGTAGACCCTCCCTGGGTCAACTGCATAAACTCGATGTCCTTTGCATTCCTCACAAACTCCGGGAAGTACTTCTCATAGAAGTAAGTCTTGAACAGCTCCCAATCAATGGGAGTTCTAGAAGCTTCTAGCAAGCGCTTCGTGCCGTTCCACCAGAACTCGGCATCCGACTTCATCATGAAGGCAGCAAAGGTGACCTTCTGCTCCTTTGAGCAGGCAACCACAGAGTAGATCTTCTCCATGTCCTTGATCCACTCATCAGCTTTGTCGGGGTCCATTATGTAACACCCTCCTAACTACCATGTATTACTCGAGCATTAACATTGTAATTAGAAGAGTATCACTTCCTTTCTATAATATCCACTAGTCAAATGAAATGAAATAAGATAAATCAAACTCTAGAGTTATAAAGAAAACTACTATAAAATGTACATATATTATTACTTTACATACCGCTTTCTTTAATACATACCATACTTGAAGTTAAGTCACTTAAACATAATACAACACAGGAACTACTATCAAAAGATCTACCAAGCTTGGTCAAATATCAAGGTCCAACAAAACACTAAACACACAGAAATGGACCTAAGACATCTAACACCAATTAGTCTACAAGCTGGTAAGTTCCTGGCACTATACTACACTACATACAAGTCAAAAGCCCCCGTAAGTCTCATGTCCTCCTACGTGAAACCATTGGCCATCGGTATGATGGCCTCTCCTCAGCCAGGGGCATCTGCAGAGTCTGAGCACAATACAGCATATACACAAATAGGGGTGAGAATATTATAAAATTCTCAGTAGGGTAACCCCTTACATACAGACAGAATATAAACAGTAAATGCATTTATAATAATAAAGAAAAACATCATGTTAGATCACATATATCAATATTAGCATACATGAGTCAAAGAAAATTATGTGCAAAATGGTAGTAATCATAAGTGTTTCTCTTATATCACATGGAATTCAACTTAGTGTAGTAGTTCTTTTTATTAACATAGGGAAGGCTTAGATTCACATCAGGTAACATATGTAGTGGATAACTCCTCAGAGGACCATAGACTGCTACGACATGAGCTCATTCCTATTCGTGATCATCAGACTTCATTTTTTTTTCCATTTCTGAATCACACATAGTTCTATTTCCTAGTCGATAAGTCTACCGACTCATAAAATTTCTTGGGAAGTTCTTATTTTTGTCTTCCCTCTCTATCACACATAAGCCTTGTTTCTATTTTCCCCGTATGTTAAAACATGCACCATTAAATTTCACATATTCTCTTTTGTCATACAACCATGTCATGGACCTTTCTATTTCAAAGTCAGGTTTGTATCCTAGATATAGGCATTCAGTATCATTGGAGTCTCATTCATACTTTATAAACAAGCCTTTCAAACAATTAACATACATTCATATGATATATGCTTGGATTAAATAGATTTCTATCATTAACTTAATACATCTTCACCATTCCAGCTTCTTGATAGATTTACCATTATGGTGACAACATTTAATTCACATATCCAATGGGCAATTCACTGGCCATAAAAATTCTCTATGACACCTCAATGTGTCTAAAAGTCCTTGTAAAAATTTCATAGCAAACAGAATACTAGAACCATGTCAAATAAATTCTACAATTTTAGTGGTCAGAGGCCACGTTTTCACAGCTCAGAATAGGATTCACATAATTTTTAACTTTAGCAAATGATAGAAACAACTCAAAATAAAAATCACAGTTATACTTAAAGATGTCTACAAAAACTCTGTAAAATTTTCAAAGGATAACTCCATCATTTGCTATGAATAAAAATTTATACAAATTCACAGCTCCAGTACCATGATTTCAGCCAGCATAGATATACTCTTGGTTCTTGATTTTTCTCAGGCTGTAAAACTCTTTATTATGCACCACGAAAATTATCAGAGTTTCCTTATGATGTTAGCTTCAACATATAATTTTTATAGCTCATAAAAATGACTAGAATTAAACCATAAAATTCATGAACAAATCCTGTCTTGCTGAAATCCGAAAATTCAGCAGCCTAGCCAAAACTTATTTTGACAAAAATCATTATTTAACCTCATCCAAACACTCCACCAAAATTAACACATCAATATCAACATATTATCAACAAATATAACCATAAATTTTAGAATAAAACCCAAAAAAATTTACAGAATAATTTGGAAAGAAAAAGGCCAAAGAAAACCCTACACTTTGAAGCTTTCAAGATCTTGGCTCCAAGATTGATTTCCTTTACTTCCAAGCCTTCTAACCCACACCAAACCCTTCCTTACATAGCTGATAATAAGCTCTCAAAGTAGGAAAAGTTGATGGATTCAAATTCTAATCGGTTAGATTGAAAGATCTTGATGAGTGGAATAAGTTTAGTGAAGGGAGTTTGTGATTTTATCAAGTGTAGACAAGGATTTTGGAGTTTTGAATTTAAGTTTCAAGCATTTTGAGGAAGCAAAAATGGAGTTTGGGCTGTCTGCTTTGTTATGCCCGAGAATGAAGATGATAATTATGAGGATTTTGATTTTATTTTTGTTAAGATAATGTATATAATTTAGCAATTATGAAATTATCTTCTTTGAAATTTTGTAGCATTCTCATTGGCTCTTGAAAAAGGAAAGGATATGTATTGCTCTAGACCATACACTTGTCACCCTAGGTGGCAAGCTTGCACTAGTAGCTTCATCCGGTATAAAAACTACACACCGTAATTTTACCAAACAGGTAAAACAGTGTACCCGGGTAATCCACTATTGCCTGAAAATTAATTCTAAGTATAAAATATTTATTCCTACCTATTTCTAACCTTAATCCTATAATTTCCAAATTTCGGGCACCTTCAGGTCTTGAATCTAAGGTTTCAGCTGTTCTGGTGGGTCTACGGGGCCTGCAAAACACTATTCATGTTTTGTTTTTTTGTTTTTGTTTTTTTTTTTTTTTACGTTCGTTACATTGTTCTCATCTTTTTTGTGTACACCAAAATTTTGATATTCTTACTACTAAAGCCTCAATTATTTTCTGAAAAAAAAAAATTAGGATGTTACATTACTCCCCACCTTAAAAAAAAAAATTTGCCCTCAAAATTTCATACCTGGAAATAATTCCGGATGATCTGTCTTCATACTTGATTCTAGTTCCCATGTATACTCTTCATTTCCAGGTCCACCCCAAGCCACTTTTACAAGTTGCACAGATTTATTTCTAAGTTGCCTGACTTCTCTATCAATGATCTGAATAGGAGGGGCTTGAAACGTCAAGTCATCCCTTAACTGTATAGACTCGGGCTCAATGATATGGTTTTGATCTGGGTGGTACATTCAAAGTTGAGATACATGGAAGACATTATGAAGGTTGGATAAATGTGGGGGTAAGGCTATCAGTAGCGGTGACCCAATTCGTTGAAGAATTTGAAAAGGACCTATAAACCTAGGTGACAACTTTTTAACTCTAAGGGCCCTACCTACTCGCGTGACCTTCAGGAATACATGTTCTCCCTCTTGAAATTCTAAAGGTTTCCTTCGAGTATCAGCATAGCTCTTTTGACGACTCTGTGCGGTGAGAATCTTGCTCCTGATCTTCTGGATTTGCTCCGTTGTTTGATTAACAAGATCGGGTCCCAATAGTCTCGCTTCTCCCAAATCATACCAACACAATGGGGATTGACATTTTCTTCCATATAGAGCTTCATACGGGGCCATGCCAATACTAGCGTGATGGCTGTTATTATAAGCAAACTCAACCAATGGGAGTAACTTGTCCCAACTTCCCTTCTGCTCAATCACGCATGCCCTTAGCATATCTTCCAGGGTTTGTATGGTTCGTTCTGTTTGCCCGTCAGTTTGGGGGTGATAGGCAGTGCTCAAACAAAGTTTGGTACCAAAGGCTTTTTGGAACGTTCCCCAAAATCTCGAAGTAAACCTTGGATCTCTTTCAGAAACTATCGAGGAAGGAACACCGTGTAGTCTTACTATTTCTTGGATGTACAAGGAAGCTAACTTATCCAAAGGAAAATTAGCCTTAATGGGTAAGAAATGAGCAGACTTAGTCAATCTATCTACTATAACCCATATAGCATCATGACCTGACGATGTCCTTGGCAAACCCATTACAAAGTCCATAGAAATACTTTCCCACTTCCATTCCGGGATTTCTAAGGGTTGCAGGGTCCCAGCTGGTTTTTGATGTTCTATTTTAACTTTTTGGCAAGTTAAACACTTCCTGACACACTCTTCTATATCTTTTTTCATTCCTGACCACCAAAACATTTTCTTGAGATCCGCATACATTTTACTAATGCTTGGATGTATAGTAAGTTTGCCCCTATGAGCTTCCTCTAAGATCTTCTTTCTAAGATCGCCACTTGTGGGTACACATACCCTATCCTTGTATCTGCATATACCTTGTTGGTCTTGAGTGAATCCTGGCAACTTCTTTGCATGAATTGATCTTAATATCTCCTGAAATTCTGGGTTTTCACGTTGTGCAGCTAAAATTTGTCCTTTGAACTCACTTGTTACCTTTATTTGCCCTAGCACCACACCCTGAGGGTTCACAGACATGTCTAAACTAAGTTCCTTGAAACTTTCAACTAGCTCTGTCTCTTTAATCATCAAGCATGCTACACTTAGGGATTTTCTACTCAGAGCATCGGTAACAACATTTGCCTTGCCTGGATGGTAATTCAGACTAAACTCATAGTCCTTGAGGAATTCCATCCACCTTCTTTGTCGCATATTCAACTCTTTTTGATCAAAAAGATACTTTAAACTTTTATGATCAGAGAAAACATTAAATTGCACACCATACAAATGATGTCGCTAGATCTTTAGGGCAAAAACCACAGCTGCAAGTTCAAGGTCATGGGTTGGATAGTTTACTTCACGGGGTTTCAACTGTCGAGAAGCATAGGCAACCACGTTATGATTTTGCATCAACACACATCCTAAACCCTTACTAGAAGCATCACAATAAACCTCATAGGGTCTATAAGGATCAGGTAATACTAGGACTGGAGCCGTGGTTAACTTTTGTTTCAACTCCTGGAAACTATTTTCATACTCTAGTGTCCAATTGAATGGAGCATTCTTTCGGGTTAATTTAGTCAAAGGTAATGCTATCTGAGAAAAACTCATGATAAAACGCCTATAATATCCAGCTAACCCTAGGAAACTCCGAATCTTCGTCACCGTTGTTGGTCGTTCCCAATGGAGTACTGATTCTACTTTACTGGGATCTACAGAGATTCCTCCTCGTGATACTACATGACCTAGGAATCTAACCTCTCCCATCCAGAATTCACATTTCGACAACTTAGCATACAACTTTCTCTCTCTTAGGATTTGTAACACAACCTTAAGGTGCTCCATATGTTCTTCCTCAGTCCTTGAATATATAAGTATGTCATCTATGAAGACAACTACAAATTTTTCCAAGTAAGGGCGGAAGATTTGATTCATATAATCCATGAATACAGCCGAAGCATTAGTCAATCCAAAAGACATCACCCTATACTCATAATGCCCATATCGAGTTCTAAAAGCAGTTTTAGGTATATCCTCATTCCGAACCCGAATCTGATGGTACCCTGATCTAAGATCAATCTTTGAGAATACAGTTGCACCTCGTAATTGATCCATGAGATCGTCAATTCTTGGCAAGGGGTATTATTTTTTATTGTCACTTTGTTCAATTGCCTATAGTCTACACAAAGCCTCATACCCCTATCCTTTTTCTTCACCAAAAGAACAGGGGCTCCCCATGGAGAGGCACTTGGTCTAATAAAATGCTTCCCTAACAGTTCTTCAATTTGGGACTTTAATTCTTTCAACTCCAAAGGGGACATCCTATAAGGAGCAATTGAAATAGGACCCATTCCTGGAACCAACTTGATGGAAAATTCAATCTCTCTTTCAGGAGGAAATTCTGGAATATCCTCTGGAAAAACATCTGGATATTCCCTTACCACTGGAATCTTGCTCAACTCGTAGTCACATTCAGTTTCACTAGTAGAAAGGAGAACATATTCCTGACAATCTGTCTTACTAGGGTTGGATATTACAAGGTTCAAGTAAAAAGAAAAAGGAACCACAGGAATGGAGGGTAGAGTGGAAAGAAATATGGCAGCTCGATCTGGACAGTGTAAAAGGACATAATTGGGTACTAGCCAATCTATACCTAAAATTACATCTAGACCAGATAAAGGAAGACAAACTAAATTGGCAGTAAAGTCTCTAGCACCTATTTGAAAAGGAATATTTACACAGGTATAACAAGTCCTAATAGGACCAGCAGTAGGAGTGGATACAAGAAGATCATAAGGTAGTTCAGACACAAATAATTGCAACTTTTGTACACAGTCATGGGATATGAAAGAATGAGTGGCACCCGTATCATACAGTATATCTAGGACATTACCATTTATTTCACACTTACCTCGGATCAGATCGGCAGATTGAGAAGCTTCCTTGGCACTTATAGTAAAAACACGCCCATGTTGTTGTGGCCTGGAGGCGGGCTGATGACCTTTCTTGTTAGGGCACTCAAATATCTTATGTCCTGGTTTCCCACAGCCAAAGCAAATGATTTGCGTTGTCCAAAGAAGGTCGATTCCCATGATTTTTCCCACACTTAGGGCAATCTCTCCCTGTCTCAGGTCTTAGAGGTTGAAGTTGTTTTCCTTTGTTGTTGTTGTTGTTATTGTTGGGTGGAAACCTTCTCTGAGGTTGGTTAACAGGCTTGAATTGGGGACCTTGAGGTGCTAATCCCCTTCTAGCATTGTTTTGGGCATACTTGAAATTTGTTAGCTTCCTGTTGGACTCCTCTGCACGTCGACATTTATTTACCAAGGTAGGATAGTCCCTAATCTCCAAGAGACTTACAGCTGCTTCTATATCTTCTCGTAGACCTCCTTCATATTTCATGCATTTCCAAACTTCATCCAGGTCATGTTGATAAATTGTAGAAAACTTGCAGAGCTCTTCAAATTTGGCAGTATACTCTGCTACACTCATAGGTCCTTGTTTGAGAGCCATGAACTCCAATTCCTTCACATTTCTCACAGAAATTGGGAAGTACTTATGGTAAAAAGCTTCCTTAAAAATAGTCCAGGTAACTACAGTATGGGAAGCTTCAAATAATCCCCTGGTGCCAACCCACCAAAAATCTGCATCTACTTCTAGCATATAGGTGGCAAAGGCCACCTTCTGGATCTCTGTGCAAGGAAGAACGGAGAAAATCTTTTCCATGGCCTTTATCCATTCTTCTGCTTTACAGGGATTAAAAGCTCCTCGAAATGGAGGGGGATTTGCCTTTCTGAACTAGGCAAATTTCTGATATTCTACATCGACTTCGTTCACTACAGGATTATCAGCTAGGTTTTGCCTTTCGTTGCGGTTTAGTTGCTCCATCATTCGAGTAGTAGCTGTAGCTTGTTCCGTCATGGCAGCCGCCATCTCACGAAAAGTATTCATCATGTCGGCATCGTTTCCAGCTCCACTCCTAGTTTCTTTGATTGAAGTCATTGGTTCCTGTCACACCAAACGAAAATATTGAGTTGATCAGTCTCAATACCAAGCAAAGTGTACAGCAACCCACAACATTTCCAATCAGCAGTCATACACACGTATATAAAGTCATAATGCATGACAATTTCTAAGAAAGCATAGCCGGTCCAATCCTCAGGCTTATAGGATAGTCCGGCTCTGATACCATAATGTAACACCCTCCTAACTACCATGTATTACTCGAGCATTAACATTGTAATTAGAAGAATATCACTTCCTTTCTATAATATCCACTAGTCAAATGAAATGAAATAAGATAAATCAAACTCTAGAGTTATAAAGAAAACTACTATAAAATGTACATATATTATTACTTTACATACCGCTTTCTTTAATACATACCATACTTGAAGTTAAGTCACTTAAACATAATACAACACAGGAACTACTATCAAAAGATCTACCAAGCTTGGTCAAATATCAAGGTCCAACAAAACACTAAACACACAGAAATGGACCTAAGACATCTAACACCAATTAGTCTACAAGCTGGTAAGTTCCTGGCACTATACTACACTACATACAAGTCAAAAGCCCCCGTAAGTCTCATGTCCTCCTACGTGAAACCATTGGCCATCGGTATGATGGCCTCTCCTCAGCCAGGGGCATCTGCAGAGTCTGAGCACAATACAGCATATACACAAATAGGGGTGAGAATATTATAAAATTCTCAGTAGGGTAACCCCTTACATACAGACAGAATATAAACAATAAATGCATTTATAATAATAAAGAAAAACATCATGTTAGATCACATATATCAATATTAGCATACATGAGTCAAAGAAAATTATGTGCAAAATGGTAGTAATCATAAGTGTTTCTCTTATATCACATGAAATTCAACTTAGTGTAGTAGTTTTTTTTATTAACATAGGGAAGGCTTAGATTCACATCAGGTAACATATGTAGTGGATAACTCCTCAGAGGGCCATAGACTGCTAGGACATGAGCTCATTCCTATTCGTGATCATCAGACTTCATTTTTTTTTTCCATTTCTGAATCACACACAGTTCTATTTCCTAGTCGATAAGTCTATCGACTCATAAAATTTCTTGGGAAGTTCTTATTTTTGCCTTCCCTCTCTATCACACATAAGCCTTGTTCCTATTTTCCCCGTATGTTAAAACATGCACCATTAAATTTCACATATTCTCTTTTGTCATACAACCATGTCATGGACCTTTCTATTTCAAAGTCTGGTTTGTATCCCAGATATAGGCATTTAGTATCATTGGAGTCTCATTCATACTTTATAAAGAAGCCTTTCAAACAATTAACATACATTCATATGATATATACTTGGATTAAATAGATTTCTATCATTAACTTAATACATCTTCACCATTCCAGCTTCTTGATAGATTTACCATTATGGTGACAACATTTAATTCACATATCCAATGGGCAATTCACTGGCCATAAAAATTCTCTATGACACCTCAATGTGTCTAAAAGTCCTTGTAAAAATTTCATAGCAAACAGAATACTAGAACCATGTCAAATAAATTCTACAATTTTAGTGGTTAGAGGCCACTTTTTCACAGCTCAGAATAGGATTCACACAATTTTTAACATTAGCAAATGATAGAAACAACTCAAAATAAAAATCACAGTTATACTTTAGATGTCTACAAAACTCTGTAAAATTTTCAAAGGATAACTCCATCATTTGCTATGAATAAAAATTTATACAAATTCACAGCTCCAGTACCATGATTTCAGCCAGCATAGATATACTCTTGGTTCTTGATTTTTCTCAGGTAGTAAAACTCTTTATTATGCACCACGAAAATTATCAGAGTTTCCTTATGATGTTAGCTTCAATATATAATTTTTATAGCTCATAAAAATGACTAGAATTGAACCATAAAATTCATGAACAAATCCTGTCCTGCTGAAATCCGAAAATTCAGCAGCCTAGCCAAAACTTATTTTGACAAAAATCATTATTTAACCTCATCTAAACACTCCACCAAAATTAACACATCAATATCAACATATTATCAACAAATAGAACCATAAATTTCGGAATAAAACCCAAAAAAATTTACAGAATAATTTGGAAAGAAAAAGACCAAAGAAAACCCTACACTTTGAAGTTTTCAAGATCTTGGCTCCAAGATTGATTTCCTTTACTTCCAAGCCTTCTAACCCACACCAAACCCTTCCTTACATAGCTGATAATAAGCTCTAAAAGTAGGAAAAGTTGATGGATTCAAATTCTAATCGGTTAGATTGAAAGATCTTGATGAGTGGAATAAATTTAGTGAAGGGAGTTTGTGATTTTATCAAGTGTAGACAAAGATTTTGGAGCTTTGAATTTAAGTTTCAAGCATTTTGAGGAAGAAAAAATGGAGTTTGGGCTGTCTCCTTTGTTATGGCCGAGAATGAAGATGATAATTATGAGGATTTTGATTTTATTTATATTAAGATAATGTATATAATTTAGCAATTATGAAATTATCTTCTTTGAAAGTTTGTAGCATTCTCATTGGCTCTTGAAAAAGGAAAGGATATGTATTGCTCTAGACCATACACTTGTCACCCTAGGTGGCAAGCTTGCACTAGTAGCTTCATCCGGTATAAAAACTACACACCGTAATTTTACCAAACGGGTAAAACAGTGTACCCGGGTAATCCACTATTGCCTGAAAATTAATTCTAAGTATAAAATATTTATTCCTACCTATTTCTAACCTTAATCCTATAATTTCCAAATTTCGGGCACCTTCAGGTCTTGAATCTAAGGTTTCAGCTGTTCTGGTGGGTCTACGGGGCCTGCAAAACACTATTCACATTTTTTTTTTTTTTACGTTCGTTACATTGTTCTCATCATTTTTGTGTACACCACAATTTTGATATTCTTACTACTAAAGCCTCAATTATTTTTTGAAAAAAAAATTAGGATGTTACACATTACCCCTCAGAATACCGGCGGGTTCGCCTTGCGGAACTCGTCGAAGCAGGGTTGTTCCACCGTCTCAGCCGCAGGGGAGGAGGGGGAACAGGAACAGCATTCGCTTGTTGATCCATCCGGTCGAACATTCGTTCCATGGCTTGCGCCATGCGACGGACAGCAGCAGCAGTCGCATTGTCTTGGTCAGCATCGGGCGTAGTCCTAGGCTGGCGTCCCTGTGCCATTAGTTCCTAAACACATGAAATAATGAACATCAAGTTGATCAGGCTCAATATCCATGCAAAATAAGCTAGTTACCATGGCACTTGCAAGCAACAGAAGTCATGCATTGCTAGTCCTACAGCTTATCTCTATCAAGCACTACACATGACATAACAATCGTATTATGCTTCTAAAGCATGGTCAGTCTAATCCTCAGGCTCCATGAGAATCAAACTGCTCTAATACCATAATGTAACACCCTAAGTCTTAACCTAAACTACTAGTATGTATTTAGGTTAATCCTTAGAATATTACCTTTTGGTCTCATTCTTTATTTGAAAATACTTAGCGGAAATATGGGTAAAATTTTTCTTTTTGGAATTAAAACCAAAGTGAGAGCCACGCATGACTCTTTGAACGGAAATTCATACAAGTCATATGAGCAAATCATAATGAAACACAAAAACAACATGGATACATCAATTGATTATATATATAGATAATGTGCCTACCAAAAGGCAGGACTATTCGGTACATAGAAGAACGAAATACAACTGAAAAGCAAATACAAGGAAATCATGAAAGCAAGTACAAGGAAAACATGAAGGCAACACCCATACCCGTGTGCACCAAGAGTAGACAATCTCATATACCAAAGAAGGTTTGTCCTCAACTATGTGGCGTGTGTGCACTAGCTACTACCCGTCCTATGCACCTACTCCTGCTGGTCCAAGTACTGAGGGGTGGAATCGATCCATTGGCGGATCTCACCGGGAGTGGTCGTGAGGATCATCGAAGCGTGTCCACCGCGGCGAGGGAGCATGGATGGCCTACAAGCCAACCTCGGCTGAACCACCGTCTACTTACTCCCAGCTCTCATCGGTATGGGAGTGGGGCTCGAGCTCTAACTATACATGTGCGAGCGCGGGTCCTCTGATGGATCCGTCTCTGAATACTGGGTCCGGGGCACGTACTCCGGGTAGTCACGTACGGCTGACGCCTCGGGCTGCATGCGGAGGATCTGCTCATCGCGTGATCTAGCTCACTCGAAAATCGTGTTATGATGGTAGGGGGTATTCGGGGTGAAGCGGTAGCTCCGTACTGGGTGCGCAAAGGGTCGTCCCATAAACATGAACACTCTGACTGTGCAGCGACCCTCAAAATGGTATAACCCGAGGGCTGGGTCATGGTGCAACTCCCACGTCGGGGTGTCGATGAAGAGTACGAAGGTTGCCATATGAAGATGTAACGGAAGAAAAGAGAATCTTCTAAAAGAATTCTCAGTAGGGTAATCCCTACCTAAGTGACATCATCACATCCTCAAGAACCTTGGGTTTTATTACTAAAAAGGTGTGCATGCATATAAACTCCTTTTAAGTTAGTTTTCTAAAGTATTAATTATCCAATGTCCGTCATATTTTATAATGCGTCTTATGACTAAGCATGGAATACACTAATGACATGAATGCATCATAAAGGCAAACCAATCAAGAGAATAACTAAGGAACATTATAACAATGGCATAAGGTGACAGGTGTACATCTCATAATAACTTTTCTCGATTTTTCATAGCATATGTGACATTTTAAACTTTAACTTTTATCTCATGGGGCCACCCTAAAACATCTCTAGGTTATGAGCTCATACCTTTACTAGTCATCACTAGTTCTTACTTATCCTATGATAAGCGTAACATACATAATCCCGACTTAAAGTACGGGCTAGGGGGCAAATTAAGGATCACCTCTTAGGGTCATTTCCTCTTTGAAACGCTCTACTAGCAACTAGTGCATTGTAGTATTGTCCGCTTTGGCAAGCTCTATGTCAATACCCTCACGGATTTGTTTTCTTAGGGCTGCTCGGCTAAACCGGTGTCACCCAAGAAGGCGTCTCTTGTGTTGTGTCACATTTAAGTTCTCATGATTTTCAAAAAGACCATTTTCTAAGTTCCTCAAATTTGATGGAAATTCGGCAGCATGACGGCTGTAGACCGAATTTCCTCAAATTTGCTTATGCCATGAAAACATATAGGACATACACAAGCATATCATCATGTAAAACTTCTTTATAGCACATATCAACTTATCATAGATAAAACTCATGTATCATATATCATAAATTAAGCATCATAAAAACTCAACACTTTTTAATGCCTTATGCATTGACCCTTAAGGTCCTTAACTCACGTTCTAAGTTATTAATCATCAAACCTAATCTCTTGGGTACCTATGAGATTATAAATAAGTATTTCTCACCTCACACTATGACCAAGAACATCTCTAAACCTCAAGGATGCAGAATTTATAATCCTAACTTTACGGATACCTAGGAGTCACAACAGTGACCCTTTCTTAGTCCGGTTTGTTCCTAAGGCTTCAAGATCAAGCCCTAAACCAATTATGAGTCATTCCTACACATTTAAACTAATTTAAAACCATGATTATCAAATCTAAACCTTGCTGGACAGAATCCAGAAAATTCAATAATTAAGAGATCTAAAACTCTCAAATTAATTTTTTTCTAGTTTCTAACTTATCTTTCACATATGAGTCTTAACATTATTTTTACTCAAACATAAATATATTATCAGCATTAAAACAACACATACAGTGGCAAATAAATAGCAAGGCAGAACTGAAATGTGCATCTCCATAAAAGGCATAGAACATAGTTTTTCAAGCACATAGAATACTAGTTTCTCTTGGGACCTTTTTAGAACTTTCAAAACTCATTTATAAATACTTTTATCTTTCAAAATCAAAAGAATACTTAAGAGGGCAGTGGCTAAATCATTCTCATCTCAAAAGGTCCTAAATTCATAAAACTTAGTTCTACATATTTCCTATACTCATATAAGCTTAGAAAAGTCATAAAACATAATTTTCAATACTTGGAAACTCCAAAACACCTTAGGGCCGAAATGTGAACCAAAAGAAATAAATATTTTAAACCTTTGTTTCAGACAACAATGGGAAAGTCTTTGAGCTCTAGGTTCATTTAAGTGATGACATAAAAGTAAACATGCTCATGCACTCATTTTAGGTTCCATTAGAAAGTAAAGTGATAGCATAAAATAAATATGAGGTTCAACATATTATTATCTTTGATATTTAGTGAGAACTTGAAATATAAACATGGTAATGCATAGCTTGAAATATAAACATGATAATGCAAGTTCATTCATTATCTTGGTATTTAGTGATAGCAAGGAAGTAAACATGATATGCAAAGCATAAAGTAAACATGATGCAAGGTTCATTTTATGGTTAGCTAGAGCTCATTCAAGACTTTAACAAAGTAACAACCCAACACATATCTCATTTCAAAGAGAGCTCTAGAGTTCTTGAACCAAGTTCTCATAGGAACTATGAGGTTCTTGAACATCATCATCAAGCTCAAAGAAAACAAACTCTCTAAACAAAACCAAACAAAATCTCAAGGATCAAAATACCACAACTGAAAACCTTACAAAAGGACAAGAAAGTGAAATTAAGCCAAGTTCTTTATTAAATACCCAAAACCCCTATCTAGAGAAAAATCTCTAGAACGTGCTGGCCAACTTTGAGGTTAACAAGGGTAGGCTTGGGCTTTTAGAAATCCTTAGATTAATTTTCTTAAGTTGAAAAATCATGTGAGCTAAGTATAGTATAGATGAAGTTAAAGAAAAAGAAAAACTCATGCTCTAGAGGTTCCTTTGAGATGAACACATAGTCATTCTCTAGGAGTCCTCATCATTGAGCTATCATGTGCTCCTTAAGGCCTCATGGCCGAAATCACAAGGAAAGAAAAATAAGAAAGTTTCAAAAGAAAATCCAAGAGAAAGCTAGAAAGAACTCATTTTCAAGGAAACAAAGTTTAGCAAACACCCCTACCTAGAGTGAAGACACAAAATTTGAACTTTTGAAAAGAAAAACAAGATGATGAGCTCCTCCTTGGTGCTTGATGGTTTCGGCCAAGAGGAAGCAAGAAGGTTGGAGTTGTGTTTCAAGTGAGGTTGTGTTTGAGGTGTGGTGTTTGAGAGGTTTGATGATGGTTCAAGGCTAAGGGGTGGTGTTTCAAGGTTGAGAGATGATGATGAGATGAAGAGAGGATGAAGATGAAGAAAGGAAGAACTCTCTTGAAACTTGAGAGAAAAAGAAAGAACTAGTAAGACAACTCTAGAATTCTAAACTTAGCAAATGCTTCAAAGTGCAACTAAGCTATCACAAGCATCCTGTTTATAGAAAAACAAAACCATGGGGCTTACCAAAGGAAGCCTTGGCCATAGCTTTGAGAGGGAAAAAGGGAGAGAAAAATATCTCTTACACAAGGTCATTCAAGCATGGTTTGAAGTATGGAACTATGCTACAAAGTATGGCTTGATGTGAGTTAATTTCCTATCAATTTTTGATGAAATTAAGCTTCTAGAAACAACGCATGGCTGGAACTTTTCCAGCCACAAATAAATGGAGAAAATGGGATATTTTAATTAGTTATTTACTTGGAAAATCAAGCTTGATTGAAAGTTATGACAAGGTATAGTGTATGACTTGAGGTATGGCCTTGGAGTGTTGAAAAATTGAACATGTGATGCATATGGGGGGAGGAGTGCTTCGCCGGACTGGCGAGATGGGGGAGAGAGGTTTTGATCATCTAATTGTGTGTTAATGATAGGTTTGAGTGTGTATTAGCTTAGGTACAAGGTTAGGAATAATTAAGCTTAAGTTTAGGTAACTAAGAATGTGTTTTAAGGATTTTATGACAAGATTAGGAGTGCTCATACATCATTAAAGAATTTTAAACTCATTCATGAATAAACAATGTGTAACACAATTCCATGATTTAAGGAATTGGAAAGAGAAAACACTATTCAAGATTCCATGACTAGGAGTCTTGAAATTAAAATATGATTTTAAGTTGTAATTAAGCACTTTTAGGTTCTAATCAACTTTAATAAATTATTTTGACTCAAGATTAATTAAGGAAATTAATTAACCTTCGATTAGAGCCTAATATTGCTTAAGTTTGCTTAATTACACGATTAAGTGTAAAAACACGAAACTAAAGGCAAAATCGTAATTTTGTACTAATTTTGCCTGGGACCTCCGGGACCAAAACTAAAGTCATAGTCTACATAAAAATGCCTTTAAAAATCATCTGGAGAAGTTTCGGATTCATCTGGCACTTGCAAACGGGTAAAACACCGCAGGGGCGTTTTGGTCATTTTGACCCGAAAACTCGAAAAACGAGATTTTTGATCCTGGGAAGGTACACAAGTCATCTAATCCCCTTCCAACATTGAGTTTGCCCTTCGAGTACTACCGAACCGGCTTTCCTCGAATTCCGGGCCGAAAATGACCTCAGGGGCATTTTGGTCATTTTCACTCAAACAGAAAATCGGGGCGTTACAGTATGAGTAGATGTAGCCTACCAAAGTGGACAAATTGCTATGGCTAGATGCCCGAAAAGCGTTTCAAAGCGGGTATATCCTAAGAGAGGTGATCCCTAGCCCTCTAACCCGTACTCAAGGAGTCAGGATTATTTTTATTATGTTTCGCTTATTCAGATAATAAGTAAGAGCTAGTGACGACTAGCTGAGGTATAAGCTCATAGCCTAGATGTTTTTAGCGTGGCCTTATAATGCTAAAGTACCATGATTGATGTCACAAAGATTGAGGAAAGTTTCACTAGAAAGTTTTATGCCCTTTATGCCACTTGTATACTTCTTGATGTTATGATTTGCTAAGTTATTTGCTTAAAGTATTGCCATGTATTCATGCTTTGATATGTTTCAATCATGACAGTAAGATGCATGCTAAAAGGAATGAACCTTGGATAATTAGTTTTATGAAACCTAATAATGAACCTTATATGCATGTACACCTTTCATAACTAAACCCAAGGTTCCTAAGGATGTGAATGATGTAACCCTAGATAGAAGGTTCCTACTGAGATTCTTTAGTAAGATTCTCACTCCTTTCTTTTCTTTCTCTTTCTTCCGTCATATCTTCAAAGCTCGATGGCGACGTTTGTGGTCTTTATCAACACTCCGATGTGGGAAGTGCACTTTGATCTGGACCACGGATCTTATCATTTTGAGGGACAGTGCATAGTACGAGTTTTCATGTTCATCGGACGTCCCTTCGCTCACCCTGTACAAAGTTACCGCTTCTCCCTGATGTCTCCCTACGATGACGCTATGGTCTTTGAGCGTGCCCAGATGCGCGATGAGAGGCTTCTTTGGACGTATACCGAAGGATCGATGCCCCGTGACTTCCAGGACTACGTGCGCCGGTCTCTTGGTTTGGAGGACAATCTTTCTGAGGACCCGCCGACGCACATGTACAGTGAGAGCTTCACTCCCACTCCTCAGTTCGTGAGAGAAGAGAGCGAGGAGACCATTATGCAACCGAGGTTAGCTAGGCGAGCTGAGATGCGCCCCAGCTGAGGAGCTCATGTACAGCCACTACGTGTGGCCTACTCCTGCCGCACTACGTCAGTGGATCGGTTATCCTTCGCCTTATCCCGGGTTCCAATAGCTGATGTCTTAGGGGAGGTCTAGTGCACACACTCACTCATAGTTAGGATAAACCTTCTTTTGTCTTGAGGCTATCCACTTTTGGTGCACTCGGGTAGTTGTGGTTTATTTATGTTTTCCTTGCATTTATATTTCGGTTGTATCTCCTTTCCTTGTATTTCAAGCTCAGCCCGATGCTATAAGGGCGTGACTATATGTAAACCTAATTATGATATTAATGAAGTGTTTTCCTATGTTGTGTTATTCATTGTTCCATTGCTATATGTTTTATTTACTGTGCTTTACTTGACTTGTTATTGTGCTTTACATTCCCGTTTTACGATAAACACAGCTCTCACTTTGGTTTTATGTTTTCAAAAAAAAATTTTACCTGTAATTTTCACTAAGTATTTTATTAAAAGGATGAGACTAAGAGGTAATAACCTAATGCTTAACCTAATGTGTTCTAGAGTATTGGGTTAAAAATTAGGGTGTTACAGGAAGTGCATAGCATGTTTACATTTTTGCCATCACCTAAACAACTTAGAGCTCAAAGACTTGCCCATGATTATCTCAAATAAAGATGGAAATGTCTATGTTTTTCTTCTTGATTTCAGCCTTGTAATGATGTCGGTCTTAAAACAAGATTCATCTAGTTACAAGTGCTAAAACTTGTGTTTCATGATTTTCCTAAGCTTAGATGGTTTATAAGAAATGTTTTGAGCAAGGTTTTATGATTTTAAATCCTCTTGAGATTCATTTGAAATAGCTATTGCCCTCTCATGTTTTATAATGGTTTTGATGAAATAAATTATTTCTAAGTAAGTTTTGAAAGTTTTAAAAAGGTTCCAAGAGAAACTAGCAATTTATGTGTTTTAGAAATGAAGTTTTATGCATTGTTTGATGGAGATGTTTTCGGTTCTGCCATGCTTGGTTGCTCACTGTTTTATGCTATTTTGATTATGATAGTATGAGTATGTTCATGTATAATTAATACTAAAATTCATTTGAGAAAGTTAAGATAAGTTAGTAACTAGAAAGGAATTAATTTGAGACTTTTAGATCCCTTAGAAATGTAAATTTCTGGATTCTGTCCAGCAAGGTTTAAAATTAGAAATCATGGTCTATAATTAGTTTAAATGTGAAGGAACTACTCATAATTGGTTTAGGACTTGATCTTGATGCCTTAGGAGCAAACCGAACTTAGAAAGGGTTAATGTTGTGACTCCTAGGTACCTGTAAAATGTAAATTATGGATTATGTACTCTTGAGGTTTAGAATTGTTTGTGATCATAGAATTGAGTGAAGAATACTTAGATATGAGCCTATAGGTACCCGAGAGCTTAAGTTGTGATGATAGACAATTTAGATTTCAAGTTAAAGGTCCTTAAGGGTCAAAGCATAAGACATTAATGTGAGTATAGGTACCCGAGACTTTGATGTTTTAAGTTTGATAATGAAAGTATGATGTGTTGATGCATATGCTTTGATGATGCATGAGCTACGATGAAGTGAATTGTTGAAATGTTAAGTCATCATGATTATGAAAGTTGAATGAGAAATGCATATGTGTTATGAGCTTGTGGCATAAAGTTGATTTGAAGGAAATTCGGTACATAGTTGTTATGCTACCAAATTTCGGTTAAATCTAATGGACTTGAGAATGTTTTTGAAGTAACATATGAGATTAAAACCCTGGAAAGACAAATCTGTGAGGGTATGAGTAGATGCAGCCTACCAAAGCGGACAAATTGTTGTGGCTAGATGCACGCAAAGCGTTTCAAAGAAGGTATATTCTAAGAGAGGTGATCCCTAGCCCCCTAACCTGTACTCAAGGAGTCGGGATTATTTTTATTATATTTCACTTATTCAGATAATAAGCAAGAGCTAGTGACGATTAGCTGAGGTATGAGCTCATAACCTAGATAGTTTTAGGGTGGCCCTATAATGCTATAGTATGATGATTTATGTCACAAAGTTGAGGAAAGTTCCACATGAAAGATTTATGCCCCTTTATGCCACTTGAATGCTTCTTGATGATTATTGTAACACCCTAATTTTTAACCCAACTTTCTAGAACACATTAGGTTAAACATTAGGCTATTACTTCATAGTCTCATTCTTTCATTGAAATACTTAGCGGAAATTATGGGTAAATTTTTCTTTTTTGAAAACATAAAACAAAGTGAGAGCCGCGAGCTTAACTAATCGAATGACAGAAACGTAAAGCGCGCGTAACGATCATAAACAACCATGTAAAATAAATCATACATCAGAAGAACATAGATCATGAAGATGACAGAAACATTTCATTAATAATAAAGTAGCTAAAGTACATAACTAGTCATACCCTTATAGAAACGGGCAGAGCTTGGAATACAACGGAAAAAGGAAATACAACAGATAGCAAAGTACATGGTACAACATAAGGATAAAAACCCAAAATACTACCCTCCTACTATGCTACTAGCACTAAACTACATCCCCTCCCAAAAGGTATGGCCGAAGGAAAGATCCCTGCGAAGCTCGGGGTACTCAAAAGCTCTCCAATGGAGTCTAGTGGCGACGGGAATCCACGGGTGATGGAGGCAAGTAGCCGGGGAAACGCTCTGACTCCTCCTGAGTGGCCCAATGCAACGTGAAAGGCACACAAGGTGGCTGAACGTGGGCTCCTTGCTACGGACGCATCTCGGCTCTCCTTGCCAGGCGCGACTGCACCATAGTCTCCTCACTCCCCATACGTCGGGATTAGGGAAAAGGGGCTGAACCCTCCGAAGGAACATGCATCGGCCAATCCTCGGATGGGTCAGTCTCGGATCTCCTCGAACGAGGTATGTACTCCGGGAAATCTCGGACGGTGGAGGCAGAGGTACGGGCACGTCACAACTGCTCCTCACGCAGGCGGGTGCGCTCGAAGATCATGTCGTCACTACCAAAAGGGGTAGTAAGAGTGAACTGGTAGCTCGAAACTGGATAAGCGAAAGGTCGTCCCATGTACACAAAAACACGAACGGCACATCGACCCTCAAAGTGATATAAACAGTGGTCTAGGTCGAACTGTATCTCGCATACTGGCGTGTCAATGAAAAGCACGAACGTCGCCATCGCTCTCTGAAGATGTGACGGAAGGAAAGAGAAAGAGGAGTGAGAAATCTTGCTAAAGAAATCTCAGTAGGAGTCTCCTATCCTAGGGTTACATCGTACACATCCTCAGGAACCTTGGGCTTATTTATAAAGTAATGATCATGCATATAAGGTTTAATTAAGGTTTTCCAAAACTAATTATCCAAGGTCCATTCCTTTTAGCATGCATCTTGATGTTATGAATGCAACATGTTATATCATGGATGCATGGCAATACTTGAGCATATAAGACAACACCTCAAAGCACATAAACATAATCCATGTGGCATAAGGGCATATAACTTCCAAGTGAATCATTCCTCAACTTTGTGACATCAATCATGGTACTTTAGCATATAAGCCACCCTAAAAATAATAACTAGGTTATGAGCTCATACCTTAGCTAGTCGTCACTAGCTCTTGCTTATTATCTTGAATAAACGAAACATAAATAATAATCCCGACTCACAAGTACGGGTAGGGGGCAGGGATCATCTCTCTCTGGGATTATCCTCTTTGAAATGAAATGCTTTGCTAGCCACGCATGGCCTCGCAATTTGTCCGCTTTGGTAGGCTGCATCTACTCATACCCTCACGAATTTGTCTCCTCCCGGGGGTACTCGGCCGAACCGGCACCTCCTCGGGGGAAGCGCGTCTTAGTGCTTTGTCACATAAAAATCTCCTGGGGGTGCTCGGCCAAACCGGTGTCACCCAGGGTTTTCAACTCATATGGTACTCATAAATCATTTCTTTCAACCCTTTAAGGTTTGACGGAAATTCGGCAGCATAACAGCTGTTAAACCGAATTTCCTTCAAACTGCCACAAGCTAATCCACACATCATGTTCTCATGAAATCTCATGCTATGATAAACTTTAACATTTCATCAATCATTTTCTCATGCATCAAGCACATCTCATCATATCATTGCATCAAACAACACATCATAGCATTAACAACTTTTTAGTGTCTTATACATTGACCCTTAAGGTCCCTAACTCACATTCTAAGTTATAAATCATCAAACCTAATCTCTCGGGAACTTATAAGGTCTTAACTAAGTATTTCTCACCTCACACTATGATCAAGAACATCTCTCAACCTCAAGAGTGCAGAATTCATATTCCTAACTTTACGGGTACCTAGGAGTCACAACAATAACCCTTTCTAAGTCCGGTTTGCTCCTAAGGCATCAAGATCAAGTCCTAAACCATTTATGAGTCATTCCTACACATTTAAACTAATTTAAATCCATGATTAGCATTACTAAACCTTGCTGGACAGAATCCAGAAAATTCAAACATTAAAGGATCTAGAACTCTCAAATTAATTCTTTTCTAGTTTCTAACTTCTCTTATCTTTCGTATATGAGTCTTAACATTAATTATACTTAAACATAAGCATATTATCATCATTAACACAGCTCATACAGTGGCTAAAAATGGCAACGCAGAATCGAAACAAACATCTCCATTTAAAGGCATCAAACACATTTTCTAAAGCACATAACATACTAGTTTCTCTTGGAACCTTTTTAAAACTTTCAAAACTCATTTATAAATATTTTTAACATGTAAAATCATCAAAATATTTATGAGGGCAGTAGCTAGATCAAACTTGTCTCAATAGGTTCTAAATTCATAAAACTTAGTTCTATGCATTCCTTAAACTCATAAAAGCTTGGAAAAATTATAAAACACAGTTTTCAATACTTAGAAACACCAAGATCCCTTAGGGCCGAAATATGAACCAAAGGAAATAAATATTTTTAGACCTTTGTTTGAGACAACAATGGGCAAGTCTTTGAGCTCTAGGTTCATTTAGGTGATGACATAAAAGTAAACATGCTTATGCACTCATTTTAAGTTCCATTAGAAAGTAAAGTGATAGCATAAAATAAATATGAGGTGCAACATATTATTATCTTTGATATTTAGTGAGAACTTGAAATATAAACATGATAATGCATAGCTTGAAATATAAACATGATAATGCATAGCTTGAAATATAAACAAGATAATGCAAGTTCATTCATTATCTTGGTATTTAGTGCAGCAAGGAAGTCAACATGATATGCAAAGCATAAAATAAACATGATGCAAGATTCATTTTATGGTTAACTAGAGCTCATTCAAGACTTTAACAAGATAACAACCCAATACAATATCTCAAAGATCAAAATACCAAAACCGAAAGTCTTACAAAAGAAAAAGAAAGTGAACCTAAATCAAGTTCTTTATTAAATACCCAAAACCCCTATCTAGAGAAAAATCTCTAGAACGTGCCGGCCAACTTTAAGGTTGACAAGGGTAGGCTTGGGCTTTTAGAAATCCTTAGATTAATTTTCTTAAGTTGAAAAACCATGTGAGCTAGATATCATATAGATAAAGTTATAAGAAAAGGAAAACTCAAGCTTTAGAGGTTTCTTTGAGACGAACACAAGGTCATCATCTAGAAACTCTCATCATCAAGCTATCATGCTCATAACCAAGGCCTCATGGCCGAAATGAAAGCAAAACAAAGAACCAAGGAAAAGTTTCAAAAGAAATTCAAGAGAAAGCTAGAGAAACTCATTTTTCAAGAAACAAGGTTTAGAAAAACACTCCTACCTAGAGTGAAGATGAAAACTTGGACTCTTTGAAAAGAAAATAAGATGATGAGCTCCTCCAAGAGGCAAGATAGCTTCGGCCAAGAGAGGATGAGAAGGTTGGAGTTGTGTTTCAAGTGAAGTTGTGTTTGAGGTGTGGTGTTTGAGAGGTTTGATGATGGTTCAAGGCTTTGGGGTGGTGTTTGATGGTTAAGAGATGGTGATGGGATGAAGAGATGAAGAAGATAAAGATGAAAAGAAAGGAATAACACTCTTAAAACTTTGAGAGAAAAGAAAAACTTAGCAAGACAACTCTAAAACTCTAAACTTAGCAAATGCTTCAAGGTGCAACTAAGCTATCACAAGCATCCTATTCATAGAAAAACAAAACCATGGGGCTTACCAAAGAAAGCCTTGGCCGTGACTTTGAGAGGGAAAAAGGGAGAGAAAAATATATCTTACACAAGGTCATTCAAGCATGGTTTGAAGTATGGAAGCTATGCTACAAAGTATGGCTTGATGTGAGTTAATTTCCTATCAATTTTTGATGAAATTAAGCTTCTACAAACAATGCATGGCTGGAACTTTTCCAACCACAAATAAATGGAGAAAATGGGCTATTTTAATTAGTTATTTGCTTAGAAAATCAAGCTTGATTGAAAGTTATGACAAGGTATAGTGTATGTGACTTGAGGTATGGCCTTGGAGTGTTGAAAAATTGAACATGTGATGCATACGGGGGAGAAGGGTACACGGCCAGGTTCAAGTCAGCAGAGAGGAGGTAAGGTTTGATCATCTAATTGGGTGTTAATGGTAGGTTTAAATGTGCATTAGCTTAGGTACAAGGTTAGGAACAATTAAGCTTAAGTTTAGGTAACTAAGAATGTGTTTTAAGGATTTTATGACAAGATTAGGAGTGCTCATACATCATTAAAGAATTTTAAAATCATTTATGAATAAACAATGTGTAACACAATTCCATGATTTAAGGAATTGGAAAGAGAAAACACTATTCAAGATTCCATGACTAGGAGTCTTGAAATTAAAATATGATTTTAAGTTGTAATTAAGCACTTTTAGGTTCTAATCAACTTTAATAAATTATTTTGACTCAATATTAATTAAGGAAATTAATTAACCTTCGATTAGAGCCTAATATTGCTTAGGTTTGCTTAATTACGCGATTAAGCGTAAAAACACGAAACTAGGGGCAAAACCGTAATTTTGCACTAATTTCGCCCGGGACCTCCGGGACCAAAACTAAAGTTACAGTCTACATAAAAATGCCTTTTAAAATCATCTGGAGAAGTTTCGGGTTCATCCGGCATTTGCAAATGGGTAAAACACCGCAGGGGCATTTTGGTCATTTTGACTCGAAAACTCGAAAACTCGAAAAATGAGATTTTCGATCCCGGAAAGAAACACAAGTCTTTTAATCCCCTTCCAACATTGAGTTTTCCCTTCCAGTACTGCCGAATCGGCTTTCCTCAAATTCTGGGCTGAAAATGACCTCAGGGGCATTTTGGTCATTTTCACTCTAATAGAAAAAATCGGGGCGTTACAATTATGATTTGTTGAGTTATTTGTTTAAAGTATTGCCATGTATTCATGCTTGGTATGTTGCATTCATGACATTAAGATGCATTCTAAAAGGAATGAACCTTGGATAATTTAGTTTTATACAACCTAATAATGAATCTTATATGCATGTACACCTTTTAATAATAAACCCAAGGTTCCTGAGGATGTGAACGATGTAACCTTAGATAGGAGATTCCTACTGAGATTCTTTAGTAAGATTCTCACTCATTTCTCTTCTTTCTTCCTCTCCCGTCACATCTTCAGAGCTCGATAGCGACTTTCGTGCTATTCATTTATACGCCCATCTGGGAGGTGCATTACGACTCGGATCACTGCTCCTATCATTTTGAGGGTCGTTGCGTTGTACGTGTTTTTGTGTATATGGGACGCCATTTTGCCTACCCAGTGTCTAGTTATCACTTCACTCCTACTGCTCCTTTCGGCGACGATGACCTAATCTTCGAGCGCACTCACCCCCGTGATGAGTAGATCCGTTGTGCTCGTCCATATGCCTCAGCAGTACATGACTATCCAGAGTACGTACCCCGATCAAGGAGGTCGAAGACAGATCCATCCGAGGACTCGCCTACGCACATCTACTCGAAGAGTTCTGCCCCTACTCCCCCATATGGACGAGAGAGGAGTGAGGCTACCATGACGCAGCCACTCTTGGCGAGGAGAGCTAAGATGTACCCTCGCCGTGGAGCTCACGTTCAGCTGACGCACACTCGTGCTCCATTCCACTGGCCCACATAGGAGGACCTCGAGCAGTTCACCAGGTACATACCTCCCCCACTCGAGGGTTCTAGCCGTCAGTAGACTTCATTGGAGAGCTACTCGAGTGCTTAAGCCATCACGAGGTCTTCCCCTTTGGCAGTATCTTTTGAAGAGGGGTACTCGAGTTTAGTACTCAAAGCTTGAGTAAGAGGGTAGTGTAGTTGGTTTTTATTTCCCGTCGTTCCATGTACTTTACTGCTTTTGTATTTTCTTGTTATTTTCTTTGTACTAAAAGCTCAGCCCGATTCTGTAAGGGTGTGACTCTATGTATTTCTAACTATGTTATTAATGGAATGTTCCTTTGTTGAATTGTTGATTATTCTATGCCTTAGTATGTACGTGATCATGTTGTGCTTTATCTTTCTATATCTCGATGCACGCAGCTCTCACTTTGTTTTTATATTTCAAAAAATATATTTACCCATATTTTCCACTAAGTATTTTAATGAAAGAATGAGACTAAAAAGTAATAACCTAATGTGTTCTAGAGTATTGGGTTAAAAATTAGGGTGTTATACAAAAGACTTTAGACATGCTGCATGAACATTATACATGAAACATGATGTGCATAAATTTTGTGAAAGATGTATTGTTTGTAAGAAGTCTAAGTCAAAGGTATTGCCTCATGGACTTTATGCTCCTTTGCCAATTCTTGATTTTCCTTAGATTGATATATCTATGGACTTTGTTTTAGGACTGCCTTAGACAAAGAATGGCAAGGATTCCATTTTTGTGGGGTGGATATCCAAGATGGCTCATTTCATAGCTTGCAAAAAGTTGAATTTGAATGAAATATGAGTTTTCTCTATTGTGAAAGCTTCCCTTGAGTTCTTGGGTAAAGAACTAAATCTAATCTTATCAAGGCAACTTGTGGCGATCAAACCTTCATGACTTATCATTCACCTTCTCAACTTTTCTTTGGTGTGGCGTTAATACACTACAAAAAAATAAGCAAATAGTGGCGATTGAATTAGGGCGGTTCCAAAGAACTGCCATAATACATGTAAATTAAGGCGATTCTGTCAACCGCCACGATTTTAGGTAAAAAATGGCAGTTAGAAGGCAAATTACAGCGGGTGCCATTTTAGAAAAAAAAAAAAGAAAAGAAAAGAAAGTAATGGGTCAAGGGTTGACTAACCCTTCACCCCTTCACAATACACAACACCCCCCATTCACACCACAAACACAACCCTCCCTCCACCTAAGCTCTCTCCTGCTCTGCCCAACGTGCGGCCGCCGGCGACCCCCCAACCGCCTCCATCACTCGCCCTTCCTTCTCTCTTTCTTTTCGCGGGAACCTCTCCATCGCAACCTCCTTCCCCATCACCTTCCGTCGCGTACATGGCCCTGATCTTCGTGTGCCCCACCACTGCGAGCTTTGCGTCGCACCGCCTGATCCTCCGTGACCCATAGTGCCGGCGAGCCCCCACCACCACCAATCCTCTTCCTTCCACTCCGCGTTGCACCCAGCACCTCGCGGTCCTGCTTTCTCGCAATGGATAAAAGGATCGCTTAGCACAACAATATGATGAAGGTTTGTCATTGTTAATTCCTTCCATGAGTTGTTAATTTTCTCATTTTCTCTTGTCTCTGATCTTCGATTCTTATGATAAAAGTTGATTAGGTTTATCTGAAAAATAGGTTGAAATTTTTGTTGGCCCTGTTTCAAATTGTTCTATGAAATGTGCTTACAATGTGTTTGATGGAATGTCCGAATCAATGTTCTCCTCTCTTATGTTTGAATCCTTTCTTAGCCCCCACCTCCTGTCACACTCCTTAACCCTTCTAGTGCTTCTCTTGGTGTGGTGCCTACTTTTAAGCTGATTTGATTTTATTCACTTCATTATTACTATTTATTAGGAGGACAATAGAACAGAGAATGCTTTGTTTTTATTATTTATATATGTGTATATATATGTGTGTGCTTTGGAATTGGATGACTAATTCATTGTTTTGATTTGGTGGTGAAGGCTCTCGAGATCTGCAGCAAATAGGTCAGACAACATTGAAATATGTTGTGGTATTATGGTTAGGAAATGTATCATTTACAGTGATTGCCAATGAAAACCATGTAAGCTGTTGAAGATGAGGGTAAGAATTTTCCATAATATCTACTGATTGAGTCTAAAGGATAGATTTTGTAAAAGAGATATCTGTTTGGCATTCTTTAAAAACTCTAGATCTTATGTTGCAATTCAATGCATACAGATTAGCTTTTACAAACAGATTCTTAGGCTCTTATTATTTTCAGTATTATATAGATAATAAGTAATTAATTGGTTATAATATTAATATATGTGCATACTTGTGGAATAGCATCACTTACTAGCTAGCTTCTGCTTTGCATTAGTATTAGCATGAGAAACTTTCCATAAATTCACAAGTTATGTTACAGCATCTCCTCACCATGAATGTCATTGGCTTAAGAAAGATGAGGTGCTAGACTTCAAGATTGAAAAGTCTTTGCAAATCTCTTGGCTTCATTCAGCATATCCTAAAATGGAATAATTTTTGGCATTTTGCATTTTGTAAACAATAAATAAAATTCTTGCTAATCTGGAGAGGGGAAAGACTGAAGACGTTTTCAAAGTTTCCTCTTTATTTTCCTTTTGACATGGTCGATGATTTATTTTGCTGCACTTATGATGTGAGCATTATGTGCAAAGTTCAACCTTTTTTTTCATTCAATAACTGTAATATGCACACGCTGCATTGGTTTTGAGCACAATAATATTTTAGATACTATCATCTGTTATAATCAATAACTCACTTAAAAGCTAAATTTTGTTCCCCTGACTTCTTAAAGGGCTGTTCCCCGTTGCCAAGTTGATTGGCTGTAACATTGAAGATCTCAAGTTGACATTAACAACTCGCAAAATGAAAGTTGGTAATGACATTATTGTCCAAAAGTTGACTCTCTCTCAGGTAAAATGAGTACTATGTTGATGCTAACCTTTGTCTATAACTACAGAAAAATAGCATTTCCCACATCTTGGGAATTTGAATATGTATTGTATTTCTGAATCAGCATATGCCAATTTTATTAATTTGCTATTAGAAGGTAACAGAAATAAAAGGAAAAGTTCATTGGTATGAGCATTGTCTGTTTAACTTTAATTTTATTCTTAAGAGTCCAATTCAATATTTAACATTAATGATTCCTACATACATCGGGTAACAATGCATTAAGCTTTTCTTAAATGTTACATGTTTTATTGTGTAGGCTACTGATGTGAGGGAGAAAATATTGTGTAAATCAGCATGTTAATGATAATTAATAGTATGACACATCCATTTTCTCTTATTGGTCTGCATATATTCTTTGGGACATCAATTATGGCATCCATATTAATTTTTTAATGAAATAACAATATTAGTTCTTGAAATGTACAGAGGGCTATGATTTGCTTTCCAATTTCAATATGCTTCAATTCCAGCTTTCAACGTTAGATGATACCTTTTTATCATGTTTACCCTTGATTTTTGTTTCTTGGAAATGATTGGCTACTGCAACTTCATTATATTGCTCTGAATATGGAAAAAAGGACTTTCAATTAAGCCAAAGAAGGGTGATGCTTTACTTTTCTGGAGCATGAGGCCATATGCAACCTTAGATTCTTCAAGTCTTCATGGTTAGTTCTCTTATTATCTATTATGATTATGCTGCTTGATATGTCAAAAAGCTTTCACAAAAAGAGGAGATATATTACAATTTTCTTGATAATTTTTCAAGTGGATGTCCCGTGATTAAGGGTAATAAGTGGTCAAGTACCAAATGGATGCATGTCAGTGAATACAAAGTTTGAATATACATTACTATAGGTACTTAATTGCCCTTTCTTGTATTGTCAAAATAATATATTACATTCACGTGGCAATAGTTTTCATTTTTATTAACTTAGATTGAACTGATATAGATTGCTTGCATTGCTTGCAGATTTATATAAAAAAAGTTACCAAAAGTGAAAGATCTTCTCAACTTTGTGGTTTGTGTTTCACCATTTACTTTAAGTCCCGGAGTTGTTGGATTGAATGTTAAGTGTAACTTAGGAACATAGGTTTAGTGCCAAAACATATAGTGGAGAGTTAATTTAGAACCTTTTGTGACTTGTTCAAGAGATTTCTAAACTGAAAAACTGATATTTGTTCTTCACATTCTACACTGGTTGCAGTGCTCTGTATTTACAATTAAGTGGTTTGTCTTGCATAGCATGATTTTGTGCTATTGCTTTTAGCTTAATAAGCTTAATATGCTAGTTTTTGCTTCTCAGAGCTCGTCATGCCAACAATGTACTACTTTAAAGTCTTGGCTAAAACGTTGTGTGAGAATACTTTCTGGCCTTGACGGAAATGCTTGTTTTGCTCTTTCAACTGTTCAATGGCTTTGATTACTGATACATCTTACATGTATGTGTGTACATTTTAAATCAAGATATACAATCTGCATGTTTGTCATCATTATATTTATTCTTTTGATAAGATTATTTATATATGAATTTGTTTAAAAGCTTAAGGCAAAAGTAAATACATGATAATAACATATTGGGCATCAATTATTGTTATGCTACACCTTATGGCTGAAAATTATGGCCATCCCAAACCACCATAACTACTATTTTTTTTTTCAAAAAAATGTCACAAATTGTGGAGGTTTCAAACCGCCACAATTATATTTTTTTTTAAATATTTCACTAAAAATTGCGGCGGTTCCAAACCGCCATAATTTTTAAAACAAAATGCCAAAAATTGTGGCGGTTCCAAACCGCCATAAATTAAGGTTTCAAACCGCCATAATTCACCGTAAATTGTCGCGGTCATATGGGTTGATTGTGGCGGTTTTCTTACAACCGCTGTAATTTATCTACTGGCATTGGTAATTACAGCGGTTGTAAGGAACCGCCATTTGCTGCAAAAAGTAGCGGTTATAACCGCCCTAATTTGCAAAAACAACCGCCACAATTTTCCATTTTTTTTGTAGTGATATCCTTCCCTAAAACTGAATTTCAAGGCAATCTATTTCCTACTTTTGTATCATTTGGTATCAGTCTTATTGAATTTCAAGCATTAATGATGCTTGCCATGTAGTTGACTTATTTTTCAGGGAAGTGGTGAGAATCCATGGGCTGCCAAGAGCATTGTAAGTGATAGGGACACTAAGTTCTTAAGTCACTTTTGGAGAATATTATGGGATAAGCTTGGTACTAAATTACTTTTCTCTACTACTTATCTCCCACAAACTGTTGGGCAAACTAAGGTAGTGAATAGGACTTTAGGCACTTTGCTTAAGACTGTTTTAAAGAAGAATCTTAAGTCTTGGAAAGAATGTTTGCCTCATGTCGAATTTGCTTATAATAGGGCTGTCCATAGCACAACTAATTGTTCACCATTTGAAATTATGTATGGATTTAATCCTATGACACCACTTGATTTATTGCCTATGGCTAATATTATTATTTCTAAGCATAAGGATGCATAGGCTAAGGCTGGCTATGTGAGAAAGCTGCATGAGCGTGTGAAAGCTCAGATTGAGAATAAAATTGAGAAATATGCCAAGCAAGCTAACAAAGGAAGAAAGAAAGTTTTATTTGAACCTGGAGATTAGGTTTGGGTGCACATGAGGAAAAAAATGAAGTCCAAACTCTAACCTAGAAAGGATGGTCCTTTCCAAGTGTTGGAGAGGATCAACGATAATGCCAACAAAATTGATTTTCCTAATGAGTATAATATCAGTGCCACCTTTAATATTGTTGATTTGTCTCTTTTTGACGCAGGTGATGAGGCCTTGGATTTGAGGTCAATTCCTCTTCAAGAGGGAGGGGATGATAAGGACAAGACTAGGGGCAAGGACAACAAGACGCTTCGAGGAATTGGGGGACCTATGATAAGAGGAAGGGCTAGGAAGGCAAAGGAGGCATTGTAACAAGTTGTAGCAACAATTCTTGAGGCTACCCCTAATTTGGAATACTTGAAGCCCAAAATGGTGCATTGCATAATCCCACTTGAACACCCTTGATGTTATATGGACTGCCACCATCTTTTAAAGCCTTTTATGTTACTAAATAAAGTTTGTAATAATATAATAGCACTTGTGAATTTTGTACAGCCCATCACTTGTTAATTTCATATTTTATTTAGTTTAGATTTTAATCATGGGCTAAGTATTACAGCCCATTTACTGAACTTTACTTTAGTTTATAAACCTTGTAAACACCTTTTGGAAAGGGATTTTTTCTAAATTCATATAAGAATACCTTTTTTAATAAGAGTGTTTCTTTGGTTCTTGCTTGGAACCATGGGTGTTTACAAACTGTTGCAATGATAGAGTTCCATGTATTTTAAATTGTGACACAATTCAAAACTAAATAAAATAAGGTTTATATCTTATTATGTGAGGGCCAAAACTCATGATTCTTTTCCTGGGGGAGTAGGCACTAGTAGAGGACCTGGCTAGCAGGGCTTATGGAATGAAGTTAACTCCATTCTTTTTTGATAAAATAATTGCCAAAATACAAGAACTCTCTAACTGTTCTTCACTCATTGTGTTACTCCAACCATAGTTGATTACCCCTATTCTAGTAATCAACTCATTAAAGATTTCAATAGCCGATCTATTTTCATCAATTTTGTATGTTTATATTATACCTTTCTTAAAAAACTTTCCAAATCTCTTTGTAAAAATTAATTAAAATCTTCTTTCTACATACTAGATTGATTGTACATTCTTCTGAGGAAGAATCAACAGAAAGAAGTCACTCAAGCTGTTTCAGATTGATCACTTCATCTTCAGTAAAAGAGAAGCTTGAGTGTAAGATTATTCAAAGTAAACATCAATCGTGAATCCATTGTATCGTTGATCCAGTAGCAATTAGAAGTTGAAAGCTTGAAGAGGCTACTGCAAAACTACTTGTTGTTGTTGAGTTAGTAAGTATGGTTTACTAACATTGGTAAGAGCTTAGGAAGGCTATAGTAAAGACTATCTTGTATTGTTATCTCCTCGGGTTGAGAAAGTTTAGTGAAACATAGTGGTTACTGAGATATGGATGTTGGCACGTGTTGGTCGAACCAATATAAATCTGTTGATTTAGTATCTTCTCATCCTTAACCTTTTTATTTCATAGTCCTTGATTGCACAAAAATACTTTTATCATTATCTTTTGCTTTTAATCTACTTACTCAAATTACTTGATTCAGAAAGTTACTTTCTAAATAAATTTATCTCAAGCTTCCTTAATCATTCTTTGGTCTTCCAGTCTTGAATCTTAGCCTTTTGATGATGAATGATATGCGATTATGATGACTAATGACTGAGTAACACGTTGGTATCATATCTTGCATGATTTCCTATTTCTTCAATGTACTTTCTGATGTCTACGTGTTACTTTCTAAAGACCTTTTCCTTGGTTTCTTGTTTTTGTATTAATCTACTTCATGCTTTGATGCATGTGAGCATACTTTACATGATATAATATTCACTTCATTTAAGCTCAGTCTCTTTCCTCGAGATAAAACATGTTTGCAAATATAAAGTGAAATTATTCTCGCTCAAGTTAGGTATTCGCTCTTTGGAAATACCTGTTAAACTTAATCAAGAAACTCAAGGTAGCCATTAGTCATTCTTCAAAACATTTTCTTTAAATTGGCTTTGTTGTCATTCAAAACACTATAGCTCATGCTTTCTAAAGCATTTTTGAGAGAAATCAAAGTCATTGGGACAATAATGATGACATAAATCTTATTATATATTTTTGGGAAATGCCCTATTGAGAATTTCACAATTCTCATCCCTATATTTTGTGTTTCCATGTTGTCTCTAGATTGATCCAGAGCGCAATGAGGCTATTACATAGAAGAATCAAATTCGTAGTAGTTCAAAATCTGAAGCATTTTATCATTTTTACTTAGTTATATGTATATGTTTTAAATATACTAGAAAATCAATGTATAGTAAAGCTCCTAGAAGAGCTTTTCCTTGTAATTGAATTTGTATTAAAAAAACTCTGTTTCCCCTTTTTGTATGTTGACTTAGTTATTACAGGAATCAAATGAATTTGCTATATATATTTAAGAACAATCCTCCAATTTATAAGTAATAACTCTTGACATACCAGTTATAAAATTGGGTTTGACTTGAGATTTGAAATTTGAATTTCAAATTTCCCTCTATTTCCTGTAGTGTTCTGTGCTCCACAGTGAAGTGAGCTTCCTGATGTGTGCAATTGATTCCTTAATCATTTTTTGCTCTTCTAGTCTTCAATTTTAGCCCTTTGATGATGAATGATTTGCGATTATGATGACTAAGGACTGAGTAACACGTTGGTATCATATCTTGCATGATTTCTTATTTCTTCAATGTACTTTATGATGTCTCGTGTTACTTTCTGAAGACCTTTTCCTTGGTTTCTTGTTTTTGCTTTTAATCTACTTCATTACCCAAAATTCTCTGATAAAATTTCCAGTAGGCATAGATAAATGGCATAGAGTATTCATATAGCATAAGGGCACTCAATCAACAGACCACCATTCTTTGATAGTGGAGACTATGCCTACTGGAAAGACTGAATGGAGTTGTTCATAAAGTATACTAGTCTTGACTTGTAGGAAATAATCCAAGAAGGCGACTATATTCCCCTTGAAGAAGTTCTTGCAATGGATGGTGCACTTCCCACATCAAGAGGAGTTCCCATAAGTAGATGGACTGAGCAGCATAAAGATGGTTGACTTTTTTAAGAAAGGTATAATATAAATATACAAATAATTATAGATGTTGTCCCATTATCCTAGTTAACATCAGAGGAGCTCATTTGCAACTTTACATGCCCCCAGTACATTATAAGGGACCTTTCCATGCCCTTTACCACTAAAGGGGACTTCTTCGTGCCATTTACCCACTAAAGAGGACTTCTCTGTGCCTCAACCATTTCATCTTCTCTTGGTCACAAACTCTCATCTCTCACAAAGCCTCCTTCTCTATAACTGTAAATTCTCTCAAACCCTTATCTTTTACAGTCCTTTCATATACAACCCATTAATGGCTAAAGGAAGAGAAATTGATCACTTATATACAAGAAGGGCACTTCCTCAGATGTATGATGATCCAGACATGCAAGAGTTCTATGTAAAGAACTTCTTTCTATGAAAAATGGCATAGAGGAAAACCTTGATAAAAGAACTTCATGAAAGTGTGCCCATTCTCAATAAAGTTTTCTCTTTTCAAGGTTAGGAAGAATATTTGAAGAAAGTGACACCTAGCTAAGGTGTCAATAACCCGAATAAGGCTCTAGTCAATGAGCAAATGAATAATTTCAATAGCATGCTGGAAAATCCTCACAGCCATAATTTTCATTCTGTTGTTCCTGACATGCATTAAGGATTTAAGAGATTGTTGATGTGCTTCCCAAATGGGGCTTTCCTGAATCGCTTGATTAAGTACCTACCAACAATGCGAGGAATGCATGTTTGCCTCCACTTAAATATAATCAACGAGAGAAATGTCATTGACCTAACAACAACAGCTAAAATCGAATTCAATATAAATAAAACTACATTTGAGGTTGATTTTGAGGGATAATGATGCAGTGAACATATAGAACACAATTAGTTTAATTATAAACACATTAGATTTAGTTTGTCCTGCAAACCAAAAGAATATGCAAATGGTATTATGTCTATTCTAAAACTAAATGATTAATAATTGATGGTAGCCAACTCATGAAGGCATAAACTAGGACGCCACTCACTATTTTGGTATCATTCAAGTGTAGCATATTGGAATGACCAAATAGCTAAGAACTCTTGTTACCTGAAGAAAAAAATAAATAAATAAATAAATCATGAGAAGCGGTATATAGTAGGTATGATCAAATTTCGAGGTCACACATAAGATATTCAGGATAAGACTTGAACATAATCTATCTGGCCACCAAGACTGCTTCCACTAGCACCTTGACAATTTCACTTGATAGCTCTCTTTATTTCATCATTTTTCTTGATCAAATAGCTAGAATGGATTAAAATAGTTTTTAGCAAAATAGGTGAAATTTGGCATCCCATTTTAGAAAAGGCTATTGAAGAACCCAACTACTTGACATAATTTGACATCTCTATTATCAAACGATTGTCTTAGTTGAAGAGATAATGCAAATTTATGTTAGAAGGGAAAAAAATTATTTATATGCAATTTTTGCACATGATTAAGAGTAACAGAAAGAGAGAACATAATGCTACTATGACATATGCTCACTTGCGGTAGTAAATGGTATTGTGTTTAATTCTTTCTTTTTATGTGAAGGCTACTCTTAAATCCTTAATAATACTTCCTCCATTTCACAATAAGTGTCGATTTTTTACTTTGTCATGTTTTAGAATATTTGTCAATTTATAATATCTAGGTAGCATTATTTTTTTCCTACCACATATGCCTTTACTATAAATATGTTAATTAAGTAATAATTCATTTACCAAGATAAATAATAATTATTATTATAGAATGATAGTTTTGTAAACTCGTATAATTTTCTACATTTATCAAAATGGTATTTTGTTTTCCTTATTATATGTATTATTTTGTTGTTGACAACTATTATGAAATGGAGAGAGTAATATAATAACAATAATCAATAGTGTCCCCTATTGTCTAACTATAATTGCATAGAAAAATATGATTATAAATTTTGCATTGAAACTTACAAAACGAGTGAATAAATTAAATCTTATCATCACCGTATGTAATTAAACAAAGATGTTTATTAACTAATAAATATCAACCAATTGGATATACTTATTTCAATGGAGTTTCAAGAATTCATTAATCAATGCAAATGTTAAGGTTATTATCTAAACTATTAAAATAGCCGTAATGATCACTACTTTCATCAACAAACATCTTTCAGGGAGAGTAACAAGATCTATTGTCTAAAGGGTCATGGTATCATTCGATCCTTATTATCTCATTGTAGCATTTATGATCTATTCTATTTTATTTGCTAAAATAACTTTTTCATATGAAATTTCTCCAGCATCTCAATTTTCTTCTAGTGGGAATAAGCCATTGTTAATAGAAGAAAAATATCTGAGTGGTTGTGTAGCTAAATTAAAACTAAATTGTCATCAACAAATTTTCTTTGGTCTATTTTTCGGTAACCAAACAGTTAGCAAAGATTGTTGTCTTAACCTTCTTGAAGATGTGGAGAAATATTGCCATATAGACATGACAAGACGCACTAAAATTGTTTTAGAGTTCGAGCACAATCAAACACAAATTTTGAATCGAGGTGAGAAGATTTGGAATGACTGTACTATAGCTCAAGATCCATCAATTCGTCATAGTTTTATGGGTAAAATCTTTTCCTAAGCTGCATTTGAAAGTTTTTCAGCAGCTATGGGTAGATCTTAATGTAACATCAAATAATTATCAACTTGACTGGTTATTTTGTTGAACCCTAATAGTTATATGCACTAGTGGAAGATGAATAAAAATTCAGGGGGCAAACATAAAGGGACAATATATCTCTTAACCATCAATTCTCTTAATTTAAAATTACACTCACAATGATATTAGCTTTAATTTACGCAATATTTAATGATTATTTAATACATGTAAGAAAAATATCAAATTAGGGGGATTTTTATGCACGCAATAAGAAATATTTATCATAGCTTGATGAACATATTATTATCAAATAAATTTTGAAATGCCATTATACAAATATGTAAATGAAATGTCATAATGATGAAATATAAAATGTATAAAGAGTTTTAGTGATTTTTTTAATCAAACTAGAGAACAAAAAGTCTTGAACTTATTTAGTATTTTTTTTCTCATTTAAAATAAATGATATATTAATTTACTAATAGTCACAAGGGAGACAAAATATAAATACATACGGGTTGGGGGGGAGTTGCCCCCTCAGCCCTCATTATCCTCTGCCACTGGTTATACGCATTTTTATATTGAATTTCATTAATAAGTGTCCTAAGAACACTGATTAAAGAGTTGATGATGAAAAGTTCTGATAATTAGCAACTGAGATTTAGGAAGATGAAGAAGTGTGTTATCAATGATTGTGTTAGTCGATCCAATATGTAAATTTATTCAAGAAGGGGGAAAAATTGAACACCCAATGCTGCACATAATCAAAAGTGATTGAAAAGGAGTTGATAATGTAACACCCTAATTCTTAACCCAACTTTCTAGAACACATTAGGTTAATCATTAGGTTATTACCTCTTAGTCTCATCATTTCATTAAAATACTTTAGCGAAAATTATAGGTAAATTTTTTTTTTGAAAACATAAACCAAAGTGAGAGCCACGTTCTAGTCTAAACGAGAGACATAAACACCAAACATACGGAATCACAAGAACTAAAGCAAGTATCAAAAGAACAATAATTATCACGACAAGGAAGAATTTCATTAATAACAATATAGTTAAGATACATAAGTAGTGATGCCCTCATAGAAACGGGCTAAGCTTGTAATACATAACAAAGAAAATACAACAGAAACAAGAAAGCATAAATAAAGCACAACTACCCGAGTACACCTATGATGGACAATCTCAAAACAAAAGAAGGTTTATCCACTCTACACGTGGGTGTGTGCACTAAGCCTCCCCTAGAACGTCTGCTACTGGAACCCGGGAAAAGGTGGAGTGTAACCGATCCATGGACACAGGGCGGCAAGAGTGGGTACACGTGAAGACTGAGTGTGAGCTCCTCGATAGGGGTGCCTCTCGGCTCACCTACCCAATCTCGACTGTGTAACAATCTCCTCGCTCATGCCTTACACGAACTGAGGTGTAGGAGCAGAGCTCTCGCTATACAAGTGCATCGGTGGGTCCTTGGATGGGTCGTCCTCCGAACTCAGAGACCGAGGCACGTAGTCTTGGAAGTCTTGAGGCATCGAACCACCAGTATACGTCCGCAGAATCCTCTCATCTCGCATCCAGGCGCGCTCAAAAACCATCACATTGTCGTAGGGTGACATCGGGGAGAAACGGTAGCTCTGTATAGGGTGTGCAAAAGGGCATTTGATGAACATGAAGACTCGCACAGTGCACTACCCCTCAAAATGGTATAATCCGTGATCCAGATCAAAGTCGACCTCCCAGATCGGCGTGTCGACAAAAACCATGAACGTCACCATCGCTCTCTGAAGATGTGTCGGAAGAAAGAGAAGGAAGAGAAAGGAGTGAGAAATCTTACTAAAGAATCTCAGTAGGAGTCTCCTATCCTAGGGTTACATCGTTCACATCCTCAGGAACCTTGGGTTTACTCATAAAAGGTGTGCATACATAAAAGGTTCATTATTAGGGTTTATAAAACCAATTATCCAAGGTTCATTCCTTTTAGCATGCATCTTGATGTTATGAATGCAACATATTAACTCATTAATAGATGGCAATGCCTCAATCAAATAACTTAATGAAACACAACTTCAAGAAAGCATACACATGGCATAAAGGGCATATAACTTCCAAGTGGATCTTTCCTCAACCTCGTGACATTAATCATGATACTTCAGCATAATAAGGCCACCCTAAAATAACTAGGTTATGAGCTCATACTGTAACATCCCCTGCTGCTTTATGGATTAACGACTGTCCCCACAAACCAACACGGGTCCTTTCAGCATGCTTTGTCCTCACTCACACGCTTCCTGGGAAAACTTCCCAGGAGGTCACCCATCCCAAAATTACCCCAGGTCAAGCATGCTTAACTATGGAGTTCTTTCAGTTTAGGCTACCGAAAAGAAGATGCATCTTGTTGGCATAGGTAGTGCAAGTCAATTCATATAAACCCTCCTCAACTGTATAGTCCCATACCTATACAGTCTTAGGATCCCTTTCATTCGGGTGTGTAATCGGTTCATTCATGTACCCCTTCGCTTAGAGGACCTTGTAAGGAGCCGCTCCTTGTCCGTGCCCTCTTTGCACCGACGATCACTCCTCGTCCTCGTCCCCGGGCGTTACATGCCCACCAGCTTTTGCCTGGTTCGTCCCCGAACCACACCGTACTGGGAGAGGTGCAGGCTGTGATACCATTATGGTATCAGAGCAGTTCATCCTATTTAAGCCTGAGGAATGGACTGACTATGCTTCTGTCTATGATATCATGCTATTAATCTTATCTGTATGATGGGATATAGGATTTAGAAATGCATGATCGTCTTGTGATACTGCCATAGTTGCTACCATGCTTAGCTATAGTATTGAGCCTGATCAACTCGATGACTGTTGTTTGGTGTGTCTAGGAGCTAATGGCGACAAGCAGGGCGTCACGCATGGGGCATGCGGTGGAGGTAATCGTGATGAACTGGCAAATGCACTCCAAGAGATGGCTAGGGCTATGCAAGCACAAGCAACAGTGATGATGGAGCAGATGAATAGGAGGTCAGAGGAATCAGTTGGGAACCAAGAACATGGAAAATTCTCAGAATGCAAGAGGGGCTGGACCTCCAAAATTCAAAGGGACAACTAACCCCGAAATAGCTGATAGATGGATTCAAGAGATGGAGAAGGTTTTCTCAGTGGTAGAATGCTCTGATGAACAAAAGGTGGCATTCTCTACTTATATGCTGAAAGGAGAGGCTGTTGCGTGGTGGAAGGGTGCAAAGGGCTTGCTCGAAGGTGCTGACATACAGATTATGTGGGAGGTTTTCTATGCTACATTCCATAAGAAATATTTTCTAGATCCGGTTAAGAAGGCAAAGGAAGTAGAATTTACATTCTTTGACACAGGGAAATCGAAGTGTGGCTGAGTACACAGCTAAGTTTGAAGAACTGATCAAACATTCAACTAGCTACCAAAAGGATCCCAACGAGGCTTGGAAATGCATGAAATATGAGAGTAGTTTGAGGCCAGACATTTTGGCATCTGTGGCTCTACTAGAGGTCACTGACTATGCATCTTTAGTAAGAAAAAGCCAAGTGGCTGAGAGTTGCAATCGCCAGCTAGTTGTCCACCGAGTTGAAGAGAATAGGAAGAGGTCTGCTCAACAAGGTCACCGAGGGTTCCCACCCCCTCACAAGAAACCCTACCAAAGAGGTGGATTTAAAGGGAAACAACCCCAACACCCTATGATGAATCAACCTAGGACACAAGCTGTTAATCGACCTAGGATGGCTGTTGTCCCTGAACCTATGACTAGGCCCCCTGGTGCCACTTGTGGAAAGATACATGGAAGGGAATGCATATTTGGTAAAAATGTTTGTTATCGGTGTGGACAGGCAGGACACTATTCTAGAGAGTGCCTAAAGTTCAATCAGTCCTCTACACTCAAGCCTAAGGCACAGGGACGCGTGTTTGCTATCACTGCTGAGATGCCCTCAGAATCCGATGATCTGATTCAAGGTAAGTGTATAATTAATGGAAAACCCTTAATTGTATTGTTTGATTCTGGCGCAACACATTCATTCATTTCATATGATTGTGCTAATAAGTTGAGGTTGTATATATCTGACTTAAAAATCATCTTAGTTGTCTCTACACCCACTATAAATACTGTTAGAACTGATCAAGCCTGCCTAAATTGTGAATTTGAGGTAGCTGATAGGATTTTTCATCATGATTTAGTTTGTCTACCCTTGTCTGCTTTTGATGTAATCTTGGGCATGGATTGGCTTTCGGCTAACCGTGTGTTACTACATTGTGCAAATAAGTCACTAGTATTTCTTCCCAAACCATCTTTACCCAATCCCTCTAAACTTGATAGAAAGGTACGACTATACCTAAACTCCATTATCATGGGGGATAGTAGGAATGAAAAGCGAGGATATGTTTTCCTAATGACAAGTGAGAAAGAAGTGGAGCAAGCTCTAGAAAATATCCTTGTAGTAAAGGAATTCTCAGATTCCTGAGGACATACCTGAATTTCCTCCAAAAAGGGAGATTGAGTTTTCTATAGATTTGAGTGCAGGAACAGGACCCATATCTATAGCTCCTTATAGGATGCCATTGGCCGAGTTAACAGAGTTGAAGAAGCAATTAGAGGAACTACTACAGAAGAAATTCATTAGGCCCAGTGCTTTACCATGGGGAGCCCCAGTGCTGTTTGTCAAGAAGAAGGATGGGAGTATGCGATTATGTGTGGATTATAGGCAGCTAAACAAAGTGACTATAAAAAATAAATACCCTTTGCCTAGAATAGATGATCTCATGGACCAATTAAGAGGAGCCCAAGTGTTTTCCAAGATAGATCTGCGATCAGGATACCACCAGATTCGAGTGAAGGAGGATGACATATCAAAGACAGCCTTTAGGACTAGATATGGACATTATGAGTTTAATGTGATGTCGTTTGGGTTAACCAATGCACCGGCAGTGTTTATGGACTACATGAATTGGATATTTAGACCATACTTGGACAAGTTTGTAATAGTGTTCATCGATGACATTCTAGTTTACTCTAGAACTGAAGAAAAGCACGAAGAACACTTACGAGTGGTGTTGGAGGTGTTGAGGGACAAGAAACTTTATGCAAAGTTGTCCAAGTGTGAATTTTGGATGAAGGAAGTTAAGTTCTTAGGTCATGTAGTGTCACATGGGGGAATAGCAGTAGACCCAAGTAAGATAGAAGCGGTGCAACAATGGGAAACCCCTACCACTGTGAAGGAGATTAGGAGTTTTCTAGGGCTAGCCGGTTACTACCGAAGGTTCATTAGAGGTTTTTCCCAAATTATCTTACCCCTTACCAAGCTAACAAGGAAGAATTCAGATTTTATATGGAGCCTAGAATGTGAAGAGAGTTTCCAAGAACTAAAGAAGAAGTTGACCACTACCCCTGTCCTAATCCTACCTGACCCAAAAGAAAAATTTGAGGTGTATTGTGATGCCTCAGGAAAAGGACTAGGATGTGTTTTGATGCAAAATAGGAATGTAGTAGCCTATGCTTCTAGACAGCTCAAAACCCATGAAGTTAATTACCCAACCCATGACTTAGAGCTAGTGGCTATTGTCTTTGCCTTAAAAATCTGGAGACATCATCTTTATGGTGTAAGGTTTGAAGTCTTTTCTGACCACAAAAGTCTGAAATACCTCTTCAACCAAAAGGAACTCAATATGAGACAAAGGCGTTGGATGGAGTTTCTCAAGGACTATGACTTTGGGTTGAACTACCACCCAGGAAAGGCAAATGTGGTAGCAGATGCTTTGAGTCATAAGTCCTTGCATGCCGCTTGGCTCATGGTGAAAGAAAATGAGCTGATAGAAGATTTTAGGAACCTCAACTTAGAATATAGGGGGACTTCAGAACAAATTAGGTTAAGCCAACTAAGTGTAACTAGTAGCTTTAAGGATCAAATAATTCAAGCCCAAAGGGAAGATGAGGATTTCCTTAGAACCTTAACCTTTGTCGAGCGGGGAAAGTTGAAAGAGTTTGTCCAGATAAGGAAGGAGTGTGGAGATACCAATGGAGAATCTGTGTACCTGCAAGAAGAAGGGTGAGAGCTAGCATTTTGGAAGAAGCCCACAAGAGTCAATTTAGTGTACACCCCGGTATAACCAAGATGTACCATGACCTAAAAAGATGTTACAGTGGCCAAAGATGAAAGCAGATATAGCAAATATAGTGCAAAAATGTTTGGTATGCCAAAAAGTGAAGATAGAGCATCAAAAACCCTCCGGAGTGCTGCAACATCTCGAAATCCCCGAATGGAAGTGGGGAGGAATATCCATGGATTTCGTGATGGGATTGCCAAGAATGCCTACCGGACATGACTCCATATGGGTAATTGTGGATAGATTGACCAAATCTGCTCACTTTTTACCCATTCGAGCAAATTACCCTTTGGAAAAGTTAGCTCAGCTATACATCCAAGAGATAATAAGGCTCCATGGAGTACCCAAAGCCATTGTCTCAGATAGGGATCCAAGGTTCACCTCAAGATTTTGGGGAGCTTTGCAAAAGGCGTTTGGTTCAAGGTTGTGTCTAAGCACTGCTTATCACCCTCAAACTGATGGACAATTAGAAAGAACAATTCAAACCCTTAAGGATATGCTAAGAGCATGTGTCTTAGACCAGCCAAAAAGTTGGGACAAACAGCTTCCATTGATTGAGTTTGCATATAATAATAGTTACCACACTAGCATTGGGATGGCACCCTATGAGGCTTTGTATGGTAGAAAGTGTCAATCACCACTTTGTTGATGTGACCCGGGAGAGCAAAGTATTTTGGGCCCTGATTTGGTAGAAGAGACAACCAAACAAATAAAGAGAATTAGGGAAAGAATCCTCACTGGTCAGAGTAGGCAGAAGAGCTATGCTGACAAAAGAAGGAAACCTCTCGAATTTCAAGAAAGAGAACACATATTCTTGTGAATTACTCCTACCACAGGTATAGGTCGTGCAATAAAAGTCAAAAAGCTAAGCCCTAGATTCTTAGGACCTTTCCAAATCCTCAAAAATGTAGGTCCCTCCGCCTACCAAATTGCATTACCTCCAAATTTGTCTAACCTACACAATGTTTTTCATGTGTCCCAATTGAGAAAGTATCAGTCAGACCCCAGTCATGTGTTTGAGCCAGAAACTATACAATTAAAATATGACTTAACTTTTGAATTACCACCGATGAGGATCGTGGATCATGGCATCAAGCAGCTGAGAAACAAATCTGTATCTCTGGTCCGAGTAGCCTGGGGACAAGATGGAATGGAAGAGCACACATGGGAGCTCGAGGAAGATATGCGAAAAGAATTTCCAAACCTATTCACAGGTATCAAATTTTGAGGGCAAAATTTTTAATAAGAAGGGGAGAAATGTAACATCCCCAAATTTATAACTAAGATAAATATTAATCTTAATTAGAGATAGCAAAACTAAGAGAATCTGGACAAATGTTATGAAACACAACAAATAGACTAATTAAGTATGTCTAGAGAAAAATGCAAAGAATTATGAAAATGCCATCACTTAGTGGAAATTATGAAAATGCCCTTGCTATGTAAAGGAAATTACCAAACTACCCTTGCCTTATTAAATGACGAAGATACCCTTACTCTATGAATGGAATTACAAGAATACCACAATCATTGTCTAATTACAAAAATATCCTTGTCTTAGTTAAAGAAATTACTATAATGCCATTTGCACAAATCCCTAGACTTGTCTTTAGACAAGAATGAATCTAAGCCATTGGATTAAGATGATAACACAATAATTTAACCACATACATCATACACATTTTTGAATCACATACATGCACTAAAGGTTAGAAAATCTCCACTAACATCTTTGCACAAAACATGGAGCATTTTCATCCAACATGTTTGCATAAAACATGGAAACATGTTTGCACAAAACAAGGAGCATTTTCATCCCAAAATTCAGCCAACATGTTTCCATAAATCATGCTCCAAGTGCTTTCCTTATTCTGTTTTTTCTCTAATCTTTCCACTATAAATACTCCTCAAACTTTCTTCAATTCAGAAACTCCCTAAGTGTTCTTTCTTTCTTATTCTATCATTCTTCTTATGTTCTTCAAAGACTTCTCTTGATCCTCTAAACTTCATCCAAACACTTAAATCCTAAGTCCAAACTTTCACTAGCCCTCACAAGAGTTACAATCTTTAACTCTAGTGAGAAATATTTTCTTAAGCACTCAAGTTCTAGAGCCAAGATTCAAGGAGGGTCATCCACTCCAAAGACTCTTGTTCAAAGCTTAAGGAAGAAGAGAAGGACCCTTTTTAGACCCTACACAAAAGGTAGGAGTTTCTTCTTTATTTGTTCAAGTATTGTTGGCTTCTAACTTTGCTCATGGATAGAATGCCTCAAACTTGAATTATTGTCAAAAGTTTTGAATAATTATATTTTTAGAAAACACAACATGTTCTATTCTACTATGAGTACTTTTATGATGTTATCAAACTCAAATATAACTTAAAAGATTGTATGTGAAACTTGAGTTAATAAAGATAACTTAAGACATGAACATGGCAGGTGCTGGAATTTCTAGTTATTTCTGGCAGTAGTTACTTCGAAAATTAGTGTTCATAAAATATGAAGGATCTCGAAATGAAAATATTTTTATTATAAACTAGACTCATTGTAGAACACTCTCCAAAAAGAATCACCTAAAACGGAGTTTCCTAGCCCAAGATATAAACTTTTAAAGTAGAGCCTAAGACTGAAACTCTTAATCCGACCTTGTAGTAGTAAAATAGGTGTAACTCACTCTAGAAAAATGAAAATGGACTGATTTCAACTTTGTGGAAAAGCTAACACATCTACAAACACACTTATGTATGCTATGCATAAAGTTTTACACCACAAAAGTACAGAATGAGAGATATATTTTCGGGACAGTGTGCTGAGAAAGTCTTGAAGGTAGCGTGATACTGTGAGAGTGCAATTTGGAAAGGTTCTGGCTAAGGAAAGACTTGGTATTTAAGCGTGTCCATTATGACCCACCTCTCTTTCCTGGGAATCCTACTATGCACAATTTACAGTTGATTTACACTAATCTAAGATGTTAGTGCTACAAATTTTATTCTAAAAGATGTCAGAACTTTAAATAAAAGATTCAAGTCTTGTAAAGAGATAATTTTAAGGATTTAAGTAGAATAATAATCTTCATGAGATATATATAAAAGTCATAATAAAAATATATAAAGAACCTTTAAAAATATCTTAGAGGGTATTAATGTATTAATGGAAATACTAAGAGTACAAAGAAGACTAAGAGAAAAAGATAATACCAAGATATCCATAACCTATTAGGAACACTAGAGACCTAACTTGATAACTTAGGTTGCTTAATGTGAATTATCTATGAGAATGTTTACTATGAGATTTACATGATATTGTCTATGTAACATGAAGTGATATACAGAAATGTGAATGTATTGATGAGATATGAAATGATAATGATAAAATGATTGATTGTGCCATAATTTATTAATGTGCATACATTCATATTTCAAATGAAATAATAAATAGACCAACTCCTTTGCTTAATCCTCTTTGAGGATTAAGGTATTGATGATTTCACTCAGTGAGAATAAAAGTAAAACCTGAAAAAGTAGCAATGATAGTCTGGAAAAGTGGACTTGAGCTAAACTCACGGCTTAACCCCCTAAACCATTGAGATCATGGCAACGGAAAGAAAACCAAAAGGTTGTGGCGACGGCCACGGTATGAGCTCATTACCCTTTTAGGGTGGTCTAAGGCATTGATGCATTCATCCCATGAGTAATTAAGAAATATGTTGATGAAATAAATGAAAGATGATGATCACTAAACAAGTGAATGTTGAGGATGAGTAATCATGAAATGCATGCAGCTCCTAAATGATTATTGCTTATTAATGGTTTTACATGATATGCTTATATGTATGCTTGATGAAATACTGAATGGATATTTCTGCTAATATTCAAGATTAGTTTAAAAGTAACTGCATTTCGGCTAATCACGTTTATGAAAGTTTGATAATTGAATCCTTACCTGTTCACCTTTTTATAATAAACCCAAAGTGACTGGGACGACAACGATGACACTTTTAGTACAAGTAGGAACTCCTACTGAGAAATCATGTATTTCTCACTCCTATGTTTATTTTTCGTTGTCGTTATAAGAGACAGACGTGTCCACCTAAAGCAACGAAGCTGTAGCTGAGGAAGGAGGTAGCGCGTGAAGATTTCAAACCTTTCAAGTAGGAGCATTCCGAGCTTTAGTTACATTATAGTTTGTGAGAAACAATTAGTAATAGTAGAACTTATATTGTTATTTGTAATAACTTATCAGTATGATATATGCCCTGTTGTGACTTATGTATTGAGTGATTATATTCCAGTTTATGTGATAATAGTTCTACACTTAGTCTCTTATTCCACTTATTTAATTAAGTGCGCAATGTAACTTGATTATTATCTATAAAAGTGCTATGTATTTCACTTCTCGTTACAGGCTTAAGTTTTCAAAAAAATTAATTTATTTAAAGAAAAAAAAAACTTCCATTATTTTTCTAAGATAATTTCAAGAGAAAATAAAAGCAAGGCATAAGTGACAACTAATAGAATCCAAATGAGAACTTAAGCACAGTGGGGTTCTATTAGGGTGTTACACATACCTCAGCTAGTCGTCACTAGCTCTTGCTTATTATCTGAATAAGCGAAACATAATAAAATAATCCCGACTACGCAAGTACGGGTAGGGGGCAGGGATCACCTCTCTTAGGATATACCCTCTTTGAAATGCTTTGCGGGCATTAAGCCACATCAATTTGTCCGCTTTGGTAGGCTGTATCTACTTATACCCTCACGGATTTGTCTCCTCTGGGGGTACTCGGCCGAACCGATGTCACCCAGGAAAGTGCGTCTCAGTGTTTTGTCACATAAAAATCTCCTGGGGGTGCTCGGTTGAACCGGTGTCACCCAGGGTTTTCAACTCATGTGGTACTTTAAAACATTTCTTCAACCCTTTTAGGTTTGATGGAAATGCAGCAGCATAATAGCTGTTAAACCGAATTTCCTTCAAACCGAAACTTATGCCACAAGCTATTCACATAACATATTCCTCATTTAAACCACATGCTATGATAAACTTCATATCTTAAACAATCATTTCCTCATACATCATAAACATCTCAACATGTTATTTGTAACACCCTAATAGAACCCCACTGTGCTTAAGTTCACATTTGGATTCTATTAGTTGTCACTTATGCCTTGTATTAATTTTCTTTTGAAATTAACTTAGAAAAATAATGGCAGTTTTTTTTTTCTTTAAATAAATTAATTTTTTTGAAAACTTAAGCCTGTAACGAGAAGTGAAATATATAGCGCTTTTATAGATAATAATCAAGTTACATTGCGCACTTAATTAAATAAGCGGAATAAAAGACTAAGTGTAGAACAATTATCACATAAACTGGAATATAATCACTTAATACATAAGTCACAACAGGGCATATATCATACTGATAAGTTATTACAAATAACAATATAAGTTCTACTATTACTAATTGTTTCCCACAAACTATAATGTAACTAAAGCTCGGAATGCTCCTACTTGAACGGTTTGAAATCTTCACGTGCTACCTCCTTCCTCAGCTACGGCCTCGTTGCTTTAGGTGGACACGTCTGTCTCTGGTAACGACAACGGAAAATAAACATAGGAGTGAGAAATACATGATTTCTCGATGGGAGTTCCTACTTGTACTAAAAGTGTCATCGTTGTCGTCTCAGTCACTTTGGGTTTATTATAAAAGGTGAGCAGGTAAGGATTCAATTATCAAACTTTCACAAACGTGATTAGCGAAGTGCGATTACTTTTAAACTAATCTTGAACATTAGCGAAATATTCATTGAGTATTTCATCAAGCATACATATAAGCATATCATGTAAAACCACTAATAAGCGATAATCATTTAAGAGCTGCATGCATTTCATGATTACTCATCCTCAACATTCACTTGTTTAGTGATCATCATCTTTCATTTATTTCATCAACATATTTCTTAATTACTCACGGGATGAATGCATCAATGCCTTAGACCACCCTAAAAGGGTAATGAGCTCATACCATGGCCGTCGCCATAACCTTTCTGGTTTTCATTCCGTTGCCGTGATCTCAACGGTTTAGGGGGTTAAGCCGTGAGTTTAGCTCAAGTCCACTTTTCCAGACTTTCATTGCTACTTTTTCAAACTTTACTTTTATTATTTCTTTTGGAAAATGAATGTATGCATATTATCATGTAATCACAATAAACCCTGGGCAATCAATCATTCATCCTCATCATTTCATAATTCATCACCATACATTCACATTACTATAAATCACTTCATAAAACATGGACAATATCATGTAAATCTCATAGTAAAAACTTTCATAGATAATTCATATTAACTAACTAAAGTTATCAAGTTGAGTTCCTAGTGTTCGTAAGAGGTAATGGATGTCTTAGTATTATCTTTTTCTCTTAGTGTTACAGGTACTCTTAGCATTCCATTAATACATTAATGCACTTGAAAATATTATTATAGGTTCCTTATATATTTTTATTATGACTTTCATATAACTCTTGAAGATTATTATCCTACTTAAATTCTTAAAATTCTCTCTTCACAAGACTTGATTCTTTTATTTATAGTTTTGACATCTTTTAGAAGAAAGTTTATAATTCTCTGTATACTTGTTATCTCAGCTTAGTAAAGGTAGTTCCAAATTCCTAACTCATCAAATTTTAGCATTTACATCTTTGGAATAGTGTAAATCAACTGTAAACCATGCATAGGAGGGTTCCCAGGAAAGAGAGGTGGGTCACAATGGACATGCTTAAATACCAAGTCTTTCCTTAGCCTTTCCAAACTGCACTTTCACAGTACACTATCCCGAAATTTATTTCTCATTCTGTATTTACGTGGTACAAAGCTTTATACATAACATACATGGGTGTATTCCTATATGTGTTAGATCTCCAACAAAGTTGAAATCAGTTCATTTGCATTTTTCTAGAGTGAGTTACATCTATTTTACTACTACAAGGTCAGATTTAAAGTTTCAGTCTTAGGCTCTACTTTAAAAATTTATATCTTGAGCTAGAAAACTCCGTTTTAGGTGATTCTTTTTGGAGAGTGTTCTATAATGAGTCTAGTTTAGAGTAAAATTATTTTAATTTCGAGATACTTAATATTTTATGAACAGTAGCTTTCGAAGTACCTGCTGCCAGAAACAACTAGAATTTCCAGCACCTACCATTTTCATGTCTTAAGTTACCTTTATTAAATCAGGTTTCACATACAATCTTTTCAAGTTATATTTGAGTTTGATAACATCATAAAGGTACTCATAACAAAATAGAACATGTCATATTTCTAAAAATATATTTTTCAAATAATCATTTAAAACTTTTGACAATAACTCAAACTTGAGGCATTCTATCAAGGTTAGAAGCCAACAATGCTTGAACAATTAAAGATGAAGCTCCTACCTCTTGTGTAGGGTCTAAAAAGGGTCCTTCTCTTCTTCCTTAAGCTTTGAACAAGAGTCTTTGGAGTGGATGACCCTCCTTGAATCTTGGCTTTAGAACTTGAATGCTTAAGAAAATATTTCTCACTAGAGTTAAAGATTGTAACTCTTGTGAGGGCTAGTGAAAGTTTGGACTTAGGATTGAAGTGTTTGGATGAAGTTTAGAGGATCAAGAGAAGTTTTTGAAGAACATAAGAAGAATGATAGAATAAGAAAGAAAGAACACTTAGGGAGTTTCTGAATTGAAGAGAGTTTGAGGAGTATTTATAGTGGAAAGATTAGAGAAAAAAACCAGAAGATGGAAAGCACTTGGAGCATGATTTATGGAAACATGTTGGCTGAATTTTGGGATGAAAATGCTCCTTGTTTTGTGCAAACATGTTTCCATGTTTTGTGCAAACACGTTTCCATGTTTTGTGCAAACATGTTGGATGAAAATGCTCCATGTTTTATGCAAACATGTTTCCATGTTTTATGCAAACACGTTTCCATGTTTTGTGCAAAGATGTTAGTGGATATTCTTGTCATTCCATTCATAGAGTAAGGGTATCTTTGTCATTTAATAAGGCAAGGGTAGTTTGGTAATTTCCTTTACATAGCAAGGGCATTTTCATAATTTCCACTAAGTGATGGCATTTTAAGTAATTCTTTGCATTTTCTCTAGACATACTTAAGTAGTCTATTTGTTGTGTTTCATAACATTTGTCCAGATTCTCTTGGTTTTGCTATCGATAATTAAGATTCTTAGTTATAAATTTGTGGATGTTACATTTCTCCCCTTCTTATTAAAAATTTTGCCCTCAAAATTTGATACCTGTGAATAGGTTCGGAAATTCTTTTCGCATATCTTGCTCGAGCTCCCATGTGTGCTCTTCCATTCCATCTTGTCCCCAGGCTACTCGGACCAGAGATACAGATTTGTTTCTCAGCTGCTTGATGCCATGATCCACGATCCTCATCGGTGGTAATTCAAAAGTTAAGTCATCTTTTAATTGTATAGTTTCTGGCTCAAACACATGACTGGGGTCTGACTGATACTTTCTCAATTGGGACACATGAAAAACATTGTGTAGGTTAGACAAATTTGGAGGTAATGCAATTTGGTAGGCGGAGGGACCTACCTTTTTGAGGATTTGGAAGGGTCCTAAGAATCTAGGGCTTAGCTTTTTGACTTTCATTGCACGACCTATACCTGTGGTAGGAGTAATTCGCAAGAATATGTGTTCTCCTTCTTGAAATTCGAGAGGTTTCCTTCTCTTGTCAGCATAGCTCTTCTGCCTACTCTGAGTAGTGAGGATTCTTTCCCTAATTCTCCTTATTTGTTTGGTTGTCTCTTCTACCAAATCAGGGCCCAAAATACTTTGCTCTCCCGGGTCACACCAACAAAGTGGTGATTGACACTTTCTACCATACAAAGCCTCATAGGGTGCCATCCCAATGCTAGTATGGTAACTATTATTATATGCAAACTCAATCAATGGAAGTTGTTTGTCCCAACTTTTTGGCTGGTCTAAGACACATGCTCTTAGCATATCCTCAAGGGTTTGAATTGTTCTTTCTGATTGTCCATCAGTTTGAGGGTGATAGGCAGTGCTTAGACACAACCTTGAACCAAACGCCTTTTGCAAAGCTCCCCAAAATCTTGAGGTGAACCTTGGATCCCTATCTGAGACAATGGTTTTGGGTACTCCATGGAGCCTTATTATCTCTTGGATGTATAGCTGAGCTAACTTTTCCAAAGGGTAATTTGCTCGAATGGGTAAAAAGTGAGCAGATTTGGTCAATCTATCCACAATTACCCATATGGAGTCATGTCCGGTAAGCGTTCTTGGCAATCCCATCACAAAATCCATGGATATTCCTTCCCACTTCCATTCGGGGATTTCGAGAGGTTGCAGCACTCCGGAGGGTTTTGGATGCTCTATCTTCACTTTTTGGCATACCAAACATTTTTGCACTATATTTGCTATATCTGCTTTCATCTTTGGCCACCAGAACATCTTTTTTAGGTCATGGTACATCTTGGTTATACCGGGGTGTACACTAAATTGACTCTTGTGGGCTTCTTCCAAAATGCTAGCTCTCAATCCTTCTTTTGCAGGTACACAGATTCTCCCTTGGTATCTCCACACTCCTACCTTATCCTGGACAAACTCTTTCAACTTTCCTACTTCGACAAGGGTTAAGGTTCTAAGGAAATCCTCATCTTCCCTTTGGGCTTGAATTATTTGATCCTTAAAGCTACTGGTTACACTTAGTGGCTTAACCAAATTTGTTCAAGTCCGCCTATATCCTAAGTTGAGGTTCCTAAAATCTTCTATCAGCTCATTTTCTTTCACCATGAGCCAAGCGGCATGCAAGGACTTACGACTCAAAGCGTCTGCTACCACATTTGCCTTTCCTGGGTGGTAGTTCAACCCAAAGTCATAGTCCTTGAGAAACTCCATCCAACGCCTTTGTCTCATATTGAATTCCTTTTGGTTGAAGAGGTATTTCAGACTTTTGTGGTCAGAAAAGACTTCAAACTTTACACCATAAAGATGATGTCTCCAGATTTTTAAGGCAAAGACAATAGCCGCTAGCTCTAAGTCATGGGTTGGGTAATTAACTTCATGGGGTTTGAGCTGTCTAGAGGCATAGGCTACTACATTCCTATTTTGCATCAAAACACATCCTAGTCCTCTTCCCGAGGCATCACAATACACCTCAAATTTTTCTTTTTGGGTCAGGTAGGATTTGGACAGGGGTAGTAGTCAACTTCTTCTTTAGTTCTTGGAAACTCTCTTCACATTCTGGGCTCCATATAAAAGCTGAATTCTTCCTTGTTAGCTTGGTGAGGAGTAAGGTAATTTGGGAAAAACCTCTAATGAACCTTCGGTAATGTAACTGCTAGCCCTAGAAAACTCCTAATCTCCTTTCTGATGGTAGGGGTTTCCCATTGTTGCATCGCTTCTATCTTACTTGGGTCTACTGCTATTCCCCCATGTGACACTACATGACCTAAGAACTTAACCTCCTTCGTCCAAAATTCACACTTGGACAACTTTGCATAAAGTTTCTTGTTCCTCAACACCTCCAACACCACTCGTAAGTGTTCTTCGTGCTCTTCTTTAGTTCTAGAGTAAACTAGAATGTCATCGATGAACACTATTACAAACTTGTCCAAGTATGGTCTAAATATCCTATTCATGTACTCCATAAACACTGCCGGTGCATTGGTTAACCCAAACGACATCACATTAAACTCATAATGTCCATATCTAGTCCTAAAGGCTGTCTTTGGTATGTCCTCCTCCTTCACTCGAATCTGGTGGTATCCTGATCGCAGATCTATCTTGGAAAACACTTGGGCTCCTCTTAATTGGTCCATGAGGTCATCTATTCTAGGCAAAGGGTATTTATTCTTTATGGTCACTTGGTTTAGCTGCCTATAATCCACACATAACCGCATAGCTCCCATCCTTCTTCTTGACAAATAGCACCTGGAGCTCCCCATGGTGAAGCACTAGGCCTAATGAATTTCTTCTCTAGTAGCTCCTCTAATTGCTTCTTCAATTACATTAACTCGGCCGGTGGCATCCTATAAGGAGCTATAGATATGGGTCCTGTTCGGTACCAAATCTATAGAAAACTCAATCTCCCTTTTTGGAGGAAATTCGGGTATGTCATCGGGAAAAACATCCGAGAATTCCTTTACTACAAGGATCTTTTCTAGAGCTTGCTCCATTTCCCTCTCACTTGTCATCGAGAAAACATATCCTCGCTCTTCATTCCTACTATCCCCCATGATAATGGAGTTTAGGTATAGTCGTACCTTTCTATCAAGTTTAGAGGGATTGGGTAAAGATGGTTTGGGAAGAAATACTAGTGACTTATTTGCACAATGTAGTAACACACGGTTAGCGAAAGCCAATCCATGCCCAAGATTACATCAAAACTAGACAAGGGTAGACAAACTAAATCATGATGAAAAATCCTATCAGCTACCTCAAATTCACAATTTAGGCAGCCTTGATCAGTTCTAACAAAGATTTATAGTGGGTGTAGAGACAACTAAGATGATTTTTAAGTCGATATATACAACCTCAACTTATTAGCACAATCATATGAAATGAATGAATGTGTTGCGCCAGAATCAAATAATACAATTAAGGGTTTTCCATTAATTATACACTTACCTTGAATCAGATCATCGGATTACGAGGGCATCTCAAAGAAGTGATAGCAAACACGCGTCCACGTGCCTTAGGCTTAAGTGTAGAGGACTGATTGAGCTTTAGGCACTCTCTAGAATAGTGTCCTGTCTGTCCACACCGATAACAAACATTCTTACCAAATCTGCATTCCCCTCCATGTATCTTTCCACAAGTGGCACAAGGGGGTCTAGTCATAGGTTCAGGGGCGGCTGACCATCCTAGGTCGATTAACGACTTGTGTCTTAGGTTGATTCATCATAGGGTGTTGGGGTTGTTTCCCTTTAAATCCACCTCCTTGGTAGGGTTTCTTGTAAGGGGGTGGGAACCCTCGGTGACCTTGTTGAGCGCACCTCTTCCTATTCTCTTCAACTCGGTGGGCAACTAGTCAAGGCGATTGCAACTCTCAGCCACTTGGCTTTTGCTGACTAAAGATGCATAGTCAGTGACCTCCAGTGGAGCCACAGATGCCAAAATGTCTGGCTTCAAACCACTCTCAAATTTCATGCATTTCCAAGCCTCGTTGGGATTACTTTGGTAGCTAGTTGAGTGTTTGATCAGTTCTTCAAACTTAGCTGTGTACTCAGCCACACTTCGATTTCACCGTGTCGCGAATGTATATTCTACTTCCTTTGCCTTCTTAACCGGATCTGGAAAATATTTCTTATGGAACATAGCATAGAAAACCTCCCACGTAATCTGTATGTCAGCACTTTCAAGCAAGCCCTTTGCACCCTTCCACCACGCGGCAGCCTCTCCTTTCAGCATATAAGTAGAGAATGCCACCTTTTGTTCATCAGAGCATTCTACCACTGAGAAAACCTTCTCCATCTCTTGAATCCATATGTCAGCTATTTCGGGGTTAGTTGTCCCTTTGAATTCTGGAGGCCCAGCCCTCTTGAATTCTGAGAATTTTCCATGTTCTTGGTTCCCAACTAATTCCTCTAACATCCTATTCATCTGCTCCATCATCACTGTTGCTTGTGCTTGCATAGCCCTAGCCATCTCCTGGAGTGCATTTGCCAATTCATCACGATTACCTCCACCGCGTGCCCCATGCGTACGTCTGTTTGCTGTCATTAGTTCCTAGACACACCAAACAATAGTCATCGAGTTGATCAGGCTCAATACTATAGCTAAGCATGGTAGCAACTATGGCAGTATCACAAGACGATCATGCATTTCTAAATCCTATATCCCATCATACAGATAAGATTAATAGCATGATATCATAGACAAAAGCATAGTCAGTCCATTCCTCAGGCTTAAATAGGATGAACTGCTCTGATACCATAATGTAACACCCTAATAGAACCCCACTGTGCTTAAGTTCACATTTGGATTCTATTAGTTGTCACTTATGCCTTGTATTAATTTTCTTTTGAAATTAACTTAGAAAAATAATGGAAGTTTTTTACTTTAAATAAATTAATTTTTTTGAAAACTTAAGCCTATAACGAGAAGTGAAATACATAGCGCTTTTATAGATAATAATCAAGTTACATTGCGCACTTAATTAAATAAGCGGAATAAAAGACTAAGTGTAGAACAATTATCACATAAACTGGAATATAATCACTTAATACATAAGTCACAACAGGGCATATATCATACTGATAAGTTATTACAAATAACAATATAAGTTCTACTATTACTAATTGTTTCCCACAAACTATAATGTAACTAAAGCTCGGAATGCTCCTACTTGAACGGTTTGAAATCTTCACGTGCTACCTCCTTCCTCAGCTACGGCCTCATTGCTTTAGGTGGACACGTCTGTCTCTGGTAACGACAACGGAAAATAAACGTAGGAGTGAGAAATACATGATTTCTCAGTAGGAGTTCCTACTTGTACTAAAAGTGTCATCGTTGTCGTCCCAGTCACTTTGGGTTTATTATAAAAAGGTGAACAGGTAAGGATTCAATTATCAAACTTTCACAAACCATGCATAGGAGGGTTCCCAGGAAAGAGAGGTGGGTCACAATGGACATGCTTAAATACCAAGTCTTTCCTTAGCCAGAACCTTTCCAAACTGCACTTTCACAGTACACTATCCCAAAATTTATTTCTCATTCTATATTTACGTGGTACAAAGCTTTATATATAACATACATGGGTGTATTCCTATATGTGTTAGCTCTCCAACAAAGTTGAAATCAGTCTATTTGCATTTTTCTAGAGTGAGTTACACCTATTTTACTACTACAAGGTCAGATTTAAAGTTTCAGTCTTAGGCTCTACTTTAAAAATTTATATCTTGAGCTAGAAAACTCCGTTTTAGGTGATTCTTTTTGGAGAGTGTTCTATAATGAGTCTAGTTTATAGTAAAATTATTTTAATTTCGAGATACTTAATATTTTATGAACAGTAGCTTTCGAAGTACCTGCTGCCAGAAACAACTAGAATTTCCAGCACCTACCATTTTCATGTCTTAAGTTACCTTTATTAAATCAGGTTTCACATACAATCTTTTCAAGTTATATTTGAGTTTGATAACATCATAAAGGTACTCATAAAAAAATAGAACATGTCATATTTCTAAAAATATATTTTTCAAATAATCATTTAAAACTTTTGACAATAACTCAAACTTGAGGCATTCTATCAAGGTTAGAAGCCAACAATGCTTGAACAATTAAAGATGAAGCTCCTACCTCTTGTGTAGGGTCTAAAAAGGGTCATTCTCTTCTTCCTTAAGCTTCGAACAAAAGTCTTTGGAGTGGATGACCCTCCTTGAATCTTGGCTCTAGAACTTGAATGCTTAAGAAAATATTTCTCACTAGAGTTAAAGATTGTAACTCTTGTGAGGGCTAGTGAAAGTTTGGACTTAGGATTGAAGTGTTTGGATGAAGTTTAGAGGATCAAGAGAAGTTTTTGAAGAACATAAGAAGAATGATAGAATAAGAAAGAAAGAACACTTAGGGAGTTTCTGAATTGAAGAGAGTTTGAGGAGTATTTATAGTAGAAAGATTAGAGAAAAAAACAGAAGATGGAAAGCACTTGGAGCATGATTTATGGAAACATGTTGGCTGAATTTTGGGATGAAAATGCTCCTTGTTTTGTGCAAACATGTTTCCATGTTTTGTGCAAACACGTTTCCATGTTTTGTGCAAACATGTTGGATGAAAATGCTCCATGTTTTATGCAAACATGTTTCCATGTTTTATGCAAACACATTTCCATGTTTTGTGCAAAGATGTTTGTGGATATTCTTGTAATTCCATTCATAGAGTAAGGGTATCTTTGTCATTTAATAAGGCAAGGGTAGTTTGGTAATTTCCTTTACATAGCAAGGGCATTTTCGTAATTTCCACTAAGTGATGGCATTTTCGTAATTCTTTGCATTTTTCTCTAGACATACTTAAGTAGTCTATTTGTTGTGTTTCATAACATTTGTCCAGATTCTCTTGGTTTTGCTATCGATAATTAAGATTCTTAGTTATAAATTTGTGGATGTTACATTATTACATCATATAAACATCATAGCATTAACAATTTCTTAATGTCTTATGCATTGACCCTTAAGGTCTTTAACTCACAATCTAAGTTATAAATCATCACAACTTATTCTCTCGGGTACCTATAGGCTCATATCTAAGTATTCCTCACTCCATACTATGATCATAAACTTCTCTAAATCTCAATAATGCAGAATCTAAAATTCTAACTTTATGGGTATCTAGAAGTCACAACAATGACCCTTTCTAAGTCCGGTTTGCTCCTAAGACATCAAGATCAAGTCCTAAACCCATTACGAGTCATTCCTACATATTTAGACTAATTTAAAACCATAATTATCATTTCTAAACCTTGCTGGACAGAATCCAGAAAAAATAAACATTATGGGATCTAAAACTCTCAAATTAATTCTTTTCTAGTTACTAACTTCTCTTATCTTTCACATATGAATTTTAACATTAATTATACTCAAACATAATCATATTATCATCATCAAAACAGCATATACAATGACCAAACATAGCAAGGCAGAACCGAAAATACATCTCCATACAAAGGCATAAAACTTGGTTTCTAAAGCACATAAAATGCTAGTTTCTCTTGGAACCTTTTCAAGACTTTCAAAACTCATTTATAAACATTTTTATCATCTAAAATCCTCAAGATATTTGTAAGGGCAGTAGCTAAATTAAATTTATCTCAAGAGGTCCTAAATTCATAAACCTTGGTTCTATACATTCCTTGAACTCACATAAGCTTAGAAAAATTATGAAACATAGATTTTAACACTTGTAACAAATGTAACCCCTTAGGGCCGAAATCAAGAACTAAACAACATATGGTTTTCAATCCTTTGCTTGAGACAACAATGGGCAAATCTTTGAGCTCTAGGTTCTCTTAAGTGATGACATAAAAATAAACATGTTCATGCACTTTGTTTTAGCTTTCATTAGAAAATAAAGTGAAGGCATAAAATAAACATGAGATGCAACTTATTATTATCTTTGGTATTTAAGTGAGGACTTGAAATATAAACATGATAGTGCAAAGCTTGAAACATAAACATGATAATGCAATTTTATTTATTATCTTGATACTTAGTGATAGCAAGGAAAGTAAACATGATGTGCAAGGCATAAACATAAACATGGATGCAATATTCATTTTAATCTCATCTAGAGCTCTTACAAGATTTTAGAGATACAACCCAACACTTATCTCATCACAAAGAGAGCTTTAGAGTTCTTGAACCAAGTTCTCAAAGGAACTATGAGGTTCTTGAACATCATCATCAAGCTCAAAAGAAACAAACTTTCCAAAACAAAACAAAACCACAAAAACAAGGAAACCAAAACCAAAATCTCAAGATAAGGAGACAAGCAAACCAAAACCAAAAACAAGAAAGGATGAAGATGTTTTCTTGAGCTAAAATCATGTTGAGTTAGAAAACAAGGATGAAACTTAGAGAAAGTAAAAACTCAAGCTCTAGAGGTTCCTTTGAGATGAACACATGGTTATCATCTAGGAGCTCTCATCATTGAGCTATCATATATCCAACAAGGCCTCATGGCCGAAAACAAGAAAAGAAGAACAAGAAAAGTTTCAAAAAGAAATCCAAGAGAAAGCTAGAAAAACTCATTTTTAAGAAAAACAAGGTTTAGAAAAACACTCCTTCCTAGAGTGGAGATAAAAAGCTTGAACTTTGAAAAGGAAAACAAGATGAAGAAATCCTCCAAGGTGGCAAGATAGCTTTGGCCAAGGGGGGATAAAAAGGTTGGAGATGTGTTTCAAGTGAGGTTGTGTTTGAGGTGAGGTGCTTGAGAGGTTTGATGATAGTTCAAGGCTATAGGGTGGTGTTTGAAGGTTATGAGATGATTATAAGATGAAGAGATGATGAAGATGAAGATGAAGAACAAGAGAGAACTCTCTTGGAACTTAGAGAGAAAAAGAGAGAACTTTGAGAAAGCTAGGAAATCTAAAAGTTTACAAATGAGCTAAAGTGTTTCCATGTGTTTCTAGGCAAGATGTAACGCCTCGATTTTTCTGTTAGAGTGAAAATGACCAAAATGCCCCTGAGGTCATTTTTAGCCCGGAATTCGAGGAAAGCCGGTTCGGCAATACTCGAAGGGCAAACTCAATGTTGGAAGGGGATTAGATAACCTGTGTACCTTCCCGCGATCGAAAATCTTGTTTTTCGAGTTTTCGGGTCAAAATGACCAAAAAGCCCCTGCGGTGTTTTACCCGTTTGCAAGTGCCGGATGAACCCGAAACTTCTCCAGATGATTTTAAAAGGCGTTTTTATGTATTCTATGACCTCAGTTTTAATTGTTGAAGTCCCGGGCAAAATTAGTGCAAAATTACGGTTTTGCCCCTAGTTTCGTGTTTTTACTCTTAATCGCGTGATTAAGCAAACCTAAGCAATATTAGGCTCTAATCGAAGGTTAATTAATTTCCTTAATTAATCTTGAGTCAAAATAATTTATTAAAGTTGATTAGAACCAAAAAGCTTAATTACAACCTAAAATCATATTTTAATTTCAAGACACCTAGTCATAGAATCTTGAATAGTGTTTTCTCTTTCCAATTCCTTAAATCATGGAATTGTGTTACACATTGTTTATTCACACATGAGTTTTAAATTCTCTAATGATGTATAAGCACTCCTAAACTTGTCATAAACTCCCTAAATCACATTCTTAGTTACCTAAACTTAAGCTTAATTATTCCTAACCTTGTACCTAAGCTAACATACACTTAATCTTATTATTAGAACCTAATTACATGGAAGATAAATCCTCCCCCATGCTGTCTGAATTTTGGCCGAAGCCATGCCCTCCCATGTGCACCTCATGTGTGCATTTTTCTCACTCAAAGAGCCATGCTTTGATCTTACACAAACCATACTTTGAGTCATACAAACCATGCTTTCATCCATGCATCCAAAGAAAACATCTAGAAGACTTCTCTTCCCCCCATTTCTAGTCAGATTTCCGCCACCCTCATCCCCCATTTTCATGATTTATTTCATTTTAAAACTTGTAGGAAAATCACCTCAAATCACCATACATGTCACACCTTGTCGTAGTTTCAATCAAGCTTGCTTTTCCTAATAAATAACCAAGCAAAATAAATTATTTCCCTCATTTATTTGTGGCTGGAAAAGTTCCAGCCATGTCAAGTTTCTAGAAGCCTAATTTCATAAAAATTTGATAGGAAATTAACTCACATCAAGCCATACTTTGTAGCATAGCTTCCATACTTCAAACCATGCTTGAATGACCTTGTGTAAGAGATATTTTCCTCTCCCTTTCCCTCCAATACCACACAGCCAGCCCCCTCCCCTCACTCCTCCATGGTTTTGTTTCTCTATAAATAGGATGCTTGTGATAGCCTTGTTGCACCTTGAAACATTTGCTAAGTTTAGAGTTTTAGAGTTGTCTTGCTAGTTCTTTCTTTTTCTCTCAAGTTTCAAGAGAGCTCTTCCTTTCTTTTCATCTTTATCTTCTTCATCTCTTCATCTCATCATCATCTCTTAACCATCAAATACCACCCCAAAGCCTTGAACCATCATCAAACCTCTCAAACACCATACCTCAAACACAACTTCACTTGAAACACATTTCCTTCCTTTTTCTTTCATCAAGGCCGAATCATCATCACCATCCTAGGAGGTGTTTCTCATCTCATTTCCATCTTCAAGTCCAAGCTTTTACCTTCATCACAAGGTAGGGATTTGTTTTCAAACTTTGTTTTGCTCAAGAAAGTGTTTTTCTCTAGTTTCCTCTTGGATTCTTTTTGAACTTTTCTTTGTTTTCCCTTTTCTTTTCATTTCGGCCTCTAGGCCCTATTATGAGCATGATAGCTTGATGATGAGAGTTTCTAGATGATGACATTGTGTTCATCTCAAAGAAACCTCTAAAGCTTGAGTTTTCCTTTTCTTGTAACTCCATCTATATGATATCTAGCTCATATGGTTTTTCCACTTAAGAAAATTAATCTAAGGATTTCTAAAAGCCCAAGCCTACCCTTGTCAACCTTAAAGTTGGCCGGCACGTTCTAGAGATTTTTCTTTAGATAGGGGTTTTGGGTATTTAATAAAGAACTTGACGTAGTTTCACTTTCTTTCTCTTTTATATGACTTTCGATTTTTATGTTGTGATCTTTGAGATATTGTAATGGGTTGTTATCTTGTTAAAGTCTTGGATGAGCTCTAGTTAATCATAAAATGAACCTTGCATCATGTTTACTTTATGCTTTGCATATCATGTTTACTTCCTTGCTATCACTAAATACCAAGATAATGAATGAACTTGCATTCTCATGTATATATTTTGAGCTATGCATTATCATGTTTATATTTCAAGTTCTCACATAATACCAAGATAATAATGAGTTGCATTCATATTTACTTTGTGCTATCACTTTACTTTCTAATGGAACCTAAAATAAGTGCATGAGCATGTTTATTTTTATGTCATCACCTAAATGAACCTAGAGCTCAAAGACTTGCCCATTGTTGTCTCAACAAAGGTCTAATACTATGTATTTTCCTTGGTTCATATTTCGGCCCCAAGAAGTCTTGAAGTTTCTAAGTATTTGAGACTATGTTTCATAATTTTTCCAAGCTTACATGAGTTTAAGGAATGCATAGAACTAAGTTTTATGAATTTAGGACCTCTTGAGATAAAAATAAATTGGTCACTGCCCTCTTAAATATTCTTATGACTTTAGATGTTAAAATTGTTTATAAATGAGTTTTGAAAGTTTAAAAAGAGTTCCAAGAGAAACTAGTATTTTATGTGCTTTAGAAATTATGTTTTATGCCTTTTATGGAGAAGTATATTTTCAGTTCTTCCTTGCTCTTTACTGCCACTGCATGTGCTGTTTTAATGATGATAATGTGCCTATGTTTGAGTAAAAATAATGTTAAGACTCATATGTAAAAGATAGGATGAGTTAGGAACTAGAAAAGAATTAATTTGAGAGTTCTAGATCCTTTAATTATGTAATTTTCTGGATTCTGTCCAGCAAGGTTTAGATTTAATAATCATGGTTTTAAATTAGTTTAAATGTGTAGGAATGACTCATAATTGGTTTAGGACTTAATCTTGAAGCCTTAGGAGCAAACCGAACTTAGAAAGGGTCATTGTTGTGACTTCTAGGAACCCGTAAAGTTAGGATTTCAAATTCTGCATCCTTGAGGTTTAGAGATGTTCTTGACCATAGTGTGAGGTGAGAAATACTTAGTTATAACCTCATAGATTCCCAAGAGACTAGGTTTTGATGATCAATAACTTAGAATGTGAGTTAAAGACTTTAAGGGTCTAAACCGTAATTTCTAGAACCCCGTAATCACACAAATATAAAGTTGTCTAAATCTACATAGTGCTGTTTGGATTGGTCCTTGAGCATAAAAATTAGTAAAACTTGTTAGTTGTGAACCTATAGGTGTGAGAGAGGTTAAGAATAATACTAGAACAATTAGTTTATAAGTTTAAGACTCAAAAGAACCAAAGCATAACATACTATAGGTTTATAACATAATAAGCTTGGGAGTTTGTATGTATGATTGTCTAAGGTGTGATTATGTGATAATGTATATGCTATAGTTTTATGTATACACTATGAAGAAAGTTTCATGTGATGATGTATATGCTATGAAAAAGATTTATGTAATGAATAATGATGTATCTATGAATTAACACTTTATGAGAACTTAAATGTGACACAACACTGAGACGCCTTCTTGGGTGACACCGGTTTAGCCGAGCACCCCCAAGAAAACAAATCCGTGAGGGTATTGACATAGAGCTTGCCAAAGCGGACAAAACTATGATGCACTAGTTGCTAGTAGAGCGTTTCAAAAAGGAAATGACCCTAAGAGAGGTGATCCTTAATTGCCCCCTAGCCCGCACTATTAAGTCGGGATTATGTATATGTTACGCTTATCATAGGATAAGTAAGAACTAGTGACGACTAGTTAAGGTATGAGCTCATAACCTAGAGATGTTTTAGGGCGGCCTCATGAGATAAAAGTTAAAGTTAACAATGTCACATATACTATACTTATGCCAATGTCATAATGTTTCTTAGTTATTCTATTGTTTGGTTTACCTTTATGACGCATTCATATCATTAGTATATTTCATGCTTAGTTATAAGACGCATTGTAAAATATGACAGACCTTGGATAAATAACACTTTAGAAAACTAACTTAAAAGGAATTTATATGCATGCACACCTTTTTAGAAATAAACCCAAGGTTCCTGAGGATGTGACGATGTCACCTAGGTAGGGATAACCCTACTGAGAATTCTTTTAGAAAGATTCTCATTCCTTCTCTCTTTTCTTCCGTTATATCTTCAGATGGCGACATTCGTACTCTTCATCGACACCCCGGTATGGGAGCTGCATCATGACCCGGCACTCGGGTCATACCATTTTGAAGGTCGCTGCACAGTTAGAGTGTTCATGTTTATGGGACGACCCTTCGCGCACCCAGTCCCGAGCTACCATTTTACCCCGACTGCTCCTTACCGTCATAACGAGATTTTTTAGCGAGCGAGACCACGCGATGAGCAGATTCTCCGCATGGAGCCCGAGACATCAGTGGTACGCGACTACCCAGAGTATGTGCCTCGTACCCAGTACTCGGAGACGGATCCATCCGAGGACCCGTAATCACACATGTACAGTTGGAGCTCTAGTCCCATCCCCCACCGATGAGGGCTGGGAGTGAGGAAACGGTGGTCCAGCCGAGGTTGGCTCGTCGGCCATCTATGCGCCCTCGGCACGGTGGACATGCCCTGATGATGCGCTCGACCACTCCCGCCGAGATTCGTCAGTGGATCGACTTGACCCCACAGTACTCGGACCAGCAGGAGTAGACATAGGAGGGGTAGTAGTTAGTGCACACACGCCACATAGTTAAGGATAAACCTTCTTTTGTATATGAGGTTGTCCACTCTAGGTGTACATGGGTATGGGTGTTGTTTCTCTTGTATTTGCTTTTTATGATTTCCTTGTATTGCATTTCAGTTGTATTCCGCTTCCCGATGTATTGAATAGTCCTGCCCTTTGGGTAGGCACAGTATATTTATATATATCTATGTTTTAGTTGATGTCTCCATGATATGATGTGTTTCTTTATGTTTTCTTATATGTTTCGCTATGCTTCCTCTTAAAGATTCGTGCGTAGCTCTCACTTTGATTTTAAATTCCAAAAGGAAAAATTTTACCCATATTTCCGCTAAGTATTTTCTAAGTAAAAGATGAGACCAAGAGGTAATATTCTAAAGATTAACCTAAGTACATACTAGTAGTCTTGGGTTAAGACTTAGGGTGTTATATTATGGTATCAGAGCAGTTCGATTCTCATGGAGCCTGAGGATTGGACTGATTATGCTTTATAAGCATGATGCGATAGTTATGTCATGTGTAGTGCTTGATAGAGATAAGCTGTAGGACTAGAGATGCATGACTTCTGTTGCTTGCAAGTGCCATGGTAACTAGCTCATTTTGCATGGATATTGAGCCTGATCAACTTGATGTTCATTGTTTCATGTGTTTAGGGACCAATGGCACCGCGACGACGGCCTAGGACTATGCCCGATACTGATCAAGACAATGCGACTGCTACTGCTGTCCGTCGCATGGCGCAAGCCATGGAACGGATGTTTGACCGAATGGACCAACAAGCGAATGTCGCTCCTGTCCCCCCTCCTCCCCCTGCTGCTGAGACGGTGGAACAAGTCCACTTCGGTGAGTTCCGCAAGGCGAACCCGCCGGTGTTCCGAGGGGTAATGGACCCCGACAAGGCTGATGAGTGGATTAAAGACATGGAGAAGATCTACTCTATCGTTACCTTTCGAGAGGAGCGTAAGGTCACATTTGTCGCTTTCATCTTTGAAGTCCGACGCCTTGAAGTTTTGGTGGAACGGCACGAAGCGTCTACTAGAGGCTTCTGGAACTCCTATTGACTGGGAGCTGTTCAAGACTTACTTCTACGAGAAGTATTTCCCGGAGTCCGTAAAGAATGCAAAGGACATTGAGTTCATGCAGTTGACCCAGGGAGGGTCTACTGTTGCCCAGTACACTACGAAGTTCGAGGAGCTGATCAAGTTCTCTCGGGTGTTCCAAGGGAACCCCGATGAGGTTTGGAAATGCGTTAAGTATGAGGCCGGTCTGAAGGCGGAGATGAACTATGCCGTGGCCCACATGGAGATCAGAGACTTCTCAACTCTGGTCAACAAGTGCCGGATCCTTGAAGAAGGACAGAGAAAGATGCAAATCGCAAGGGCGGAGCGAGCTAAGGGGCTCGAACCTCAAGCCCCGAAGTTCAAACCGCAGTATCCTTCGAGGAATCACTACAACCCTTACCAAACCAACCAGTTTCGACAACAACAACAACAATCACCAAGAGCTCCCGTACACCAACAATCCAAGCAACACCAAAGGCCGCCGTTTCAACATCAAGGCCCGAGGAATTTCAACAATCAACCCCGTGGACCGGGTGGACCCTGAAACCACAATGGAGGACCAAGTGGAGCCAAGAACAAGGCACCACAAACCCCTGCTGCTTACCCCAGAGCAACGACTGCTGATGTCTGCCCACAATGCTGAAAGAACCACGGGAATTGCCCATGCTTAGCCGGTCAGAATGTGTGCTTCAAGTGTGGCAAGCCTGGCCACTATGCAAAGGACTGCGCCGGACAAGGGACATCGAACCAGAACCCCCGACCATAATACCGAGGAAGAGTCTTTACCCTTAATGCGGAAGACGCCAAAAAGTCCAAAGATCTCATTGAAGGTATGTACGAAGTAAATGGTAAATCCTTAACTGTACTATATGACTCTGGTGCTACTCATTCTTTTATTTCACTTGCTAGTGTCGAGTCCTTAAATCTAAGAGTCTCTAAACTTCCCTTTGATCTCATTATTTCTACTCCTACAAATCGCCCTGTTAATACTTGTCGTTGTTGTTTAAACTGTCATCTTGTTGTAGAAAATAGGTCTTTTATCATAGATTTAATTTGTTTACCCTTAAAAGACATAGGCATTATCTTAGGCATGAATTGGCTTCACGCCAACCGTGTGATGTTAGATTGTGGAACCCAAACCGTAGTTTTCCCCTCTCCTCCCGAAAACATCACTCAACCCATTAGGCTGTACCTAAATTCAGTAGAGGTCTTCTATAGTGGGGAGAAAGCTAAGGGATATGTTCTCCTAGCCGCCTACGATGTAGACTTTGAGCAGAACCTAGGTGAGATACCTGTGGTGAAAGACTATCCCGAGGTATTTCCGGATGAAATACCCGAGTTCCCTCCCGAGAAAGAAGTTGAATTCTCCATAGAGTTGGTTCTTGGAATAGGACCAATCTCTATAGCCCCGTATAGGATGTCACCTTTGGAGCTAGCAGAGCTAAAAACCGAGTTGGAGGATGTAACATCCCTAAATTTATAACTAAGAATCTTAATTATCGATAGTAAAACCAAGAGAATCTGGACAAATGTTATGAAACACAACAAATAGACTACTTAAGTATGTCTAGAGAAAAATGCAAAGAAATTACGAAAATGCCATCACTTAGTGGAAATTACGAAAATGCCCTTGCTATGTAAAGGAAATTACCAAACTACCCTTGCCTTATTAAATGACAAAGATACCCTTACTCTATGAATGGAATTACAAGAATACCACTATCATTGTCTAATTACAAAAATATCCACTAACATCTTTGAACAAAACATGGAAACATGTTTGCATAAAACATGGAAACATGTTTGCATAAAACATGGAGCATTTTCATCCAACGTGTTTGCACAAAACATGGAAACGTGTTTGCACAAAACATGGAAACATGTTTGCACAAAATAAGGAGCATTTTCATCCCAAAATTCAGCCAACATGTTTCCATAAATCATGCTCCAAGTGCTTTCCATCTTCTGTTTTTTTCTCTAATCTTTCCACTATAAATACTCCTCAAACTCTCTTCAATTTAGAAACTACCTAAGTGTTCTTTCTTTCTTATTCTATCATTCTTCTTATGTTCTTCAAAAACTTCTCTTGATCCTCTAAACTTCATCCAAACACTTCAATCCTAAGTCCAAACTTTCACTAGCCCTCACAAGAGTTACAATCTTTAACTCTAGTGAGAAATATTTTCTTAAGCATTCAAGTTCTAGAGCCAAGATTCAAGGAGGGTCATCCACTCCAAAGACTCTTGTTCGAAGCTTAAGGAAGAAGAGAAGGACCCTTTTTAGACCCTACACAAGAGGTAGGAGCTTCATCTTTAATTGTTCAAGCATTGTTGGCTTCTAACCTTGATAGAATGCCTCAAGTTTGAGTTATTGTCAAAAGTTTTAAATGATTATTTGAAAAATATATTTTTAGAAATATGACATGTTCTATTTTGTTATAAGTACCTTTATGATGTTATCAAACTCAAATATAACTTGAAAAGATTGTATGTGAAACCTGATTTAATAAAGGTAACTTAAGACATGAAAATGGTAGGTGCTGGAAATTCTAGTTGTTTCTGGCAGCAGGTACTTCGAAAGCTACTGTTCATAAAATATTAAGTATCTCGAAATTAAAATAATTTTATTATAAACTAGACTCATTATAGAACACTCTCCAAAAAGAATCACCTAAAACGGAGTTTTCTAGCTCAAGATATAAATTTTTAAAGTAGAGCCTAAGACTGAAACTTTAAATCTGACCTTGTAGTAGTAAAATAGGTGTAACTCACTCTAGAAAAATGAAAATAGACTGATTTCAACTTTGTTGGAGAGCTAACACATATAGGAATACACCCATGTATGTTATATATAAAGCTTTGTACCACGTAAATACAAAATGAGAAATAAATTTTGGGATAGTGTACTGTGAAAGTGCAGTTTGGAAAGGTTCTGGCTAAGGAAAGACTTGGTATTTAAGCATGTCCATTGTGACCCACCTCTCTTTCCTGGGAACCCTCCTATGCATGGTTTACAATTGATTTACACTATTCGAAAGATGTAAATGCTAAAATTTGATGAGTTAGGAATTTGGAACTACCTTTACTAAGCTGAGATAACAAGTATACAGAGAATTATAAACTTTCTTCTAAAAGATGTCAAAACTATAAATAAAAGAATCAAGTCTTGTAAAGAGAGAATTTTAAGAATTTAAGTAGAATAATAATCTTCAAGAGTTATATGAAAGTCATAATAAAAATATATAAGGAACCTATAATAATATTTTGAAGTGCATTAATGTATTAATGGAATGCTAAGAGTACAAAGAACACTAAGAGAAAAAGATAATACTAAGACATCCATTACCTCTTACGAACACTAGGAACTCAACTTGATAACTTTGGTTAGTTAATATGAATTATCTATGAAAGTGTTTACTATGAGATTTACATGATATTGTCCATGTTTTATGAAGTGATTTATAGTAATGTGAATGTATGGTGATGAATTATGAAATGATGAGGATGAATGATTGATTGCCCAGGGTTTATTGTGATTACATGATAATATGCATACATTCATTTTCCAAAAGAAATAATAAAAGTAAAGTTTGAAAAAGTAGCAATGAAAGTCTGGAAAAGTGGACTTGAACTAAACTCACGGCTTAACCCCCTAAACCGTTGAGATCACGGCAGCGGAATGAAAACCAAAAAGGTTATGGCGACGGCCATGGTATGAGCTCATTACCCTTTTAGGGTGGTCTAAGGCATTGATGCATTCATCCCGTGAGTAATTAAGAAATATGTTGATGAAATAAATGAAAGATGATGATCACTAAACAAGTGAATGTTGAGGATGAGTAATCATGAAATGCATGCAACTCCTAAATGATTATCTGTATTAGTGGTTTTACATGATATGCTTATACGTATGCTTGATGAAATCTTGAATGAATATTTACGCTAATGTTCAAGATTAGTTTAAAAGTAACTGCACTTGACTAATCACGTTTGTGAAAGTTTGATAATTGAATCCTTACTTGCTCACCTTTTTATAATAAACCCGAAGTGATTGGGACGACAACGATGACACTTTTAGTACAAGTAGGAACTCCTACTGAGAAATCATGTATTTCTCACTCCTATGTTTATTTTCCGTTGTCGTTACCAGAGACAGACGTGTCCACCTAAAGTAACGAGGCCGTAGCTGAGGAAGGAGGTAGCACGTGAAGATTTCAAACCGTTCAAGTAGGAGCATTCCGAGCTTTAGTTACATTATAGTTTGTGAGAAACAATTAGTAATAGTAGAACTTATATTGTTATTTGTAATAACTTATCAGTATGATATATGCCCTGTTGTGACTTATGTATTAAGTGATTATATTCCAGTTTATGTGATAATTGTTCTACACTTAGTCTTTTATTCCGCTTATTTAATTAAGTGCGCAATGTAACTTGATTATTATCTATAAAAGCACTATGTATTTCACTTCTCGTTACAGGCTTAAGTTTTCAAAAAATTAATTTATTTAAAGAAAAAAAAAACTTCCATTATTTTTCTAAGTTAATTTCAAAAGAAAATTAATACAAGGCAAAAGTGACAACTAATAGAATCCAAATGTGAACTTAAGCACAGTGGGGTTCTATTAGGGTGTTACAGAGGAGCTGTTGGAGAAGAGTTTTATAAGGCCGAGTGCTTCACCTTGGGGCGCTCCGGTCTTATTTGTGAAAAAGAAAGACGGAAGTATGAGGATGTGTATAGACTATAGGCAGTTAAACTAAGTAACCATAAAGAACAAGTACCCGTTACCTAGGATTGATGATCTTATGGACCAATTGAAGGGAGCCGTAGTATTTTCTAAGATTGATTTAAGGTCCGGTTACCATCAGATTAGGGTTAGAGATTCGGATATTCCTAAAACCGCCTTTCGAACTCGGTATGGACATTTTCAGTTCAATGTAATGTCATTTGGTCTGACGAATGCTCCCGCAGTTTTTATGGATTACATGAATAGGATATTTAGACCCTATTTAGATCAATTCATGGTTGTGTTCATAGATGATATTCTCATCTATTCAAAAACCCACGAGGAGCATGAGCGTCATTTGAGGCTGGTTTTAGAGGTGCTAAAGGAGAAGAAGTTGTATGCGAAGCTTTCTAAGTGTGAATTTTGGTTAGAGGAGGTAAAATTTTTAGGACATGTTGTGTCAAAGGGTGGCATAGCTGTCGACCCGAGTAAGATAGAAGCCGTATTTCTAAACCTTGCTGGACAGAATCCAGAAAAATCAAACATTAAGGGATCTAAAACTCTCAAAGTAATTCTTTTCTAGTTACTAACTTCTCTAATTTTTCACATATGAATTTTAGCATCAAATATACTCAAACATAGTTATATTATCATCATGAAAACAGCATATACAGCGGCCAAACACAGCAAGGCAGAACCGAAACATACATCTCCATAAAAAGCATAGAACTTGGTTTGTAAAACACATCACACCTAGTTTCTCTTGGAACCTTTTCAAGACTTTCAAAACTCATTTATAAACATTTTTATCATCTAAAATCATCAAAATATTTGTAAGGGCAGTAGCTAAATCAATTTCATCTCAAGAGGTCCTAAATTAATAAAACTTGGTTCTATACATTCCTTGGACTCATATAAGCTTAGAGAAATTATAAAACATAGTTTTCAATATTTGTAACACATAAGACTCTTTAGGGGCTGAAATCTCAAGCTAAAGAAATAAATATTTTCAAACCTTTGTTTAAGACAACAATGGGCATGTCTTTGAGCTCTAGGTTCTTTTAAGTGATGACATAAAAATAAACATGCTCATGCACTAGTTTTAGCTTTTCATTAGAAAGTAAAGTGAGAGCATAAAATAAACATGAGATGCAACTTATTATTATCTTGGGTATGTTAAGTGAGGACTTGAAATATAAACATGATAATGCAAAGCTTGAAACATAAACATGATAATGCAAGTTTATTTATTATCTTGATACTTAGTGATAGCAAGGAAAGTAAATATGATGTGCAAGGCATAAACATAAACATGGATGCAATATTCATTTTAATCTCATCTAGAGCTCTTACAAGACTTTAAAGATACAACCCAACACTTATCTCATCACAAAGAGAGCTTTAGAGTTCTTGAACCAAGTTCTCAAAGGAACTATGAGGTTCTTGAACATCATTATCATGCTCAAAAGAAACAAACTTTAAAAAGAACATAAAATCTCAAAGAAAAGGAAACCAAAACTGAAATATTAAAAGAAAGGAAATGAGGAAACCGAAACCACATAGCAAAACAAGTAAAGGTGTTCTTAAGCAAAAATCATGTTGAGTTAGAAATAAAGATGAGATTTAGAGAAAGTAAAAGCTCAAGCTCTAGAGGTTCTTTTGAGATGAATACATAGTCATCATCTAGGAGCTCTCATCATTGAGCCATCATGTACTCATTAAGGCCAAGAGGCCGAAACTCAATGGAAGAGAAAACAAGAAAGTTTCAAAAAGAAAATCCAAGAGAAAACTAGGAAAACTCATTTTCAAGAGAAACAAATTTAGAAAAACACTCCTACCTAGAGTGAAGATGAAAACTTGAACTTTTGAAAGAAAAAGAGATGAACAACTCCTCCAAGGATGTTGATGATGATTCGGCCAAGGGGGTGAGGAAGGTAAGGAGGTGTGTTTTGAGTGAGGTTGTGTTTGAGATAAAGTGTTTGAGAGCTTAGGAGGTGTTTCAAGGCTATGGGGTGGTGTTTGAAGGTTATGAGATGATGATAAGATGAAAAGATGATGAAGATGAAGATGAAGAACAAGAGAGAACTCTCTTGGAACTTAGACAGAAAAAGAGAGAACACAAAGAAAGCTTAGAAAACTAAAAGTGTGCAAATGAGCTAAAGTGTTTGCATCTGTTTCTAGGCAAGGTATTTATAGTAAATGAAAACAAATGAGAGCTCATAGAGGGGGAGGAGTAATCGTAGCAATGGGAGGGAAAAAAAGAGAAAAATATCTCTTACAAGGTGTCATGCAAGCATGGTTTTGAAGTATGGAGGTTATGATACAAAGTATGGCTTCAAGTAAGGTGATTTGAGTGAGCTTTTCTTTTAATTTTTAATGAAATTAGTCTTCTAGAAGCTAGACATGGCTGAAAGTTTTTCAGCCACAAATAAATGAGGAAAATGGTTTATTTCATTTAGCTATTCATTTGGAAAATCAAGCTTGTGTTGAAAATATGACAAGGTATGGTGAGTATGACTTGAGGTATGGCTTTGGTGTGTCAAAAATTTGAGCATGTGATGAATATGGGGGGGAGTGGCTTCAGCCAGACCAGAGGCAACAGAGAAGGAGAGAAATTTGATCATCTAATTGTGTGCTAATGATAGGTTTAAGTGTAGGTTAGATTAGGTATAAGGTTAGGAATAATTAAGCTTAAGTTTAGGTAACTAAAAATGAGTTTTAGGGATTTTATGACAGGATTCGGAGTGCTCATACATCATTAGAGAGTTTAAAACTCATTTAGGAATAAACAATTGAAAACACAATTCCATGATTTAAGGAATTGGAGAGAGAAAACACTATTCAATATTCTATGACTAGGAATCTTGAATTTAAAATAGGATTTCAAGTTATAATTAAGCACTTTTAGGTTCTAATCAACTTTAATAAATTATTTTGACTCAAGACTAATTATGGAAATTAATTAATCTTTGATTAGAGCTTAATATTGTTTAGGTTTGCTTAATCACGTGATTAAGTGTAAAAACACGAAACTAGGGGCAAAATCGTAATTTTGTACTAATTTCGCCCGGGACCTCTGGGACCATAACTAAAGTCATAGAATACATAAAAACGCCTTTTAAAATCATCTGGAGAATTTTTGGGTTCATTTGGCACTTTCAAATGGGTAAAACACCACAGGGGCGTTTTGGTCATTTTGATGCGAAAACTCGAAAAATGAGATTTTCGATCCCGGAAAGGTACACGAGTCATCTAATCCCCTTCCAACATTGAGTTTGCCCTTTGAGTACTGCCAGATCAGCTTTCCTCGAATTCCAGGCTGAAAATGACCTCAGGGGCATTTTGGTCATTTTTACTCTAACAGAAAATCGGGGCGTTACAAGGTTCATTATTAGGGTTTATAAAACTAATTATCCAAGGTTCATTCTTTTTAGAATGCATCTTAATGTCATGAATGCAACATATTAGAGCATGAATGCATGGCAATACTTAAGCATATAAATAAGATAACCCATAACATCAAGAAACATCCATGTGGCATAAAGGACAATAACTTTCAGGTGGAACTTTCCTCAACTTGTGTGGCATCAATCATGGTATTTTTAGCAATATAAGGCCACCCTAAAATCTAGGCTATGAGCTCATACCTCAGCTAGTCGTCACTAGCTCTTGCTTATTATCTGAATAAGCGAATAATAAAATAATAATGACCCGACTACTTAAGAGTACAGGCTAGGGGGCTAGGGATCACCTCTCTTAGGATATACCCTCTTTGAAACGCTCTACTGGCCTCGAGTGCACAGCGAATTGTCTACTTTGGTAAGACTCATATCAATACCCTCACGGATTTGCGTCCTCCTCACCGTAGCAGAAGAAGTATGTCTCAGTGCTTGTCACATAAAGAAAAATCTCCTAGGGGTGCCTGGCTAAACCGTGTCATCCAGGGTTTTCAATCTCATACAGTTCTTAAAACATTTCTCAAACCCTTTTGGTTTGATGGAAATTCGGCAGCATAACATCTGTTAAACCAAATTTCTTTTAAATCGACATTTATGCCACAAGCTCATAACACACACATATTTTCTCATTCAATTCTCATGTTTATAATAAACTCAACATCTTTATCATGCATTTCAACATCATACTTTCATAAGTAAACATCAAAGCATTAAAGGATTCTTAGTGTCTTATGCATTGCCCCTTAGGGTCCTTTAACTCGAAATCTAAGTTGTATCAGATCAAAACTTAAGCTCTCGGGTACCTATAGGCTTGTATCTAAGTATTCCTCACTCAATTCTATGATCATAAATATTTATAAACCTCAAGCATGCAGAATCTACAATTCCTACTTTACGGGTGCCTAGGAGTCACAACATTGACCCTTTCTAAGTTCGGTTTGCTCCTAAGGCATCAAGATCAAATTCTAAACCAATTATGAGTAGTTCCTACACATTTAGACTAATTATAAACCATGATTTTAATTCTAAACCTTGCTGGACAGAATCCAGAAAAATACTTTTCTAAGGGAACTAAAAGTCTTAAATTAATTCTTTTCTAGTTACTAACTTGTCTTATCTTTCACATATGAATTTTAGCATCAATTATACATGCACATACTCATATTATCATCATTAAAACAGCACAAACAGTGAGCATTCATAGCAAGGCAAAACCGAAATCATCTCCAACAAAAAGCATAAAACTTGATTTCTAGAACACACAAAATGCTAGTTTCTCTTGGAACCTTTTTAGAACTTTCAAAACTAATTAGTAAACATTTTTATCAACTAAAATCATTAAAATACTTTGGAAGGCAGTGGTTAATTTAAATTAAACTCAAGAGGTTTCTAAATCATAAAACTTTGTTCTAGACATCTCTTGAGCTCATAAAAACTTAGAAAAATTATGAAATATAGATTTTAGTACTTGTAGCAAATAAGACCTCTCAAGGCCAAAAATCAAGGACTAAAGAACATATATTTTTCAGGCCTTTGTTTGAGACAATAATGGGCAAGTCTTTAGGCTCTAGGTTCTCTTAGGTGATGATATAAATTTAAACATGCTCATGCACATATTTTAGCTTTCATTAAAAAATAAGGTGAGAGCATAAAATAAACATGAGATGCAACTTGTTATTATCTTTGATATTTAGGTGAGAACTTGAAAATATAAACATGATAATGCAAAGCTTGAAATATAAATATGATGATGCAAGTTCATTTATTATTCTTGATATTTAGTGATAGCAAGGAAAATAAACATGATGTGCAAGGCATAATCATAAACATGAATGCAAGGTTTATTTTAATCTCGACTAGAGCTCTTACAACACTTTAGAGATACAACCCAACACTTATCTCATCACAAAGAGAGCTTTAGAGTTCTTGAACTAAGTTCTCAAAGGAACTTCATGGTTCTTGAACATCATCATCAAGCTCAAAAGAAATAAACTTTTAAAAGAAAACAAAACTTTAAGGAGGTAAGAACCAAAACAACATTATTTCTAGAGATGAACAAATATAAGAACACTTTGAAATTTTTAACAAAACTTTTAAAGGAAAGCTCTTGGAGGCCAAAATCATTTAGGAGAAGAAAATAAAAGAAAAACCAAAACTTTGCTAGATCAAGAACAAAACTCAAGCTTTAGAGGTTCTTTTGAGATGAACACAAGGTCATCATCTAAGAACACTCATCATCAAGCTATCATGGTCACAACAAGGCCTTATGGCCGAAAACAAGAAAAGAGAAAACCAAGGAAAGTTTCAAAAAGAAACTAAGAGAAAGCTAGAGAAAAACACATTTTCAAGTAAAACAAAGTTTAGAAAACAACTCCTACCAAGTGGTAAAGATGGAAACTTGAACTTTTGAAAAGAAAAGAGAAGAGCAACTCCTCCTTAGGTGGCAAGATGGCCTCGGCCTTGAGAGGATGGAGAGGAAGGAGGTGTGTTCTTGGTGGTTTAGTGTTTGAGGTCAAGTGTTTGAGAGGTTTGATGATGATTTAAGGTTGTAAGGTGGTGGTTTGAGATTATGAGGTGATTATGTGATGAGAGGATGAAGAAGATGAAAAGGAAAAAGGAAAGCTCTCTTGAAACTTTGAGAGAAAAAGAAAGAACTTAAGAAAGCTTAAACTTTGCAAATGATCTAAAGTGTTTTCAAGCTCAAGTAAGCAAGCTATTTATAGAAAATGAAAACAAATGAGAGCTCATGGAGAGGAGGGAGAGGCCGTGTGGTTCTTGGAGCTTGGAAGAGAAAATATCTCTTACAAAGTGGTCATTCAAGCATGGTTGGAAGCATGGGAGGTATGGGCTACGTTATGGCTCAAAGTATGGTGATTTGTCTTTGATTTGAATTGAGAAAATTTCTTCTAGAAGGTGACGGAGGGCTGACGGATTGGCAGCAAAAAAATGGGGGAAAATTGCTAATTCATCTAGTCTTTGACTTGGTAAATCAAGCATAGGTGTAAGTATGACAAAGTATGGTGCATGTAAGGTAAAAGCATGGCCTTTGGAGTGTAAAAATTAGAGCATATGATGGAAAATGGAGGGTATAGGTTCGACTAGACCTGGACAGCAAGGGGGAGGAAGAATTGTTTCATGTGATTGTGTGTTAATGATAGGTTTAAGTGTAGATTAGTTTGGGTACAAGGTTAGAGATCACTAAGCACAAGTTTAGGTAACTAAGAATGAGGTTTAGGAATTTTATGACAAGATTAGAAGTACTCATACATCATTAGAGAATTTAAAACTCATTTGTGAATAAACAATTGAAAACACAATTCCATGATTTAAGGAATTGGAGAGAGAAAACACTATTCAAGATTCCATGACTAGGAATCTTGAATTTAAAATAAAGTTTTAAGTTGAAATTATGCATTCTTAGGTTCTAATCAACTTTAATAAATTATTTTGACTCTAGATTAATTATGGAAATTAATTAATCTTCGATTAGAGCCTAATATTGCTTAGGTTTTCTTAATCATACGATTAAGCTTGAAAACACAAAGCTAGAGGCAAAATCGTAATTTTGCACTAATTTTGCCTAGGACCATCGGGACTAATACTGAGATCATAGAATACATAAAAACGTCTTTTAAAACCATCTGGAGAAGTTTCGGGTTCATCTGACACTTGCAAACGGGTAAAACACCACAGGGGTATTTTGGTCATTTTGACCCGAAAACTCGAAAAACGAGATTTTCGATCCCGGAAAGGTACACAAGTCATCTAATCCCCATCCAACATTGAGTTTGCCCTTTGAGGACTGCCAGACCGGCTTCCCTCGAATTCCAGGTTGAAAATGGCCTCATGGCCATTTTGGTCATTTTCACTCTATCAGAAAATCGGGGCATTACAACATACATCTCGGTACCTCCAGGATTCCTAACGGGGTTTCCTTCTGCATTTCAATCCTTCTGCAACTGCCATTTCATGAAAAGTTTCCATTGTTCATGCTTCTGGTTCATTTGCATTACCCGTATTGTTCCTATTTTGCCTATAACAAAATTATTGAGTTGATCATGCTCAACATTATTATTGAGTTTATCATGCTCAACATTAAGCTAAGTGTAGTAGGAACCTATAACATTCACAACCAGCAGTCATGCTTACTAAATTCTAAATTTAACTTAAACAATCAAAACCTGTATGACATTTCCTTTGATATTCAGAGTATGCTGAAGCATAGTAGGTCCATTCCTCAAGCTAAGTTAGGATGAACTGCTCTGATACCAATTTGTAGCATCCCCTTAGTTTCAGTGTTCCTATCTCGACTGGTATACTGTAACTAAGGGTGCTTTATTCTATATGTTGTGTCCATAAAATTTATACTTATTCAATTATAAGATTGTATTTAATTCAAAGATTCATTATTCACTTCTTAATATTATGAAGCATTGATATATGAAGATATGTAGTATATCAGTAATAAGTTAGATAAAATAGAGCTTTATATATGAAAAAAAGAACATGGAGGTACTTTTAGATATGAACACTAGGGCACATAGGCCATTTCAGTACATATTCATAACATATAATACATTAGAGTCTAAAGTCCACGAAGGGACCACCAAAGTACATCAAAACATGAAAATATGCTACTGCCCTGTAGAAAACCCATTAAAAAGACTATATACAATAGGTATTCCTATAAATTAATCTCAACTATCAGCAGGCCTGTATCACACTACTATATCATCAAATAAGCATCAACGAACCCTTGAAGACATAGTAACACTATACAAAAATCTGTTCATCATCCGGACGATGGTGTCACCTGCTGGAAGGGAGTTAGGGTCAGATACGGAACTATCACCAAGGGTAGACAGTGGTGTTGGCATGGGAGCAGGGTCCGGAGGAGGAGGCATAGCAACATCAAGTATCGGTAGAGCAGGCGGTGGATGGAAAGCCACCGGATGTGCCATGTGAAGCGGAACTATATCAAATGGAAATTCAGGGTCAAATAGTGGGCTCAATATCGAAGGAGTAAACGAATGGCGGAAGAAGATATATACACAAAGTTGGGCATACGCAACGACAATCAAGGAGTCTAAGGCAAGGTCATAATGCCACTCGATGTTTGACAACTCAAGAAGGAAGATCATTGATGCCATCACCTAGATCTGGGGTAAACATGGAATGCAAACAGGGATGAGAATTCTAAAAATCCTCAATAGGGTATTCCCCTACATATAAACTATCATCATTATCTACCTAGTTGCTTTGGTTTAATTATGAACAGTTGAGTAAGAATTATATAACTAAAATTAATCATCTAAGTTAGGAAAAATCTTTACCTGAAAGAGGTTCGTTTTATCCAATCATTAACTTAAAATTAAAATGGAGACTAAGCATATAAACAACTTAATATTAATTGAAACATCAAGCATTATTCACATGGAACACAGAGTAACAATAACTTAAAACAATTTGCCTCTTTGACTGTCTTGACCCTTGGTCATTGTGGCGCTGACCACTCTGTATCATAGACTATGTTATAGGACTGAGCTCATTCCTATACATGGCCCTTGGATTTTCGCTCCAATCTACAAATAGGCCTATTTCTAGCCAGGTTTGCTCCCTGACCCAATAAAGGGTAGTTAGGTTCACTCCCTAACTGACTAGATTTACTCTCTAATCTAATAAGATGTAATCTCCTGCTTTTCTTGTATGTATATACAAGTAGGCAATTGTAATGAGTATTTACATCCAGATATGCCAATCATCATCAATAAGTCCATATATCATAATGAAGTCAAGTCTCAAATGTATGCATAAGCCACATATACATCATGATCACATTAGAGGACATTTTACTTCCAAACAAAGAATTTAACTCATCTACAACACAAATACAACATAAATACCATTTCAGTCTCAGACCTCGAAGCCCTAACCAATCGATCTTTAGGTTTTAGTATCGGACCTCGAAGCTTGCACCCTAATGTAATCCATATTGGGATTTTGGTCTCAGACCTTGGAGCTCGCCCACTAACCAATCCATTTTCTGGGTTTTAGTATCGAACCTCAAAGCTCGCACTCTAAAGTAATCTATATTAGGATTTTGGTCTCGGATCTCGAAGCTCGCACCCTAAACTAATTCACATTTGGATTTCTGGTCATCGGACCTTGGAGCTTGAACCCTAGGAGCTCGCACCCTAAACTAATTCACACTTGGATTTCTGGTCATTGGACCTCAGAGCTCACACCCTAGGAGCTTGCACCCTAGACTGATTCATATTTGGATTCCTAGTTATCAGACCTCAGAGCTCGCATCCTAGGAGCTCATCTTAAACTAATTCATTTTTGAATTCCCGATCTTGAACCTTGGAATCCGCTCCCTAAGAGCTCGGATCTCGGGGCTCACACCTAACTAATCCATATTTAGATTTCTGCCAATCGAGTATGCTGCCAGAATTTTGTTTATAAAGAAAATTATGATTAACTCAGTAAACACCATTAGAACAAAGCAAAATTAATTTTCAGAGATGATTCAATGTATCAAGGAGTCCCTGTAAAAATTTCAAGGCATCAAAAGGTGTCTACTTATATTAATAAAATTTCACAATTTCGGAGGTCAAGGACTACATAGCTTCAGCCAACAGCCAGAAGTTTCAATTTTTCTACCCTATCAAAGAAAATTGGATGAAATAAACCCTACTTGGTGCTTGCAAGTTCTTGCTCTTGTTCTTGGTTTTCCTTAAGAACTCCTACACCCAACTAATGATCAAACCCTCTTAAATCCTCTAGTAACAAAGCAAAGACAGTAGCAAACTTGATAATATGATGAGATGAGGGTTCCCTATCGGTGTTTGATATTGGGCTCTCAAGAAGTAGGTGATAGTTGATGCTTTGGTTATGGAGTTTGGAGTTTAACTTTGAGGTTTCAACTAAGGCCTTATATGTTAATGAAGAAGACAATAAAGAGGCTGTAAATGGAGTGTCTTGGCCAAACCTTGAAGAAGCACAAAATGAGAAAATGTGGTCTTGTGTTCATTTATTGCATATGATGTGTTGTAATGCATTTTTATCACAAATTAATTCCATTAAGTAAAATTGAAATTTTGTAATGCTCTCATTGGCTATTCATTAAAGCAAAGGGTGTGTTTGTTTCTAGGCCATACACTTGTCACATTAGGTGGCAAGTGGCATTGTAAATTTCATACAATGTAAAAATTACACTCCATAATTTAACTGGATGGGTAAATTACTGTATCCATAAAATAAATATTGCCTAAAATTATATTTCATGTATAAAATTCTTATTCCTAACATTTTCTAACATTCATAAAGTCTAGATAAAATTTCTAGAATAATCTTGGGTGTTACAATATTGAGAATTTTTGTAAACATACAATGGGAATGCTTCTGTAAAATGTAAATACAAATTGTAAAACTGCTCTTTAATGCAACAATTGAGTTGCATTATGGAAAAGATAGGCTTTTGGTGCCCTCTGTAACGCCCCGATTTTTCTGTTAGAGTGAAAATGATCAAAATGCCCCTGAGGTCATTTTCAGCCCGGAGTTTGAGGAAAGCCGGTCTGACAGTACTCGAAGGGCAAACTCAATGTTGAAAGGGCATTAGATGACCTATGTACCTTCCTAGGATCGAAAATCTCGTTTTCGAGTTTTCGGGTCAAAATGACCAAAATGCCCCTGTGGTGTTTTTACCCGTTTGTAAGTGCCGGATGAACCCGAAACTTCTCCAGATAGTTTTAAAAGGCATTTTTATGTATTCTATGACCTCAGTTTTAATTTTAGAAGTCCCGGGAAAAATTAGTACAAAATTACAGTTTTGCCCCTAGTTTCGTGTTTTTATGCTTAATCGCGTGATTAAGCAAACCTAAGCAATATTAGGTTCTAATCGAAAGTTAATTAATTTCCTTAATTAATCTTGAGTCAAAATAATTTATTAAAATTGATTAGAACCTAAAAGTGCTTAATTACAACCTAAAATCATATTTTAATTTCAAGACACCTAGTCATAGAATCTTGAATAGTGTTTTCTCTTTCCAATTCCTTAAATCATGGAATTGTGTTACACATTGTTTATTCATAAATGAGTTTAAAATTCTCTAATAATGTATGAGCACTCCTAACCTTGTCATAAAATCCTAATTACTCATTCTTAGTTACCTAAACTTAAGCTTAATCATTCCTAACCTTGAACCTAAGCTAATACACATCTAAACCTACCATTAACACCCAATTAAATGGTCAAAACTCACCCCCACTCTGCTGTCCAGCCCTAGCCAAAGCTGTCCCTCCCCATTATGCATCACATGTTCAATTTTTCAACACTCCAAGGCCATACCTCAAGTCATATACACTATACCTTGTCATAACTTTCAATCAAGCTTGATTTTCCAAGTAAATAACTAATTAAAATAGCTCATTTTCTCCATTTATTTGTGGCTGGAAAAGTTCCAGCCATGCATTGTTTCTAGAAGCCTAATTTCACAAAAATTTGATAGGAAATTAACTCACATCAAGCCAAACTCTGTAGCATAGCTTCCACACTTCAAACCATGCTTGAATGACCTTGTGTAAGAGATATTTTTCTCTGCCTTTTCCCTCCATTTGCTACGCCCACTCCCTCCCTTTGGTGAGCTCCATGGCTTTGTTTTTCTATAAATAGGATGCTTGTGATAGCCTTGTTGCACCTTGAAGCATTTGCTAAGTTTAGAGTTTTAGAGTTGTCTTGCTAAGTTTTTCTTTTCTCTCAAAGTTTCAAAAGTGTTCTTCCTTTCTTTTCATCTTCATCTTCTTCATCTCTTCATCTCATCATCATCTCTCAACCATCAAACACCACCCCAAAGCCTTGAACCATCATTAAAACCTCTCAAACACCACACCTCAAACACAACTTCACCCAAAACACATTTCCTTTCTTTTCCTTCCTCTTTGGCCGAATCATCACCACCATCCTAGGAGGTGTTGCTCATCTCATTTCATCTTCAAGTCCAAGCTTTTACCTTCATCATGAGGTAGGGATTTGTTTTCAAACTTGTTTTGCTCAAGAAAGTGTTTTTCTCTAGTTTCCTCTTGGATTCTTTTTTAACTTTCCTTTGTTTTTCCTTTTCTTTTCATTTTGGCCTCTAGGCCTTGTTATGAGTATGATAGCTTGATGATGAGAGTTTCTAGATGGCGACATTGTGTTCATCTCAAAGAAACCTCTAAAGCTTGAGTTTTCCTTTCCTTATGATTTCATCTATATGATATCTAGCTCACATGGTTTTTCAACTTAAGAAAATTTAATCTAAGGATTTCTAAAAGCCCAAGCCTACCCTTGTCAACCTTAAAGTTGGCCGGCATGTTCTAGAGATTTCTCTCTAGATAGGGGTTTTGGGTATTTAATAAAGAACTTGACGTAGTTTCGCTTTCTTTCTCTTTTGTATGACTTTCGGTTTTTGTGTTGTGATCTTTGAGATATTGTATTGGGTTGTTATCTTGTTAAAGTCTTGAATGAGCTCTAGTTAATCATAAAATGAACCTTGCATCATGTTTACTTTATGCTTTGCATATCATGTTTACTTCCTTGCTATCACTAAATACCAAGATAATGAATGAACTTGCATTATCATGTTTATATTTCAAGCTATGCATTATCATGTTTATATTTCAAGTTCTCACTTAATACCAAGATAATAATGAGTTGCATTCATATTTACTTTGTGCTATCACTTTGCTTTCTAATGGAACCTAAAATAAGTGCATAAGCATGTTTATTTTTATGTCATCACCTAAATGAACCTAGAGCTCAAAGACTTGCCCATTGTTGTCTCAACAAAGGTCTAACAATATGTATTTTCCTTGGTTCATATTTTGGCCCCAAGAGGTTTTGAAGTTCCTAAGTATTTGACACTATGTTTTATAATTTTTCCAAGCTTATATGAGTTTAAGGAATGCATAGAACTAAGTTTTATGAATTTAGGACCTCTTGAGACAAAGATAAATTGGTCACTGCCCTCTTAAATACTCTCATGATTTTAGATGTTAAAAATGTTTATAAATGAGTTTTCAAAGTTCTAAAATAGTTCCAAGAGAAACTAGTAGCTTATATGCCTTAGAAATTGTGTTCTATGCCTTTTGTGGAGAAGTATATTTTCGGTTCTTCCTTGCTCTTTACTGCCACTATATGTGTTGTTTTAATGATGATAATGTGCCTATGTTTGAGTAAAAATAATGTTAAGACTCATATGTGAAAGATAGGATAAGTTAGGAACTAGAAAAGAATTAATTTGAGAGTTCTAGATCCTTTAATTATGTAATTTTCTGGATTTTGTCCAACAAGGTTTAGATTTAATAATCATGGTTTTAAATTAGTTTAAATGTGTAGAAATGACTCATAATTGGTTTAGGACTTAATCGTGAAGCCTTAGGAGCAAACCGAACTTAGAAAGGGTCATTGTTGTGACTTTTAGGTACCCGTAAAGTTAGGATTTCAAATTCTGCACCCTTTAGGTTTGGAGATGTTCTTGACCATAGTGTGAGGAGAGAAATACTTAGTTATAACCTCATAGGTTCCCGAGAGACTAGGTTGTGATGATCGATAACTTAGAATGTGAGTTAAGGACTTTAAGAGTCCAAACCGTAAATTCTAGAACCCCGTAATCACACAAATATGAAGCTGTCCAAATCTACATAGTGCTGTTTGGATAGGTCCTTGGAAATTGGTAAAACTTATTAGTTGTGAACCTATAGGTGTGTGAGAGGTTAAGAATAATACTAGAACAATTAGTTTACAAGTTTAAGACTGAAAAGAACCAAAGCATAACATACTATGGGTTTATAACATAATAGGCTTGTGAGTTTGTATGAATGACTGTCTAAGGTGTGATTATGTGATAATGTATATGCTAAAGTTTTATGTATACACTATGAAGAAGTTTCATGTGATGATGTATATGCTATGAAAAAGTTTTAGGTGAAAATAGGTTATAGTTTTATATGATGAGATGCATGCTATGAGAAAGATTTATATGATGAATAATGATGTATCTATGAATTAACACTTTATGAGAACTTAAATGTGACACAACACTAAGACGCCTTCTTGGGTGACACCGGTTTAGCCAAGCACCCCCAAGAAAACAAATTCGTGAGAGTATTGACATAGAGCTTGCCAAAGCGAACAATACTACGATGCACTAGTTGCTAGTAGAGCGTTTCAAAGAGGAAATGTCCCTAAGAGAGGTGATCCTTAATTGCCCCCTAGCCCGTACTATTAAGTCGGGATTATGTATATGTTACACTTATCATAGGATAAGTAAGAACTAGTGACGACTAGTTAAGATATGAGCTCATAACCTAGAGATGTTTTAGGGTGGCCCCATGAGATGAAAGTTAAAGTTTACAATGTCACATATACTATACCTATGCCAATGTTATAATATTTCTTAGTTATTTTATTGATCGGTTTTCCTTTATGATGTATTCAAGTCATTAGTATATGCCATGCTTAGTCATAAGACGCATTATAAAATATGACGGACCTTGGATAAATAATACTTTAGAAAACTAACTTAAAAGAAGTTTATATGCATGCACACCTTTTTAGAAATAAAACCCAAGGTTCCTGAGGATGTGACGATGTCACCTAGGTAGGGATAACCCTACTGAGAATTCTTTTAGAAAGATTCTCATTCCCTCTCTCTTTTCTTCTGTGATATCATCAGATGGCGACATTCGTACTCTTCATCGACACCCCGGTATGGGAGCTGCACCATGACCCGGCACTCGGGTCATATCATTTCGAGGGTCGCTGCACTGTTAGACGGTGGTCCAGCCGAGGTTGGCACGTAGGCCATCTATGCGCCCTCACCGCAGTGGACATGCCCCGATGATGCGCTCGACCACTCCCGCCGAGATTCGTTAGTGGATCGACTATACCCCACAGTACTTGGACCAGCAGGAGTAGACATAGGAGGGGTAGCAGTTAGTGCACACACGCCACATAGTTGAGGGCAAACCTTCTTTTGTGTATAAGGTTGCCTACTCTAGGTGCACTCGGGCATGGGTGTTGTTTTATGATTTCCCTGTATTTGTTTTCCTTGTATTTGTTCTTTAGTTGTATTCTGTTTCCCGATGTATCGAATAGTCCTGTCTTTTGGGTAGGCACATTATATATATATATATATCTATGTTTCAGTGGATGTTTCCATGATATGATGTGTTTCTTTACACTTTGCTTATATGTTTCGTTATGCTTCCTTTTAAAGATTCATGCGTGGCTCTCACTTTGGTTTTAATTCCAAAAAGAAAAATTTTACCCATATTTCCGCTAAGTATTTTCAAGTAAAGAATGAGACCAAGAGGTAATATTCTAAAGATTAACCTAATTACATACTAGTAGTATTAGGTTAAGATTTAGGGTGTTACATTATGGTATCAGAGCAGTTCGATTCTCATGGAGCCTGAGGATTGGACTGACTATGCTTTATGAGCATGATGCGATAGTTATGTCATATGTAGTGCTTAATAGAGATAAGCTGTAGGACTAGAAATGTATGACTTCTGTTGCTTGCAAGTGCCATGGTAACTAGCTCATTTTGCATGGATATTAAGCCTGATCAACTTGATGTTCATTGTTTCATGTGTTTAGGGACCAGTGGCATCGCGACGACAGCCTAGGACTATGCCAATGCTGACCAAGACAATGCAACTGCTGCTGCTGTCTGTCGCATGGCGCAAGCCATGGAACGGATGTTTGACCAGATGGATCAACAAATGAATGTTGCTCCTGTTCCCCCTCCTCCCCCTGCTGCTGAGACGGTGGAACAAGCCCGCTTCGGCGAGTTTCGCAAGGCGAACCTGCCGTTGTTCTGAGGGGTAATGGACCCCGACAAGGCTGACGAGTGGATTAAGGACATGGAGAAGATCTATTCTGTGGTTGCCTGCTCGGAGGAGCAGAAGGTCACCTTTGCTCCTTTCATGATGAAGTCGGATACCGAATTCTGGTGGAACAGTGTGAGGCGTCTGCTAGAGGCTTCTGGAACTCCCATTGGCTGGGAGCTGTTCAAGAATTACTTCTATGAGAAGTATTTCCTGGAGTCCATAAGGAATGCAAAAGACATTGAGTTCATGCAGTTGACCCAAGGAGGGTCTACTGTTGCCCAGTACACCGCAAAGTTCGAGGAGCTGATCAAGTTCTCTCGGGTGTTTCAAGGGAACCCCGATGAGGTTTGGAAATGCGTTAAGTATGAGGCCGGTCTGAAAGCGGAGATGAACTACGTTGTGCCCACATGGAGATCAAAGACTTCCCGACTCTGGTCAACAAGTGACGGATCCTTGAAGAAGGACAGAGAAAAATGCAAAACACGAGAGCGGAGCAAGCTAAGGGGCTCGGACCTCAAGCCCCGAAGTTCAAACCGCAGTACCCTTCGAGGAATCACTACAACCCCTACCAGACCAACCAGTTTCGACAACAACAACAACAACAACCACTGAGAGCTCCTGCACACCAACAATCCAAGCAACACCAAAGGCCGCCGTTTCAACATCAAGGCCCGAGGAATTTCAACAATCAACCCCATGGACCGGGTGGACCCTAGAACCACAATGGAGGACCAAGTGGAGCTAAGAACAAGGCACCACAAACCCCTGCTGCTTACCCCAGAGCAACATCTGCTGACGTCTGTCCCCAATGCGGGAAGAATCACTGGAATCGCCCATGCTTAGCCGGTCAGAATGTATGCTTCAAGTGTGGCAAGCCTGGCCACTATGCAAAGGACTGTGCCAGTCAAGGGACACCGAACCAGAACCCTCGACCACAATACCGAGGAAGAGTCTTTACCCTTAATGCGGAAGACGCCAAAAAGTCCAAAGATCTCATTGAAGGTATGTGCGAAGTAAACGGTAAACCCTTAACTGTACTATATGACTCTAGTGCTACTCATTCTTTTATTTCACTTGCTAGTGTCTAATCCTTAAATCTAAGAGTCTCTAAACTTCCCTTTGATCTTATTATTTCTACCCATACAAATCGCCCTGTTAATACTTGCCGTTGTTGTTTAAACTGTCATCTTGTTGTAGAAAATAGGTCTTTTATCATAGATTTAATTTGTTTACCCTTGAAAGACATAGGCATTATCTTAGGCATGAATTGGCTTCACGCCAACCGTGTGATGTTAGATTGTGGAACCCAAACCGTAGTTTTCCCTTCTCCTCCCGAAAACATCACTTAACCCATTAGGCTGTACCTAAACTTTGTAGAGGTCTTCTGTAGTGGGGAGAAAACTATGGGATATGTTCTCCTAGCCGCCTGCGATGTAGACTCTGAGCAGAACCTAGGTGAGATACCTATGGTAAGAGACTATCCCGAGGTATTTCCGGATGAAATACCCGAGTTCCCTCCCGAAAGAGAAGTTGAATTCTCCATAGAGTTGGTTCCTCGAACAGGACCAATCTCTATAGCCCCGTATAGGATGTCACCTTTGGAGCTAGCAGAGCTAAAAACCCAGTTGGAGGAGCTGTTGGACAAGAGTTTTATAAGGCCGAGTGCTTCACCTTGGGGTGCTCCGGTCTTATTTGTGAAAAAGAAAGACGGAAGTATGAGGATGTGTATAGACTATAGGCAGTTGAACCAAGTGACCATAAAGAATAAGTACCCATTGCCTAGGATTGACGATCTTATGGACCAGTTAAAAGGAGCAGTAGTGTTTTCTAAGATTGATTTGAGGTCCGGTTACCATCAGATTTGTAACACCCTAATAGAACCCCACTGTGCTTAAGTTCACATTTGGATTCTATTAGTTGTCACTTATGCCTTGTATTAATTTTCTTTTGAAATTAACTTAGAAAAATAATGGAAGTTTTTTTTTTTAAATAAATTAATTTTTTTGAAAACTTAAGCCTCAGAATTTAGAAGTGAAATACATAGCGCTTTTATAGATAATAATCAAGTTACATTAAGCACTTAATTAAATAAGCGGAATAAAAGACTAAGTGTAGAACAATTATCACATAAACTGGAATATAATCACTTAATACATAAGTCACAACAGGGCATATATCATACTGATAAGTTATTACAAATAACAATATAAGTTCTACTATTACTAATTGTTTCTCACAAACTATAATGTAACTAAAGCTCGGAATGCTCCTACTTGAGCGGTTTGAAATCTTCACGTGCTACCTCCTTCCTCATTACGGCCTCGTTGCTTTAGGTGGACACGCCTGCCTCTGTAACGACAACGGAAAATAAACATAGGAGTGAGAAATACATGATTTCTCAGTAGGAGTTCCTACTTGTACTAAAAGTGTCATCGTTGTCGTCCCAGTCACTTCGGGTTTATTATAAAAAGGTGAACAGGTAAGGATTCAATTATCAAACTTTCACAAACGTGATTAGCCGAAGTGCAGTTACTTTTAAACTAATCTTGAACATTAGCAGAAATATTCATTCAGTATTTCATCAAGCATACATATAAGCATATCATGTAAAACCACTAATAAGCAGTAATCATTTAGGAGTTGCATGCATTTCATGATTACTCATCCTCAACATTCACTTGTTTAGTGATCATCATCTTTCATTTATTTCATCAACATATTTCTTAATTACTCACGGGATGAATGCATCAATGCCTTAGACCACCCTAAAAGGGTAATGAGCTCATACCATGGCCGTCGCCATAACCTTTTTGGTTTTCATTCCGTTGCCGTGATCTCAACGGTTTAGGGGGTTAAGCCGTGAGTTTAGCTCAAGTCCACTTTTCCAGACTTTCATTGCTACTTTTTCAAACTTTACTTTTATTATGAATGTATGCATATTATCATGTAATCACAATAAACCCTGGGCAATCAATCATTCATCCTCATCATTTCATAATTCATCACCATACATTCACATTACTATAAATCACTTTATAAAACATGGACAATATCATGTAAATCTCATAGTAAACACTTTCATAGATAATTCATATTAACTAACCAAAGTTATCAAGTTGAGTTCCTAGTGTTCGTAAGAGGTAATGGATGTCTTAGTATTATCTTTTTCTCTTAGTGTTCTTTGTACTCTTAGCATTCCATTAATACATTAATGCACTTCAAAATATTATTATAGGTTCCTTATATATTTTTATTATGACTTTCATATAACTCTTGAAGATTATTATTCTACTTAAATTCTTAAAATTCTCTCTTTACAAGACTTGATTCTTTTATTTATAGTTTTGACATCTTTTAGAAGAAAGTTTATAATTCTCTGTATACTTGTTATCTCAGCTTAGTAAAGGTAGTTCCAAATTCCTAACTCATCAAATTTTAGCATTTACATCTTTGGAATAGTGTAAATCAACTATAAACCATGCATAGGAGGGTTCCCAGGAAAGAGAGGTGGGTCACAATGGACATGCTTAAATACCAAGTCTTTCCTTAGCCTGAACCTTTCCAAACTGCACTTTCACAGTACACTATCCCGAAATTTATTTCTCATTCTGTATTTACGTGGTACAAAGCTTTATACATAACATACATGAGTGTATTCCTATATGTGTTAGCTCTCCAACAAAGTTGAAATCAGTCTATTTGCATTTTTCTAGAGTGAGTTACATCTATTTTACTACTACAAGGTCAGATTTAAAGTTTCAGTCTTAGGCTCTACTTTAAAAATTTATATCTTGAGCTAGAAAACTCCATTTTAGGTGATTCTTTTTGGAGAGTGTTCTATAATGAGTCTAGTTTATAGTAAAATTATTTTAATTTCGAGATACTTAATATTTTATGAACAGTAGCTTTCGAAGTACCTGCTGCCAGAAACAACTAGAATTTCCAGCACCTACCATTTTCATGTCTTAAGTTACCTTTATTAAATCAGGTTTCACATACAATCTTTTCAAGTTATATTTGAGTTTGATAACATCATAAAGGTACTCATAACAAAATAGAACATGTCATATTTCTAAAAATATATTTTTCAAATAATCATTTAAAACTTTTGACAATAACTCAAACTTGAGGCATTCTATCAAGGTTAGAAGCCAACAATGCTTGAACAATTAAAGATGAAGCTCCTACCTCTTGTGTAGGGTCTAAAAAGGGTCCTTCTCTTCTTCCTTAAGCTTCGAACAAGAGTCTTTGGAGTGGATGACCCTCCTTGAATCTTGGCTCTAGAACTTGAATGCTTACTAGAGTTAAAGATTGTAACTCTTGTGAGGGCTAGTGAAAGTTTGGACTTAGGATTGAAGTGTTTGGATGAAGTTTAGAGGATCAAGAGAAGTTTTTGAAGAACATAAGAAGAATGATAGAATAAGAAAGAAAGAACACTTAGGTAGTTTCTGAATTGAAGAGAGTTTGAGGAGTATTTATAGTGGAAAGATTAGAGAAAAAAATAGAAGATGGAAAGCACTTGGAGCATGATTTATGGAAACATGTTGGCTGAATTTTGGGATGAAAATGCTCCTTATTTTGTGCAAACACGTTTCCATGTTTTGTGCAAACACGTTTCCATGTTTTATGCAAAACATGTTTCCATGTTTTATGCAAACATGATTCCATGTTTTATGCAAACACGTTTCCATGTTTTGTGCAAAGATGTTAGTGGATATTCTTGTAATTCCATTCATAGAGTAAGGGTATCTTTGTCATTTAATAAGGCAAGGGTAGTTTGGTAATTTCTTTTACATAGCAAGGGCATTTTCGTAATTTCCACTAAGTGATGGCATTTTCGTAATTCTTTGCATTTTTCTCTAGACATACTTAAGTAGTCTATTTGTTGTGTTTCATAACATTTGTCCAGATTCTCTTGGTTTTCTATCGATAATTAAGATTCTTAGTTATAAATTTAGGGATGTTACAAGATTAGGGTTAGAGATTCGGATATTCCTAAAACTGCCTTTCAAACTCAGTATGGACATTTTGAGTTCAACGTGATGTCGTTTGGTTTGACGAATGCTCCCGCAGTTTTTATGGATTACATGAATAGGATCTTTAGACCCTATTTAGATCAATTCGTGGTTGTGTTCATAGATGATATCCTCATCTATTCAAAGACCCACGAGGAGCATGAGCGTCATGTAAGGCTGGTTTTAGAGGTGCTAAAGGAGAAGAAGTTGTATGCGAAACTTTCTAAGTGTGAATTTTGGTTAGAAGAGGTTAAGTTTTTAGGACATGTTGTGTCAAAGGGTGGCATGACTGTCGACCCAAGTAAGATAGAAGTTGTGATGAATTGGGATAGACCAACCTCTGTAACTGAGATTAGAAGCTTTTTGGGTTTAGCTGGATATTACCGTAGGTTTGTCAAAGGATTTTTCCAGTTAGCCTTATCCTTAACCAAGCTCACTAGGAAGAATGCCCCATTTGAGTGGAGCACCGAATGTGAAAAGAGTTTCCTAGAGCTTAAGGAAAAGCTCACCTCAACCCCGGTTTTAGTTTTACCTGACCCCAATGTACCCTTTGTAACGCCCCGATTTTCTGTTAGAGTGAAAATGACCAAAATGCCCCTGAGGTCATTTTCAGCCCGGAATTCGAGGAAAGCCAGTGTGGCAGTACTCGAAGGGCAAACTCAATGTTGGAAGGGGATTAGAAAACTTATGTACCTTCCCGGGATCGAAAATCTCGTTTTTCGAGTTTTCGGGTCAAAATGACCAAAACGCCCCTGTGGTGTTTTACCCGTTTGCAAGTGCCGGATGAACCCGAAACTTCTCCAGATGATTTTAAAAGGCGTTTTTATGTATTCTATGACCTCAGTTTTAATTTTTGAAGTCCCGGGCAAAATTAGTGCAAAATTACGGTTTTGCCCCTAGTTTCGTATTTTTACGCTTAATCACACGATTAAGCAAACCTAAGCAATATTAGGCTCTAATCGAAGGTTAATTAATTTCCTTAATTAATCTAGAGTCAAAATAATTTATTAAAATTGATTAGAACCAAAAAGTACTCAATTACAACCTAAAATCATATTTTAATTTTATGACACCTAGTCATAGAATCTTGAATAGTGTTTTCTCTTTCCAATTCCTTAAATCATGGAATTGTGTTACACATTGTTTATTCATAAATGAGTTTTAAATTCTTTAATGATGTATGAGCACTCCTAAACTTGTCATAAACTCCCTAAATCACATTCTTAGTTACCTAAACTTAAGCTTAATCATTCCTAACCTTGTACCTAAGCTAATACACATCTAAACCTACCATTAACACACAATTAAATGGTCAAACTCACCTCCTCCCTTGCTGAACCAGACCAGGCCGTGGACCTCCTCCCTCCATATGCATCACATGTTCAATTTTTCAACACTCCAAGGCCATACCTCAAGTCACATACACTATACCTTGTCATAACTTTCAATCAAGCTTGAATTTCCACATGAATAAATAATTGAAACAACCCATTTTCCCCATTTATTTGTGGCTGGAAAAGTTCCAGCCATGTTAAGGTTCTAGAAGCCTAATTTCATAAAAATGTGATAGGAAATTAACTCACATCAAGCCATACTTTGTAGCATAGCTTCCATACTTCAAACCATGCTTGAATGACCTTGTGTAAGAGATATTTTTCTCTCCCTTTGCCCTTCAAAGCTACGGCCAGCACCCTCCCCATTCACTCCTCCATGGTTTTGTTTTTCTATAAATAGGATGCTTGTGTTAGCCTTGTTACACTTTGAAGCATTTGCAAAGTTTAGAGTTTTAGAGTTGTCTTGCTAGTCTTTCCTTTTTCTCTCAAAGTTCCAAGAGTGTTCTTCCTTTCTTTTCATCTTTATCTTCTTCATCTCTTCATCTCATCATCACCTCTCCACCATCAAACACCACCCCAAAACCTTGAACCATCATCAAACCTCTCAAACACCACACCTCAAACACAACTCCACTTGAAACACATTTTCTTTCTTTTTCTCTCATCAAGGCCGAATCATCATCACCAACCTAGGAGGTGTTGCTCATCTCATTTCCATCTTCAAGTTCAAGCTTTTATCTTCATCAAAAGGTAGGGATTTGTTTTCAAACTTTATTTTGCTCAAGAAAGTGTTTTTCTCTAGTTTTCTCTTGGATTCTTTTTGAACTTTCCTTTGTCTTTCCTTTCCTTTCATTTTCGGCCATGAGGCCTTGATTTGAGCATGATAGCTTGATGATGAGAGTTTCTAGATGATGACATTGTGTTCATCTCAAAGAAACCTCTAAAGCTTGAGTTTTCCTTTTCTTACAACTTCATCTATATGTTATCTAGCTCACATGGTTTTCCAACTTAAGAAAAATTAATCTAAGGATTTCTAAAAGCCCAAGCCTACCCTTGTCAACCTTAAAGTTGGCGACACGTTCTAGAGATTTGTCTCTAGATATGGGTTTTGGGTACTTAATAAAGAACTTGATGTAGCTTCACTTTCTTTCCCTTTTATATGATTTTCGGTTCTTGTGTTGTGATCTTTGAGATATTGTAAGGGGTTATTATCTTGTTAAAGTCCTTAATGAGCTCTAGTTAAACATAAAAATGAAACTTGCATCATGTTTACTTTAAGCTTTGCATATCATGTTTATTTCCTTGCTATCACTAAATCCCAAGATAATGAATAAACTTGCATTATCATGTTTATGTTTCAAGCTTTGCATTATCATATTTATATTTCAAGTCCTCACCTAAATATCAAAGATAATAATATATTGCACCTCATATTTATTTTATGCTCTCACTTTACTTTCTAGCAATAACTAAAATAAGTGCATGAGCATGTTTATTTTTATGTCATCACTTTAATGATTCTAGAGCTCAAAGACTTGCCCAAGGATATCTCAAACAAAGGTCTAAAACATTTATCTCCTATGGCTCATATTTCGCCCTATGAGGCCTTAATGTCTTCAAGTATTGAAAACTATGTTTTATAATTTTTCTAAACTTATATGAGTATAAGGAATGTGTAGAACTAAGTATTATGAATTTAGGACCTCTTGAGGTGAAAATAACATAGCCACTGCCCTATTAAGTATTTCCATGAGTTTAGATGATAAAAGTGTTCATAAAAGAGTTTTGAAGGTTTTAATAAGGTTCCAAGAGAAACTAGTATTTTATGTGCTTTAGAAACTATGATTCAATGCCTTTAAATGGAGTTGTAGTTTCGGTTCTGCCTTGCTATGTTTGGCCACTGTATGAGCTGTGTTAATGATGTTAATATGCTTATGTTTGGGTAATAATTATGTTAAGACTCATATGTGAAAGATAGGATAAGTTAGGAACTAGAAAAGAATTAATTTGAGAGTTCTAGATCCCTTAAAGATTTATTTTTCTGGATTCTGTCCAGCAAGGTTTAGATTCAATAATCATGGTTTTAAATTAGTTTATATATGTAGGAATGACTCATAATTGGTTTAGGACTTAATCTTGAAACCTTAGGAGCAAACCGAACTTAGAAAGGGTCATTATTGTGACTTCTAGGTACCCGTAAAGTTAGTATTTTGATTTCTGCACTCTTGAGGTTTAGAGATGTTCTTGACCATAGGGTGAGGTGAGAAATACTTAGTTATAACCTTGTAGGTTCCCAAGAGACTAGGTGTTGATGATCAATAACTTAGAAAGTGAGATAAAGATCTAAACCGTAATTTCTAGAACTCCGTAATCACTTAAACATAAAGCTGTCCAAATTCCGCCTAGTGCTATTTGGATTAGTTCTTAAGCATGAGATTTGTATAACTCATAAATTGTCAAACTATAGGTGTATAAAGAAGTTAAGAATAATTAATTTGCAAGTTTAAGACTCATAATAATCGAAGTTTAAAGTACTATGAGATATAACATAACATGTCTATGAGCTTATGGGGATGATTGTTAGATATGACTATGTGATGATGTTTGTGCGAAAGTTTTATGTGACGAATGTTATGAGAAAGTTTCATGTGATGATATATATGTTATGAAAAAGCTATATGAGAATGCATGATAAAAATGAATATGATAAATGATGAGGTAATTGTGATCTAATACTTATGAGAATATAAATGTGACACAACACTGAGACGCGCTTCTCTGGGTGACACCTGTTCGCCGAGCACCCCCAGGAGGAGACAAATCCGTGAGGGTATGTGTAGATGCAGCCTGCCAAAGCGGACAAATTGCGAGGCCCACGTGGCTAGCAAAGCGTTTCAAAGAGGAAATGATCCTAGAAAGGAGATCCTTAAGTTGCCCCTAGCCCGTACTTTAAGTCGGGATTATGTTACGCTTATCATAGGATAAGTAAGAGCTAGTGACGACTAGTTAAGGTATGAGCTCATAACCTAGAGAAGTTTTACGGCGGCCCCATGAGATGAAAGTTAAAGTTGACAATGTCACATAAACTTTACTTATGTCAATGTTATAATGTTTCCTAGTTATTCTATTGTTTGGTTTACCTTATGATGCATTCATATCATTAGTATATTTCTGCTTAAGTTATAAAGACGCATTATAAAATATGATGGACCTTGGATAAAATACCTTTTTGGGAAACCCACTTAAAAGGAACTTATATGCATGCACACCTTTTAGAAATAAACCCAAGGTTCCTGAGGATGTGACGATGACACCTAGGTAGGGATAACCCTACTGAGAATTCTTTTAGAAAGATTCTCATTCCCTCTCTCTTTTCTTCTGTCATATCTTCAGATGGCGACGTTTGTACTCTTCGTCGACACCCCGGTATGGGAGCTGCACCATGACCCGGCACTCGGGTCATATCATTTTGGGGGTCGCTGCCTTCGGAGTATTCATGTTCATGGGGACGACCCTTCGCGTGCAGCCCTGAGCTACCGCTTCACCCCGACTGCTCCTTACCGTCATAACGGGATTTTTGAGCGAGCGAGACCACACGACGAGCAGATCCTCCGCATGGAGCCCGAGACATCATCAGTACGCGAGTACCCCGAGTATGTGCCGCGTCCCACATTTCCTGAGACGGACCCATCCGAGGACCCGCCATCCCACATGTACAGTTGGAGCTCCAGTCCCACTCCTCCACCGATGAGGGCTGGGAGTGAGGAGACGGTGGTCCAGCCGAGGTTGGCTCGACCGCCATCTATGCGCCCTCGCCGCGGTGGACATGCCCCGATGATGCACTCGACCACTCCCGCCGAGATTCGCCAGTGGATCGACTCGACCCCGTAGTACTCGGACCCGCAGGAGTAGTCATAGGAGGGGTAGTAGTTAGTGCACACACACGCCACATAGTAGAGGACAAACCTTCTTTTGTATATGAGGTTGTCTCCTTTAGGTGCACATGGGTATGGGGGTAGTTTCTTTTGTATTTGCTTTTTATGATTTCCTTGTATTGCATTTCAGTTGTATTTCGCTTCATGATGTATCAAATAGTCCTGCCTCTTTGGGTAGGCACGATATATATATATATATCTATGATTCAGTTGATGCTTCCATGACATGATATGTTTCTTATGCTGTGCTTATATGTTTCGCTATGTTGCCCCTTTAAGTTTCGTGCGTGGCTCTCACTTTGATTTTAAAAAGAAAAATTTTACCCATATTTCCGCTAAGTATTTTCTAAAAGATGAGACCAAGAGGTAATATTCTAAAGATTAACCTAAGGACATACTAGTAGTCTTGGGTTAAGATTTAGGGTGTTACATTATGGTATCAGAGCAGTTCGATTCTCATGGAGCCTGAGGATTGGACTGACTATGCTTTATAAGCATAATACGATAGTTATGTCATGTATAGTGCTTGATAAAGATAAGCTGTAGGACTAGAGATGCATGACTTCTGTTGGTTGCAAGTGCCATGGTAACTAGCTCATTTTGCATGGATATTGAGCCTGATCAACTTGATGTTCATTGTTTCATGTGTATAGGGACCAATGGCACCGCGACGACGGCCTAGGACTACACCCGATGTTGAACAAGATGATACAACTGCTGCTGCTGTCCGTCGCATGGCGCAAGCCATGGAACGAATGTTCGACCGAATGGATCAACAAGCAAACGCTGCTCCTGTTCCCCTTCCTCCCCTGCCGCAGATGGTGGAACAAGCCGCCGGCGAGTTCTGCAAGGCGAACCCGCCAGTGTTCCGAGGGGTAATGGACCCCGACAAGGCTGATGAGTGGATCAAAGACATGGAGAAGATCTACTCTGTTGTTACCTGCTCGGAGGAGCAGAAGGTCACATTTGCTGCTTTCATGCTGAAGTCCGACGCCGAGTTCTGGTGGAACGGCACGAGGCATCTGCTAGAAGCCTCTGGAACTCCCATTGACTGGGAGCTGTTCAAGACTTACTTCTATGAGAAGTACTTTCCGGAGTCCGTGAGGAACGCGAAGGACGTTGAGTTCATGCAGTTAACCCAAGGAGGGTCTCGTCTGTAGCTCAATACACTGCGAAGTTTGAGGAGCTAATCAAGTTCTCTCGGGTGTTCCAAGGGAACCCCGATGAAGTTTGGAAGTGTGTGAAGTATGAGGCCGGTCTGAAGGCAGAAATGAACTACGCTGTGGCCCATATGGAGATCAGAGACTTCCCGACCCTGGTCAACAAGTGCCGGATACTTGAAGAAGGACAGAGAAAGATTCAAATCACAAGGGCGGAGCGAGCTAAGGGCTCGGACCTCAAGCCCCAGTTCAAACCGCAGCATGCCGTCGAGGAATCACTACAACCCCTACCACCCAACCAGTCCCGACAACAACAACAACAACCGCCAAGAGCTCCTGCTCACCAACAATCCAAACAACACCAAAGGCCGCCATTTCAACATCAAGGCCCGAGGAATTTCAATAATCAACCCCGTGGACCGGGTGGACCCCGAAACCACAATGGAGGACCAAGTGGAGCCAAGAACAAGGCACCACAAACCCCTGCTGCTTACCCCGGAGCAACATCTGCTGACGTCTGCCCACAATGCGGGAAGAACCATGGGAATCGCCCATGCTTAGCCGGTCAGAATGTATGTTTCAAGTGTGGCAAACCTGGCCACTATGCAAAGGACTGCACCGGACAAGGGACATCGAACCAAAACCCCCGACCACAATACCGAGGAAGGGTCTTTACCCTTAACGCGGAAGACGCCAAGAAGTCCAAAGATCTCATCGAAGGTATGTGCGAAGTAAATGGTAAAGCCTTAATCGTACTATATGACTCGTGCTACTCATTCTTTCATTTCACTTGCTAGTGTCGAGTCCTTAAATCTAAAAGTCTCTAAACTCCCCTTTGATCTCATTGTTTCTACTCCTACAAATCGCCCTGTTAATACTTGCCGTTGTTGTTTAAACTGTCATCTTGTTGTAGAAAATAGGTCTTTTATCATAGATTTAATTTGTTTACCCTTGAAAGACATAGGCATTATCTTAGGCATGAACTCGCTTCACCCCAATCGTGTGATGTTAGATTGTGGAACCCAAACCGTAGTGTTTCCTTCTCCTCCCGAAAACATCACTCAACCCATTAGGCTGTACCTAAATTCCGTAGAGGTCTTACGTAGTGGGAAGAAAACTAAGGGATATGTTCTCCTAGCCTTTGTGATGTAGACTTGGAGCAGAACCTAGGTGAGATACCGTGGTGAGAGACTATCCCGAGGTGTTTCCAGATGAAATACCCGAGTTCCCTCCCGAAAGAGAAGTGGAGTTCTCCATAGAGTTGGTTCCTGGGACAGGACCAATCTCTATAGCCCCGTATAGGATGTCACCCTCGGAGTTAGCAGAGTTGAAAACCCAGTTAGAGGAGCTGTTAGAAAAGAGTTTTATAAGGCCGAGTGCTTCACCTTGGGGCGCTCCGGTCTTATTTGTGAAGAAAAAGGATGGAAGCATGAGGATGTGTATAGACTATAGGCAGTTGAACCAAGTAACCATAAAGAATAAGTACCCATTGCCTAGGATTGACGATCTTATGGACCAATTGAAAGGAGCAGTAGTGTTTTCTAAGATTGATTTAAGGTCCTGCTACCATCGATTAGGGTGAGAGATTCGGATATTCCTAAAACCGCCTTTCGAACTCGGTATGGACACTTTGAGTTCAATGTAATGTCGTTTGGTTTGATGAATGCTCCCGCAGTTTTTATGGATTACATGAATAGGATCTTTAGACCCTATTTAGATCAGTCCGTGGTTGTGTTCATAGATGATATTCTCATCTATTCGAAAACCCACGAGGAGCATGAGCGTCATTTAAGGTTGGTTTTAGAGGTATTAAAGGAGAAGAAGTTATACGCTAAGTTGTCTAAGTGTGAATTTTGGTTAGAGGAGGTAAAGTTCTTAGGACATGTTGTGTCAAAAGGTGGCATAGCTGTCGACCCAAGTAAGATAGAGGCTGTGATGAATTGGGATAGACCAACCTCTGTAACTGAGATTAGAAGCTTTTTGGGTTTAGCTGGATATTATCGTAGGTTCATTAAAGGATTTTCCCAGTTAGCCCTACCCTTAACCAAGCTCACTAGGAAGAATGCCCCATTTGAGTGGAGCCCCGAGTGTGAAAAGAGTTTCCTAGAGCTTAAGGAAAAGCTCACCTCAACCCCAGTTTTAGTTTTACCTGACCCCAATGTACCCTTCGAGGTATATTGCGATGCTTCTGGCAAAGGTTTAGGTTGTGTATTGATGCAAAACAGGCAAGTGGTAGCCTATGCGTCCAGGCAACTCAAGCCTCATGAGGTAACCTACCCCACCCATGACCTTGAACTAGCAGCCATCGTGTTCGCTCTAAAGATGTGGAGACACCATTTGTATGGTGTGAGGTTTGAAGTTTTCTCCGATCATAAGAGTCTCAAGCATCTCTTTGATCAAAAGGAGTTGAATATGAGGCAAAGGAGATGGATGGAATTCCTCAAGGACTACGATTTTGGTTTAAGTTACCACCCCGGCAAGGCTAATGTAGTAGCCGACGCCTTGAGCCGAAACTTCGTTACGTCATCAAGTATGATGGTTAATGAAGTTGGGTTAATAGAGCAATTTAGGAATATGAATCTTGGAATGTCTATAACGGAGAATGGCATCGTGATGAGTCATCTCACGGTGACCAGTGGGTTTAAGCAAAGGATTATGCTTGCCCAAAGAGAAAATGAGGACTTTATGGAGACAATCGAGGCAGTAAAGGCTGGAAAGTTGAAAGGTTTTGTACGAGGCCCCGACTGGTTATGGAGGTTCGAGGGGCGAATCTGTGTGCCACAAGATGGTGACCTCCGAGAGAAGATCTTGGAGGAAGCTCACAAGAGCCATTTTGCCATCCATCCTGGTACTACGAAGATGTATCAGGACTTGAAGAGGATGTTTTGGTGGCCCGGATTAAAGAAGGATGTGGTCGCCTGGGTGAGTAAGTGTTTGGTCTGCCAAAAGGTCAAGATCGAACACCAAAAACCTTCTGGCATGTTGCAACCCCTGTCGATCCCCGAGTGGAAGTGGGAGAGTATATCAATGGACTTCATGACAGGATTGCCAAAGACCCAAGCTGGCCACGATGCCGTATGGGTAATCGTGGATCGACTGACTAAGTCGGCTCACTTTCTACCTATTCGAGTCACGTACTCGTTGGATAAGTTGGCCCAGCTTTACATCCAAGAAATAGTAAGGTTGCATGGAGTACCATCGACGATAATCTCGGATCGAGATCCGCGGTTTACGTCACGTTTTTGGGGAGCCTTTCAAAAGGCGTTTGGTTCCAAGTTGTGCCTAAGCACTGCTTACCACCCACAAACGGATGGTCAGTCCGAGAGGACAATCCAAACCCTAGAAGATATGCTGAGAGCCTGTGTCTTAGACCAAAAAGGAAGTTGGGATAAGTACATGCCTTTGATCGAGTTTGCGTATAACAACAGTTATCACGCAAGCATCGGTATGGCACCGTACGAGGCATTATACGGAAGGAAGTGCCAATCACCCTTGTGTTGGTACGAGCCCGGAGACCAAAGTGTCTTAGGACCAGAGGTAGTGAGGGAAACGACGGAACAAATCAAGAAGATCAAGGATAGAATCTTAACCGCTCAAAGTCGACAGAAAAGCTACGCGGACAAAAGGCGCAAGCCCTTGGAGTTCCAAGAGGGAGAACATGTATTTCTAAGAATCACCCCACTACAGAATAGGGAGAGCCATGAAAGTTAAAAAGTTGAGTCCCCGATTTCTCGGTCCTTTTGAAATTCTTCAAAGAGTCGGATCCGTAGCTTACAAAATAGCCTTACCACCCAATCTATCAAACCTTCATGATGTCTTTCACGTCTCCCAGTTACGTAAATATGAGTCCGACCCTAGCCATGTCCTAGAACCAGAGCATGTACAGTTAAGGGAGGACCTCACTTTCAATGTACCGCCTACGGGAATAGTGGATCACGGAGTCAAGCAGTTAAGGAACAAGTCTGTTCCTTTGGTAAAAGTGGCGTGGGGAAAAGGCAAGTCGGAAGAATACACGTGGGAACTAGAGTCAGAGATGAAGTCCAAATATCCAGAGCTTTTCTAAGGTACGAATTTCGAGGGCGAAATTCTTTTAAGGAGGGGAGTAATGTAACGCCCCGATTTTCTGTTAGAGTGAAAATGACCAAAATGCCCTGAGGTCATTTTCACCGGAATCGAGGAAAGCCGGTCTTGGCAGTACTCGAAGGGCAAACTCAATGTTGGAAGGGGATTAGAAAACTTATGTACCTTCCCGGGATCGAAAATCTCGTTTTTCGAGTTTTCGGGTCAAAATGACCAAAACGCCCCTGTGGTGTTTTACCCGTTTGCAAGTGCCGGATGAACCCGAAACTTCTACAGATGATGATTTTAAAGGCGTTTTTATGTATTCTATGACCTCAGTTTTAATTTTTGAAGTCCCGGCAAAATTAGTGCAAAATTACTGCTTTGCCCCTAGTTTCAGATTTTTACGCTAATCACACGATTAAGCAAACCTAAGCAATATTAGGCTCTAATCGAAGGTTAATTAATTTCCTTAATTAATCTAGAGTCAAAATAATTTATTAAAATTGATTAGAACCAAAAAGTACTCAATTACAACCTAAAATCATATTTTAATTTTATGACACCTAGTCATAGAATCTTGAATAGTGTTTTCTCTTTCCAATTCCTTAAATCATGGAATTGTGTTACACATTGTTTATTCATAAATGAGTTTTAAATTCTTTAATGATGTATGAGCACTCCTAAACTTGTCATAAACTCCCTAAATCACATTCTTAGTTACCTAAACTTAAGCTTAATCATTCCTAACCTTGTACCTAAGCTAATACACATCTAAACCTACCATTAACACACAATTAAATGGTCAAACTCACCTCCTCCCTTGCTGAACCAGACCAGGCCGTGGACCTCCTCCCTCCATATGCATCACATGTTCAATTTTTCAACACTCCAAGGCCATACCTCAAGTCACATACACTATACCTTGTCATAACTTTCAATCAAGCTTGAATTTCCACATGAATAAATAATTGAAACAACCCATTTTCCCCATTTATTTGTGGCTGGAAAAGTTCCAGCCATGTTAAGGTTCTAGAAGCCTAATTTCATAAAAATGTGATAGGAAATTAACTCACATCAAGCCATACTTTGTAGCATAGCTTCCATACTTCAAACCATGCTTGAATGACCTTGTGTAAGAGATATTTTTCTCTCCTTTGCCCTTCAAAGCTACGCCAAAGACCCTCCCCATTCACTCCTCCATGGTTTTGTTTTTCTATAAATAGGATGCTTGTGTTAGCCTTGTTACACTTTGAAGCATTTGCAAAGTTTAGAGTTTTAGAGTTGTCTTGCTAGTCTTTCCTTTTTCTCTCAAAGTTCCAAGAGTGTTCTTCCTTTCTTTTCATCTTTATCTTCTTCATCTCTTCATCTCATCATCACCTCTCCACCATCAAACACCACCCCAAAACCTTGAACCATCATCAAACCTCTCAAACACCACACCTCAAACACAACTCCACTTGAAACACATTTTCTTTCTTTTTCTCTCATCAAGGCCGAATCATCATCACCAACCTAGGAGGTGTTGCTCATCTCATTTCCATCTTCAAGTTCAAGCTTTTATCTTCATCAAAAGGTAGGGATTTGTTTTCAAACTTTATTTTGCTCAAGAAAGTGTTTTTCTCTAGTTTTCTCTTGGATTCTTTTTGAACTTTCCTTTGTCTTTCCTTTCCTTTCATTTTCGGCCATGAGGCCTTGATTTGAGCATGATAGCTTGATGATGAGAGTTTCTAGATGATGACATTGTGTTCATCTCAAAGAAACCTCTAAAGCTTGAGTTTTCCTTTTCTTACAACTTCATCTATATGTTATCTAGCTCACATGGTTTTCCAACTTAAGAAAAATTAATCTAAGGATTTCTAAAAGCCCAAGCCTACCCTTGTCAACCTTAAAGTTGGCCGGCACGTTCTAGAGATTTGTCTCTAGATAGGGGTTTTGGGTACTTAATAAAGAACTTGATGTAGCTTCACTTTCTTCCCCTTTTATATGATTTTCGGTTCTTGTGTTGTGATCTTTGAGATATTGTAAGGGGTTATTATCTTGTTAAAGTCCTTAATGAGCTCTAGTTAAACATAAAAATGAAACTTGCATCATGTTTACTTTAAGCTTTGCATATCATGTTTATTTCCTTGCTATCACTAAATCCCAAGATAATGAATAAACTTGCATTATCATGTTTATGTTTCAAGCTTTGCATTATCATATTTATATTTCAAGTCCTCACCTAAATATCAAAGATAATAATATATTGCACCTCATATTTATTTTATGCTCTCACTTTACTTTCTAGCAATAACTAAAATAAGTGCATGAGCATGTTTATTTTTATGTCATCACTTTAATGATTCTAGAGCTCAAAGACTTGCCCAAGGATATCTCAAACAAAGGTCTAAAACATTTATCTCCTATGGCTCATATTTCGGCCCTATGAGGCCTTAATGTCTTCAAGTATTGAAAACTATGTTTTATAATTTTTCTAAACTTATATGAGTATAAGGAATGTGTAGAACTAAGTATTATGAATTTAGGACCTCTTGAGGTGAAAATAACATAGCCACTGCCCTATTAAGTATTTCCATGAGTTTAGATGATAAAAGTGTTCATAAAAGAGTTTTGAAGGTTTTAATAAGGTTCCAAGAGAAACTAGTATTTTATGTGCTTTAGAAACTATGATTCAATGCCTTTAAATGGAGTTGTTGTTTCGGTTCTGCCTTGCTATGTTTGGCCACTGTATGAGCTGTGTTAATGATGTTAATATGCTTATGTTTGGGTAATAATTATGTTAAGACTCATATGTGAAAGATAGGATAAGTTAGGAACTAGAAAAGAATTAATTTGAGAGTTCTAGATCCCTTAAAGATTTATTTTTCTGGATTCTGTCCAGCAAGGTTTAGATTCAATAATCATGGTTTTAAATTAGTTTATATATGTAGGAATGACTCATAATTGGTTTAGGACTTAATCTTGAAACCTTAGGAGCAAACCGAACTTAGAAAGGGTCATTATTGTGACTTCTAGGTACCCGTAAAGTTAGTATTTTGATTTCTGCACTCTTGAGGTTTAGAGATGTTCTTGACCATAGGGTGAGGTGAGAAATACTTAGTTATAACCTTGTAGGTTCCCAAGAGACTAGGTGTTGATGATCAATAACTTAGAAAGTGAGATAAAGATCTAAACCGTAATTTCTAGAACTCAGTAATCACTTAAACATAAAGCTGTCCAAATTCCGCCTAGTGCTATTTGGATTAGTTCTTAAGCATGAGATTTGTATAACTCATAAATTGTCAAACTATAGGTGTATAAAGAAGTTAAGAATAATTAATTTGCAAGTTTAAGACTCATAATAATCGAAGTTTAAAGTACTATGAGATATAACATAACATGTCTATGAGCTTATGGGGATGATTGTTAGATATGACTATGTGATGATGTTTGTGCGAAAGTTTTATGTGACGAATGTTATGAGAAAGTTTCATGTGATGATCTATATGTTATGAAAAAGCTATATGAGAATGCATGATAAAAATGAATATGATAAATGATGAGGTAATTGTGATCTAATACTTATGAGAATATAAATGTGACACAACACTGAGACGCGCTTCTCCTGGGTGACACCTGTTCGGCCGAGCACCCCCAGGAGGAGACAAATCCGTGAGGGTATGTGTAGATGCAGCCTGCCAAAGCGGACAAATTGCGAGGCCCACGTGGCTAGCAAAGCGTTTCAAAGAGGAAATGATCCTAGAAAGGAGATCCTTAATTTGCCCCCTAGCCCGTACTTTAAGTCGGGATTATGTTACGCTTATCATAGGATAAGTAAGAGCTAGTGACGACTAGTTAAGGTATGAGCTCATAACCTAGAGAAGTTTTAGCGCGGCCCCATGAGATGAAAGTTAAAGTTGACAATGTCACATAAACTTTACTTATGTCAATGTTATAATGTTTCCTAGTTATTCTATTGTTTGGTTTACCTTATGATGCATTCATATCATTAGTATATTTCTGCTTAAGTTATAAAGACGCATTATAAAATATGATGGACCTTGGATAAAATACCTCTTTGGGAAACCCACTTAAAAGGAACTTATATGCATGCACACCTTTTAGAAATAAACCCAAGGTTCCCGAGGATGTGACGATGACACCTAGGTAGGGATAACCCTAAGAGAATTCTTTTAGAAAGATTCTCATTCCCTCTCTCTTTTCTTCCGTCATATCTTCGGATGGCGACGTTTGTACTCTTCGCCGACACCCGGTATGGGAGCTGCACCATGACCCGGCACTCGGGTCATATCATTTTGAGGGTCGCTGCCTGTCCGAGTATTCATGTTCATGGGGCGACCCTTCGCATTCCCGTCCCGAAGCTACCGCTTCACCCCGATCGCTTCCTACCGTCATAACGGGATTTTTGAGCGAGCGAGACCACGCGACGAGCGGATCCTCCGCATGGAGCCCGAGACATCAGCGACGCGAGTACCGAGTATGTGCCGCGTCCCGATTTCTGGAGACGGACCCATCCGAGGACCCGCCATCCCACATGTACAGTTGGAGCTCCAGTCCCACTCCTCCACCGATGAGGGCTGGGAGTGAGGAGACGGTGGTCCAGCCGAGGTTGGCTCGACGGCCATCTATGCGCCCTCGCCGCGGTGGACATGCCCCGATGATGCACTCGACCACTCCCGCCGAGATTCGCCAGTGGATCGACTCGACCCCGCAATACTCGGACCCGCAGGAGTAGTCATAGGAGGGGTAGTAGTTAGTGCACACACACGCCACATAGTAGAGGACAAACCTTCTTTTGTATATGAGGTTGTCTCCTTTAGGTGCACATGGGTATGGGGGTAGTTTCTTTTGTATTTGCTTTTTATGATTTCCTTGTATTGCATTTCAGTTGTATTTCGCTTCATGATGTATCAAATAGTCCTGCCTCTTTGGGTAGGCACGATATATATATATATATCTATGATTCAGTTGATGCTTCCATGACATGATATGTTTCTTATGCTGTGCTTATATGTTTCGCTATGTTGCCCCTTTAAGTTTCATGCGTGGCTCTCACTTTGATTTTAAAAAGAAAAATTTTACCCATATTTCCGCTAAGTATTTTCTAAAAGATGAGACCAAGAGGTAATATTCTAAAGATTAACCTAAGGACATACTAGTAGTCTTGGGTTAAGATTTAGGGTGTTACACCCTTCGAGGTATGTTGCGATGCTTCTGGCAAAGGTTTAGGTTGTGTGTTGATGCAAAATAGGCAAGTGGTAGCCTATGCATCCAGACAACTCAAGCCTCACGAGGTAACCTACCCCACCCATGACCTAGAACTAGCAGCTATCGTGTTCGCCCTAAAGATGTGGAGACACCATTTGTATGGTGTAAGGTTTGAAGTTTTCTCCAATCATAAGAGTCTCAAGCATCTTTTTGATCAAAAGGAGCTAAATATGAGGTAGAGGAGATGGATGGAATTCCTCAAGGACTACGATTTTGGCTTAAGTTACCACCCCGACAAGGCTAATGTAGTCGCTGATGCCTTGAGTCGAAAGTCGTTACGTTTATCATGTATGATGGTTAATGAAGTTGGGTTAATAGAGCAGTTTAGGGATATGAATCTGGGGATGTCAATAACGGAGAATGGCATCGTGATGAGTCATCTCACGGTGACCAGTGGGTTTAAGCAAAGAATTATGCTTGCCCAAAGAAAAATGAGGACTTTATGGAGACAATCGAGGCAGTTAAGGCCAGAAAGTTGAAAGGTTTTATACGAGGCCCTGACTGGTTATGGAGGTTTGAGGGGCGAATCTGCGTGCCACAAGATGGCGACCTCCGAGAGAAGATCTTGGAGGAGGCTCACAAGAGCCATTTTGCCATCCATCCTGGTACTACCAAGATGTATCAGGACTTGAAGAGGATGTTTTGGTGGCCTAGATTAAAGAAAGATGTGGTCGCTTGGGTGAGTAAGTGTTTGATCTGTCAAAAGGTTAAGATCGAACACCAAAAACCTTCTGGCATGTTGCAACCCCTATCAATCCCTGAGTGGAAGTGGGAAAGTATATCAATAGATTTCGTGACAGGATTGCCAAGGACCCAAGCTGGCCACGATACCATATGAGTAATCATGGATTGACTGACTAAGTCGGCTCACTTTCTACCTATTCGAGTCACATACTCATTGGATAAGTTGGCTCAGCTTTTCGTCCAAGAAATAGTAAGGTTGCATGAAGTACCATCGACGATAATCTCGGATCGAGATCTGCGGTTTACGTCACGTTTTTGGGGAGCCTTTCAAAAGGCGTTCTGTTCCAAGTTGTGCTTGAGCACTGCTTACCACCCACAAACAGATGGTCAGTCCGAGAGGACAATCCAAACCCTAGAAGATATGCTAAGAGCCTGTGTCTTAGACCAGAAAGGAAGTTAGGATAAGTACATGCCTTTGATCGAGTTCGCGTATAACAACAGTTATCACGCGAGCATCGGTATGGCACCGTACGAGGCGTTATATGGAAGGAAGTGCCAATCACCTTTGTGTTGGTATGAACCCGAAGAACAAAGTGTCTTAGGACCTGATGTAGTGAGGGAAATGACGGAGCAGATCAAGAAAATCAAGGATAGAATCTTAACCGCTCAAAGTAGGCAGAAAAGCTACGCGGACAAAAGGCGTAAGCCCTTGGGGTTCCAAGAAGGAGAACATGTATTTCTAAGAATCACCCCCACTCCAGGAATAGGGAGAGCCATGAAAGTTAAAAAGTTGAGTCCTCGATTTCTCGGTCCTTTTGAAATTGTTCAGAGAATCGGATCTGTAGCCTACAAAATAGCCCTACCACCCAACCTGTCAAACCTTCATGATGTCTTTCACGTCTCTCAGTTACGTAAATATGAGTCAGACCCTAGCCATGTCCTAGAACCAGAGCATGTACAGTTGAGGGAGGACCTCACTTTCAATGTACCGCCTACGAGAATAGTGGATCACGGAGTCAAGCAGTTAAGAAACAAGTCTGTTCCTTTGGTGAAAGTGGCGTGGGGACGAGACAAGTCGGGAGAATACACGTGGGAACTGGAATCAGAGATGAAGTCCAAATATCCAGAGCTTTTCTAAGGTACGAATTTCGAGGGCGAAATTCTTTTTAAGGAGGGGAGTAATGTAACACCCCGATTTTTCTGTTAGAGTGAAAATGACCAAAATGCCCCTGAGGTCATTTTCAACCCGGAATTCGAGGAAAGCCGGTCTGGCAGTACTCAAAGGGCAAACTCAATGTTGAAAGGGGATTAGATGACCTATGTACCTTCCCGGGATTGAAAATCTCGTTTTTCGAGTTTTCGGGTCAAAATGACCAAAACGCCCCTGCGGTGTTTTACCCGTTTGCAAGTGCCGAATAAACCCGAAACTTCTCCAGATGGTTTTAAAAGGCGTTTTTATGTATTCTATGACCTCAGTTTTAATTTTAGAAGTCCCGGGCAAAATTAGTGCAAAATTACGGTTTTGCCCCTAGTTTCGTGTTTTTACGCTTAATCGCGTGATTAAGGAAACCTAAGCAATATTTGGCTCTAATCAAAGGTTAATTAATTTCTTTAATTAATCTTGAGTCGAAATAATTTATTAAAATTGATTAGAACCTAAAAGTGCTTAATTACAACCTAAAATCATATTTTAATTTCAAGACATCTAGTCATAGAATCTTAAATAGTATTTTTTCTTTCCAATTTCTTAAATCATGGAATTGTGTTACACATTGTTTATTCATAAATGAGTTTAAAATTCTCTAATGATGTATGAGCACTCCTAACCTTGTCATAAAATCCTAATTACTCATTCTTAGTTACCTAAACTTAAGCTTAATCATTTCTAACCTTGTGCTTAAGCTAATACACATCTAAACCTACCATTAACACCCAATTAAATGGTCAAAACTCACCCCCACTCTGCTGTCCAGCCCTGGCCAAAGCTGTCCCTCCCCATTATGCATCACATGCTCAATTTTGCAACACTCCAAGGCCATACCTCAAGTCACATACACTATACCTTGTCATAACTTTCAATCAAGCTTGATTTTCCAAGTAAATAACTAATTAAAATAGCTCATTTTCTCCATTTATTTGTGGCTAGAAAAGTTCCAGCCATGCATTGTTTCTAGAAGCCTAATTTCACAAAAATTTGATAGGAAATTAACTCACATCAAGCCAAACTCTGTAGCATAGCTTCCATACTTCAAACCATGCTTGAATGACCTTGTGTAAGAGATATTTTTCTCTGCCTTTTCCCTCCATTTGCTACGGCCACTCCCTCCCTTTGGTGAGCTCCATGGCTTTGTTTTTCTATAAATAGGATGCTTGTGATAGCCTTGTTGCACCTTGAAGCATTTGCTAAGTTTAGAGTTTTAGAGTTGTCTTGCTAAGTTTTTCTTTTCTCTCAAAGTTTCAAAAGTGTTCTTCCTTTCTTTTCATCTTCATCTTCTTCATCTCTTCATCTCATCATCATCTCTCAACCATCAAACACCACCCCAAAGCCTTCAACTATCATCAAAACCTCTCAAACACCACACCTCAAACACAACTTCACCCAAAACACATTTCCTTTCTTTTCCTTCCTCTTTGGCCGAATCATCACCACCATCCTAGGAGGTGTTGCTCATCTCATTTCATCTTCAAGTCCAAGCTTTTTCCTTCCTCTTGTTTTGCTCAAGAAAGTGTTTTTCTCTAGTTTCCTCTTGGATTCTTTTTGAACTTTCCTTTGTTTTTCCTTTTCTTTTCATTTTGGCCTCTAGGCCTTGTTATGAGCATGATAGCTTGATGATGAGAGTTTCTAGATGGTGACATTGTGTTCATCTGAAAGAAACCTCTAAAGCTTGAGTTTTCCTTTCCTTATGATTTCATCTATATGATATCTAGCTCACATGGTTTTCCAACTTAAGAAAATTTAATCTAAGGATTTCTAAAAGCCCAAGCCTACCCTTGTCAACCTTAAAGTTGGCTGGCACGTTCTAGAGATTTTTCTCTAGATAGGGGTTTTGGGTATTTAATAAAGAACTTGATGTAGTTTCACTTTCTTTCTCTTTTGTATGGCTTTCGGTTTTTGTGTTGTGATCTTTGAGATATTGTATTGGGTTGTTATCTTGTTAAAGTCTTGAATGAGCTCTAGTTAATCATAAAATGAACCTTGCATCATGTTTACTTTATGCTTTGCATATCATGTTTACTTCCTTGCTATCACTAAATACCAAGATAATGAATGAACTTGCATTATCATGTTTATATTTCAAGCTATGCATTATCATGTTTATATTTCAAGTTCTCACTTAATACCAAGATAATAATGAGTTGCATTCATATTTACTTTGTGCTATCACTTTGCTTTCTAATGAAACCTAAAATAAGTGCATAAGCATGTTTATTTTTATGTCATCACCTAAATGAACCTAGAGCTCAAAGACTTGCCCATTGTTGTCTCAACAAAGGTCTAACAATATGTATTTTCCTTGGTTCATATTTTGGCCCCAAGAGGTCTTGAAGTTTCTAAGTATTTGAGACTATGTTGTATAATTTTTCCAAGCTTATATGAGTTTAAGGAATGCATAGAACTAAGTTTTATGAATTTAGGACCTCTTGAGACAAAGATAAATTGGTCACTTCCCTCTTAAATACTCTCATGATTTTAGATGTTAAAAATGTTTATAAATGACTTTTGAAAGTTCTAAAATAGTTCCAAGAGAAACTAGTAGCTTATGTGCCTTAGAAATTGTGTTCTATGCCTTTTATGGAGAAGTATATTTTCAGTTCTTCCTTGCTCTTTACTGCCACTGTATGTGCTGTATTAATGATGATAATGTGCCTATGTTTGAGTAAAAATAATGTTAAGGCTCATATGTGAAAGATAGGATAAGTTAGGAACTAGAAAAGAATTAATTTGAGAGTTCTAGATCCTTTAATTATGTAATTTTCTGGATTCTGTCCAGCAAGGTTTAGATTTAATAATCATGGTTTTAAATTAGTTTAAATGTGTAGAAATGACTCATAATTGGTTTAGGACTTAATCATGAAGCCTTAGGAGCAAACCGAAATTAGAAAGGGTCATTGTTGTGACTTCTAGGTACCCGTAAAGTTAGGATTTCAAATTCTGCACCCTTGAGGTTTAGAGATGTTCTTGACCATAGTGTGAGGAGAGAAATACTTAGTTATAACCTCATAGGTTCCCAAGAGACTAGGTTGTGATGATCGATAACTTAGAATGTGAGTTAAGGACTTTAAGAGTCTAAACCGTAAATTCTAGAACCCCGTAATCACACAAATATGAAGCTGTCCAAATCTGCATAGTGATGTTTGGATAGGTCCTTGAAAATTAGTAAAACTTATTAGTTGTGAACCTATAGGTGTGTGAGAGGTTAATAATAATACTAGAACAATTAGTTTACAAGTTTAAGACTGAAAAGAACCAAAGCATAACATACTATGGGTTTATAACATAATAGGCTTGTGAGTTTATATGAATGACTGTCTAAGGTGTGATTATGTGATAATGTATATACTAAAGTTTTATGTATACACTATGAAGAAGTTTCATGTGATGATGTATATGCTATGAAAAAGTTTTAGGTGAAAATAGGTTATAGTTTTATATGATGAGATGCATGCTATGAGAAAGATTTATATGATGAATAATGATGTATCTATGAATTAACACTTTATGAGAACTTAAATGTGACACAACACTAAGACGCCTTCTTGGGTGACACCGGTTTAGCCGAGCACCCCCAAGAAAACAAATCCGTGAGGGTATTGACATAGAGCTTGCCAAAGCGGACAATACTACGATGCACTAGTTGCTAGTAGAGCGTTTCAAAGAGGAAATGTCCCTAAGAGAGGTGATCCTTAATTGCCCCCTAGCCCGCACTATTAAGTCGGGATTATGTATATGTTACACTTATCATAGGATAAGTAAGAACTAGTGACGACTAGTTAAGGTATGAGCTCATAACCTAGAGATGTTTTAGGGTGGCCCCATGAGATGAAAGTTAAAGTTTACAATGTCACATATACTATACCTATGCCAATGTTATAATATTTCTTAGTTATTCTATTGATCGGTTTTCCTTTATGATGCATTCATGTCATTAGTATATGTCATGCTTAGTCATAAAATGCATTATAAAATATGACGGACCTTGGATAAATAATACTTTAGAAAACTAACTTAAAAGAAGTTTATATGCATGCACACCTTTTTAGAAATAAAACCCAAGGTTCCTGAGGATGTGACGATGTCACCTAGGTAGGGATAACTCTACTGAGAATTCTTTTAGAAAGATTCTCATTCTCTCTCTCTTTTCTTCCATCATATCTTCAGATGACGACATTCGTACTCTTCATCAACACCCCGGTATGGGAGCTGCACCATGACCCGGCACTCGGGTCATATCATTTTGAGGGTCGCTGCACTGTTAGAGTCTTCATGTTCATGGGACGACCCTTCGCACACCCAGTACGGAGTTACCGATTCACCCCGACTGCCCCCTACCATCACAACAATATTTTTGAGAGAGCTAGATCACGGGATGAGCAGATCTTCCGCATGCAGCCTGAGGGATCAGCGGTACGCGACTACCCGGAGTACGTGCCTCGCACCCAGTACTCGGAGACTGATCCATCCGAGGACCCGCCATCACACATGTACAGTTGGAGCTCCAGTCCCGCTCCCCCACTGATGAGAGCGGAGAGTGAGGAGACGGTGGTCCAGCCGAGGTTGGCACGTAGGCCATCCATGCGCCCTCACCGCGGTGGACATGCCCCGATGATGCGCTCGACCACTCCCGCCGAGATTCGTCAGTGGATCGACTCGACCCCACAGTACTCGGACCAGCAGGAGTAGACATAGGAGGGGTAGCAGTTAGTGCACACACGCCACATAGTTAAGGGCAAACCTTCTTTTGTGTATAAGGTTGCCTACTCTAGGTGCACTCGGGCATGGGTGTTGTTTTATGATTTCCCTGTATTTGTTTTCCTTGTATTTGTTCTTCAGTTGTATTCTGTTTCCCGATGTATCGAATAGTCCTGCCCTTTGGGTAGGCACGTTATATATATATATATATATATATCTATGTTTCAGTGGATGTTTCCATGATATGATGTGTTTCTTTACGCTTTGCTTATATGTTTCGTTATGCTTCCTTTTAAAGATTCGTGCGTGGCTCTCACTTTGGTTTTAATTCCAAAAAGAAAAATTTTATCCATATTTCCGCTAAGTATTTTCAAGTAAAGAATGAGACCAAGAGGTAATATTCTAAAGATTAACCTAATTACATACTAGTAGTATTAGGTTAAGATTTAGGGTGTTACACCCTCTAGAGACTTTAAGAGCTAAATATACTTTTGTATTAATCTATTACTAGTGTGATTACCCCTGCTACACTTGGGTCAACTAATTATTTATAATAATAATAATAATAACAAACAGATGAATATAATTAATATATTTTTGTGGAAGATAAATTTAAAGTAATATAAATATAATTAAAATAAGAAAAAATATTTAATTGAATAGATTGCATGTACTATTTTAATGTAAGGAGTGAATGTTGTTACTCTTAAATATCTATCGTCACTTTTATTTACAATGGGTTTATGTTGATTTCTCTAGAATAGCCTTATTCTTATATTTAATTAAATAATAGAATAGATATTAATTGATCTTCTTCTTATTGTTATCAGTTCAATTATAAATAATTTAAGTTATTTAACAGTTACTCTTAAAAAAATTGATATTTCTTTAAATAATATAATTTTTAAGAGCTCTCTACTTTATGATAATAAATTGTACAAGATAATCGAATAAAGTTTAAATAATATACAACCATATAAATCAAATTGAACAAAATTAAAAGCCTTACAAAATACTTGAAGATATACATATACTTTCCATTGTAATAACCCATATTAGAATATTTACCAAATTATGTCATAGGACCATCTTTTTCGTTCCAACATATGATAATTAATTTTTAGTTAATATTTTTCAAAGAAATAGTCATTATTATAACATTTGGGTAATTATTTGTCCAAAATTTTTAAAAATAACTCACTTAGAAGTAAATAATTATGTTAAAGAGATGAATCATCAAGATTTTCGGATCCAAACAATACTTTCAATATCCAATAATTTTTTTAGAGAAATATTCATTTTTCATGGGTAAATGCTAAATACTTTAAATAATTAATTTTTTAATTGGAATGATAACAACAATAAATTAAGATAAAATTATGATTACTAAAGAACAACTAATGTCTATTATCTACAATAATAATGAAGTTGGATCATCTAAAGTGAGAATCTCACTTTAAAAAATAAAGTAAAAAATTTCACCCTTATATAACTCATTTTAGTAATAGCAAAATTCAATATGTGCAAATGTATGTTTAATATCCCCCATATGAGATATTAAAATTTGTAACATAATTGCTACATGATAGATTTCTTTTGTGATGCCAATTGTCTCAAATAAAAATTGGTTTACCTTAATAGATTAAATAGAACAACTTACTAATTTTAAGAGATCTAGTTTTGTTATAATGACATTAGTAGTTAACTACAACACATAAATTGCACCATATCCATTATCTAGATTATTGACACATAATCATTTGAGTCTAATTTTAAACTTGCTGAAACAATTTGAGAGAATCATTGTATTATCAAACAAAATAGTTGTCGGTTACACTTATAGAACAAACAAGAAAAAGGAAGATTAATTTCATTTTGATCATACTTTGTATTAGGAGTTGCTAATGAAGGAGTTATAGTGTGACTTTCCAGTGTTGAGCAATTTGTTACTTTGAATTAGTAGCTAAAGCATGAAAATTTAAACTGTTAAAGTATTAAAGATAAAGATTTGACAGTCAAATTAGAAACCTCTAAAGTAATATCACCAGCAGAATTCATCAATCATCATGAACTTTGATTCAATTACTAATTTCAGTTCATCTGCTTAGGAACCATGGTATTGAATGCAATGATGAATTTCACTTTACATCAATTTTTTTTAAGCTCAAACTAATTATGTCTTTATTGTTCACTAGTTGATTGGAAAATTACCCTACTCCATCAATATAGTTCGTGCGGAATTGAAGTTTGGTTAACATGAGCTATTGAGCCAATTAGTAAACCAAATATTTCTTAATCTCTATTACTTGTGTTTTGGTATGTGATGTAAGATAGTCAAAGTCACAAAGTGTAAAGTCACAAATTGTGTTCCTGGTAGTTAGCATTGCCAACTTTACCATATATCATAGACTATTGTATAGCTTGCTCACTAACCAAAGCAACAAAAGGGCATTACAAAAGATAAATTTCCATATATAATTTCGAAAGTGCTGCCTAGCAACTCTGAACATATTTTCAAGCAATCAATATGTGATTCCAAGCAATAATATCTAAATGAATGATATTAGATGCCTAGAATGCACTTACTTTGAACATCTATGAATAACTAAGTTTGCAACTAGAGAGAGCTCCAATATATAATTCCTCCCGGCAGAAGGTGGATTCTCCATATCCTTAAACTTATCATCAAAATAGCTCTTCTGCCTTAGCAACAATTTAAATGATCCTTCTTTTACCAGACCTGCTAACGTATTTTTTGGTTTTGGTAGCTACAACTATTTCTTTTCCTGCTAATGCTTTATCAAGTTGAATACTAAGATTCCCATTATCCAGTTTTTGTCAAAATTCTTGCATTTACTGAAACATAAATGTTGCCAACAAAACCAATCACACTAAGACAAATCCAAAACCCTAAATAATCAAACTCCTAATCATACAAAGGCTCAGCACATCAATCTCATATGCATATGATATATTGGCATTACAGTTAAGAAGGAGCACAAACCTTCAGAAAACCAAACAATCTCTCAATAAACCCCATAGAGGAAAGGGGAATCAAGCTATGTATGCAAAAGTCCTTACAATTTCTGAAAAAATTCAATAGTTCTAAAAAACTTTAAGATCTTAACATAGTGACAGAGAGCTATCAAAATCACAAAGCAAACATGCAAATTGAGGATAAACAAACACCAAGGTGATCATTGATCAATGATCACAAAAAAATGTACTTAACTATTTCAATGTCAAATACCGCACATAAAATCATGCTCCCACTTGCCCAAAAACCTTATTATGCAAGGAAATTCGATACAAAAGCATAGACATTGAATTACACACTCAACACCCAACAAAAAGCACTAACCAAAAGGATGAAAATCCAAGAGACCTTTAAATGAAGAAGAAAAATCTCAACTTTGGCAAATGGGGTAGCATGAAATCGTGAGATTTTGCAACGAGACTAAGCATTAATCTTAGAGAGGGAATTAAGGGATTGTGAGCTAACTAACCCATTTCGACTAAGAGCAAAGAAAGTGGTAGGACAACAACATAGACCGACAATTGGGTAATAATAAGTGCTAATATAGGCATGTAAAGCAATAATGTTCAAATAAGAGTTTTAGATTAAGATTAAAAAAATATAAAGAAAAAGTGTTTCAGTATTACCACACCCTATGATCATAATCATCATAATCATTATAATCATTATATACTAAAAACCATAAAACTGAATGACAAACCACCACCACATCAAAAAACTAAAACTACTCATTGTGAGATATGTAAGTTCAAAAGGTACAAAGTCAGAATTCACAAGCCATCACAAGAAAAAAAAGTAAAAGAGAAGAAGAAAACATAAATCAAACCAGCACATTAATCCAATAGAATTGCTATTATTCAATGTCTTTTTCTATTTTCCCCATAACCATTCACATCTTCTTCAAGTAAAGGAGATTAGGAAGAACTTGATCAAACATGATTGGGAAAAAAATTGCAAGTTGAATATCATAGCTTTTTATATGAGTTTTTATCATTACCTGCCACAATTCATTCTTAATTACATACTACATATGCCACATTCACTCTGTAGCCTTTCAAAATTTTATCCATCCAATTCCTTTTTCAAGCAAACAATATCAGAAAATATAAAAGGTTAAAACTTGATATTACATTGAAGAGAAACTTTAGGCACTACATAGGTAATATTACCCTAAAAAGAATTGTTTTGCTAAAAAACTAAACATTGGTTACATCAATCCAATAACAAAAACAAAAGCAAGAAAAAGTCCTTAATTAAGTGAGTAAAGTCACACAAATGAAATGTTTAATGGCAACATAGACTAAGAAATTAAAAAAGATGCTAGCATGTCACATATTATACCAAAAGCAAATTTACAAATACATTTTTGTACATGAAATGATTATAATCCATATCAAATCTCAAAACAAATTAATAAATCCATATATGTACATATTTGAACCTCTTTCTTACTCTTTAACTCTACCTTGCTAACAATAATAATAATAATAATAACTATCTACTACCATTTGGAATGGAAACCTGGGAATGCATTGTAGTTATAATCAACATCAAGATGCACTTTGACAACTTTCTCACATTGCATCATTAGAATTACAATTTTTGTTGTCACATTAAGTTTATTTTTTTCCTGATAGGTAAGTACAGCTGCAAACCTTCAAAAAAAAAAGGAACAAATGTGTAGAACACAATATTATCAAAACAACACATAAATAAAAACTCTAATATAACATAGCATGAGACTTATATACCATTCTAATCCAACATAGCAAAAGACTTATATATATGATATATATAACAATGTGCCATTCCTGATGCTTTAGTCCATTTTGTTGTGACCATTTCTCTAGTCAGCATATAATAGAAACTCTAATCACCATTGTTATTGCCTTAGGTGTGTAAACAATTCAGCATTTCAAATTGAATGTCAATTTCCTTTGTTTCAAATAATAGCATCAAACTTTATTGTTTCCATAGAGCTATTCATTACCAAATATCCTTATATGCCACCATGAGTTCTCTTGGCAAACTGTTACCTTATCAAATATAATCCTATTTGTAGCATTCCATAAAGTTCAAGCGAAGGAAACAATAAATATAATGATGCATGGAAAGTAGATGTATTGGCCTAATAATGCAATCAAGTGCCCTAGTAGTCATTAGCAAAATCAAATATCTATTGACCAAAAGTTTGTTGAGGCATTGCTTGACTTTTTTTATTTATTTACAAAGTTGATAAAAGTTAAAACCAAGATCAACAAATCTTTTTAGTCTAGATGTACAAAGGAAAAAACAAAAATAATAAAGATAATAGCATAATAACATAAAATAATCCAAACACAGTAAGTGAAATAACATATATAGCAATAACATAAACTGTCATCAATAGAAAATGGAATAAATGTCACAGTTCGTCCAACCTTCAATTTATTATTTTTGCATAATTAAAGGCAAGAATTGATTAAAAATGATTGAGCGCCATCTATTTATTTGATCTATGATATGACACAGAAATATTTCGTCCCCTATTAATCCTGAAGGGTGTATGTACAGTCTTTGAACTTATAGCTTCATTGATAAATTTGACACATGCAGAAAATGTGGCATCAATGAAAATTATGGTATACTATATGATCAAAACATATTGTAGAGACATTCTGTCACATACTAGAATTAAGTACAACATATTAGGATAGAAATAAAGAATTTAAAAAAACTCAAAAATTCAACTACATGGCAAAGTAGTATTTATAAGAAGGATGGTGTAAACAATGACAACATAAACATTAGAATTCAGATACTTTAAACTTACTTCAGAAAACATTGGCTCTCTCTTTTATGAGTTTTATCAGTTCAAGCATTGACCACATACAAAATAGTAACTACACCAAAAGAGAAAATAAGACATTGTTGAAAGTTGAAACCCATCAACAAACACAAAGATTCCCAACCAATCCAAAAGTCAACATGGCTTAGCAAAGGAGTATATATAAAATAAGTCTTATCACCACACAATGTCAAAGAGCAAACTTATCATTAGTTGATCAAGGGAAGAAAACAAAAATATAGGACAACTTAAATTAATCAATACTTGAAAGACTTCGTTGAACATGAACCAAAGAAACAAAAATCTCAGACATTTAATTTAGGACATGAGCACAAATATAGCTTTATATGAATTCTAAGCATGATTTTAGTTCAATAATGTCATTGGCTATTATAGCATTGTCCAATTTAATTACTAACCTTTCAGGAACTTGCTGCCTTTTCTTTTCTCCATCCTTATCATACTTTTTTTTGTACCAATGATAGTCAAAATACCATAAACATCTATGAAAAAGAAAATAGCTACTTCAGTTAAAACTAAAAAAATTTAAACAAAAAACCCAAATACAAAAGGCCATTGACCATAAATTTAGTTTCACCAAATAACCAGCATAGTAGTTTAACCATAAATTAATATAGTATCTTAAAGTAGTAGCACATAGTTAGTTCTTACTAATTTGAAACCATTTATAGATATATCACATACATATACATGCCTCAATTTGACACTCCATCTTCCAACAAAATATATAAACATGAAACCAAAATAAAAACAATAGAAGGATTTAGGATATATAAAAAATAATGAACATTGAATAAAAAACTCATGCAAATGAATATGAGCATTTTTATCTTACTTCCATGGCTTTTGTGCTTCAAATAAGCAAAACAAAGAGATTGTTAGAAGGTGAGATTTTTTTTTTTGGGTACTAAATTCTTATTTCGTAACAAATAAAAAACCCAATACTAAAAAATTCTCATAGACAGCAAGCAAAAATTGTACCAAAAGGCATAAATCTTGTTATCACAACTTGAAATTGAAGTACCTTCAATCAATCATTGGTCATTCTATAACACAAAGACACTGATAGAGAAAATGAGCCAAAAAATATGAAGAAAAAAAAGGAGACTCATGGCACTACTTGAACATGGCGAAGTTGCACCCGGAAAAGTCATGTCAACCACCAGTCACCACAACTATGGCACCATCTTAATCCTTATAGAGTAGCTGTGTACTGCTCCTCTGCCATGTACATCATCCACCGCCACATTCCATCTTCATCCTTCCATAATAGTCGTGTCCCATTCCTTTTACACATCATTGCCCAGCCATCATTGTGAACCCTCAGTCGCGCCATCAGGAACCTCTAACCCATTCCATGCATCGTAACCTCAGAATCCACCATGGTCTTCCTACTCCATCTCCATTCTTCATCAATCTTCATCTTTTGGTCATCATTTATCTCAAGCTTTTTCTAGCATCTAGTAATGGGATTTATAAGGTTGAACTAGAAAAAAAATAAAAATAAAAAATATTTGCATTGTTTAGTGACAAAGCAAGAAATTTGAGCACCAAGAAGCATGCACAAGTCATGTAAAAAGATTGAATAAAAATGAAATAGGGAGAAGTGGATGAATAAGTTGAATGAGAAGGGAAGAGGTAGGAGACGATGATGTTGATACCCTAATGAACCAGTGGGAGTGATTGAAAATATGGCGGCATTGAATCTAGTGAGTCGGGGTGCTATTGTTGGGCCACTCATTACCACTTTAACAATCACTGGGGAGGAAAAGGCCACCATCCTCAAATCATGGCTGCTGGTTCTCAAAGTGTCGTCCGTCCATCATTTTGCTGGTCACGGATGTTGTGTGACCTTTTGATGTTCATCTTCAGCCACCATCAAACTGAGAAGCAGTAGTGGAAAAGAAAATGAGATATGAAAAGAAAATGAATAGGAATGAGAGGAATGAAAGAAAAAAGAAAAAGGAACTCATAGTGGTTGTGCCACCACCAGCATAGATGATGATGACGATAACGACAACTCTAATCTTCAAACTAGATCTAATCTTCGAACTAGAACTCGATCAAATTCCCTTTACTCATGAGCCCACCCAATCGCTTCACTGCATCAACTCCAAACCCATTAGATGAAAAAAAAGGGAAAGATTTGGAAATAGATCTGAGAAAAAAAAAGGCAGGGAATGAGATGGTCAAAGAGAAAATGGAATTGGATGAAAAATGAAAATGTGGTGTTAATTTAGGGTAGCCCCCTATATCACTTGTGGTTTAAAATTTGACTTTCAAAAAGCAATTGTAATCATATACTATATATTAAAAACCAGTCATACAACAAGGTGACTACGTGGAAAATCATTACGTGGCAAGCTAATGGGCATTGTCATTCCCTCCAAAATGTCTGGCTGCATTATACAATAGAAGGAGAATGAATGGTTTTTGTGTGTATTTAGTCGCAGCTCCATCATGTTTATATCGATCATTTAATGAAGTGGTAAGTGTGGTTGCAATGCTAATCAACTTTTGAGTTTTGAAACTCCCAAAGCGCCTCCATGATGATGAAGTTTTTGCATGTGTAGGATGGTGGGAGATTTATTTCAAATGGAGAAGTGAGGGATAATGACACAGCACAATAAGTACTCTTCTTACTCACTTGTTGTGATTAGGAATTGAGTAAGTACCTTTTTGATAAGTCATTTTTTATGTCACTCACACGCATGCTATTCATTGTAATCCTTAGAAGTATTAATTCCATTTTCTGAACCTCTAATTTGAGTTCCAAATCCTGGTAGCTTCTATCATAGACTTATTCATCACACAGGTTCTATAAACAGTGGAGGGAACTAAGTTTTATTATTGTGTTTTGTTTTTTGGATTTGAGTTTTGATATAGGTACATTTCTGTTGGTTTTCAAATATTGTCATATTATTCGATTGCTTTGTATTGGTTGCTATCATGCTGATATTATTCCATTACTTTGTATTGGCTGCTGACATTTTTCCATTGTTTTGCATTAGGTCATTGGAAAAAACATTGCATGCTTTTCATTTGTGGGAAGACTGATTGGTGGCCGACCAAAATGCAGAACCTTCTGCCTTGAGATTGATCCTGAATCAGTTAAGTCAATTCCTTTAAGATTACTTTCAATTTCTTAATTATTATTTTTTTTTGTGTCCTATTGAGTCTTAAACTTTTCCCCATCATCATTTTGGGATTTGTGTTTCAATTGCCTTCTGTCTTCTATAGGAGATTTCATCATGAACTCTCTTCTAAGGTTTTCTTTAAAGATAACCATGGAAATGAGGTTGAGCTTGCTTTGCAGAAGGGTTTGCTTGAATGTTTAATCATTGATGGTTACATGCATCTTTGTAACTTTTACAATATTCACAATGGTGGTTGGTTAAAGGTTTATTATTCTAGTGATGGTGTCTTTAGGATTCATGTTAGGGATATTGATATGTGTAGAGTTCATTATCCATATCCACCTAGGAGGTTGACACTGGTCAGCCCATTGGAATTGGTTTTCATTATGGTATATTTTTTGATCAAATTCCCTAAGCTTTGTTTGACCTTTTCGTTCAGCCTCCTTAGATTTGGAACCCTGTTGCTCACCCTTTTCTCCCGGATTCTCAAGTTATTTATGTAGTTGTTTTTGAGCCTATTGTTGCACAAGTGGAGCCTACTTTCCCTCCACTATTCCAACATTCACATAATCCTTCTAAATTTAGTGTTTCAAATGTTGAAGGAATTGATGTCCATGCTGCAACAAATGAGTCAAATCCTCTACTTGCTGATGCCTTGATTCCTAAAGCTATTGACGAGGCAACTGCTGAAACTACTGATAAGCCTATTGCTGAACCATTTGATGTGGCTTTTGTAACACCCTGAATCTTAACCCAAGACTATTAGTATGTACTTAGGTTAATCTTTAGAATATTACCTCTTGGTCTCATCTTTTACTTAGAAAATACTTAGCGGAAATATGGGTAAAATTTTTATTTTTGGAATTTAAAATCAAAGTGAGAGCCACGCATGAATCTTTAAGAGGAAGCATAGCGAAACATATAACCAAAGCATAAAGAAACACATCATATCATGGAGACATCAACTGAAACATAGATATATATATATATATATATATATACTGTGCCTACCCAAAGGCTAGGACTATTCAATACATCGGGAAGCGGAATACAACTGAAATGCAATACAAGGAAATCATAAAAAGCAAATACAAGAGAAACAACACCCATACCCATGTGCACCTAGAGTGGACAACCTCATATACAAAAGAAGGTTTGTCCTCAACTATGTGGCGTGTGTGCACTAACTACTACCCCTCCTATGTCTACTCCTGTTGGTCCGAGTACTGTGGGGTCGAGTCAATCCACTGACAAATCTCGGCGGGAGTGGTCGAGCGCATCATCGGGGCATGTCCACCGCGGCGAGGGCGCATAGATGGCCGATGAGCCAACCTCGGCTGGACCATCGTCTCTTCACTCCCAGCCCTCATCGGTGGGGGAACGGGACTGGAGCTCCAACTGTACATGTGTGATGGCGGGTCCTCAGATGGATCCGTCTCCGAGTACTGGGTACGAGGCACATACTCTGGGTAGTCGCGTACAGCTGATGTCTCGGGCTCCATGCGGAGAATCTGCTCATCACGTGGTCTCGCTCGCTCAAAAATCCCGTTATGACGGTAAGGAGCAGTCGGGGTAAAACGGTAACTCGGGACTGGGTGCGCGAAGGGTCGTCCCATAAACATGAACACTCTAACTGTGCAGCGACCCTCAAAATGGTATGACCCGAGTGCCGGGTCATGGTGCAGCTCCCATACCGGGGTGTCGATGAAGAGTACGAATGTCGCCATCTGAAGATATGATGGAAGAAAAGAGAGAGGGAATGAGAATCTTTCTAAAAGAATTCTCAGTAGGGTTATCCCTACCTAGGTGACATCGTCACATCCTCAGGAACCTTGGGTTTATTTCTAAAAAGGTGTGCATGCATATAAATTCCTTTTAAGTTAGTTTTCTAAAGTGTTATTTATCCAAGGTCCGTCATATTTTACAATGTGTCTTATAACTAAGCATGAAATATACTAATGATATGAATGCATCATAAAGGTAAACCAGACAATAGAATAACTAAGAAACATTATGACATTGGCATAAGTATAGTATATGTGACATTGTTAACTTTAACTTTCATCTCATGGGGCCGCCCTAAAACATCTCTAGGTTATGAGCTCATACCTTAACTAGTAGTCACTAGTTCTTACTTATCCTATGATAAGTGTAACATAATCCCAACTTAAAGTACGGGCTAGGGGGCAATTAAGGATCACCTCTCTTAGGGTCATTTCCTCTTTGAAACGCTCTACTAGCAACTAGTGCATCATAGTTTTGTCCGCTTTGGCAAGCTCTATGTCAATACCCTCACGGATTTGTTTTCTTGGGAGTGCTCGGCTAAACCGGTGTCACCCAAGAAGGCGTCTCAGTGTTGTATCACATTTAAGTTCTCATAAAGTGTTAATTCATAGATACATCATTATTCATTACATAAATCTTTTTCATAGCATATACATCATCACATGAAACTTTCTTCATAGTGTATACATAAAACTATAGCATATACATTATCACATAATCACACCTTAGACAATCATACATACAAACTCCCAAGCTTATTATGTTATAAACCTATAGTATGTTATGCTTTGGTTCTTTTGAGTCTTAAACTTGTAAACTAATTGTTCTAGTATTATTCTTAACCTTTCACACACTTATAGGTTCACAACTAATAAGTTTTACTAATTTTTATGCTCAAGGATCTATCCAAACAGCACTATGCAGATTTAGACAACTTTATATTTGTGTGATTACGGGGTTCTAGAAATTATGGTTTAGACCCTTAAAGTCTTTAACTCACATTCTAAGTTATTGATCATCAAAACCTAGTCTCTTGGGAACCTATGAGGTTATAACTAAGTATTTCTCACCTCACACTATGGTCAAGAACATCTCTAAACCTCAAGGATGCAGAATTTGAAATCCTAACTTTACGGGTACCTAGAAGTCACAACAATGACCCTTTCTAAGTTCGGTTTGCTCCTAAGTCTTCAAGATTAAGTCCTAAACCAATTATGAGTCATTCCTACACATTTAAACTAATTTAAAACCATGATTATTAAATCTAAACCTTGCTGGACAGAATCCAGAAAATTACATAATTAAAGGATCTAGAACTCTCAAATTAATTCTTTTCTAGTTCCTAACTCATCCTATCTTTTACATATGAGTCTTAACATTATTTTTACTCAAACATAGGCACATTATCATCATTAAAACAGAACATACAGTGGCAGTAAAGAGCAAGGAAGAACCGAAAATATACTTCTCCATAAAAGGCATAAAACATAATTTCTAAAGCACATAAAATACTAGTTTCTCTTGGAACTCTTTTTAACTTTCAAAACTCATTTATAAACAATTTTAACATCTAAAGTCATAAGAATATTTAAGAGGGCAGTGACCAATTTATTCTTATCTCAAGAGGTCCTAAATTCATAAAACTTAGTTCTATGCATTCCTTAAACTCATGTAAGGTTGGAAAAATTATGAAACATAGTCTCAAATACTTAGAAACTTCAAGACCTCTTGGGGCCGAAATATGAACCAAGGAAAATACATAGTGTTAGACCTTTGTTGAGACAACAATGGGCAAGTCTTTGAGCTCTAGGTTCATTTAGGTGATGACATAAAAATAAACATGCTCATGCACTTATTTTAGGTTCCATTAGAAAGTAAAGTGATAGCACAAAGTAAATATGAATGCAACTCATTATTATCTTGGTATTATGTGAGAACTTGAAATATAAACATGATAATGCATAGCTCGAAATATAAACATGAGAATGCAAGTTCATTCATTATCTTGGTATTTAGTGATAGCAAGGAAGTAAACATGATATGCAAAGCATAAAGTAAACATGATGCAAGGTTCATTTTATGATTAACTAGAGGTCATCCAAGACTCTAACAAGATAACAACCCATTACAATATCTCAAAGATAACAACACAAAAACCGAAAGTCATATAAAAGAGAAAGAAAGTGAAACTACGTCAAGTTCTTTATTAAATACCCAAAACCCCTATCTAGAGAAAAATCTCTAGAACGTGCCGGCCAACTTTAAGGTTGACAAGGGTAGGCTTGGGCTTTTAGAAATCCTTAGATTTATTTTCGTAAGTGGAAAAACCATGTGAGCTAGACATCATATAGATGGAGCTACAAGAAAAGGAAAACTCAAGCTTTAGAGGTTTCTTTGAGATGAACACAATGTCATCATCTAGAAACTCTCATCATCAAGCTATCATGCTCATAATAGGGCCTAGAGGCCAAAATGGAAAGAAAAGGGAAAACAAAGGAAAGTTCAAAAAGAATCCAAGAGGAAACTAGAGAAAAACACTTTCTTGAGCAAAACAAAGTTTGAAAACAAATCCCTAACTTGTGATGAAGGTAAAAGCTTGGACTTGAAGATGGAAATGAGATGAGCAACACCTCCTAGGATGGTGATGATGATTCGGCCTTGATGAAAGAAAAAGGAAGGAAATGTGTTTCAAGTGAAGTTGTGTTTGAGGTGTGGTGTTTGAGAGGTTTGATGATGATTCAAGGCTTTGGGGTGGTGTTTGATAGTTAAGAGATGATGATGAGATGAAGAGATGAAGAAGATGAAGATGAAAAGAAAGGAAGAGCTCTCTTGAAACTTGAGAGAAAAAGAAAGAACTAGCAAGACAACTCTAAAACTCTAAACTTAGCAAATGCTTCAAGGTGCAACAAGGCTATCACAAGCATCCTATTTATAGAAAAACAAAACCATGGAGGAGTGAGGGGAGGGGGCTGGCTGTGTGGTATTGGAGGGAAAGGGAAAGGAAATTATCTCTTACACAAGGTCATTCAAGCATGGTTTGAAGTATGGAAGCTATGCTACAAAGTATGGCTTGATGTGAGTTAATTTCCTATTAAATTTTTATGAAATTAGACTTCTAGAAACTTGACATGGCTGAAACTTTTCCAGCCACAAATAAATGAGGGAAATAATTTATTTTGCTTGGTTATTTATTAGGAAAAGCAAGCTTGATTGAAACTATGACAAGGTATGACATGTATGGTGATTTGAGGTGATTTTCCTACAAGTTTTAAAATGAAATAAATCATGAAAATGGGGGATGAGGGTGGCGAAAATCTGACCAGAAATGGGGGGAAGAGAAGTCTTCTAGATGTTGTCCTTGGATGCATGGATGAAAGCATGGTTTGTATGACTCAAAGTATGGTTTGTGTAAGATCAAAGCATGGCTCTTTGAGTGAGAAAACTGCACACATGAGGTGCACATGGGAGGGCATGGCTTCAGCCAAAATTCAGACAGCATGGGGGAGGATTAATCTTCAATGTAATTGGGTTCTAATGATAGGATTAAGTGTAGGTTAGCTTAGGTACAAGGTTAGGAATAATTAAGCTTAAGTTTAGGTAACTAAGAATATGATTTAGGGAGTTTATGACAAGTTTAGGAGTGCTCATACATCATTAAAGAATTTAAAACTCATTTGTGAATAAATAATGTGTAACACAATTCCATGATTTAAGGAATTGGAAAGAGAAAACACTATTCAAGATTCTATGACTAGGTGTCTTGAAATTAAAATATGATTTTAGGTTGTAATTAAGCACTTTTTGGTTCTAATAAACTTTAATAAATTATTTTGAGTCAAGATTAATTAAGGAAATTAATTAACCTTCGATTAGAGCCTAATATTGCTTAGGTTTGCTTAATCACGCGATTAAGCGTAAAAACATGAAACTAGTGGCAAAATCGTAATTTTGTACTAATTTTGCCCGGGACTTCAAAAATTAAAATTGAGGTCATAGAATACATAAAAACGCCTTTTAAAACCATCTGGAGAAGTTTCGGGTTCATCTAGCACTTGCAAACGGGTAAAACACCGCAGGGGCATTTTGGTCATTTTGACCCGAAACTCGAAAAACGAGATTTTCGATCCCGGGAAGGTACATAGGTTATCTAATCCCCTTCCAACATTGAGTTTGCCCTTCGAGTACTGCCGAACCGGCTTTCCTCGAATTCCGGTCTAAAAATGACCTCAGAGGCATTTTGGTCATTTTCACTCTAACAGAAAAATCGGGGCGTTACAGCTTTGAATGACATTGATAATGGAATATTTCTGAAAAAGTTGCAAATGCTAAGCCTTTGGATACTCTTGGGGAGCATATTCCTTCTAACCATCATGAAACTAATCAAGTTGAAGAACTTGGAGTTGGTTTATATCGGTTCGAGATAGTCATTACTGGTATTGACTCAAACAGAAATGCAGAGGTCATATAGACAGTGGATGCTTATGGAGTACAATTTGCAAGATGATGTCACTGATTAACCATGATGTTAATTTCCAAGTTGTTACCATGTAATTTTTTAGTTTTTAGGATGTTAGTTGGACCTTATGATATGCTTTTGTAAAGTTTGGTTTTTGAAGTGGTTGCTTTGGCTTTATGTTTTACTTTCTACTTATATGATGTTGGCCCCTCTTCCCATGACAAAAAAGAATTATGCTGTTTTAATAACTTTTAACTTTCCTTTATTTATATTGGGATTGAGCTTTGTTATTTAAGAACATAAAAGAAGAATTAGCCAAACGTAAATGGTAATTATTATCTTCTATTTTAAGGGAACTTAGTCATATTATTTTATGATCAAGCTCCTTCATGACTTAAGTTCCTGTTTCTTCCTTTGTTTTGATATGGCATTGTTTGCTATTGAACCTATCTTATCCATTGCTACCTGCAAACACAATAACAATTGAGAAAAAACTCTCAAGCATCTCATCATATATAGGCCACAAAGTCGTTTTCTCTTCTTTTCTTAATTGCACCGAAAGACTAGAGATTTTCTTCCTCAATCCAAAAGTATCCATAGTTTGGTATAAACATGTTCATAGGACTTCTTATTATAATCACATGAACTGAAATTGCTGTATAGTATCTCAAAACAATACATGTAAGGATGATAACAATGAAACCATCTGATATACATATTATCTGGATCAATTAGGTGATGAGTAATCACTTACAGCATGTCCAAATCCAAAAGCAATAAAGAAGGTTATAGAAGTTGCATCTTAAAGAGTGACAAGGCCACATTAAACATAACCATAGCCCCTTTATAGAAAATAGCATCCCATACTCACAGAGTTGTTTGATTCATGGAAGAAGTATTAATATGGGCAAAAATTTACAGTGTCAATGCTATCCCACATTTTCATTTCTTCAACTTTCAGAATATACTAGGAAACAAACTTATGATACACAATTACTTTCACAAATTTTAATACCTAGGCCACTTTTTATCAAGTCAATCTTTAAACACAACACTTTGAGGTTCTATATATAAGAACATAATAAGCTTTGTCAATGACAGTGTGTTTAATCAAAAGTCAAGCACAGAAACTAATTCAGGCTGCAATTGCACGATCTTGGAAATAAGAGGTTTTAAAGCCAAAATGATAACAAACAACATGCATGCCACTAATTGATGAATATTTGACATATAAAGCTGGGAGAAGAATAGAAAAACCACTAATTCAATGACCAAAGATGCCATTTTATCCATGTTATATATTTAAGTTTCGCATCCATTTTATAATGATGGAATATGCATTGGCCACATATGTCAATGCATATTCCAGGCCACACTGATATAAAGCTTATTTACCAAAATTTTTCCAAGTTTTCCTCTTACATGTGTGGCAAATGACATAAGTCATCCACCTGTTAATTTTTAAAAACTTAGAAGTCATGCTTTTGCTTTCAACTATGACTCCATACAGATTTATGATACTTGCAGCACTATAAATCATGGTTTTAGTTATTTATTATGATATATCTATTTAATTTCATACCTATATAATTGGTAACTCATCTCCCTTTAAAATTAAAATAAAAACAATGAATAGTTGCAAGCACAATCACACAACTTTACATGTCTTAGTTCACTCTTAAGTAATCAAATTTCAATACAACTGCATAATAAATGCTTCAAAGGGATATTGTTTTAATCTGTTCAATGCTTTCAACCCCACTCTTAACGTGTGCTTAACATATCCTATTCATGATTACTCTACAAACACAACAACCAAGATGGTTAAGAACTTCAGCATAATAAATGCATCTCTTGCTGAAATGTATCCGATTGAAGAGAGTTTCAATATTTTGCTGTTTTGTTATGCTTAACAAAAGGAAGGGTTTGGTGGTTTGATTTGATAAGACAGGTAGTGATTGGTCAATTGCTATACTAATCTTTTTCTTCCAAAATCTTCACGTATATTATTGATTCAATGTACTTCCCCTTTCTTTTCAAATGTTAGCCAATGGTTCATTACTCACCATATCAACCCAACTTCAGAGGTGTGCCGTCATTTCTTCCTCAAATATTCATTGCTTACATGCAATTAAATCATGATAAACCTTTTGCATTATAAATGAACCACATAGTCATTGGATGAAGTGGACTTTTTAATCAACCATTTCATTAGTTTATTCACAATCATCTCTTCTCATCCACGTGACCATACTCCATTAGTAACACCCAGTGGTGATCTTAGTACCTTGTGTGCTTTGCATGTGGCTTTCTATAAATACTATTACCTATTTAGTCTTCCCTCTTTATATGTGGCTTTCTTCCAATTTTGCTCCCCACTCCTACAAACTCAAGTTAGGTTGTCTTTAAACCTTGACTTTTGTTTACTTAATTTTTACCAAGTCTGATATTTCATTTTATGTCTTCTTTTGATGTTTAACATTTCTTACTCATTTTGTCAGTATAGTAACAAAAGGATGGTTTCTTCTTCATGGCTGAATAGACCAATATCTGATGATTACAAATTCAGGTTCTTTTACTTTAACATGGATCCTGACTTGGTAAATGGACTTTAATATGTCATTTTTTACGTGAATTTACTCCCATGCACGATAATGGTAGAGCATTCTCTTGATTTCTATTCTCTTATGTGTCACAGTTATTGCCTTACTTGCCTTCTATTTTCTATAGAAAGTTCAAACACAAACTTTCTACCAAAATGCTTTTTTAGGATAGTCATGGTAATGAGGTAGAGTTGAAGTTGGCCTTAGGTGATCGACTTGGTTATATTATGGATGGATACTCACAGCTTATTAACTTCTATAATCTTTATTATGGAGGTTGGCTAAAGGTTTTCTATGCTGGTAAGGATGTGTTTTACTTTAGAGTTAGGGATATTAACATGGAAATGGTTCCTTATCCATATCCACCTAAAAAGTTGTCACTAAATAATCCTTTAGTAGTTGATGTACTTAAGCAAACTTTCCTTCATGCTATTCCACAGCCTGTTATTAACCTTCATTTACAACATGCCACTAGTAATGCTTCTGATGTATATCTTCATGATGTGAAAACTGTCTTATGGAATCATAACATCAGTAATCAACTTCCTTTTTTTGAATATGGTTCGAACAGTGGACATGATCCTTTTATGCAGCACTTATGTAACATCCTAATTCTTAACCCAATACTCCTAGAATATATTTCGATTAATCATTAGTTTATTACTTCTTAGTTTCATTTTTCTTTAAAATACTTAGTGGAAAATACGAAAAAAATTTTCTTTTTGAAACTTGAAAACAAAACATGAGCCACGTGCTAAAATAAAATCTAATGTTCGCCGCAAACATAACATATAAGAAAGTGAAATCATATCATTCATGACCACAGAATACAATTGTTATACATAACAACACAACATAGTTATATCATCATAGACACATCAATTACTACTTAACATAGTTTCATTGTCACATCAAAAGAAAGACATATATAAAGCGGCATCTACATGATTCCACTACATCCCTTTAATCCGACTCATAGCGAGTGCCTTATGCCCATGCCTTAGTAGAATTCACGAACTACATCTCTATCCTCGTTTGGAGACGACACGGAAGAAAGGAGAGAGGGATGAGGAACTATTCAAGGTTATCAGTAGGGATTCCTGATTCTAACACAAGTGTCATCGTCATTGTCCCACCCACTTCAGTTTTAATTATGAAAGAGGTGTCATGCATAAGGTTTGATTTTAAACTTTCCAAATCTATTTATCCTAAGTGAGTGTCTTTTAGTATGAGTCTTAATGATATGAATGCATCAGATATTGGATGAATGCATGACAATACCATGTGCATATTAACATGAAAAACATAGCAATTGAGCACAACATAAAGAAACATAATCATATAGGTGGCATAAAGTGGCATATAACTTCTCATGTAAAACTTTTTCTCTTTTCATAACTGTGTGACACTAAAACATCATACTTGAACTCTTAAGTTCCTTTTCTTGAAGACCACCCTCTTAACATAGCCACCAAAAACCAACCAACATCCCGGCCCTGGCAATATTATCATGGTCACCAAAACTCCATCTCACCTATCACCTAGGAATGAGCTTAATCCTAACTAGTCGTCACTAGATTTCATATGGAGTAATAAAGGGAGTAACTTATTATCTCTAAGGATCACCTAATACACCGACTTCCGAAGTACGGGTTAGGGTTATTTCCTTCTTTGAAACGCTCTACTGGCATCTGGTGAATAGCGAATTGTCCACTTTGGCAAGCTCAATGTCAATACCCTCACGGATTTGTCTCCTCCCCACCAGAGCGGGAAGTGTAATGCCCCGATTTTCTGTTAGAGTGAAAATGACCAAAATGCCCCTGAGGTCATTTTCGACCCAGAATTCGAGGAAAGCTGGTCCGGCAGTACTCGAAGGGCAAACTCAATGTTGGAAGGGGATTAGATTACTTGTGTACCTTCCCGGGATCAAAAATCTCATTTTCCGAGTTTCGGGTCAAAATGACCAAAATACCCTTGCAGTGTTTTACCCGTTTGCAAGTGTCGGATGAAGCCGAAAATTCTCCAGATGGTTTTAAAAGGTATTTTTATGTAAACTATGACTTTAGTTTTGGTCCTGGAGGTCCCGGGCAAAATTACAGTTTTGCCCCTAGTTTCGTGTTTTTACGCTTAATCGCGTGATTAAGCAAACCTAAGCAATATTAGACTCTAATTGAAGGTTAATTAATTTCCATAATTAATCTTAAGTCAAAATAATTTATTAAAGTTGATTAGAACTTAAAAGTGCTTAATTACAACTTAAAATCATATTTTAATTTCAAGACTCCTAGTCATGGAATCTTGAATAATATTTTCTCTTTCCAATTCCTTAAATCATGGAATTGTGTTACACATTGTTTATTCACAAATGAGTTTTTAATTCTCTAATGATGTATGAGCACTCCTAACTTTGTCATAAAATTCCTAATACTCATACTTAGCCACCTAAACTTAAGCTTAATTATTCCTAACCTTGTACATAATCTAATACACATCTAAACCTACCATTAAAACCCAATTAGATGATCAAGCCTCACCTCCCCCTTGTTGTACCAGGTCTGGCCGAGACCTCCATGCCCCCATTTTCATCACATGTTCAATTTTTCAACACTCCAAGGCCATACCTCAAGTCACATATATCATACCTTGTCATAACTTTCAATCAAGCTTGATTTTCCAAATGAATGACTAATTAAAATAACCCATTTCCCCCATTTATTTGTGGCTGGAAAAGTTCTAGCCATGCATTGTTTCTAGAAGCCTAATTTCCTTCAAAAATTGATAGGAAATTCACTCAAATCACCATACTTGAAGCCATACCTCTCATACTTTCAAACCATGCTTTGTATGACAACATTAGAAGATATTTTCTCTTCCTCCCAAGGCCAAGAAAGCTTCGGCCAGACTTCTCCCCTTTACAGCCCCTATATGTTGTTTTCTCTATAAATACCTTGCTCACTTAAGCTTGCAAACACTTTAGCTCATTTGCATACTTTTAGTTTTCTAAGCTTTCTTTGTATTCTCTCTTTTTCTCTCTAAGTTTCAAGAGAGTTTCCTCTTGTTCTTCATCTCCATCTTCATCCCCTCTTCATCTCATAATCATCTCTCACCTTGAAACACCACACCACCACCTTAGATCATCATACAAACACCCAAACTTCCATTCTCAAACACAACTTCACCTCAAACACAACTCCAACCTTCTTGTTTCCCCTTGGCCGAATCATTTTCCACCTCAAGGAGGAGCTCATCATCTTGTTTTCCTTTTTAAAGTTCAAGCTTTGTGTCTTCACTCTAGGTAGGAGTGTTTTCTAAACTTTGTTTTCTTGAAAATGAGTTCTTTCTAGCTTTCTCTTGGATTTTATTTTTGGAACTTCCTTTGTTGTTCTTTCTTGAGATTTCAGCCATGAGGCCTTGATGAGCAGATGATAGCTCAATGATGAGGACTCCTAGATGATGACTATGTGTTCATCTCAAAGGAACCTCTAGAGCTTGAGGTTTTACTTTGCTTAAGTTTCAACTTCATTTTCTAACTCAAACATGATTTTTACTCAAGAACACCTTTTCTTTTCTTGCTATTTTGGAGTTCGGTTTCTTTGTTTCCTTTTCTTTAATATTTCGGTTCTCCATTTCCTTTTTTATCTTTGAGGTTTTGTTTGTTTAGAAAGTTTGTTTTCTTTGAGCTTGATGATGATGTTCAAGAACCTCATAGTTCCTTTGAGAACTTGGTTCAAGAACTCTAGAGCTCTCTGTATAATGAGATATATGTTGGGTTGTTATTTTCTTAAAGTCTTGGATGAGCTCTAACTAACCATAAAATGAACCTTGCATCATATTTATTTTATGCTTTGCACATCATGTTTAATTCCTTGCTATCACTAAGTACCAAGATAATGAATGAACTTGCATTATCATATTTATATTTCAAGCTATGCGCTATTATGTTTATATTTCAAGTTCTCACTAAATATCAAAGATAATAATAGGTTGCACCTCATATTTATTTTATGCTATCACTTTACTTTCTAATGGAACCTAAAATGAGTGCATGAGCATGTTTATTTTTATGTTATCACTTAAATGAACCTAGAGCTCAAAGACTTGCCCCTTGTTGTCTCAAACAAAGGTCTAAAAATATTTATTTCCTTTGGTTCATATTTCGGCCCTAAGAGGTTTTGATGCTTCCAAGTATTGAAAACTATGTTTTATAAATTTTCTAAGCTTTTATGAGTACAAGGAATATGTAGAACTAAGTTTTATGAATTTAGGATCTCTTGAGACAAAGTTGATTTAGTCATTGCCCTCTTAAATATTTTTATGATTTTAGATGCTAAAAATGTTTATAAATGAGTTTTGAAAGTTTTAAAAAGGTTCCAAGAGAAACTAGTATTTTATGTGCTTTAGAAATTGTGTTTGATGCCTTTAAATGGAGATGTTTGTTTCGGTTCTGCCTTGCTATTATTTGCCACTGTATGAACTGTTTTAATGGTGATAATATGCCTATGTTCAAGTATAATTAATGGTAAAGCTCATATGTGAAAGATAAGAGAAGTTAGAAACTAGAAAAGAATTAATTTGAGAGTTCTAGATCCTTTAATGGTGGAATTTTCTGGATTCTGTCCAACAAGGTTTAGTACTGCTAATCATGGATTTAAATTAGCTTAAATGTGTAGGAATGACTCATAAATGGTTTAGGACTTGATCTTGATGCCTTAGGAGCAAACCGGACTTAGAAATGGTCATTGTTGTGACTCCTAGGTACCAGTAAAGTTAGGATTATGAATTCTGCATCCTTGAGGTTTAGAGATGTTCTTGACCATAGTGAGAGGTGAGAAATACTTATTTACAACCTTATAAGCTCCCGAGAGATTAGATTTGATGATTTATAACTTAGAATGTGAGTTAAGGACCTTAAGGGTCAATGCATAAGACACTAAGAAGTTGTTAATGTTATGATGTGTTGTATGATGCAATGATATGATAAGATGTGCTTGATGCATGAGAAAATGATTGATGAAATGTTAAATTTTATCATAGCATGAGGTTTCATGAGAACATGATGTGTGGATTAGCTTGTGGCAGTTTGAAGGAAATTCGGTTTAATAGCTGTTATGCTGCCGAATTTCCGTCAAACCTTAAAGGGTTGAAAGAAATGTTTATGAGTACCATATGAGTTGAAAACCCTGGGTGACACCAGTTCGGCCGAGCACCCTTAGGGGAGACAAATCCGTGAGGGTATGAGTAGATGCAGCCTACCAAAGCGGACAAATTGCTGTGGCTTAATGCCCGAAAAGCGTTTCAAAGAGGGTAATCCCAAAGAGAGATGATCCCTGCCCCCTACCCGTACTTGCGAGTTGGGATTATTATTTATGTTTTGCTTATTCAAATAATAAGCAAGAGCTAGTGACGACTAGCTGAGGTATGAGCTCATAACTTAGTTATTTTTAGGGTGGCTTATTATGCTAAAGTACCATGGTTGATGTCACGAAGTTGAGGAATGATTCACTTGAAAGTTATATGCCCTTATGCCACATGATTTATGTTTATGTGCTTTGATGTGTTGTTTTGTATGCTCAAGCATCGACATGCATCCATGATATAATATGTTGCACTCATAACATCAAGATGCATGCTAAAAGGAATGGACCTTGGATAATTAGTTTGAGAAACCTTAAATTGAACCTTATATGCATGATCACTATTTTATAATTAAACCCAAGGTTCCTGAGGATGTGTACGACGTAACCCTAGGATAGGAGACTCCTACTGAGATTCTTTAGCAAGAATTCTCACTATTCTCTCTTCCTTTTTCCATCACATCTTTAGAGACCGATGGCGACGTTCGTGCTTTTCATTGACACGCCTACTTGGGAGGTCCACTATGACCCGGACCATGGGTCATATCATTTTGAGAGGCAGTGTACCGTGCGAGTCTTCATGTTCCTTGGACGCCCCTTTGCACATCCTGTACAGAGCTACCGTTTCTCCCCGATGTCACCTTACGCGATGGTTTTTGAGCGCGCCTGGACGTGAGACAAGAGGGTTCTGCAGACGTATACTGGTGGTTCGATGCCTCGAGACTTCCAGGGCTACGTGTCTCGATCCCTGAGTTCGGAGGACGACCCATCCGAGGACCCGCCGATGCACCTGTATAGTGAGAGTTCTGCTCCTACGCCTCAGTTCGTGCATGATGTGAGCGAGGAGACCGTTACGCAGCCAAGGCTAGCGAGGCGAGCCGAGAGGCACCCCTACCGAGGAGCCCACGCTCAGTCTTCACGTGTTCCCACTCCTGCTGCTCTACGTCCATGGATCGGTTACACTCCACCGTTTCCTGGATTCCAGTAGCTAACATCGTAGGGAAGGCTTAGTGCACACACCACATGTAGAGTGGATAAACCTTATTTTGTTCTTGAGGTTATTCACCATAGGTGCACTCAGGTAGTTATAGTTCATTTCTGCTTTCTTGTTTTCTCTTGTATTCTATTTCCGCTGTATTACAAGCTCTACCCGTCTCCATGAGGGCATGACTACTTATGTACCTTAATTATGTTATTAATGGAATGTTTCTTTATTTATCATGATTGTTCTTAGTTATATGCTCTACTTTATGAATTCTGATAATTGTTATGCGTGCTATATGTTTCTATCATTCGACTAGTTAAGTTTGTGGCTCTCATTTTGTTTATGTTTTCAAAAAGAAAAATTTACCCGTAATTTCCGCTAAGTATTTTATTAAAAAGTTGAGAGTAAGAAGTAATAACTTAATGATTAGCCTAATATGTTCTATAGTATTGGGTTAAAAATTAGGGTGTTACAGGAGGAGTGCATCTCAGTGCCATGTCACATAAAAACTCATCTCCTGGGGGTGCTCGATCGAATCGGTGTCACCCAGGGTTTTATCTCATATGTTTTTCAAAAACATTCTCAAGTCCTTAATTTGACGGAAATTCGGTAGCGTAACAGCTATATACCGAGTTTCTTTCAAATTTCCTTTATGCCACAAAACTTACGATGCATATACTATTATATTCAATTTCTCTAATCATGATAAACTTAAATTCACATAATCACAATCATAGCACATGCATCATCATATCATACTCGAATTAATAAGCTCATAACATCAAGAACCTATAGTATTAAATGTAACATCCTAATTCTTAACCCAATACTCCTAGAACGTATTTCGGTTAATCATTAGTTTATTACTTTTTAGTTTCATTCTTTTCAAAATACTTAGTAGAAAATACGAATAAATTTTTCTTTTTGAGTCTGAAAAACAAAACAAGAGCCACGTGCTAAAATAAAATCTAACGATTGTCGTAGACATAACATGAGAAAGAAGGAAAGCATATCATTGATAACCACAAAATACAAGTGTTACACATATTAACATACATCAATTACTATTATCATAATTCCATAGCCACATCAAAAGAAATACACGTATGTAAATCTAAAAAGACATCTACGTGCTTCAGTTGCATCCCACTAATCCGACTCATAGCGTATGTCCTATGCCCATGCCTTAGTCGAAATCATAAACCACGTCACTATCTTCGTTTGGAGATGACACGGAAGAAAGGAGAAAAAGAGGGATGAGAAACTCATTGAAGGTTCTCAGTAGGGATTTCTTACTCTAACACACATGTCATCGTTATCGTCCCCAGCTGTAACACCCTAAATCTTAACCCAAGACTACTAGTATGTCCTTAGGTTAATCTTTAGAATATTACCTCTTGGTCTCATCCTTTAGAAAATACTTAGCGGAAATATGGGTAAAATTTTTCTTTTTGGAATTTAAAATCGAAGTGAGAGCCACGAACGAAACTTTAAGGGGAATCATAGCGAAACATATAAGCAAAGCATAGGAAACACATCATGTCATGGAAACATCAACTGAATCATAGATATATATATATATAACGTGCCTACCCAAAGAGGCAGGACTATTTGATACATCATGAAGCAAAATACAACTGAAATGCAATACAAGGAAATCATAAAAAGCAAATATAAAAGAAACTACCCCCATACCCGTGTGCACCTAAAGGAGACAACCTCATATACAAAAGAAGGTTTGATCTCTACTATGTGGCGTGTGTGTGCACTAGCTACTACCCCTCCTATGACTACTCCCGCGGGTCCGAGTATCATGGGTCGAGTCGATCCACCGCGAATCTCGGCGGGAGTGGTCGAGTGCATCATCGGGCATGTCCACCGCGGCGAGGGCGCATAGATGGCCGTCGAGCCAACCTCGGCCGACCACCGTCTCCTCACTCCCAGCCCTCATCGGTGGAGGAGTGGGACTGGAGCTCCAACTGTACATGTGGGATGGCGGGTCCTCGGATGGGTCCGTCTCCGAGTACTGGGGACGCGGCACATACTCGGGGTACTCGCGTACTGCTGATGTCTCGGGCTCCATGCGGAGGATCTGCTCGTCGCGTGGTCTCGCTCGCTCAAAAATCCCGTTATGTCGGTAAGGAGCAGTCGGGGTGAAGCGGTAGCTCGGGACGGCGTACGCGAAGGGTCGTCCCATGAACATGAATACTCACGGTCTGGCTGACCCTCAAAATGGTATGACCCGAGTGCCGGTCATGGTGCAGCTCCCATACCGGGTGTCGATGAAGAGTACAAACGCCGCCATCTCAAGATATGACGGAAGAAAAGAGAGAGAGAATGAGAATCTTTCTAAAGGATTCTCAGAGGGTTATCCCTACCTAGGTGTCATCGTCACATCCTCAGGAACCTTGGGTTTATTTCTAAAAGGTGTGTATACATATAAATTCCTTTTAAGTTAGCTTTCCAAAGAGATATTTTATCCAAGGTCCGTCATATTTTATAATGCGTCTGTATAACTTAAGCTAAACATACTAATGATATGAATGCATCATAGGGTAAACCAAACAATAGAATAACTAGGAAACATTATAACATTGGCATAAGTATAGTTTATGTGACATTGTTAACATTAACTTTCATCTCATGGGGCCGCCCTAAAACTTCTCTAGGTTATGAGCTCATACCTTAACTAGTCGTCACTAGCTCTTACTTATCCTATGATAAGCGTAACATAGTCCCGACTTAAAGTACGGGCTAGGGGCAAATTAAGGATCTCCTTTCTAGGATCATTTCCTCTTTGAAACGCTTTGCTAGCCACGTGGGCCTCGCAATTTGTCCGCTTTGGCAGGCTGCATCTACACATACCCTCACGGATTTGTCTCCTCCTGGGGTGCTCGGCGAACCGGTGTCACCCAGAGAAGCGCGTCTCAGTGTTGTGTCACATTTATATTCTCATAAGTATTAGATCACAATTACCTCATCATTTATCATATTCATTTTTATCATGCATTCTCATATAGCTTTTTCATAACATATATATCATCACATGAAACTTTCTCATAACATTCGTCACATAAAACTTTCGCACAAACATCATCACATAGTCATATCTAACAATCATCCCCATAAGCTCATAGACATGTTATGTTATATCTCATAGTACTTTAAACTTCGATTATTATGAGTCTTAAACTTGCAAATTAATTATTCTTAACTTCTTTATACACCTATAGTTTGACAATTTATGAGTTATACAAATCTCATGCTTAAGAACTAATCCAAATAGCACTAGGCGGAATTTGGACAGCTTTATGTTTAAGTGATTACGGAGTTCTAGAAATTACGGTTTAGATCTTTATCTCACTTTCTAAGTTATTGATCATCAACACCTAGTCTCTTGGGAACCTACAAGGTTATAACTAAGTATTTCTCACCTCACCCTATGGTCAAGAACATCTCTAAACCTCAAGAGTGCAGAAATCAAAATACTAACTTTACGGTACCTAGAAGTCACAATAATGACCCTTTCTAAGTTCGGTTTGCTCCTAAGGTTTCAAGATTAAGTCCTAAACCAATTATGAGTCATTCCTACACATATAAACTAATTTAAAACCATGATTATTGAATCTAAACCTTGCTGGACAGAATCCAGAAAAATAAATCTTTAAGGGATCTAGAACTCTCAAATTAATTCTTTTCTAGTTCCTAACTTATCCTATCTTTCACATATGAGTCTTAACATAATTATTACCCAAACATAAGCATATTAACATCATTAACACAGCTCATACAGTGGCCAAACATAGCAAGGCAGAACCGAAACAACAACTCCATTTAAAGGCATTGAATCATAGTTTCTAAAGCACATAAAATACTAGTTTCTCTTGGGACCTTATTAAAACCTTCAAAACTCTTTTATGAACACTTTTATCATCTACACTCATGAAAATACTTGATAGGGCAGTGGCTATATTATTTTCATCTCCAGAGGTCCTAAATTCATAACACTTAGTTCTACACATTCCTTATACTCATATAAGCTTAGAAAAATTATAAAACATGGTTTTCAATACTTGAAAACATTAAGGCCTCATAGGGCCGAAATATGAACCATAGGAAATAAATGTTTTAGACCTTTGTTTGAGATGTCATTGGGCAAGTCTTTGAGCTCTAGAATCATTAAAGTGATGACATAAAAATAAACATGCTCATGCACTTATTTTAGTTATTGCTAGAAAGTAAAGTGAGAGCATAAAATAAATATGTGGTGCAATATATTATTATCTTTGATATTTAGGTGAGGACTTGAAATATAAATATGATAATGCAAAGCTTGAAACATAAACATGATAATGCAAGTTTATTCATTATCTTGGGATTTAGTGATAGCAAGGAAATAAACATGATATGCAAAGCTTAAAGTAAACATGATGCAAGTTTCATTTTTATGTTTAACTAGAGCTCATTAAGGACTTTAACAAGATAATAACCCCTTACAATATCTCAAAGATCACAACACAAGAACCGAAAATCATATAAAAGGGAAAGAAAGTGAAGCTACATCAAGTTCTTTATTAAGTACCCAAAACCCTATCTAGAGACAAATCTCTAGAACGTGCCGGCCAACTTTAAGGTTGACAAGGGTAGGCTTGGGCTTTTAGAAATCCTTAGATTAATTTTTCTTAAGTTGGAAAACCATGTGAGCTAGATAACATATAGATGAAGTTGTAAGAAAAGGAAAACTCAAGCTTTAGAGGTTTCTTTGAGATGAACACAATGTCATCATCTAGAAACTCTCATCATCAAGCTATCATGCTCAAATCAAGGCCTCATGGCCGAAAATGAAAGGAAAGGAAAGACAAAGGAAAGTTCAAAAAGAATCCAAGAGAAAACTAGAGAAAAACACTTTCTTGAACAAAATAAAGTTTGAAAGCAAATCCCTACCTTTTGATGAAGATAAAAGCTTGAACTTGAAGATGGAAATGAGATGAGCAACACCTCCTAGGTTGGTGATGATGATTCGGCCTTGATGAGAGAAAAAGAAAGAAAATGTGTTTCAAGTGGAGTTGTGTTTGAGGTGTAGTGTTTGAGAGGTTTGATGATGGTTCAAGGTTTTGGGGTGGTGTTTGATGGTGGAGAGGTGATGATGAGATGAAGAGATGAAGAAGATAAAGATGAAAAGAAAGGAAGAACACTCTTGGAACTTTGAGAGAAAAAGGAAAGACTAGCAAGACAACTCTAAAACTCTAAACTTTGCAAATGCTTCAAAGTGTAACAAGGCTAACACAAGCATCCTATTTATAGAAAATCAAAACCATGGAGGAGTGAATGGGGAGGGCTTGGCCGTAGCCTTTGAGGGAGGAAGGAAGAGAAAATATCTCTTACACAAGGTCATTCAAGCATGGTTTGAAGTATGGAAGCTATGCTACAAAGTATGGCTTGATGTGAGTTAATTTCCTATCACATTTTTATGAAATTAGGCTTCTAGAACCTTAACATGGCTGGAACTTTTCCAGCCACAAATAAATGGGGAAAATGGGTTGTTTTAATTATTTATTCATGTGGAAATTCAAGCTTGATTGAAAGTTATGACAAGGTATAGTGTATGTGACTTGAGGTATGGCCTTGGAGTGTTGAAAAATTGAACATGTGATGCATAATGGAGGGAGTGAGGCTACGGCCAGCTTGGGGCAGCAGAATGGGAGGATGATTTGACCATTTAATTGTGTGTTAATGGTAGGTTTAGATGTGTATTAGCTTAGGTACAAGGTTAGGAATGATTAAGCTTAAGTTTAGGTAACTAAGAATGTGATTTAGGGAGTTTATGACAAGTTTAGGAGTGCTCATACATCATTAAAGAATTTAAAACTCATTTATGAATAAACAATGTGTAACACAATTCCATGATTTAAGGAATTGGAAAGAGAAAATACTATTCAAGATTCTATGACTAGGTGTCATAAAATTAAAATATGATTTTAGGTTGTAATTAAGTACTTTTTGGTTCTAATCAACTTTAATAAATTATTTTGACTCTAGATTAATTAAGGAAATTAATTAACCTTCGATTAGAGCCTAATATTGCTTAAGTTTGCTTAATCGTGTGATTAAGCGTAAAAGTACGAGACTAGGGGCAAAACCGTAATTTTGCACTAATTTTGCCCGGGACTTCAAAAATTAAAACTGAGGTCATAGAATACATAAAAACGCCTTTTAAAATCATCTGGAGAAGTTTCGGGTTCATCCGGCACTTGCAAACGGGTAAAACACCACAGGGGCGTTTTGGTCATTTTGACCTGAAAACTCGAAAAACGAGATTTTCGATCCCGGGAAGGTACATAAGTTTTCTAAACCCCTTCCAACATTGAGTTTGCCCTTCGAGTACTGCCGCACTGGCTTTCCTCGAATTCCGGGCTGAAAATGACCTCAGGGGCATTTTGGTCATTTTCACTCTAATGTAAAAATCGGGCGTTACATTACTCCTCCTTAAAAAGAATTTAGCCCTCGAAATTGCACCTTAGAAAAGCTCGATATTTGGACTTCATCTCGACTCTAGTTCCCACGTGTATTCTTCCGACTTGCCTTGTCCCCACGCCACTTTTACCAAAGGAACAGACTTGTTCCTTAACTGCTTGACTCCGTGATCCACTATTCCCGTAGGCGGTACATTGAAAGTGAGGTCCTCCTTTAACTGTACATGCTCTGGTTCTAGGACATGGCTAGGGTCGGACTCATATTTACGTAACTGGGAGACGTGAAAGACATCATGAAGGTTTGACAGATTGGGTGGTAAGGCTATTTTGTAAGCTACGGATCCGACTTTTTGAAGAATTTCAAAAGGACCGAGAAATCGGGGACTCAACTTTTTAACTTTCATGGCTCTCCTATTCCTGTAGTGGGGTGATTCTTAGAAATACATGTTCTCCCTCTTGGAACTCCAAGGGCTTGCGCCTTTGTCCGCTGTAGCTTTTCATCGACTTTGAGCGGTTAAGATTCTATCCTTGATCTTCTTGATTTGTTCCGCTGCTTCCCTCACTACCTCAGGTCCTAAGACACTTTGCTCTCCGGGCTCGTACCAACACAAGGGTGATTGGCACTTCCTTCCGTATAATGCCTCGTACGGTGCCATACCGATGCTTGCGTGATAACTGTTGTTATACGCAAACTCGATCAAAGGCATGTACTTATCCTAACTTCCTTTTTGGTCTAAGACACAAGCTCTCAGCATATCTTCTAGGGTTTGGATTGTCCTTTCGGACTGACCATCCGTTTGTGGGTGGTAGCGCTTAGGCACAACTTGGAACCAAACGCCTTTTGAAAGGCTCCCCAAAAACGTGACGTAAACCGCGGATCTCGATCCGAGATTATCGTCGATGGTACTCCATGCAACCTTACTATTTCTTGGATGTAAAGCTGGGCCAACTTATCCAACGAGTACGTGACTCGAATAGGTAGAAAGTGAGCCGACTTAGTCAGTCGATCCACGATTACCCATACGGCATCGTGGCCCGCTTGGGTCTTTGGCAATCCTGTCACGAAGTCCATTGATATACTCTCCCACTTCCACTCGGGGATCGACAGGGGTTGCAACATGCCAGAAGGTTTTTGGTGTTCGATCTTGACCTTTGGCACCAAACACTTACTCACCCAGGCGACCACATCCTTCTTTAATCCGGGCCACCAAAACATCCTCTTCAAGTCCTGATACATCTTCGTAGTACCAGGATGGATGGCAAAAATGGCTCTTGTGAGCTTCCTCCAAGATCTTCTCTCGGAGGTCACCATCTTGTGGCACACAGATTCGCCCCTCGAACCTCCATAACCAGTCGGGGCCTCGTACAAAACCTTTCAACTTTCCAGCCTTTACTGCCTCGATTGTCTCCATAAAGTCCTCATTTTCTCTTTGGGCAAGCATAATCCTTTGCTTAAACCCACTGGTCACCGTGAGATGACTCATCACGATGCCATTCTCCGTTATAGACATTCCAAGATTCATATTCCTAAATTGCTCTATTAACCCAACTTCATTAACCATCATACTTGGATGACGTAACGAAGTTTGGCTCAAGGCGTCGGCTACTACATTAGCCTTGCCGGGGTGGTAACTTAAACCAAAATCGTAGTCCTTGAGGAATTCCATCCATCTCCTTTGCCTCATATTCAACTCCTTTTGATCAAAGAGATGCTTGAGACTCTTATGATCGGAGAAAACTTCAAACCTCACACCATACAAATGGTGTCTCCACATCTTTAGAGCGAACACGATGGCTGCTAGTTCAAGGTCATGGGTGGGGTAGGTTACCTCATGAGGCTTGAGTTGTCTGGACGCATAGGCTACCACTTGCCTATTTTGCATCAATACACAACCTAAACCTTTGCCAGAAGCATCGCAATATACCTCGAAGGGTACATTGGGGTCGAGTAAAACTAAACTGGGGTTGAGGTGAGCTTTTCCTTAAGCTCTAGGAAACTCTTTCACACTCTGGCTCCACTCAAACGGGGCATTCTTCCTAGTGAGCTTGGTTAAGGGTAGGGCTAACTGGGAAAATCCTTTAATGAACCTACGGTAATATCCAAATAAACCCAAAAAGCTTCTAATCTCGATTCTGAGAGGTTGGTCTATCCCAATTCATCACAAACCTCTATCTTACTTGGGTCGACAAATATGCCACCTTTTGACACAACATGTCCTAAGAACTTTACCTCCTCTAACCAGAATTCACACTTAGACAACTTAGCGTATAACTTCTTCTCCTTTAATACCTCTAAAACCAACCTTAAATGACGCTCATGCTCCTCGTGGGTTTTCGAATAGATGAGAATATCATCTATGAACACAACCACGAATTGATCTAAATAGGGTCTAAAGATCCTATTCATGTAATCCATAAAAACTGCGGGAGCATTCATCAAACCAAACGACATTACATTGAACTCAAAGTGTCCATACCGAGTTCGAAAGGCGGTTTTAGGAATATCCGAATCTCTCACCCTAATCTGATGGTAACCTGACCTTAAATCAATCTTAGAAAACACTCAAGCTCCTTTCAATTGGTCCATAAGATCGTCAATCCTAGGCAATGGGTACTTATTCTTTATGGTTACTTGGTTCAACTGCCTATAGTCTATACACATCCTCATGCTTCCGTCCTTTTTCTTCACAAATAAGACCGGAGCGCCCCAAGGTGAAGCACTCGGCCTTATAAAACTCTTTTCTAACAGCTCCTCTAACTGGGTTTTCAACTCTGCTAACTCCGAGGGTGACATCCTCTACGGGGCTATAGAGATTGGTCCTGTCCCAGGAACCAACTCTATGGAGAACTCCACTTCTCTTTCGGGAGGGAACTCGGGTATTTCATCTGGAAACACCTCGGGATAGTCTCTCACCACAGGTATCTCACCTAGGTTCTGCTCCAAGTCTACATCACAGGAGGCTAGGAGAACATATCCCTTAGTTTTCTTCCCACTACAGAAGACCTCTACGGAATTTAGGTACAGCCTAATGGGTTGAGTGATGTTTTCGGGAGGAGAAGGGAAAACTACGGTTTGGGTTCCACAATCTAACATCACACGATTGGGGTGAAGCCAATTCATGCCTAAGATAATGCCTATGTCTTTCAAGGGTAAACAAATTAAATCTATGATAAAAGACCTATTTTCTACAACAAGATGACAGTTTAAACAACAACGGCAAGTATTAACAGGGCGATTTGTAGGAGTAGAAACAATGAGATCAAAGGGGAGTTTAGAGACTTTTAGATTTAAGGACTCGACACTAGCAAGTGAAATGAAAGAATGAGTAGCACCAGAGTCATATAGTACAGTTAAGGCTTTACCATTTACTTCGCACATACCTTCGATGAGATCTTTGGACTTCTTGGCGTCTTCCGCGTTAAGGGTAAAGACCCTTCCTCGATATTGTGGTCGGGGGTTTTGGTTCGATGTCCCTTGTCCGGTGCAGTCCTTTGCATAGTGGCCAGGTTTGCCACACTTGAAACATACATTCTGACCGGCTAAGCATGGGCGATTCCCGTGGTTCTTCCCGCATTGTGGGCAGACGTCAGCAGATGTTGCTCCGGGGTAAGCAGCAGGGGTTTGTGGTGCCTTGTTCTTGGCTCCACTTGGCCCTCCATTGTGGTTTCGGGGTCCACCCGGTCCACGGGGTTGATTATTGAAATTCCTCGGGCCTTGATGTTGAAATGGCGGCCTTTGGTGTTGTTTGGATTGTTGGTGAGCAGGAGCTCTTGGCGGCTGTTGTTGTTGTTGTCGGAACTGGTTGGACTGGTAGGGGTTGTAGTGATTCCTTGACGGGTACTGCGGTTTGAACTTCGGGGCTTGAGGTCCGAGCCCCTTAGCTCGCTCCGCCCTTGTGATTTGAATCTTTCTCTGTCCTTCTTCAAGTATCCGGCACTTGTTGACCAGGGTCGGGAAGTCTCTGATCTCCATATGGGCCATGACGTAGTTCATTTCTGCCTTCAGACCGGCCTCATACTTCACACACTTCCAAACTTCATCGGGGTTCCCTTGGAACACCCGAGAGAACTTGATTAGCTCCTCAAACTTCGCAGTGTATTGAGCTACAGTAGACCCTCCTTGGGTTAACTGCATGAACTCAACGTCCTTCGCGTTCCTCACGGACTCCGGAAAGTACTTCTCATAGAAGTAAGTCTTGAACAGCTCCCAGCCAATGGGAGTTCCAGAGGCTTCTAGCAGATGCCTCGTGCCGTTCCACCAGAACTCGGCGTCGGATTTCAAAGATGAAAGCAGCAAATGTGACCTTCTGCTCCTCCGAGCAGGTAACAACAGAGTAGATCTTCTCCATGTCTTTGATCCACTCATCAGCCTTGTCGGGGTCCATTACCCCTCGGAACACTGGCGGGTTCGCCTTGCGGAACTCGCCGAAGCGGACTTGTTCCACCATCTCTGCAGCAGGGGGAGGAGGGGGAACAGGAGCAGCATTCGCTTGTTGATCCATTCGGTCGAACATCCGTTCCATGGCTTGTGCCATGCGACGGACAGCAGCAGCAGTTGTATCATCTTGTTCAACATCGGGTGTAGTCCTAGGCCGTCGTCGCGGTGCCATTGGTCCCTATACACATGAAACAATGAACATCAAGTTGATCAGGCTCAATATCCATGCAAAATGAGCTAGTTACCATGGCACTTGCAACCAACAGAAGTCATGCATCTCTAGTCCTACAGCTTATCTCTATCAAGCACTATACATGACATAACTATCGTATTATGCTTACAAAGCATAGTCAGTCCAATCCTCAGGCTCCGTGAGAATCGAACTGCTCTGATACCATAATGTAACACCCTAAATCTTAACCCAAGACTACTAGTATGTCCTTAGGTTAATCTTTAGAATATTACCTCTTGGTCTCATCCTTTAGAAAATACTTAGCGGAAATATGGGTAAAATTTTTCTTTTTGGAATTTAAAATCGAAGTGAGAGCCACGCACGAAACTTTAAGGGGAATCATAGCGAAACATATAAGCAAAGCATAGGAAACACATCATGTCATGGAAACATCAACTGAATCATAGATATATATATATATATAACGTGCCTACCCAAAGAGGCAGGACTATTTGATACATCATGAAGCAAAATACAACTGAAATGCAATACAAGGAAATCATAAAAAGCAAATATAAAAGAAACTACCCCCATACCCGTGTGCACCTAAAGGAGACAACCTCATATACAAAAGAAGGTTTGATCTCTACTATGTGGCGTGTGTGTGCACTAGCTACTACCCCTCCTATGACTACTCCCGCGGGTCCGAGTATCATGCGGGTCGAGTCGATCCATCGCGAATCTCGGCGGGAGTGGTCGAGTGCATCATCGGGCATGTCCACCGCGCGAGGGCGCATAGATGGCCGTCGAGCCAACCTCGGCCGACCACCGCCTCCTCACTCCCAGCCCTCATCGGTGGAGGAGTGGGACCGAGCTCCAACCGTACATGTGGGATGGCGGGTCCTCGGATGGGTCCGTCTCCAGCATCGGGACGCGGCACATACTCTGGTACTCGCGTCTTCGCGATGTCTCGGGCTCCATGCGGAGGATCTGCTCGTCGCGTGGTCTCGCTCGCTCAAAAATCCCGTTATGACGGTAAGGAGCAGTCGGGGTGAAGCGGTAGCTCGGGACGGGGTACGCGAAGGGTCGTCCCATGAACATGAATACTCTGACAGTGCAGCGACCCTCAAAATGGTATGACCCGAGTGCCGGGTCATGGTGCAGCTCCCATACCGGGGTGTCGATAAAGAGTACAAACGTCGCCATCTGAAGATATGACGGAAGAAAAGAGAGAGGGAATGAGAATCTTTCTAAAAGGATTCTCAGTAGGGTTATCCCTACCTAGGTGTCATCGTCACATCCTCAGGAACCTTGGGTTTATTTCTAAAAGGTGTGTATACATATAAATTCCTTTTAAGTTAGCTTTCCAAAGAGATATTTTATCCAAGGTCCGTCATATTTTATAATGCGTCTGTATAACTTAAGCAGAAACATACTAATGATATGAATGCATCATAGGGTAAACCAAACAATAGAATAACTAGGAAACATTATAACATTGGCATAAGTATAGTTTATGTGACATTGTTAACATTAACTTTCATCTCATGGGGCCGCCCTAAAACTTCTCTAGGTTATGAGCTCATACCTTAACTAGTCGTCACTAGCTCTTACTTATCCTATGATAAGCGTAACATAATCCCGACTTAAAGTACGGGCTAGGGGCAAATTAAGGATCTCCTTTCTAGGATCATTTCCTCTTTGAAACGCTTTGCTAGCCACGTGGGCCTCGCAATTTGTCCGCTTTGGCAGGCTGCATCTACACATACCCTCACGGATTTGTCTCCTCCTGGGGGTGCTCGGCCAACCGGTGTCACCCAGAGAAGCGTCTCGATGTTGTGTCACATTTATATTCTCATAAGTATTAGATCACAATTACCTCATCATTTATCATATTCATTTTTATCATGCATTCTCATATAGCTTTTTCATAACATATATATCATCACATGAAACTTTCTCATAACATTCGTCACATAAAACTTTCGCACAAACATCATCACATAGTCATATCTAACAATCATCCCCATAAGCTCATAGACATGTTATGTTATATCTCATAGTACTTTAAACTTCGATTATTATGAGTCTTAAACTTGCAAATTAATTATTCTTAACTTCTTTATACACCTATAGTTTGACAATTTATGAGTTATACAAATCTCATGCTTAAGAACTAATCCAAATAGCACTAGGCGGAATTTGGACAGCTTTATGTTTAAGTGATTACGGAGTTCTAGAAATTACGGTTTAGATCTTTATCTCACTTTCTAAGTTATTGATCATCAACACCTAGTCTCTTGGGAACCTACAAGGTTATAACTAAGTATTTCTCACCTCACCCTATGGTCAAGAACATCTCTAAACCTCAAGAGTGCAGAAATCAAAATACTAACTTTACGGGTACCTAGAAGTCACAATAATGACCCTTTCTAAGTTCGGTTTGCTCCTAAGGTTTCAAGATTAAGTCCTAAACCAATTATGAGTCATTCCTACACATATAAACTAATTTAAAACCATGATTATTGAATCTAAACCTTGCTGGACAGAATCCAGAAAAATAAATCTTTAAGGGATCTAGAACTCTCAAATTAATTCTTTTCTAGTTCCTAACTTATCCTATCTTTCACATATGAGTCTTAACATAATTATTACCCAAACATAAGCATATTAACATCATTAACACAGCTCATACAGTGGCCAAACATAGCAAGGCAGAACCCAAACAACAACTCCATTTAAAGGCATTGAATCATAGTTTCTAAAGCACATAAAATACTAGTTTCTCTTGGGACCTTATTAAAACCTTCAAAACTCTTTTATGAACACTTTTATCATCTACACTCATGAAAATACTTGATAGGGCAGTGGCTATATTATTTTCATCTCCAGAGGTCCTAAATTCATAACACTTAGTTCTACACATTCCTTATACTCATATAAGCTTAGAAAAATTATAAAACATGGTTTTCAATACTTGAAAACATTAAGGCCTCATAGGGCGAAATATGAACCATAGGAAATAAATGTTTTAGACCTTTGTTTGAGATGTCATTGGGCAAGTCTTTGAGCTCTAGAATCATTAAAGTGATGACATAAAAATAAACATGCTCATGCACTTATTTTAGTTATTGCTAGAAAGTAAAGTGAGAGCATAAAATAAATATGTGGTGCAATATATTATTATCTTTGATATTTAGGTGAGGACTTGAAATATAAATATGATAATGCAAAGCTTGAAACATAAACATGATAATGCAAGTTTATTCATTATCTTGGGATTTAGTGATAGCAAGGAAATAAACATGATATGCAAAGCTTAAAGTAAACATGATGCAAGTTTCATTTTTATGTTTAACTAGAGCTCATTAAGGACTTTAACAAGATAATAACCCCTTACAATATCTCAAAGATCACAACACAAGAACCGAAAATCATATAAAAGGGAAAGAAAGTGAAGCTACATCAAGTTCTTTATTAAGTACCCAAAACCCTATCTAGAGACAAATCTCTAGAACGTGCCGGCCAACTTTAAGGTTGACAAGGGTAGGCTTGGGCTTTTAGAAATCCTTAGATTAATTTTTCTTAAGTTGGAAAACCATGTGAGCTAGATAACATATAGATGAAGTTGTAAGAAAAGGAAAACTCAAGCTTTAGAGGTTTCTTTGAGATGAACACAATGTCATCATCTAGAAACTCTCATCATCAAGCTATCATGCTCAAATCAAGGCCTCATGGCCGAAAATGAAAGGAAAGGAAAGACAAAGGAAAGTTCAAAAAGAATCCAAGAGAAAACTAGAGAAAAACACTTTCTTGAACAAAATAAAGTTTGAAAGCAAATCCCTACCTTTTGATGAAGATAAAAGCTTGAACTTGAAGATGGAAATGAGATGAGCAACACCTCCTAGGTTGGTGATGATGATTCGGCCTTGATGAGAGAAAAAGAAAGAAAATGTGTTTCAAGTGGAGTTGTGTTTGAGGTGTGGTGTTTGAGAGGTTTGATGATGGTTCAAGGTTTTGGGGTGGTGTTTGATGGTGAAGAGGTGATGATGAGATGAAGAGATGAAGAAGATAAAGATGAAAAGAAAGGAAGAACACTCTTGGAACTTTGAGAGAAAAAGGAAAGACTAGCAAGACAACTCTAAAACTCTAAACTTTGCAAATGCTTCAAAGTGTAACAAGGCTAACACAAGCATCCTATTTATAGAAAATCAAAACCATGGAGGAGTGAATGGGAGGGCTTGGCCGTAGCCTTTGAGGGAGGAAGGAAGAGAAAATATCTCTTACACAAGGTCATTCAAGCATGGTTTGAAGTATGGAAGCTATGCTACAAAGTATGGCTTGATGTGAGTTAATTTCCTATCACATTTTTATGAAATTAGGCTTCTAGAACCTTAACATGGCTGGAACTTTTCCAGCCACAAATAAATGGGAAAATGGGTTGTTTTAATTATTTATTCATGTGGAAATTCAAGCTTGATTGAAAGTTATGACAAGGTATAGTGTATGTGACTTGAGGTATGGCCTTGGAGTGTTGAAAAATTGAACATGTGATGCATAATGGAGGGAGTGAGGCTTGGCCAGCTTGGGGCAGCAGAATGGGAGGATGATTTGACCATTTAATTGTGTGTTAATGGTAGGTTTAGATGTGTATTAGCTTAGGTACAAGGTTAGGAATGATTAAGCTTAAGTTTAGGTAACTAAGAATGTGATTTAGGGAGTTTATGACAAGTTTAGGAGTGCTCATACATCATTAAAGAATTTAAAACTCATTTATGAATAAACAATGTGTAACACAATTCCATGATTTAAGGAATTGGAAAGAGAAAACACTATTCAAGATTCTATGACTAGGTGTCATAAAATTAAAATATGATTTTAGGTTGTAATTAAGTACTTTTTGGTTCTAATCAACTTTAATAAATTATTTTGACTCTAGATTAATTAAGGAAATTAATTAACCTTCGATTAGAGCCTAATATTGCTTAGGTTTGCTTAATCGTGTGATTAAGCGTAAAAGTACGAGACTAGGGGCAAAACCGTAATTTTGCACTAATTTTGCCCGGGACTTCAAAAATTAAAACTGAGGTCATAGAATACATAAAAACGCCTTTTAAAATCATCTGGAGAAGTTTCGGGTTCATCCGGCACTTGCAAACGGGTAAAACACCACAGGGGCGTGTTGGTCATTTTGACCCGAAAACTCGAAAAACGAGATTTTCGATCCCGGGAAGGTACATACGTTTTCTAATCCCCTTCCAACATTGAGTTTGCCCTTCGAGTACTGCCATGACTGACTTTCCTCGAATTAGAATTTGAAAATGACCTCAGGGGCATTTTGGTCATTTTCACTCTAACAGAAAATCGGGGCGTTACACCAGCCACTTCGGTTTTAATTATGAAAAGGTGTTCATGTATAAGGTTTGGTTTTAAACTTCTCAAATCTATTTATCCAAAGTGGGTGTCTTTTAGTATGAGTCTTAATGACATGAATGCAACAGATATTGGATGAATGCATGACAATACATTATGCAAGCAACTCAATAAAACATAACATCAAGTAAACATATAAGTGGCATAAAGAGCACAAAACTTTCATATAACTTTTTCTCATACTTAAACTTTAAATTCTTTTTCTTAAAGACCACTTTCTTATTGTAGCCACCAAAATCCAACCAAACACATCCTGCCCCAGCGATATTTATCATAGCCACCAAAATCCCTCTCACCATATCGCCTAGGAATGAGCTCAAACCTAACTAGTCGTCACTAGATTTCGTATGGGGTAATAGAAGGGGTAACATAGGAATATTTCCTTCTTTGAAATGCTCCACTAGCATGTAGTGTGTAACACCCTAAATCTTAACCCAAGACTACTAGTATGTACTTAGGTTAATCTTTAGAATATTACCTCTTGGTCTCATCTTTTACTTAGAAAGTACTTAGCGGAAATATGGGTAAAATTTTTCTTTTTAAAATCAAAGTGAGAGCCACGCACGAATCTTTAAGAGGAAGTATAGTGAAACATATAAGCAAAGCATAACGAAGCACATCATATCATGGAGACATCAACTGAAACATATATATATATACTGTGCCTACCCAAAGGGCAGGACTATTCAATACATCTGGAAGCGGAATACAACTGAAATGCAATACAAGGAAATCATAAAAAGCAAATACAAGAGAAACAACACCCATACCCATGTGCACCTAGAGTAGACAACCTCATATACAAAAGAAGGTTTGTCCTCAACTATGTGGCGTGTGTGCACTAACTACTACCCCTCCTATGTCTACTCCTGCTGGTCCGAGTACTCTGGTGTCGAGTCGATACACTGACGAATCTCGGCGGGAGTGGTCGAGCACATCATCGGGGCATGTCCACCACGGCGAGGGCGCATAGATGGCCGACGAGCCAACCTCGGCTGGACCACCGCCTCCTCACTCCCAGCCCTCATCGGTGGGGGAGCGAGACTGGAGCTCCAACTGTACATGTGTGATGGCGGGTCCTCGGATGGGTCCGTCTCCGAGTACTGGGTACAAGGCACATACTCTGGGTAGTCGCGTACCGCTGATGTCTCGGGCTCCACGTGGAGAATCTGCTCATCGCGTGGTCTAGTTCGCTCAAAAATCCCGTTATGATGGTAAGGAGCAGTCGGGGTAAAATGGTAACTCGGGACTGGGTGCGCGAAGGGTCGCCCCATAAACATGAACACTCTAATTGTGCAGCGACCCTCAAAATGGTATGACCCGAGTGCCGGGTCATGGTGCAACTCCCATATCGGGGTGTCGATGAAGAGTACAAATGTCGCCATCTGAAGATATGACGGAAGAAAAGAGAGAGGGAATGAGAATCTTTCTAAAAGAATTCTCAGTAGGGTTATCCCTACCTAGGTGACAACATCATATCCTCAGGAACCTTGGGTTTATTTCTAAAAGGTGTGCATGCATATAAATTCCTTTTAAGTTAGTGTTCTAAAGTGTTACTTATCCAAGGTCCGTTGTATTTTAGAATGCGTCTTTAAGCAGAAAATATACTAATGATATGAATGCATCATAAAGGTAAACCAAACACAATAGAACAGCTAAGAAACATTATAACATTTGGCATAAGTGTAGTATATGTGACATTGTTAACTTTAACTTTCATCTCATGGGGCCGCCCTAAAACATCTCTAGGTTATGAGCTCATACCTTAACTAGTCGTCACTAGTTCTTACTTATCCTATGATAAGCGTAACATATACATAATGCAAGTCTTTGAGCTCTAGGTTCCTTAGATGATGACATAAACTTAAACATGAAATGCACTTTGTTTTACTTTTCATTATAAATAAAGTGAGAGCATAAAGTAAATATGAGATGCAACTCATTATTATCTTTGAGTTTAGTGATGACTTGAAATATAACAAGAAAATGCAAGTTCATTCTTTACTCTTGAGAGTTAGTGTTGACATGAAAATAAATATGAATGCAAGCTTATTTTAACCTTACTAGAGCTCATACAAGAATTTTACAAGGATCAATATTATCCTAAACCCATACTTTATCTAGCAAGACAAAGTGAGCTTTAGAGTTCTTGTACCAAGGTTACAAAGAAACCTTATCGTTTGAACATCATCATCAAGCTCAAAGGAAATGAACAAGGAACTTAAAATAAACAACAACAATTCTTGAGACCAAGTAAAGGAGACTACTTTATATTTTTAGCAAACTTTTTGAAAGGAAAAAGATAAAGGGAATGAAAACTGAAACCATGGAGGGGAAAAATAAGGAAAGGAAAATCAAAACCATGGTTCAAAGAAAACCAAAAATGATGTAGAAACAAACCAAGCTTCAGGCTTTAGAGGTTTCTCAAATGTAAATCTCAAGATCATTATTTTGAAACCTCATCATCAAGCTCAAGTTTTTCTTTTGAAACCTCATCATCAAGCTCAAGTTTTTCTTTTGAAAACTAAGTTCCAAAATAAAAATAAAACCAAGAGGAAAAGAGCTTGATCCAAGAGAAAAACCAACACTTTTTCATCTCAAACATCAAAAACAAAAGAAAAGCCTTTTTAAACAAGAATCCCTACCAAGTGTGAAGATGAAAGCTTGGTCCTTGGTGTAACACCCTAAATCTTAACCTAAGACTACTAGTATGTACTTAGGTTAATCTTTAGAGTATTACCTCTTGGTCTCATCTTTTACTTAGAAAATACTTAGCGGAAATATGGGTAAAAATTTTTCTTTTTAAAATCAAGGTGAGAGCCACGCATGAATCTTTAAAAGGTAGCATAACGAAACATATAAGCAAAGCGTAAAGGAACACATCATATCATGGAAACATCAACTGAAACATATATATATATATATATATATATATATATATATAATGTGCCCACCCAAAGGGCAGGACTATTCGATACATCGGGAAACAAAATACAACTGAAGAACAAATACAAGGAAAACAAATACAGGGAAATCATAAAACAACACCCATGCCCGAGTGCACCTAGAGCAGGCAACCTCATACACAAAAGAAGGTTTGCCCTCAACTATGTGGCGTGTGTGCACTAACTGCTACCCCTCCTATGTCTACTCCTGCTGGTCCGAGTATTGTGGGGTCGAGTCGATCCACTGACGAATCTCGACGGGAGTGGTCGAGCGCATCATCGGGGCATGTCCACCGCGGTGAGGGCGCATGGATGGCCTACGTGCCAACCTCGGCTGGACCACCATCTCCTCACTCCCGGCTCTCATCGATGGGGGAGCAGGACTGGAGCTCCAACTGTACATGTGTGATGGTAGGGGGCAGTCGGGGTGAATCGGTAATTCCGTACTGGGTGTGCGAAGGGTCGTCCCATGAACATGAAGACTCTAATAGTGCAGCGACCCTCAAAATGATATGGCCCGAGTGCCGGGTCATGGTGCAGCATACCGGGGTGTCGATGAAGAGTACGAATGTCGCCATCTGAAGATATGACGGAAGAAAAGAGAGAGGGAATGAGAATCTTCTAAAAGAATTCTCAGTAGGGTAATCCCTACCTAGGTGTCATCATCACATCCTCAGGAACCTTGGGTTTATTTCTAAAAGGTGTGCATATATGCATACTTCTTTTAAATTGGTTTTCTAAAGCATTAGTTATCCAAGGTCCGTCATATTTTATAATGCGTCTTATGACTAAGCATGCAGTATACTAAGACATGAATGCATCATATAGGTCAATGATATATTTAAGAAACATCATGATAGTGGCATAAGGTGTCAGATAAATCTCATTATAACTTTCTTGGTTTTTCATATCATATGTGACATTCTAAACTTTAACTTTTTCTCATGGGCCACCCTAATCATCTCCTAGGTTATGAGCTCATACCTTAACTAGTCATCACTAGTTCTTACTTATCCTATGATAAGCGTAACATAATCCCAACTTAAAGTACGGGCTAGGGGGCAATTAAGGATCACCTCTCTTAGGGTCATTTCCTCTTTGAAACGCTCTACTAGCAACTAGTGCATCGTAGTTTTGTCCGCTTTGGCAAGCTCTATGTCAATACCCTCACGGATTTGTTTTCTTGGGGGTGCTCGGCTAAACCGGTGTCACCCAAGAAAGCGTCTCAATGTTGTGTCACATTTAAGTTCTCATAAAGTGTTAATTCATAGATACATCATTATTCATCATATAAATCTTTTTCATAGTATGCATCTCATCATATAATCATTTATAAAACTATAACCTATTTTCACGTAAAACTTTTTCATAGCATATACATCATCACATAATCATACCTTAGACAATTATTCATACAAACTCACAAGCTTATTATGTTATAAACCCATAGTGTTTTATGTTTTGGTTCTTTGAGTCTTAAACTTGTAAACTAATTGTCCTAGTATTATCCTTAACCTCTTACACACCTATAAGTTCACAACTAATAAGTTTTACTAATTTTTATGCTCAAGGACTTATCCAAACAGCACTATGCAGATTTGGACAGCTTTATATTTGTGTGATTACGAGGTTCTAGAAATTATGGTTTAGACCCTTAAAGTCCTTAACTCGCATTCTAAGTTATCGATCATCAAAACCTAGTCTCTTGGGAACCTATGAGGTTATAACTAAGTATTTCTCACCTCACACTATGGTCAAGAACATCTCTAAACCTCAAGGATGCAGAATTTGAAATCCTAACTTTATGGGTACCTAGAAGTCACAACAATGGCCCTTTCTAAGTTCGGTTTGCTCCTAAGGCTTCAAGATTAAGTCCCAAACAAATTATGAGTCATTCCTATACATTCAAACTAATTAAAAACCATGATTATTAAATCTAAACCTTCCTGGACAGAATCCAGAAAATTACATAATTAAAGGATCTAGAACTCTCAAATTAATTCTTTTCTAGTTCCTAACTTATCCAATCTTTCACATATGAGTCTTAACATTATTTTTACTCAAACATAGGCACATTATCATCATTAAAATAGCACATACAGTGGCAGTAAAGAGCAAGGAAGAACCGAAAATATACTTCTCTATAAAAGGTATAGAACACAATTTCTAAGGCACATAAGCTACTAGTTTCTCTTGGAACTATTTTAGAACTTTCAAAACTTGTTTATAAACACCTTCATCCTTTAAAATCATAAGAATACTTAAGAGGGCAGTGGCTAAATTATTTTTATCTCAAGAGGTCCTAAATTCATAAAACTTAGTTCTACATATTCCTTATACTTACATAAGCTTAGATAAATTATAAAACATAGTTTTTAACACTTGGAAACACCAAAGCCCTTTAGGGCCGAAATGGGAACCACAAGAAATAAATATTTTTAGACCTTTGTAGAGACAACAATGGGCAAGTCTTTAAGCTCTAGGTTCATTAAAGTGATGACAAAAAAATAAACATGTTCATGCACTATTTTAGGTTCCATTAGAAAGTAAAGTGATGGCACAAAGTAAATATAAATGCAACTCATTATTATCTTGGTATTAAGTGAGAACTTGAAATATAAACATGATAATGCAAGGTTCACTTATTATCTTGGTATTTAGTGATAGCAAGGAAGTAAACATGATATGCAAAGCATAAAGTAAACATGATGCAAGGTTCATTTTATGGTTGACTAGAGCTCATTCAAGACTTTCATAAGATAACAACCCAATACAATATCTCAAAAATCAAAACATCAAAACCGAAAGTCTTAAGAAAGTGAAACTAAGTCAAGTTCTTTATTAAATACCCAAAACCCCTATCTAGAGAAAATCTCTAGAACGTGCCGGCCAACTTTAAGGTTGACAAGGGTAGGCTTGGGCTTTTAGAAATCCTTAGATTAATTTTCTTAAGTTGAAAAACCATGTGAGCTAGATATCATATAGATGAAGTCATAAGGAAAGGAAAACTCAAGCTTTAGAGGTTTCTTTGAGATGAATACAATGTCATCATCTAGAAACTCTCATCATCAAGCTATCATGCTCATAACAAGGCCTAGAGGCCGAAATGAAAAGAAAAGGAAAAACAAAGGAAAGTTCAAAAAGAATCCAAGAGGAAACTAGAGAAAAACACTTTATTGAGCAAAACAAAGTTTGAAAACAAATCCCTACCTAGTGATGAAGGTAAAAGCTTGGACTTGAAGATGGAAATGAGATGAGCAACTCCTCCTAGGATGGTGGTGATGATTCGGCCAAAGAGGAAGGAAAAGGAAGGAAATGTGTTTTGGGTGAAGTTGTGTTTGAGGTTGAGTATTTGAGAGCTTAGAGAATGATTTAAGGTTATGAGGTGGTAGATTGAGACTATGAGGTGATTATGTGAGGGAAGGATGAGAAAGATGAAGATGAAGAGAAAGAACTCTTGGAGCTTTGAGAGAAAAGAAAAACTTAGCAAGACAACTCTAAAACTCTAAACTTAGCAAATGCTTCAAGGTGCAACTAAGCTATCACAAGCATCCTATTTATAGAAAAACAAAACCATGGGCTCATCAAGGGAGGGGTGCTGGCCATAGCATTGGAGGACAAAGGGAGAGGAAAATATCTCTTTGATTGTGCCATAGAAGCATGGTTTGAAGTATGGAAGCTATGCTACAAAGTATGGCTTGATGTGAGTTAATTTCCTATCAATTTTTATGAAATTAGGCTCCTAGAAACAATGCATGGCTGGAACTTTTCTAGCCACAAATAAATGGAGAAAATGAGCTATTTTAATTAGTTATTTACTTGGAAAATCAAGCTTGATTGAAAGTTATGACAAGGTATAGTGTATGTGACTTGAGGTATGGCCTTGGAGTGTTGAAAAATTGAACATGTGATGCATATGGGGAGGGAAGGCTCACGGCCAGGTCTGGTACAGCAAGGAGGAGGTGAGGTTTGATCCTTTAATTGGGTGTTAATGGTAGGTTTAGATGTGTATTAGCTTAGGTATAAGGTTAGGAACAATTAAGCTTAAGTTTAAGTAACTAAGCATGTGTATTAGGAATTTTATGACAAGGTTAGGAGTGCTCATACATCATTAAAGAATTTTAAACTCATTTATGAATAAACAATGTGTAACACAATTCCATGATTTAAGGAATTGGAGAGAGGAAACACTATTCAAGATTCCATAACTAGGAATCTTGAAATTAAAATATGATTTTAAGTTGTAATTAAGCACTTTTAGGTTCTAATCAACATTAATAAATTATTTTGACCCTAGATTAATTAAGGAAATTAATTAACCTTCGATTAGAGCCTAATATTGCTTAGGTTTGCTTAATCACACGATTAAGCGTAAAAACACGAAACTAGGGGCAAAATCATAATTTTGCACAAATTTCGCCCGGGACCTCCGGGACCAAAACTAAGGTCACAGTCTACATAAAAATGCCTTTTAAAATCATCTGGAGAAGTTTCGGGTTCATCTGGTACTTGCAAACGGGTAAAACACCACAAAGGCGTTTTGGTCATTTTGACCCAAAAACTCGAAAAATGAGATTTTCGATCCCGGGAAGGTACGCAAGTTATCTAATCCCCTTCCAACATTGAGTTTGCCCTTCGAGTACTGCCGAACCGGCTTTCCTCGAATTCCGGGCTGAAAATGACCTCAGGGGCATTTTGGTCATTCTCACTCTAACAGAAAAATCAGGGCGTTACACTTGGAGTGAGAATGAAAAGCAAATCTTCCTCCAAAGGGGAGAGGAGGTTTCGGCCAAGAGGTAAGAAAAGCAAATGAGGAGTTTTCTTGAGAGTTTGAGCTTTGAGGTGGAAAGGTTGAGTGTTAGGGAGATGGCTTAAGGTGGTGGTGTGGTGTTTCAAGGTGGTTTATGGTGGTTTGTGGTGGTGGAAGAGAACTTGAGGTTGAGAAAAAGTAAGAAAGTTTTTTTGGTCACAAACTCAAACAAAAAAGCAAATGGTAAAAGTGTGGGATTTCTTTACACTTTGCTATATATATTATGGGTTAAATTTTGAAATGTGAAGGTGAATTTTGGGTGGAAAAGGCACAAAATTATGGAGCCTTGAGGGAGGAAAATATCTCCTCAAAGTGGTCATTCAAAGGCATGAAGGAAAGCATGGGTAAGTATGGTCAAAGGTATGGGTTAAGGCATGGCCTAAAGCATGGCCTTCGAGTGTTTGCAATTCAACATGTGAAGAATATGGGAGAGTGGTGGCTGGTTGCTTATCATGTCATGGAAGAGAGATTTGTCTCATCTAATTATGGTTTAGGGGTGTATTTAGGTGTATCATTGATTAGGCTTTTGATTAGGAAATTGTAAGTAAGTGTTTAGGAAATTAAATAGGTGATTAGGGCCATGTGAAACTAGATTAGGAGGTGGTCTTGATAGATTAATGAAGTCAATTCTCATTAACTTAGAATCTAATGCCAACATACTTCCTTGATTTAGGGGAATAGGTAAGAGAAAATACTATTCCTAGATTCCTTTCTTAAAGAATTAAGACTAGAAAAGGATTTTGAGTTTCCTTAAGCAATTTTAGGTTCTAATCAACTTTAATAAATTATTTTGACTTTAGATTAATTATGAAAATTAATTAATCTTTAATTAGAGTCTAATATTGCTTAGATTTGCTTAATTACATCATTAAGCTTAAAAATACTATGCTAGGGGCACAATCGTAATTTTGCACAAAACTGCCCGAGACCATCGAGACTTAAATAGATATCCCTAAACACACAAAAACAACATTAAACACTTATAATTAGCATTTCGAACTCTCAGGAGAGATTCCAGGCTTAAACAGCACTTATACCTGCGTAAAAACGCTATAGGGATATTTTGATCATTTTGACTTGAAATCGCAAAAATTGAAATTCTTCTGCTCTATTAACATTCAATCACATACAATCCCCATCTAACACTGAGTTGGCCTTTCGAGGACTACCGGTTCGGCTATCCTCAAATTCCAGGTGGAAAATGACTTCAGGGGCATTTTGGTCATTTTCACTCAGACAGAAAAATTGGGGTGTTACATTTTATGCTTTGACCCTTAGGGTCTTAAACTTGAAATCTCAGTTCTCTAGCATCTTATCTTAATCTCTTATGCATCTATGGTTTTTACAACTAATTGTTCTCACTAATTATCATGGTCATAACCAATTCTAAACCTCAAAAGTGCAGAATCTATGTTTTACAAATTACGGGTACCTAGGAGTCACAACTTTGACTCTTTCTAAGTTTGGTTTTCTCCTAAAGTACTAAGATCAATTCCTAAACCAATTATAAGGGATTCCTACACATTTACACTAATTATAAACCATTATTACTAATTTTACCAATGCTGAAACAGAATCCTAAATTCTCATTTCTAAGGGTTCTAGAAATCTCATTTAAATTCTTTTCTAGTTATTAAGTTGTTTTGACTTTCTCATATTAATTCTAACATCAATTATACATGAATACACTCATTCTAACATAATAAAATCATCATAATACAGAGAACAAAAATAGCAAGATAGAACCGTGAGCATCATCATCATATCATACATGGAATTTCATTTCTAACACACATAAATTGCTAGTTTCTCTTGGAACCTTTTTAGAGCTTCTAAAACTCATTGAGAATCAATTTATTTCATTAAAATCATCATAAAATAAATAAAGGTAGTAGCTACTTCAAAGTATTCTCAAGAGGGGTTTTAAATCATAAAATCATGCTTAAAGTATTTCCTTGAAACTTTTCTATGCTTAAGAAAATCTTAAGACATAGTTTGTTAGTCCTTGTGACTAGATGAAACTTATACTAAGTCCATCCTCATCACATGGTCAAAAATACGTTCATAAAATACTTCCATTTTCCAAACTTCACTTGAGATAAAAAGGCAAGTCTTTGAGCTCTAGGTTCCTTAGGTGATAACATAAACTTAAACATGAAATGCACTTTGTTTTGTTCTTCATTATAAATAAAGTGAGATCATAAAATAAATATGAGATGCTACTCATTATTATCTTTGGCTTTAGTGATGACTTGAAATATAAATATGAGATGCAAAACTTGAAATTAAACATAATAATGCAAGTTCATTTGATTCTTGATATTTAGTGATGACAAGGAAAATAAACACGATATGCAAAGCATAAACTTAAACATGGATGCAAGTTCATTTTGTTCTTTACTAGAGCTCATACAAGACTTTTATAAGGATCAATATTATCCTAAACCCATACTTTATCTAGCAAGACAAAGTGAGCTTTAGAGTCCTTGTAACAAGGCTACAAAGAAACCTCATGGTTTGAACATCATCATCAAGCTCAAGAAATTGAACAAGGAACTCAAAATAAATCACAACACTTCTTCAAACGATGTAAAAAGAACTACTTTATATTTTTAACAAACTTATTGAAAAGAAATGAAAAGGAAACCGAACCATCAAGAAAGAAAAAGAAAGGAAAAACCAAAGAGTTTCAAGATCTAGAACAAGTTTTAAGCTTTAGAAGTTTCTCAAATGTACATCTCAAAATCATTATCTTGAAACCTCATCATCAAGCTCGAGATTTTTCTTTCAAAAGAATCAAATATCATAGCTGAGTAAACATTTTTAAATAAAATTTAAAGAAAGAAAACTCAAGTTTTAGAGGTCTCATTAAGATGAACACAAAGTCATCATCTAGAGACACTCATTATCAAGCTATCATGAGAACAAATCAAGGCCTTGAAGGCCGAAATCAAAAGGAAGAACTAAGAGGAAACTAACACTTTCATATAAAAAACAACATCATAAAAAGAAAAGCTTTTGAAAAGAAAACCCCTACCTAGTTGTATTTCTCTCTGGAATGAAAAGAAGCTTGCTCTTGAAAAGAAAATGATAAGAAAACTCCTCTCCAAGTGATGGTAATGATTTTGGCCAAACACAAAGGAAAAAGGAAGTTATGTGAGCTTTGTGTTTGGGAAAGGAAGCTTTGGTGTGTGGTTGGTGGTTTATGGTGGTTGTGTGGTAGTTTGAGGATGCAAAGAGTGGCTCTTTGTTGAAGATGAAGAAGATGAAGAAAAAGAGAAAATGAGAGAACTTTTGAACTCTTGGAAGGAAAGAAAGAAAACTCAAGACAACTCTTGAAGCTAGTTTGCAAGAATGAACAAAAATAGACCAAGTTCTTCTAAGTGTGATATTTATAAAGAAACAAAATGTGAAGGAATGTATGGAGGAGGAGAGGCTACGGTTTCAAGGCTTTGGAGGGAAGAAAAATATCTCTTTTGATGTATCATGGCAAGGCATGGTGTATGTAACGCCCCGATTTTCTGTTAAAGTGAAAATGACCAAAATGCCCCTAAGGTCATTTTCAGCCCGAATTCGAGGAAAGCCGGTTCGGCAATACTCAAAGGGAAAACTCAATGTTGGAAGGGGATTAGATGACTTATGTACCTTCCCGGGATCGAAATCTCGTTTTTCGAGTTTTGGGTCAAAATGACCAAAACGCCCCTGCAGTGTTTTACCCATTTGCAAGTGCCGGATGAACCCGAAACTTCTCCAAATGATTTTAAAAGGCATTTTTATGTAGACTATGACTTAGTTTTGGTCCCGGAGGTCCCGGGCGAAATTAGTGCAAAATTACGGTTTTGCCCCTAGTTTCGTGTTTTTACGCTTAATTGCATGATTAAGCAAACCTAAGCAATATTAGGCTTTAATCGAAGGTTAATTAATTTCCTTAATTAATCTTGAGTCAAAATAATTTATTAAAGTTGATCAAAACCTAAAAGTGCTTAATTACAACTTAAAATCATATTTTAATTTCAAGACTTCTAGTCATGGAATCTTGAATAGTGTTTTCTCTTTCCAATTCTTTAAATCATGGAATTGTGTTACACATTATTTATTCATAAATGAGTTTAAAATTCTTTAATGATGTATGAGCACTCCTAATCTTGTCATAAAATCCTTAAAACACATTCTTAGTTACCTAAACTTGAGCTTAATTATTCCTAACCTTGTACCTAAGCTAATACACATTTAAACCTACCATTAACACCCAATTAAATGATCAAAACTCACCTCCTCTCTGCTGCCTAAGGCCTAGCCGAAGCTGTCCTCCTCCCATATGCATCACATGTTCAATTTTCTAACACTCCAAGGCCATATCTCAAGTCACATACACTATACCTTGTCATAACTTTCAATCAAGCTTGAATTTCCACATGAATAAATAATTAAAACAACCCATTTTTCCCATTTATTTGTGGTTGGAAAAGTTCCAGCCATGTCAAGGTTCTAGAAGCCTAATTTCATCAAAAATTGATAGGAAATTAACTTACATCAAGCCATACTTTGTAGCATAGCTTCCATACTTCAAACCATGCTTAAATGACCTTGTGTAAGAGATATTTTTCTCTCCCTTTTTCCCCTCAAAAGCCATGGCCACATCTCCCCTTGGTGAGCCCCATGGTTTTGTTTTTCTATAAATAAGATGCTTATGATAGCTTAGTTGCACCTTGAAGCACTTGCTAAGTTTAGAATTATAGAGTTGTCTTGCTAGTTCTTTTCTTTTCCTCTCAAGTTTCAAGAGAGTTCTTCCTTTCTTTCCATCTTCATCTTCTTCATCTCTTCATCATCTCTCAACCTTGAAACACCACCCGATAGCCTTGAACCATTATCAAACCTCTCAAACATCACACCTCAAACACAACCTCACTTGAAACACAACTCCAACCTTCTTGTTTCCTCTTGGCCGAAACCATCAAGCCCCAAGGAGGAGCTCATCATGTTGTTTTCTTTTCAAAAGTTCAAGCTTTGTGTCTTCACTTTAGGTAGGGATTTGCTCTTCCTACTTGTTTTTCTCAAGAAAGTGTTTTTCTCTAGTTTCCTCTTGGATTTTTTTGAACTTTCCTTTGTTTTTCTTTTCTTTTTCATTTCGGCCTCTTGGCCTTGAATATGAGTATGATAGCTTGATGATGAGAATTTCTAGATGATGACCTTGTGTTCATCTCAAAGAAACCTCTAAAGTTTGAGTTTTCCTTTTCTTATAACTTCATCTATATGATATCTAGCTCACATGGTTTTTCAACTTAAGAAAATTAATTTAAGGATTTCTAAAAGCCCAAGCCTACCCTTGTCAACCTTAAAGTTGGCTGGCACATTCTAGAGATCTTTCTCTAGATGGGGGTTTTGGGTATTTAATAAAGAACTTGACTTAGTTTCACTTTCTTTTTCTTTTGTAAGGTTTTCAGTTTTGGTATCTTGATCCTTGAGACTTTATTTGGTTTGTTTTGGAAGTTTGTTTACTTGAGCTTGATGATGTTGTTCAAGAACCTCATAGTTCCTTTGAGAACTTGGTTCAAGAACTCTAAAGCTCCCTTTCTAATAAGATATGTGTTGGGTTGTTATCTTTTTAAAGTCTTGAATGAGCTCTAGCTAACCATAAAATGTACCTTGCATCATGTTTACTTGTATGCCTTCCACATCATGTTTATTTTCCTTGCTATCACTAAGTACCAAGATAATAAAAGAACTTGCATTATCATGTTTATATTTCAAGCTATGCATTATCATGTTTACATTTCAAGTTCTCACCTAAATATCAAAGATAATAATATGATGCATCTCATATTTATTTTATGCTCTCACTTTACTTTCTAATAAAAGGCAAAATAAGTGCATAAGCATGTTTATCTTTATGCTATCACTTTAATGAACCTAGAGCTCAAAGACTTGCCCATGGTTGTCTCAAACAAAGGTTTAAAAATATTTATTTGCTTTGGTTCATAATTCGGCCCTAAGAGGTTTTTAAGTTTTCCAAGTGTTAAAAATATGTTTCATAAACTTTCTAAGCTTTTATGAATACAAGGAATATGTAGAACTAAGCTTTATAAATTTAGGACCTCTTGAGACAAAGATGAATTGGTCACTGCCTTCTTGAATATTCTTATGATTTTAGATGTTAAAAATGTTTATAAATGAGTTCTGAAAGTTTTAAAAAAGTTCCAAGAGAAACTAGTATTCTATGTGCTATAAAAATTGTGTTCTATGCCTTTTATGGAGATGCACATTTCGGTTCTGCCTTGCTATTTACTTGCCACTGTATGTGCTGTTTTATTGATGATAATATGCTTATGTTTGAGTAAAAATAATGTTAAGACTCATATGTGAAAGATAAGATAAGTTAGAGACTAGAAAAGAATTAATTTGAGAGTTCTAGATCCTTTAATGTTTGAATTTTCTGGATTCTTTCCAGCAAGGTTTAGTAATGCTAATCATGGATTTAAATTAGTTTAAATGTGTAGGAATGCCTCATAAATGGTTTAGGACTTGATCTTGAATCCTTAGGAACAAACCGGACCTAGAAAGGGTCACTAGTGTGACTCCTAGGTACCCGTAAAGTTAGTGTAACGCCCCGATTTTCTGTTAGAGTGAAAATGACCAAAATACCCCTAAGGTCATTTTCCACCCGAAATTCGAGGAAAGCCGGTTCGGCAGTACTCGAAGGGCAAACTCAATGTTAGAAGGGGATTGGATGACTTGAGTACCTTCCCGGGATCGAAAATCTCGTTTTTCGAGTTTTCGGGTCAAAATGACCAAAACGCCCATGCGGTGTTTTACCCATTTGCAAGTGCCGGATGAACCCAAAAATTCTCCAGATGATTTTAAAAGGCGTTTTTATGTAGACTGTGACTTTAGTTTTGGTCCCGGAGGTCCCGGGCGAAATTAGTGCAAAATTACGGTTTTGCCCCTAATTTCGTGATTTTACGCTTAATTGCGTGAGTAAGCAAACCTAAGCAATATTAGGCTCTAATCGAAGGTTAATTAATTTCCTTAATTAATCTTGAGTCAAAATAATTTATTAAAGTTTATTAGAACCTAAAAGTGCTTAATTACAACCTAAAATCATATTTTAATTTCAAGACTCCTAGTCATGGAATCTTGAATAGTGTTTTCTCTTTCCAATTCCTTAAATCATGGAATTGTGTTACACATTGTTTATTCATAAATGAGTTTAAAATTCTTTAATGATGTATGAGCACTCCTAATCTTGTCATAAAATCCTTAAATCACATTCTTAGTCACCTAAACTTAAGCTTAATTATTCCTAACCTTGTACCTAAGCTAATACACATTTAAACCTACCATTAACACCCAATTAAATGATCAAAACTCACCTCCCCCATGCTGCCCCTAGTCTGGCCGTGTACCCTCCCTCCCCATATGCATCACATGTTCAATTTTTCAACACTCCAAGGCCATACCTCAAGTCACATACACTATACCTTGTCATAACTTTCAATCAAGCTTGATTTTCCAAGTAAATAACTAATTAAAATGGCTTATTTTCTCCATTTATTTGTGGCTGGAAAAGTTCCAGCAATGCATTGTTTCTAGAATCCTAATTTCATCAAAAATTGATAGGAAATTAACTCACATCAAGCTATACTTTGTAGCATAGCTTCCATATTTCAAACCATGCTTCTGTGACACAATCAAAGAGATATTTTCCTCTCCCTTTTCCCTCCAAGACCACACGGCCACTCCCTCCCTTGATGAGCCCATGGTTTTGTTTTTCTATAAATAGGATGCTTGTGATAGCTTAGTTGCACTTTGAAGCATTTGCTAAGTTTAGAATTTTAGAGTTGTCTTGCTAGTTCTTTCTTTTTCTCTCAAGTTTCAAGAGAGTTCTTCCTTTTTTTTCATCTTCATCCTCTCTTCATCTCTTTATCACCTCTCAACCTTGAAACACCACCCCATAGCCTTGAACCATTATCAAACCTCTAAAAGCCCAAGCCTACCCTTGTCAACCTTAAAGTTGGCCGGCACGTTCTAGAGATTTTTCTCTAGATAGGGGTTTTGGGTATTTAATAAAGAACTTGACTTAGTTTCACTTTCCTTTCTTTGTAAAGACTTTCGGTTTTGGTATTTTGATCTTTGAGATATTGTATTGGGTTGTTATCTTATTAAAGTCTTGAATGAGCTCTAGCTAACCATAAAATGAACCTTGCATCATGTTTACTTTTATGCTATGCACATCATATCTACTTTCCTTGCTATCACTAAGTATCAAGATAATAAGTGAACCTTGCATTATCATGTTTATATTTCAAGCTATGCATTATCATCTTTATATTTCAAGTTCTCACTTAATACCAAGATAATAATGAGTTGCATTCATATTTACTTTGTGCTATCACTTTACTTTCTAATGGAACCTAAAATTAGTGCATGAGCATGTTTATTTTTATGTCATCACCTAAATGAACCTAGAGCTCAAAGACTTGCCCATGGTTGTCTCAAACAAAGGTTTAAAAATGTTTATTTCCTATGGTTCATGATTCGGCCCTAAGAGGTCTTGAAGTTTTCCAAGTGTTAAAAATATGTTTCATAAATTTTCTAAGCTTATATGAGTATAAGGAATATGTAGAACTAAGTTTTATGAATTTAGAACCTCTTGAGATGAAAATAATTTAGCTACTGCCCTCTCAAGTATTTTTATGATTTTAAGGGGTAAAAGTGTTTAGAAATGAGTTTTGAAAGTTTTGAAAAGGTTCCAAGAGAAACTAGCATTTCATGTGCTCTAGAAATTGTGTTTTATGCCTTTATGGAGAGTTTTGTTTCAATTCTGCCTTGCTAATTAATTGCCACTGTATGTGCTGTTTTAATGATGATAATATGCTTGTGTTAGAGTAAAAATAATGTCAAGACTCATATGTGAAAGATAGGAGAAGTTAGAAACTAGAAAAGAATTAACTTGAGAGTTCTAGATCCTTTAATGTTTGAATTTTCTGGATTCTGTCCAGCAAGGTTTAGTAATGCTAATCATGGATTTAAATTAGTTTACATGTGTAGGAATGACTCATAATTGGTTTAGGACTTGATCTTGAAGCCTTAGGAAAAAATCGGATTTAGAAAGGGTCATTGTTGTGACTCCAAGGTACCCGTAAAGTTAGGATTATAAATTCTGCATCCTTGAGGTTTAGAGATGTTCTTGGTCATAGTGTGAGGTGAGAAATACTTAGTTATAACCTCATAGGTACCCAAGAGATTAGGTTTGATGATTTATAACTTAGAACGTGAGTTAAGGACCTTAAGAGTCAATGCATAAGACATTAAAACGTCTTGAGTTTTTATGATGCTTAATTTATGATACATGATACATGAGTTTTGTCTATGATAAGTTGATATGTGCTATAAAGATGTTTTACATGATGATGTGCTTGTGTATGTCCTATGTGTTTTCATGGCATAAGCAAATTTGAGGAAATTCGGTTTACAGCCGTCGTGCTGCCGAATTTCCATCAAATTTGAGGAACTTAGAAAATGGTCTTTTTGAAAATCATGAGAACTTAAATGTGACACAACACTAAGACGCCTTCTTAGGTGACACCGGTTTAGCCGAGCACCCCCAAGAAAACAAATCCGTGAGGGTATTGACATAGAACTTGCCAAAGGCATAATATCACGATGCACTAGTTGCTAGTAAAGTGTTTCAAAGAGGAAATGACCCTAAGAGGTGATCCTTAATTTGCCCCCTAGCCCGTACTTTAAGTCGGGATTATGTTACGCTTATCATAGGATAAGTAAGAGCTAGTGACGACTAGTTAAGGTATGAGCTCATAACCTAGAGATGTTTTAGGGTGGCCCCATGAGATGAAAGTTAAAGTTTATAATGTCACATGTGCTATACCTGTCACCTTATGCCAATGTTATAATGTTTCTTAGTTATTCTATTGATTGGCTTACCTTTATGATGCATTCATGTCATTAGTATATTCCATGCTTAGTCATAAGACGCATTATGAAATATGACGAACCTTGGATAATTAATACTTTAGAAAACTAACTTAAAAGGAGTTTATATGCATACACACCTTTTTAGAAATAAAACCCAAGGTTCCTGAGGATGTGAAGATGTCATTTACGTAGGGATTACCCTACTAAGAATTCTTTTAGAAGATTCTCATTCCCTCTCTCTTTTCTTCCATCACATCTTCAGATGGCGACCTTCGTACTCTTCATCGATACCCCGACGTGGGAGCTGCACCATGACCCAGCACTCGGGTCATACCATTTTGAGGGTCGTTGCACTGTTAGAATATTTATGTTTATAGGATGACCCTTTGCGCACCCAGTACGGAGCTACCGCTTCACCCCGACTGCCCCCTACCATCATAACACGATTTTCGAGCGAGCCAGGCCACGTGACGAGCATATCCTCCGCATGCAGCCCGAGACATCAGCCGTACGCGACTACCCAGAGTACGTACCCTGAACTCAGTATTCGGATACGGATCCATCAGAGGACCCGCCCTCGCACATGTACAGTTGGAGCTCTAGCCCCACTCCTCCACCGATGAGAGCTGGGAGTGAGGAGACGGTGGTTCAGTCGAGGTTGGCTCACAAGCCATCCATGCGCCCTCGCCGTGGTGGACACGCTCCGATGATCCGCACGACCACTCCCACCGAGATTCGCCAGTGGATCGATTCCACCCCTCAGTACTCGGACCAGCAGGAGTAGGTGCATAGGACGGGTAGTAGCTAGTGCACACATGCCACATAGTTGAGGACAAACCTTCTTTTGTATATGAGGTTGTCTACTCTAGGTGCACACAGGTATGGGTGTTGCTTTCATGATTTCTTTGTATTTGCTTTTCAGTTGTATTTCATTCTTTCATGTATCGAATAGTCCTGCCATTTGGTAGGCACATTATCTATATATATATGATCAGTTGATGTATCCATGTTATTTATGTGTTTTATTATGATTTGCTCATATGACTTGTATGAATTCCCGTTCAAAGAATCAAGCGTGGCTCTCACTTTGGTTTTAATTCCAAAAAGAAAAATTTTACCCATATTTCCGCTAAGTATTTTCAAGTAAAGAATGAGACCAAGAGGTAATATTCTAAAGATTAACCTAAATACATACTAGTAGTATTCGGTTAAGATTTAGGGTGTTACAGTTAGGATTATAAATTCTGCATCCTTGAGGTTTAGAGATGTTCTTGATCATAGTGTGAGGTGAGAAATACTTAGTTATAACCTCCTAGGTACCCAAGAGATTAGGTTTGATGATCGATAACTTAGAACGTGAGTTAAGAACCTTAAGGGTCAATGCATAAGACATTAAAAAGTCTTGAGTTTTTATGATGCTTAACTTATGTAAATATGATACATGATACATGAGATTTGTCTATGATAAGTTTGATATGTGCTATGAAGAAGTTTTATATGATGATATGCTATACCTCATAAGATATGTTTGTATAACTTATATGTTTTCATGGTATAAGCAAATTTGAGGAAATTCGGTCTACAGCCATCATGCTGCCGAATTTCCATCAAATTTGAGGGACTTAGAAAAAGATCTTTTTGAAAATCATGAGAACTTAAATGTGACACAATACTGAGACGCCTTCTTGGGTGACACCGGTTTAGCCGAGCACCCCTAAGAAAACAAATCCGTGAGGGTATTGACATAGAGCTTGCCAAAGCGGACAATGCTACTATGCACTAGTTGCTAGTAGAGCGTTTCAAAGAGGAAATGACCCTAAAAGGTGATCCTTAATTTGCCCCCTAGCCCGTACTTTAAGTCGGGATTATGTATCTTACGCTTATCATAGGATAAGTAAGAACTAGTGATGACTAGTTAAGGTATGAGCTCATAACCTAGAAATGTTTTAGGGTGCCCCATGAGATGAAAGTTAAAGTTTAAAATGTCACATATGCTATGAAAAACCAAGAAAAGTTATTATGAGATTTACACCTGTCACCTTATGCCACTGTTATAATGATCCTTAGTTATTCTATTGATTGGCTTACCTTTATGATGCATTCATGTCATTAGTGTATTCCATGCCTAGTCATAAGACGCATTGTAAAATATGACGGACCTTGGATAATTAATACTTTAGAAAACTAACTTAAAAGAAGTTTACCTGCATGCGCACCTTTTTAGAAATAAAACCCCAAGGTTCCTGAGGATGTGATGATGTCACTTAGTTAGGGATTACCCTACTGAGAATTCTTTTAGAAGATTCTCATTCCCTCTCTCTTTTCTTCCGTCACATCTTCAAATGGCGACTTTCTTACTCTTCATCGACACCCCGACATGGGAGCTGCACCATGAGCCAGCACTCGGGTTATACCATTTTGAGGGTCGCTGCACTGTTAGAGAATTTATGTTTATGGGACGACCCTTCACGCACCCAGTATGGAGCTACCGCTTCACCCCGACTGCCCCCTACCATCATAACACAATTTTCGAGTAAATTAGACCACGCGATGAGCAGATCCTCCGCATGCAACCCGAGGCGTCAGCCGTACGGGACTATCCAGAGTACGTGCCCCGGACTCAGTATTCGAAGACGGATCCATCAGAGGACCCACCCTACACATGTATAGTTGGAGCTGCAGCCCCACTCCCCCCACCGATAAGAGCTGGGAGTGAGGAGACGGTGGTTCAGCCGAGGTTGGCTCGTAGGCCATCAATGCGCCCTTGCCGCGGTGGACACGCTCCGATGATCCGCACGACCACTCCCACCGAGATCCGTCAATGGACCGATTCCACCCCTCAGTACTCGAACCAGCAGGAGTAAATGCATAGGATGGGTAGTAGCTAGTGCACACATGCCACATAGTTGAGGACAAACCTTCTTTTGTATATGAGGTTGTCTACTCTAGGTGCACACGGGTATGGGCGTTGCTTTCATGATTTCCTTGTATTTGCTTTTTAGTTGTATTTCGTTCTTCTATGTATCGAATAGTCCTGCCTTTTGGGTAGGCACATTTTCTATATATATAATTAGTTGATGTATCCATGTTATTTATGTGTTTTATTATGATTTGCTCATATGACTTGTATGAATTCCTGTTCAAAAGATCATGCGTGGCTCTCACTTTGGTTTTAATTGCAAAAAGAAAAATTTTACCCATATTTACGCTAAGTATTTTCAAGTAAAGAATGAGACCAAGAGGTAATATTCTAATGATTAACCTAAATACGTACTAGTAGTATTAGGTTAAGATTTAGGGTGTTACAGTGTAGGAATGGCTAGGTATAGGTTTGGGTATGGCTAGGTATGGGTACAAGCATGGTTCCTTGAGTGCTACAATTTTTAACATATGAAGAATATAGGGAAGGAGTGTTCAACCATGTGCAGCCAAGGGGAAGAGATTTGTGTCCATTAATTGTGGTTTAGTGATGTGTTTAGGTGTTTCTTTGATTAAGCTTTTGATTAGGAATTTGTAAGAAAGTGTTTAGGTGATTAAGTAGGAAATTAGGGCCATGTGAGACTAGATTAGGAAGTGGTCTTTCTAGATTAATAAAGTCAAACCTCATTAACTTGGAATCCAAAGCCAACATATTTCCTTGATTTAGGAGAATAGGTAAAAGAAAATATTATTCCTAGATGCTTTTCTTAAAGAAATAAGACTAGAAAAGGGTTTTGAGTTTTCTTAAGCAATTTTAGGTTCTAATTAACTTTAATAAATTATTTTGACTCTAGATTAATTATGGAAATTAATTAATCTTTGATTAGAGCCTAATATTTCTTAGATTTGCTTAATTACATCATTAAGCTTAAAAACACTATACTAGGGGCAAAATCTTAATTTTGTACAAAAACTGTCTGGGACCACCGGGACTTACACAGATATCTCAAAACACATAAAAACATCATTTCAAACCCTTTAGAATGTTTCTGGGCTCAAATGGCACTTATACCCGTGTAAAAACGCTATAGGGTTATTTTGATCATTTTAACCCGAAACTTCAGAAAATGAGATTCTTCTGCTGTATTAACATTCATTCACATATAATCCCCTTCTAACATCGAGTTGACCCTTCGAGGACTGCTGGGTTGGCTAACCTTGAATTCTAGGTGGAAAATGATCACAGGGGCATTTTGGTCATTTTTGCTCAAATAGAAAAATTGGAGCGTTACAACTTGCCTGATCCTAATCCTATTGTTGCACCTCTTACTCACCATAATCTAGAACTTAGTCTTCATTCTATTGTTTCCTCTAATCTTGAATTAGGCATGGCTCCTAGTAATGATATCTTCCCTACTGATGATCACTTAGTTGCTACTTCACTTGCTCTGGCCCCTATGAATGATAGTTTTCCTATTGATGAACAATTGGTTGTTCCCCAAGGTGAAATTCTAAACAATCTTGTGCTTCATGTTGTGTTTGATGAAGGAGTTACTCAGCCTTTACATATTAATGATGATGCTGGTGTCAATATCGATCTTGTTGACCCTATATTTGTTTATGGTGATAACCAAGTTCATGATCATGCTCATGTGGTGCAAGTTGTTGATGGTTCACAAAGTTTTTTTTTTTTTTGTGTGAAAAAGTAATATTTGACAATGAAGCAAGGAGTAGTGCTTTGGTGATATTTTATCTTTTTTATTTGACCTTTGTTATAGAAACTTGTTAACACTTATTTAGTTAACTTATAAGTTTTATTATGTTTCTTTTTGTGTCAGATTCTTCCTACTGCATTTGTTGATCAAGCCTTTTCAAATACGGTGAATATTTTAGACCTTGTGGATGTTCATGGAAACCACTACCCCTTGGTGTTAAGATGGAGTTCAAAGAGACCTAGGGAGGTGTATTTTGGATAGGGATGGCACAAATTTGTTCTCGAGCATGATGTTGTCAGTGGCAACTTAATTAGGATCAAAGTTCCAATGGATAATGAGAAGGCTATGTTGCTGGAGTTGTAATGCCCAGATTTTTCTGTCTGAACGAAAATGACCAAAATGCCCTTCAAGTCATTTTCTGCTCGGAACTCGAGGATAGCCAACCCGGCAATCCTCGAAAGGCCAACTCAATTTTTGAAGGGGATTAGATGGCTTTTGAATGGTTTCGGGAACGAAAATCTCGTTTTCTGAGGTTTCGGGTCAAAATGACCAAAATACCCCTACAGCATTTTTACGTGGGTATAGATGCTGATTGAGCCCGAAACTTCTCCAGATGGTTTTAAATTATGTTTTTATGTATTCCGCAACATCTGTTTAAGTCCCGATGGTCCCAGGTAATTTTTGTGCAAAATTACAATTTTGCCCTTAGCATAGTATTTTTGAGCTTAATGATGTAATTAAGCAAACCTAAGCAATATTAGGCTCTAATTGAAGATTGATTAATTTCCATAATTAATCTAGAGTCAAAATAATTTATTAAAGTTAATTCGAACCTAAAATTGCTTAAATTAAACCTAAACCTCTTTTTAAATTCAAGATTCCTAGTCATGCAATCTTGAATAGTGTTTTCTCTCTCTAATTCTTTAAATTAAGGAATTGTGTCTACAATTGTTTATACATTAAAATGAGTTTAAATCTCTCTAATGATGCAAGAGCACTCCCTAATCATGTCTTGAGATCCTTAATTACTTTCTTAGTTTCCTAAACACTTGCTTAGCAATTCCTAATCTTAAGCTTAACCTAAACTATACCTAAACACATCACTAAACCACAATTAGAATGACACAATTTCCTTCCCCATGGATTGCCTTGGCTGAAATCTCCCTCCCCCATATTCTTTACATGTTGAAATTCAAACACTCAAAGAACCATGCCTTAGGCCATATCTTGCACTATACTTGCACCATGCTTTGAACCATACTCCAAACCATGCCTTGAATGACTAAATGAATGAGATATTTTTCCTCCCCTTGCTGTCAAAAATTGCCAGCCCTCCACCTCCTTGCACAACAATTATTTCATCTTAATTTAAAAAGAAAACCACTCAAAAGACCCTGCTTGAAACCTTACCTTGAAACATACCTTCCCTCCAACCATGCCTCACCTCCAACCATGCCTCACCATACCTTACAAAATCAAACCTCTCACCTCATTCTCACAATCTTGTAAGAATAGTGGCAATTTTAAAGTTGAATCGTCTCACACACCTTCAAAGGCCATGGATGAAGATTCATTAATTAACAACTCTTTTGACAAATCTGTTGATCTTCAACTGTCAACCTCTTTCTGTAACACCCTCCCAAGTACAGCACCATCCTTAAGTTATGAAATCGTACTCAATAGTTGTTACTTATTAATTAGTGGACCTTTCTAAAATAACTATAGCAAATTCGATGGGTTCATGTAATAACTAGTGTAATTCAACCAAAATATATAACAAAGATACAAAACATTTTATTTAATATAAAGTCTATTACATAAGGAAGCTCTTCTATGAGCTTTAATACACATATGTTCTCTGTTAAATTTACACACTTATACATACATCTAAGTACATATGATACAATCTCAGACACCTAACTACTACCAATCTGACTTCTTTTGGTGTAACAGCCCATAGTTCTTTGGATCAACCTGGAGATGACACGGAAACACACAAACATAGGGGTGAGAATTATACAATTCTCAATATGAACTTTTCCCAAATATACAATCACAATGTCATCATCATCGTTCCAGCCACTTTGGTTTATTAAGAAACTATAAGCATGCAACATAGATCAATGGTTCATTTTTAAAGTTCTAAATCATACTTTCGAAGTGGATAGCTTTTAATAATCAATCACTTAAAACATGTATTTCATGCCATTGAAGATCCTAATAATTATTCTCAACTTTATGTGCACTCAGTAGATCCGAAGAGGATCTCAATCTCTCTTTATATGCCTTTGACAATATGAAAAGATCATATATTACTTCATTTGCCCTCGACAAAGTGAAGAGGATCATTTATCGCTCTATTTGCCCTCAAAAAGTCAAAAGGATCATGTATCACTCTATTTGCCTCGATAGGATCATATGTCACTCTATTTGCCCTTGAAAAAGTCGAAGCCCTTGAAAAAGTCGAAAGGATCATATGTCACTCTATTTGTCCTCGACAATGTCGAAAGGATCATATGTCACTCTATTTGCCATTGACAAAGTCGAAAAGATCATATATCGCTATTTGCCCTCGACAAAGTCAAAAGGATCATAAATCACATTATTTGCCCTTGACAAAGTGGAGAGGATCATATATCACTTCATTTGCCCTCAACAAGGTCAAAGTGGAAAGGATCATATCTCATTCTATTTGCCCTCGACAAAGTCGAAAGGATCTTATGTTACATCTTATTGCTATTGAACTTAGTTCAATGTACCTTTTTCAAATGCATGCAATAAAACACATATAGGCATTGATTCCCAATATAATTCCAATCATGGCTTATGCCAATACTTCACGTTAATAGCTTGCATTCATACTCATCATACTTAGATTAAGGGTCATTAAGTCACCAAATCAATACTTGAGATCATTTTAACACAATTACAAAGATGTCATGTAATTCATGCCTAAGGAATAAGATTTATTATGCATATCAAACATTCATTTCAAGGGCTATGAAAATTCTCCAAGACACCTCAATGTGTTCACAAGGCCCTATAAAAATATCAGACCAAAAATATTTCCCTAGCAACTCAGACCAAAATTCACAACTCAAAATTTGGTGATTAGTGACCATTTATTCACAACTCAGACCAAAATTCTCATAATTTTTAACCCCAGCAAATGATTAAATAAACTCAAAATAAAAAACAAGGTTGAACTTCAAGATGTGTAAGACATTCTGTGAAAATTTCAAAGGATAATTCCATCATTTACTATGGTCACAAAATTATACAAATTCACAGCTTCAGTACTAAGATTTCAGGCAGCATATATACACTTTTAGTTCTTGAATTTTTTCAAGGGGTATCAATAGAAATCAGGGCTCAAGAAAATTTATGGAACTAGCTTAGATCTTAGCTTCAACATATAATTTTTTTAGCTCATAAAAATGACTAGAATTGGACCATAAAATTCGTGGACAAATCTTGTCCTGTTAAAATCCGAAAATCCAGCAGCATGTGTCAAATTCTCTTTTCACAAAAATCATTTTTCACAACATCCAAACACATCAAAAAAATTAACACATCAATATCAACATATTATCAACCAATATAACTAAAAATTTCGGACTCATTCAATCAATAACTTCCAGAGTCAAATTTGAAAGAAAAAGGCCAAACAAAACCCTACTTGTGAGGCTTGAAAGCTTCTAACTCCAAAAGTCCTTCTAAGAATGGTTTTTCCTCACTTCAAGCCTTCCAAATAGCACCTAATCCCTTCCTTAACAGTGGGGTATGATATCTCAAAGTGGAGAATAGAGATGATTAAAATTTTAATTGGTTGGTTTTGTAGATTATGGAGAGTAGAACAAGTTTTGTGAAGCAATCTTAGTGTTTTAGTGACTTTGAGCTTAGGTTTTAGGGATTTGAAAGCAAGAATGAGGATTTGAGAGAAAGAACAATGGAGGAGGAGTTCTTAGAGAGGTCTGGTCGAAAATGAAGATGATGGAGTGATAAGGTTGGTTGTGTTCTATTTATCTTGAGTTATATGTCATAATTATGTAGTCAAAAATGTATTTCTTTCATTCTAAAAAGAAATAATGAGATAAATGGCTAGGATTTAGTTTCTTAGTCAAAGAATGAATTTTCATCATCCATTTGGCTCAAGATAATTGGCTCTTTTTAATTTGGGGAGTAAGTAACTTTTTCGGTGTTAAAACTGCACACCGAAATTCCACCGAATAGATTAGATATTGGCACCGAAGTAAAATAATAATAAATGAAAGGTCATGATTAAAACATGCTTTTCAAGTTTCAATCCTTGCCATCCACTTGGTAAGATGTGAATGGTAGAAGTTACTTGGCCACCAAGTATCTTTTATGGTGTTAAAAATCGTGCATCAAACTTCTGTCGAACAAGTAAAACAGTGTACCCAAAAATCAACCATTACCCAAAAATTTATTCTAGGAATGAAATCTTTATTCCTACCTATTTCTAATCTTAATGGTATATTTCTCACTTTTGGGTATCTTCGAGTCCTAATTCAAGGGTTTCGACTGTCATGGCGAGCCTGCGAGGCCCGTGAGTTACTATTCACTTTTTTTTTAACAGATTTGTTGGCTTGTCTTGATCATTGCTATGTCTGTCGGATTTTTGAAATTATGATTAGAAAAGCTTAAATAAATTTTTACATAATTTTTAGGGTGTTACACTTTCACACCTTCAAAGACCATCTATGAACAAGCTTGGGTTGCAAAGGCTTCTCAGTCCTCCCACGATGATTTTGATCATTCCTCTACCAAAATGAGAAAATTTTGTTCAAGCTAATTGAAATAGAAGTCAACATGAGTTTTTGTCATGATTTTAGTTTATTTCCTGTTTTTCATGCATGTTGGACTTCAAGTAACCTTTTCATTTTGTTACTAAAAGTGTAATCTTTGTATCATATCTGTAGTAAAAGAAAAAGAAGACTTTCATGTCAAGTTTATTGTATGTGTGAATAGAAGGCCTAAACTTCTATATTATGCATGCTAAGCAGGAATATCAAATATATTTCTTCTCTAAATTTCTCAATGTTGATATTTATAATTTACTTACATACAGTCCTCACACTAAGAATATAAACTTCAATTGAGATAGCTATACGTGTTCAAATTTTATTAATAAAAAGAAGTTCAATATTATATGACAAAATGTTGAACTGTGTTAATTATTTTCCTATTTGATGATTGATATGTCTACTAAAGAGTAAAAGACTAAATTTTGTGATTCCTATAACACTAAAGACCTGAATTGTTAAATATTCAACCAAAAATTTAGTTGGACATCTAACTCTTACTACAACATACTACTATCTTATTGAGGTTACTGGGAGTACACATTATACTTATCATACCTCCTTCAAGTTCTATGATTGATAACTACAAACAAAATACAATAGACATATCAGGTGAGGAGTTTTCACTGTACACATTTGTTTGAAGGAACCATATGGGCTTCAATTTTTAACTCTACAAGACTAATAAAAATATACAACCTCATTCTATTCATTTACTTATATATCAAATTCAGTGAAAGTGCTAAAATGTGTCAACCTGATTTTGATTTATACTATTTCATTATTATGAGAATATTAATGAAATGGTTTATCTTTTCTCCATATACATATTTGACGATTATCACTTTCAAAATTCAAGCAATTATAAACAGAGAATTTCCATGGGTTATTAGCATATTACAGATTGTTGTTTGTCTATTTTCAATTCACTAAACTAAACATAAAAAAACAGTGACAACTTTAATATAGCCGAAGGTTTGGAGGGAAAGTGGAACAATTATTCACAAGTTATATTGCTGGGAAAGTGGAGTAGGTTACTGGTACAACATAATTAGTTTGGTATACTTCAACATCCGGTCATGTACTTTCAAAATTCATGGTTTGGAACTGAAAGACATGGCGTGTACAGATGAGGTACATATATTTTTAAGCTCTTCTAAATTGAAACGTTACATGCAGCTATTTATATTGGATGACCACAACTAATAAAAAGATTAGCTTAGGGGAAGTATTTTTTCCTTTCACCAAATCGTTTTCACCTCACCAACGTGTTGACAAATACAAAGATCATCTTTAATAAGAAGCACTCCAACTAAACTGATATGGAGTCATAGTATTATCCTCTGACACCTACATTAGCAAGGTTGAGGAGGAAGGGAATTTTGAATAGGAAGAGGAAAAGAAACTCAGGTTCAGATGGAAGCAAGAATCTATTTAACAATGGTTAGTTATTGCACTTTTGTTTAGAATCTACTTAACAACATAATGTATATGTGACCTGAGGTAGAAAGAAAGAATAAGATAAGGGTTGTTTCTTCTATAATCTTTTAATCTTAGAATCAGAACATCTTTACAGTTTATTGTCTTTAGGTGACTATTCAACAAGAAGTACTCTTTCTCAAGTTAATGAAGGAACATCTCTTATAACACCTTTATCAAATATTCCACGCGGTGACTCTCTCTATGTCTGATACTATTTCTTAAAATTTTGAACTGCACAGTTTATATTGAATAAAATAAATATTTAGCTTATTCTTAATATATGTAGTCAGGTCTTATAGTAAAAATTATGAGAATCAAAGTTGTGGTGGAAAAGAGAATGACAAAATGCAAAGACAACATTCTCCTCATTACTATAATGGCGGTACACAAAAAGCAATAGGTATTTTGGAAAGTTACATATTAATGTTGAAATTATTTGTTCATGAATTTTTTTTCCAATGATTAAGATGTTTTCTTAAATTTAGGAGTCAACAATGGTTGTTTATCAATCCCTATAGGTACCATTGAACGGTCAACAAGAAGAGCTATTTCTCAAGTTTATGAACAAATGTCTCTAAGGACACACCTCTTTCTATTATTTCAAATGGTAAGATTCTAAATGACCATTCCCTTTTTCATCTATTGAAATTTATTAATTGTATTGGCTGGGAAAAAGATCAATGTGTCCTTGACTATGTAGTAAGCTCTTATATAAGAAACAATGCCACTCAAAGTTGTGGTAGAAAGGAGAATAACCAAATGTTAGTACCAAAAGAGACAGGTAATTTAAAAGCTAATACATTAAAGTTTAATATTTTGCTTTAATTTTTTTTTTACATTTATATAACTCATTGATCTTAACTACTAGGACAAAATAATATTAGTTTATCAACTCTAACATATCAAAGCTCATCTCTTGCTCAAGGTTCACCAGATGATACGTCAACATATAAATAATCTTTATTAACTGCTTTTGACACAAGGCATTTATTTTATGATTTAATAATTTATTGAACAATTAATAGTCATCTATTTCTTTTTTATATTCATTCCTCATCCTTTTATATCATACATGTAGCCATCGTATCAAATCTGGGAAACACTTGATACAAAACTCAATAGTAATTGAATCTGTAGCTCTTAATTATTCAGCCATGTTTCAGAAATCACAATTTTGTATTGGTCAAACATATATGAACCAATCAAACTCAGTTGGTTGTACCCAAATTGATCTAATGAAAGACTTCGAAGGTGAATTTCTTTGTTATTAGGTTAGCTTATATTCCATTTTATCCTTTCATAGTATTAGTAAATTATTTTCTCAAAACTTATTATCTTTTCCCTCTAATTGTGTAGTTGTAAACGATCATGATGATATTAATTTAGAGTCAAATCTTTATGATTCTCCAACTGGTGAATTTGATGATTGCAAAGGTAGAGAAATTTTAATAGGACTGAAATTTGTAATGATTTCTTTTACATATTTATATTTTATTTGTTACTAATTTTACTTACTTAACAAATGCAGAAAGTTTGTTGATTTCATATTTGAATATAGAACAAGGTGAATAAAGAAGTTTGTTTTTTTTTTTTTGTTTTAAAATGTCAAAAGATACAAGTAACAAATATATATATATATATATATATATATATATATATATATATATATATATATATATATATGTGTGTGTGATTTTTCTAACACAGATACATTAGATCTTGGCGATCCGGTTCACGAGTGCGAGTTTTGCAATGCTTTAATATGGCTTTCTAAAAGACTTGCAAAGAGAAAAAGAAATAACATTTCTAGCTTCTCACTTTGCTGTAAAGAAAGGAAAGTTCAATTGCCAACTCTATCACCGCCTCTTCAGATTTTACAACAACTCCATAAAATGGATGATGAGAAAAGTAGACATTTTTTGAAAAATATAAGGGCATTTAGTAGGATGTTTTCATTTACTTCAATGGTTGGGAAAGTTGACCACGAAATTAACAATGGAAAAGTACTTCCTATTTTGCTGCTTGGAAGACAAAATTATCATTGGATTGGAAGCCTACTCCCGATAGAAGGTGAAAAGCCAAAATTCACACAACTCTACATTTATGACACAGATAATGAAGTTGACAATAGGTTAATTGCAGTAAGGTACTTATTTATTTTAAATTTATATTTATTAATTTGATTGCCAACAACAGTAATTTTCTTTATTTAATTTTATCAGGAAATGAGTAGATACTTTATCAGTCGATCGTGAAATTGCTTTTGCTATAATGCTTGGTGAGCACAATGTCTTGGCAAAGTCATTTCAATATGTCAAGGACAGATATAAGGAAGGTAATTTTTCAGAGGTCAAGTTAAAATTAATTCGGAAAAAGATGTACTGATGGAAGAAGATACAATCTGCCTACTATATCTAAAGTTACTGCTTTAGTAGTAGGTGATATTGATGAATCAATGGTTGAAAGAGATGTAGTAATAGAAACACAATCCAAGTTAAAAGAATTGACGTTATTCACCCAATGTATCTTACACTGCAATATCCTTTGCTTTTTCCATATGGAGAAGATGGATATAGGCCAAATATATCTATACGTGTTTCTTTTTGTCATGCGGTAAGTAATAAACGAACAAGAATAAGCATGAGAGATTTTTTGCATACAAGATACAAGATAGAGTTGATGAGTTGTCTATCATACTTATTTCAAGAAGGTTGTTTCAACAATTTTTGGTGGACAGTTATACCATGGTAGAATCTAAAAGATTTAGGTACATAAGACAAAACCAACCAAGATTAAGAGTTGATCAATATAACGGGTTGCATAAATGCTTAGTTAGAGGAGAAACTGATGCTGCTGCTAGTGGCCATGAATAATTCTTCCAAGTTCATTCACAGGAGGACCAAGATATATGTTTAACAATTGTAAGGATGCCTTTGCAATTTATAAGTTTGCTGGTTATCTAAGCTATTTCATCGCTATCACATGCAACCAAAAATGGACATAAATAAAGAAATTTGTTAGAAAAAAGGGATTAAATGTAGAGGATAGACTCGACATTCTGTGCAAAGTATTCAAAATGAAATTGGATGAATTGATAAAAGACCTAAAGGAAGGCCCCGCTTTTGGAAGAATTAAAGGATGTAAGTCCTATGTTCTTTCATCATTATATATTATTTTGTTAATAGTTTAATAAAATATATATAATATTTTATATTTTTGTATTCCAAATGTTTGCACTTTTGAATTCTAGAAACATGGATTTCCTCATGTGCACATCCTTACGTTCATCAATTCATACCTCACTCACCAGATGATATAGATAGGTACATTTCTACTGAAATTCCAAACAAAGAAACAAGTCCAAAGTTACATGCTGTTGTTGAAAGATACATGGTACATGGTTCATGTGGACATCATAATAAAAATAGCCCATGCATGGTAAATGGTAGATGCTCAAATTTCTTCCTAAAATGTTTTCGTCTAAGGACAATAATTGATGATGTCGGATTTCCAAAGTACAGACTTAAGGATGATGGAAGGGCAATTAACAAAAGGAATTATGTTCTAGACAATACTTATATAGTTCCATACAATCCTACTCTGCTTTTAAAATATAGTTGTCATATCAACATTGAATATACTTGCAAAACCTCTACCATTAAATATCTGTTCAAATATGTTCATAAAGGAAATGATAGGGTCACTGCATCCTTATTTCGAGGTGACAAATCAAGTTCCTTAAAAGTAAAAGTAGATGAAGTTCGTGATTATTATGATTGCAAATATATTAGTGCCTGTGAAGCTGCATGGAGGTTGTTTGGATTTGAAATACAAATGAAAGAACCTGTTGTGATTAGAATGCAATTTCATTTGCTTGACCAACAACCAATAGTGTTCAGGGACCATGAAAATATTACTAATGTTTTGCATAGGGTAAATTTTAAAAAAACAATGCTATTAGGTTGGATGGAACACAACAAATTGTGTCATGAAGCAAGGGATCTTACCTACAATGAGTTACCTTCAAAGTTTGTTTGGAAAGATAATTGTTCAAAGTGGATGCCAAGAAAGCAAAATTTTGCCATTGGTAGAATTTCTCATGTTCCTGCTAGGCATTTTGAAGATTATTATCTCAAGTTGTTGTTGAACATTCAGAAGGGTTGCATTAGTTTTGAGGATGTCAGAACCATTGATGGTGTTGTTCATAATTCATTCAAGAATGCATGTTATGCCTTGGGGTTGGTTCAAGATGATAAGGAGTTTATTAATGCTATTATTGAAGCAAGCTACTGAGCTTCAGGTAGACAACTGAGAAAAGTATTTGTCATACTTTTGACATCTAACAACATTAATAGACCTGAGATTATATGGGAAAAGTGTTGGCAACATTTTTCTGATGATGTTCTTTATATGCAACAACAATCACTTTTACATGAAGGTAATTAGATTATGTTTTTAAACTTTATATCTTTATGTGATGATAATTACAATATGCAGATAAATTTTTTAAAACTATATTCTAGGTTAATTCTCATATTTGATGCTATCAGATGAGCAAATAAGGAATGTTACACTTGCTAATATTGAGGAGCTTCTTCAATCAAATGGAAAGTCATTGATAGAGTATTCCAGTATGCCTTTTCCTTCTCAAGAAGTTCTTTTTACTATGCAAGACATGTTATTAATTGAAGAATTGAACTTTGATAGGCATGCATTATCAATTGAATTGTCTGGATACATGAAAACAATCACAGAAGAGCAAAAAAAGGTGTTCGATGAAATAATTAATGCTATCTATAATGATTATGGTGGCATCTTTTTTTTATATGGTCATGGAGGTACAGGTAAAACATTTTTTTGGAAGACTTTGTCTGCTTACATAATATGAAAGGTGACATTGTGTTGAATGTGGCTTTAAGTGGAATAGCTTCTTTGTTACTTCCAAATGGAAGAATTGCTCATTCAAGGTTTAAGATTCCTTTGAATATTAATGAAGACTCAACATGTAGCATCAGACAAGGTAGTATTCATGAAAATTTGTTGAATATGGCAAAATTGATTATATGGGATGATGCACCAATGCTGAGCAAGTACTATTATGAAGCATTAGATAGATGCTTGAAGGATGTTATGAGGTTTTCATTTGATTTTCATCCTAATCTACCATTTGATGGGAAAGTGGTAGTCTTAGTTGGAGATTTTAGGCAGATTCTACGTGTAATACCCAAAAGGTTCAAGACAAGATATTGTTCAAGCTTCTATCAATTTGTCTTATTTGTGGCCTTCTTGCAAAGTTCTTCATCTAATAAAGAACATGAGGCTTTCAACTATTTTTAATGGTAGTAACAATGCAGAGCTTTTGGAATTTGCCTAATGGTTGTTAAAAATTGGTGATGGCCTTGCCTGGGATTGCACTAATGGTGAAGCTGAAGTTGAAATTCCAGGTGATATTCTCATACATAATAATGAAACTGGTCTTGATAACTTAATAGATTTTATCTATCCCAGTATTTTACAAAATCTATATCATGTGGACTATTTCAAGGAAATGTCAATTCTTGCTCCTACACTAAAGGTTGTAGCAAATGTTAACAGTTACATAATAAATAGATTGCCTGGAGAGGAATATACATATTTAAGCTCTGATTATTATGCATAAGCGAAGGTAACATGGAGTTTGAATTAGATGCATTTTCACTAGAAATTTTGAATACGATAAATTGCTCAGGACTATCACCACATAAATTAATTTTAAAAGAAGGGGTTCCAATCATGTTGTTAAGAAACATAAATAAATCAAATGGGTTATGCAATGGGATTAGGTTGCAAGTCAAGAGAATGGGAAAACACGTCATTGAATGTTTAACTCTTACTGGCAACAAAGCTGGTGAGGTTGTCTTAATACCAAGAATGAACATGATTCCAAATAATGACTCAATTCTAATTAAATTTCAAAGAACACACTTTCCAATCATAATTTTATTTGCTATGACAATCAATAAATCTCAAGGCCAAACATTATGTACAGTAGGACTATATCTACCAACACCAGTGTTCACTCATGGACAGTTGTATGTAGCACTCTCCAGAGTTAAAGAGAAAAAGGGATTGAGAATTTTGTTGGAAAAGTATGATACTATATCGGAGGGATGCACAATTAATGTAGTCTACAAAGAAATATTTGTAAATGTGTTTTCAAATGGTACTTCAAGACTAAGTTACCATTTTTATATTACATTTATCTGAAAATCTGTTCCATTATATTAGTTATATCATGTTTTTAAATTTTGCAGGTGATTTACAATGAAAATCCTAAGAATCATGAGACTTCTCAAATGAACAAAAATGATATTCAGGATAATGATGAACCATGAATTTCAGGTAAATATATTTATTTGAAAATCATTATCAAACTTAAATTATTTGGTTTGCTTGTTTTAATTAATTGTGGTTAAGACTTTTCTGCATGTAGTGTTAATATCTATTTGACATGTGAGAATGGGAGATGGAAGCCGATCTGGGATGTGAGGAAGAGGGAGTGAGGCGAGCTGGAAATTAAGAATCAGAGATAAAAAATCGAAAGCAAGGCAAGTTGGATTTGTGGTTTGCATCCGTGGGGAGGGACTGGATATCGGAGGTTGGTAAGGAGAGTTTGTGTTTTGTGGTCGCAGGGAATGGATCAAATATCAGAGTTCAGTTGTGGCTTTGGTGTGCTTAGGGCGAAGGTATCAGAGATCAAATCTCGGCTGTGGCTCGGCTGTGCATGGAGATCGGAGGTCAGTCGATGTTGTGTAGCTATAGGCATTTGATAAAAGTTTTGTTTCTTTGTTCATTCTCCTTGATGATTATGCTTGCGTTTACATGTGAGAATAGGAGATGGAGGCCGATCTAAGGTGTGAGGAAGAGGGAGTGAGGCGAGCTAGAAATCAAGGATCAGAGATCAGAAGTCAAAAGCAAGGCGAGTTGGATTTTCGGTTCGTGGCCATTCAACTGGGATCTGATATCAAAGGTCAATAAGGAGGGTTTGTGGTTTGCATACATGGGGAGTGGATCGAAAATCAGATGTTAGTGAGGAGAATTTGTGGTTCGTGGCTATAGGGAAGGGATCAGATATCATATATCAGAGTTTGGTTGTGACCATGCAGTTTGTGGCTTAAAGGAAGATATCGAAGATCAGATCTCGAGTGTGGCTCGGCAGTTGATGGAGATCGAAGGTCGGTCGCTGCTGTGTAATTGTAGGCATTTGGTAAAGAAAAACATAAGGTGCGATATTAAAGGATAGATAGCATAATTTGTATATAAGACAATAATTTAAACACATTCGATTAATTTCAACTATCTTAGTGTACATCTATTTTATTTTAGCAAAATTAATTTCAACATTGTTCATGTATATTAATTTGCCCATACTCCTTTTCATCACCATTATTATATCATTCTCGTGCAAAGCATGGGTTATTATACTAGTTACAGTAGAATTTGTTGGAACGTATTTAATTGCATTCAATGTAGATAACATGATTTGCCCAGCTGCATCCTATTGGTAAAATTGAGTCCGAAAATTTGGAGGGAGTATGAAACTCTCAACATTTGTTGGTACGTATTTAATTGCATTTAATGTTTTGGTCATGTTTTACTTATTGCTGAAAATAAAGGTTTAGGTAGTAAAGAAAAATAAAAAAGTATAGACTTCAAATAATATGGTATTAGATTGATATTTTGTTCGCATCCCATTTAAAGGAACCCAACCATACCCATGGTCCTTCACTCCTATGCTTCTCCTCCACTCCATGACAACTGTTGTTCTGGTCTACTTACCACTTCACATTCTGTTTTGATATATATATATATATGGAACCAGTTTTTTTTATAGGGAAAGAAATTCATTAAGGCTGTGTTAGGTTGAAAAGTAAAAATAGAGGTAAAAATTCTATGAATGAAATCTGCATGTAATTTTATACATAAAACTTATCCATGAAAATTTTAACCCCATTTTTATCCTTCAACCAAACATAGCCTAAGAAAGAAGATAAATAGAAAAGTAAATCTTTGCTTGTTACTAGATTTTTGTTTTAACACTATATTAATTCCTATAATATGAAAGTCATGCACATGGAAGTCCCTAAAAAATCATAAGCACATCAGATATCCTCCATCTAAAAACAACTAGAACAAAAGTTGCAGAGAGTCTCCAAAAATACCCTGAAAAATAGTTATGGGCAATGGCTGTTTAGTCTCTATGTCCATCAGTGAAAGAAACACCCTTGAAACACCCATTGACTGAGCTCCAAAGAGAAGTAAAGAACCTTATTTCATGAAAAATATGAGCATTTCTCTCTAACCAATGCACTGCAGAATTCCAAACTCTACACAATACACTGTTCCACTATATCTTGATCTCTTTGGGAAAATAGTTGTGTAATTGATTCTTAGGTCATGCACATAACACAAATATTATGGGACAATTTTCACAACATCTCTTCATTTAAACTTTTAGTTAAATTTAAATATTGACTATAATATGGAAATTACTCCTCAAATATTCTCTATAACATTATTAAGATACAATATCAATATTCAATAATCAATAATAAATAATATGGTACATTTAGGAAAACATATCCCCAGGTTTAACTTGCAAGTAGGAAACCCGTAAACATAAAACTGAAAGCAGAATGTAATGGGATTACGGATCCTAAGATTGTTTCATCAATTAAATGACTAATTGAGCTCATAATATGTTCTAAAACACAATAATGATAATATGGGTATGTTTCAAATATTCTGACTTTTATGATAGCATTTAAAAACTTTCTGATATGTTTACAAGCGGGAATGGAATGTTAACAATATAATATACCAAGAAATAAGTTTAGTTGACTCAGTATTGTTCTGTCGTGCTATAATTTTCAGGTTTCATGCACACCTGAAGACTGTGCTCGTCGAATAGGCAAAGATAACATCATTTTATTCAGTGTAAATTTATATGTTATAACATAGCTTCCATATGATTCCTTCTAACTTCTATTCTAGCAGATGCAAAATTCAAACTTAAGCTTGGAACTAGAATTTTAATAGCCATTCCTATTCCTCGAAAACATGTAGCATCTGGACAAACAATTGAATCTACCATTCATAAAGCTCTTAAAGAAGCTAGGTAAACTTTTTTTGTTTTGTGATTAGAAAACAAAAGCTATGTAAACTTTTTATTCTCTATGTATCATGACATCATATGCAAGTTGTACATGTGTTTTGCTTGGTTTGCTAATAATGCTTTCATAATATATCTACTATTGTTTTTTGGTCATTTTGAAACCAAATAAATACATTCAGTATCTATCATTTTCAGGGAACACAATATAACAAGAAATGTTGTAACTCCATTCTTGCTTGTTAGATTAAATGACTTGACAAGGGGTGCCCCACTTGCTTCAAGTATCCTTGTTTAAAGTTTTCCAACAATATGCTATTATAAAATCAATAATTAGAAGCATATAGTTTAAATAAATTTATTATATTCAAATTGCTGGTAATATGATCCAACCTTATCGAGATTTAATATTTCAGTTACTATAAAAGCAAACCTTAGCCATATTTTAAACATTGCTCTGGTGAAGAATAATACTCGTGTTGGAGCAAAAGTTGCTGTAGCCCTTGTTTAGCTAAGAGAACGTGGTCAGAAGTGAGTTTATATGTAACACCCTAATTTTTAACCCAATACTCTAGAACATATTAGGCTAATCATTAAGTTATTACTTCTTAGTTTCATTATTTTATTAAAATACTTAGCAAAAATTACAGGTAAATTTTTTTTTTTTTAAAACATAAACCAAAGTGAGAGCCGCGCTCTTATCTAAACGAGAGACACAAATATCAATCATAAGGAACACAAAAGCTAAAGCAAGTAACAATAGAACAATGGTCATCACAACAAAAAAAACATTTCATTAATAACATAGTTAAGATACATAGTAGTCACGCCCTTATAGAAACGGGCTGAGCTTGCAATATAGAAAAAAAGGAAATACAATAGAAACAAGAAAGCATAAATAAACCACAACTACCCGAGTGCACCTATGGTGGATAACCTCAATACAAAAGAAGGTTTATCTAATCTACGTGTGAGTATGTGCACTAAGCCTCCCCTAAGACGGCTACTAATCGAACCCGGGGTATGGCAGAACATAACCGATCCACGGACGCAGTGCGGCAGGAGTAGGCACACGTGAAGACTGAGCGTGAGCTCCTCGGTAAGGGCGCCTCTCGGCTTGCCTAGCTAGTCTTGGTTGCATGACAGTCTCCTCGCTCTCGCCTCGCATGAACTAAGGTGTAGGAGCAGAGCTCTCGCTATACATATGCATCGATGGGTCCTTGGAAGGGTCGTCCTCCGAACTAGGAGACCGAGGCACATAGTCCTGGAAGTCTTGAGGCATCGAACCACCAGTGTACGTCCGCAGAATCCTCTCATCTCGTGTCCGAGCGCACTCAAAAACCATCGCATCATCGTAGAGTGACATCGAGGAAAAATGGTAGCTCTGTACAAGGTGTGCAAAGGGGCATCCGATGAACATGAAGACACGTATTGTGCACTGCCCCTCAAAATGATATGATTCGTGGTTTGGATCATAGTGAACCTCCCAAGTCGGCGTGTCGACAAAGGCCACAAACATCGCCATCGCTCTCTGAAGATGTGACGGAAGAAAGAGAAGTAGGAGAAAGAAGTGAGAATTCTCACTAAAAATTCTCAGTAGAAGTCTCCTATCCTAAGGTTACATCGTTCACATCCTCAGGAACCTTTGGTTTATTTGTAAAAGGTGTGCATGCATAAAAGATTCATTATTAGGGTTTATAAAACCAATTATCCAAGGTTCATTCCTTTTAGCATGCATCTTGATGCCATGAATGCAACATGTCAAAACATGAATGCATGGCAATACTTGAGCATATAAATCAACAAATCAAATCATATAGAAACAATCCATGTGGCATAAGGGCAATAACTTCTCAAATGGAACTTTCATCAATATATGTGACATCATTCATGGAATCTTTAGCAATGTAGAGGCCACCCTAATAATAAAAAAACTAGGCTATGAACTCATACCTCAGCTAGTCGTCACTAGCTTTTGCTTATTATCTGAATAAGCGAATAATAAAATAATACACCTGACTACTTAAGAGTATGGGTTAGGGGGTTAGGGAACTCCTCTCTTAGGATATACCCTCTTTGAAATGCTCTACTGGCCTTGAGTGCACAGCGAATTATCCACTTTAGAAAGGCTCATATCCAGACCCTCACGGATTTGCCTCCTCCTCACCGTAGCAGGAGAAGTACGTCTCAATGCTTGTCACATAAAAATCTCCTGGGGGTGCCCGGCTCAACCGTGTCACCCAGGGTTTTCAACTCATGTGGTACTTTAAAAACATTTTTCAACCCTTTTTAGGTTTGACGAAAATTCGACAGCATAACAGCTGTTAAACCGAATTTCCTTCAAATCGTCATTTATGCCACAAGCTAAAACCACGAACATGTCTCTTATTCAAACCTCAAGCTTAGAATAAACTCATGTCTCAATCAATTCATCTCATCATAACTCATACATCATATACATCTCATCATCATTATAAAATTCAAGGCTTCTTTGTAACACCCTAATTTTTAACCCAATACTCTAGAACATATTATGCTAATCATTAGGTTATTACTTCTTAGTCTCATCATTTTATTAAAATACTTAGCGGAAATTATGGGTAAATTTTTTTTTGAAAACATAAATCAAAGTGAGAGTCGCGTTGTTATCTAAGCGAGGAGCAAAAACATCAATCATAAGGGAAAACGAAAGCCAAAGCAAGTAACAATAGAACAACAATCATCATGACAAAGGAACATTTCATTAATAATAATATAGTTGAGATACATATGTAGTCACGCCCTTATAGAAACGGGCTGAGCTTGTAACACATAAGAAAGAAAATACAACAAAAACAAGAAAGCATAAACCACAACTACCCGAGTGCACCTATGATGGACAACCTCCAAACAAAAGAAGATTTATCCACTCTACATGTGGGTGTGTGCACTAAGTGTAACGCCCCGATTTTTCATACTGTGTAAGATTACCAAAATGCCCCTAGGTAAATTTTACACGAGATTTGAGGATGAGAAATCTTTAATAAGGAATTTTAACATTAGAACAACATTATATGAGGCTTGAATAGCAATCTGTGAGAAAAATCACAAATCTCAATTTTTTCTGTGTACAAATGACCAAAATGCCCCTGAGGTCGTTTTGCCCCGAAAATCAAAGATAACCAATTCCGGTTATCCTCAAGGGGTTAATTTTATGTTTGAAGGGGATTATTTGTGTTATGTTGATGTCACAGTTAAAATCTCAAGTCCCGGTTTTTACCGTACGTAAAATTACCAAATTACCCCTAATTTAGTGTGAAATTAAGCAATTCTTGAACCCAGTTATCACCCGAGAAGTTCAAAAATGTTTATTTCAAGTATGACTTGATATCTAGAAATGTTCAGGTAATTCTAGAAAGTTTTTATGTGAAATTACCTTTTTACCCCTAGTTGTGCTAAATAAGCTCACTTATGTAATTAAGGAAATGTTAAAGCTCTAATTGAACTCAGAATTGATTTCATTCATTAACCTTGAGTTAAAAATTAATTACCTAAGGTTAAAAATAATTACTTGAGGTTAAAAAATAATTACCTAGGATTATTAGAGTTTAAGAAAGTTTTAGGAGAGTTAATTTCCTTTCGTGATTTCTAGAGCTCATAAAAATTAGTGATGCTAAGATCAAAGTTAAAAATTATGGTTTAGGTAAAATTTAGTATAGAACTTATGTAACAAATTGATTTTTAACTCATTTGAAACTAACTTCATTTACTAGTGTATATTCATTCTTTTACTTCATTTTAATTTGTTCTAAACACTTAACCTTTTACCATTTTTACTAATCTATCAATTCCAAATCTTTTACCTAAGTAATTACACATCTAATACATGTAAAAGAACAGCAAATCTGATCATAATGGACCAGAAACCACGGCCATAATGCTCCATGTGCACCATATTTTATTGCTTTTCCAACATAAAAACATATACAACAAAGACACCACACCTTAAGCTTTCTTTTGCATTGTTTTTAGTTATGTTTAATCAAAAGAAAACCCACCCATTTCACCCATGATATGAGTAGCCAAGATGTCTCCCACATGCATCATATTTTAGCATTTCCATCCATTATACATGTGCAAAATCATTACAATACCATATGCTTTCTTTTTCTAAAGTTTTCTTTAACAAAAAACTGAAATAAACCCTCCATTTTCCAGCCCATATGTGACGGCCAAACAAGCTCCATGAGGCTATAAATACATGCTCTTTCATTGCTAAAATGTTCACACAAACACTCTTGGCCTTAGCATTTTCTTACTTGATAGTTTTCTTACTCAAAGTGTGCTCAAAGTTCTCTAATTGTAACGCCCCGATTTTCTGTTAGAGTGAAAATGACCAAAATGCCCCTGAGGTCATTTTCAGCCCGGAATTCGAGGAAAGCCAGTCTTGGCAAGACTCGAAGGGCAAACTCAATGTTGGAAGGGGATTAGAAAACTTATGTACCTTCCCGGGATCGAAAATCTCGTTTTTCGAGTTTTCGGGTCAAAATGACCAAAACGCCCCTGTGGTGTTTTACCCGCTTGCAAGTGCCGGATGAACCCGAAACTTCTCCAGATGATTTTAAAAGGCGTTTTTATGTATTCTATGACCTCAGTTTTAATTTTTGAAGTCCCGGGCAAAATTAGTGTAAAATTACGGTTTTGCCCCTAGTTTCAGATTTTTTACGCTTAATCACACGATTAAGCAAACCTAAGCAATATTAGGCTCTAATCGAAGGTTAATTAATTTCCTTAATTAATCTAGAGTCAAAATAATTTATTAAAGTTGATTAGAACCAAAAAGTACTCAATTACAACCTAAAATCATATTTTAATTTTATGACACCTAGTCATAGAATCTTGAATAGTGTTTTCTCTTTCCAATTCCTTAAATCATGGAATTGTGTTACACATTGTTTATTCATAAATGAGTTTTAAATTCTTTAATGATGTATGAGCACTCCTAAACTTGTCATAAACTCCCTAAATCACATTCTTAGTTACCTAAACTTAAGCTTAATCATTCCTAACCTTGTACCTAAGCTAATACACATCTAAACCTACCATTAACACACAATTAAATGGTCAAACTCACCTCCTCCCTTGCTGAACCAGACCAGGCCGTGAACCTCCTCCCTCCATATGCATCACATGTTCAATTTTTCAACACTCCAAGGCCATACCTCAAGTCACATACACTATACCTTGTCATAACTTTCAATCAAGCTTGAATTTCCACATGAATAAATAATTAAAACAACCCATTTCTCCCATTTATTTGTGGCTGGAAAAGTTCCAGCCATGTTAAGGTTCTAGAAGCCTAATTTCATAAAAATGTGATAGGAAATTAACTCACATCAAGCCATACTTTGTAGCATAGCTTCCATACTTCAAACCATGCTTGAATGACCTTGTGTAAGAGATATTTTTCTCTCCCTTTGCCCTTCAAAGCTACGGCCAGCACCCTCCCCATTCACTCCTCCATGGTTTTGTTTTTCTATAAATAGGATGCTTGTGTTAGCCTTGTTGCACTTTGAAGCATTTGCAAAGTTTAGAGTTTTAGAGTTGTCTTGCTAGTCTTTCCTTTTTCTCTCAAAGTTCCAAGAGTGTTCTTCCTTTCTTTTCATCTTTATCTTCTTCATCTCTTCATCTCATCATCACCTCTCAACCATCCAACACCACCCCAAAACCTTGAACCATCATCAAACCTCTCAAACACCACACCTCAAACACAACTCCACTTGAAACACATTTTCTTTCTTTTCTCTCATCAAGGCCGAATCATCATCACCATCCTAGGAGGTGTTGCTCATCTCATTTCCATCTTCAAGATCAAGCTTTTATCTCCATCACTAGGTATGGATTTGTTTTCAAACTTTATTTTGCTCAAGAAAGTGTTTTTCTCTAGTTTTCTCTTGGATTCTTTTTGAACTTTCCTTTGTCTTTCCTTTCTTTTCATTTTCGGCCATGAGGCCTTGATTTGAGCATGATAGCTTGATGATGAGAGTTTCTAGATGATGACATTGTGTTCATCTCAAAGAAACCTCTAAAGCTTGAGTTTTCCTTTTCTTACAACTTCATCTATATGTTATCTAGCTCACATGGTTTTCCAACTTAAGAAAAATTAATCTAAGGATTTCTAAAAGCCCAAGCCTACCCTTGTCAACCTTAAAGTTGGCCGGCACGTTCTGGAGATTTGTCTCTAGATAGGGGTTTTGGGTACTTAATAAAGAACTTGATGTAGCTTCACTTTCTTTCTCTTTTATATGATTTTCGGTTCTTGTGTTGTGATCATTGAGATATTGTATGGGGTTATGATCTTGTTAAAGTCTTAAATGAGCTCTAGTTAAACATAAAAATGAAACTTGCATCATGTTTACTTTAAGCTTTGCATATCATGTTTATTTCCTTGCTATCACTAAATCCCAAGATAATGAATGAACTTGCATTATCATGTTTATGTTTCAAGCTTTGCATTATCATATTTATATTTCAAGTCCTCACCTAAATATCAAAGATAATAATATATTGCACCACATATTTATTTTATGCTCTCACTTTACTTTCTAGCAATAACTAAAATAAGTGCATAAGCATGTTTATTTTTATGTCATCACTTTAATAATTCTAGAGCTCAAAGACTTGCCCAATGATATCTCAAACAAAGGTCTAAAACATTTATTTCCCATGGTCCATATTTCGGCCCTATGAGGCCTTAATGTTTTCAAGTATTGAAAACTATGTTTTATAATTTTTCTAAACTTATATGAGTATAAGGAATGTGTAGAACTAAGTGTTATGAATTTAGGACCTCTTGAGATGAAAATAATATAGCCACTGCCCTATCAAGTATTTTCATGAGTTTAGATGATAAAAGTGTTCATAAAAGAGTTTTGAAGGTTTTAATAAGGTTCCAAGAGAAACTAGTATTTTATGTGCTTTAGAAACTATGATTCGATGCCTTTAAATAGAGTTTCTGTTTCGGTTCTGCCTTGCTATGTTTGGCCACTGCATGAGCTGTGTTAATGATGTTAATATGCTTATGTTTGGGTAATAATTATGTTAAGACTCATATGTGAAAGATAGGATAAGTTAGGAACTAGAAAAGAATTAATTTGAGAGTTCTAGATCCCTTGAAGATTTATTTTTCTGGATTCTGTCCAGCAAGGTTTAGATTCAATAATCATGGTTTTAAATTAGTTTATATGTGTAGGAATGACTCATAATTGGTTTAGGACTTAATCTTGAAACCTTAGGAGCAAACCGAACTTAGAAAGGGTCATTATTGTGACTTCTAGGTACCCGTAAAGTTAGTATTTTGATTTCAGCACTCTTGAGGTTTAGAAATATTCTTGACCATAGGGTGAGGTGAGAAATACTTAGTTATAACCTTATAGGTTCCCAAGAGACTAGGTGTTGATGATCAATAACTTAGAATGTGAGATAAAGATCTAAACCGTAATTTCTAGAACTCCGTAATCACTTAAACATAAAGCTGTCCAAATTATGCTTAGTGCTATTTGGATTAGTTCTTGAGCATAAAATTTGTATGACTCATAAATTGTCAAACCATAGGTGTATAAAGAAGTTAAGAATAATTAATTTGCAAGTTTAATCGAAGTTTAAAGCACTATGAGTTATAACATAACATGTCTATGAGCTTATGGGGATGATTGTTAAATATGACTATGTGATGATGTTTGTGTGAAAGTTTTATGTGACGAATGTTATGAGAAAGTTTCATGTGATGATATATGTTATGAAAAAGCTACATGAGAATGCATGATAAAAATGAATATGATAAATGATGAGGTAATTGTGCTTTAATACCCGTGAGAATATAAATGTGACACAACACTGAGACGCGCTTCTCCTGGGTGACACCGGTTCGGCCGAGCACCCCCAGGAGGAGACAAATCCGTGAGGGTATGTGTAGATGCAGCCTGCCAAAGCGGACAAATTGCGAGGCCCACGTGGCTAGCAAAGCGTTTCAAAGAGGAAATGATCCTAGAAAGGAGATCCTTAAATTGCCCCCTAGCCCGTACTTTAAGTCGGGATTATGTTACGCTTATCATAGGATAAGTAAGAGCTAGTGACGACTAGTTAAGGTATGAGCTCATAACCTAGAGAAGTTTTAGGGCGGCCCCATGAGATGAAAGTTAAAGTTGACAATGTCACATAAATTATACTTATGCCAATGTTATAATGTTTCCTAGTTATTCTATTGTTTGGTTTACCTTATGATGCATTCATATCATTAGTTATAAAGACGCATTATAAAATATGATGGACCTTGGATAAAATACCTCTTTGGAAAACCAACTTAAAAGGAATTTATATGCATGCACACCTTTTGGAAATAAACCCAAGGTTCCTGAGGATGTGACGATGACACCTAGGTAGGGATAACCCTACTGAGAATTCTTTTAGAAAGATTCTCATTCCCTCTCCCTTTTCTTCCGTCATATCTTCAGATGGCGACGTTTGTACTCTTCATCGACACCCCGGTATGGGAGCTGCACCATAACCCGGCACTCGGGTCATATCATTTTGAGGGTCGCTGCAATCCGAGTATTCATGTTCATGGGACGACCCTTCGCACCTCGTCCCGAGCTACCGCTTCACCCCGATCGCTCCTACCGTCATAACGGGATTTTTGAGCGAGCGAGACCACGCGATGAGCGTATCCTCCGCATGGAGCCCGAGACATCAGCGACGCGAGTACCCCGAGCACGCATCGCGTCCCGATTTCGGAGACGGACCCATCCGAGGACCCGCCATCCCACATGTACAGTTGGAGCTCCAGTCCCGCTCCTCCACCGATGAGGGCTAGGAGTGAGGAGACGGTGGTCCAGCCAAGGTTGGCTCGACGGCCATCCATGCGTCCTCACCGCGGTGGGCATGCCCCGATGATGCGCTCGACCACTCCCGCCGAGATTCGCCAGTGGATCGACTCGACCCCACAAGATTTCGGACCCGCAGGAGTAGTCATAGGAGGGGTAGTAGCCAGTGCACACACACGCCACATAGTAGAGGTCAAACCTTCTTTTGTATATGAGGTTGTCTCCTTTAGGTGCACATGGGTATGGGGGTAGTTTCTCTTGTATTTGCTTTTTATGATTTCCTTGTATTGCATTTCAGTTGTATTTTGCTTCATGATGTATCAAATAGTCCTGCCTCTTTGGGTAGGCACGTTATATATATATATATCTATGATTCAGTTGATGTTTCCATGACATGATGTGTTTCTTATGTTTTGCTTATATGTTTCGCTATGTTTCCCCTTAAAGTTTCGTGCGTGGCTCTCACTTTGATTTTAAATTCCAAAAAGAAAAATTTTACCCATATTTCCGCTAAGTATTTTCTAAAAGATGAGACCAAGAGGTAATATTCTAAAGATTAACCTAAGGACATACTAGTAGTCTTGGGTTAAGATTTAGGGTGTTACACTAATTCTCTCAAGACTTCAAGCTTTCTTTTTCTTCCTTATTCTCAGTTAAGAGACTTCATTTCCAACCTTTAACCAAGCTCTAAACCTCAAGCATACATATTTCAATCATAAACCAACTCCTAAACAGTTAAACTTTCCATTTCCAAGCACTAGAACACAAGAAAATCCATCCTCCACTCCAACCTTCTTGGCCGAAATATCACAAGCATTAGGACCATATTTTTGGTTGTTGGTTGATCATAGAAGATCAAGCTTTCTTTAATAATCAAGAAATAACTTGGTAGGGACTTTATTTCATATTCTTTCTCATGTTCTTCTTCTTTAATCCTTTGAATTTTGATGATGACCATGGCTTGATAATAAATTTAAGAAATAAGGTTCTTGGAACCATGGTAATAAAGGACTCTAATGCTTACTAATGTTTAAGATCTATTAGGGACAAGAATTTAATCTTGTGAAGTTTTTGAGCTTTAAGTAAGTAAGATATATAAAATGGACTTGCATTCATGTTTAAATTTCAAGCTCTTGCATCTCATGTTTATGTTTTAATGCCTTTCATATCATGTTTATTTTCAAGTCATCACCTTAAATCTAGAAGATTAAAGAAATGGATTTGCATTATCATGTTTAATTTTCAGGTCTTGCATATCATATTTATTTCAAGTAATCACTAAATTTTAAAGACTTAATAATGAATATGCATCTCATGTTTATAATTCAAGCCTTGCACATTATATTTATATTTTCAAGTCATCACCTTATAATGTTAAAGATTAAAAAATGAGGTTGCATCGCATGTTTACTTTTGGTTATCACCTAAGATCTTAAAGCTCAAAAATTGTCCTTAGATCTTAAATAAAAAAATTTTATTTCATGGCTATGCTAATGGATATGTATTTTCGGCCATGAAATGATGGTGAGGTTGAGATAACTTTTATTTCATTTTTTGTGTTTTGGAATTTTAGTAAGTTGTGCTTTAGTAGTTTTACAAGTCTTGAAACTTAAAAAGACAGTAAAAATAGCATTTTCATGAGCAAAAAGATTTATTATTAAACCTTATGATTTGCTCTCTATTTGGTATTAATATTTGGTCATGCTAAGTGGTAAAAATAATTTTAAGTGTTTCCTAAGTCTTAAATCAAGTAACAAGGAAAAATAGTATCTAGAAAGGATCAAAATTATAATTTTAGGAAGATTTAGAAAAATAATTTTCTGGTACTATTCATTACTGTCTCGACTATTCATCACTGTAGGGTACTGTTCATAGGCATAATAAATCATTAATAATTGTTGTAAAAATTATTTTTGGTATCTTAGATGTATAAAAGAATAATTACAAGTTCTTGTTTGGGCCATTTTGCAAAATATAGAAAGTTGTGTTTTGAACTGTCAATTATGTGATTTCAGCCAAATGACTTTAATTTGAGTTATTAATGATGTTAAATGTATCCATGTATTCAAAATACCATTTATGATGTTTAGAAAAAGTTTTAGAAGTTTCGGTAATTGTTAAGAGTGAAAAATAAGTGATTTTGCACTTTGACCCCTAAAGTGTAGCAAAATTTGTTCTATGACCAAAGATGATTTTTATGATGAACTTAGGTGAATTATAAGTGTTATGAGTCTCTTAAAAGTATAGAGAAATTTTGATGATCATTTGCTTGAGGAGATGTGTTAAAAAGAAAAATTATGTTTTGACCCGTAACTTTGAGAAATTGCAATTTTGACCTTCTTTTGGGCTTAAGTGTAAATATTAATAACTTGAGGAGATTAGCATAGATCTATATCTTATGGAAGCCATATTCATGTGTTTTAGTTTATGACTTGTGATATTAGTGTTATGTTACTAATTAATGATTATGGATGCTTACTACTTGTTTTATGCAATTGGCGATCATTAATATATGGCATCTATCCTGTTAAGTATGTTCACTTTCATGAGATATTCGATATTAGAATGCTTATATAAATGTATAGATGCATACTTATATGATCAATTACTTGATGAATTGTAGCATGCTATGTGTATGATTGATTAATTTAGATGCATATTTAAGAGTTCTATAAGCATGATATATTAAAGGATAAGCTATGATTATATGTTCGTGCTTGCATCTATGAATAGCATACTAACATGAAAGGTGACATAAGACATATGGAAATGATCCTCTAGACTCCCCAAATTAAAGGTTATGAGAGGTGATCCAATGGGGTAATCCTCTAGACTCCCCGAATTAAAGGTTATAAGAGGAGATTCAATAAGGACCCTTTAAACTCCAGGAATTAATGGTTATGAAAGGTGTTCCTAAACCCCCTAACCCGCACTCTGGGAGTCGAGAATTAACTTATCGAGAGGATAAGTGTATACTAGTGACGACTAGTGAGGTATGAGCTCATAACCTAGAAATCTCAAAAGGAGAGAAATTATAGGGTGGTTTCCCCAAGGAAAAAGATTGAGAAATTTAAGTCACCTAAAAGCATATTAAGGAAAAGTTATATCAAGGGAATTTATGTTCTTTATGTCATAATGCATTTATACATGAACTCTTATGTTATAATGTATATGGCATTGGCATACATTCATGATAATAGTATGATGCATACATGACATCAAGACTCATGTTAAAAGATACAGGCCTCGACTAATGGTATTTGGAACTTAATGAATGAATCTTATATATGCCCACATTTTTCATAATGAAACCCGAGGTTCCTGGGGACGATGATGATGACACACATGTTAGGAGGCGAATACCGTACTGACATTCTTTTATAAGATTCTCACTCCCTCTTTATTTCTTTCCATCTCGTCTTCAGAGGTAGATGGCGAAGTTCGTGATTTATGTTGATGCCCCCTCATGGGAAATGCATTTCGACCCGGCTAACCGATCATACTATTTTATGGGTTGCTGTGCCGTTCGTTTGTATGTGTTCATGGATCGTCCTTTTGCATACCCTGTTTCTAGTATGTGGTTTTCTCCTACCGCCCCTTTTCCAGATGACCTTGCTTTCGAGCATGCACAACCGCGTCCTCGCCAGTTTTCTCAACCTTCTGTATCAGCAGTTCGAGATTTCCCTGACTACACACCAAGGTCACCACCTCGCTCTACTGGTTCGTGGTCGGACCCATCTGAGGATATACCATCCGATCATTATTTAGGCGAATTTGCTCCTGCTGCCTCTATGGAACGGGAGTATGATAGCAATGGAGAAGCTACTGTCACGCAACCAATGAGAGGAGCCACCCGTCCACGTCGAGGTGCTCATGTTCTACCTATGAGACGTCTTGCCTCTCGTGATGAGCCGACTCGTAGAATCCATTCTAGGCACTCCGAGTAGGAAACGTAGGAGAAATATCTTATGCTAGTTTGTTATGTTTTTATTTGCATGATAATTTTTGTTGGACTAATGTATTTGTCTTGATCTATGTCAGTGATGTGCTGCTTTGTTTCTTGTAAGTTTTGGGTATTCAGTAAGGAACGATCATTATTTATAATGGTGTCGTTATATTAATTAAGTGAGGTATTTCATATTTATCTGTGACTCGATGTTATCTTTTTACTTTTATAGGTAAGGTGGTTGATACAAATTAGTTAGTATGCGTGGCTCACGTTTTGTATTTTTTTAAAAAAAAAAATTTACCATATTTTTGCTAAAGTATTTTCAATGGTTTAAGTTAAAGACTGGAACAAAAGAGTAATAACTAATAATTAACTTAAATGCGTCCTAGGCGTGTTGAGTTAAATATTAGGGTGTTACACTAAGCCTTCCCTAGGACGTCTACTACTGGAACCCTGGGAAAAGTGGAGTGTAACCAATCCATGGACGCAAGGCGGCAAGAGTGGGCACACGTGAAAACTGAGCGTGAGCTCCTCGATAGGGGCACCTCTCGGCTCGCCTAGCTAGCCTCGGCTGTGTACCAGTCTCCTCGCTCACGCCTCGCATGAACTGAGGTGTAGGAGCAGAGCTCTCACTATACATGTGCATCGGCGGGTCCTGGTCCTCGAATGGGTCATCCTCCAAGCTCGGAGACCGAGGCACGTAGTCCTGGAAGTCTCGAGGCATCAAACCACCGGTATACGTCCGCAGAATCCTCTCGTCTCGCATTCGTGCGCGCTCAAAAACCATCCCATCGTCGTAGGGTGACATCGGGCAGAAACGGTAGCTCTGTATAGGGTGTGCAAAGGGGCGTCCGATGAACATGAAGACTCGCACGGTGCACTACCCCTCAAAATGGTATGATCCGTGATCCGGATCAAAGTGGACCTCCCAAGTCAGCGTGTCGACAAAAACCATGAACGTCACCATCGCTCTCTGAAGATATGACGGAAGAAAGAGAAAGGAGAGAGAGGAGTGAGAATTCTTACTAAATAATCTCAGTAGGAGTCTCCTGCCCTAGGGTTACATCGTTCATATCCTCAGGAACCTTGGGTTTAATTATAAAAGGTGTGCATACATAAAAGGTTCATTATTAGAGTTTATAAAACCAATTATCCAAGGTTCATTCCTTTTAGCATGCATCTTGATGTCATGAATGCAACATTTTAAAACATGAATGCATGGCAATGCCTCAATCAAATAATTCAATGAATCACAACTTCAAGAAGCATACAAGTGGCATAAAGGGCATATAACTATCAAGTGGATCTTTCCTCAACTTCGTGACATTAATCATGGTACTTTAGCATAATAAGGCCACCCTAAAATAACTAGGTTTAGTCGTCACTAGCTCTTGCTTATTATCTGAATAAGCGAAACATAATAAAATAATCCCAACTACGCAAGTACGGGTAGGGGGCAGGGATCACCTCTCTTAGGATATACCCTCTTTGAAATGCTTTGTGGGCATTAAGCCACAACAATTTGTCCGCTTTGGTAGGCTGCATCTACTCATACCCTCATGGATTTGTCTCCCGTGGGGGTGCTCGGCCGAACCAGTGTCACCTAGGAAAGCGCGTCTCAGTGCTTTGTCACATAAAAATCTCCTGGGGGTGCTCGGTCGAATCGGTGTCACCCAGGGTTTTCAACTCATGTGGTACTTTAAAACATTTCTTCAACCCTTTTAGGTTTGATGGAAATTCGGCAGCGTAACAGCTATTAAACGGAATTTCCTTCAAACCGAAACTTATGCCACAAGCTATTCACACAACATATTCCTCATTTAAATCTCATGCTATGATAAAATCATATCTCAAACAATCATTTCCTCATGCATCATAAACATCTCAACATATTATTACATCATATAAACATCATAGCATTAACAATTTCTTAATGTCTTATGCATTGACCCTTAAGGTCCTTAACTCACAGTCTAAGTTATAAATCATCAAAATTTAAACTCTCGGGTACCTATAGGCTTATATATAAGTATTCCTCACTCCATACTATGATCATAAACTTCTCTAAACCCAAGTGTAACACCCTAAATCTTAACCCAAGACTACTAGTATGTCCTTAGGTTAATCTTTAGAATATTACCTCTTGGTCTCATCTTTTAGAAAATACTTAGCGGAAATATGGGTAAAATTTTTCTTTTTGGGATTTAAAATCAAAGTGAGAGCCAAGCACGAAACTTAAAGGGGAAACATAGCGAAACATATAAGCAAAGCATAAGAAACACATCATGTCATGGAAGCATCAACTGAATCATAGATATATATATATAACGTGCCTACCCAAAGAGGCAGGACTATTTGATACATCACGGCTTAAATACAACTGAAATGCAATACAAGGAAATCATAAAAAGCAAATACAAAAGAAACTACCCCCATACCCGTGTGCACCTAAAGGAGACAACCTCATATACAAAAGAAGGTTTGATCTCTACTATGTGGCGTGTGTGTGCACTAGCTACTACCCCTCCTATAACTACTCCTGCGGGTCCGAGTACTGTGGGGTCGAGTCGATCCACTGGCGAATCTCGGCGGGAGTGGTCGAGCGCATCATCGGGGCATGTCCACCGCGGCGAGGGCGCATAGATGGCCGTCGAGCCAACCTCGGTTGGACCACCGTCTCCTCACTCCCAGCCCTCATCGGTGGAGGAGCGGACCGAACTCCAACCGCACATGTGGGATGGCGGGTCCTCGGATGGGTCCGTCTCAGGAAATCGAGGACGCGGCACATACTCGGGTACTCGCGTCTTGCTGATGTCTCGGGCTCCATGCGGAGGATCTGCTCATCGCGTGGTCTCGCTCGCTCAAAAATCCCGTTATGGCCGGTAAGGAGCAATCGGGGTGAAGCGGTAGCTCGGGGCGGGGTGCGAAGGGTCGTCCCATGAACATGAATACTCTGACAATGCAGCGACCCTCAAAATGGTATGACCCGAGTGCCGGGTCATGGTGCAGCTCCCATACCGGGTGTCGATAAAGAGTACAAACGTCGCCATCTCAAGATATGACGGAAGAAAAGAGAGAGGGAATGAGAATCTTTCTAAAAGAATTCTCGTAGGGTTATCCCTACCTAGGTGTCATCGCCACATCCTCAGGAACCTCGGGTTTATTTCTAAAAGGTGTGCATGTATATAATTTCCTTTTAAGTTGGTTTTCCAAAGAGGTACTTTATCCAAGGTCCGTCATATTTTATAATGCGTCTTTATAACTTAAGCAGAAATATACTAATGATATGAATGCATCATAAGGTAACCCAAACAATAGAATGACTAGGAAACATTATAACATTGGCATAAGTATAGTTTATGTGACATTGTTAACTTTAACTTTCATCTCATGGGGCCGCCTAATACTTCTCTAGGTTATGAGCTCATACCTCAACTAGTCGTCACTAGCTCTTACTTATCCTATGATAAGCGTAACATATTCCCGACTTAAAGTACGGGCTAGGGGGCAAATTAAGGATCTCCTTTCTAGGGTCATTTCCTCTTTGAAACGCTTTGCTAGCCACGTGGGCCTCGCAATTTGTCCGCTTTGGCAGGCTGCATCTACACATACCCTCACGGATTTGTCTCCTCCCAGGGTGCTCGGCCAACCGGTGTCACCCAGAGAAGCGCCTCAGTGTTGTGTCACATTTATATTCTCATAAGTATTAAATCACAATTACCTCATCATTTATCATATGCATTCTCATATAGCTTTTTCATAACATATATATCATCACATGAAACTTTCTCATAACATTCGTCACATAAAACTTTCACACAAACATCATCACATAGCCATATTTAACAATCATCCCCATAAGCTCATAGACATGTTATGTTATAACTCATAGTGCTTTAAACTTCGATTATTATGAGTCTTAAACTTGCAAATTAATTATTCTTAACTTCTTTATACACCTATAGTTTGACAATTAATGAGTTATACAAATTTTATGCTCAAGAACTAATCCAAATAGCACTAAGTAGAATTTGGACAGCTTTATGTTTATGTGATTACGGAGTTCTAGAAATTACGGTTTAGATCTTTATCTCACATTCTAAGTTATTGATCATCAACACCTAGTCTCTTGGGACCTATAAGGTTATAACTAAGTATTTCTCACCTTACCCTATGGTCAAGAACATCTCTAAACCTCAAGAGTGCAGAAATCAAAATACTAACTTTACGGGTACCTAGAAGTCACAATAATGACCCTTTCTAAGTCCGGTTTGCTCCTAAGGTTTCAAGATTAAGTCCTAAACCAATTATGAGTCATTCCTACACATATAAACTAATTTAAAGCCATGGTTATTGAATCTAAACCTTGCTGGACAGAATCCAGAAAAATAAATCTTTAAGGGATCTAAAACTCTCAAATTAATTCTTTTCTAGTTCCTAACTTATCCTATCTTTCACATATGAGTCTTAACATAATTATTACCCAAACATAAGCATATTAACATCATTAACACAGCTCATGCAGTGGCCAAACATAGCAAGGCAGAACCGAAACAGAAACTCCATTTAAAGGCATCGAATCATAGTTTCTAAAGCACATAAAATACTAGTTTCTCTTGGAACCTTATTAAAACCTTCAAAACTCTTTTATGAACACTTTTATCATCTAAACTCATGAAAATACTTGATAGGGCAGTGGCTATATTATTTTCATCTCAAGAGGTCCTAAATTCATAACACTTAGTTCTACACATTCCTTATACTCATATAAGTTTAGAAAAATTATAAAACATAGTTTTCAATACTTGAAGACATTAAGGCCTCATAGGGCCGAAATATGAGCCATAGGAGATAAATGTTTTAGACCTTTGTTTGAGATATCCTTGGGCAAGTCTTTGAGCTCTAGAATCATTAAAGTGATGACATAAACATAAACATGCTCATGCACTTATTTTAGTTATTGCTAGAAAGTAAAGTGAGAGCATAAAATAAATATGTGGTGCAATATATTATTATCTTTGATATTTAGGTGAGGACTTGAAATATAAATATGATAATGCAAAGCTTGAAACATAAACATGATAATGCAAGTTTATTCATTATCTTGGGATTTAGTGATAGCAAGGAAATAAACATGATATGCAAAGCTTAAAGTAAACATGATGCAAGTTTCATTTTTATGTTTAACTAGAGCTCATTTAAGACTTTAACAAGATAATAACCCCATACAATATCTCAAAGATCACAACACAAGAATCGAAAATCATATAAAAGAGAAAGAAAGTGAAGCTACATCAAGTTCTTTATTAAGTACCCAAAACCCTATCTAGAGACAAATCTCTAGAACGTGCCGCCCAACTTTAAGGTTGACAAGGGTAGGCTTGGGCTTTTAGAAATCCTTAGATTAATTTTCTTAAGTTGGAAAACCATGTGAGCTAGATAACATATAGATGAAGTTGTAAGAAAAGGAAAACTCAAGCTTTAGAGGTTTCTTTGAGATGAACACAATGTCATCATCTAGAAACTCTCATCATCAAGCTATCATGCTCAAATCAAGGCCTCATGGCCGAAAATGAAAGGAAAGGAAAGACAAAGGAAAGTTCAAAAAGAATCCAAGAGAAAACTAGAGAAAAACACTTTCTTGAGCAAAATAAAGTTTGAAAACAAATCCCTACCTAGTGATGAAGATAAAAGCTTGATCTTGAAGATGGAAATGGGATGAGCAACTCCTCCTAGGTTGGTGATGATGATTCGGCCTTGATGAGAGAAAAAGAAGAAAATGTGTTTCAAGTGGAGTTGTGTTTGAGGTGTGGTGTTTGAGAGGTTTGATGATGGTTCAAGGTTTTGGGGTGGTGTTTGATGGTTGAGAGGTGATGATGAGATGAAGAGATGAAGAAGATAAAGATGAAAAGAAAGGAAGAACACTCTTGGAACTTTGAGAGAAAAAGGAAAGACTAGCAAGACAACTCTAAAACTCTAAACTTTGCAAATGCTTCAAGGTGCAACAAGGCTAACACAAGCATCCTATTTATAGAAAAACAAAACCATGGAGGAGTGAATGGGGAGGGTGCTGGCCGTAGCTTTGAAGGGCAAAGGGAGAGAAAGATATCTCTTACACAAGGTCATTCAAGCATGGTTTGAAGTATGGAAGCTATGCTACAAAGTATGGCTTGATGTGAGTTAATTTCCTATCAAATTTTTATGAAATTAGGCTTCTAGAACCTTAACATGGCTGGAACTTTTCCAGCCACAAATAAATGGGGAAAATGGGTTGTTTTAATTATTTATTCATGTGGAAATTCAAGCTTGATTGAAAGTTATGACAAGGTATAGTGTATGTGACTTGAGGTATGGCCTTGGAGTGTTGAAAAATTGAACATGTGATGCATATGGAGGGAGGGCAGCTTCGGCCAAGGCTGGACAGCAGAGTGGGAGGATGATTTGACCATTTAATTGTGTGTTAATGGTAGGTTTAGATGTGTATTAGCTTAGGTACAAGGTTAGGAATGATTAAGCTTAAGTTTAGGTAACTAAGAATGTGATTTAGGGAGTTTATGACAAGTTTAGGAGTGCTCATACATCATTAAAGAATTTAAAACTCATTTATGAATAAACAATGTGTAACACAATTCCATGATTTAAGGAATTGGAAAGAGAAAACACTATTCAAGATTCTATGACTAGGTGTCATAAAATTAAAATATGATTTTAGGTTGTAATTAAGTACTTTTGGTTCTAATCAACTTTAATAAATTATTTTGACTCTAGATTAATTAAGGAAATTAATTAACCTTCGATTAGAGCCTAATATTGCTTAGGTTTGCTTAATCGTGTGATTAAGCGTAAGAGTCTGAAACTAGGGGCAAAACCGTAATTTTGCACTAATTTTGCACGGGACTTCAAAAATTAAAACTGAGGTCATAGAATACATAAACACGCCTTTTAAAACCATCTGGAGAAGTTTCGGGTTCACCCGGCCCTTGCAAGCGGGTAAAACACCACAGGGCGTTTTGGTCATTTTGACCAAAACTTCAAAACGAGATTTTCGATCCCGAGAAGGTACATAAGTTTTCTAATCCTTCCAACATTGAGTTTGCCCTTCGAGTACTGCCAAGACGGCTTTCCTCGATTCGGTGAAAATGACCTCGAGGGCATTTTGGTCATTTTCACTCTAACAGAAAATCGGGCGTTACATTACTCCTCCTTAAAAGAATTTCGCCCTTGAAATTCGTACCTTAGAAAAGCTCTGGATATTTGGACTTCATCTCCGACTCTAGTTCCCACGTGTATTCTTCCGACTTGCCTTGTCCCCACGCCACTTTTACCAAAGGAACAGGACTTGCTCCTTAACTGCTTGACTCCGTGATCCACTATTCTCGTAGGCGGTACATTGAAAGTGAGGTCCTCCCTTAACTGTACATGTTCTGGTTCTAGGACATGGCTAGGGTCGGACTCATATTTACGTGAATCGGGAGGCGTGAAAGACATCATGAAGGTTTGACAGATTGGGTGGTAAGGCTATTTTGTAAGCTACGGATCCGACTCTTTGAAGAATTTCAAAGGACCAGAAATCTGGACTCAACTTTTTACTTTCATGGCTCTCCCTATTCTGTAGTGGGGTGATTCTTAGAAATACATGTTCTCCCTCTTGGAACTCCAAGGGCTTGCGCCTTTGTCCGCTGTAGCTTTTCTGTCGACTTTGAGCGGTTAAGATTCTATCCTTGATCTTCTTGATTTGTTCCGTCGTTTACCTCACTACCACAGGTCCTAAGACACTTTGCTCTCGGGCTCGTACCAACACAAGGGTGATTGGCACTTCCTTCCGTATAATGCCTCAGATGCGGTGCCATCGATGCTTGCGTGATAACCGTTGTTATACGCATCCTCGATCAAAGGCATGTACTTATCCCAACTTCCTTTTGGTCTAAGACACAAGCTCTCGGCATATCTTCTAGGGTTTGGATTGTCCTCTCGGATCGACCATCCGCTTGTGGGTGGTAAGCGGTGCTTAGGCACAACTTGGAACCAAACGCCTTTGAAAGGCTCCCCAAAAAGCGTGACGTAAACCGCGGATCTCGATCCGAGATTATCGTCGATGGTACTCCATGCAACCTTACTATTTCTTGGATGTAAAGCTGGGCCAACTTATCCAACGAGTACGTGACTCGAATAGGTAGAAAGTGAGCCGACTTAGTCAGTCGATCCACGATTACCCATACGGCATCGTGGCCAGCTTGGGTCTTTGGCAATCCTGTCACGAAATCCATTGATATACTCTCCCACTTCCACTCGGGGATCGACAGGGGTTGCAACATGCCAGAAGGTTTTTGATGTTCGATCTTGACCTTTTGGCAGACCAAACACTTACTCACCCAGGCGACCACATCCCTTTTTAATCCGGGCCACCAAAACATCCTCTTTAAGTCCTGATACATCTTGGTAGTACCAGGATGGATGGCAAAATGGCTCTTGTGAGCCTCCTCCAAGATCTTCTCTCGGAGGTCACCATCTTGTGGTACACAGATTCGCCCCTCGAACCTCCATAACCAGTCGGGGCCTCGTACAAAACCTTTCAACTTTCTAGCCTTTACTGCCTCGATTGTCTCCATAAAGTCCTCATTTTCTCTTTGGGCAAGCATAATCCTTTGCTTAAACCCACTGGTTACCGTGAGATGACTCATCACGATGCCATTCTCCGTTATAGATATTCCAAGATTCATATCCCTAAATTGCTCTATTAACCCAACTTCATTAACCATCATACTTGACAGACGTAACGAGTTTCGGCTCAAGGCGTCGGCTACTACATTAGCCTTGCCGGGGTGGTAACTTAAACCAAAATCGTAGTCCTTGAGGAATTCCATCCATCTCCTCTGCCTCATATTTAACTCCTTTTGATCAAAGAGATGCTTGAGACTCTTATGATCGGAGAAAACTTCAAACCTCACACCATACAAATGGTGTCTCCACATCTTTAGAGCGAACACGATGGCTGCTAGTTCTAGGTCATGGGTGGGGTAGGTTACCTCGTGAGGCTTGAGTTGCCTAGACGCATAGGCTACCACTTGCCTGTTTTGCATCAACACACAACCTAAACCTTTGCCAGAAGCATCGCAATATACCTCGAAGGGTACATTGGGGTCGTAAAACTAAAAGCGGGGTTGAGGTGAGCTTTTCCTTAAGCTCTAGGAAACTCTTTTCACACTCTGGCTCCACTCAAACGGGGCATTCTTCCTAGTGAGCTTGGTTAAGGGTAGGGCTAACTGGGAAAATCCTTTAATGAACCTACGATAATATCCAGCTAGACCCAAAAAGCTTCTAATCTCGATTCAGAGGTTGGTCTATCCCAATTCATCACAAACTCTATCTTACTTGGGTCGACAGCTATGCCACCTTTTGACACAACATGTCCTAAGAACTTTACCTCCTCTAACCAAAATTCACACTTAGACAACTTAGCGTATAACTTCTTCTCTTTTAATACCTCTAAAACCAACCTTAAATGACGCTCATGCTCCTCGTGGGTTTTCGAATAGATGAGAATATCATCTATGAACACAACCACGAATAGATCTAAATAGGGTCTAAAGATCCTATTCATGTAATCCATAAAAACTGCGGGAGCATTTGTCAAACCAAACGACATTACATTGAACTCAAAGTGTCCATACCGAGTTCGAAAGGCGGTTTTAGGAATATCCGAATCTCTCACCCTAATCTGATGGTAACCGGACCTTAAATCAATCTTAGAAAATACTACTGCTCCTTTCAATTGGTCCATAAGATCATCAATCCTAGGCAATGGGTATTTATTCTTTATGGTTACTTGGTTCAACTGCCTATAGTCTATACACATCCTCATGCTTCCGTCCTTTTTCTTCACAAATAAGACCGGAGCGCCCCAAGGTGAAGCACTCGGCCTTATAAAACTCTTTTCTAACAGCTCCTCTAACTGGGTTTTCAACTCTGCTAACTCCGAGGGTGACATCCTATACGGGGCTTTAGAGATTGGTCCTGTCCCAGGAACCAACTCTATGGAGAACTCCACTTCTCTTTCGGGAGGGAACTCGGGTATTTCATCTGGAAACACCTCGGGATAGTCTCTCACCACAGGTATCTCACCTAGGTTCTGCTCCAAGTCTACATCACAGGCGGCTAGGAGAACATATCCCTTAGTTTTCTTCCCACTACATAAGACCTCTCAGGAATTTAGGTACAGCCTAATGGGTTGAGTGATGTTTTCGGGAGGAGAAGGGAAAACTACGGTTTGGGTTCCACAATCTAACATCACACGATTGGGGTGAAGTCAATTCATGCCTAAGATAATGCCTATGTCTTTCAAGGGTAAACAAATTAAATCTATGATAAAAGACCTATTTTCTACAACAAGATGACAGTTTAAACAACAACGGCAAGTATTAACAGGCGATTTGTAGGAGTAGAAACAATAAGATCGAAGGAAGTTTAGAGACTTTTAGATTTAAGGACTCGACACTAGCAAGTGAAATGAAAGAATGAGTAGCACCAGAGTCATATAGTACATTTAAGGCTTTACCAATTACTTCGCCCATACCTTCGATGAGATCTTTGGACTTCTTGGCGTCTTCCGTTAAGGGTAAAGACCCTTCCTCGGTATTGTGGTCGGGGTTTTGGTTCGATGTCCCTTGTCGGTGCAGTCCTTTGCATAGTGGCCAGGCTTGCCACACTTGAAACATACATTCGACCGCTAAGCATGGGCGATTCCGTGGTTCTTCCCGCATTGTGGGCGTACGTCGGCCAGATGTTGCTCGGTAAGCGGCCAGGGGTTTGTGGTGCCTTGTTCTTGGCTCCACTTGGTCCTCCATTGTGGTTTCGGTCCACCCGGTCCACGAGGTTGATTATTGAAATTCCTCGGGCCTTGATGTTGAAATGGCGGCCTTTGGTGTTGTTTGGATTGTTGGTGAGCAGGAGCTCTTGGCGGTTGTTGTTGTTGTTGTCGGGCCGGTTGGGTGGTAGGGGTTGTAGTGATTCCTCGCCGGGTACTGCGGTTTGAACTTCGGGGCTTGAGGTCCGAGCCCCTTAGCTCGCTCCGCCCTTGTGATTTGAATCTTTCTCTGTCCTTCTTCAAGTATCCGGCACTTGTTGACCAGGGTCGGGAAGTCTCTGATCTCCATATGGGCCACAGCGTAGTTCATCTCTGCCTTCAGACCGGCCTCATACTTCACACACTTCCAAACTTCATCGGGGTTCCCTTGGAACACCCGAGAGAACTTGATTAGCTCCTCAAACTTCGCAGTGTATTGAGCTATAGTAGACCCTCCTTGGGTTAACAGCATGAACTCAACGCCCTTCGTTCCTCACGGACTCCGGAAAGTACTTCTCATAGAAGTAAGTCTTGAACAGCTCCCAGTCAATGGGAGTTCCAGAGGCTTCTAGCAGATGCCTCGTGCCGTTCCACCAGAACTCGGCGTCGGACTTCAGCATGAAAGCAGCAAATGTGACCTTCTGCTCCTCTGAGCAGGTAACGACAGAGTAGATCTTCTCCATGTCTTTGATCCACTCATCAGCCTTGTCGAGGTCCATTACCCCTCGGAACACTGGCGGGTTCGCCTTGCGGAACTCGCCGAAGCGGACTTGCTCCACCATCTCTGCAGCAGGGGGAGGAGGAACAGGAGCAGCGTTAAACTTGTTGATCCATTCGGTCGAACATTCGCTCCATGGCTTGCGCCATGCGACCGGACGGCAGCAGCGATTGTATCATCTTGTTCAACATCGGGTGTAGTCCTAGGCCGTCGTCGCGGTGCCATTGGTCCCTATACACATGAAACAATGAACATCAAGTTGATCAGGCTCAATATCCATGCAAAATGAGCTAGTTACCATGGCACTTGCAACCAATGTAAGTCATGCATCTCTAGTCCTACAGCTTATCTCTATCAAGCACTATACATGACATAACTATCGTATTATGCTTATAAAGCATAGTCAGTCCAATCCTCAGGCTCCATGAGAATCGAACTGCTCTGATACCATAATGTAACACCCTAAATCTTAACCCAAGACTACTAGTATGTCCTTAGGTTAATCTTTAGAATATTACCTCTTGGTCTCATCTTTTAGAAAATACTTAGCGGAAATATGGGTAAAATTTTTCTTTTTGGGATTTAAAATCAAAGTGAGAGCCACGCACGAAACTAAAAGGGGAAACATAGCGAAACATATAAGCAAAGCATAAGAAACACATCATGTCATGGAAGCATCAACTGAATCATAGATATATATATATAACGTGCCTACCCAAAGAGGCAGGACTATTTGATACATCACGAAGCGAAATACAACTGAAATGCAATACAAGGAAATCATAAAAAGCAAATACAAAAGAAACTACCCCCATACCCGTGTGCACCTAAAGGAGACAACCTCATATACAAAAGAAGGTTTGATCTCTACTATGTGGCGTGTGTGTGCACTAGCTACTACCCCTCCTATGACTACTCCTGGTCCGAAATCTTGTGGGTCGAGTCGATCCACTGGCGAATCTCGGCGGGAGTGGTCGAGCGCATCATCGGGGCATGTCCACCGCGGCGAGGGCGCATAGATGGCCGTCGAGCCAACCTCGGTTGGACCACCGTCTCCTCACTCCCAGCCCTCATCGGTGGAGGAGCGGGACTGGAACTCCAACTGTACATGTGGGATGGCGGGTCCTCGGATGGGTCCGCCTCCAGAAATCGGGACGCGGCACATACTGGTACTCGCGTACTGCTGATGTCTCGGGCTCCATGCTGAGGATCCGCTCATCGCGTGGTCTCGCTCGCTCAAAAATCCCGTTATGACGGTAGGAAGCGATCGGGGTGAAGCGGTAGCTCGGGACGAAGTGCGCGAAGGGTCGCCCCATGAACATGAATACTCGGCGGTCTGGCGACCCTCAAAATGGTATGACCCGAGTGCCGGGTCATGGTGCAGCTCCCATACCGGGGTGTCGATGAAGAGTACAAACGTCGCCATCTGAAGATATGACGGAAGAAAAGAGAGAGGGAATGAGAATCTTTCTAAAAGAATTCTCAGTAGGGTTATCCCTACCTAGGTGTCATCGTCACATCCTCAGGAACCTCGGGTTTATTTCTAAAAGGTGTGCATGTATATAATTTCCTTTTAAGTTGGTTTTCCAAAGAGGTACTTTATCCAAGGTCCGTCATATTTTATAATGCGTCTTTATAACTTAAGCAGAAATATACTAATGATATGAATGCATCATAAGGTAACCCAAACAATAGAATGACTAGGAAACATTATAACATTGGCATAAGTATAGTTTATGTGACATTGTTAACTTTAACTTTCATCTCATGGGGCCGCCCTAAAACTTCTCTAGGTTATGAGCTCATACCTCAACTAGTCGTCACTAGCTCTTACTTATCCTATGATAAGCGTAACATATTCCCGACTTAAAGTACGGGCTAGGGGGCAAATTAAGGATCTCCTTTCTAGGGTCATTTCCTCTTTGAAACGCTTTGCTAGCCACGTGGGCCTCGCAATTTGTCCGCTTTGGCAGGCTGCATCTACACATACCCTCACGGATTTGTCTCCTCCTGGGGTGCTCGGCCGAACCGGTGTCACCCAGAGAAGCGCGTCTCAGTGTTGTGTCACATTTATATTCTCATAAGTATTAAATCACAATTACCTCATCATTTATCATATGCATTCTCATATAGCTTTTTCATAACATATATATCATCACATGAAACTTTCTCATAACATTCGTCACATAAAACTTTCACACAAACATCATCACATAGCCATATTTAACAATCATCCCCATAAGCACATAGACATGTTATGTTATAACTCATAGTGCTTTAAACTTGATTATTATAAGTCTTAAACTTGCAAATTAATTATTCTTAACTTCTTTATACACCTATAGTTTGACAATTAATGAGTTATACAAATTTTATGCTCAAGAACTAATCCAAATAGCACTAAGTAGAATTTGGACAGCTTTATGTTTATGTGATTACGGAGTTCTAGAAATTACGGTTTAGATCTTTATCTCACATTCTAAGTTATTGATCATCAACACCTAGTCTCTTGGGACCTATAAGGTTATAACTAAGTATTTCTCACCTTACCCTATGGTCAAGAACATCTCTAAACCTCAAGAGTGCAGAAATCAAAATACTAACTTTACGGGTACCTAGAAGTCACAATAATGACCCTTTCTAAGTCCGGTTTGCTCCTAAGGTTTCAAGATTAAGTCCTAAACCAATTATGAGTCATTCCTACACATATAAACTAATTTAAAGCCATGGTTATTGAATCTAAACCTTGCTGGACAGAATCCAGAAAAATAAATCTTTAAGGGATCTAAAACTCTCAAATTAATTCTTTTCTAGTTCCTAACTTATCCTATCTTTCACATATGAGTCTTAACATAATTATTACCCAAACATAAGCATATTAACATCATTAACACAGCTCATGCAGTGGCCAAACATAGCAAGGCAGAACCGAAACAGAAACTCCATTTAAAGGCATCGAATCATAGTTTCTAAAGCACATAAAATACTAGTTTCTCTTGGAACCTTATTAAAACCTTCAAAACTCTTTTATGAACACTTTTATCATCTAAACTCATGAAAATACTTGATAGGGCAGTGGCTATATTATTTTCATCTCAAGAGGTCCTAAATTCATAACACTTAGTTCTACACATTCCTTATACTCATATAAGTTTAGAAAAATTATAAAACATAGTTTTCAATACTTGAAGACATTAAGGCCTCATAGGGCCGAAATATGAGCCATAGGAGATAAATGTTTTAGACCTTTGTTTGAGATATCCTTGGGCAAGTCTTTGAGCTCTAGAATCATTAAAGTGATGACATAAACATAAACATGCTCATGCACTTATTTTAGTTATTGCTAGAAAGTAAAGTGAGAGCATAAAATAAATATGTGGTGCAATATATTATTATCTTTGATATTTAGGTGAGGACTTGAAATATAAATATGATAATGCAAAGCTTGAAACATAAACATGATAATGCAAGTTTATTCATTATCTTGGGATTTAGTGATAGCAAGGAAATAAACATGATATGCAAAGCTTAAAGTAAACATGATGCAAGTTTCATTTTTATGTTTAACTAGAGCTCATTTAAGACTTTAACAAGATAATAACCCCATACAATATCTCAAAGATCACAACACAAGAATCGAAAATCATATAAAAGAGAAAGAAAGTGAAGCTACATCAAGTTCTTTATTAAGTACCCAAAACCCTATCTAGAGACAAATCTCTAGAACGTGCTGACCAACTTTAAGGTTGACAAGGGTAGGCTTGGGCTTTTAGAAATCCTTAGATTAATTTTCTTAAGTTGGAAAACCATGTGAGCTAGATAACATATAGATGAAGTTGTAAGAAAAGGAAAACTCAAGCTTTAGAGGTTTCTTTGAGATGAACACAATGTCATCATCTAGAAACTCTCATCATCAAGCTATCATGCTCAAATCAAGGCCTCATGGCCGAAAATGAAAGGAAAGGAAAGACAAAGGAAAGTTCAAAAGAATCCAAGAGAAAACTAGAGAAAAACACTTTCTTGAGCAAAATAAAGTTTGAAAACAAATCCCTACCTAGTGATGAAGATAAAAGCTTGATCTTGAAGATGGAAATGGGATGAGCAACTCCTCCTAGGTTGGTGATGATGATTCGGCCTTGATGAGAGAAAAAGAAGAAAATGTGTTTCAAGTGGAGTTGTGTTTGAGGTGTGGTGTTTGAGAGGTTTGATGATGGTTCAAGGTTTTGGGGTGGTGTTTGATGGTTGAGAGGTGATGATGAGATGAAGAGATGAAGAAGATAAAGATGAAAAGAAAGGAAGAACACTCTTGGAACTTTGAGAGAAAAAGGAAAGACTAGCAAGACAACTCTAAAACTCTAAACTTTGCAAATGCTTCAAGGTGCAACAAGGCTAACACAAGCATCCTATTTATAGAAAAACAAAACCATGGAGGAGTGAATGGGGAGGGTGCTGGCCGTAGCTTTGAAGGGCAAAGGAGAGAAAAATATCTCTTACACAAGGTCATTCAAGCATGGTTTGAAGTATGGAAGCTATGCTACAAAGTATGGCTTGATGTGAGTTAATTTCCTATCAAATTTTTATGAAATTAGGCTTCTAGAACCTTAACATGGCTGGAACTTTTCCAGCCACAAATAAATGGGGAAAATGGGTTGTTTTAATTATTTATTCATGTGGAAATTCAAGCTTGATTGAAAGTTATGACAAGGTATAGTGTATGTGACTTGAGGTATGGCCTTGGAGTGTTGAAAAATTGAACATGTGATGCATATGGAGGGAGGGCAGCTTGGCCAAGGCTGGACAGCAGAGTGGGAGGATGATTTGACCATTTAATTGTGTGTTAATGGTAGGTTTAGATGTGTATTAGCTTAGGTACAAGGTTAGGAATGATTAAGCTTAAGTTTAGGTAACTAAGAATGTGATTTAGGGAGTTTATGACAAGTTTAGGAGTGCTCATACATCATTAAAGAATTTAAAACTCATTTATGAATAAACAATGTGTAACACAATTCCATGATTTAAGGAATTGGAAAGAGAAAACACTATTCAAGATTCTATGACTAGGTGTCATAAAATTAAAATATGATTTTAGGTTGTAATTAAGTACTATTTGGTTCTAATCAACTTTAATAAATTATTTTGACTCTAGATTAATTAAGGAAATTAATTAACCTTCCATTAGAGCCTAATATTGCTTAGGTTTGCTTAATCGTGTGATTAAGCGTAAATCTGAATCTAGGGGCAAAACCGTAATTTTGCACTAATTTTGCCCGGGACTTCAAAAATTAAAACTGAGGTCATAGAATACATAAAAACGCCTTTTAAAACCATCTGGAGAAGTTTCGGGTTCATCCGGCACTTGCAAACGGGTAAAACACCACAGGGGCGTTTTGGTCATTTTGACCCGAAAACTCGAAAAACGAGATTTTCGATCCCGGGAAGGTACATAAGTTTTCTAATCCCCTTCCAACATTGAGTTTGCCCTTCGAGTACTGCCCTTGGCTTTCCTCGACGTTGAAAATGACCTCAGGGGCATTTTGGTCATTTTCACTCTAACAGAAAATCGGGGCGTTACACTAAGAATGCAGAATCTAAAATTCTAACTTTACGGGTACCTAGGACTCACAACAATGACCCTTTCTAAGTCTGGTTTGCTCCTAAGGCATCAAGATCAAGTCCTAAACCATTTATGAGTCATTCCTACACATTTAAACTAATTTAAACCCATGATTACCATTTCTAACCTTGCTGGACAGAATCCAGAAAAATCAAATATTAAGGGATCTAAAACTCTCAAATTAATTCTTTTCTAGTTACTAACTTCTCTAATTTTTCACATATGAATTTTAACATCAAATATACTCAAACATAATCATATTATCATCATCAAAACAGCATATACAGTGACCAAACATAGCAAGGAAGAACCGAAACCAAGTCCCCATGTAAAAGCATAAAAACATAATTTTCAAAGCACATAAAATACTAGTTTCTCTTGGAACCTTTCTCAAACTTTCAAAACTCATTTATCAATATTTATAACATCTAAAAGATCATTAAAATGTTTGTAAGGGCAGTAGCTAAATCAAATTCATCTCAAGAGGTCCTAAATTCATAAAATCTTGTTTTAGACATTGCTTGAACTCATATAAGCTTAGAAAAATTATGAAACATAGTTTTCTACACTTGTAACCAACAAAACCCTTAGGGGCCGAAATCTCAAGCTAAAGAAATAAATATTTTCAAGCCTTTGTTTGAGACAACAATGGACAAGTCTTTGAGCTCTAGGTTCTCTTAAGTGATGACATAAAAATAAATATGCTCATGCACTTATTTTAGCTTTTATTAGAAAATAAAGTAAGGCATAAAATAAAACATGAGATGCAACTTATTATTATCTTTGATATTTAAGTGAGGACTTAAAATATAAACATGATAATGCAAAGCTTGAAACATAAATATGATAATGCAAGTTCATTCATTATCTTGATACTTAGTGATAGCAAGGAAAGTAAATATGATGTGCAAGGCATAAACATAAATATGGATGCAATATTCATTTTAACCTCATCTAGAGCTCTTACAAGACTTTAGAGATACAACCCAACACTTATCTCATCACAAAGAGAGCTTTAGAGTTTTTGAACCAAGTTTTCAAAGGAACTATGAGGTTCTTGAACATCATCATCAAGCTCAAAAGAAACAAACTTTCAAGAAACACAAGACTACAAAGAAAAGGAAACCAAAACCGAAATATTAAAGGAAAGGAAATGAGGAAACCAAAACCAAAATAGCAAAACAAGTAAAGGTGTTCTTAAGCAAAAATCATTTTGAGTTAGAAAATAAAGATGAGACTTAAAGAAAGTAAAAACTCAAGCTCTAGAGATTCCTTTGAGATGAACACATAGCCATCATCTAGGAGCTCTCATCATTGAGCTATCATATATCTATCAAAGCCTCATGGTCGAAAACAAGAAAAGGAAAGCAAAGAAAGTTTCAAAAAGAAAGTCCAACAGAAAGCTAGGAAAACTCATTTTCAAGAGAAACAAATTTAGAAAAACACTCCTACCTAGAATGACGATGAAAACTTGAACTTTTGAAAGAAAAAGAGATGAACAACTCCTCCAGGGATGTTGATGATGATTTGGCCAAGGGGATGAGGAAGGTAAGGAGGTGTGTTTTGAGTGAGGTTGTGTTTGAGATGAAGTGTTTGAGGGCTTAGGAGGTGTTTCAAGGCTATGGGGTGGTGTTTGAAGGTTGTGAGATGATGATAAGATGAAGAGATGATGAAGATGGAGATGAAGAACAAGAGAAAACTCTCTTGGAACTTAGAAAGAAAAAGAGAGAACACAAAGAAAGCTTAGAAAACTAAAAGTGTGCAAATGAGCTAAAGTGTTTCCATGTGTTTCTAGGCAAGGTATTTATAGAAAATGAAAACAAATGAGAGTTCATGGAGGGGGAAGGCTGGCCGTAGCAATTGGAGGGAAAAGGAAGAGAAAATATCTCTTACAACTTGTCATTCAAGCATGGTTTGAAATATGGAGGTTATGATACAAAGTATGGCTTCAAGTAAGGTGATTTGAGTGAGCTTTTCTTTTAATTTTGAATGAAATTAGTCTTCTAAAAGCTAGACATGGCTGGAAGTTTTTCAGCCACAAATAAATGAGGAAAATGGTTTATTTTATTTAGTTATTCATTTGGAAAATCAAGTTTGATTAAAAATATGACAAGGTATGGTGTATATGAGTTGGAAGCATGGTCTTGGTGTGTCAAAATTTTGCACATGTGATGGAAATGGGGAGGAATGGCTTCAGCTAGATTGCAGCAGCCAAGGGGAGAGAAAAATCTTCAATGTAATTGGGTGTTACTGATAGGTTTAAGTGTAGGTAGCTTAGGTACAAGATTAGGAATAATTAAGCTTAAGTTTAGGTAACTAAGAATGAGGTTTAGGGATTTTATGACAAGATTAGGAGTGTTCATACATCATTAGAGAGTTTAAAACTCATTTAGGAATAAACAATTGGAAACACAATTCCATAATTTAAGGAATTGGAGAGAGAAAACACTATTTAAGATTCCATGACTAGGAATCTTGAATTTAAAATAGGATTTCAAGTTGTAATTAAGCACTTTTAGGTTCTAATCAACTTTAATAAATTATTTTGACTCAAGATTAATTATGGAAATTAATTAACCTTCGATTAGAGCCTAATATTGCTTAGATTTGCTTAATCACGCGATTAAGCGTAAAAACATGAAACTAGGGGCAAAATCGTAATTTTGCACTAATTTCGCCCGGGACCTCCGGGATCAACACTAAAGTCACAAACTACATAAAAACGCCTTTTAAAACCATTTGGAGAAGTTTCAGGTTCATCTGGCACTTGCAAACGGGTAAAACACCGTAGGGGCGTTTTGGTCATTTTGACCCTGAAAACTCAAAAAACGAGATTTTCGATCCCGGAAAGGTACACAAGTCATATAATCCCCTTCCAACGTTGAGTTTACCCTTCGAGTACTGCCAGATCAGCTTTCCTCGAATTCCGAGCTGAAAATGACCTCAGGGGCATTTTGGTAATTTTCACTCTAGTAGAAAATCAGGGTGTTACATTCTTAGTGTCTTATGCATTGACCCTTAAGGTCCTTAATTCACAATCTAAGTTATAAATCATCACAACTTAATCTCTCGGGTACCTATAGGCTCATATCTAAGTATTCCTCACTCAATGCTATGAACATAAACATCTCTAAACCTCAAGAGTGCAAAATCTAAAATTCTAAACTTTACGGGTACCTAAGGGGCCACAACAATGACCCTTTCTAAGTTCAGTTTGCTCCTAAGGCATCAAGATCAAGTCCTAAACCAATTATGAGTCATTCCTACACATTTAAACTAATTTAAATCCATGATTATCATTTCTATACTATGCTGGACAGAATCCAAAAAAATCATTTACTAAGGGATCTAGAACTATCAAATTAATTCTTTTCTAGTTACTAACTTCTCTAATCTTTCACATATGCATTTTACCATCAATTATACACAAACATACTCATATTATCATCATCAAAATAGCATAAACAGTGATCAATCATAGCAAGGCAGAACCAAAAATCCATCTCCATAACAAAAAAAAAAGCCTAGAATGTAACGCCCCGATTTTCTGTTAGAGTGAAAATGACCAAAATGCCCCTGAGGTCATTTTCACTGACCGAGGAAAGCCAGTGCGGCAGTACTCGAAGGGCAAACTCAATGTTGGAAGGGGATTAGAAAACTTATGTACCTTCCCGGGATCGAAAATCTCGTTTTGAAGTTTTGGTCAAAATGACCAATACGCCCCTGTGGTGTTTTACCCGCTTGCAAGTGCCGGATGAACCCGAAACTTCTCCAGATGGTTTTAAAAGGCGTTTTTATGTATTCTATGACCTCAGTTTTAATTTTTGAAGTCCCGGGCAAAATTAGTGCAAAATTACGGTTTTGCCCCTAGTTTCGTATTTTTACGCTTAATCACGCGATTAAGCAAACCTAAGCAATATTAGGCTCTAATCGAAGGTTAATTAATTTCCTTAATTAATCTAGAGTCAAAATAATTTATTAAAGTTGATTAGAACCAAAAAGTACTTAATTACAACCTAAAATCATATTTTAATTTTATGACACCTAGTCATAGAATCTTGAATAGTGTTTTCTCTTTCCAATTCCTTAAATCATGGAATTGTGTTACACATTGTTTATTCATAAATGAGTTTTAAATTCTTTAATGATGTATGAGCACTCCTAAACTTGTCATAAACTCCCTAAATCACATTCTTAGTTACCTAAACTTAAGCTTAATCATTCCTAACCTTGTAATACACATCTAAACCTACCATTAACACACAATTAAATGGTCAAATCATCCTCCCACTCTGCTGTCCAGCCTTGGCCGAAGCTGCCCTCCCTCCATATGCATCACATGTTCAATTTTTCAACACTCCAAGGCCATACCTCAAGTCACATACACTATACCTTGTCATAACTTTCAATCAAGCTTGAATTTCCACATGAATAAATAATTAAAACAACTCATTTCTCCCATTTAATTGTGGCTGGAAAAGTTCCAGCCATGCATTATTTCTAGAAGCCTAAATTCATAAAAATGTGATAGGAAATTAACTCACATCAAGCCATACTTTGTAGCATAGCTTCCATACTTCAAACCATGCTTGAATGACCTTGTGTAAGAGATATTTTCTCTTCCTTCCTCCCTCAAAGGCTACGGCCAAGCCCTCCCCATTCACTCCTCCATGGTTTTGTTTTTCTATAAATAGGATGCTTGTGTTAGCCTTGTTGCACTTTGAAGCATTTGCAAAGTTTAGAGTTTTAGAGTTGTCTTGCTAGTCTTTCCTTTTTCTCTCAAAGTTCCAAGAGTGTTCTTCCTTCCTTTTCATCTTTATCTTCTTCATCTCTTCATCTCATCATCACCTCTCAACCATCAAACACCACCCCAAAACCTTGAACCATCATCAAACCTCTCAAACACCACACCTCAAACACAACTCCACTTGAAACACATTTTCTTTCTTTTTCTCTCATCAAGGCCGAATCATCATCACCATCCTAGGAGGTGTTGCTCATCTCATTTCCATCTTCAAGATCAAGCTTTTATCTCCATCACTAGGTAGGGATTTGTTTTCAAACTTTATTTTGCTCAAGAAAGTGTTTTTCTCTAGTTTTCTCTTGGATTCTTTTTGAACTTTCCTTTGTCTTTCTTTTCCTTTCATTTTCGGCCATGAGGCCTTGATTTGAGCATGATAGCTTGATGATGAGAGTTTCTAGATGATGACGTTGTGTTCATCTCAAAGAAACCTCTAAAGCTTGAGTTTTCCTTTTCTTACAACTTCATCTATATGTTATCTAGCTTACATGGTTTTCCAACTTAAGAAAAATTAATCTAAGGATTTCTAAAAGCCCAAGCCTACCCTTGTCAACCTTAAAGTTGGCCGGCACGTTCTCGAGATTTGTCTCTAGATAGGGGTTTTGGGTACTTAATAAAGAACTTGATGTAGCTTCACTTTCTTTCTCTTTTATACGATTTTCGATTCTTGTGTCATGATCTTTGAGATATTGTATGGGGTTATTATCTTGTTAAAGTCTTAAATGAGCTCTAGTTAAACATAAAAATGAAACTTGCATCATGTTTACTTTAAGCTTTGCATATCATGTTTATTTCCTTGCTATCACTAAATCCCAAGATAATGAATGAACTTGCATTATCATGTTTATGTTTCAAGCTTTGCATTATCATATTTATATTTCAAGTCCTCACCTAAATATCAAAGATAATAATATATTGCACCACATATTTATTTTATGCTCTCACTTTACTTTCTAGCAATAACTAAAATAAGTGCATGAGCATGTTTATTTTTATGTCATCACTTTAATGATTCTAGAGCTCAAAGACTTGCCCAAGGATATCTCAAACAAAGGTCTAAAACATTTATTTCCTATGGTTCATATTTCGGCCCTATGAGGCCTTAATGTTTTCAAATATTGAAAACTATGTTTTATAATTTTTCTAAACTTATATGAGTATAAGGAATGTGTAGAACTAAGTATTATGAATTTAGGACCTCTTGAGATGAAAATAACATAGCCACTGTGCTATTAAGTATTTTCATGAGTTTAGATGATAAAAGTGTTCATAAAAGAGTTTTGAAGGTTTTAATAAGGTTCCAAGAGAAACTAGTATTTTATGTGCTTTAGAAACTATGATTCAATGCCTTTAAATGGAGTTTCTGTTTCGGTTCTGCCTTGCTATGTTTGGCCACTGCATGAGCTGTGTTAATGATGTTAATATGCTTATGATTGGGTAATAATTATGTTAAGACTCATATGTGAAAGATAGGATAAGTTAGGAACTAGAAAGGAATTAATTTGAGAGTTCTAGATCCCTTAAAGATTCATTTTTCTGGATTCTGTCCAGCAAGGGTTAGATTCAATAATCATGGTTTTAAATTAGTTTATATGTGTAGGAATGACTCATAATTGGTTTAGGACTTAATCTTGAAACCTTAGGAGCAAACCGAACTTAGAAAGGGTCATTATTGTGACTTCTAGGTACCCGTAAAGTTAGTATTTTGATTTCTGCACTCTTGAGGTTTAGAGATGTTCTTGACCATAGGGTGAGGTGAGAAAAACTTAGTTATAACCTTATAGGTTCCCAAGAGACTAGGTGTTGATGATCAATAACTTAGACTGTGAGATAAAGATCTAAACCGTAATTTCTAGAACTCCGTAATCACATAAACATAAAGCTGTCCAAATTCTGCTTAGTGCTATTTGGATTAGTTCTTGAGCATAAAATTTGTATAACTCATTAATTGTCAAACTATAGGTGTATAAAGAAGTTAAGGATAATTAATTTGCAAGTTTAAGACTCATAAGAATCAAGTTTAAAACACTATGAGTTATAACATAACATGTCTATGAGCTTATGGGGATGATTGTTAGATATGACTATGTGATGATGTTTGTGCGAAAGTTTTATGTGACGAATGTTATGAGAAAGTTTCATGTGATGATATATATGTTATGAAAAAGCTATATGAGAATGCATGATAAAAATGAATATGATAAATGATGAGGTAATTGTGATTTAATACTTATGAGAATATAAATGTGACACAACACTTGAGACGCGCTTCTCTGGGTGACACCGGTTCTTGAGCACCCCCAGGAGGAGACAAATCCGTGAGGGTATGTGTAGATGCAGCCTGCCAAAGCGGACAAATTGCGAGGCCCACGTGGCTAGCAAAGCGTTTCAAAGAGGAAATGATCCTAGAAAGGAGATCCTTAATTTGCCCCCTAGCCCGTACTTTAAGTCGGGATTATGTTACGCTTATCATAGGATAAGTAAGAACTAGTGACGACTAGTTAAGGTATGAGCTCATAACCTAGAGAAGTTTTAGGGCGGCCCCATGAGATGAAAGTTAAAGTTAACAATGTCACATAAACTATACTTATGCCAATGTTATAATGTTTCCTAGTCATTCTATTGTTTGGGTCACCTTATGATGCATTCATATCATTAGTATATTTCTGCTTAAGTTATAAAGACGCATTATAAAATATGACGAACCTTGGATAAAATACCTCTTTGGAAAACCAACTTAAATGGAAATTATATGCATGCACACCTTTTAGAAATAAACCCGAGGTTCCTGAGGATGTGACGATGACACCTAGGTAGGGATAACCCTCGAGAATTCTTTTAGAAAGATTCTCATTCCTCTCTCTTTTCTTCCGTCATATCTTGAGATGGCGGCGTTTGTACTCTTCATCGACACCCGGTATGGGAGCTGCACCATGACCCGGCACTCGGGTCATACCATTTTGAGGGTCGCTGCACTGTCAGAGTATTCATGTTCATGGGACGACCTTTCGTGCACCCCGTCCCGAGCTACCGCTTCACCCCGACTGCTCCTTACCGTCATAACGGGATTTTTGAGCGAGCGAGACCACGCGATGAGCAGATCCTCCGCATGGAGCCCGAGACATCTGCGATGCGAGTACCCGAGTATGTGCCGCGTCCCGGATTTCGGAGACGGACTCATCCGAGGACCCGCCATCCCACATGTACAGTTGGAGCTCCAGTCCCGCTCCTCCACCGATGAGGACTGGGAGTGAGGAGACGGTGGTCCAGCCGAGGTTGGCTCGACGGCCATCTATGCGCCCTCGCCGCGGTGGACATGCCCCGATGATGCGCTCGACCACTCCCGCCGAGATTCGCCAGTGGATCGACTCGTCCCCACGATTGCTCGGACCCGCAGGAGTAGTCATAGGAGGGGTAGTAGCTAGTGCACACACACGCCACATAGTAGAGGTCAAACCTTCTTTTGTATATGAGATTGTCTCCTTTAGGTGCACATGGGTATGGGGGTAGTTTCTTTTGTATTTGCTTTTTATGATTTCCTTGTATTGCATTTCAGTTGTATTTTGCTTCATGATGTATCAAATAGTCCTGCCTCTTTGGGTAGGCACGTTATATATATATATATCTATGATTCAGTTGATGTTTCCATGACATGATGTGTTTCTTATGCTTTGCTTATATGTTTCGCTATGATTCCCCTTAAAGTTTCGTGCGTGGCTCTCACTTTGATTTTAAATTCCAAAAAGAAAAATTTTACCCATATTTCCGCTAAGTATTTTCTAAAAGATGAGACCAAGAGGTAATATTCTAAAGATTAACCTAAGGACATACTAGTAGTCTTGGGTTAAGATTTAGGGTGTTACATAGAACTTGATTTCTAAACACATAAAATACTAGTTTCTCTTGGAACCTTTTTAAAACTATCAAAACTCATTTATAAACATTTTTATCATCTAAAAACACCAAAATACTTGTAAGGGCAGTGGCTATTTTAAATTAAACTCAAGAGCTTCTAAATTCATAAAACTTGGTTCTTGACATCTCTTGAATTCATAAAAGCTTAGAAAAATTATGAAACATAGATTTTAGTACTTGTAACAAATGAAACCTCTTAAGGCCAAAATTTAAAAGCTAAAGAACAAGCATTTTTCAAGCCTTTGTTGGAGACAACAATGGGCAAATCTTTGAGCTCTAGGTTCTCTTAGGTGATGACATAAAAATAAACATGCTCATGCACTTGTTTTAGCTTTCGTTAGAAAGTAAAGTGAGAGCATAAAATAAACATGAGATGCAACTTATTATTATCTTTGATATTTAAGTGGGGACTTGAAATGTAAACATGATAATGCAAGACTTGAAATATAAATATGATAATGCAAATTCATTCATTATCTTGGTACTTAGTGATAGCAAGGAAAATAAATATGATGTACAAGGCATAAACATAAATATGAATGCATAGTTCATTTTAATCTTATCTAGAGTTGTTACAAGACTTTAGAGATACAACCCAACACTTATCTCATCACAAAGAGAGCTTTAGAGTTCTTGAACCAAGTTCTCAAGGGAACTAAGTGGTTCTTGAACATATCATCAAGCTCAAAAGCAACAAACTTTTAAAAGAAAATAAAACCTCAAAGTAAAGGAAACCAAAACCGAATCCTCAAAGGAAAGTAAAACAAGGAAACTGAAACCAATAGCAAAAAGGTGAAAGAGTTCTCTTGAGTTGAAATCATTTAAGTGAGAAAATGAAGATGAAACTTAAAGGAAGTAAAAGCTCAAGCTCTAGAGGTTCCTTTAAGATGAACACATGGTCATCAGGAGCTCTCATCACTGAGCTATCATGATCCAAACAAAGCCTCATGGCCAAAACATAGAGAAAGAAAAACAAGGAGAAGTTCAAAAAGAAACTAAGAGAAAACTAGAGGAAAATCACATTTTCAAGCAAAACAAAGTTTATAAAAACACTCCAACCTAGAGTGAAGATGAAAACTTGAACTTGAAAAGGAAAACAAGAAGGAGAACTCCTCCAAGGATGATGATAAGCTTCAGCCAAAGTGAAGGGAAAGGAAAGAATATGTGTTTTGAGTGAGGTTGTGTTTGAGGTCAAGTGTTTGAAAGGTTAGGAGGTGATCTAAGGTTGTGAGGTGGTGTTTAGAAATTATCAGGTGATTATGTGAGGAAGAGATGAAGATGATGAAGATAAGAGGAAAGGAAAACTCTCTTGAAACTTGAGAGAAAAAGGAAGAACTTAGAGAAAGCTTTGGAAACTTGAAACTTTGCAAATGTTCTAAAGTGTTTGCAAGCTCAAGTAAGTAAGGTATTTATAGAAAAATGAAACAATGAAGTCTCATGGAGAGGAGGGAGAGCTCGTGTGGTTTGGGAGGCAAAGGAAGAGAAAAATATCTCTTACAACTTGTCATTCAAGCATGGTTTGAGGTATGGAAGTTATGGTGCAAAGCATGGCTTCAAGTATGGTGATTTGGAGTGAAATTTCTTTCAAATTTGAAATGAAATATTTCTAGAAGCAAGGAGGGCTGGCTGATTTTGAGCGACAAAAATGAGGGAAAATAGTTTAATTTATTTAGTCATTCACTTAGCAAATCAAGCATGGATGAAAGTATGACAAAGTATGGTGTAAGTGAGGTGGAAGCATGGCCTTGGAGTGTCAAAAATTTGAGCATGTGATGGAAATTAGGGGAGCATGGCTTCGGCTAGAACAGGTACAGCAAGGGGGAGGAAGTGTTGATCATGTTATTGGGTGCTAATGATAGGTTTAAGTGTAGATTAGTTTAGGTGCAAAGCTAGGAATCATTAAGCATAAGTTTAGGTAACTAAGAATGAGGTTTAAGGATTTTATGACAAGATTAGGAGTGCTCATACATCATTAGAGAATTTAAAACTCATTTATGGATAAACAATTGAAAACACAATTCCATGATTTGAGGAATTTGAGAGAGAATTTACTATTCAAGATTCCATGACTAGGAATCTTGAATTTAAAATAAGATTTCAAGTTGTAATTAAGCATTCTTAGGTTCTAATCAACTTTAATAAATTATTTTGATTCAAGATTAATTATGGAAATTAATTAATCTTCGATTAGAGCCTAATATCGCTTAGGTTTGCTTAATCACATGATTAAGCTCGAAAACACAAAACTAGGGGCAAAATCAGAATTTTGCACTAATTTTGACTGGGACCTCCAAGACTAAAATTGAAGTCGCAGACTACATGAAAACGTCTTTTAAAACCATCTGAGGAAGTTTCAGGTTCATCCAGCACTTGCAAACGGGTAAAACACCACAGGGGCATTTTGGTCATTTTGACCCGAAAACTCGATTTGACCCGAAAACTCGAAAAAATGAGATTTTCGATCCCAGGAAGGCACAAGCCAACTAATCCCCTTCCAACATTGAGTTTGCCCTTCGAGTACTGCCGGATCGGCTTTCCTCGAATTCCGGGCCGAAAATGACCTCAGGGGCATTTTGGTCATTTTCACTCTGAATAGAAAATCGGGGCATTACATTATACCTTCTTGGTCTGTGTTGACTAGTTTAGTGATGGCAAGTATATGAACGAAACTGAGCTTTGTAACATCTTCCCAAGTATGACATCATCCTTAAGTCATGGCACCATACTCGAGAGCATTTCTCTCTAACCAATGCACTGCAGAATTCCAAACTCTACACAATACACTGTTCCACTATATCTTGATCTCTTCGGGAAAACAGTTGTGTAATTGATTCTTAGGTCATGCACATAACACAAATATTAGTGGACAATTTCCACGACATCTGTTCATTTAAACTTTTAGTTAAATTTAAATATTGACTATAATATGGAAACTACTCCTCAAATATTCTCTATAATATTATTAAGATACAATATCAATACTCAATAATCAATAATCAATAATATGGTACATTTAGGAAAACATATCCCCAGGTTTAACTTGCAAGTAGGAAACCCGAAAACATAAAACTGAAAGCAAAATGTAATGGAATCATGGATCCTAAGATTGTTTCATCAATTAAATGACTAATTGAGCTCATAATATGTTCTAAAACACAATAATGATAATATGGGTATGTTCTAAATACTCTGACATTTATGATAGCATTTAAAAACTTTGTGATAAGTTTACAAGCAAGAATGGAATGTTAACAATATAAGGTACCAAGAAACAAGTTTAGTTGACTCAGTATTGTTCTGTCGTGCCATAATTTTTAGGTTTCATGCACGCCTGAAGACTGTGCTCGCTGGATAGGCAAGGATAACATTATTTTATTCAGTGTAAATTTATATGTTATAACATAGCTTCTATATGATTCCTTTTAACTTCTATTCTAGCAGATGCAAAATTCAAACTCAAGCTTGGAACTGGAATTTTAATAGTCATTCCTATTCCTCGAAAACATGTAGCATCTGGACAAACAATTGAATCTGCCATTCATAAAGCTCTTAAAGAAGTTAGGTAAACTTTTTTTTTGTTTTGTGATTAGAAAACAAGAGGTGTGTAAACTTTTTATTCTCTATGTATCATGACATCATATGCAAGTTGTACATATGTTTTGCTTGGTTTGCTAATAATGCTTTCATAATATATCTACTATTTTTTTTGTCGTTTTGAAACCAAATAAATACATTCCGTATCTATCACTTGTAGGGAACACAATATAACAAGAAATGTTGTTACTCCATTCTTGCTTGTTAAATTAAATGACTTGACAAGGGATGCCTCACTTGCTTCAAGTATCCTTGTTTAAAGTTTTCCAACAATATGCTATTATAAAATCAATAATTAGAAGCATATAGTTTAAATAAATTTAATATATTCTAATTGCTAGTAATATGATCCAACCTTATCGAGATTTAATATTTGAGTTACTGTAAAAGCAAACCTTAGCCATATTTTAAACATTGCTCTGGTGAAGAATAATGCTCGTGTTGGAGCTAAAGTTGCTATAGCCCTTGTTCAGCTAAGAGAACATGGTCAGAAGTGAGCTTATACCTTCTTGGTTTGTGTTGACCAATTCAGTGATAGCAAGTATATGAATGAAACTGAGCTCTGTAATATCCTCCCAAGTACGACATCATCCTTAAGTCATGGCACCATGCTCGAGAGTTGTTACTTATTAATTGGTGGGCCTTTCTTAGATAACTATAGCAAATTCGATTAACGCATGTGATAACTAAGCGTAATTCTATTAAAATATATAACAAAGAAACACAACATTTATTGAGTACAAAAGGAAGCTCTTCTATGAGCTTTAATACATATATGTGGTCTATTACATTTACATACATATAACTCCAACTAAGTACAATAAAACAAAAACATCAACTACTAAACTACTACATTTCCGAGTTCTTTCAGGTAATAGCTCCATAATCCGCTGGATCCACCTGTAGATGACACGGGAACACAAACAAGTAGGGGCGAGAATTATACAATTCTCAGTAAGGCAATTCCCCAATTACACAATAATAATTTTATCGTCGTCGCCCCAGCCACTTCGGTTTATTAGGAAAAAGTGATCATGTATTTCATAACAATGGTTCAATTTTAGAGTTCCAAATCATACTTTTGAAGTGGGTAGCTTTTAATGATCAATCACTTAATGGACATATATAATAAAACTCAAACACATAGGAAATAATCCTAATCAAACATTTAAATATGGCATGATTATGCATATGCTAATTGTAATGAACTTATCTCAAAGGAACCTGGCCTTACTTATGACCATAGAACTTAACTCAGTGTATATTTCTCTTTTCATTGACATAGGAAAGACTAGTTCATATCATACTGCAAAACTCAATTCAGTGTATTTTTCTCTTTTTATCATTGACATAGGAAAGACTTAGTTTATACCTAACGGGTATTTGCAGTGGACAACTCCACAATAAATAGTTTATACCAAATGGTATTTATAGTGGTTAACACCATATATGGGAAATAGACTGCTTATCAGGACTGAGCTCATTCCTATATGTGATCATTAGATTTTATTTTATTCCATTTCCAAATCACACAAAGTTCTATTTTTAGTCGATACGTTTACCGACTCATAATATCTCTGGAGAAGTTCTTCTTTTTGCCTTCCCCTCAATTCAACTTAAGTCTTGTTTCTGTTTTATCCATATGTCACAATATGCACATTAGGGAAGTTCCTATTTTTACCTTCCCATTATTCAATTTAAGTCTTGTTTCTATTTTCTCCTATGTCAAAATATACACGAGTGAAATATATACATTCTCTTTTCTCATATAATTACACCATATGCTTTCTTCTTTTCAAATGCATGCATAAGCCACATATAGGCATTCAATCACAAGAAATTAATATTTATGCCTCATAAATCAATCTTTAAATTTTCTAGCATGCATACATACTCATTATACTTAAATCAAGAATCATTATATCTCCAAGTCAATACTTGAGTTCATTTCAGCACAATTACAGCATGTTGGCAGAATTCATGCTTAAAGAGTAAAATTTATTATGCATTTCAAACATCCATTTACAGGGTTATAAAAATTCTCCAAGACACCTCAATGTGTGTACAAGGTCCTGTAAAAATTTTATAGCAAGAAGAGTTCTCTAACTCTGTCAACAAATTCTACAAATTTGGTGGTCATAGACCACTTAACCTCAGCCCAATGTCAGAATTCACTAATTTTTAACCCTAGCAAATGACTCAATAAATTCATAGCAAAAATCACGGTTAAACCTAAAGATGTTAGCAACACTTTTTAAAAATTTCAAATGAAAAATATATCATTTTCTATGGTAATAAAATAAAGCAAAATTTAGTGTTTCAGAATTGGCTGTCTAGACAACTCAGCCATCAGTCTTGGTTTTATATTTGTAGAAAATAGTAAAAGTCATTTTTAAGACCCAAGAAAAATTCTTAAAATACCTTGACATATTAGCTTCATCACATAAAATTTTCAAGGCAAGACGCCATCTACAAACCCTTCAGAAACTTCATGAATTACAACTTATCAGTAAAATCTAAGAATTCTAGTAACATGATTCAAAACATGTTTTGGCAAAAATGATTTTTCTAACATTATCCAAACACTCCATCAAAATTAATACATCAATATCAACATATTATCAATCAATAAAACTAAAAATACCAAATTAAATCAGTGGTTAGAATAGCAAAACAGATTGAAAGGAAAAGAGGTTCAAAAACCCTACTTGCGAGGCTTGAAAGCTTCTAACTCGAAAAGTCCTTCCAAGAATGATTTTTCCTCACTTCAAGTCTTCCAAACAGCACCTAATCCCTTCCTTAACAGTGGGGTATGATATCTCAAAGTCTAGAATAGAGATGATTCAAAATTCTAATTGGTTGGTTTTATAGATTATGGAGAGTAGAACAAGTTTTGTGAAGCAATCTTGGTGCTTTAGTGACTTTGAGCTTAGGTTTTGGGGATTTGAAAGTAAGAATGAGGGTTTGAGAGCAAGAACAATGGAGGAGGATTTCTTGGAGAGGTATGGTCAAAAATGATGATGATGGAGTGATAAGGTTGGTTGTGTTGTATTTATCTTGAGTTATATGTCATAATTACGTAGTCAAAAGTGTATTTCTTTCATTCTAAAAAGAAATAATGAGATGGATGGCTAGGATTTGGTTTCTTAGTCAAAGAATGAATCTTGGTCATCCACTTGGCTCAAGATAATTGGCTCTCTTTAACTTGAGGAGTAAGTAGCTTTTTCAGTGTTAAAACTGCACACTGAAATTCCACCAAACAGATTAGATATTGGCACCCCGAGTAAAATAATAATAAATGAAAGGTCACGATTAAAACTTGCTTTTCAAGTTTCAATCCACTTGGCAAGATGTGAATGGTAGAAGTTACTTGGTCCACCAAGTAGCTTTTACGGTGTTAAAAACCGCACATCGAAATTCTGCCGAACGGGTAAAACAGTGTACCCGGGAATCAATGATTACCTGAAAATTTATTCTAGGTATGAAATCTTTATTCCTACCCATTTCTAATATTAATCCTATAATATCTCACTTTCGGGCATCTCCGGGTCCTAATTCTAGGGTTTTGACTGTCCTGGCAAACCTGCGAGGCCCGCAAGTGACAATTCACATTCTTTTTTTTTTTTACAGATCCATTGGATCGACCTCATCATTTCTATGTCTATAGGATTTTTGAAATTATGACTAGAAAAGATCAAATTATTTTTTTTTATAATTTTTAGGGTATTACAAGCTTTATCTTTGTAGCTGCCGACGTTGCTTAACATGTTCCTCAAGAGACTTCTATGGTGTCAACTCTTATCATATGTCAGTGCATGTCCTATGTAATTTAGATTTATTTTGATGATATGGACATGTAATGTACAGTTTATGCTAGAGAGTTTCCCAAATTAAACACGATGCATATTGAATCAGTATGTGATATTAAGATTTGGTTTGGCATTGCTGTGGGTTAACGAGAATTGTGGAGTTATTTGGGTTCTCCAAATTGTTGTTTCATATTATTAGTTTTTTATGTTATTTCCAACAGTTCTATTACACCCATTTGCATCAGATGCATCCCTACTGCAATCAGCACCTTGTCCCACAAGATTCAAAGCAATGAATCAGCTTGATCGCACCAACTTGAAAAGGGATCTAAAAACACAAACCGAATTGAACTTAGAATACCGTGATATAAAGGAATAACACAATACGATTTTTATCCTTGCATGCTCTGAAACCATTTGTTTGACTGAACATCATGTATTCTTTTGACTGTATATTATAGTCATAGCCAGCAAACATTTTCAAGTTATGCAGATTCCAAAATTTATTTGAAGTACATTTCGATCCAAATTAATTCAGAAGTAGCAAAGATGCTAGAAACTTGCACTCTTTATGCAAAAAGCCTCTTTGCATGTTTTGATAGCATCACATTGTGTTAGACATAACACCTTGAATGAGGACAATTAATTATAGAACTAATATGTGCATGAGTGTTTCGTATTTTTACAAGAATAGTTCATATCCCCTAAATTGTAAGGAGACATTCACATGTAGTAAATTGAAGCTGATATCCTGACATGGCCTAATAGAGCTGAATGACTGTTGCAACGAGGATCATGACGGGACAGGGAAAAAGAATGATTAAAAATGGAACCGCCACCAAATTTCATTTAAATTGGTAAAATCGTGACTGTTGCAACGGGGATCATGACGGGACAGGGAAAAAGAATGATTAAAAATGGAACCGCCACCAAATTTCATTTAAATTGGTAAAATCGTGAAAAAAAAAACCATTTTATTTTAAAAGAAATGATCTTTGAAACTAGATTTTGAATTCAAGAATCTATTATGCACAGGGAAGGGCAAAAAGTTTACTTTTATTGCACCCCTGATACATCTGTATTACTATGATTACCTTAATTGATTGTGTTAATTTTTAATAACCTTTCAAAATATTTATTTTACCATTTTTATTACAAGAAAATTACAAAAATAAATCTTTCTTAAAAGAAGGAAATTTTGGAACACCAAACTGTCACAACTCAGGTGTCTAAAATACTGAGTTAACAAGCCATCATAGCTAAATTAACTTCTTTATTTGAAATAAAATATTTGACAAATAAGTGACTAATTAAAATAAAAATTTTCCTATAAATGATAAGCATTTACAAATAAGGAAAGAAAGAAAGATTTGCCTTTTGGCCCTTTAAAACAAAATCTTTCTTTAAATGAAATTTTTGGAACACCAAGCTGTCATAACTTAGACACCCAATATATTGAGTTAACAAGCCGTCTCGGCTAAATTAACATTTTATTCAAAATAAAATATTTAACAAATAAGTGACTAATTTAAATTTTAAACAATAAAGTGCATTGAAAAATATATATATTTACAAGTAAGACAAAAATTATGAAAATTTAATTTTGGCTTGATAGGGATGCGCCTGCTCCTACGTATCCTCTGGTGTAATGGAAAACTCAAAGTCATGTAGTTTTGTAAAAATATTTGTTTATTGATCAATTTTATTATTAAAAAGAGATTTTAGAATATCAAGTTGTCTCAACTAAGATATCTACAAGCACATAATTAACAAGCCATCATGGCTAAGTTAGCTTAAAGAATTTGAGTTTCAATCATTTATTTATTTGTTTATTTTCAAACAAATTAGGATACCAATTTTAGCCAAAACTTTCTACATATACTAGCAGTGCCTGTCGAGTTGCCCTTTCTATTGGTGTTGATTCGTGAAAATAAAGAGAGTAATATGAGAATAATTGTCGATTCATTGATTTATTTTTTGGGAATTATTATAATTTAGTGGTAAATATTAAATATGACAAATTTATCAAAATAAAAATAAATATTTAAATATAACGTATAACATGTCCAAATATCAAATAAAAAAGAGTAAAAGAAATGAGTATTAATTTCACACACTCAAAATAATATATTTTCCAAATTTATGTAACATTTTCTTCAAACGTTATTTCAACAACTCTTGATGATACTCAAATTTAATTGGGAGGTTAAAACGTGATCAAATATCTGAAACGTTCTTCATTTTACTGCATTATGTGGAAATAAAATATGATTAGTATATTTTATTGTAAAATGAGTTTGGTTAAAATTAATTAAACTTTATATATCTAAAATTTTTCACCTTGTAAGGATTCTGGTTAACTCTTGATACATCTCATCATCGATAAATTGTTGTGTTTTGAAAAACTGTAGAATAAATTATGTATTCGAAATAATAAATGAATTAGAAACAGTGAATGAAACACAAAAAATACATGTTAACGTAGCAGATGTCGCAGAATAAACTATTCACCTACAGAATACAAATATCCTGTTTTGCATGAACTCTCCTATTCAAACAAATATAATATGGTTAATATTATCATGTTATCATAATTATTGCAACCAAATTTTGAGATAAACAATCAATAAAAAAAAATACCTACCTAGAATCACGAACATAATAACTATGAGATAAAGTTGCATCTCTCTGTTTTCTAGATAAAGTTGAACCATGATAAGAGTTAGTATTGACTTGACCAACAAAAATTGTACAACACATTTTCATATAAGCACTCACACACATAGAAATACATATTATACAAATGCATTAAGGCTCATATGGTCTTCATTCCCAGCCCATGTTTTGTGATAACGTGAAAACTCAACCCACGATAGATAGACCTGGGGAGCAAAGAAACATCCATCTGTGAACCAAAGCAAAGTCCACCGAAGAAAACAGGCCATATATATAAAAATAGTACAAAATTTCAAACCACGAAACAGAAATAGAGAAAACAAAAGGAAAAAAATTTTTAGAGCTCCTTACTTTCTCCCGTAGCTTAAACTTTTGAAGTCAACTCCTCACTGAATCTATTTTCCACAATCACACAACCCCCATCTCAATTGCTATCAACCAAAAACCATCTTCTCAATAAATCCGCAAAAGTATAGCACAAATCATATATATGATGTCTACATTAAGAGAAACAAGAAAGAGATATGTTATGGTATCCTTAATTCTTCGATTTCAGACAGAAGGGATAAGATCAAAATTAAATAAAATTGTATTATAATTTTTAAAAAAATATGATAATAAGAAATCTTATGGTAAATAACATAACACACTTATAATTTGTCCATGAAAATCTGGAGGCCACCAGAAAAACTTGAAAAGCCTAGGACAATAAGACAAAATCATAATCTCCCATAGTTGAAGTGAAATACTTGAAAAGCCTAGGACAATACGACAAAAACACAACCTCCCATAGAAGTGAAATACACCTAACCTACTCCCCGGCCTATCGAACTTATCATCACTAAAAATACATAGATGGCAATTATTTATTTGTTTAATGAAGAAAATAAGGGGAATATAAACAGGGGATGGCGTTTGAGGGAGTACATACAAAGAGTGATTTTGTATATTACAATCCTATTTCATATCTCTCATGACTGAATTTTTGTTTAATGGTTATCCAACTTAACCAAGGCTTTTTAGTCGATAAAAAAGTATATTTGTTAAATGACAGAGAATGAAAGAAAAAAAGAAAAAAGATAACCAAACCTAATTTAGACTACTTACTAAAACCAACAAATGGAAACCCAATCATTAAGGTTGGTAATATATCTGTAAGGATACAATGACAAATACTAAAGAGTGAGAAACAATTAGTAAAGGAAAAGGTACTATATTAATAAGTAACAAATTTGATAGGTGAAGAACTTTCTAGTTTGGGTAAAAACTATAAAATTTGGAAAACCAACTCCAGAAATCTAGGATGACACAACTGCATCTCCACCATCAAAGTGGGGCATAAAATTATGTAAAACAAAAGAGTAATGTGAAAGGAATGCATCCACAAAGTGAAAAGAACCCACATATATCAAACCTTAGATACACATACACACAACTTGGAATTGCAGACTCAGAAAATTATCAACTACTGATAATTCTATGGTCATATCATGCTTTCTAATTTTCCTAGTCGAAGACCTGAAAAATGAACATATCAAAGAAAAGTTTTCACATTTAATTGTTACCTACTCAATCTTTTCTACGTCAAAGAAAATCATTTTTGAAACAACAACAAATATTTATTTTAGCAAAGGACAATACTCAGTAGTCAGTTCTTTGTTAAATCCAAAATTTACAATACAAAGATAGCTCATAATGGAAAAACAAAAAAGAAGAAGAAAGGCTTCTAAATATATTTTTTTCAAAAGATTCAAAGAAGGAATTAGTGAGTACATGGTCCAAATTATCTGAGAGGAGTAAAAGAAGAACAGCTCAGGATAAATTAGTATCAAGAAATGGTTGGAAGTGATAAAAGCCTAATTCTTAACCAAATAAGAATCAAATTGAGTATGTAATATTTATGTAGAAGCAAATTAGGATTATTGTCAATTATTTATAAATTAGCATACTATAAATATCACATATAACAACAAATACATACAATACATTGCTTGAGTTTGAAAAACCTACCTCTCTAGTGTCAAATTCTGAAGCCAATTTCAACTATTCCATTCAATGCAAAATTATGATAAAAAAGGAAAACCTAACTGAATAATTATTCCTGCAATAAAAAACAGCAAAGATTATTTAGACTAAACTCATTAGAGTCCACAAATTAAAATTATCAAGGAGACAACCAAGAAACAGTTTAAACTAATTCTATATTAGCAAACTAACTGAGCACAAAAGAAACAGTAAAAACTACAAAGGGGAAAAAAGAATAAAATTAATTAAATAGAAAGAAACAAATATAGAGTATCAAAATACCCAACCAATGCAACAAAAAGATAACTTGGTTGTTCTCACATCACTAATTGCATACAAATGAATGAACCAAGGGAAATTCCTATGGAACTCAAAGCACTAAACAAAACCTAAATGAAAAACAAAAAGAACAAAATTTATCAAATAGAAATAAACAGATGCAAAGCATCAGAATACCCATCCAATGCAACAAATAGATAACTTGGTTGTTCTCACATCTCTGATTGCGTATAAATGAATAGACCAAAGGAAATTCTATGGAAATCAAAGCACTATACAAAACCCAATTGGCCAAAAAAAAAAAAAAAAAAAAAAACCCGACTTGTGAAGAGGAGAGTCGCCTTCACCTCTGTCACTTGATCCGCAACCGTCTGACCTCCTTCCGGTGAGATCCTCCCGGCCCAATGTGCCCGCCATCTTTCCAGTCTACAGTCCAATCATTCTTAACCATGCAGGCGATGCTCCCGCCAAGGCGCTCTTTCCTCAACCAATGATGGTGTAGATCCTTTTCCTCATCGGCGGTGTTGCGATGCGGAGTCCTATCCGGCGGTGGTGTTCCTTGAAGTCATGGAGGATGATGTGGCCAAAAGCATATCTGTTTTGGTAGAATTGATCTCTTCCTCTTTTATTTTGGTAGAACCAGATCTTTGTTGGTTTACAGGAAAATGAGATTTTGTATGTGGAGGTTAGTCTTACAATGTGTGGGTGTGGGGAGGACGAGATGGACGTAGGTGCATGGAGGATAATGGTAGATGTGTGTTGGTTTTGAATTTTTAATAAGCGGACTAAAAAACATAAGCAGACTTGAAACCAAAAATATAAAGAGGACGATCCGCGGTGGTCACAATAGCGGAGAGAGAGGACACAAAGTAGGAGCACGAGATGCTCAACCTGCATGTTGAGTTTGCGGTGGCACGAGGCCAACCTTGCGATGGCTAAGAGGTGGGTTTAAGGCGGTGGTGACAGTGTTTTATATCTAAAAGGAAAAGCATAGCAGCAGTTTTACGATGGTGGCACAGTGCAAGTAGAGGTCAGGATGGCTGGGATGCGATGGTGGAAAGGAGGAGACCATGGATGGGGAGGCGCATGGCAGTGCAGTCGAGACCATGGCACTGCCAAAGCCTTCTTCCCCTTTTTCTACTTCTAGACTTACTTCTTTTATTTTTTTTGTTCCCTTTTCTGGTGTTTTTTTTTTTCATTGTGTTTGGTTGAAGGATTGGTTTATGATTCGTTGGGATTGTTTGCTATGATTTGGTTTGTGGTTTAGGGATTGAAACCGATTTGGTTCTAAGGTGATAATGGTTGGAAATTATTGATAATGATAGGATATGGTTGTGTTTGGTTATTGTTTCCTGGGTACTGTATCTGTTTGGGTGATGAAATGGGTAGGATTACAGGCAATTTTGAGATAGCTTGGCTTTAAAAAGAAATCCAAAAGTTTACCTGTGTTGGTTTCCTCCTCTATGTGTTTGTTCCTCTTTTTTCTTTTTTCTTTTCTATCTCTGTGGTTGTCTTCCAACTTTCTCAAAAAAAAATTTTGAAAACAGTGAGAGAGACACTCCTCATTTTTTCATTTTCATTTTTTTTTTCAAATCAGAAGAAGACAAAATGAAATTGGTGGCCAATTTTTTTTTAAAGATAAAAGAAAATCACCGTACACACCATCCTTTTTCTTTTTTTGTATTATTTATTTTTTTATTTATATAAATTATTTTTTAAAAATTAGAAATGATAACTTTTTTTTAAAAAAAAAAGATATGTAAAAATAGAATAAAAATGCTAGGCACAAACTATGAAAACATGTCAATTTTTGGAGTTTTTCTATATTATGTGCTGGATAAAATTAGATGTCCACAATGATAAATTACTTTCATGCTGACTATATTCAAATAAAAGGAAAAAAGACCATCTAGACAATGACAACTCATACAGGAAAAAGAGGGTAAAATGGCAGGTACAGAGAAAAAAGGACAATACATTAGAGGCATAATGATGCCTGACTACTCAAAGGACAACCTATAGTCTACACCAGCCTGTGAAATTTTGCAATGGTCATAATCTTCTTCCTTATTTAAGAAAACATTGAAGCAGCAAGCATAGTAGAGAAAACGCACAACCTATCACCATCATCAAAATAGAATTTTTCCTCATTGTTCCTCTTTGAATATTTAAGATTTCTTTTGTGAAAATAAATAGAACATCAGAAAAAGACTGAAAGCTTAAATGATTACATTCTAAAAAAGCCATCTTCGACAAAGACACATTTGTTAACAAGAGCAGTGCTCTTTGTTGAGAAATGGTGGGCTCAAAAGGCAGAAACATAATAGTGCAAAATAAATATGTTGAAGTACAAAACAAAGATAATACAAAAGGATTAACGTGATTTGATTTAAAGCCTATGTCCATGGGCAAAGGTGACAACCAAATATTTCACTATGGAAATATGATGAAGACACAAAAGTGTTTATATACTCCACTCAGCTTAAATCCCAAATAATAGGGATATAAAGTGGTGATACCCCACTCAAAAATCAAGTTCTAAATACATCCAAAATACCTTATAGTATTTTCTTCACTAGTATATGCACTCAACACAACATGAGAAGTTACTATAAAATCAAACCAAATTTCTCTACTATAATATGAATGACCTTAGCTTGGAATGGTCACCTATGATGATGGTGGTATACAAATAGAAGATAAACAAATAAGGTCAAAATCTTATCTAACTACCCAAGTGCCAACACTAAGTGCATCTTTAGAGTCTTTACTCCAAATGAGTTACAGTGCTTGGTTTCCTCCGCTTCTTCAAGTGCTGCATATATAGAACCATAAAAGACAAAATTTAACTTGCCATTTAATGCTCCATATCTTTATAATTAATGCTTCAACAGCTTCTCCATTCAATGCTTCCGGTGGCTCTTGACTAATATTGCAACCCATCATAAATGCTCGGTGCCAACTATTACATCACACTACACTTTTCAAACTTAGGCTTTGAACAAACAAGCTACACTTAGTCTACAAATCTTCACCATGTCTTGATTTTTTATCAAGCTTCAAATTATCAAAGTCACCTTCTCCAATATGCCAACAGGCATACTCAAATACCCAAACTACCTCTTAACGAAACACACACCAGGTTCCACAAATCATAATCAACACCGTTAGTCTTGTGAATAGTAGTACTAAATCTGACACTGGTTTGCTTTCAACAAACTTGAAGCAAAGGTTAATATCTAACAAATTGTTTACGTAATATAAATAATATCTAACATCTTCCTGAGCTTAGGCATGACCTTCCTAAAGGCATACATTTTTGAGACATTACAACTACTTCAGCTTCTAGAAGCAAAAGTTCAGAAATCTCGTTTAGAAAGTAAAAAGTAATTTCTAAAGGTGACCTTAGAAACCTCTATTTCTCAACAGCTTCTTCAACAATTCTAACAAACGATGAACTACTCCTCTAGACTGCATTTCCAAGACACAAATACTTGATCAACATATGTCACTTGGACAAAAGATCAAGGATAATGGTAATAAATGTAGATCATCTATAAATAGAGATGTTGTGGTTATGATCAAAGTCGCTTTTGGCTGAATAGTGTAACATCCTCCTAACTACCATATATTACTCGAGTGTTTATACAGTAATTAGAATAGTGTTACTCTTATTTTACACTTTATATTAGTCGGGAGAAATGAAAAGATAATAATAAAATGAGCTCATGCATCGCAACAACTTATATATTTATATATACACACACACACATCATAAGCGAGTTAGCACTATGTATAGTACATTAGAACATAAACTGTCAACCGTTGAACTATTCAGGAAGTCAGTACAAAAGAAGACATCTTCTATGTCTAGTCTAACCTGCTCAAGTATTAGGGCCTAACAAAATCTCATTCATAGAAATGGACCCAAAAAATATCTAAAAAAGTCAATCTGCAGGCGGGGTGGATATCTAATACTAAACTACAACTATATACACATCAAGAGTCCCTGAAGGTCCTACGTCCTACTGAATGAAACCATTGGCCATCGGGATGATGGCCTCACCTCCGCCAGGGGCATCAGGACCCTCAGGTGGGTCTGAGTCTGAAGACGAGGATGAAGTGGGAACATCTACTGGAGGGGGTGCTGGTGGTGCATGCAGAATATCAAATATCACTGGGTGTGCCATGTGGAGAGGCACACCATTATACAGAAAAGCAGGATCAAAATTAGTGGTAAATACAGAGGTACTAAAGGAACGAGCGAAAAACACATAAACACAAACTTGTGAGTAACCGACAGCATAAAGAGAGTCCAAGGCAGGATCATAGTGCCACACCCATTGTGGCGAGTCAAGGTAAAACACTAGTGATGGCATCTGTTGGATCTGAATAACACAAAATAAATAGAGCCGTAGGGTGAGAATATTATAAAATTCTTAGTAAGGTATTCCCTCAAATGTGAACAGAATATAACAAGTAATTCATTCATATAGAAATCATCATGCTAAATTATATGTATAGATATTAATGTACATAATTCAAGTAAATATAAAGACAAAATGGTAGTAATCATCTATTTTTCTCTTTTAATCCCTAGAATTCAATTTAGTACAGTGGTTTCTTTTCATTAACATAAGGAAGGCTTAGTTTTACATCAAGTAAAATCTATAGTGGATAACTCCACAGAGGAGCATAGATTGCTAGGACATGAGCTCATTCCTATTCGCTATCATCGGACTTCATTTTTTTCCATTTCCGAATCACATACAGTTCTATCTCTTAGCCGATACGTCTACTGACTCATAAAATTTCCTGGTAAGTTCTTATTTTTATCTTCCCTCTCTAACCCATATAAACCTTGTCTCTATTTTTCCTGTATGTTAAAACATGCACCGTGAAACTTCACATATTCTCTATTATCATCATAATATCCATATGATGTGATTATCTTTTCAAAGGCCTACTTATATCACATATAGGCATATAATTATGTCAGAGTCTCATCTATATCTCCTCAACATTACTTTAGAATAATTAGCATGCATTCATATGATATATGCTTTAATTTAATACCATTCTATCATTAGTTTAAGATATCTTTATCATTTCCAGCAACCAGGCAAATTTATCACTCTAGAATTCATAATTAGTTTCTATATCAAATGACCAATTCAAGAGCCAAAAAAATTCCCTGTGATACCTTCATATGTCTAAAAGGCCTTGTAAAATTTTCTTGACAATTGGAATTCTATAGTCATGTCACTAAATTTTACAAGTTTAGTGGTTAGAGAACACTTTTTCACAGCCTAGAACAAGATTCTCACAATTTTTAAATTTAGCAAATGATGGAATTGCCCCAGAATAAAAATTACAATTATAATTAAAGATGTCATTAACTCCCTGTAAATATTTGAAGGGAAAATTAGATCAGCTAATATTATAATAAAATCATATAATTTTACTGCTTTAGTTCAGAAACCTAGGAAGCATGAACATCATTTCGGTCCCTAATTTTTGTAAAGTAGTGATTCTTGAAATCAATGCTCAAGAAAATTCGTGTAGATAGTTCAAGAGATTAGGTCCAACATATAATTTTTTCAGACCATGATAACAACCACAAATGTGTCTAAAAATTCATGAGATTATACTGTTTTCAGAAAAACCGAAAATCTAGCACATTATCTAAAACTTCACTTGATAAAATGATAACTCTAACCTCATCCAAACCCACCACCAAAATTTATACATTAACAACCATATATCATTAACCAAAACAATAAAAAACTTCAGGCAAAATAAGTCAGAAATGAGAAATTAAATTTGGCAAGAAAAAACTCAATTAAAACCCTACTCTTGGAAGCTAATGTCTCTTTGTCTCTTGTACACTTCAAGATAGATGTACTTCACCCCAAAGCTCTTGAAACACACTCAGATCCTCCTCTAATCAGAGATGAGTGATGTAATAAGGTGAGACTTTTGGCGAATCTAATCGGTTATATTTGTAGAGGTTGAAGTGTAGAACAAGTTTACTTAAGGAGGTTTTTGATTTTAACAAGGTTTGGTCTAGGATTTTTGAGATTGAGCCGAGGATGATCATGAGAATTATGGGGTTAGGTGAGTTATATTTATCTAATAAGGTGAATTCTCATTGGTTAGTTCATAAAGCATAATTTTTTCATTAAAAGAATTTCATATCAATGGCTAGGATTTGATCTTTCATTCCAAGATGAAATCCTAGCCATCCATTGGTATTCAAATGGATAAACTTGTATTATTAGTAGATATTAACTAGTTTTAGGTGTTAAAAATCGCACATTAAAATTTCATCAAACTGGTGAAATAGTGTACTCGGGTAATCAACTATTGAAATTAATTCTAAGAATAAAATTTTTATACCTACATATTTCTAACGTTAATCCTATAATTTCTCAATTTTGGACATCTCAGGGGCCCAGTTCTAGTGTTTCGGCTGTCCCAACCAGCCTACGGGGCCCACAAAATACTATTCATATTTTTTTTACGTTTGTTACATTGTTCTCATCATTTCTATGTACATCAGAATTTTGATATTCTTATGACTAAAGCCTCAATTATTTTCTGAATAAAAAAATTTAGGGTGTTACAAATAGTGCTGAAACGCTGAAGAAACATCTCATATTCCTTTGTAAAGTTTCTTACTTCTTATAATCAGTTTCTTGGGTGTAAAAATCTTCTTTTTACGTTCTTAGAAGATCATATGTTCTTCCTAGTTCCTAAGAAGAATCATAGAAGAAGTCATATAAGTTTCCCCAGTTCTGCTCTTATTCATTTTACAGAAACTTGAGTGTTAGTTAGTTTGAGCGATAAACCCAAACACAAACCTTTGCAACCTTGATCCACTAGTGATCATGTGAGTTAGCTTGGAGAGGCTAAGCAAATATTACTTAAAACATGATAGTAGGAGTGAACTACTAGTCATGGTTTAGCTTGAAGAAACTAGTCAAAGACTACTTATATTGTAATAGTAGGACTGAACTACTAGTTATTGTGATAGCTTGGAAAGGCTAGTTAAATAAAAATTGATATACTACTCTAATAATTGAGATTATATAAATTAGAATTATATATATATATATTTTTTAGAAATTATTATATATTAATTATAACACATGTTTTAAAATTGATATTTTAATTTATTAAAAGGATTTACAAGGAAAATATGTGTAATTGAAATCATATAAATTAAATTTATTTCATTATTCTTTAATTAGAAAATATATTTTTATATTTATTAAAAAGATATAAACGGTTAGGGATGATTAAAAAAAATTAAAAATGGGTACATGTGGAAATTACCCACAATGGGAAAGGGAGTTAAGACATCAAATGTGCTCTTATAGCATGTAAGGAGCATTTCAATTAGTGAATTCCACTTATATTATTTATAGTTGACATTTTAATGTTCACATTCCCTTATGGTAACTGTCCTGAGACAGAAAGGTTGAAGACAGTAAGATAGTAGAGACAAAGACAAAACTAGAGATGATGACAAAACTGTGTTTGACAGTGATGTACCAAACATGATGATTGATGAAAAAGATGAAGAAGATTAAGCTATAACTTGATGACAAATTGAACAGTGAAATTTCTTCCCCAAAGATATGTCTCAAGCATTTTCCTTTTTGAAGTTACATAAATTGGCTTAAAAATTGTCCTCGGACGAAAACAATTTTAAGGTTTATCTCTGCCTCTTCTTCAAACACATTTCTATCCTAAATGTCTCTGTATTTTCTGACTCGGAACATTTTGAATGTTGGATTCATACAATTCTATTATTGTATATGACAAATAGTGTTCTTATTATTCATTATATGATAAATTGTATATAATTGTTCTATCTCTTAAATCTATCTACCTACCATTTTGTTATTATACCTTAATTGCTTTCATTCTCTTCATGAACAATAGTTTTTTTTTAGTAGCTTGGGCTGTGTTTTTTTTTTTGAATCTTTTTCTTGGACAAAGATACATGATATTTAGGAATTATGAAATTAGGGATTTGAGTTTCAACCCTGAAACTTTATTATAAGTAAAGATTAAAATGAGAAAGGTGATAAAAAGTAAGAAGAACAATACCGTTTAAGAACTACCTACTTTAGTTTAGTTGAAGAAAAATGTAACTTTAAAAATTACTACGACTAATGTTTTAAACAGCCAAAACATAATTTTCGATTTTGTAAAGGAATGATTACTCTTTTAGAGTATGGTTCAAAAACATTAAGAGGCATGAGAGGTATGGAGATGTGAGAAAGAGAATAAAAAAAGTGATAATTTTTTTCAAGATATTTGATTGTCCAAGCTCCTAAGAACTGTGTGCTTTTTAAGCCTTATCACTCTATAATTTATCACCTTAATAAAATTTTATTATGGTGCAAAATTATTTTAGACTTCCTATGTGTAACACCCTCCTAACTACCATGTATTACTCGAGCATTAACATTGTAATTAGAAGAGTATCACTTCCTTTCTATAATATCCACTAGTCAAATGAAATGAAATAAGATAAATCAAACTCTAGAGTTATAAAGAAAACTAATATAAAATGTACATATATTATTACTTTACATACCGTTTTCTATAATACATACCATATTTGAAATTAAATCACTTCACTTATAATACAACACAGGAACTACTATCAAAAGATCTACCAAGCTTGCTCAAATATCAAGGTCCAACAAAATACTAAACACACAGAAATGGACCTAAGACATCTAACACCAATTAGTCTACAAGCTGGTAAGTTCCTGGCACTATACTACACTACATACAAGTCAATAGCCCACGTAAGTCTCATGTCCTCCTACGCAAAACCATTGGCCATCGGTATGATGGCCTCTCCTCAGCCAAAGGCATCTGCAGAGTCTGAGCACAATACAGCATATACACAAATAGGGGTGAGAATATTATAAAATTCTCAGTAGGGTAACCCCTTACATACAGACAGAATATAAACAGTAAATGCATTTATAATAATAAAGAAAAACATCATGTTAGATCACATATACCAATATTAGCATACATGAGTCAAAGAAAATTATATGCAAAATGGTATTAATCATAAGTGTTTCTCTTATATCACATGGAATTCAACTTAGTGTAGTAGTTCTTTTTATTAACATAGGGAAGGCTTAGATTCACATCAGGTAACATATGTAGTGGATAACTCCTCCGAGGACCATAGACTGCTAGGACATGAGCTCATTCCTATTCGTGATCATCAGACTTCATTTTTTCCATTTCAATCACACAGTTCTATTTCCTAGTCGATAAGTCTACCGACTCATAAAATTTCTTGGGAAGTTCTTATTTTTACCTTCCCTCTCTATCACACATAAGCCTTGTTTCTATTTTCCCCATATGTTAAAACATGCACCATTAAATTTCACATATTCTCTTTTGTCATACAACCATGTCATGGACCTTTCTATTTCAAAGTCAGGTTTGTATCCCAGATATAGGCATTCAGTATCCTTGGAGTCTCATTCATACTTTATAAACAAGCCTTTCAAACAATTAACATGCATTCATATGATATATACTTGGATTAAATAGATTTCTATCATTAACTTAATACATCTTCACCATTCCAGCTTCTTGACAGATTTACCATTATGGTGACAACATTTAATTCACATATCCAATGGGCAATTCACTGGCCATAAAATTTCTCTATGACACCTCAATGTGTCTAAAAGTCCCTGTAAAAATTTCATAGCAAACAGAATACTAGAACCATGTCAAATAAATTCTACAATTTTAGTGGTCAGAGGCCACTTTTTCACAGCTCATAATAGGATTCACACAATTTTTAACTTTAGCAAATGATAGAAACAAATCAAAATAAAAATCACAGTTATACTTAAAGATGTCTAAAAAACTCTGTAAAAATTTCAAAGGATAACTCCATCATTTTCTATGAATAAAAATTTATACAAATTCACAGCTTCAGTACCAAGATTGCAGCCAGCATAGATATATTCTTGGTTCTTGATTTTTCTCAGGTAGTAAAACTCTTTATTATGCACCACGAAAATTATCAGAGTTTCATTATGATGTTAGCTTCAACATATAATTTTTATAGCTCATAAAAATGACTAAAATTGAACCAGAAAATTCATGAACAAATCCTGTCCTGCTGAAATCCGAAAATTCAGCAGCCTAGCCAAAACTTATTTTGACAAAAATCATTATTTAACCTCATCCAAACACTCCACCAAAATTAACACATCAATATCAACATATTATCATCAAATATAACCATAAATTTCGGAATAAAACCCAAAAAAAATTTACAGAATAATTTGGAAAGAAAAAGGCCAAAGAAAACCCTACACTTTGAAGCTTTCAAGCTCTTGGCTCCAAGATTGATTTCCTTTACTTCCAAGCCTTCTAACCCACACCAAACCCTTCCTTACACAGCTGATAATAAGCTCTCAAAGTAGGAAAAGTTGATGGATTCAAATTCTAATCGGTTAGATTGAAAGATCTTGATGAGTGGAATAAGTTTAGTGAAGGGAGTTTGTGATTTTGGAAATTTTAAGCTAGGTATTTGGAGGTTTAAAGCGTGCTCATGGATGTTTCAATGGAAGAAAAATGGAGGCTGTGTGTGGTCAGAGAATGGCCGAGAATGATGAAGAAAATGGAGTGATAAGGTTGGCTTTTTAATGATATTTAATTAAGTTGTACTAGTTATTTAATATAAAATCAAGTTCTTTCAAAAAAAATATAAGATGGATGGCTAGGATTTGATCTTGGAAAGCTAGATTGAATCTTGGCCATCCACTTGGTTTAAATGGATAGACACTATCCAAATCTTATGGATTAAGCTTTCTTTCGGTGTAAAAATCGCACACCGAAATTTTATCGAACTGGTAAAACAGTATACTCGGGTAATCAACTATTGCCTGAAAATTAATTCTAAGTATAAAATACTTATTCCTACCTATTTTTAACCTTAATCCTATAATTTCCAAATTTTGGGCACCTTCAGGTCTTGAATCTAAGGTTTCAGCTGTTCCGGTGGGTCTACGGGGTCTGCAAAACACTATTCACATTTTTTTTTTTTTTTACATTCGTTACATTGTTCTCATCATTTTTGTGTACACCAAAATTTTGATATTCTTACTACTAAAGCCTCAATTATTTTCTGAAAAAAAATTAGGATGTTACACTATGCATAAAAAATTACTATTACTATTAATTTTCTTTCTTGCATTATCCAAACAGTGGAAAAGACCAATTTCTCTCCAACCATATTTTCCTCCCTTCATTGTCCCCAAAATCAAACAAAGCCTTCGATGTTCTCCATTGAGAAGCACACATGTTAACTAGGGGTGGGAACAAGTAGGGATGTAATAGGCCAGACGGCTGGCCTTTTTAATAATTAATTCCGAGTCAGGTCTTTTAAAAAGACCACTTACTATACTAGTGTGAAATAATATGAATGAAAGGAGGATTTCAACCAAGGTTCACGAGCTTTTTCTAAAGAATGCTCACCACTATACCATCTTGTTACTCTGATAATGACTGACCCAACAAATATATTTGTATGTGCTTCATAAAATAATTAAATTAATTAAACAAGGGTAATTAACAAAAAACACTCTTAAGGTTTGAAGAAAAACACCCCACTCTTTTTTATTCCAATATAACACTTCATTCCAAATATGTAATAGATATGACACTACTAATCTTACTAATGAATTATCTATTATTACAAAAAAGGTAAAATATAACTAAATTTTATTAATTTTTTAAAAAAATACTTTATTAATATTTATATGTTATTGTTACAAAATAAAATGTATATGGCCTATAATAATATAAAACATTATACTTTAGATAGTAAATTTCATTTTAAAAATTATATTCGATTGAGAGAATACATTATTAATAATTGTAATAAATATTTTATAAAAATAAAAATTAAGTATTTTCCCAGTTTTAATTTTAGATTATTAGTGTGCCTAAAAAAATTATGTGTTAACATCATACAAAAAGATAAATCACATATAACATAACAATAAGAATTTTGTGGTTTTACTATATATATTAATATTCTAAAATTAATAGTTGAAAAATACATAATTTTTATTTTTACAAAAATAATTATTATAAAGTATTATAACTATTAACAATGGCTTTGAATTAAATGCATTTATAGTGTAATTTTTTTTTATATTTTTATCCAATCGAAATCTCTCAAATGCATGACTTTTGAAATAGTGGGATAAGAGTAAATTTATTATGCAAATATAATAATATATAATTGGATAATTTATAAAAAGAATTATACTATTAGTGCAATAAAATTAAACTCATTAATTAAATCTTTTATTATTAATAATAATTTATTATATTTTCTCACCTATTGGTTTTAGAATATTAGTACAAATTTTTTTTATAGTGATTCTTCTTGCTATGTCATTTGTAATATATGTTTGGCTTTTTTACGTAAATCTACTATACTAATATTTCATACTCATTTCATGGAAACTATTACACATGTTATTTATATAGTGATTCAGGCTTCACGTGTCATTCATATAGTTATTTAGGCCCTACCTTTCTTAATCTTTATGTCTAAAGACTTTTTTAAACTTTATTTATTAATTATTTTTCATATGAAATAAAATCAAATATTACAATCATTAAAGATTACAATTTGTACTAAGAAATAATGCAGTTCAACATAATTACGATTTACAATTAAATTAAGAACATTAATAGCCTCACATTATGAAGCTAATATAAAAAACTATAAAGGAAATATTTCCAAAATAAATAAGCTTTAAAATCAATATTTTTTTTCTAAAGAAAATGAGTAGGTCAAATTATTAATGAATTGCTAATTGATTGATTTTGATGTGATAATAATTCAAAATTCAATTTCTGCCAAATTTATTCTGAATCAAATATTTAAGACTCGTTATAATACTGATTGATAATTTATTTTTAATCAAATATGATAACAATTGATATAATACTAATATTTAAAACTCATTACATAAAATTTTTCCATGTGTTATTCATAGAAAAATTAAACCCCATCATTTTATAATCTTAATACTTAAAGTAAGTTTTTTAATTTAATTTTTGAATCTAAGTTACCTTCTAATTATCAATTATTTTTTTCAATAATACCTTCATATCTCTCTACCATTAACAAAAGTAATATAAAAAATAACATAAAAAAATTATGATTCAATATATTATACCATAAAAATTATATATATAATTATAGTATTAATGATAATAAAGTTATTATAATTATGTTACATTAGTAGTATTTGTTATTATCAATATTTATATTTTAAAGTTCAAAGTACTTTTAAATTTTCTTACTAAACCAATGAATATCAACAAGGATTCAAATCTTCACGGGAAATGAGGAATAGGGATCTGGGACAAGAATGTGGATGGTAATGGAGGCAAAATTATAAATAAGGATGAGATTAGGAGAAAATTTTCTAACTTCAAATTTAGAACTTTTGAAAATCATAATAAAAAAAATTATCTATCTACCTATATCACTATATCCTATTTAACTTTTTTGCAACTTGAATATTCCAATCTATTAATTCCATAGTTTTTTCATACTAATTTTTTTTGAAAAAAACACTTTCAATTTTTCAACACTAAAATATTTTAAAAAAATTAATTCCATAATTTACACTTCTTTGATAATGATACTAAATATTTATTAATTTTAAAAATTAAATAATTATATTACTTTTTTATTCAAAATAATATTATAATTGATATACTACTCTAATAATTGAGATTATATAAATTAAAATTATATATGTATTTTTAGTAATTATTACACATTAATTATATGTTTTAAAATTGATATTTTAATTTATTAAAAGGATTTACAAGGAAAATATGTGTAATTGAAATCATATAAATTAAATTTATTCATTATTCTTTAATTAGAAAATATATTTTTATATTTATTAAAAAGATATAAATGGTTAGGGATGATTAAAAAAAATAAAAGTGGGTACATGTTGGAATTACCCACAATAGGAAAGGGAGTTGAGACATATTTTGTCTTCATAGGGATGATAGGGCTAAGTTCCCGTTTGTTAAATGGGATAGCGATGGAGATAGTACACCTTCATTTTTTAATTTTTTTTATTATATTTGCATTATGTATGTATTTTTAATGTTAATTTGGATTATGTTTCTTTAATAGTATTTGTTATTATTGATATTTATGTTTCAAATTATAAGATATTTTTAAAGTTTTTCTCTTTTTAAAATTTATTAATAAATCCTTGAATATCATAGGGATTCAAAGTTCCTACAGGAAATGGGAAATAAGGACCCATAAGGGGAATAGGGATGGGGATGAGGATGAGTAGTAAAATTCTAAACGGTGATGGAAAACATGACATATCCCTTTTCTTATGGATACTTATTATCATCCCTATAAGTGGCTTATGATATAGTAAAATTATCTATTTATTCTCTTTTTTTATTAAACATTTTCAACTTTTAAAATGTGCAAAATTTTCATAAAATAGGCTCTTTATTGTTAGTTATAGGTTATTTATTGAGATTTTTTCAACATTATAAACATAATATTCAAAATAAAATATAAAATAGAATGACACATTTGTATTTTATCCACTTATTTAATTATTTAAATATTACCATACTTTTAGATAAATTTATATACTCAAATTTTCATAAGATATATTTAAATAAATTATTATTTATTTTTTATAACGATGAACAAACTATTTTTATTATCTTCATGTGCATCGTACAAGTCCAATGACTAGTAAAATAAAAAAAATATTATATTACACACTTCTCCAGTATTTGAAAAGGTTATAGAGTTGTCCTTTTTATTTTTAATAGAAGTCGATTAAACACGACTTTCTTGATGTGTTAAATTTTTTGTGTTGAAATAAGCCCAGAGTGGATTAAAATGAACTTATATACTACATATTGTCCTATCATATCCAATCATATCAGGTGGGTAAAAAGTGACCAAAAGTCAATTAAAATCAACTTTGTACTGTGCTGTTAGAGTGTTAGGTATGGATCCTAAGTCGATTTCAATCGACTTCTATGTGATGCAGAAGTCAGTTGACATTGACTTCAAGTCCATACCTGACACTCCGATATGCTTTGACACGTTTAAAAAAAAAAACAATTTGAATGGGCTTGTGAGGTTGATTTAACTCGATTTTCAGCTTCTCCTCCATTATAAATACAACTCTACCTAGTTTACATGGTGGAAAAATTGAGTGAATAAGTGTACAAATTTTGGTGAGAATATGGCAGAAAGCTATATTCATATTATTGTCCATTATTATGGTGAGATTATAAACACAATGGAGGGCACGACATTCTATAGTGGTAATCAAGTTTGGTTGGTTGTCCATTCGCCCATTAGTTTATTAGCGTTGCAGAGCAAAATACTAGAAGGGTATGAGGGTAATTTTTATAAGGTGCCGGTTGATATTGGGCCAAATGAGATCCGATATAAAATGTTTTGAATTTGAAATTGATTGGGGATTTTGATTTTATTGTGGAGCATCAAGATGATGAAAATGATGAAGAGGAAGAGCCTGGTCATGCAACAGATGATGATGAAGAAGAGCAGCGGTTGTTCCATGTACAAAGTTTGGGTGAACAAATTAAATTAAAAAAATGCTACCTAACTACTACCTAAGTTAGTTATGTTTTATGCCTAAAAAAAAAAACTAAAATCAACTTATCTTATCAAAATTCGCCAATTCCAAATCAATTCAAATCGTTTTTTGAAACATGTTAGAGCATATCAGAGGGTTAGGCACGGACTTGAAGTCGACTTCAATCGACTTCTGCATTACACATGAGTCGATTTAAATAGATTTTTGTATAATGTAGAAGTCAATTGAAATCGACTTGGGGTTCGTGCCTGACACTTTAACAGCACAGTACAAAGTCGATTTTGATTGACTTTTGGTCACTTTTGCCTAGCCAACATGATATGACAATGTGCAATATATAAGTCGATTTTAATTGACTTCAGGTTTTTTTCAACACAAAAAATTTAACACATCAAAGAAGTGGTGTTTAATCAACTTCTATTAAAAATAAAAAAAGACAAATCTATGACCATTTCAAATGCGGGGGAAGTGTGTAATATACTATTTTTTATTTTATTTATGTGAAAAAACCTTTATGTTATATACGATATTAATAAATAATTTTTATATCTATAAACATTAATATTCTAAAATTAAAAGCTTAGAAAATACATAATTTTTATTTTAAAAATTAATTATTACTATTATTAATAATTTGTTTTCTTGATATGATAAAATTTTACAAATTAAATTGAATATATAAATATATTAATATTTTGTATTATTATAACCAACTTTACTTTGTAAAAATAATAGATGTATGTAAGTATTAATAAAATAGTATTTTATTAAAAAGTAATAAACATTATAAATATTTGTTATATTTTTCTCTTCTTTTAATAATAAAAAATTAGTTAATGGAATCATTATCGACATCAAACGCATTTAAAGTGGAGTGTCATCTAAAAACGAGAATGGAATGAGGATTTTTTTTTTTTTTTTCCTTCAATCATCAAGGCGCTTCTTGTTATTTGCCCATTAAACAATTTACAAATCAGAATTGGCACTTCTCGTAGCCAGTCACGTCTCAAAAGCCAACCTTTATGACACAAACCGTGATTTAGAACCCTCTCTCCCTCTCCCATTCTCTGAATCCTCTCCAACCACCCCCCGAATCCCCAACCCACCAACCCCGGGCGGAAAACACCGTCGGCTTTAGCGACGACCATCCTCAGCTCGCGCTGTCGGAGAAGCCAAAGGGCGGGGGCTCTCTGCTCGCAGTCGAAATAGCTAGCACCATCATCGTTTGAAGCAATCCACGCGCAGCACGGTCTTCGAAATAGTTCACTCCATCATCAAGATCTGATCCCAATTCGCACCACCGTAAGCCTTGTCCCTCCTTTTCTCTCTTTAATCCTGTTCTTGCTGTGATTTCTGCTTCAAAATCGAGATCTGGTTTAGTTAATTTCTCTTTCTTCTTCCCATGTTTGCTTCTATCTCTGTTCTCATTTTATCCTGATTCTAATGCTTGCTGTGATTTCTGCTACTGAGATTGCTTCTTTTATTAATTTTTGTGATTGATTGGTCATGTGACAAGCTTATTATGTAATTTTCATTGGGCACTATTTTGTAATTTTGTTGACTGCTTGTAATTCCTCCTGATATTGCTTGTGTCAATTTGTTTGAAATGAATTTGTGTTCATTCATTATCTTCATCGCTTAGTGCAATGAATACATTGGAAAAACTAGGGGCTTGTTTGGCAACAGATTTTAAAAACTGTTTTCAACTTTTAAAATTAAAAGAACAAAAACGCCTGTTTGGCTACTTGTTTTCTTTCACCCTAATTTTAAAAACAAAAAACAGATATTGTATTTTAAAAACAAGAAATACAAAACAGATTAAAGATGTTTTTAAAAATCACCGCCACCACTTTCCCATCCCCTCCATGGATGGGCTCTTCACCGCTAGTGACAGTGAGGCTGCCCGAAACAGTGGCTTCCTCACCACCTGAAGCAGTGGCTGCATCTTGGCCCCGGCCATCAGGAGAAGCAATGGCTCACTGCCGGGACGGTTGCAGTGCCACTAAGAGTAGCAGCAGCCGCGTCAGTAGCAGCGGATTGCCTTCTCGCCTTCTCGTCAGCAGAGTAGCAGCACTGCCTTGAGCAGGCACTGCCGCGGAGCTTTATTGCCTTCTCGCCGTCGCACGGAGCAGCGGATCGCTGTCCACCGTGAGCGTCTTCATGATTCGCCAGCCACCATGAACGTCTTCGTGATTCGCCAGCAGTCATTTGTGTGGAGCAGATGCTCAGATTTGGTTTCTGTTGTTGTTGTTGTTGTTGTTGTGCTTCTTCTTCCTCTTCTTTGAGTGGCTCGGCCATTTGTGTGTGGTAGATGCTCAGATCTGGTTTCTGCTGCTGCTGCTGCCGTTGTTGTGCTTCTTCTTCTTTTGCTTCTTCTTCCTCTTCTATCAGTGGCTCCCCTTGTGTTTTGAAGAATAGTCTAGCAAACAGGTTTTGTTGTTTTTTAAAATTGGACTTGAATGTATTTTTTAAAACAATTTTAAAAAACTATAAATACAAAACACTTCCAAACAGCCCCTTGGTCTTTGCAACTTCATTGGAGCATTATTTCTAAATTTTATTTTTGGATCAATATATTTGTGTTAACAGAAGACTTGATAAGCTGTTTGGAGTTTCGAGTGCTACTATGGTAGGCTATATTTTACTTGTTTAATTTGTGATTTGTGAACTGTTGTTGTTAGGTATTTTGTTGTGAACCATTGTTATTTGCTATTTTGTTGTGAACTGATGTTATTTAGTATTTTGGATGTTGTGAACACTTGATTTTATTTTTATAGGCAAGTACATAATTTTGTAGCCTTTTTATATTTGTGGATTTGGTTTTTTACAGGCAAGTACATAATTTTGTAGTCTTTTTTATATTTGTGGATTTGGTTTAAGGTTGGCCTGTTTGGCTTGTTTATAGGCCTAGGCTTGTTCGGCCTGTTAAGTCTGTTTGGCCCATGGCATGTTTTAATATTTTTAGAATTATAGGCTTTCTATACAGGCTTCAAGCCAGGCTAGACTTATAAACAGGTCATCATGCTCAGGCTTGAAAAGTTTTCTATTGCAGGCTATAGGCCAAGCTCAGGCCTAATGTTTGCGATACAGGCTTGGCTTGTTAAGAGCAAAGCTTGGCCTGGCCTATTTCCACCCCTAGTGATAGCACAGTGTAGTGAGGTAGTGAATTGTAGCTGATTGTGGAAATGTCCCTACATAGTTTTGGAGCTATGAACTAGTGGGGTGTTGTCTTCATGCGTGTGTGTGTTTTCATAGTGTTTTTGGGTTTGGTTATTGGCATGAGTGATTATGCTCTGTTTTCTTAGTGTTGTCTTCAAATTTTTTTTTTCCCCTCAAATCTGATCCGCATCATCCTTATATACATCAAAGAGTTTAATTGGATAGAAAATTTTATGCTGTAAATACATTCAAATTAAATCTAATTTCTTATGAAAAAATTGTATAAAATTCAAAGTTGTCAATGGTGGATGGCGGATCATGGCGGTATACCAAAAATCCGCCATTTATGCCGGCCATAAGACCGCCATGGCTGCCATAATGTACAAATCTTCTCATGGCAGGAGGGCCAAAATCCGCCACACCATGGTGCCGCCATGGCTGCCATTTGACAACACTGATATAATTAGACTTCATCTGACTAAAGTCCTTGGATAGAAATTATTTTCAAACAAGAAAAACAAAATCAAAGTTTGTATGTTTTAACTTTTATATATGGGGAAAACTTTGGTGATGTTGGTGGTTAGATGCATTAAACCACGTTTTGGAAATCTAGTTAAATGAAATAAAGGATGTGGCTAAACACCAACTCCTCCTCTACTTCTACCTTCATCCCACATCTCTGCAGTCACATCCTCCTTCCTGCAACGACCTCTCCCTCAAACACCTCTATCATTTTGTGAGGCAAACCCCAACTCAGATAATCAAGCTTCAAATCTATGAAAAGCCATTGTTAACATCACCAAACAACTAGACTTTTCCCAACTCAGTGACCAAATTATTCAAACCCAATTCACAAACAAGGCCTTTATGTATTGAAATAGCATGATGAATCGTTCCCCCATATTGACATCATCACCAACACGAGTGCGTCTAGTGATCAAAGGCAACAAAGCCTCCCATGCTTCTTCTTATAGAGTTAGTGATGAAGACTTTGGGGACCTTTATCTCCTACAAACGAACGGAAAAAAGCAAATGTCACATGAGATAAATTCACATAAAAATTAAACATGAGTTTGATTAAAACAACCCGCATATGAAATTCAACAATGCAGATAGAGTTGAATGCTAGTACCTTCGGACATGGCTATTATCGATTGAAATCTGAATCAAACAGGACCCAACAACTGAAGACATCATCACTGTCGAAGCACCACCACCTTTGCACACCGCAGCCCCAAACCATTGTTGGAGCATCACGAGCTACCATGATATTTGTCTCACTCAAGCCTCCATTGTACGTCAACACCATGCGAACCGCTGCACCCCACCGCCTCTAAACCTCAAACCACCGTCCATCTGGATCCATGAAACGACACCGTTGCACCCTCATCATCGCTGACTTTTGCTCTGTGCCATCGCGAAGTCGCAATAGCTACCTCTACCAACCTTTATTGCGCCTCAGCCTCCTCAAACCGCTACTACTGCCATATTGGACATTAGAGCTCAGATTGAAGAATTTGGAAGTGTTGAGGCTAACTTCTTTTCTTTTTTGGAACCTAATTGTGAGGCTTTGCTTGAGGGTTTGAAGTGATTATCTAAGCTTGGGTTTGTCACACAAAATGGTAGAGTTACTTGAGGGAGAGGTTGTCAGAGAAAGGAGGGGTGCGGCGGTAGTGGAGATGGGGGTTGAAGGTGGAAGCAGAGGAGGAGTTGGCGTTTAGCCACATCCCTTATTTCAGTTAACCATATTTTGAAAACATGGTTAAACACATTTGCACTCCTAAGACATGGCACAATCCTGTGCTACCACCTAGGCAACTTCATCATCTTCAATGACCACCAACATCACCAGAGTATTCCCCTTCACACACACACACACACACACACACATGTATATATGTATGGGGTAAAATTTCCCCATTTTTACAGTTAGTCGAACTCAGCCTTGTGAATTCAATCCCCCTCCGAGTGGCTCTCTTTCCGTACGAAAGTTGTGTTCTTAGCATTTAATTTCCTTCTCACATTCTGAACCCAAGAGCAGAGAATAGCTACAGGCCAGAGGCAAATCTCTTCCGTTTTCACGCTGATCATTGTCGGTGAAAAAACTCTATCTTCCAACCAACTTCCTCTAGACCCCAATTTGGTGCCACAAATAGTGAAGGTTCATTTTCTTTTTTTTCTTTAAACTTATGAACCTCTTTTTGCAATGTAGCATCTCTTCTATTTATCTATTTATTTATTTTTGTGTAAGAATTAGCTTTTTGGTTGTTGCTGAATGATATTTTGTGTGTGTCCTTTTATGCAAAATTGTTCGATGGTATAAGAGAAAAGGAAACAGTGCTTTATGATGTTTTTTAAATTAAGGGTTTATGTGACCCAATCATTTGGGCAAAATGGAATTCATTCATTTCAACTTTGAATATTGCCCTTTTAAAGTTTGAATTCACTATGCTGATGAAATCTGTTTGAGAGATTGTAATATGAGTTTGGATGTGGGTCTCCCTTTTTTCATGATTTGGTGCACTTGCCTTGTGCTAATTCAGCTGAATGCATTTGGAGGGCCTTAGGGAGTTTTTTTTTTTTTCTTACAAGAGGGTGTTATACAAGGTTTGTGTTTTATGGTGCATTTTGATAGGTTGCTGTTTTTCATTTTGATTGATGTTTGTTTTAATCTTTTTATAGACTTAGATTGGGCATGTTTTATGCTGTTTTTTCAAGGTGTGAAGATGGTTATATGATTTCAGTTTTATGGAAATTAGAACTTTTGTTCATCATCTTCACAATGTTATGTTCCCTTTGTAAAAACAAAAAAAGAAGAAATGTATTAGCTTCAGTATTTCAGCTAAAAAATAATTTCTTTTGGTTGCTGAATATTTGTTTCTACTTGAATATACAGTAGTTTTCCAAAGATGGTTGCAGCATGCGTGTTGACCTGAGATGGTGAGGAGTAGCAGGTGTTGGGGTTAGTGTGAACTGTGAAGGTCCCTTGTGAATTTATAATCTCTTTCATTGGTCAGCTGATTACTGCATGCTTGCTATCATGAACAAGTATGTGATTTGTAGATTGATCTTTTATACTTTTTGAGGTGAATGTGTTGGGGGGCTAGTTCAAGCTAAGAATATGATTTGTTCTGAGTTTGTATATTGGGCTTTTGTGAGCTTGTTAGATATTGGTACTGCATGTGAATTAAGTTACTTCTTTTTGGGGTAAATGTGATGAACATTTTTTATTATCTTTTTTTTTTTCTTTGAACTGTTTTCATTTTCTTTTATGCCTTTAGCATTGAATTGCTTTCCATGATACTTTTTTGGTCAATCCATTAATTTTGTTCTTTGATATTTGATTAGTAGTTAAGTTAGGTGCTTTCATTTGAAACTGAACTTGATGTGGGAAAAATGTAGGAAACAGTTTCTTATCTAGGTTGTTTTTGATGAACAATGTATGGATTGATGATGCCCTCCATAGATACGAGTTAATCACTCTCTTTTAGTATATGTGATTACTTTGTATGAAATGGGGGATCACCTTATTAAGTGATGAGTTGAAGTGATTATTGCTCTTTGATCTTCATATATTTTTCCATTTCTCTTGAGAAATGTAAGAGTAACATATGGAGTGCCCTTTGGATGTATATATACTTGAATGTTTAACTATTGTTGGTTAGACTACGTAATGGTGCTTTTTGTTATTTTTTATGTTTTCATTTTGCAATTTTTGCATGTTCAGTTTTGATATTTGCTCAATAACATTAATCAGTTGGTGTTATGATTTGTAGGTTCTTATATTTATCCTTGTCAGAAACACTTTGACACTGTATTCTCTTAAATCATAAACAAGACTAGTTCAATTTTGCCAATCATGGATAGACGACGCATGACTGCCACCAGGCCAGTTGCCTTGTCTTCCCCTTCGGTCACTGCCACCACAACTACTACCTTAATCGTTGAAAACTCTGAACCATCATCCTCCTCCTCTCAGCAAGAACAACAGCAACCAGAAGTCCTTTTCCTTCCCCTGAATCGCAAGAAGAAGGTCTCTTGGAAAGAGGGCACGGTAGACAATGAGTTTATGCAAAAGAAGAGCTCCAAGAAGTGCTGTATCTTTCATAAAGAGAAGCCATTTGATGAGGATGACAGTGACGAAGACGACAATCCAGATCACTTTGATAAACATGGCCATGATCACAATGACAGTGGGTGTTGTTCTAAGCATAATAATGAAGCTGGTCCAAGCAGTTAAGGTTCTGATCTATTGCAGCAGTGATAGATGAAAAGATAAAGAGAGAGAATTTTTGTTTCTAGCAGTGGTTGAAGCAGGTGTTTTAAGTTGATTGGTCCGGGGAATCATAGAATTTTTGCTTGGAAGGAAAGTATCATGGCATTGAAATGGTAGTAACAATGCTTCGTTTATAATTTTTGCTTTAAAACTTGACTATTGATCACAGACCACTATAGTAGACAGGGTTTCATGTCTGTTGAACCGGAACATCAAACTACACTGTTGAGCCTTTTTGACAATAAATTATATCTTCCTTTGTTCTATATGCCTACATTTTCTTATCTAGGTTGTTTTTTCTTTTTCTTTTGTTTGTTTATGATGGAGCCAATGTATTGTTGTCCTGGTCTTTCATTGATGGAGCTATTGTAATCCTGGACTTTAATTTTTTTCTTTGTTCTTCTTGGTTAGAATATGGTCAAATTGTATTGATAGCTGACCATAAACCAGAAAAACAGCATAACGTTTACGTGTTGGGCTGGGGGAGCCCAATATGTCTGGCTAATCTCTTGAAACCAATAGGCTCACTGTAAACACCGGAAATCATAACTTAAATTCTTGATGAAGACCAAACAAATATATATATATATATAATCTTGACATGACCAAACAGAAAACACCCAAAGAGTAAACCAAAGATTAAAAACTTTAAATCTTGGGAGAACTTGTTTGAATATTGTTTATAGAAATCGTTTTCTTTTTTTGTTTTTTAGGTCCATCACAATTTTTTAAGTAATCAGATTTAAACGTATGATTGTATGGTAACTACCTAAACTCCTCAATATTAGTTCAATGCTTAAACTATTTTGTATATGATAGTTAAAACTAAATACTTCCATTAAATGATGTCATGATGCGTAAAAGGTCACAAAAAGGTAACTTACATTTGAATTAAATGAAACACACATTGATCAAATATTGACGATTAGGAAATGTTAAAAACACTCATCTCTGATACTTTGTGGGCACTACGCAGTTATTAATATTCAATTAATCATTGCCCCTTTCAAGTACTATTCACTGTTCATGTCAAAATTGGCATGGCTTGGTTTAACAAACTGTATTTTCTCCTCTAGTCTTCGTCTTCCATTATTGAAACCAAAGTGCAGGTTAAGACATTCACTGTATACGATGACCGTAAGGCAATTTGAACATCAAGCTATTGTTGCAAACTGTTGAAGATGATTATGTGGTTATCAAGAATACGGAAGTTGCGAAAACTAGGATGTGGCACATTATGAGCTACAATGCACTAACCAAGATCAGTACAAGTACTGGTAACGTGTTCTTTGGTCTGTAAGAAACAGTAGTTTGTACATTACAAATATTTTCAACATCTAGCTTCTGACTTAACCTAATAAAGCTAAGCTGCCTATTCCCAAATATTTGAAGGCTTATTCATAGTTGAAAATAGTATTTTGACTTTAAAGTAATTAGTTTAACAATATTTGGTGTAGGGGAGTGCCGAACACAGATTACTCCTAAGGGACTTATTTTTTTTCTAATCGAGACTAACTTTTATATTTACTTAAGGTTAATTAATTTGCAGATTTTTATAGCTTCACTTAATTTTTAATTAGGTTCTGACAATTAAATTTTTTTTTTAACCAGATTTCTATATTGCATAAGTTTTTTCTAATTAAATTCCTATTTCTATAAATTGTTATAAAAATATTAAATTAAATGAAACATTAATATAACTAGAGATACATGATGCACTCTAAAACACCACCTTGACAACCACAATCCCCGATCTTGTCCCCTAAATCTCATTCACTATCACCATCATCCATCATTACCACAAACCCCAAAAAACAGGTGTCAACACTTTTTGAAAAATAAATAAAATGAAACGAAAGAAAATTAGTTATGGGCCCTAATTATTTTTTTTTATGGGTTTCAAATACATCATTATCAATAATATGAGTATTAGGCTAAAATTACATACATATGGTTATGTAAATCACGCAACAAGCGTGATTACTAACTCCCTCCACAAAAGAGCAATTGTTATCAATGCATGCACTGAATCAGTACGTGAGCAATGTGATAAATCAAATGTCAAACCACTTTCGTGACAGGCGCTGCATGCACTGAATCACGCCACTTCTGTGATTTCTAAAATCTTGACTTTGGTGAGATTCTTTTATCCTCCTTGCACTGAATCATTGCCATGCATGCGAGCTCCCACTTGTTGATGCGTCCGGAGGCTGTGAAACAAGGACCTGCACCGCGCACGCCAGTTGGGAGCGAGGCCAGCATTCGAAGTAGGGGGCCAGCATTTGAAGCAACAGGAAGCGGCCACACAAGCACGAAGTGCAGCGCTGTTAACTCCCTGTCAGTGCAGCACGAATATAGCTGAAGGACAGGAATCTCGCAAGTGGCGTGATTTAAGAAAGCAGAGAATATCTATGACAACATTACTTCATGTCGGGGAGAGTGGCGCTGCATGCCTCGAGTATAAATAGAAGCCATAGGAGAACATCATTACCTGAAGAGAGTTCAAGCAGTTTGAGAAAAAATTCAGAGAAGAGTCTGGAGAAGGTTTGTTCTGAGTGTGTTACTCTTTTAGTATTTGAAATAAAAAGTTTATCTATGGCTCATGATAGAACAATAATTTCAAGAGAACATGTATCCGAGCAGATTCGTCAAAATATTGTAAGTATTTCATTTTATATTTAACATTTTATATAAAAAATTAAAGACTAAATTTTATTTTGCATATGCATTTTTTTACCTTAAAAAAATTAAATATTAAATACTATATGTAGGGCATTTCATTTTACACTTATCATTTTATGTAATTTTATTTATAATTTTTTTATAAAAATCAAAGATTAAATTGCCTGAGCAGACTCTTTTTCTATAATGATCAGTTTTGTGTTGCATATGTATTTTTTTAAAAAAAGAAAAATTACATTTAATTATTTAATATATATATATATATTACTTTTGCAACATGAAAGAGATTTATTGCAACCTCGTCATCTATACATGGAGTCACCAAAAGCAGAAATTCATGAGCACTTATGACAAGCCGGTCTGTACCACATTTCCCAGATTTGTGAATTAGAGATAAATAGACCTCTTATAAATGCTTTAGTGAAAAGGTGGAGACCGGAAACTCATACATTTCACTTTCCAGTTGGGGAGTGCTTGATAACACTAGAGGATGTCGCCATATTACTTGGACTTCGTATAGAAGGTTTACCAGTCACAAGATTTACCAATGGCACCACCATAGTACTTCAGAATATGTGTGAACAACTACTTGGTAGTTGGCCAGATCTGACCAATCTTGTGGCTAGAGAAATCAAACTTGAATGGCTTGATTTTCATGTAAATAATCTTGAAACAAATTTTGAGGAGCTAATAACATTTAATGTCTGCAATTATATACTAGCTCTATTTGGGCATTTTCTAATGCCGAATAAAAGTACATCATTGGTTCACGGAAAGTTCTTTCAACTACTTGCAAATGTGGATGAAATTAGATGGTATAGTTGGGGCTCGATGTGCCTCGCGGTGCTTTACCAAGGATTAGATCGTGCAACACGCAAAAATATGTGAGAAGTCGCCGATTGCATGGTACTATCGCAAGTGTGGGCATGGTATCGACTCCCTTGGTTGCCTCCTTTGCCAAGCATGCCAAATGCTTTCCCGCTTGCTTTTAGGTAAAATTATTTTAAATAAATTAGTTAGTTAAAAAATTTGTTTGTAAATGGAAAATATTTCGCAGGTGGAAAGAACCACGATATCAACGCAATAATCCATATGCTAATGTCCCTAATATCATAATTGCATTGGATGGATTGCAATTGTGTTTGGTGTGTGCTCATCATCTACTTCATCATCTAGATCCATATCATCAACACCACCATCACTACTTCCATATTCCTCTGCAAAGTCCTCCCCATCACTATCACTATTGTTTTCTTCTGATTCTACCCCACCCTCTAGAAATGTGTTCGGGTGAGGTTCTTCTTCCTCATTGTCAACTTGATGGAAAGAGATAGCACTTGTTTCTTTGAAATCGACATACAACTCGATGGCAGAAATTTTTGCTTGATGCTGCTGGTAGATTTGAAGCATTTGATGAATGTTTTCATCATTGCTTATTGTGGCTGCTTGATAATGTGTGAACCCACAAAAAATGGACATTGGACACCTTTATGTTATTCTCTCCATTGTCTTTGGAGTTTCAGGATGTATATACTGACAAAGCCCACTCTCTAACTCCATAAAGGACATGGTGTAAGGAATAAAAAAACATGCTGGATTCTCACATATAAATGTGACACCTTCACTCCTATTAATAATATTACCACTGAAATATATTATGATATTCTATCCATTTTTATCTATTTTTTTCTTGCTTTACTATTTTTTTCAGACACAACTTTTTTTTTCCACACTCAAATCATTCTATTTCTTTTTTTTTTTTTTCAAGACTAGGAACACAAAGTAAACAAATAATACCAAAAGGAAAAAAGAAGAATGGGACACTTTTTTTTTATGTATCACTTTTTTAGGAACTGAAAAAGAAAAATACACCAATAAATATGAAGAAAGAAGAAGAAGAAGAAGATCAATTTTCCTCCCATTCTACCCTTTTTTTTTACACCCAGCCTCTCTCTGTGTTAACAAATAGAATGAAAAGAAAAGAGGGTGGAAGCGGTTTAAATAGAAAGTTTATAATATTTTAATATTTGATAGAAAATCTCGCAAGAGGCGTTATTGAAATCTCACAAAAGGCGTTATTGAAATATCACAACATCCGATATTTGATTTCCATTTTTTTAATATTATTTTCTCTAAATCTCGCCATAGGCGATCCTTTTTTTTAAAAGATTTTTGTCAAAAATCTCACGAAAGGCGAGTTTTGTTTTTTAAATTATTAAATTTCTTTTAAAAAAATCTTGCCTTTTGCAAGATTAATATTAAATTATTATTTTATTTTATTTTTAAAATAACGCATCATCCGAGATTTATCCATCCCATTTTCCTGTAATTATCGCCTCAACCCCATTCCTTTGTGTTTTATACACTCAAATCCAATATCAAAATAACTGACCCGTTATGGATTTAACCAAAAAAAAAAGGAGATTGTGGAAAAGGGAAGGTTTGGTTTGGAAAAAAGATTTGGGATTTCAAACAGCACAAGCATAGGCGGTGTTTCTTGCTTAGTTTCATGCTATTTTATTATCATTCATCATCACCATCGTCTTCTCTGTAATCTTACAGATTTAGTGCCAACACCATGTCTCCGCTGCGCAATCACCACGGCGTCTCCTCTATACAAACACCATCGTGACCTTCTGCCATTATGAGTACTACTGCACCACAAGCCAGCCACCATCTTTATCAGCCTCAACACAGTTGCGGCCTTGCAGAGACCCCACCACTGTCTTCCTTATTCGCCGTATTACGAGCCAGCCACCACCTCTAGCACGCTTGCCACTATGCTGCCAATGGAGGTATACCAGCCAGCCATCCATCCAGAGATGCAATCTTGCCTCTCTCTCATTTTAACCCACCTGTAATCCTCTGCCTTTGTTTTCAAAACCCGAAACCTTCTTAATGTTGCTGAACCCCTTTTTGTTCTCTTTTTATTTTATTTGCTTTTTTTTTTTTTACTAAAATATGGTGTTATAGAGTGTATCGTGTATCGCTAGTTGTATTAGTGTTCCAAATGAAATGAATGACTATGTTTTAATTTTTTAATCTAAAAGAATAAATAAAGAATATTCTTTGAAAAATCTATTTAATTCAACATTTTTGTAACGATTTATAGATACAGGGACCTAATTAAGAAAGGATAAATAACAAAGATACCTCTAGGTTTGCCAATATGATAGGGAGCCTCGTTCTTATAGAAATGTGACACTCCACCCTACTCTTTAACATCTTTACGGATTATGTTAAGAAGTATTTTAACAGAATATTCCTTTTTACCCTGGTTATGATGTATTAAAATGAAAATTGTTTTAGACCATTGGAAGTTAAAATTGAGGTGAACCCATTTCAGATGCCCTTTGTCCTTCTCAAACTTATAGAAAAAGATTCCTACCTAAAATATAGGAACTAACCTTAAAATGAAATAACGGAAAAACAAAAGTGGGGACATGATTATGCACGTGATTGTTGTAGCTTGATTGGAGAGTTATCTATCTCGACAAGATCTGAACTAGCATCACTTGCTAGGTCATCCATTGCAGGTGACCTAGTGCTCAATAGGGAAGGCATGCTCTGACCTAGATCTCTGTCGACTTTTGGTTGGAAAACTTGATTTTTGCTATGGGAGGTTGTTGGTAAATACTTCACTTAAAGGTCTTGTAACTTTGCCATGGGATTTTGTTGGTAAAGCCTTTACCAAAAGGCCTTATAGCTTTGTTTTTTTTTTTTTTATTATTGTTGGTGTGATAGTGTGTTGAGGTTTGGTGATGGAAGGTTGAGGATGTGACAATGGTGTTGTTGTAACTGGTGGTATGCATTTCAGTGTGGTTTCGTTAACTCTGGAGGTTTTCTTTTATTAGTCAATTATGTTGTGAAATGACAGGTCCAAAGGCACAAATAGAGTAGCGTAAAATAAATATGTGGAAGTGTAAAATAAATTATACAAAGAATTTACATGGTTTAGCTTAAAGCATACGTCCATGGACAAAGACGACAACTAAATATTTCACTATACAAAGGATAGACACATTCTATTCAACCCAAATCCCAACTACACCCAGAATACCTCACCATATTTTTTCTCACTGGTGTATACTCTCAACTCACCAAAGAGAATAATTTATAAGTAACAAATCATTCTACTATTACAAACAGGAGCAAGTATTTTGGTTTCTCCATTGTTGATTTGATGCCCCAAGTGCTACAAGTAAAGCTCTATTTATAGAGCCATTCGAGCCAAACTTTTCAATGGTTTTCAATGTGCATGTTGCATGGTTTCAACTCCAATTAATGCACTGAAGAAACAAATAGACTTTCTTGTCCATATCTTTGGAAAAACAAAGCCACACGTTACTTGCTGGACATGCTGAACCAAAAGGAAAATTGGTGGCTATAACATAAAAGTCAAGCCGCCTAATCTAGTATATAAATCTCCACATTGGCTTAATTTTTTTTCATCTTCAAGTTTCTGAAGTCGCCTTCTCCAGTGTGCCCATACTGGCTGTAACACCCTAATATTCAACCCAAATACTACTAGCATGTACTGAGGCTAAATATTAGTTGTCATTTCTTGATTTAACTTTAATTTCCTTTGAAACTATGTAATGAAAATATGAGCCAAATTTTTCCTTTTCAAAAACTCGTTAAAATATGAGCCGTGCATAGCGTATATAGACGGTATCATAAAGTGGGGAAATATCAACATTAAAAGGCTCCACAATTAACATAACATCACATAATATATAAATCCACCCACCAAAGAGGTGAGTTGAGTTCAAGTACAGGAATTAAAAGATGCGAATACAAAGGAACTGAGAATACATAGAAAAGGAAATGCATGGTGTAACATCCCCTGTTGCTTTATGGATTGACGACTGTCCCCACAAACCAACACGGGTCCTTTCAGCATGCTTTGTCCTCACTCACACGCTTCCTAGGAAAACTTCCCAGGAGGTCACCCATCGCAAAATTACCCCAGGTCAAGCACGCTTAACTGTGGAGTTCTTTTAGTTTGGGCTACCGAAAAGAAGATGCATCTTCTTTTCGGTAGCCCAAACTAAAAGAACTCCACAGTTAAGCGTGCTTGACCTGGGGTAATTTTGCGATGGGTGACCTCCTGGGAAGTTTTCCTAGGAAGCGTGTGAGTGAGGACAAAGCATGCTGAAAGGACCCGTGTTGGTTTGTGGGGACAGTCGTCAATCCATAAAGCAGTAGGGGATGTTACAAATGGTATCAGAGCCTGCACCTCTCCTAGTACGGTGTGGTTCGGGGACGAACCAGGCGGAAGCTGGTGGGCATGTAATGCCCGGGGACGAGGACGAGGAGTGATCGCCGGTGCAAAGAGGGCACGGACAAGGAGCGGCTCCTTGCAAGGTCCTCTAAGCGAAGGGGTACATGAATGAACCGATTACACACCCGAATGATAGGGATCCTAAGACTGTATAGGTATGGGACTATACAATTGAGGAGGGCTTATATGAATTGATTTGTACTACCTATATCAACAAGATGCATCTTCTTTTCGGTAGCCCAAACTGAAAGAACTCCATAGTTAAGCGTGCTTGACTTAGGGTAATTTTGGGATGGGTGACCTCCTGGGAAGTTTTCCTAGGAAGCGTGTGAGTGAGGACAAAGCATGCTGAAAAGACCCGTGTTGGTTTGTGGGGACAGTCGTCAATCCATAAAGCAGTAGGGGATGTTACACATGGAAATAGACTTACATAGTGCACCTAATGCAAATGGCCTCTAAACAAAAGAAGGTCATCATAAACTAAAGTGGCATGTGTGCACTAATCTCCCTAAGAGCCTTTACAGCTGCTACCTTGGGAACGTATTCGATCCATGGTCGTAGCACGTCCGGGACAGGTACACGGGATGGTTGCACATGGCCTCCGCGTCTAGGGCGCATAGCCTGCCTTCGCTCCAATCGTGGTTGCGTCACCGTGTCCTCACTTCCTACTGGCATAAGTGGGGGAGTGAGGGCAGAACCCTTCAAGTTGATGTGCATAGGCTTATCCTTCTCAGGGTCAGTCTCTGATAGCCTCGAGTATGGAACATAATCGAGGAAGTCTCTAACAGTTGATCCAGGTGGGCGTGCATGAAACCTCCGATCGTCATGTGGACGGGCTCTCTCAAACACCACATCAGCACCATAGGGGGATGTAGGGGAAAAATGATAACTATGTATAAGATGCGCAAAAGGGCGCCCCACGAACATGAACACACGGACAGAACAGCATCCCTCGAAGTGGTATGATCCATGATCGGGGTCAAAATGAAACTCCCATGTCGGCGTGTCAACGAAGAGGATGAATGTCGCCATTTGAATCTGAAGACGTGACGGAAAGGAAAGGTAGGGGGAATAAGAATCTTTACTAAAGAAACTCAGTAGGGTTTTCCTCCATTCTAGGTGACATCATCTACGTCTCCAGGAACCTCGGGTTCTTATAAAATAGTGGGCATGTAACAGTTTAATTATGAAGTTCTAAAACGTTGATTACTAATGTAACACCCTAAATCTTAACCCAAGACTACTAGTATGTACTTAGGTTAATCTTTAGAATATTACCTCTTGGTCTCATCTTTTACTTAGAAAATACTTAGCGGAAATATGGGTAAAATTTTTCTTTTTGGAATTTAAAATCAAAGTGAGAGCCACGCACGAATCTTTAAGAGGAAGCATAGCGAAACATATAAGCAAAGCATAAAGAAGCACATCATATCATGGAGACATCAACTGAAACATATATATATATATATAATGTGCCTACCCAAAGGGCAGGACTATTCAATACATTGGGAAGCGGAATACAACTGAAATGCAATACAAGGAAATCATAAAAAGTAAATACAAGAGAAACAACACCCATACCCATGTGCACCTAGAGTAGACAACCTCATATACAAAAGAAGGTTTGTCCTCAACTACGTGGCGTGTGTGCACTAGCTACTACCCCTCCTATGTCTACTCCTGCCGTCCGACATCGTGGTCGAGTCGATCCACTGACGAATCTCAGCGGGAGTGGTCGAACGCATCATCGGGGCATGTCCACCGCGGCGAGGGCGCATAGATGGCCGGCGAGCCAACCTCGGCTGGACTACCATCTCCTCACTCCCAGCCCTCATCGGTGGGGGAGCGGGACTGGAGCTCCAACTGTACATGTGGGATGGCGGGTCCTCGGATGGGTCCGTCTCCGAGTACTGGGGACGCGGTACATACTTGGGGTAGTCGCGTACTGCTGATGTCTCGGGCTCCATGCGGAGGATCTGCTCATCACGTGGTCTCGCTCGCTCAAAAATCTCGTTATGACGGTAAGGAGCAGTCAGGGTAAAACGGTAACTTAGGACTGGGTGTGCGAAGGGTCGTCCCATGAACATGAATACTCTGACAGTGCAGCGACCCTCAAAATGGTATGACCCGAGTGCCGGGTCATGGTGCAGCTCCCATATCGGGGTGTCGATGAAAAGTACGAACGTCGCCATCTGAAGATATGACGGAAGAAAAGAGAGAGGGAATGAGAATCTTTCTAAAAGAATTCTCAGTAGAGTTATCCCTACCTAGGTGTCATCGTCACATCCTCAGGAACCTTGGGTTTATTTCTAAAAAGGTGTGCATGCATATCAATTCCTTTTAAGTTATTTTTCCAAAGTGTTATTTATCCAAGGTCCATCATATTTTACAATGCGTCTTAAGCTAAGCATAAAATATACTAATGATATGGGTGCATCATAAAGGTAAACCAAACAATAGATCAATTAAGAAACATCATGACATTGGCATAAGTATAGTATATGTGACATTGTTAACTTTAACTTTCATCTCATGGGGCCGCCCTAAAACATCTCTAGGTTATGAGCTCATATCTTAACTAGTCGTCACTAGTTCTTATTTATCCTATGATAAGCGTAACATATACATAATCCCGACTTAATAGTGCGGGCTAGGGGGCAATTAAGGATCACCTCTCTTAAGGTCATTTCCTCTTTGAAAAGCTCTACTAGCAACTAGTGCATCGTAGTATTGTCCGCTTTGGCAAGCTCTATGTCAATACCCTCACGGATTTGTTTTCTTGGGGGTGCTTGGCTAAACCGGTGTCACCCAAAAAGGCGTCTCAGTGTTGTGTCACATTTAAATTCTCATAAAGTGTTAATTCATAGATACATCATTATTCATTTCATAAATCTTTTTTATAGCATATACATCATCACAAGAAACTTTCTCATATTGTATAGTTAAAACTATAGCATATACATTATCACATAATCACACCTTAGACACTCATACATACAAACTCCCAAGCTTATTATGTTATGAACCTACAGTATGTTATGCTTTGGTTCCTTTAAGTCTTAAACTTGTAAACTGATCGTTCTAGTATTATTCTTAACCTCTTACACACCTATAGGTTCACAACTAATAAGTGTTACTAATTTTTATGCTCAAGGACTTATCCAAACAGCACTATGCAGATTTGGACAGCCTATATTTGTGTGATTACGGGGTTCTAGAGATTACGGTTTACACCCTTAAAGTCCTTAACTCACATTCTAAGTTATCGATCATCAAAACCTAGTCTCTTGGGAACCTATGAGGTTATAACTAAGTATTTCTCACCTCACACTATAGTCAAGAACATCTCTAAACCTCAAGGATGCAGAATTTGAAATCCTAACTTTACGGGTATCTAGAAGTCACAACAATGACGCTTTCTAAGTTTAGTTTGCTCCTAAGGCTTCAAGATTAAGTCCTAAACCAATTATGAGCCATTCCTACATATTTAAACTAATTTAAAACCATGATTATTAAATCTAAACCTTGCTGGACAGAATCCAGAAAATTACAAAATTAAAGGATCTAAAATTCTCAAATTAATTCTTTTCTAGTTCCTAACTTATCCTATCTTTCACATATGAGTCTTAGCATTATTTTTACTCAAATATAGGCACATTATCATTATCAAAACAGCACATACAGTGGCAGCAAAGAGCAAGGAAGAACCAAAAATATACTTCTCCATAAAAGGCATAAAACATAATTTCTAAAGCACATAAAATACTAGTTTCTCTTGGAACTCTTTTTAAACTCTCAAAGCTCATTTATAAATAATTTTATCATCTAAAATCATAAGAATATTTAAGAGGGCAGTGACCAATTCATCTTTGTCCCAACAGGTTCTAAATTCTCAAAACTTGGTTCTATGCATTCCTTAAACTCACTTAAGCTTGGAAAAATTATAAGACTTATTCTCAAATACTTGGAGACCTCAAGACCTCTTAGGGCCAAAATATGAACCCAAGAAAAACACATATTGTTAGACCTTCAATGGGCAAGTCTTTGAGCTCTAGATTCATTTAAGTGATGACACAAAAATAAACATGCTCATGCACTTATTTTAGGTTCCATTAGAAAGTAAAGTGATAGCACAAAGTAAATATGAATGCAACTCATTATTATCTTGGTATTAAGTGAGAACTTGAAATATAAACATGATAATGCTAGTTCATTCATTATCTTGATATTTAGTGATAGCAAGGAAGTAAACATGATATGCATAGCATAAAATAAACATGATGCAAGATTCATTTTATGGTTAACTAGAGCTCATTCAAGACTTTAACAAGATAGCAACCCAATACAATATCTCAAAAATCACAACCTAAAAACCGAAGGTCATATAAAAGAGAAAGAAAGTAAAACTACATCAAGTTCTTTATTAAATACCCAAAACCCCTATCTAGAGAAAAATCTCTAGAACGTGCCGGCCAACTTTAAGGTTGACAAGGGTAGGCTTGGGCTTTTAGAAATCCTTAGATTAATTTCCTTAAGTTGAAAAACCATGTGAGTTAGATATCATATAGATGAAGTCATAAGAAAAGGAGAACTCAAGCTTTAGAGGTTTCTTTGAGATGAGCACAATGTCATCATCTAGAAACTCTCATCATCAAGCTATCATGCTCAAAATCAAGGCCTCATGGCCAAAAATGAAAAGAAAGGAAAGACAAAGGGAAGTTCAAAAAGAATCCAAGAGGAAACTAGAGAAAAACACTTTCTTGAGCAAAATAAAGTTTGAAAACAAATCCCTACCTTGTGATGAAGGTAAAAGCTTGGACTTGAAGATGGAAATGAGATGAGCAACACCTCCTAGGATGGTGATGATGATTCGGCCTTGATGAAAGAAAAAAGGAAGGAAATGTGTTTCAAGTGAAATTGTGTTTGAGGTGTGGTGTTTGAGAGGTTTGATGATGGTTCAAGGCTTTGGGGTGGTGTTTGATGGTTAAGAGATGATGATGAGATGAAGAGATGAAGAAGATAAAGATGAAAAGAAAGGAAGAACACTCTTGAAATTTTGAGAGAAAAAGAAAGACTAGCAAGACAACTCTAAAACTCTAAACTCAGCAAATGCTCCAAGGTGCAACAAGGTTATCACAAGCATCCTATTTATAGAAAAACAAAGCCATGGAGATTACAATAGGAGGGAGTGGCCGTGTGGTTTGGAGGGAAAAGGAAGAGAAAATATCTCTTACACAAGGTCATTCAAGCATGGTTTGAAGTATGGAAGCTATGCTACAAAGTATGGCTTGATGTGAGTTAATTTCCTATCAAATTTTTATGAAATTAGGCTTCTAGAAACTTGGCTGGCTAGAACTTTTCCAGCCACAAATAAATGGGAAAAATGGGTTGTTTTAATTATTTATCCATGTGGAAATTCAAGCTTGATTGAAAGTTATGACAAGGTGTAGTGTATGTGACTTGAGGTATGGCCTTGGAGTGTTGAAAAATTGAACATGTGATGCATATGGAGGAGGTGAGGCTTCGGCCAGACCTGGCAGCAGAGTGGGGAGGATGATTTGATCATGTAATTGGGTGTTAATAGTGGGTTTAGATGTGTATTAGCTTAGGTACAAGGTTAGGAATGATTAAGCTTAAGTTTAGGTAATTAAGAATGTGATTTAGGGAGTTTATGACAAGTTTAGGAGTGCTCATACATCATTAGAGAATTTTAAACTCATTTATGAATAAACAATGTGTAACACAATTCCATGATTTAAGGAATTGGAAAGAGAAAACACTATTCAAGATTCTATGACTAGGTGTCTTGAAATTAAAATATGATTTTAGGTTGTAATTAAGTACTTTTTGGTTCTAATCAACTTTAATAAATTATTTTGACTTAAGATTAATTAAGGAAATTAATTAATCTTCGATTAGAGCCTAATATTGCTTAGGTTTGCTTAATCTCGCAATTAAGCGTAAAAAATACGAAACTAGGGGCAAAACCGTAATTTTGCACTAATTTTGCTTGTGACTTCTAAAATTAAAACTGAGGTCATAGAATACATAAAAATGCCTTTTAAAACCATCTGGAGAAGTTTCGGGTTCATCCGGCACTTGGAAATGGGTAAAACACCGCAGGGGCGTTTTGGTCATTTTGACCCGAAAACTCGAAAAACGAGATTTCCGATCCCGGGAAGGTACACAAGTTATCTAATCCCCTTCCAACATTGAGTTCGCCCTTCGAGTACTGCCGAACCGGCTTTCCTTGAATTCCGGGCTGAAAATGACCTCAGGGGCATTTTGGTCATTTTCACTCTAATAGAAAAATCGGGCGTTACAACCGAGGCCCATTCTTTTTAATACAGAACTTGTATTTACATGGATGCATCATACTTCATTATGCTATGCAAGATCTAACTAACTTATTAACAAACATGTTAAATATAAACATGGTACATGGCACATAGATCATAAAGCATAAAGCATAAAACATAGAACTTGGCACATGATACATGGTACATGGTACATGGTGCATGGTATCTTATCTTGGTTACTTAGGTGACATTAAAACATTTACTTAGCACATGGGGCCACCTTAATTGTTCTCCCTTTTGAGAAATCTCTAGGTTATGAGCTCATACCTCACTAGTCGTCACTAGCACATGGTTTTTATCCCTTTTGATAAGATTAAGGTGCCGACTTAAAGTACGGGCTAGGGGGCTAAAATCACCTTATCCCCACCTATAGTTTGATGGTTCCTAAGGATCATTTTCTCATAGTTTATGTCACCTTAAGTCTTAGCATGTTATAACAAGATGCTACATACTTCAAACATGTCATATATCTCATATAATTTAACATGGGCATCTTTAAGGTTCTAAGAGAACAATAACATGCAATTTATAATTCCATCATCATATAGCATCATATAAGTCATGAGATAACACATTAATTCATCATCAAAGAGAATACATAAATCATTCCCTTAAAAGTAAACCCCTAAATCGAGTAACCTCAAACTTCTATATTATTTTCTTATACCTCTAAGGGCTTGATTAACCTCATTACCACAATTTACTAAGTCCTCGAACCTAATTAATTATGGCTGGATAGCATAGGCAGTAAGCATAATTTGATGAATTACGGTGTTCTAGAAGTTGCATTTTAGGTCATTTCTCATTACCAACTTTTTCTATGATGCAATAATTAATACCTAAACCAATTATGAGTCATTCTCACTCATCTAAACATGATATAATATGATTCTACAAACTTTATCAAGGCTGGAACAGAATATACAATTTAAGTTCCTAAGGAGTTCTAGAAATCACATTTTCAAACTATTAAAGTTACTAAGCATACCTAAGATGCCTAGAACCATTCTCATACAATTGGTAAGGTATTTAAACACATATAGACCACCCAAAACAGAATTTAAGGTGTTGGAAAACATAAGGCAGAACCGAAATCATAAGCATCATATAATGCATAGAACTTCATTTCTAAAACACATAATTTGCTAGTTTCTTTTGGAACCATTTTAGAGCTTTTAAAACTCACTTGGAAACAATTTATTTCATCAAAACCTTCATAAAATACATGAGGGCAGCGACCATTTCAAATAAATCTCAAGGTGAATTTAAATCATAAAATCATGTCTAAAACATTTATCATAGTCGCCTATGCTTAAGAAAAATCCTAAGACATGGATTATAGGTCCTTGTGACTAAATGAAAATTCTAGGTTCATTATCATCACATGGCCGAGATGTACATTCCAAAGAATGCTTCCAAATTTACCTTTTTCTTAGGATGAAGAGGGCAAGTCTTTGAGCTCTAGGGGTTTTAGGTGATAACATAATATAGACGTGATATAAACTCCATTTTATATTCTTTAGAAAGTAAAGTGAGGGCTCAAATAAATATGAATGCAAGTTCATTTCTTTATCTTAAAGTTAAGTGATGACTTGAAATATAACCTAAGATGCAAAGCTTGAAACTTAAACGTGCTTATGCAAGTTCATTTCTTTATCTTGGGAGTTAGTGATAACATAGAAAAGAAAATATGCATAGCATAAAGTAAATGTGGATGCAACTTCATTTTTACATCTTATCTAGAGCTCCTTCAAGACTTTTAAAAGAACAAAGCTTTAACCCAATACTCATCCAACATGAAAAAGTAAGCTTTACTAAGCTTTAAAAGTAGAGGCATATAAGAACTATGTCGTATTCTTTATTGATGTCCAATAACCCCTATCTAGAGCGAACTCTAGAACGTGCTGGCCAACTTTAAGGTTGACAAGGGTAGGCTATGGACTTTTGGAAAACCTTATTAATTTCTTTAAGCAAAACCTTGGGTGAGCTAAGAGGAATAACATTTTTCTTTAATTAAAAGGAAATGACCAAACCTTAATGAGGAATAATGGCCATTTTTCTCTATAGGGACAAAGATCTTGATAATGTAATGACACTAATATCACTAGTCCTCATCATTGAGTGTATAACCTCATCCCAACCCAACATCAAGACAAAGTTCTCAAAAAAAAAAAAAAAAAAGGAAAAACCGGAACCATATTTAGTTCAAGAACAAAGGTCAAGCTCTAGAGGTTGTTCAAGTGTTAAACACCATCATAAAACCCTCATCATCAAGCTCTTATTTTTCCATGTTCCCAAGGGCTCCATGGCCGAAATCAAAAAGGAAAAGAAAGGTTCCAAAAAGGTCAAGAGAAACATAAAGCTCATTCTTAACTCAACTTGTAAAAGATAAAACTCTTTCCTTAGGAAAAACTCAAGCTTTAGAGGTTTTCTTGAGAGATGACCACAAAGTCACCTCTAGAGAACACTCATCATCAAGCTATCATATTCAAGGCCTTGAGGCCGAAAATAAAAGGAAAGGAAAATGAAGAAACCGAAAAGAAAAACTCTATGAAGATTCATCCAATCATTATTTTCCAACAAGATTCAAACATAAAGATTAAAGAAAACATTTTTAAAAAAGCTCCCTACGAAGGATAAGTGTTCTTTGAAGATGGAAAAAGGTTTGATCTTGGAGCACCAAGAAGAATAAATCTTCCTTGAACTTGGATATGTGTTTCAGCCTTAAGGGAAATGGAGGGGGCAGATGTTGTTGGCTTGTGTTTGAGCTTGGTTAAGTGTTTGAATGAGGAGTAGAGGAAGGTTCAAGGTGGAGGAAGTTGCGGTTTCCTTCTTAGAATGAAGAGGAGAAGGAAACTTTGAGAGAATAGCACTTGCTCTTTGAACCTCAAACTTGGTAAATGATCCAAAGTGAAGCAAAGTTTACCACAGCAATGTATATATAGAGCTTGAATCATGAAGAGGAGAATGGGGGAGGGCTGACCAAAATGGTTCTTGGGCAAGAAGAAAAGAAAATATCTCCTTGTGTTGTCATTCAATGGTAAGGTTTGAGGTATGGGAGGTATAGTGCATGTAAGACTTGAATGAAAGCTTGAATGACATAAAGTGATTCTTTTTGAATGAAATACTCCTTCTAGAATGAGGGAGGGGCTGGCAGTCATTGGGAAGCCAAGGGGAGAGAGTTTTCATTCCATGTAATCATGTGTTAGTGGGGTGTTTGGGAGTAAGCAAGGTTAGGTTACTGATCAAGGTTTTATGATTAAGTGTTAAGGTAAACTAATTAGGTAATTAGGGCTATGAATATCTTAGATTAGGAGCAATCTTGTTAGACTAATGGAGTCAAATCCCTTTGACTAGAAATTAGGGAATAACACATTTCCTTGGAAATAGAGAATGTGAATAGTGGAATCACTATTCTATGATGCTTTCTTTAAAGAAAAGATACTAGAAATGGATTCTAAGTTTCCTTAAGCAATTTTAGATTCTAATCAATCTCAAATAATTATTTTAGCTCTAGATTAATTATGAAAATTAATTAACCTTTAATTAGAGCCTAATATTGCTTAGGTTTTGTTTTAAAAACGTCGTTAAGTCTTACCGCACTTAAGTAGGGGCAAAATCGTAATTTTTTCTAAAAAATGGCCCGGGACCACCGGGATTTAAGCAAACATAAATCATGCCTTAAAAACATTGTTTTAGACCTTCGGGACAAGTTTGGGTCAAAACAGAACTCAAAACTGCCTTAAATTATTGTAAGGGTATTTTGGTCATTAGTGCGTAGAAACCTCAAAAATGAGATTCTTCTGCTCTATTAAACATTCCAATACATAGAATCCCCTTCATACATAAACAAAGCTCTTATGAAAATGGCCGAGGTTGGCCATCCTCGTGTTTCACGTAAAAATGACCTTAAGGGCATTTCGGTCATTTATACGTCTAGAGAAAATCGGGGCGTTATACCGGCAAACTCATATATTGTGAATACCAATTAAGTCCAAGCAATGCTTGAACTTGGCAATTGTGATTGACTTCATCAACATATCAACTGGACTGTCTGAGGTACCAATCTTCTTCATTGCAATGACACTTTGAGAAATAATCTCCCAAATAAAATCATATCTGGCATCAATATGTTTGATTCTCTCATGATACATTTGATTTTTGGTCAAATGTATGGCACTTTGGCTATCACAATAAACAGTTGTAACATCTTGTTCCAAGCCCAAATTGCTTTCCAAACTTTTGAGCCAAATGGTTCCTTCATCGCTTTTGCTATTGCCATGTATTTGGCTTATGTAGTGGATAGTGCAATAGTAGACTGTAATGTCGGTTTCCAACTAATTTCACTACTTGAAAGTGTGAAGATGTATCCTATTAGAGATATCCTTCTTTCAATATCTCCAACATAATCAGAGTTAATATAACCAATAATGCTACCACCAGTGTTAGAACTCACGTCATATACTAACCCGACATCTGTTTGTACCTCAAAGATATTGAAGTATCCATTTGACTCCTTACTAATGCATCTTGCCAGAATGTCCCATATATCTGCTAACAATACTAACGACATGTGAAATATCTGGTCAAATGCATACCATAGCATCCATGATGCTTCCTACTACACTAGGATAAGGAACGTGTGACATATGTTCGCCTTCTTTAGTGGATTATGGTGAATATGTGCCTGATAATCTGAAGTGAAATACTCACAGGCTTTACATTTTGTATTCCAAAGCGCTTAAGTACTTTCTCGATATACTTATTCTAAACAAGTATAATTTGCTAGCACGCTGATCCTTGTGAATTTTCATCCCCAAAATTTTCTTAGTTGACCTAGGTCTTTATTTCAAATTGACCACTGAGTTGCACTTTCAGCTCTTTGATCCTAGACATACTCTTAGCAGCAATGAACATATCATCAACATAGAGCAACAAATAAACAAACGAATCATCTGAGAGCATCTTGTGGTAAACACAACAGCTATAGTCACTCCTTGAGTAATCATGACTTAAATAAAAGTATCAAATCTTTTATACCACTGGCGAGGAGATTGTTTTAAATCGTATAATGACTTCTTTAAGAGACAAACATGTTGCTCCCTAACATGAATAATGAAACCTTTTGGTTACTACATGTAGATTTGTTCTTCAAGCTCACCATGAAGAAAAGTTATCTTGACATCAAGCTGTTCAAGCTTTAAGTCAAATAGTGCAACCATAGTGAGCAACACACGAGTAAAGCTATGTCTCATAATAGGAGAGAATACTTCATTGAAGTCTATTCCTCCCCTTTGGCTGAATCCTTTTGCAACTAAGCATGCTTTGTACCGAGCTGATTTAACTCCAGGGGATCCTTCTTTTTCTTGAAGATCTATTTGCAACCAATGACTTTATGTCCTTTAGGTGGTTTCATCAACTCCTAAGTCTCATTCTTATGAAGAGACTCTATCTCTTCGCTCATCACAGCAATTCATTATGCATACTCATCTCTCAAGATAGCCTCATTGAATATAGTAGGATCTTCTGATTCCATATTTTCAGCCACTAATAAGGCACAAGACGCTATGTCTACATGACCATACTTCTGTGGTGGTTTCATTTGCCTCTTTTCTCTGTCTCTAGTAAGGCTATAATACTGCAATTATTGTTGTGCATTTAAAGCATCAACAATATTTTGCTCTTCTTCTTGAATGGGCTGATCATGGGCATCTTCTTACATTTGTTCCGGTGGTTCAGCTTCAAACTCCACTTTCTTGCTAACATCTTGGTCTTTTTCTACATCGCCAACATTCTTTATCGGATAAAGCATGGATGATTCATTGAACTTAACATCTCTACTGATTATGAATTTGGATGACTTGGGTTCCGTAAACTACAATCTATAACCTTTCACCTAGTTGCATATTCGAGAAATATGCATTTCAATGCCCTTCGCTTAAGGTTTCCATAATCAATATAAGTATATGCAGGACAACAAAAAAAATTCTCATGTTTGAATAATTAGCAAGAGCACCGGACCATACCTCAATAAGAGTCTTCAAATTGATCGTAGTTGATAGAGACTGATTAACCAAATAACAAGTCATATTGACAGTTTCAACCCAAAATTCTTTAAACAAACCAACATTAGAGAGCATATAGCGAGCCCTCTCCAAAAGAGTTTTATTCATATGTTCTGCCACTCCATTTTATTGCGGAGTTTTGCGCATAGTACGATATCTTACTATGCCTTCATTTTCGCAAAACTCGTTGAAATGACATTCATAAAACTCCTAACCATTATCTTTTTGGAAGCACTTGATCTTCTTGCCTGTCTGGTTGTCAATAAGTGCTTTCTATTTCTTGAAAGTATGGAATACTTCATTCTTATGTTTTAGAAAATAAACCCATACTTTGGTTGAGAAATCATCATTGAATATCAATAGATATCTAGCACCACCTTTTGACAGAACAGGTGTAGGGCCTCACAAGTCAGAGTGGATGTAATCCATTGTGCCCTTAGTTTTATGGATAGTAGTTCTGAACTTGACTATGGTATGCTTCCCATAAACACAGTGCTCACAAAAGTCAAGCTTCCTAATTTTGTGATCACTTAGCAAGTTGTGCTTGCTCAAAATTGACATTCCTATTTCACTCATATGCCTTGGATGCATATGCCACAAACGAGTAGTATCTGAATCGGAATTAGATGAAGATAATACTAAGGCAGCACCAACAACTGTACTTCCTTGAAGTAAATAAATTCCATTGACCAACTTGCCTTTTATCACAATAAGAGCACTCTTAGAGATTTTTTAAACTCCAACTTTAGCAGAACACTTATAACCTTGAGAATCGAAGATGCCGAAGGATATAAGATTTTTCTTCAAGTCCGGTATGTACCAAACATCAGTTTCTGTTCTCACAACTCTATCATGCATCTTAATTTGGACTGTTCCAATGCCAATGGCCTTACATGGCATATAATTCCACATAAGGACAACACCACCATCTATTGACCAGTAAGTTATAAACTAATCCTGGTTCCAACACATGTGGTAAGAGCAACCAAAATCAAGCATCCACGTAACACCAATTGAGCTAGTTGATACTACAAGAACATTATCAGTACTTTTAACAATACTTATTTTAATCGTTGTCCTTTTTGTCTTTAAGCCTCAGACATTTTGCTCTCCAATGCCCTTCTTTGTTACAATATCTTCATGTGTCTTTATGATATGTAGACTTAGATCTATGTTTTTCTCTGCTACTACTCGATCCAATCTCCTTTGACCTCCCTCTGGCAACTAGGCTAGATGCAATATCATCACAACCGCCAATATCATTCTCTATTTAGTCATCACTTAAGAGTGCGGATTTAACCTTATCAATTTTGAAGATTTCACGACCATATATGAGCATTTGATGAAAGTGCTTCTATTAAGGAGGTAAGGAGCAAAGCAACATCATTTCCTATTACTCACTTGAAAATGCCTAGTCCATATTTTTCAAATTTGTGACGAGTGATGTGAACTTAGCTATGTGAGACTGAATTGATGTCCTTTCTACCATCCATGGAGCATATACAGATGTTGCAAAACACCGAGACGATTAGCTACCATCTTAGTCATATATAATGACTCCAACTTGGTCTACAACAATTTTGTTGTTTTCTCCAAAAAGACGTCTTGCAGCTCATCATCTGTAACACATAATTAAATAATAGAAAGAGCCTCTTGGTTGGCATCTTCTCATTCAAAATCCTTCGTTGTCACTTGCCTATTTTCTTTGTCAAAAAGTGATGCTTTTACACCTTGCCATAAAAAAATAGCCATCATAGGAACCTTCCATATTTCAAAATTAATGCATCCATCAAACAGCTAAATATCAAATTTTCCAGTAGACATTTTTAAACAAATTAGTCCAAAACTCTATAAGAGCTCTGATACCAGTTTGTTATGAAATGGAAGGCCCAAAGGCACAAATAGAGTAACACAAAATAAATATGTGAAAGTGTAAAATAAAGGACACAAAAAATTTATGTGGTTCGACTTAAAGCCTACATCCATGGGCAAAAGTGACAACCAAATATTTCACTATGAAATATGATAGAGATACAAAAGGTGGACACACTCCATTTAACCCAAATCCCAAATACACCCAAAATACCTCACATTATTTTTCTCACTATTTGTTTATCCAAAAGGTAGGAGTTGTGTCTCCAATGGCCTTATTAATGAACTTGGTTCTTGCCACAAGGGATATGATCGTTGTTTTTTTTCTTTATTATTGATGATGGTAGGTTTATATTGCAAGGATAATGGGTGAGCCATAAATGCACCTGAGCAAGCAAGCATGGGTTCCCCAGCAATAGCGCCAATTGTTGCGTGGGGTTACCTGAGAGGATTGTCTGAAACATGGGCAAGCTCACGAACAACGGACACAGAGGCAATTCCAGCACCTAGGAGGGGAACCTGCAAGGACTTCGATGCTTTAGTTAATAAGGATCCAAGGAGGTTATATTTTAGGTAAATGGAATAGGATAACATACCCTTTATGAAAGACATTTTGCCTATTTATACCTTGGGGCTTGTATTAGGGTAAGATTCCCTGGCAAAATCTATCAAGGATAACTGTTTTCTTGAGTCATCATTGTTCCAGAATGTTCTAGAAGATCGAAATGTTTGGGAGGTGAGGTTGTAATTCCGCGCTCGTTCCGTGTTCTTGACCTCTTGTCGAGTTTGCTGTGTGCCGAGTTGCTCTCCAATCTTCGAGGTCAAGGAACCCCATCACAGGTGGCGCTAGAGGAATTGGTAATAATTATAATTGAAAAACTTAAAATTAGAATTGTGTCAATTCAAATCTTAAAATAGAAATTGTTTCACTGCTCATTCTTTTTCTTTTTAATTAATAAATAAGCCAAACTCAAAAACTCTAAGAAGGATCGAAAGGAACCAAGGTGCATAAGTTGAACAAGCCAACAAAGCCAAACCAACAACACATAACAAACAGCAAACAAAATGTAAACAAAAGCACTGCTCATGTTTCTAATCATCTTATTCATTTAGAAGATAGAGCATAACCAAATAGGCTTTTATAGAATATGCCAGTAGTATAGCTTGAATAGGACCACAACAATCATTTAACATAACCTAAACAAGATCACAACTAGAATAACAAATTCAAAGTTAGGTGGGATGTTTTTCTTCTAACACTAAATTTGAATAATCAGCAGGACTTTATTTAAAATCATGTACAAACACATATCTATAAAGGTTCAAGAGGAATAGTGTATGAAGAAGTAATCAAAGAAATTTTACTCCAAACTAGAAAAGATATGAAACATCATTATTTTGTTTGTTGAGAAGAAAGGCAGTCATGTATATGGTCACACCATAGTAGAAAACATAAGTAATTCTCATAATACTGAAGGCGGGTTAACAAAATTCCTTTCTCAAGTTAGGTGACGATGTTGTGCACAATGAGTGGCGACAATGTTGTGCACGATAAGCACGATATTCAGGGTTAGAGAAAATGCATGCGAATCGTTTTAATGATTCCCCACATATGGCGCCAATGTTCCAGACCAAATTGATTTCGACTAGTCAACCAACAAAACTAACTAATCGGAGGATAAGAGTGTTGAAAGCTCTGTGTTATGCTAGAACATGCCTTGTCCAAGTCTAGAGATGACTTCTTATAGGAGTTTGCTAATCAGCAATTTTAAGAGCATTAAACCCTAGTGAAACCACTCTTTTATGACTAGTTAAGGAGTTTCAATGAGAAGATTATTCATATACTAGTGGAGCCATTTACTTTTATTGGTCCTGATGAATCAATTGGACAGATCCACAAACTATATCAGTCCAATTACTTTTTTTTAACTCTACTTTAGTTTAGCTTTTTATGAAGATGGGTATTGGGGATTGGGGTTTAGGCTATGCTTGATTGTTGATTCTTTTTTATTTTCTAGGGTTGGTTTCTGAAAAAAAATTGTTCTTGTGCTTTTGGATGGAGTAATGATGGAGAAAGGAGTTTGGGGTATCAAGGGAGAAAGGGGAAAATATTTTGTGTTGGGCAATCATATGTTACACCAATATTCCACTTCACGTGTCATTCACTAACGTGAGACAATTTACGTATTCATCTTGCAGATATTTTTTTACCTACGTGATAAAGCACCTTTATTTATTCCTAGGTTATCTTCATTTTTCAGTCTCAGGCTTGGCCACGTTGAACACTTTGAGATAACTACCAAGATCATTCAAACCTTTGACATCACTGTCGATCAAAAAGAAAACATTGACATTATTGACATTACCTTATAAAAATAATGTGGATCGATGTGTTGATAAATTTAACTAAATAAATGGCAAACAAGGTCCTCCTATGCAAGTTTAACAACTTTAGTGCTTTAAACAAAAGTTTGACATGGATAGGAACAACTCGAGCGTTCCTGTCCCCATTGTATCATACATGATGTTGAATTTTGGGAGAGAAGAACAATATAGATTAATGGATTCTCTAAGGAGAAATGACGTGTGTAAAACATCTTTGTGTAATATACTTACAAATATAGGAAGAAAACAAATAAGATAGGAAAATTAAAAAATAAAATAAAATAGGCTCACCATCTATTTTCTTTTTTCCTTTTGTGGTGAATATGTTGTAAGAAAATATTACACACATATCATTTCTCCTGTATGCGATTAATCATTGATCAAATTTTCCCTAATGGTTCTGTTCATGAATACACTTCAAAGCCAGACATGTACATTTCCCAAACCCTAACACACTGTTGGTTTTATAGAAAGTAGGAGTAATTTATTTATGGTGGCTTCATATATAGATAAAAAAAATTGCAGGATGAATATGTGAATTGTCTTAAATCAATAAATGACATGTAAGAGAATTATTATGTGGAGTACCAGATAGCCAATTCCATATGAAACACCATAAGTCTTTTTGCCTTTCCCCTATGATACCTCCATTTGGATTTGGAATCCCAAGACCTTACCAAGCCACCAAACAAGCGGTGAACATCGGAATCAAGCACTTCCCCTCCTTTACTCCCTACTCTGTTGCCACGGGCTGACGTCAAATGCTGGCACCAAGACTTATGACTAGTGCAGGTTGTGATGATGTGGCATCACAAACAACGATCTTGCAAACAAGCTCGTGACAGCTATGCAAACTCAGAACGGCAATGATGGAATGGGATGAAATTGTGGTGTGGGGGTGAAGATGGTGATTCGATGGCTAGTCATGATTAGGGGGATGACACGATGGTGCTCCGCAGTCATAGCACAAGGAGAGGGAAAGGCTTGTGGTTAAGGGCGAGACGGTGAGCTAGAACTTAATAAGTCAACTAAGTTAGCTTAATGAGCTAGAAGTTAATAAGTCTAGGTTTTTCGGATTCATCTACTTTTATTCTATCATTACTTTGCATATTTTTCTAGACAAAGTTCTAGGCATTTGATCAGCTAAATGTTATGCTTGACTAATCAGTCTCTCAGCTAAGAGTGGTACAAGCCTTCTCAATATGGCTAGATAGAAATTAACTCATAAGTTTGGAAAATGTTCTGGTGGTAGAAAGTGTAATTGACTAATCGAATATAAGATAGCAATGTAACCAATCGGTGATAAAAAAAAAATGATTAGTTGTATAAAATGTTTGATAAAGAAAATAATCTTCCAAATGGAAGAGTCTGGAAACCAACTTGGTCTAGTCCACAAGTCCCTTAGTGAGGTAAGCGAAATTAAACTACCTAAATAAATAGTGTCCAATGTATGAGTAGTGTTTCAAATTCCCATTACCTTCATAATTTGCAAATAGTGACTTTTCGTTCACAACCTCGATTGTTTAAACATGCTCATGCAAAACAATGTCAAGCAAAACAATGTCGAAATTTTTTTCTTGTCAATATTTCACCCATGTTCGATCAATTGGGCCTAAATTTGTATTCATTCCTAAATAACTTAATGGCAGTCTCACAGTTTAAGTAAAATATCCCGAGCAGAATACTATGACAAAAGAAATAGAACCAAGTATTTTTCCCAATGCTGTTGAATGTTCCGATCTAAATAATTATGACTGCAAAATACTCTAACTTAAACACTTCCAAATCAATATTTCTGAAAAAAGAACTAATATTGTTACACCTTATTAAGTAGATCATAAATGCTATCAATTATTCTCTCATTTAGTCTGAATGGAAGAGGTCAAGAACATGTTTGGGTGGATCTCCTTGTATAGGAGCTTCCAATCAGGAATAATCAATCGACATCTTGTTTGAGTGGATCTCGTCAAATAGAAGCATCCGATCTGGAATAGCTAGCCAACACCCCATTTGGGTGGATCTAATCGAGTATGAGCTTCCGATCAGGCTCTTTGAATAGAAGCATACATGAACCTCATTAACCACACATGCTAGTTCCAACATTTCCCCTCAACGTAGTGCATATGTCTCACACATCAAGCTTGCTTAAAATATAATTAACCCAAAGACCCTAGAGAGAGACAGTTTGGAATTGCTTACATAGGTAGTGCGTTAACTTTTCCGTCATGACTTAACCCAAGCCATGAGCAACACATAAAGGAATACCAATTCCCAAGCAACCAATAGCTCAAATGGAGAAACGGACAACATTCATCCTAAAAATCGGACATTTCTCAAAATATAATGAATATGTTAACAAATATATCTACAATATTGCCAGGATAGTACGTAAGTATACATTTTCCAAAACACATATCCACCACATAAATAGTTATATTACTTGAGTTTCAAATGATTCCATGATAGTCAAAATGTATATTAAGTTATTAAATCAAGATAAGAACTTAAAAAATACATTTTAATTAAAATAAACATTTAACTTTACAACTCAATCCCACTAAATGAATCCCAGGCCCAATCTGTAGGTCAATGGAGCACTATTCTATTACAAAAACTAAATTGAAACTTAAGGAGTCTGGGAACAAATAGCCTACACCAGCAGTGTTGGCTCACCAAAGAGGAACTGAGAGTCTGTTGGGCAAAACACACCAAAACTCGAGTCGACACCTGAAACTAGAGCATCGATAACCATGAAATGAGTTATGAAACTATATGAGCTCATTGCAAACATGGGATAGTTTTCAAATAAAAACATCAAGTAACTAATAAGAATCACAAATCATACAACAGATAATCAAAATAGGCATGTGCATTAATTATAAGATAAGAGAGGATTCAAATCCAGAAATCCTTCATGATATTCTTCATGACTCAGCAACACTAACAACCAAACCTTAGTGTGTGCAAAATCAGTACAACTAGGTGGCACCATCAGCCAAACCCTAGAGTAATCATAGTCGTTCCAATCGCGTGGCCAACACATTGAGTTATCACACATTAAACCCTGGCTAACAGCAAGTGCCAGCTCACATAACACTTGGTTGAATAAGAATATCAGCTCTCACAACTCCCAAATAAGTGGAGATGCCATTTCATACAACCCCTTGCTGATCAAGGGAAAGGGGTCTCAGCTCAAGCTAGCAAATGCTGAGTAAGGGTATCAACTCATAACCTCAATTGACCAAGGGCTTTCAAGGTAAAAAACGACTAGTGTCCATCGTCGTTAGCTACAATTTCTATAAAAGATTACTCACACAAATGCTTTACCAAAATCTAAATTTAATCCAAGGAATCAAAACAAAAAAACTCATAATACTAAGGCTTACAATGCCCATTTTCAAATCATTATCCAACTATCTAATAATTTTAGCCCCCTCTAAAATCAAACTACATGAATAAATTTTCCCATGCCTTTTTATTAAAACATAAAATGAAATAGAACATGAAAGTTCGTTAATGTTTCCAAATCCATAATAAGAGCAATTCAACTATCTAATAACATGCCTTTTTACCTTGTTTAGCCCATGAGTTAAGGGAAGCAGACCAAAACACCCACTAATCAACGGGTTAGGAAATTATTTGGTCCTAAACCATGCAAATTACACGTTAAACAAACCAACCTGCGGATCACACAACCCATATAACCTGCTCTAGCAACGACAACCTTCCTATAATCATGAATATCCAAGGAAGAAACATTTCAAAGATTTGGCAACCAACTTATCTTTACCTGGAGTAAGTTCATGGGAAAACAAGTGCAGCCAAATACACGAAGAGGAAGAGAATAGAGGTCCTATTTAGGGAACAGTATAGAATAAGGAATCTGATTTTTGAGGGCATATGAAAGCATGCGATTGATGAGATAGCATGTAGTGAGAATGGCATTGCCCCAAAAACGAAGTGGGACAGTGGAGTCACCATCAAGGTACTAGCTATTTCAACAAGATGCCTATTCTTGTCTTTGGTAACTCATTCTGCTGGGGTATGAGCACATGATTGGTGTAAAATGTTGCGAGGTTAGAAGTGATTGAAAGGAGAAAGTGGGATACTCAAAGTGCATAAGCGTGCAAGATTTCAATTAGAGCACCAAATTGAGTTGGAATTTTTTTACTAAAATCCTTTGAATATAGAGTAAACCTAGAACAATTCTTCACTAAAGATAACCAAGTATAGCAGCAAAAATTGTCGATAAAAGTAACAAAGAATTGGCATCTGTGAGCTAAAGAAACACAACTGAGACCCCAAATATCTAAATGATCCAAGGCAAAAGAAGACACAACTCTTTTATTGACTCTGCTGGGAAACGAACTTTAGACAAACTAGGACCCATGAATTGTAATTTGTGAAGGCTTGGATGTCCTAATCATTGATGGATTACCTTAAGGGACACAATCGTTCAATATGCAGCCAGAGGTGCAAATAGGGTGAGGCAATACAGCCCTCGAGCCACATCCTACTCCAATCATCTGTCCAATACCCTGATCCTAAGAGCAACATTGAGATTGTCATTTGGCATCAGTAGAGGACCACAAAACACCGCAAAAAGAGACATCAACTTGTTCCAACCTGGTCTGATCCTTGGGAGGGACATTTTTGGCTTGTTTGATCAAGTGGTCATGACATCCCAGCCCATCAAACCAAAGCCCAAAGCAACAGCCCAAGAGGAGTAACTGGCAGCTTTGATCAGCTTGTCACAAGGAATCAAGGGAATAAAAGTGAAGCTGACAACAACTGGGTATCAGATGCAGTACCAGCAAAAGCAATGGTGACTGAGGCTAGTGTTAGTTCAAAAATAAAGAGGAGACATGCAGGTAGGGTAGGGAAGAAGTGTGGAAAGGTGATCCAAAGAAGGGACTGCCCGGATTAAGGCAAAGAAGAGGTAGGAAGTGTGCTGGCTAGAGGTGCCAGCACATGCTAAACGCGCTGGCAAGTGGAAGAGCAAGCAGATGGTGGTAGGCTAGCCGGAGCTCTCTGAGGTCATCAGAGGTGGTGGCTGGCAGTGGGTAGCATCACCGGTAGTGGGGCTATGAGAAAAGCATGCACTTCTTGCTTGAAAAATAACTCACTGGATAATGCTCAGTGGAGGGGTAACGAACGGTCTATTAGATTTACAGAAAATGTGCTAGGTTTTCACGCACATGTGCACTTATACAATAAAAAAAAAGTAATTGTTATTTTATGAGCACTAGGAAGTAGGAACTAAGAGTTTAGTCTAGCAACATATGCAGATCATAATTAACATGCTCTTATTTCTAAATTCTCAAAGATAGTAGGAAGGGTTAATAAAGATGAATAGGATAAAGGAGGAAAACCAAAACCCTAGTCTTCACTCTCAGGTGGCATTTGGTACATTACCTATTAAGATTATTGATAATGTAGATTACCACTTAGAAAGATTACCACATTTTAAATTACTGATAATGTTATGATGTAGTGTTTGGTATGCATAGGTAATGTAATTAGCAATCTTCATTACCTCATTTGGTGTATCAAAAGGATTACTAGGCAATATGTGTATATTACTAAAACGCCCTCTTAAATCACAACAAAAAAATCATCATTTTTATTTTTTAAATGCATAATAATTATTATTATATAAGATTAATTGTTATAAAAACTATTACAATTTAAATTATTATGATAATGATAATCACAATTATAACTATACATCGATTATATCATAATAATAATTATTATAATAATACTACTAAAAACAAGCATCATACTAAATAATAATTATGATAATTTTTATTATATATAATAACTATAATTACAATGATGCTAATACTAAAAAAGTAATAATAGCAAGCATTAATTTTAGTTCACCGTTAGTTCCCAATTTCTTTTTTTTTTTTGGCTGACATTACATGAGTCCTCAGTTCCCTTCCCTTTTGCTATTTTCTTAACTCTCTTTCTTTTGTTTTATTAATAAATGTTTCGTCTCCAGGTTTTGACATTTCAACTGCTTTTTGTCTTTGGTTGAGGGTATTAATAAAGTTGTCAAGCTAGATAGGTAATAAGATGGGGACAAGGTGCGAGCTCTAACATTTTACCCAGTTTATAGACAGCCTTAATAGTCAATGCGATGCGCAGAATGTTAAACAGCAGAAGAAAAAAAAAAAGGCCTGCACAGAATGTCAAAAAAAAATGTAATCATGGAAGGGGGATGCACACAGGCAGAGAGAAATGTGCGATGTGGGAGGTTTGAGGTTTGATGAGTATTTTTGTGAACAAAATATTGTAAGATTACCATCTAAGTGGTAATCTAGATAGACACCCCTCTAGAGGGTAATGTAGATTGCCGGTTGTTGAGATAAAATATTATTATTTACTTTATTATCACTAATATAGCAGATATGATATACACTTTATAGGATTTGGGTTGGCAAGTATTTACTATGGTGGTTGTGTTCTCGTTATAGGTTATTGTACTGATCTAAAACAATGAATTACGAGAGAAACTATTATCCTTATTAACTTGGTAGGGTTGGTAGGGTACGATCCCATTTCTGCTCTGCCATTTGTTGCCTCTAGTAAAACTCTCATTGCTCAGTATTTGTCATTCCACTTGTTCCACCCTTCTTTTCTTCTCTTTCTTTGGCTTCTGCATTTCACTTCACTTTGGCTGCTAACCCAAAATCACATATTTTTAGCTCACCTCCATTATTCAGAAGCAGGTTAGATGTTTTTCAAATCCCTATGAAGCACCAAATAATCATGAAGATACTTCACACCTTCTAAAAGCAGGATCATCATTAAGCACTTTTAACTGAAGCCAGTTTACTATTTGCCTCGTCGGAGAAACCCACAACACCATCCTTCACCGGCTGCCATCTCTGCGCATATGTTCTTCCCCTCCAACCCCTTCACATTGTGCCGCCAGCACCACCACCTCGAGAAACGAGTTCTGCCAGCACCACAACAGCCGCGAACAAGCGCCTCAACTCCTGCATCACAGCTGCCGCACATGGAGCATCACTAGATTGACAAGAACCCAGAACGCCGTCGCCATTCTCAGCTCCACGCACCGCCACACACGATTTCTTCTGTCACCGTCGTCACTGCACACACCACCCTGGCCCAAGGTAGACCGATCACAAAAAGGAGGCCAGCGACAGTTTCGGACTGTCCAGATCGGCCAAAACCCAAAATGTCACTGCCATTTTCAGCCCATAAAGAGATAATCATAGTCCACAAACAAGACCAGACTCCCCTTGAGCAACAAAGCCAGGCGGTTGGTCCATGTGGAGTTCCTCCTCTAATTCTCCAACTCATAATTGTTACTATATGTCAGCTGATGTTACCTTTTTTGAGGAAACTCCATATTCTTCCCTTTCTAAAGAAGAATCTAACAGTTCTTGAAGTATTACCTGTTCCCTAATTTACTCCTACCCATTTGCAGGAAACAATATCTCCTAATAAACCTCAAATAAGGTCATCTTCATCACCTCTTAAGACACATCAACATCGTCCTCGAGTTACTAAACCACCTTTGGAGGTAACTGACAATCTGGGTGAATCATGTTCTACACCTTCAGCAGACTCTACTATGGATATTCCTGACACCACTTACCCATTGCTCTTAGAAAAGGTACTGGTTCAACTAGGAATCCTCATCTAATTTATAATTTTTTAAGCTACCATCGTATATCTCCTCCATATTTTTTTTCATATCATCCTTAGCTTTTGTTCAAGGTTGTCAATGGTGGATTATGGCGATGAGCCAAAAAATAAAAATATGGCGGAAGCCATGGGGGACTAAGAATATATAGAAATATATATAAAAAAAATAAAATACAAAGACAAATGCATAATCAAAGCCTCAAAGAGATAATCAAAGCCACAAATACACAATTAACATACTAATTCATTCATTAGATCCACCCCTTGACATATTTTTTGTCTTCAAATAATACCTGATAAAAAATAAACAAAAATATGTGATAGTTTTTAATTCTTTTTAGGTCAGAAAAAGTTTTTAATCTTAATAAAACACAAACAGTATTCTACCCAAAAAAAAAAAACACTAACACAAGACACGGCCCACACCTAAAAATAAAAAGGAAAACCCAAGAAAATGCACACAACCTAATCCACGCCCATGACCTTGATGGGAAAAATAACCCACACTCCACACTCAAAAATACAACCCACACACGTGTGAAAGATCCTCCCAGTTACCAAGCCTTGCAAAACCCAAAGACAGAAATAAAAAAATATCTGAAATCTGAATATCTGACCCCCAAAAAAAAAAGCAGAGACAGCGAAGAGCAAATGCAAGGCAGGCAGACGCAAACAATGGAGACCAGCGGCCGGAGGTTGCGCGACAGCCAGTGGAGGCTTGGGAGGAGGCAGAATCAGCGGCAGCGCATAGGAAGGAGGGAGCTCGTTTGTGAGGAAGAGAGAGCTCGGTTGTGCGACATGAGGAGAAGAAAACAGAACAGAGGAGAAGATGAAGGACCTTACTGGGTGGTGGCCGCCGGCGGCAGTGGCGTCCTGAAAAAGAGCAGAAATGAGAGGAATTTAAGGAAAAAAGGGTTTTTTTTCTGTCATTTTCCGCCATGGCGCCACCTAAATTACGGCCGCCATGCACCCACGCCATTCACTTTCACATGGCAGCACCCTCAAATTCCGCCACGTCATGGCACTGCCATGGCCGATATTTAACAACACTACTTCTGCTTCTATTCCTAAGAATGTTCGTGAGGCACTTGACCATCCAGGAGGCGACAAGCCATGATTGATGAAATGCATGCTTTGGAACAAAGTGGGACATGGGAACTGGTTCAGCTTCCTCTAGGCAAGACAACTATTGGTTGTCGATGGGTATATGCAGTTAAAATGGGTCCTCATGGAGAAATTGATCGACTTAAGGCTCATCTAGCTGCTAAAGGATATACTCAAATCTATGGTCGTGATCATTGTGATACTGTCTCCTGTGGCAAAAATTACTTTGGCTCGGCTTTTTCTTGCTATGGCAACCATCAATCATTGGCCATTATATCAATTGGACATCAAAAATGTATTCCTTCATGGAGAATTAGAGGAGGAACTCTAAATGCAGCAATTGCCTAGCTTTGTTGCTCAAGGGGAGTCTGGTCTTGTTTGTAGACTACGATGATATTTTTATGGGCTGAAACGATCTTCACGAGCTTGGTGTGGGAAGTTCAGTTATGTTATTCAAGATTTTGGGATGAAACAGAGTGAAGCAGACCATTCAGTCTTCTGTTGTCATACTGCTTCTGATAAATGTGTTTACTTGGTGGTTTATGTGGATGATATAGTCATCCTAGGCAATGATGATCAAAAAATCTTTCAACTCGAAGAACATTTGTTCAACCATTTTCAAACTAAGGATCTTGGAAGATTAAAATATTTTCTTGGAATTGAAGTTGCTCAATCCATGAAAGGTATTGCTATTTCTCAAAGTATGCTTTGGACATACTTGAAGAAATAGGAATGCTGGATTGTAAACCTATTGATAGTCCCATGGATCCAAACCAAAAGCTATTACTAGAATGGGGGAGCCCTACCTTGATCCTGAAAGGTAACAAAGATTAAGCTTATTTATCTCACTATTTCTTTTGCAGTTGGGGTAGTAAGTCTGTTTATGCAATCTCCTTATATTGACCACTGGAATGTCGTGATGCGAATTTTAAGGTATATCACAAAGACTCCTTGACAAGGACTACTCTATAAAGATAAAGGAAAGTCTTAGATAATTGGATATTGTGATGAAGATTGTCAGATTGGGCATGTTCTCCGACAAAAAGACGGTCCACTTCAAGATATTGTATTCTTGTTGGACGAAATATGATTTCTTGGAAAAGTATGAAGCAAAATGTGGTTGCTAGGTCAAGTGCAGACGCCGAGTATCAAGCAATGGCCACAACCACTTGTGAGCTCATTTGGATTAAACAACTACTTCAAGAATTAAAGTTTGGAGATTTTCATCAAATGAAGTTATACCATGATAATCAAGCAGCTCTACACATAGCTTGAAATCCCATGTTTCATGAGAGAACAAAGCATCCTAAGACTGATTGTCACTTTGTTCGAGAAAAAGTTTTGTCTCGGGAGATTGTTACTGAATCTGTTAGTTCTAATGATCAGCTTGCAGACATCTTTACCAAATCACTAAGAGGACCTCGCATTTATCATATATGTTGCAAGCTTGGAACATTTGATTTAGATGCTCCAAGGGAGTGTTGAAATACAATATTATTATTTTACTGTATTATCATTAATATAGCAGATATCATATAGACTTTAGGGGATTTGGGTTGGCAAGTATTTATTATGGTTGTTGTGTTCTATTGTTATATATAGAGGTTATTGTACTGATGTAAAACAATGAATTATGAGAGAGACAAATTCTATTCCCTATTATTCTTATTAACCTTAGTAAAAAGGTAATGTGGACTATTTGGTAATGGGGATTACCAATAATGTTATTTTAACAAACAAGAAAATATGGTGCATCCCAGGTAATTTTAAAGAACATTACCAGTAATCCATATGGATTACCCCACACCACGATGGCCACTGTTCCAAAACGTAGCACGTCACTTGTATCGTGCCCAACCACATCAAGACCTCCCTAATTGTGAGAATTCTTAGGAGTTGTTTACAAATCTACGGAAGCAATTCTTGAAGCATCACCTCCAAGACAAGGTGAAAGACTTGGAGGGGCAGTATTCTTAGGCATCTGGTTATTAAACAAGTTTATGCGAGGAAGCGGAAAAGGGGGAATGTGTCGGGGGTTAACAAGCCTAGTTGTAATGATAGTGCTAATGAAATAAATAGTTGGACTGTTGGAGAGGATGAGTTTCTATTAGGAAATAAGGGAATAGTTGATTAGTACATATAGGGGAAGAGGACGGAAAAGCAGTCAGTTTAGAAGTTGAGTGAGATTGTGGAGAGTAATGAAGGGTCTCTCGAACTCTTCTACCTTGTATTATTAGATCTCCAATCACATTGATCAAGATCCCTGTGAATAAACACTATTTCCTGAGGTTTTTCCCATCATTCCTTGTTATTTTTGATCTAGCCCTAACTGTGAATCCACTCCCCTTATTTATCTCTCTTGGTTCAGATCCCTCACATCCCACCCTTCCTTCTCCAGATGTACACTTTGGTTACTTCACGGGCTCCATTTGCAATGCAGTGCAATTGAACTGATTGTGTAAAATACACATCAAGACTTTTGCAGCAATACAAATGCTAGCTTATTAATAGTATGCCAAGAGGTACAAGTTCATCTATATTTCAACACAAAATATATGAGTATCAACAGAGCAACAAAGAGAGAAATGGTGACCAAGGATTGGCATACCAACTCAGAAACAATTCCAGGCCATGCTGCTTTTTGTATTAGCTAACGTACATTCCGGTTAAGCAACCCTTGGAAAGATAGGTAAAGATCTTTGTTATCTGACCCAAATATCTCATCTGCTTTTCTTAATGTTTCCTAAGAGATCACAAAACAAGTTAAACAATGATAAATTACTTGGAAATAGACTCTGTTCCAAACACAGTACTTCAAGTATTCAATATCTATTTACCTCTCGTGTTTGCTTTTGAGCATTTAATTCCTTTATGTTCGCAAGAAATGCACTAAACTGCTCATATGAAAGGCGACTCCTGAAAAATGATACATTAATGAATTCAGTAAGCTTCTCAAATAAACTGAAACAAAAAGTCACTTTATGGAAGCGGGGACAAAGAATTTCACCTAGCTTGACGAAAAAACTCCTTTCCATCAATCTTTGGGGTACGACCTAAACAAAATTTCGAAGTTATGAGAGATAAACAACTGAAGATAATTTAATAATAAAATATACTCAAGAGGTACACCGCCTGTTTTCTTTATGCTTTATAAAGTATAAACAATGCCCTAGCCAGTAGCCTGACAAACTTCAAGGACAAAGAGCAAAGAATCTTGACATACTTCAAGGATCAATCTTATCAAGATGCAGGTGAAAACACCTATTCTGTAGTAGATTAAAAATGAATATTCTAACCTGGAATTGATCGTCCCCGAGGTGGAGAGTTAGCTGCTGATGACTGCTGACTTGATGGATACCATGCAGAGAGAGATGACCGTGCTTCATATGGAAGTTTTGTGGGAGAGGTGGCACCTGAAGTTTTCTTGGGCGAACCAGCAGCAGAATATCCTCTAGGAGACTCAGCTGTTGAGATCACCTTTGGAGTTCCAGTCGGAGTAAGACGTGGTGTGATATACGGGGTCAAAGAAAACCGTTGCCCTGAATACCTGGACACTATAAAACACCCCAAAAAAATTACAAAGAATAGAAAAATACAATAAAGGGAATGAATATGGATGACATATCAGGTACCTGCATACCCATTTTTCATAGATACTCCAGCTATACTATTGGATTGAAAACTCACATTATTGAAGTTCATTACTCACAATTAATTTATTATGCATGATAGGACTTGCACGAAAAACATAATTGAATTCTGGAAATTGGACAACAATAACAACATGATCTACGATCAGTAATATATTTGGAAAATTCATCTACCTTCATCAGTTGTTTTACCAATACCCACAGGGCCACCATATGAATGATTTGCCACACAGCCACTTCCTTCATCATCTGCAAGCAACACAAAAAGAACGGCAAATAAATAACTTCAAGAAGACAAGTAGTTTTTTGCAATATCAATTCAATAGAAAGGCTGTGTCAAGTGATAATCAGTGAGGGGGGAAGTACCCTTCTCAGGATATGCTTTTGGAACTGATTGTTCACAGGTTCCAATATCTATGGTCTCAGCTTGCTGTCCAAAGAGCAACAAAAAGGCAAGGAGGAAAAAAGAAATATTGTTTAAGAGGTTCATACTGGTCATTTTCAGCAGTGAGATAAATAGCAACTATGAAAAGCAAGATTAAATAAATATATTGATGCCTTACAGATGGATTGTCATCAGTCAGTGACAGCATCAATTGTTTTTTAAATGACTCCAACTATCAAATAGAAAACAAAAGGGACAAAAAGAAAAGGAGCAGTCAGTTCTAGAGAAAACAGGGACAAAAATAGACAAAAGAAGAATATTTCACAATATAGCCAGACCTATGTGCACAAATAGAATGAGAAATATGCATTTGGTCATGTATAATGCTAAGCCCAATTTTGTACCAATATATATGTGTGCACATGTGGGTGTGAGCCAAATTGTTGCTAGAACTTCAAAACAATGTGTAAAAATGATAAATTTAATATATTAATGCTGGACATATTCAGCAAGTTTTTTGCATAAACAAATTTGAACTTTTCAAAGATCTCCCATCGATCAGAATGAATCGAAAGAAATATCTACCATTTCTATTATAATAAAGGACACGTTCTATGGCTGGAAGAATAGAATTCATGAAATGTGAATAGTCAAAAATAGAGTTCATATTCAACTTTCTTCTATGTATCTTACAACTATTTCATGCCCAAATACTTGAGAGAAATTGCAGTTTTTCATCTGTCACTTATTAATATTAGATTTTAACAAATAATACAATATGCTTGCAAATACTAATTATCACATCTTAAAAAAAATGCATTCAACCCAAGGATATAATAAAAGCCAGGGGCAGCATTCATCGTCATTATTGATCTTGGAGTACTTGAATCTCTCATATTCAGCTTCTCAGTCATTTATGAGTTCATTCAAACAACAGAAGCTAACGTCATTGTCTTCTCTGCCATCATTGATGCTTAGCCTATAAATTCATAACTTAAATTCAGCCTTATATACAGCGGACTTCAGCTGAGAGGGTGAATCAGAAGCTAAGCCCTCACTTCTAAGTTGGCCCAGCAACACACAAGCTGAAGGTTCTGCTGAATCCAGAGTGCATCCAGTCTTCCACATGCCCACCTCAAGAGATGCATAACTCCCATGGCTGCAAGTCAACCATTACCAGCTTGTTTATCTGAAGAGTGGGAGTTAAGGATGGAACCTGAACCAATACTTGCTGTCAGGACTAACCAGCAAAGCAAAAAGAGGTGTTAATTCATCAGCAGAACTTGCCCTTATTTGAAGACTCTTGGGAACTACTGGATCTCATCAAAAAGAATTTTCCGGAATCCCAACTTGGGGACAAGTTGGTTTTTGAGGTTGGAGTAATGATAGGGTCGAAGGGGTGAAACTGGGAATAAAACATGTTTAAACTAGGAGGAGTAAGAAAAAGGGTCCCAAGGCCAATAGAGATAGTTGAGGAAAGTGGGAGATCAGGTGAGGGACCCTAGGAAACTGGTAACTGACTTGCTGAGAGCCTGAGATAGATTGGAGAGAGAAAATGTGTCTCTGTAGTGTTGTATATCCTGGGTGTGTGGAAGGTTAGAGGTAGGCATTTTGCCGGCTTAGGCATTGGGTGCGTGCTGAGTTCCTACACTACGCAGACTATCTCCACACTTTATTTCCTTGTATTTCTGTTATAAAGCAGGTCAAGTCTCTCTGAATTGGATCTGTTAAACATCAATACACAAGGATCCAATTCTGTATTTCTGAGGTCTATTCAAGTTTCTTAACACAATATGATGCAAAAGTAGCAACATCTTATTCTGAGGACAGCAACAAATGATACAATTGGAATCAACCATTGAGACAGATGAAAACAGAACCAAGGAGTCCATGTTGCTCAAATATCTATTAGATTGATAACTTGAAATTCATGTCAGTTAATATTTAACTCTTACAAAAATTTAATACAATAGGAAAGAATAAGAAACAAAGTGGAGCTCTAGAACAAGTTATAAATCAGTTGACAATTTCTAGAGAGTAAAAAACAGATCAGGTACACCCATAGCAAATAAATAAAAAGCAACACAGGCGACAAAAATCAAATACCTTTGCAAAGTCTCGACTGAGCTTTTTTACTGTTGCTGCTAGTTGGTCCCGCTCCTTTGAAAGCTTTATCTGCAACCAAAAGGAGATATACCATCAACCTTGAACTCTTCATTAAATAATATCATCAATTGCTAGAATCTTACACTAAAACACTATATCATCCCTTGCATACATATAAACCCCCCTCATAACATAATCACATGGTATTTCCCTTCCCCACTATCCTATTGCTGACTCAGCAAGTAGTTACATAGAGTGTGCCCCTCCTCTCATCTCACAGACCTAACAATTACAATTTAGGCCCAAGTTACAATTCAGGTACCTAGCATATATACACAACCACGAGTACACCCTAATTTGCCTTTAAAAAATAGCACTAGACAAATTATGAGCCGCTCTTTCAACCCCCACCCCCTTTTTTCTTTCTTCCTCCTTGTTTGGTTACTCAAAAATTCCTCTTAATTATTACAATGGGTGGTCCAACAACTCATCCTAGAATGCTAGAATATACAACTAATCTTATCCCTTTTGGTAAAATAGACATGCAACAATCAATAACCATAACTAAGCAGCAACATCAATATTTGATTTACGCATCTACTTCATTCATTTCATCTTTTCATCACCTCTCTTTCCATTACTCCACATTTTAGTTCCTCATAAAGAGTTTCTCAAATCTCACCTCACGCCACTCGATATAAAACACTACAACAATGATAGGAAAAAGCCCTTCTTCATTTTTTTTAACCCCACCACCTACCAACGATAATCTTACAGCTCCGTTGCACACTCCCAGCAGCAGGATTGACAATTAACTCAACATCATAATAACACAACTAACCTTGAAAAAGAAGAAATGCCAAGACCCAACAAACTTTATAACAGACAGTTTATAATTCTGAGGGGGGAAAAGCGGGACATCTGTTCCCAATGAGTTCGCTTCGCTTCCTAGATTACCCTCCCAAACAAGAGAAGAACTTTCATTCCCCGTCATTCTCCTAACCTTCCCCCAATACTTGTAATCCGAACATAATGTAAGAGTGTCCACGGTAAATAAACCCGAATTCAAAGTAACAAATCGCTAAAGAAGTAATAAATGAATGAATATCACCAAAACCCAAGAGAACAGCAACAAGGACGAAACTAACTAACTTTGACAAGACCAAAAATTTATTGTCAGAGAAGGAGAAGAAGCGACGTACATTTTCATCGAGGGCAGCCTTCAACCTGGAGTCAGCCTCGTGGAAGGCATGGGTGAGGGCAGAAACGCGCTCCTCGAGGTCGTAGATGAGGCGGTCCTTGTGGAGGAGCTGCTGGCGGAGGCGGCCGGTATCGGACTCGAGAGATGAGACCCTGGAGGCGATGGCCATGGAAGTTATCTTGCGGGCGAGATCGAGCTGCTGGTATGGGTCGGTGGGTATCACGGACAGTATCTCGTCAGGGAGATGGAAGTCCACGTTGCCTTGACCTGTGCCCTGCTGCGACATTGCGGAATCGAATACGCAGCCCTCTGCTCCGCCCCTTCCGCTTCCCCTTCCTCTACCACCCACAGAGAGAGAGAGAGAGAAAGACAGATGCGAATGAATGTGTTGCTTTTATGGAGACACAGAAATAGCGAGAGGGAAGAGGAGGGGCTGCTGCCCTGCACAGTGGCGATGTACAAGGGAAACAATGCCCCTGCCCTTTTCTTTTCGCTTTGCACCAACCAATGAAGAATTTCCGGAGGTTTATTATTATTTTTTATTATTAATCTATACTTCTATAACGGAACAAAAAAAAAATCTATACTTCTATACTATTTTATATTATTATTATTACTTGTAAATTGATATGCACGCAATTTTTAAAAAAATATTAAAAGGTATTTCTTATTTATTTATTATTTCTTTTTTAAAATTAAAATGTATTGTTTGGACTTTCTTTAACTTGTATATTATAGGCATTTTGAAAAATTTAAAATTTGAACACTAAACGATAATTAATGGGAGAATTTTTCTTTATATATAGTACGTATTATTTTAACTTCCCTTAGCTTCTATATAATGGACATTTCATATATATATATATATATATATATATATATATATATATATATATATGAATTCAAGAAATAACTTTTTTTTTATGTCTCTAAACTAAAATGAAATGTTTTTTGAGTTTTGCATACAAACTATTTTAATTCTCTATATTTTAACTTTTATATTTTAGTATTATATCAACAACAAAAAATCTAATAGAGGCACCTCCACCATTATCAACTTCACATTTACAGTTTACATGATTATATAACTTCTAAAAATCACATCTCCACTCATCTTATTTCATCCACGCCCCTTTCCTTCTTCTTCCATATTTTTTCATTCTCAATGAAACTCACCGCCAAAAACTTAAGCCCTCTCATCGCCACATAACAAACCTATCATTGTCAAGCAACCATCGTCAACACCTCCAACAACCTGCCACCATCAACCATCACCCACACAAATCTCTCGACCTTGCACCACCACCACTGAACACAACCATTATCAATCCTCCATTGTCGAAGTTGACATTTGTAACACCCCTCTAACTACTATATATTACTCGAGTATTAACATTGTAATTAGAAGAGTATCACTTCCTTTCTATAATATATACTAGTCGAATGAAATGAAAAGTAAAGTAAATTAAACTCATAGGTTGCAAAGAAACTCAAATATATACATATGTACTTCATACACAACTTTTCTTTACACACACTATACTGGAAGTTACGTCAGTTCACTTGTAATACTACTAAGGGACTATTATCGAAAAACATATCCAATACCTAAAATATAGTTTGCTCAAATAGCAAAGTCCAACAAAATCGCATATACATATAAATGGGCCTAAAAACATCTAAAATAAATCAATTTATAGGCTGGTAAAGTCCTAACACTACACTACAACTATACACAAGTCAAAAGTCCTTGAAGATCTTGTGTCCTCATAGCGAAAGCCGTTGGCCATTGGTAATGTAACACTCTCCTAACTACCATGTATTACTTGAGTATTAATATTGTAATTAGAAGAGTATCACTTCATTTCTATAATATATACTAGTCAAGTGAAATGAAAAGTAAAGTAAATTAAACTCACAGGTTACAAAATAACTCAAATATATACATATGTACTTCATACACAATTTTTCTTTATACATTCCATACTGGAAGTTACATCAATTCACTTTTAATACTACTCAGGGACTATTATCAAAAGACATATCCAGTACCTAAAACCTTGCCCACTCAAATATCAAGGTCCAGCAAAATCACATATACACAGAAATGGGCCTACAAACATCTAATAGAAATCAGTCTGCAGGCTGGCGTAGTTCTAGTACTACGCTACAACTATATACAGGTCAAAAGTCCCTAAAGATGTCATGCCCTCCTAGAGAAAGCCATTGGCCATCGGTATGATGGCCTCACCGTCACCAGGGGCATCAGGACCCTTAGGTGGATCCGAGTCTAAGGATGAAGACAAGGAAGGAGCATCTGCTAGAGGGGGGTGCTGGTGGTGCAAGCAAAACATCAAATATAACTGGGTGTGTCATATGGAGAAGCACACCATCATGGGGGAATTGGGGTTAAAGTCAGCGGTAAAAACAGAAGCACTGAAAGAACGGCAAAAAAATATGTATGCGCAAACCTGCAAATATGCTACTACATATAGGGAGTCAAGTACTAAGTCGTAATGCCATACCCATTATGGCGAATCAAGGAAAAATGCCAATGACGATATCGGCTAGATCTGAATAAATACAAAATACAAACAAACACAGGGATGAGAATATTATAAAATTCTCAGTAGAGGACTCCCTCAAGTGTGATGCAAAACATAGCCAATAAGTTCATTCATATAGGAATCCTCATGCAAAATTATATGCATAAATACCAATATGTACATTGGTACTTTTTTTTTTAGTTCACGACCAAAGGTATCCACCGTAGAGCACATTGACTAAGCCAACGCGGGAATTATTCACTGTGTTCTACAGTGGATACCCTTGGTCGTGAACCCAAAAAAAAAAATACCATTGTACAAAAATCATGTAAAATCAAATGCCAACATAGTAGTGATCATGTGTTTTTCTTTTGTAACCATAGAATTCAATTCAGTGCATTTTTCTCTTTTCATCAATATAGGGAAGACTTAATTCTATACCAAGCGGTGTTTACAGTGGACAACTCCAGTAACATCCTCCTAAGTACAACCTCATCTTTACGTTACAACATCACACTCGAGAGTTATTACTTATAAAATAACAGATCTTTCTTGAATATCTATGGCAAGCTCGACTAACGCATGTAATAACTAAGCGTAATTTATTAAAATATATTACTAGAAACATAACTTTTATTGAATACATAGTTAAGTACAAAAGAAAGCTCTACTATGAGCTTTAATGCATATCCATTCTCTATTGTATCTACATACATATCCATTCCACTAAATACAGCATAATAAAAGCATTAACTACTACACTATTGCAATTCTAAGTTCTTTTACAGAGTAACATCATAGTCCTGTGGTTCAACCTAGAGATGACACGAAAACACAAACACATACGGGTGAAAATTATACAATTCTCAATACGGCATTTCCCCAAATACACAATTCGTAATGTCATTGTTATCGTCCCAACCACTTCGGTTTATTTAGAAAATGTGAGCATGCAACATATATCAAAGGTTCATTTTAAGATTTAAAATTGTTTTTTTTTTTAAGTAGGTTTCTTTTAATTACTCAATCACTTAACATACGCATGTCTTTCTAATAATTCATTCTCAACATTATGTGCTCTCAGTACATCGAAGAAACCTTTTTTCCATGCCCTTTACAAGCAAAAGGGGACATTTTCGTGCTCTTTACACATTACAGGGGACCTTTTTGTGCCCTTTACACATTACAGGGGACCTTTTCCGTGCCTTTGATATTCTATAGGAGATTTCATTTTTTAGTTAGTACATACATCATTCTTAAACTCATATATACAGGTATCATATTACTATACACATTAGCATAAACTTCTGAATTTCCTAATGTGAACACTCAATTTTGTCCGGTCCAAAATAAAAAAAAAACTCTCAGCCCATTTTATTTTATTTAACTTTATATTATTTCATTTTTAATTTTATCTTGTAAAAAAAAAGGTTCAGTCCAATTTATTTATTTATTTTTTGGTCAAAAGAGCTAAGCCTATTTCTGTTGAGAAAAAGGTTAAGCCCACTCATCCAGCCCATGTCATAGTTGGCTATCAAAAAACTTAAGTCCATTAAAACTCAATCTCTCCATGTCTGATCAAGTTAAAGAAAAATAAAATAAAAAAATAATAATAATAATTTAAAAAAAAAGGCAAAAGTGCACAGGTCTGGTGCATTTAATTCTCTAACAGTGCATTTAATTCTCAGAGTTGATAATTACATCCCAAAAGAATCACATTCAATGTTCCAAGGGAATCAATGCATTTAATTTCCAAGCTGTCGGGATCAATGCATTTAATGCAGTGTGTATAAATAAAAAATTTTCAAAGAGAGCAAAGGGGCGAATTTTTAGCAAGATACACGGGAATTGATCACTAGCATCAAGATTTCATTCTTTTGACAATCTTCATTTTCAAAAAGCAGAAGGAGTGAGTACTTTGATTTGGAGATTTTAACAGACTTTGAGGGGAAGTATCAGAGATGAAGGAAAAGAAGCAGCCAACACAGGTAAACTATTTAGCATTATTTCATCTAGTATTTCTAAGCCAATCTATTTCCTGCACTAGTATCCTTTACACAAAAGTAAAAACCAACCTACTTCTTTATCTAAACAAACACAATACCTACCCCTCAGTACCAATGTAACCAAAATGATTGAAATCAAGTTCTTGTCACAGTCCACACCATAACCAAGACATACCGAAGTCCATTCAAAGAAAAATATCCAGCACCAACCAAGAGAAACAGCAGTAATAAAATCAATAAAGAAGTCCTTTTTAACAAAAGCCATAGATTCAAAAAGGATTCAAAAGGAAAATTCCAGCAGTGGAAAGGAGGGAGGTCGCGGCTTCACAATGGCCCTCACTTCACCGCGACATCACAGCCATCACGCCACCTTCCTTCCATTTCCTCCCCACGGCTACGTAGTTCCCCGTCTCGTGAGCCACCACATCACCACCCCTAGCCATCTCTTCCCTTCGCTAGGCGTCGCAATCTCCTTCCTTTTTCATAGCCGTGTGGCCTTCCTCTCTCCCTCCCCCTCTTCAAATGTTCCAAACCTTTCTTTACTTCCCATGCTATCTATATTTGTATTTTATTATTTCATGTGTTGAAGTTGTCTCCAATATAGCGCGGGTTACATTTGTTCAAACTTGTTGGACTTCATTTTGTTTATTTGGGTTAGGTTAACAGTAGGCCTAGGGGAGTTTGTGGGTTTAGTTCTCTTAAGTTTGGGTTGGTTTTAGTCCATAACATTGTTTATTTGTTTGGGCTCTTCAAAATTAAAGAAAATGAAGGGTTTGGGTTTTTTTTTTTTAGATGAATGTATGTTTTATGTGGTTTATTTTTATTTAGTCCGAGTTGGTCTTAGTATTCTTTTTTTTTTTTTCAAATTTATTAGTTTGGGAAGTATATTTTGATTGTTTATGTTTTTATCTTAATTTGTATTTTCTGGTCAGCGACTGTTGGGCTCTTTTGTTGGATCCCATTACTTTTTTTAAAAAAATAGAAAGACATGTCTAAAAAAAAGATGAAATAAATGAAAAAAAATAAAAACAGTAAATAGTTTCTCATGCAATAATTAATAATGGTGATTGAGTAGCGAATGCTATCTTCATCATTATTTAATCATATGGGTTTATTGAGTAGGTAAGTGCTAACTTGAATCCTATGCAAGAGGTTTGTTTTCTTAAAACATATTTCTTCACACAAAAAGATTTTCTCAAAATTCATGCAATGGTCAGTGAGGGTGATTGATCACCATTATTGAACTATAAGGGTTTATAAAGTAGCCAAGTGCTAACTTGAATCCTATGATGAATTTTTCACAAAAAGTCTTTATTAATTAAAATCGACCAGCTGACAAATATATTTTATAGAACTACGTGACTTTGAGTTCCTCATTGCACAAGAGGATACGTAGGAGCAAGTGACTCCCTGTCAAGCCAAAATCAATTTTTCTTAATTTATTTGTTAAATTGTAAATATTTTGTGTAAATTATTTTTTAGTTTATGTGTTAAAATTGTAAATTATTTTCCAAACTAATTTTTCTTAATGTATTTGTTTAAATTGAAAATATATTTATCTAAATTAATTTTTGTTAATTTATGTGTTTAAGTTGTAAGTATTTTGCTAAATTAATTTTTCTTAATTTATTTGTTTAAATTGTAATTTTTGTCTTCTTTTATTTTTAAGAGGTTATTAATTAATTTGCACAATTTTCTAATGTACCGTCCAGGGACGGGTGTATTAAGGGTGCTGTAGGATTAAATTCTTATCCTTCTTATGCATAACTAACTCCCAGACCCATATATGGTTTTCGAAGACTGTTTTCTAAAATAAAATGGGTTTTTTCCATGTTTTCTCAATTCAAATAAACTTGGTGGTGACTCCAATTCTCTAATAACTAACTCTCGCGATCCCCGTCGTGATCCCGGTTGCAATATATGGCGACTCCACTAGGGACTTAAATCAGTAAGAGAGTCTGACCTATGATAGTTAGTTTTGCAAATTAAATATAACCTTTTGAATTTTTTTTTTGTACAGTGTTTTCTTATTTTTCTCTTACAGATTTTGGTATTTCATGTGTTTACTTATAGTGTCTGCTTTATATGTTGACACCTTAGGATAGACAACTATTGTATTCTATATATATTTGTTGTTTGAATTTTGTTTGTATTTTTCTCATTTTATTTTGTATAGTGTTTACTTTATTTTTCTTTTGCACAGTTTAAGTGTTTGTTATGTTTAGTTATAATGTTTGCTTTATTTGATAAAACCTTAGGATAGATGACTATAATTATTCTGTATATATTGGTTATTTGTATTATGTTTTGCAGGAGTGTATGTAGTGTTAGGATTGAAAGGTTTGTATGCTCCCTGCACACACTTCACAATCACTTACTCACACTATGTTGTTGGGCTCTATACCTGAGCCTGTGCAAGCCAAGGATTAGGGGGGTTTCTTGACATTGTCATGAGGGGCTTCATGCTCACTTGATAGTTGTTGGGATGCCATTCAGATTGTTACTACTTTATGGGTTAATCGTATTGAGATGGTTCATCTCTACTTGTGGATGGTTCATCTCTACTTGTGGTTGGTTCAAAGGTCAGATCCTTATCCTATGGATAGGGACAATCTAGGGACCATGACAATTAGAAGTCTAGACTCACCATGAACATGTGCATGACTAGTTAAACTTAGCAACCCCAAAATAGGGTCTTTGACCATAGAATTCCCTATCCATTAAGTTTTACCCTATTCGGACAAAGGGAGCATGCTTCTTTCATCTCTTTACACTACACTCCCTTATGCTTTACTTGTAGTTGTTTTTACATCAAAACATTATTACATTGCATTTAGGTTAGCTAATTCCTCATCCCATAACTTATTTATGAGATGCATTCTCAGATGTTTAGAAGTTCATAGCATAGACAAGCATTTTGCTCATTACCACATGAATTCATTTCATCATGTTTTCTTTTCTCATAACATAACTTACTTTTTGCGTGAAAAATGGTATTTTTAAGTTTATTTACCCATATAGATTTGTGCATCATCAAATTCTTGAGGAAGCATTTCATAAAGAAAATTCTCAATAGGAGCATGCATTTTTCTTCTTTCCATCTTTTTTAATTTTACTCAATTATCTTATTCTTTTCAACAAAAGGTTTTGAGTTGATATAGCAAAAGTCATCATTAGTTCAAAGCAAATGGAAGCAACACAAATGAATACTAGAAATACACACAACTGGAAGGGGATCATTAAGGTTACATATATTGCTAGTGTTCATTAGATAGTATCTATAGAGGAGTGGATTCTCCCTTTGGATTTGCTATTAACTGCGTCTCGATTAATAGGGTGACATACCCATAAGAGCAGGTGCAAGGCATCCTTATTTACATGAAGAACTTTTGATGACTGTTGTCCATTTCTTTTCATTTCGTAAAATTTGTTTTTCTTTTTCTTCAAAAACAAATTTTAATTTTTGGTTGTTGTTAACCTTTTTGCACAGCGTGTGTCTAATTTGTAACCATTGGGCACCCAAGGAAAACGAAAATCGATCAAACTCGTGTTCATAACACCAGAGCTCGGACCAAGATGGTAGGTGGTAATAGTGAATCAGGGAAAACCATCACAGCTGTAGCTACTTCTGAATCAAGAAGAAATCTGAGTATGGAGGTTGACGAAATGATGGGGCAATTGAATGCGTTGACAGATACTCAGGCCAGGATGGAAGAAATGATATGACCCATGAAGGAAGGAATCACTCTACTTATTGGGAGCTAATCAAAATTGAGACATCTTGGGTATGCCAATAAGTGTACAACCAAGTGCTGCAACAATAACCATACTTGTGGTATCAGATACAATTCTAAATGTTACACAATGGATGAATGACATGGGAGGGATGCTAGGTAATCCCCATGAATAGCCACCACCTACAAAGCCTATTACACTCCCTATTGGAGAAGGTTATCATACCATAAAGAATGCACATGCTGAGGGACACAAGCATGCTACCCACATTTAGAAGTAACCTCATGTTGTTGTTCAAAGAAAATTATCTTCCTCAGGGAATAATCGTGCAGAAGCATAAAAAGAAAAGTTAAGAGAAGAGCGGATGAAGAAAATTCAGCAGCAAATTAAGGATATCCAAAGACCAAACACTTATGATTATATGCAGATCGATAAGCTTTGCCTTCCTATTGACATAGTGGTCCCTAAGGATTTCAAAATCCTTGATTTCTCATAATATGATGGCATTAGAAATCCACTCTTTCACTTAAAGAGTTACTGCACTAAGATATCAATACGGTCCAAAGATGAAAAGTTCCTCATTAGCTTTTTCCATGAAAGTTTAACTGGACCCGCTCTAGGATAGTACATTTCAATTAGACCATTCAAAGATTTCCTGCTAGAAAGGATTGGTTGACCAATTCATGGATCAATATAAGTTCAACTTAGAAATAGCACCCACTCGTGAGCAGTTAAGTATGATGCGAAAGAAGAGAAATGAACCTTTTAAGCAATATGCTCAAAGGTGGAGAGCCTTGGCTGCTCAAGTGCAATCGCCATTGATCCCATATGAAATGTGTTCATACTTTTTGGGGACCTTGGGATCTCCTTATATTGGGGCAATGGTAGGAGTGGTGTATGAAGATTTTTCTGAGTTGATAACCGTTGGTGAAAGAATTGACAGCTTGGCTAAGGCTGGCAAACTTCCTATGAGTAATGAGGACATAAAAAGAGGATTTTCGCCTAGGAAAAAAAAGTTAGAAATAAATTTTGTACAATGTCAGTAACCTTTCATCCTTAGACACTCATCAACACACCCAAAATCCCAAATGCCGCTATACCAAACCCTCATCCCTCCTTACCCACTTCAATAAGCCACAAACACCACCCCATATCCACAACATCAAATCAACAATATCCATACACGACCATACCAACCAACTCGCCCAATGTATACCATGCCTCCTTAACACTACTCAAACACCATAATGTCAAGACCAAATTTTCAAAGTTAGAATCGTAATCGATTCCAAACCTTCCACTTTTTCCTAAAATTATCTATCTTAAATGCTGACCTTTTCCAAAAATTATTCGATGCTCATTTGATCTCACCATGTCCCGTGCATCCATTAGAATCACCATTTCTAGCATGGTACAACCTAAACTTGTATATATCACATGGATATAGAGGGGCATTCAATTGAAGATTGTGAAAGTTTCAAGACGGCGGTCAGGAAACTAATTGCTTGTAGATGATTGGACCTTGAAGAAGAGCCAAAACCAGATATCGTTCGCAATTCAATTCCGAATCATGAGGACGAAAGTCGGGTGAACGCCGTGGAAATTGAAGAACCATTAATCAAGGAGATTTTGAATCTCAGAACGCCCGTGGAGGAAATTTTCATCGATTTAGAAAAGGCTGGCTACAACAAAACCACACTTGCTCTCGCAATAAAAGAGAATAAGAGGACATACCACTACGGAGGTCTTGGGCATGACATAGAAAATTGTTAGGATTTCAAGGTTGGAGTACAGCGACTACTCGAATTGGGGGTGATACAAGCGAAAAAAGGGCTAAACAACCTCGACGAGGTGAATGTAATCGAGCCCTTTTTCCTTTGAGTGCCACCACTTAATCCAACTCTTAAGCTAGAAAAAATGGTGATCATTATGAAGAAGCCCGCCCACACCTTTTGGTTATGAGAATCTTCGTGTTGTGCCTTGGGATTATGAGACTAAAGTGGAGACAAATGGGGACGTAGGGGAGACCTCAAAGGCCCGAGAAAGTGAGGAGGTGACTGGTATCATGGAGGTGAAAGGAATAACAAGAAATGCAAGGGTTTATAAGCCCAAAGAGCTAGAAAAAGGAAAGTTTGTTGACAAAGAGGATGACTTGGGAAGGAAGAAAAAGGAAGAAAATGAGGAAGAAGAGTTCCTAAAGCTCATGAAGCAAAATGAGTATGATATTTTGGCACAATTAAAGAATACTCCTGCCAGAATATCTCTATTGTCATTTTTCTTATCATTTGAACCTCATTAAAAAGCAGTGTTAAAAGTTTTGAAGGAGGCCTATGTTAAGCTTGACGTCTCATTGAAAAATGTGGTGAACATGGTGGATCCAGTGAAGTGTGTCAACATGATCACATTTTCAGATGAAGAAATTGTGTCACAAGCCAACCCACAGGCACTATACATAACCCTTAAATATAAGGGTTACATAGTGCCCAAAGTCCTTATTGACGGAGGGTTGAGATTAAACGTCTTACTAGTATCAACTTTAAGCTACCTGTCGATGAGTAAGGATGATATACTACCACAAATAATGGAGATTGGCCTAAGCAGATTTGAAGTGTTATTCCAAGTAATGAAAATTAGGTCATATTACAATATGCTGCTGGGAAGACCATGGATTAACAATGTTGGTGTTGTCCTTTCAACCTTGCATCAAAAAGTTAAATACATTGAGAATGGTTTGGTTGTTACAATCCATAGGGAGACAGAGATCATAGTATCTAAACCAGTCGCATAGCCATATGTGGAAAATGTAGAGCTAGTGGAAAGCAATTTATGGCACAACCTGGAGGTGGTAGGGTTGAGTCAAGAACAGGATAAGTCCCCAATACAAAATCAAGTAGTGGCTTATATCATGGCTAAGAGCGGATATCTGGAAGGTAAAGGACTGGGACCACGGTTACAAGGCACCCAAACCCCTGTATTGGTCTTAGAGAAGTTTAACAGATTTGGTCTAGGATATGAGATCCCATTGGATGAGTAAATGAATGCCTTGGTTCTAGAGCAAAAGAAACAAAGAGGAAAAATGAAGCAGGTCCCTCACTTAAAGGAGACATTTTCTGGTCTAGCTGAAGTAATCATAGCTAAGAAAGTTTGCTCCCCATGCCGCCGCGTCACCATCAACACCTTAGATGCCGAGACAACTCAAGAATAAAGGCTTATTTAATGGAACCTCCTATTTTGACTCCACCCACACCAAGTTATCCCTTAATACTGTATTTCACAGTGTTGCCCACATCAATTGCGGCAATGTTGGGACAGTACGATTAGTTTAGGAAGAAAGAACATGCAATTTATTATCTGAGCAAGAAGTTTAATGCCTATGAATCTCGCTATTTAGCGATGGAAAAGACCTATTGTGCATTAGTGTGGACTTCCACGAGGCTGAGGCAATACATGTTATACTACACCACTTGGTTAATCTCTCGAATGGATCTATTGAAATACATATTTGATAGTCCTCATGTGTCATTGAGAATGTCAAAGTCACAAGTGGTACTGTCTGAATTCGATATTAAATATGTGACTCAAAAGTCAATCAAGGGAGCAGCAATTGCTGATTACCTAGCTGAAAACCTTCTTCAGAGTGATCAACTAACCACATCTTAATTTCCTGATGGTGAAGTGTTAGTAGTGGAAAAAGAAGAGGAGGATGTGTAGAAGATGTACTTTGATGGGGCTATCAATATGAATGGATGTGGAATAGGAGCTGTAATGGTGTCAAGAGCTGGAAAACAATACCCAATTTCTATCAAGTTGGATTTTGAATGTACCAACAACATTGCAGAGTATGAGGCGTGTGTGAATGGTTTGCAAGTCACAATTGACTTGAGGATCAAAGATTTAAAAGTCTTTGGAAACAGTGCACTAGTAATTTACCAAGGACAATGGTGGACAAAGGATCCAAAGTTAGTATCTTATCAAAAGTACTTGTCTTAACTAATTAAGCAATTTGATGATGTGTCATTCTCCCACTTAAGTCGAGACAAGAACCAATTCGTGGATGCTTTGGCGACTTTGGCTGTAATGACTAAGTTGGAAGTCCACACCAATATCCAACCTATCCATGTAGAGGTGCAAATCAAGCTGTTATACTGTGGCAATGTGGAGGTTGAGTCAGATGGACAACCATGGTATTATGACATCAAACAGTATATTAAAAAAGGAGAATACCCAGCTGGTGCAGATGAGGTGAATAAAAAGACAATTTGTCAACTGGCAATGGCATTTTTCTTGAATGGTGAAGTTCTCTGCAAGAGGAATCATGACGGTACTCTCTTAAGATGTGTATATGCTCATGAAGCTAGCATGATTATAGCTGAGATACACGATGTAATCTGTGGAACCCATGCTAATAAGCACATGATGGCATGCAAAATCCTAAGGAGTGGTTATTACTGGTTGTGAACACTCGATTTTTGTTTGACACATAAAACAAAAAAAACACCAAAAAACCTGCATCTTTCATTTTTTTTATTTCTTTGAACCAAAAATATATATAAATAAATAAACAAAAAAAGCTAGTCCGGGTCTTCTTGACATATTACTTGTCTCGAGTTTGTGACAAGGAATAATGGGTTCATTCTTTATGTTACATTGTATCAGCCTATTTCCATGACAAAACATATAATAATGAAAAGGAAAGTGGCAGACATGGTGCTTCCCCCCATTCCCTGCATTGCCCATCTCCTGAACTCCACTCTACTAAAACACTAAAGCAAAACGTGATGGACAAACTGCAGAAGGATGAAAAAAAAAGGTTTATTAATTTTCTTTCACCCAGAGCGGTACGGGATGAAGCTTTGTTTACACAAGCAACTTTAAGAAAGAAAACGAAAAAAAAAGGGGGGATCATCCCCAACCCAATCAATCACTACCAGGAGATCCTCTTAAAACAGGCTATCACACTGATTCATTCAGACACTGTCACAGGCCCTCCTCGAAACCATCAGGACCCCAGTCACCACATTATCCTCAAGCCACAACACCTGATACTCAGTTTCATCCCTTTCATTGAATCCATCATCATCCTAAAATCAACATCATAATCCTTCTTCAAAATCCTATCAACCACACACAATCAATATTATCATTTTCCACCATCATCATCACTGCCTTCCCACGTCCCATCACTATTCCGATTCAAGAAAAACCATAACCTATCAAAAAAAAAAAAAAACTAAACCCAGAGCCAATGACCCACCCCAAATCAATCAGCAAGCCAAACACAAATTCAAGCCCTTTTAAAATCAAAAAGCAACAAAAATAAAAATAAAAAGGAACCACCGCCTTCTTCCACCTATTCACAGCCGTGAACAAGTGGCGCGTGCCTTCGCCCTCCGCAATCGCACCTGCTCATGCCAACACTGCCATCACTTCAATTTGCAACGTGGGTTGTCGGAGAAGACCGCACTACCCTCCTCGATTTGGTTGCCGCCGCTGCACCCCCCTTCGAGAACCTCCGCACCTCCGCCTGAAGCCAGCCCTCTGCCGCCGCTGTGTTATGACTTCGCAAACCAATCGTGAAGCCTCTCCTGCTCGCTGCAACTAAGCCCGCGTTGCCGCCCCTGCAACTCCGCTTCCCCCATCATGCTGGGAGCACCACCACAAAGACCCAAGATCGCGTAGCACCAACACCCCCAACCACCAGCTTTGCTACCACTGCGCCAAAGACCGCTGGCACCGCCCATCTCCGCTCCCCGCCACAACGCCAACCGCCCCTGCGTCAGCGCTCTTCAGCACGCCCTCCTCAAGCAGCAGCCTCTGAACCGCGAGATCTCTAAGCCACAGCCTCCATCTACGCCAACCGCCAGCTCGCCAGAAAGCTTCTCGTGGTGATCTCCCTTACTCTCTTATTTTTCTGTTTTGTGATATTTCTCTTATTCTCTCTGTTCGGTCGTGTATGAAAGTGAATATGTGGGTATGAGTGTGTTAGTGTGTGTGTGAAAGAGTGGCACTTCCTTTTGTGTGTGTGTGTGTTACGCGTGTGTGTGTGTTTGAACTGTTGAAAAAAATAAAAAAATGAAATCATCATCATCAACGTTCCAGACCTTTCTTTACCTACTTTGTCCTCTTTATTCTATTATTTTATGTGTGTTCTCATAAAATCCATGCTTTGTTTCCTTTTGTTCTATTATTTTATGTGATTGTTCTCATAAAGCCCATGCTTTACTCGCTTTATTCTATTATTTCCATCATGAATTTTTATCAGTTTCGTTTGTGGGCTGAGTTACTTACTTAGTAATGGGTATAAACCAAACTATATAAAACTAAATCCCTAAATTACTGTTTTTGTTGTTGTAGACGTTTCTCATGATGGCTTGCTAGATCTATATTTTTATTTTGCATTGTGTTTTCGGTAATTACGTGGGTCATTTTTATTTTTATTTTTATTTTTTTGGGGGTGGGGCTACTATATGTATTATTTTATGCGTAGAAAGACTTCATTTTGCTATCTGGACCATATGTATAGTTTTTATTTTTAGAAAATAATGATGATGTTGTGATTGTTTCATTTTTCAGATTAGCATGTATTCAAGGAAATGGTGATAACCTTTGTAGTTTAGTTTGATGTCATTCTTTTTTTCGTATGATTTGTTGGATTATTCTGGTCAGAAAAATAAAAATGAATGAAGAGTATTTGGGTTATTTTAGTTTGTGTATGTTCTGGTTGGACTAAAATTTTTAGTTTGGTTTGAGCTATCTGCTTTTCGTATTCATGTAGTTGGTTGGGCTATTAGTTTATCTTATTTTATCTTATTTTATTATTTTTCATTTTCCTAATGTTTTTGTATAGGTTGATTGCATGTGTGTTATTTGTTCATATATTAGCTTTGTCCATTCATGTTGAATTAGTGCCAAGAGATAAGAAAAATTTATTTCATATTTCTTTTTGTAAATAAATATTGAAAAATGAATAAAAATAACTTCCTATGAAGTGATCAATAACGGTGATTGAGTAGCAAATGTTTTCTTCACTATTGTTAAATCATAAGGATTCATTGAGTAACTTAATGTTAACTTGAATTCTATGCGATAACAGATTCTATGTGCTTCAGTATTAAATCTATCCGTCATGATTAAAATTAGTTAACACACACACATTTTTTAAAGAACTACGTGACTTTGAGTTCTTCATTGCACCAGAGGATACGTAGGAGCAGGTTATCCCTGTCAAGCCAAAATTAATTTTTCTTAATTTATTTGTTAATTTGTAAATATTTTGTGTAAATAATTTTTTTTAGCTTGTGTTAAAATTGTAAATATATTTTTCAAAAGCTAATTTCTCTTAATATATTTGATATATTTGTCAAAATTAATTCTTCTTAAATTATTTGTTTAAATTATAATATATTTGGGTAAATTAATTTTCTTAATTTATATGTTTCAATTGTAAATATATTTGTCTAAATTAATTCTTCTTAATCTATGTGTTTAAATTGTAAATATTTTGCTAAAGTATTTTTTTTTTCTTAATTTACGTTTTTAAATTTTAATTTTTGTCTTCTTTGATTGAAATTCTAAAAGGGGTTATTAATTAATTTGCACAACTCATTAAGGTACCGTTTAAATACGGGTGTACTAGGGGTGCTGTAGGATTAAGTTCTTACCCTTTTCTAGACATAACCGACTCCCGAACTCATATCTGGTTTACGAAGACTATTTTTAAGAAGATAAAATGGGTTTTTCCTTGTTTTCCCAATTTAAATAAACTTGGTGGCGACTCCAATTTTCAAACTAATATTTTTTGCCGTCCCGTTGCGATCCCGGTTGCGACACTGGTCTACCATGGAGAATGATTGTATCAGTTATGTTAGGAAGTGCCACAAGTACCAAATATATGCAAATCGAGTCAATGCTCCTTCAGTTCCATTACACAACATGGTATCTCCTTGGCCTTTTTCAATGTGGGGTATGGATGTTATCGACCCAATTAATTCCAAAGCATCCAATGGTCATCGTTTTATCTTGGTGGCAATAAACTATTTCACTAAATGAATGGAAGCAGTTTTGTACACCAATATCACACATAAGGTGTTCATCAGGTTCATAAAAAATGACATTATCTGTAGGTATGGGATTCCAGAAAGAATTATCATAGATAGTGCTCCTAACCTTAATGGTGGTAAAATTCAGAAGTTCTTAGAGACTTTCAAAATCACGCATTACAACTCTGTTCCTTATAGGCCTCAAATGAATGGTGCAGTCGAGGCTGTAAATAAGAACATCAAGAAAATCATCCCCAAAATGATGGTAAATTACAAAGCCCAGCATGAAATGCTGCCATATGCTTTACACACATATCGTACCAATATACGGTCAAGCATTGGAACAATTCCCTTCTCATTAGTATATGGAATGGAAGTTGTATCTCCCATAGAAGTGGAAATCCTGTCATTACAGGTTCTAATGGAAGCTGAGTTTGAAGAATCTGAATGCGTGAAGGTTCGATATGAACAGTTGAACATGATAGAAGAAAAAAGACTGACAGCTATTTGTCATGGCCAATTATACTAAAGTAGGATGGCTAAGGCTTTTAACAAGAAAATTCACCCTAGAGATTTTTATCTAGGAGATTTGGTTCTAAAGAAAATTCTCCCTAATCAAGAAGATGCACGAGGAAAATGGGCTCCAAGCTATGAGGGTCCTTACATTGTCAAACAAGTATTCTCGGGTGAGGGGTTGATTTTGCAAAATATGAATGGACAAGAATTGCTCAAACCAATCAACATTGATGTAGTCAAAAGGTTTTATGCTTGAAAAGAAACTAAAAAAGCCCATTAGGTCGAAAACTCGAAAGAGCGACCTAAGCAAAATTTAGGGTAAAATAAAATAAATAAATAAGGAGAGAAGCACGTTAGGTTGAAAACTTGAAAAAGCGGCCTAGGCAAAAGTTAGAGCAAAAGATAAGCATAATCTCAAGCAGCCTAGACTAGGGTAAATTTTTTATGTTGAATTTGTCCATTGAATCAAGCAGACCAAGACTGAAACTAGGGCAATTTTTGGAAATAAAGGATATGAAGACACATCTTTGGAGGCTATGGCTATGGTGTTCAACTTGCTGCAAGAAGTTGATTGATTGAGCCACAAAGAATTTACACTGGGGCAAAATTTCATCTCTTTCACGATCTTGTCTTTCGCTTTTGTGTTGTTGCCTCCTTTCAAACATTTTGTCATCTAATACCCTAAGCAATAAAGATGCCTACTCAGTTAATCTTTTCATTTCCTCTTTGAATGCATGTTTAGTTATGATGTCTCAAGTAGGATAAATTTAAGTTCAAAGCTATACAACCTTAAAATATTTGCAGCAATACATCAGTAACTAGCATCATATTAAGAAAATTTAGAAGCTTCAACTAAGCATGGCAGAAAAGCAATCATCATCCTAAAAAAGGGAAAAAGGGATAAGAAGAAAGAATGGGAAAAAAGTGAGCATGGTTACAGAAGAAAAGAGTCTTGTTTGTCCTAGAAAGTTCAATACAAGAATCATGAGTTTTGATCAGTTAAAGATTTCCTCGAGGCTTGCTAGATTTGGTTACGGTTAGTTTTTCAAGAATGTTTCTGAAATAAACTGAAAGTGGATGATAAATCCATGAATTTTGCATATAATATATATATATATCTGTGTGTGTGTGTGTGTGTGTGTGTGTATTGTGAAAATCATTATTGTTCGTGTCGTTTTTACAGTTCAGTCGGTCTCAGATTGACATTACACTTTTCAGTTGGCCTCATATTGCAATTTAATTTTCTAGTTGGCTTCAAATTGCCAATTTACATTTGCAGTCGGCCCCAGATTGCCAATTTACTTTTCTAGTCAGCCCACGTCAGCTTTTAAATTCCTAGTCAGCCCTCGTTGGCTTTTAAATTTTTAAGTTTCCAGTCAGCCCCTATCGGCTTTTAAATTTCCTGCTAGCTTTCATCAATTTTTTTAAATTTCCAATTAGCTCCTGTCAGCTTTTAAATTTCTACTAGCCCTTGTCAGTTTTTAAAGTTCAGCCAGCCCCCATCGGCTTTTAAATTCCTGTCAACCCCTATCGATTTTTAAATTTCAACTAGCCACCATCGGCTTTTAAGTTTCCAGTAAGCCCCTATCGGCTTTTAAATTTCTTGTCAGCTTCCATTGATTTTTTTAAACTTCAGAGTTAGGTCTTGTCAGTTTTTAAGTTTTCTGTCAGTCCTGTTTGGTTGTTAATGTCCTTGTAATTCCCATCACCTCTTGCTTTTTTTTTTGGCTTGCTACAAATGAATTTCACATTTGCTTGCTACAAAATTGCATCATTACGTTGCATATGACTCTTATGAGCATTTAGCTTCTTTTGCCACGTGAATTCAATCTTCCTTGTTATTTTCAATTTAATATGTTGCCGAACAAATCAATGTTCATATCTTCACTCGTCCCTTACGACAAAATATCAAAGTCATGGACTTTATATTTTTCAATAAGGAACAAGCAAAGAGGGGCAACTGTGAACACTCGATTTTATCCAGTCCAAAACAAAAAAAGAAAACTCTTAGCTTATTTTATTTTATTTAACTTTATATTATTTCATTTTTTTAGTTTATCTTGTAAAAAAAAAAGGTTTAGTCCAATTTATTTTTGTTTTTTTGTCAAAAAGGCTAAGCTTATTTCTATTGAGAAAATGTTAAACCCACTCATCCAACCCATGTCATAGTTGGCTATCAAAAAACTTAAGTCCATTAAAACTCAATCTCTCCATGTCTGATCAAGTTAAAGAAAAACAAAATAAATAAAATAATAATAATAATAAAAATAATAATAAAAAAAAAGTGCACAGGTTCAATGCATTTAATTCTTAATGCTCAGAGTTGACAATTATATCCCAAAAGAATTGCATTCAATGCTCCAAGGGAATCAATGCATTTAATTTCCAAGCTGTCGGGATCAATGCATTTAATGCAGTGTGTATATTTAAAAGTTTTTCAAAGAGAGCAAAGGGGGGAATTTTTAGCAAGATACACGGGACTCGACCACCAGCATTAAGATTTCATTCTTTCAAAAATCTTCACTTTCAAAAAGCAGAAGGAGTGAGTACTTTCGTTTGGAGATTTTAACAGAGTTTGAGGGGAAGTATCAGAGATGAAAGAAAAGAAGCAGCCAACACAGGTAAGCTATTTATCATTGTTTCATCTAGTATTTCTATGCCAAGCTATTTCCTGCACTGGTATCCTCTACATAAAAGTAAACAAACCCATTTCTTCATCTGAACAAACACAATACGCACCTTTCTGTACCAATGTAACCAAAATGATTAAAATCAAGTTCTTGTCACAGTCCACACCATAACCAAGACATACCAAAGTCTATTCAAAGAAAAATATCTAGCACCAATCAAGAGAAAGCAGTAACAATGAAATCAATAAAGAAGTCCTTTTTAACAAAAGCCATAGATTCAAAAAGGGTTCAAAAGGAAAATTCCAGCAATGGAGAAGAGGGAGGCCCGGCTTCACAATAACCCTCACTTCACCGTGGCCTTACAACCATCGCGCCACCATTCTTCCACTTCCTCCTCATGGCCGCACAGTTCCCCATCTCGTGAGCCACCACATCGCCACCACTAGCCATCCCTTCCCTCCGCTAGGCGTCGCGATCTCCTCCCCCAAAACAGCCCCTCCACCGTGCCAGCCTTACTGCCATTGTGGGCGATGATGTTGCGCCTCCCCTAACCCGCGATACAATGACCATCGCGAGATTGGACCGCCCTTACTCCCCTAATCCGAGCCAGCCACCGCGGTCCCCCTCCTCTCATCGTTCGCGGCTCCCCTTTTCCTTCTCCCCTTTGTCTGCACAGCATCGGGGCCTTCTTTTTTCATAGCCGCGTGGCCTTTCTCTTTCCTTCCCCCTCTCTCTACATGTGTATATGGTTACAGTCCCTTGTGAAAAAATGAAACCCCCAAATTCCCAAATGTTCCAAACCTTTCTTTACTTCCCATGCTGTCTATATTTGTATTTTATTATTTCATGTGTTGAAGTTGTCTCCAATATAGCATGGGTTACATTGTTCAGACTTATTGGACTTCATTTTGTTTTCTTAGGTTAGGCTAACAGTAGGCTTAGGGGAGTTTGTGGGTTTAGTTCTGTTAAGTTTGGATTGGTTTTAGACCATAGCATTGTTTATTTGCTTGGGCCCTTCAAAATTAAAGAAAATGAAAGGTTTGGGTTGTTTGTTTTTTTTAGATTAATATATGTTCTATGTGGTTTATTTTTATTTGGTTTGAGTCTGAGTTATGGTCTTAATATTTTTTTTCTTTTCAAATTTATTTGTTTAGTAAATATATTTTGATTGTTTATGTTTTTATATTAATTTGTATTTTTTGGTCAGCGACCATTGGGCTCCTTTGTTGGATCCCACTACTTTTTTTAAAGAAAAAACAGAAAAAGATGTCTAAAAAAAAGGATGAAACAAATAAAAAATGAAAAAAATAAAAAATAAAAATAGTAAATAGTTTGTCGTGCAATGATCAATAATGGTGATTGAATAGTGAATGCTATCTTCGTCATTATTGAATCATAAGGATTTATTGAGTAGCCAAGTGTTAACTTGAATTATATGTAAGAGGTTTGTTTTCTTAAAAAATATTTCTTCACACAAAAAGATTTTCTCAAAATTCATGCAATGGTCAGTGAGGGTGATTGAGTGGCACATGGCATCTTCACCATTATTGAACCATAAGGGTTTGTAAAGTAGCCAAGTGCTAACTTGAATTCTATGATGAATTTTTCACAAAAAGTCTTTATTAATTAAAATTGACCAGCTGACAAATATATTTTATAAAACTACGTGACTTTGAGTTTCTCTTTACACAAGAGGATACGTAGGAGCAGGTGACCCCCTGTCAAGCCAAAATTAATTGTTCTTAACTTATTTGTTAAATTGTAAATATTTTGTGTAAATTATTTTTTAGTTGATGTGTTAAAATTGTAAATTATTTTCCAAAACTAATTTTTCTTAATGTGTTTGTTTAAATTGAAATATATTTGTCTAAATTAATTTTTCTTAATTTATGTGTTTAAGTTGTAAGTATTTTGCTAAATTAATTTTTCTTAATTTATGTGTTTAAATTGTAATTTTTGTTTTCTTTTATTTTTAAGGGGTTATTAATTAATTTGCCCAATTTTCTAAGGTACCGTCTAAGGATGAGTGTATTAGGGGTGCTGTAGGATTAAATTGCTATCCTTTCCTATGCATAACCGGCTCCCAAACCCATGTATGGTTTTCGAAGACTGTTTTCTAAAATAAAATAGGTTTTTCCATATTTTCCCAATTCAAATAAACTTGGTTGCGACTCAAATTCTCAAATAACTAATTCCTTGTTGTCCCTGTCATGATTCTGGTTGCGACACCTAATGCCTCAAAGATATTCATATTCATGTGCTCATGTCATACTAGTACCAAATACCATTATTTCATCAATTCAAAGCATCAATTCATTTTCAGTACAATGGCAGATTTCAAGTATTTGTAGCACAAATTATTCTATATTTCAAACAAGCAAATCCAAGCCTATAAAAATTAACTATGACACTTCAATATGTTCACAAGGTTCCATAAAAATTTTAGAGAAAAAAGAGTTCTCTAACTATGTGAACAAAATTCTACAAAATTTAGTGGATAGAGACCACCTAATCACAATTTAGAACCATAATCTCATAATTTTTAACCCTAAAAAATAATTGAATCAATTCAAGATAAAAATCATGGTTGAGCTTCATATGTTTCCAACATCATGTGAAAATTTCAAAGGAAAAATCAATCATTTGCTATGGTAACAAAATTATACAAATTCACAGCTTCAAGATAAAAAATTCAGACAGCATAGGTATTATTTCAGTTCACGATTTTTTCAAGCAGTAAAAGTTCAAAACAGTGCTAAAAAATTTTATGAAACTAGCTTAGGATGATAGCTTCAACATATAATTTTTCTAGCTCATAAAAATACCTACAAATATATTAGAAAAATTGTGATTATCTGCTGCCTGGGACAAAGCTGAAATTCTAGCAAACTAGTGAAAACTTCTTTTGACAAAAATGATTTTCTAACTTCAAGCAAACACTCCACCAATTTAAACACTTCAATATATATCTATCATTAACCAATATAACCAGAATTTCTAGCCAAACCAATAAAAAAATCAAAAACAAATTTTGAAAGAGAAGTGAATAAATAAACCCTACTTTGATAGCTTTAGTGATCTTGGCTCTAAAGGTAATCCAAAAATGATTTTACTCACTTCAAGACCTTATAACCCACACCAAACACTTTCTTATACAGTAAAGGATGATCTTTCAAGGTGGGAAATCATAAGGAATTGAAATTTCAATTGGTTAGATTGGTAGATTTTGATGAGTAGAATAAGTATAGTGAAGGAAGTTTGTGATTTTATCAAGTGTAGGCAAGGATTTTGGAGCTTTGAAATTAAGTTCTCATGTGTTTGAATAAGAAAAAATGGAGTTTGATTGGTTCTCTTGTGGCTGTCCAAGAATACAAGATGAAATAATGAAGTTAGGTGGTCTGGGTATATTTATTATAAATGTAGGATTTATGTAATTTAAATATACTTTCTTTCTAATAATAAAAATATATGGATGGCTAGAATTTAATCTTGCTTTAAAAGATTAAATCTTAGCCTTACACTAGGCTATAAAGGATAAATATTATCCTATTGTAAAGATTAAACTATCTTTTGGTGTTAGAAATTGCACACCGAAATTTTATTGAACGGGTAAAACACCGTACTCGGGTAATCCAACATTGCCTGAAAATTAATTCTTGATATAAAATCTTTATTCCTTCCCATTTCTAGCCTTCATCTTATATTTTTTCAATTTCGAGCATCTTTGGGCCCTAATTATGAGGTTTTGGTTGTTTCAGCGAGTCTGTAGGACTTGCAAAAAACTATTCATTTTTTTTTACAAATTTGTTGAATCATCCTCATCATTTCTATGTCTATCAAAATTTTGAAATTATGACTAGTAAAACTCAAATTAATTTTTAATAATTTTTAGGGTGTTACAATGGGCAATAGACTACTTATTCGGAAATGAGCTCATTCCTATACGTGATCATCAGACTTCATTTTTTCCTTTTTCCAAATCTCACACAGTTTTATTCCTAGCCGATATGTCTACCGAATCATAATATCTTTAGAGAAATCCTTATTTTTGCCACCCCTTTTTAACCAACATAAGTCTTGTCTCTATTTTTCTTATATGTTAGAACATGCACAATTGAATTTCTTACTTGCTCTTTTGCCACATATATTCAATTATCATCTTTCATTTTTACCATTGCATGCTTCAGCCACATATAAATGTTCATTCACAATGTAATTCTCATCCATTCCTCATAAATGAATCTCTAAATAATATAGCATGCATTGATACTAATCATACTTGTGTCAAAAATCATTTTATCTCCAAATCAAGAATTTTGTTCATTTCTAGCACATTGACAGATTCCAAGTATCAAATCATTTTATCAAATTATTTTGTTCATTTTATCTCCAAATCAAATTATTTCTCATATCAAATAATCGATTCCAAGTCCACAAAAATTCTTCATGACACCTCAATGTGTCCCCTATATATTGTAAAAATTTCAGAGCAAAAAGAGTTCTTTAACTATGTTAACAAAATTCTACAAATTTAGTGGTCAAAGACCACTTATCCTTAGCTTAGAACTAGAATCTCATAATTTTTAACCATAGCAAATGATTGAATCAATTCAAAATAAAAATCAGGGTGAACTTCAAGATGTTTACAATGCCTATAAAAATTTCAAAGGAAAAATCAATCATTCACTATGATAACAAAATTAGACAAATTTACAACTTCAGTTCCAAGAGTTCAGGCAGCATAGGTACAAGTTCAGTTCTTAATTTTTTTAAGGTAGCATAAAACAAAATCAGAGCTTAATAAAATTTATGGAACTAGCCTAAGATGTTAGCTTCAATATATATTTTTTATAGCTCATAAAAATACCTACAAAAGCCTCAAAAAATTTGTGATCATGCCTTACCTATGAGAAAACCAAATTTTCAGTAAGCATAGTTAACACTTCTTTAGCAAAACTAAAATTTTTCACAGCACCAATACACTCCACCAATACAAATACACCTACACCTATGTGTAATCACACATTAGAATCAAGAATATCAATTCTCAAACCATCATAATCAACCAAAAAATAGAATTTAATCGAGTAAGAACACAACACCCTACTTTGCAAATTTTAGAGCTTTGCACTCCAAAGGTGTTTCAAAGGATTTCTTTTCACTTCAAGGACTCCCAATCAAGCACCAAACCTCCCTTAGGTAGTGAGGAAGTGAGGTACCAAAGTGAGGATTGATGGAGAATTGAGATTTTAATCGGTTAGATTTGTAGGTATTGAGGTGTGGATTAAGTTTAGCAAAGGAAGTTGGAAGTTTTAACAACTTTAGGCTAGTGTTTTTAGGATTGAAATTCAAGTATGCAGCTCATAGAAATGGAGGCTGCTGGTTTCTCCTTGTTTCTGGCTGAAAATGGCTTTGGCTTCTTGGAGAAAATTTAGTTGTATTATCTTGTAGTAAGGTTGGAACATTATATAATATAAATGGTAAATTCTTAATCCAAGAAAGAAAAATGGATGGTTAGGATTTAATCTTGTAATACAAGATTAAATCTTAGCCTTCCACTTGTTTTGAATGGATATGTATTATCCATTTATGGTGATTAAATCATCTTTTAGTTTTAGAAATCACACACCGAAATTTCACCGAACGGGCAAAACCCTACACTCAGGTAATCAGATATTACCCAAAATTTAATTGTAAGTATAAATTTTCATTTCTAACTATTTCTAACCTTATCCCTGTATTTTCTCAATTTTAGGCACCTATGGGCCTTGAATATGGGGTTTCGGCTATCCCGACTGGCCCATAAAATACTATTCACTTTTTTTTTATCTTGTTCATCGAGTCCTACTCATCATTACTATGTCTGTAAAAATATTGAGATTTTCATTGATAAAGTCCCAATTAATTTCTAAATAAATTTAGGGTGTTACAACATTACCCATGGCCATAATGTCGTTGCGGCACAACACCATGACAAGGATGCCTCAGTGCCCAGTGCCAGTCCGTCCAAGTTGAGGATCCATATAACATAGTGTCTGCAGCGAGAATGGGGGAGGAAAGAAGAAAATCAAATTGCCTTTGTTGTTGTCTATTCTATTTTCACTGTCTTCTCTCTTACAAAAATATGCATTTGTCATAGTAGGAATCCGAAGGATACAGACATTCAATGAAGGTTTGATTTTCAAAGTGTATCATATTTTATGTTCCTTTTCAAATTATTTATGTTATATTTTTGTTTTTTGGATATATTTATGTTATCTTTTTTACTTATTTCCTTTTAATAGTTAAATATTATTTAAAATCAACTATATATTATACCATTACATTATTTCTTTTGTACTTCTGTGGTAAACAACTAGGCCTATATGAATTGCACAAAGAATATGAAGCACTTCTAAAAGATGGGCAAGCCAAGATTTGATCATGTAAAATTACAAAACATCATAAGTCTCAAATTATATATTCTTAAAAAGAATAAAAGTTTATGTTCTTATATATATATATAAAAGTTTTACGGGACGTTTGTTTCAGGATATATTTAATTATTCCCGAAAATAGTTAGTTGAGAATGATGCGTTTCTACGTTTGATACAAGTTTTATAAAATTTTTCCTAAGTATTAATTATTCTATGAAAAAGATTTTCTTATAATTTAGTGAAATCCCATTTTCAAGTTGAAGGGTGGGAAAAAAAATTCTCATGACTTAGGAATCACAATTATTAAGTACAATTATTAAACTATCCCTCAATTATTTGACTTTATTTTCTTTTTATGATTGTATTAAGGGTATTTTGGAAATTATAATATATGCTCTCAGTAATATAGATTATAACACAAGCGTGTTTTAAATTTATTCCCGAGAATCTTAACAAATAATCCCATGAATGTTTAATGCAAAACAAACAATTTTTTAAAGATATCCGGGAATAATATTTTCAGGAATATCACTCCCAGGAATCACATTCCTAGAAATATAATTTCAAACCTTGAAACAAACGTCTCCTTAGTTTGTATTCTTTTATGTGCATTTAAATTAAAATTGCTAGAAATCACAAAATTTTAAATTGATAGTAATAAAAAAAGTGCAAATAGTAATTGCAACATTTTCTCAATAGTGACACACATATATTATTTGTTAAATGTTAACTTTGTAGGTTGAGAAGTGCATGAGAAGGGGGGTTGAATCATGCTTTGACTTTTTTTTCCTTTTTCATTTCTGAAAAACTTAAATAGATATTATCAAGTTTAAACTTGAAGTGCAGTGGTAATAACATTAGTTTGCGTTAGAAAGTGACATTTTGAGTTGTGATAAAGATATGTGAAACATATTTAAAAAAAGGTTTTCTAGAGAACACTAAATAAAAGACACAAAGTAATAAATAAAGGAGGGTAAAGGAAGAAGAAGATACTACATAAGGATTTTTAAACTAGTTCGGCCAATCTGCCTACAACCAGTTTTCAGCCACTGTTGAGTTTAACTAAATTATTTCTTAACCCAAGATAGTTGGATAGTCTTTACAGTAGTTTTCTCAAGCTTTATCTAGTGACTAGTAGCTCACCCAACTATCATACCAAGTAGCCTTTAACTAGCCTCTCCAGGCTAACTCCGTGACCAGTAACTCATTCTACTGTCACTTATATGTAGTCTTTGTTTAGCCTCTTCAAGCTAACTTAGTGACCAACAACTCACTATACTATCACACTCAACTAGTCTTTGACTAGCCTCTCCAAGATAACTCCCAGTGATCATTACCAGATCGAGTTACCAGGTTGTGTTTGGGTTGTATCACTCAAATTAACAAACACATGTTTTCCTTAGATAAACAGTATCAGAGTTGAAAAACTTGAATGACTTCTTTCTATTTGTTCTTCCTAGAAAGAATGATGTTAACTAATAAGAATGTAGAAAGAATATTTTTACAGAGATGAAATTGATTACAAGCTATCATAGTTTTACAGAGAATGGGAGGAATTTCTTCAGTGTTTAAGCACACTTGATGTGCAAAAAGTCTCTGCGTCTTACGCACAACATCTCCTTTTATACTTAATCTACATTTATGACCGTTACCATGTGTTGATCTTCTTTTTGTGTCTTGGAAATGAAATATAGAATAGTAGCTCAGTGTGTCAGAGCATTTGCAGAAGCCATTGTGTAATAGAGGTTTCTAAGTCCACCTTCAAAAACTACATTTTACTTTTTGAATGAGGTTTCTAAACTTTTCCTTCTAGAAGCTGGGGCAATTGAACAAGTTGGTAGGCATCAGTCCTTGATTGGGTCTGACTTTAAATTTAAATTTCAAATTTCCCTCCTATTCCTATGAATTGCACCATTTATAGTGAAACGTACTTTCTAAAGTGCTGTCTCAATTTCTAGGCTTCTCTTTGATCTTCTACTCTTTAATCAGAGCTTGTTGAGAATGATATAATTATGATCATGATGATTGAAGATGATAGAATACACTTGCTTTAGAGTTGAATTGAAATATTGACTTGAATTGCACTTTTTGAAATCACGTGTTACTTTATGAATATATGAATCTTGGTTTCTTATGCTTGAGAATTTTCTTTCATCCATTGAGCATAATATACATTCATTTCATAATATATCTTCACTTTCATTAAGTCCCAATCTCTTTAAATGAGATTAAACGTGTCTGCACATGTCATTGTGAAAATATTCTCATTTTAAAAAACGTGTATACTAACGTAAAAAAACATGTTTGTTGCTTCAAGAAACTCAAGGAAAATATTAGTCTTTGTTCAAAAAATTTTCACAAAATTGGTTATGTTATTACTCAAAACATTAAGCACTGAAACTTTTTGAAGGGTTCTAGGGCTAACAAATTTAACGGAATAGATTGTAAAATTTGAATATCTTAATAGATGATGTAACAACACATTTTATAGGAATTGACAAGTATATTAATTGGCCAAAGATTCAAAATTTTACACCTTAACACACTCTATAACTTTACTAGCGATTAAGCTATATTTTTTACTTTTTAAATATTAATACAATTAAATATATTTATATTAAAATATTAAATCCCTTTTTTATCGTAAATCTGAGTTAACACAAGCAAAATATAGTAAATATTTTTTTTCAATAATTTCATATGTCAAGAACTTAACCATTAAAAATGAAACGCCGGGTATAATGGGATAAAGATATTCTAACACCCTTTTTAAGGTAGATGCCCAAAACTTAAAGAGAAAAAGAGGGGAAGATAGTAAGAGAGAATACATGGAGAATAAAAAGTAATGTGAGTCCCATAATGTTTGTGAGATGGGTGTTTCAGAATTTAGATGTTGAAATAACATTGTTGGGGCACAATATGAGTAGAATTAGAAACAAAGCTTAAGTTTAAGAAAGAAAAACATTATTCATGGAAACTCGTGACTTTGTCCTGTTGTTCGATTGAGAAAAAATAAGTTCAAAAACAAATGAGAATTTATTTACATCAAGGTTTAGAAGAATTAAAGAAACTAATTAAATTAATTAAGTAACTACATGTATTAATTGTATTCTTTTAACACATTGTGAAATTCATTTATATATATTATTTTTCAATATTGATCTAAAATTATCATTCATATCAAATTATTATTAATTGAATTAGTATTAAAAGATATAAAAAATAAATTTATAGATAAATAGAATTACATAAATATCCAAAGAATAAAAAAATACGACTGGACAAGCACGAAGGTGCCTATCAAGTTGCTAGTAATAATAGTAATAATAATAATAATATCAATGACAACCATTTCCTGGATTTGTTCAATTCAATTACAATTTGCATAGGTCTACGTTAAATATGACTTATTTTTATATATTTAAATAAAAAATTAGAGAAAATCATATTTGAATTTGACTTTCTTTAAATATTACCTATGAAAGAAAATCATATTCAAAATCAACAAGTGACAACAGAGAGCCATGGCACAACGGTGGGGACGCGGATAATAATGTGAGCAACACATGAGGGGAGGTGGATCATGAAGTGTTAGTCGACAGTGTCGGCATCCATTTTTTGATTAGGTCAGAAAAAAAGTGTTTTTCTTTGGATCCAAAATTTTTTATTAAAAAAAATTCTTTTTTAGTCCATGTTGAATAATTTGCTAGGCCTAAAAGTCCCAAAAAAATGAAAAATGAAAATAAAAAATAAAAAATCTAAAAAATTTTAAATAATCAAATCTTTCTAATGATTATTCTTTTTTTAAAAACTGATTTTATTCTGAATTCATTAATTGATTATAACCCGATATGCTTTCTTTAATTAGTATTAATTAGCATCAGGTTAAATAATTTTGACATTAATTATAGTAGGATAAAAAAGTGTATAAATATTTTTTACAAAAAACAAATGTGTATAAATAAGTATTGTTAATCAGCAAAAGGGGGAAGGGGATAACCTATAGCCACCTTTGTCGCCACTCTGTTCCATCAACACCTCTTTCACAATTTCCCATTGCCACAAACCACAACAACCATTTTTAGACCCCATCAACCTGAACACCATATTTTCACCATTGCCACAGCTAAATCCTCTCAGCCCTAAAGCCTGTAATCCTTCATTCTAGATACTATTAGCCTAGTTGTCATCTGCCCAACATAACTCGCCGCACCACCGCTGTGGGTGGAAAAGCATATGAGAAGGGGGTTGAATTGTGCTTTGCCTTTTCCTTTGTTTTCTTTTTTTGAAAAAGCTTAAACAAAAACTATCAAGTATTAAATTTGAAGTGCAGTGGAAACAGCATTAGAGGTGTCAGAAAGTAGCTTTATGAACTATAACAAATGTAATGGAATGCATATAAGCAGATTTTCAAAAAACACAACATAACAAGCACAAAGTAGTAAAATAAAAGAGAGATATGGGAGAGAAAGATATTACACATGTGTTTTTATATTGGTTCAGCCAACCTGCCTACATCTAGTTCTCAATCACGATTGAGTTCCACTAAAAACTTTTCTCAACTAGAGAAAGTTGGATAGTCTTTACAGTAGCCTTTCTAAGCTCTTACTAGTGACCAGTAACTCACTTTACTGTCACACCTAGTAGTCTTTGACCATCCTCTTTAAGCTAACACGGTGACCACTAGTTCACTCTACTATCACAACCGAGAAGTCTTTGACCAGCCTCTGCAAGCTAACCCCATGGCCAGTAGTTCACTTTACTTTTATGTTACAAGTAGTCTGTACTTAGCCTTTTCATGCTAACTCACAACGATCACTACTGGATCAAGATTATAAAGGTTTGTGTTTGGGTTTTTCACTTAAAATAACTAACACTTAAGTTTTCATAAGATATACGGTGCCAGGCCTGGAAAATTTAAATGACTTCTTTATATGATTCCTCCTAAGAAGAATATAAGATCTACTAAGAATGTAGAAAGAAGATTTTTAAAAGCAAGAAACTAATTACAAGAAGTAATGTCTTTACAGAAAAGATGAGGAGAAAATTCTTTAGCATTTTAGCACTTCTACTTCACAAAAATCACTTGAGTTGTAAGCATAACATCTCTATTTATATATGTTATACATTTATAACCGTTGCCCTTGATCTGTTGTCCAAGTGACACGTGTTGATCATCTATTTGTGTCTTGAAAATGTAATCAAGAGGAGTAGTTCGGTGTTTGTGAAATAGAAATTTCTGAGGCCATCTTTAGAAATTACCTTTTACTATAACTGAAGTTTCTGAACTTTTCTTTTTAGAAGTTAGGGCAATTGACCATTGGTAGAAGAAATATCATGTCAGTTTATAATTGGGTTTGACTTTCCCTTATTTTCTTGTAAAGTGCACCGTTTCCCTGTGAAACATGCTTTCTAAAGAGCAGTAACAGTCCCTTGATTTTTCTTCTATCTTTGTCTTGTTTGTTAGTTTTGTTTATTCATTTTGGTCAAAGTTTTTTTAAGTTTTTGTTTGGTAAGCTTTTTTAGGTCCAAGGATGCCTTTGGATTACTTTCGTTCTTTAGACCATCAGGATTTCTTTTACAGGGTGTTTGAAAGCTTTAAGATGGAATTGAATTCAATTATTATATTTTGAATGAGTTAGTAAATTAAAGAATTGAGTTCAATTTCTTAATTCAGAATGAATCTAAAAATGAATTAGTTTTGTTATTTTTACTATTTTGTCATTAATTAATAAGTTAGGTACAAAACATTGTATTCAAGTAAGGTTATTTTGGGGTTTATTAGTTTCAGCTTTTTGTATGTTAACTTTTAAAAAAATAAAATAAAAAAGGATATAAAGAAAAAAGAACCACACATGTGATGTCAATTTGATGAAGCCACAATCCATTTATTTTCTTCTTTTTTAACGTGGGCAGTAATTAACTTATTTTGTGCTAGTTTTTTCGGCTGATTATGTCATTTTTTCCCTCATTCTAATATGTTCCATTTGAAAAGAAAATGTTTTACAAAAATAAAAAAAATAAAAGATTATTTTTGTTATCCATTCAACAATTAATAAATATGACTCAGAAGTTGGTGCTTTATTCATAATTGTTGAATTGTAATGATTTACTGAGTGGACTAGTCCTATCTTGAACCCTATGCAAAAAACATATCTTAAGGATTTTTTTTTTTGTGTGAACAAAATTAGCTCAACACACACTCATGTTTTAGAAGAATTACATGACTTTGAATTCTTCATTGTAGAGGATACGTAGGAGCGAATATTTTTCTATAAAGCTAAAATTAAATTTTTGTAAACTCGTTTTCTCTTCCTTTGTAAATATCTATTATTAAATTTTGTAAATATTTTTCAGAATATAAATTTTAGGAAAAAATAAATTATTAAAGTTATATTAACTTTGCACAACAAAGTTTGGGTAACTGTCATGAGATGGATGTATTGGGGCATAGTGAAATTAAGTTTTCACCTTTCCTTAATTATAATTAATTAGACTCCTAAAACTAATTTTATTTTAAACGACTAGTTTTTTCAAAATTAAAGATTTTTCCAATTTTTACCAAAACTAAAAATTGGTGGCAACTCCATTGATTATTGAAGTCGTAGCATCCTTCCTCCCGGGATGTTGAGATAGACAGCTATCAAGCTTTGTGTTTATTCTTGATATTTATTTTGAGTTTGATTTTTAATAAGTTTTTTAACCAGGTCTTCAATTGGCCATTTTTCTTATTTGAGAGAAAGGATTGTGAGTTTCATTGTGATTAATTCTATGCATTAGTAGAGCATCTCTTAGAAATTATATAAGAAAATTTATTGACTCAGATGTCAAAAGAGCATGAAAATGCTCAAAAGAATAAGGGAATAAGCTATCAAAAGAGCATCTCTTAGATACAAAGTTTTACTATCTTAATCTACATTATGATTTGTTTTGTTTGCTGGTCTTATTTAATGTCATTTTTTTTCTAATTGTTAATTTTTATTTTAATTTTGCTCCATTATTTTTCTTTATTACTCTTTAGATATTTGGATTAATATATGAATGGCACCTTTCAATGTGCTTCATTTGTTGTCAAGTTTTCTTTTGTGATGCTTATGCTGTTAATTTATTATGATGAATTTATACCAAGACAATATTTATTTTTCATAAAATGGCATGCCTTGTGTAACACCTTAAAAATTATTTAAAAATTAATTTTAGTTTTATTAGTTATAATTTCAAAAATCTGACAGATATAGCAATGATGAGAACGATCCAGTGGATCTGTAAAAAAAAATGAATAGTAATCTAGTAGGCCCCATGGGCTCGTTGAGACAGCCGAAACCCTAGAATTAGGGCCCGAAGATGCCTAAAAGTGAGAAATCATAGTATTAAGATTAGAAATTGGTAGAAATAAAGATTTTATACCTAGAATTAATTTTCGGGTAATGTTTGATTACTCGGCTACGCTGTTTTACTTATTTGGTAGGGTTTTGATGTGCGATTTTTAATACCGTAAAAGCTACTTGGTGGCCAAGTAACTTCTACCATTCACCTCTTGCCAAGTCAATGGCAAGGATTGAAAGTTGAAAAGAAAGTTTTATTCTTTACCTTTCATTTATTATATTTTACTCGAGAGCCAATATCTCATCCGTTTGGTGGAATTTCGGTGTGTAATTTTAATGCCAAAAAAGCCACTTACTCCCCAAGTTAAAAAAAGCCACTTATCTTGAGCCAAGTGGATGGCAAGATTCATTCTTTGATTGAGAAATCAAATCCTAGCCATTTATATAATTTCTTTTCCAAAAGGAAAGAAAAATCACACTTTGACTACATAATTAGTATTTTCAACTCAAGATAAATACAATTCACCAAACCTTATCATACCACCATCTTATTTTCGTTCAAAAGCAGCTGAAACCAGCCTCCATTGTTGATTCCTTCAAACTTCTTCAACCTTATTTCAATCCTCAAAATCCCTAATCAAAAGTCACTAAAACACCAAGCTTCATTCACAAAACTTGTTCTACTCCTCATAATCTATCAAACTAACTGATTGGAATTTCATTTCCTCACAATCTCTCATGTTGATACCTCATATCTTACTGCCTAAAGGAAGGTTTGGGTTTGATTTTGGAGCTTTGAAGTAAAAGGAATCTATCTTCGATCATCTTAGAGCCAAGGATACACTAGTTTCCAAGAGTAGGGTTTTTGTATCTTATTTGTTTCAATTCTGTTTCTTGCAGATTTTGATGGTTTAAAATTGATACTTTTTGGTTCTATTGTGAGATTACACACACACACACACACATACATATGTATTTGCTTTGGTGGATTGGTTTGTTGTTATGGAAAAATCACTTTTGTGAAAAGAGATTTTGAACCATGTTGTTGGATTTTCAGTTTTTGTATAGGCAGCCACTGATCACCAATTTTTTGAGGGAATTGTAGGTGTTTTTGGAAGCTGTAAAAATTATATGTTGAAGCTAACATCCTAAGGCAACTTTGAGAATTTTTGTTGTGCATGATAAATGTAACATCTCCTGCTGCTTTATGGATTGATGATTATCCCCATAAACCAACATGGGTCTTTTTAGCATGCTTTGTCTTCACTCACATGCTTCCTAGGAAATCTTCCCAGGAGATCACCCATCCCAAAATTGCTTCAACTCAAGCATGCTTAACTATGGAGTTCTTTCAGTTTGGGCTATCAAAAAGAAGATGCATCTTGTTGTTATAGGTAGTACAAATCAATTCATATAAACCTTCCTCAACTGTATAGTCCCATGCCTATACAGTCTCAGGATCACTCTCATTCGGGTGTGTAATTAGTTCATTCATGTACCCCTCCACTTAGAGGGCCTTGTGAGGAGCCACTCCTTATCCATGCCCTCTTTTGCACCAGCGATCACACCTCACCCTCGTCCCCAGGCATTACATGCCCACCAGCTTCTGCTTGGTTTGTCCCTGAACCACACCGTACTAGTAGAGGTGCAAGCTCTGATACCATTTGTAACATCCCCTACTACTTTATGGATGGACGACTATCCCCACAAACTAACAGGGATCTTTTTAGTATGCTTTGTCCTCACTTACAAGCTTCCTAGGGAAACTTCCCAGGAGGTCACCTATCCCAAAATTGCTCCAAGTCAAGCACGCTTAACTGTAGAGTTTTTTCAGTTTGAGCTACTAAAAAGAAGGTGCATTTTGTTGATATAGGTAGTAAACATCAATTCATATAAGCCCTCCTCAACTGTATAGTCCCATACCTATACAGTCTCAGGATCACTCTCATTCGGGTGTGTAATCGGTTCATTCATGTACCCCTCCACTTAGAGGGCCTTGTGAGGAGCTGCTCCTTGTCCGTGCCCTATTTTGAATCGGCGATCACTCCTCGCCCTCGTCCCCGGGTATTACAATAAAGACTCTAGCTGCTTTAAAAGATCCAAGAACCAGAATGATACCTGTGCTACCTGAATTGTTAGAACTGAAGCTGTGGATTTGTCTAATTTTGTTATCATAGCACATGATTGATTTTTCCTTTGAAAGTTTTACAGGGTGTTGAAAATCTTGAAGTGTAACCATGATTTTTATTCTGAATTTATTCAATTATTTGCTAGGGTTAAAAATTATGAGATTCCGATTTTGAGCTGAGATTAGATGGTCTTTGACCGCCAAATTTGTAGAATTTTTTTTAACACAGTTTGAGAACTCCTTTTGCTTTGAAATTTTCACAAGGACCTTAGGGACACATTGATGTGTCACTGAGAATTTTTATAGCATTGGAATTGATGGTTTGAAATGCAGAATAATTTGTGCTATGAATATGTGAAATTTGCTAATATGCTGAAAATGGATTGATGCTTTAAATTGATGAAATAATGGCATTTGGTACTAGTATAACATGAGCACATGAATATGAATATGAATAATTGAGCATGTGAGCTTATTGATGAGGTTAGGCACACATATCTATGAATGTTTCTTACAATCATGTATAAGTGAAAGAGAAACATAAGATTGTATTTCTTGGGCTGGAGAAAGTAAATCTGGTCTGTTGGGGAAAGTAAACCTGACTACAAAAAAAAGCATAAAATTATCTATCTTGGGGTAAAGAAAGTAAATCTGGTCTGTCAGGGAAAGTAAACTTGACTACCAAGATAAGAATGAGATTATATGTCTTGGGCTGGAGAAAGTAAATTTGGCCTGTCGAGAAAAGTAAACCTAACTACACTTGAGTTGAGTCGGGGAAAGTAAATATGGCTAGGAATAGGTCTGTGTGAGAATTAGAGAAAGTAAATCCAATGATCATGTATAGGAATGAGCTCAGTCCTGAAAAGAATCTATTGCCCATTATTGTCATGCTAACAACGGCGATACGTAACGCCCAGACATGACATGATTAGTTGAGGGCCAAGACAAGTTGAAGTAGAAAATGTTCTAAGTAGACCTTTATCTTATGTGTTAAGTAATGATCAGATTCCCTCCAATGTACCAAGGACACGTAAAGGGGAGAATAAATTTCTCTGATGTTGAGTGATAGGATATATGTATATTATGTGATTGAATAATAAAAGAGACCCACTTCAGAAGGATGATTTTAGAATCTTAAAATGAACTTTCACTATGTACTGTATGCTCACATTTTCTTGATAAATTGAAGTGGCTAAGGCGATGACGATGACATGGGTTTTAGTATATGTTTTAGGGATACCCTACTGAGAGTTTTAGAATTCTCATCCCTATATGTTTGTGTTCTCGTGTCATCTCTAGGTTGATCCAGAGGACAAGGAGGCTGCTGCATGAAAGGAATCAACTTTGCAATAGTTTAGTAGAGAAGATTTGTGTTTATTGTAGTTAGTTTTATATAAATATATGTATGTATGTATGTATGTATATATGTATGTATGCATACATACATACATACATATATATATATATATAGAACCATGAATTTGTTACATGATTCGACCAATTCTTGTTATAGATATTTAAGAAAGGTCTACTGATTTATAAGTAACAACTCTTAAGTATAATGTCGTGACTTAAGGATGATATTATACTTGGGAGGATGTTACACCTTGCTACTATTATTTTTTTCAATTATCACTTATATTAGTGTGTAAATAGAGATACATTTAGTTTTTATTCTTAATCAGCATTGACTATAGATGGTTGTTGTTTGATATCAATGTATGCATTAGATTTTGATTGGATTATTTTTTTATTTAGATTAATTAGCTGCAATCGTTTTGTTCCTTGTTATACAGTTAAGAGGAATTGGATTTCGTTCAATTTATATCAAATGGATTTCCAAATTTATTTTGGATATTGATGGTAAGACATGCTTTTCATTTTCTTCGACATATTAATTTTTATATGTGTCGTTCGTAGAGCAACTTATGGTCCACAATTTTTATAACCTTGATTATTAATTTATTTTTAAATAAAAATTACCTTCATATCTATTTCATTAATATAACATAAATATTAGATTTCAAACCATTACATTCTCAATTTAAATGATACAGCTGATCAAAATATGTCAATATAAATTATTTAACATTAAAAATGGATATTCGTGTGATGCATATCTTTTTCTATTTTCTTTATAATAGGTTTTTATTTTTTCAATTCAACACGTGTTTTTCCATAATTAATTACAAAATTTTAAATTTTGAATTTACCTTGATGTTTTCAATTTTGGATTCAATAGACTATTTAATGTCTATTCCACAACAAACCAAACATTCAATCAAATTAATCCAAAAACAAAAACCATTGCTATCAAGAAAGGTCTGCTATAATCAAAGTATAAACCTCTTAAATTACTCCTAGAATATGTAACATATTCATTGCTACAAAAGATGGCCACTATACTAATAAGAATAAAAACCCTTAACTTCGCTTAGAATTTACAATATCAGTTTGCTACTGAAATCTCTTTTGTCTAAAGGTTTAGTGTGAAATGCTAACACCTTATTTTATTTCTCCTCTCTATTCCACAACTTTCTTTTCTCTCCCATTTTTTCTCTCATATTTTCATGTTTTTCCTTTTCTCTTTTCTATTAGTTTTCTCAAAATACATCAGTTTACTCTATCTTTTAATTTTCTTCTTCATGATTTATATTAAGGAAGAAGAATTTGTATGTTATTAATAAATTCAAATATTCTACTATTCTTCTTTGAAGCTCTTTTCTTCTTTCTAAGATTTATTTTTTTGGTACAACATTTTTTTTATGTTTGCTTAGTATTTTTAATTTGTATATATATTATATACATTTAAATGTTTCTTCAATAAAATAAAGATTTGATTTTTTTTAAGTTCTCTTAAAATAAAATAATTTATTTATCCTTTTCATTTTTGTTGTTTATATCCAATTTATTTTTGCCTTTCTTCTTTCTGATTTTTTTTTGTTTTGTGTAGAGATTTTTCTATGTTTATTTAGTCTTTTACGTTGTGTATATATCTTAATGGTCTTTTCTATGTTTTGTACAAGAGACAATCACCAGGCTATATACTCAACCGCTCATTGTTTAATCCTTTATGGCAAAGATAATTGTATTTTTTATAAATAATTTAATAAACATTTTACTAAATTCGAGATTAATTTTATTGTTATATAAACGAGTATTAATAATTTTATAATTTTTTTTTTGGAATTTGAAGCCACAATTAAGTAAAGGACATGCTATTAGACTATCTCAAGCGATCATTTCACTAAGCTTGAGGTAGTAAAGATTAAGGACTAAGAATCATTGAAGATTGTGTTTGCTTTTACTTCTATTTTTTCCTTTGATTTTGTTCTATTTTTACCATTAATTTTGTTTTGCTCATTTGTTTGACAGAATATTTATATGAGAGGGAAATGGTTGTTCTTATATCAAAAACAACATTTTTCTGAGTCAGTTCAGTGTGCAACCAAGCTAGCTGATGATTTCAATAACAATATTAGACAAAATGCATCGGCTAATCTCCATTAGAATTTGTTTACATTGTTCCACTTCCTTCAATTTATTTTTTTCTTCATTATTTTGTAAGGCTTAAAGATTGCTGAATTCAATATACATAGCGATTATAGTTTTAATTTCATTTACAAACACTAATAATGGAGAATGAATAATATTTCGGAACAAAATAGTATTCTTTTAAAAATTTCCATTGTGCAATATGAATCGAATATCTATAATCTATAATACTAATATTGAAGACTTATTTGGAGGAAAGTTTTCCATGTGTTACTTCCAGAGTAATTTAGGGCCCACACTATTTATAACCTTAATTATTAATTATTTTAAAAAATTAAGACTAGTTATTAATTTAGGAGATTATGGTTTGATCGCATAATGATTATAAATCCAGATTAATTGAGATGATTATTATATGCTAATTTAATCCAATGATGATTTTAAAGGGGAACTTGATTTATAATTAATTTAGACAAATTAAAAAAATGATGATTATAAATTTGTCAAAATCCTAATTTATAACCAACAATTTACATGTTGAGACTAATTTTTTAATTCGGTATAATTTGATACAATAAGGAATAATTATAAATTGATGCTAATATTAATATTAACTTTTATAATTTAATCTAATTTGACACAACAAGGCCTAATTTGATATGACATGATCAATTTTTTTAATTTGATCATAATGTTAGTGATTAGTCATTATTAATAATATCATCATTATATTTATCATTATTAAAAAAAACAATAATATTTATTACTCTTATTATTTATATAATCATTCAAATATAATCATATGTAAATCCTACACTGAATCATTTCCCTCGCTCTCCTTCAATCTTCGCTATGCTAGAAATTTACTCCAAATTGGTCTTAATTAATTTTTTTTTCATCCATTTCCTTATATTTGGTATATTGGTGGACGGTGAGTAAAAGAGATTTCTTGGTATCGGTAGCAAAAACTGAGGATTTATTGGTAGAAGATTTGTGGAAATCATCTATTGGAGAGGAGTAGTGGTCAAGCACAATGAAAATACCAAGGTGAGGGATAATCTCTTTTTCTTTTGTCTTTATATCCATTATCCTGAAACTATCACTTTATTTTACCCCTCTTATTTTTTAGTTTATCTATTTCCCCTCCTTTTCCCTCCTAAGTTTCTCTTTTCCCCCTCCTTTTCCCTCCTTTTTTTTCTTCCATTATTGATTTTGATTTTCTTTTACTAATTGGTATATTTTACAAAGAATATGAGGCTTATTGCGGAGGAAGAACTTGTGGAAGGTGTTACCAGTCTTGTCCTTTTTAATTTTGTTTATAGTTCTTATAATAGATAACCAAGATGGATGAAAGAGAAATAAAACAAGGTGGGTGGGTGGATACTTGATACAAGACAAGTGGATCTACCACTTAAGAGACATTTGCATTCTTAACTGAGAAAGTTGATGTACAATTGTGGTTACTACAAAAGAGGAAAGTTAATCAATGAGAGTTAGCTATATTTTTAAAACAAATTTTTCAATGTGTAATTTCATTTCTTCTATTTGCTAGCATTGTTGAAAATAAGTTTACTTGAAATATAAAAAAATATTTTTATTTGATACTTAATTTGATGAGAATGCCTCAAAGAATAAAGATAAAACAGTACAGTACACCAATAATGAAACTTAGTTATTTTAAATATTGTTAAACTTTAGTATGTGATGTTTTATTTTAAATAGATTATTTGTGAGTGCTTATTTATCTATGTATCATTGTTGTGAAATATAAAAATTTATATTATCTAGAATTGTTGTATATTATTTTCTTTTTCAAGTATATTCCGATTCAATAGAAATATAAGAGTTTCAACTATAACTTTGGATAACTTTTTATTCATTATTTCAAAGAGGATATCTTTTTTGAGTAATATACAACTTTGTGTGTGGCTTAAAATTGAAAGAAAGGAATAAAGGAGTGTCATCCATGATTGTGGGTTCTTAACATTGTACATATTTAAGCTTCCTATATTTATACAAGATGTGGGAACCTCATATATTAATTAAATTCTATACCATGTATTATTTTATGATAATTTTTATTTTCAAATTTAATTTTTCCAATAACCAATTATAAAATTTAGATTTCAAAATATTTTTTCAAATCAATCAATATTCATTTAGCATCCATGATAATAAATGGAGTTGATGATATAAATGTATAAAATTAATTTTTTAATTTATAATAAATGAGTATCAATTAGATTTAAAATCATTTGAATGTTTTTGTTTATTTTCATATATATAGAATTTAAAATTCAAATACATTATAAATGTATTATGCCTCTTCATTTTTTATATTTTTTTCTTCATCCATTGTTGGACAATAGAAAAAATAAATTGCTTCAAATGAAAGTGATAAATAGGTTGGTCATCTAAGAAGGTTTTAAGAAAAATAAAATCTCACCACAACACTCATAGTCATAGAGGTAACATAAAGTTATTTTTTTCAAAATGTTGTGCACTTTGTTTGTTATATCTGTTTTATATTTTACAATGTATTTTGAACTCATGCGATAAAACATATAAAAGAAATGTTCAATATTTAAATCCTTAGGTAGTTTATGTGAAAATATTTATTTAATTTTTTAATTGATTTAATTTAAATATCAATTGCAATTAAAATATTTTCCACATCTATGTTTAACATTAAGTAAATCAATAAATATTTAATAATTAAATTGTAAATTGGAACCAAAATGAAAATATTTTATTTATTTTATTTCCAAAATTATTCTAATGAGAACATAATCTATTTTTCAGAGGGCAAAAAATTTATTATAAAATGAATACAACCTAATAACAGGAAGTTTATAAAGTCAAATTATATAGATTTTATTTCTTTCTAATAATATTGTGTGAACACCATATTTTATTTTCAATTTATTTATTTTATTTTATTTTTATCTTTGTGTGCATTTAAAATTTAAATTCAATCACAGATGACTCAAAAATCAAATCAGATCAAAATCCTAACTGACTCAATAAAAATTCAAATCAGAATCATAACTGACTCAATAAAAATCTCTCCACTCTACTCTCTATATAACAATGACTCTATCAGTGAAAAAGGGAGACCAACAACAACAATCATAGATACACTCACCCATACACTGAGCTGATCACCCTCCCACTTGGCTTCCATTTTCATCATCGAAACCCCTTCTCTGAAAGTACAAAATCATAGTCCCTTATTAAAACCCATTAATACGCACTTATTTCCTACAAGAACGACGTGGCTTTGAGTTTCTCATTGCACCAGAGGATACGTTGGCGTAGCTCACAACTATCAAGCTAAAATTAATTTTTTTCTCTAAATTTTGTTCTTTTATTTTATTTTATTTTCTCATTTTACTCATTTATTTATTTGTATATAATTGTTACATGTTTTGGGAAAAAATAAATATTATTTAGTTATAAATTAATTTGTATAATAAGCTCTAGGGTAACCGTATTTATGCGGATGTATTACAGGTGCAGTGGAATTAAGTTTTTACCCTTCCCTAATCATAATTAAACTCCTGAATTGAAATCTTTATCAAAAAGACTAGTTTTGAAATCAAAGGTTTTCCAATTTTTAACCAGAATTAAAATTGGTGGCGACTCCATTTATTTCTTTTAGAAATAAATTTTTTTGTTGTCATTTTGTTATGACGCCCTACAGGTATGTTGTAATAGTCTGGCGACTCCACTGGGGATTTTTAGAGAGTCAAGCCTATTAGAGTAAATTATGCAAATAATTATAACTTTATAATATTTATTTTTCCCTTCATACTATATTTGTTTTATTTATTTATTTTAACTTTATTTTATTTTTTATTTTTTTTGTAAATAAAGGTCTTCTTTTTATTTTATTTTTCTTTTGTAAATATATGTCATTCAAACCTTAAGGTAGTTTTGATTTTATTTGATTTTTTTTTTTGTACAGATATTGTTTGTTTTACTTTGCAGGGGTGTGCATATAAATAGTGTTTAAGGGTTGAAGGTTGGTATGCACCTCACACACTATGCACCATTACAACTTCACAACACTTTTTGGCTCTATACCCAAGCTTGTGCAAAATGAGGATTAGGAGGAGTCCTAACATTATCATTGAGGGGTTTCATGCTCACTTGGCATTTGGTGGGACACCACCCAGATTGTTACTAGTATCATGAACTGGTCATATTGAGAGGGTTCATCCCTCCTTGTGATTTTTTTGTGAACTAGGTCTCTATCTCATGGATAGGAGCAATCTGGGAATTTTTGGCCTTTTAGAAGTCTAGATCCATCCCAAAAGTGCACTGATAGAATAAACCTAGTGGCCATACCATTTAAGGTTTTGACCCTAGAAAACATCCACCCTTTAGGGATACCATGATTAGGACACAAAGGAGCATTCCTTTACCTTTTCTCTATTTCATATAATTCATTCATCTCATGCATAATAATTATAAATGTTACATTCATGGTATACATCCTCAAAAAAAAAAAAAAAAAATTGTAAATGTTTGCATTCATTGCATGCATGAACATCATTATCTTCTCATAATGGTTAAATCATTCATATCATTATGTCATGCATAAAAATCATAAATGACATACATAAAAATGTTGCATTCATTGCATACATAAAATTCTCACATAACATGTGGCTCATTCTTTGCATAAAAAAATCAAATCATAAATGTTACATTCATGACATATTTCCAAAAAAAAAAAACTCATATTAAGCATTTCATTCATAACATGGATGATACATTCACTACATACATGACATGCATTATTCAAGAATTTCTTCTAATTTTACTTCTTTGTAAATAGGTACAAGGGTTGTCATTAGCTTGAACACAATATGGAGGTAGGCAAAAATAACATTAGCAATGCAAGAAACATTAAGGTCACCATAGTTTATAGTGACTTGGGAACAGTAAAAAGATTGAGTCAGCTGATGCCCCATGAAGATAAAGTTGATTTTCAGAAGAGGTACGGGCATATACTAGACTTGTTGGATATTTCAGTCGAAGAACCCGTACTTAGTGCCCTCACACAGTTTTGGAAGGCTTATCTTCATTGTTTCGAATTGCCAAATTTAGACATAATGCCAACAATAGAGGAATACATTGCCATGATAAGGCTGCTAATCCGAGAGAGGGCGGGTGTATACTTTTATCAAGGGGGTTATGTGGCAGAAACAAAGGTCTCCAAGTTAACTGGGATTCAAGCTGATCGGACAGTGCTGGAGGAAAGAGGAACAACTCGAGGGTTGAGAAAAGATTTCCTTGAATCTCATTTTGAAACTTTAGCCCAATGGAAGGAGTGGCATTTGTTCAAATGGACTTTAGCATTGTTGATTTATGGGTTGGTGCTTTTTCCTTTCACGCCGAACATCGTAGATTAAGCCTCCATGGATGTATTTTTTAGATATTGCACCTATGGAGCGAATCCAGTTTCTGCCATTCTAGCAGATACTTTCCTTTCAATAGAAGTATTTCACCAGAAAAAAAGGGAAGGTTGTGGTGTTGTCTGCACATGTTGTATGTGTGGGTCATGACACATGTGCGTGCCAGAAATCACATGAGGCATTTTCCTGACCCCTTGAAGAATTTTCATCGTATCCCAATAGAACAACAACCAGCACTTGGGTGGATGTAAGAATTCTCTGATATTGACCCTAACACTTTTAAGTGGGTTTGTCCTTGGTACCATGGGGAAAACATTATATACAGCCGTGGGACTTTCCTTCATGTCCCTTTAATGGGTCCAAGAGGTTGCATATCATATTCTCCTGCCTTGGTATTAAGATAACTTTGTTGGACACAGACCAAACCTCAAGAAGGACAACTAGAAGACTGTAGTTTCTTATATCAAAAAGGTCAAGACACCAAGAAACAAGAACAGGAAATCAAGAAGGCATGGGAAAATATTGAGGTAGCAGGGAAGAGTAGGCTAGGGAAACAATGACCAACTTCATCCCTTGAATATAAAGAATGGAGAAAAACAAGGGTAAGGCAAGATGATATCCCAAGGAAAACTCTAGGGCCTGAAAAATCAATTCAAGATCAACTCCAGTCAATACGTCAAATGGCTTCCTGCATAGAGGTATTAGAAGCACAAATGAGGTTCTTGGAAGACAAGAAACAAGAAGCTGATTTCTAGGTCATCATTCTCCAAGATCGCTGCCAAAAAAAGGCTATAGAAATTGAGAAGCTAAAGGATGAATACGCAGATTCTATAGAAGCCACCTGAGCGAGAACAAACAAGGGAAATGCCTTAATGGTTGTCAAGCTTTGAAACTTAGAAGGAAAGTTGCACGATCTCTCAAAAGAAAAAGAAGACCTTGAAAAAGAAATCCTGTTCCAAAACAAAACAAAAGTTTTTCTAGAGGCAGAAACTAGCAAGAAAGAAAAGGCCATCAGAAAATTAGAAATGAAAGTCACTAAGGAGAAGGGTGTTAGAAGAGAATTGGAAAAGGTAATTGAAATGGAGCGACAAGCAAGAAAGGAGTTGGAAGGCAAAGTAGAAGGCTTGTTGAAGATACTATCTCGAACAGAAAATGACTATGCTCGTGCATGGACATCATCAAGCCAATACTATCACCTTTTCGTCACGGCAGAGGAGCACAGGAAATTCTGGAAGAATGAAGCTTCAAATCATATGGAAGAGCTAAAAGAATGGAAGAAAAAGTATGCTAGAATGGTCAGTGAGATAGATCACCATGGCTTTGAGATCGTACGACATTTTGAAGAGGCAAAAGAGCATATCAATGAGACACCATTACTCAAGCTACCTCAAGGAGTAACTATGTTTATGAAGATATGTGAGGGTTATGCGAGGAGCTTTACGAAAAGAAGAACTAAACTCTTAATGTATTAGATTCATAAGCTCACGATGTATTAAACCTTGTTTCAGAAATAATTTTTTTTTGGATCATTGTACAATTATGTCAATGAAAGCTTTCTATATAGGAAGAATATTCCCTTGGAATAGCAATTAATCACATTTTACTTTGAGATTTGGTATCCTAGTATAAAAGTGAAATAAAAATTTTGTTTCCCAAAATCATTGAAAGCTTTCTATAGAGGAGGAATACTCCCTTGGAATAGTAATTAATCACGTTTCACTTTGAGATTTCGTATCCTAGTATAAATGTGAATTAAAATTGTGTTTCCTAAACAAAAAAAAAAGCATTGCTAATGCTTATCAGAAAGTGCCTATTCTCTTCATGCTCATTATCAACCATACTTAGCACTATGGAGTAGTACACCAGAGCAACAAGTGTGGGGAACATCTCTATTGTCATAAAAGTTAATGACAACCCTTGGCTAAAAAGAATTAAAATTGAGTTTTACTTGACTTTCTTTTTTTTTTTTTTATCAGAGTGTTCCAAACATTGCTCCTTCAAAGAAAGTTTCGTCTGATCTCAATACGCCGGCTAGAGAGCTGTACAAACTACGACCCAGAATCGAGACGGAGAAAGTTGAAAAGAGAAAAGACAAGAAAAAGGCTATGGCTGCGAAAAGTGAGACCCAAGGAAGGAATCTGAGTCAAGAAATTGATGAACTCAAGGCCATGATGAAGTCCATGTTCGGACTAGAGTTCAGGAAGTTTATTGTTGACACCATAAATATGGCCAAAGAGAATGCTGAAAATGATGAGTATGAGGAACAACCCAGATATGGGAACAAAGATGAATTTGCTCTACATAAGCAAAATGATGGCTCTATTAATGAAACTGCAAGGGAGTTAGAACAACTGAAACTAAGAGAAGAATTAGAGGAAAAAATGCAAAAGCAATTCCGGGCATTAAGAGGACTAAGTCCATTTGGCCCTATGAACATTAAGGAGTTATGCCTTGCTCCTAATGTTATTATTCCCAAATATTTAAAATGCCAGAGCTTGTCAATTTAATGGCAGCTCTAATCCCTTCATGCACCTGAAGATGTACTATACCAAGATGGGTATGTGGTCTCGGGATGAGAACTTCCTCATTATTTTCTTCCCTGAAAGCTTAGAAGGGGCCGCTTGGGAATGGTATATGCAATTGGACATGGCTCGAATAAAGTGTTGGGAAGACTTGGCTTTTGTTTTTACCAATCAGTACAAGTTCAATCTGAATGTTGCGCCTAGTAGGGACTAACTCAAGGGGATGAAGAAGAGAAGTGATGAATCATTTAAGGAGTACGCTCAAAAGTGGAGAGCTCTCGCAGCCAGAGTCGCCCACGGCTGTTGGAACAAGAAATGTGTTCATACTTTATTCGCACATTGGAGAGTCCTTTTTTCAAAAACATGATAGGGACTCATGTAAAGGAATTTATTGACCTCATAGAAATTGAGGGAAGGATTGAAGCTAATATTCAGGATGGCAAAGTGGAGCTGACTACTGGAAAAACGAATGAGTCTTAGTTCAGGAAGGGACAGTCTTATAAGAAGAAGGATGCAACCATTAGCTTCATACAACCACAACCACAACAACTGCTACAACCAGCATAACATAACCAACTAACATTTCAGCCTAGACCTGTTTCACCATATAAACCCCCATCCTACCCCTTACCTCTATATCAACCTCAACCATACCAAGTCAATAACATTTCTTACCCTAGACCTTATATACCTACCATACCTACTCCCTATCAAACCAACCCAAATCATCCAATGACCTATCCTTCCGTAACACCTCCTCAACTACCTCCCAAAACCAATACCACCCCCAAACCACCCATGAATAATCTTCCCTTGTCTGATTTTCATATGAGCAATTCAGAGTTATTCAGACGTCTGTGCGGAGAAAACCTATTAGCTCTACGAGCAGGAAAGACTTTCTATCCATCGTATCCTCGTTGGTATAACCTAACCTGACTTGTGAATTCCATTGAAGATTATTATGGCTTTAGAAATGCTGTATGGCATTTGATTAATTCAAAGGCCATAAATTTAGAAGTCGAGGGAGGACCCAACGTACGAAGCAATCCATTCCCAAATCATGGTGGAAGACAAGTAAACGCTGTTTACAGTGAATACCAGACAGGAGGGCGAGTCAAGGATATTAGATTCTCAATGAACGTTGTCCTTGAATTGCTAAGAGTTGCAGGATACGAGATGATCGGGGAAAGAAAAGAAGGAAGACGAGTGTTGATAGGAGGAGAGGGTTTGCTTTGTGAATGTCTTGGGGTCGAAGAAAGGCAACACATAGAAAGCTGTCCAGAATTTAAGCTCTTTATAACTAGAATGATCAAATTGGGAGTACTTGAGGTGCCCAAGACTGCTATCAAAGGGCAAAATGTCAATATGATTAATCAATCAACTCCAACTTTTAAAGTGTTGGTTCCAAACCTAACACTTAAATTTAAGGTGCCAGGGCCACGCCCTTATCATAGCAACCATGCAGTACCATGGAAGTATGAAACTATAGTCGAATCCAGTAATTGGGCCAATTCTAGCTCTACAGTGATCCCTATGCAAAGACAAGCTCCTGTTTTCAAGGTGTCCTTCCATGATAGTCAAGCAAAGACCACCATCGAGTCCAGCGATGGAGCAGATAATGGCTTTACTAAGTTAGATTCAATAACGAATGTTATTGAAACCAGGGGGATTACGTGAACTGGAAGATATTATATGCCAGAGAAAGTTCCAAAGGCTATAATGAAACCCGCTAAAGAACCCGAAAGGAGATGTCAAGAAGGTGATGAGGAAGAAGAATTTCTAAAGATAATGAAGCAGAGTGAGTATGATATAGTAGAGCAGTTAAGAAAGACATCGGCAAAAATCTCCCTGTTCTCCCTAATCATGACTTTTGAAGCTCATCGTAATGCTCTCAAGAAGGTTTTAGACCAGTCATATGTTTACAAAGACATAACTCCAAAAAAGGTGGAAGGTATCGTTAATGTAATTAGGGCGAGCAACACAATTTCTTTTACTAAGAAGGAAGTAGTTCCCAACACATTGGGTCGCCCGAAAGCCCTCTACATTACATTGAAGTGTCAAGGCCATATCATTGCAAAAGTGTTGATTGATGGAGCGTCGGCTTTTAATGTTCTCCCTTATTCTACCTTACAGTAGCTCCCTATTGATCCATCTACAATTTAGCCAAATAGCACAATTGTAAAAGCATTTGATGGAACACAGAGAGAGATCATGGGGGATATTACTCTTGAACTAGAGATAGGGCCAACAACTTTTGTGACTAAATTTCAAGTAATGGATATCGAGCCAGGATATACCATCTTGCTGGGTAAGCCGTGGATTCATAAAGCAGGGGCCATTCCTTTTACTTTACATCAAAGGGTGAAATTCATAGCTGAGGGCAAAATCATCACTGTCAAAGGAGAAGAAGAATTGAAAAGCCAGTCGAAGTGCCCTATATTGACTGTGCTGAGGGCTGTCTTGAGGTGTCATTTCAAAACCTCAAAATAGCAGAGCAAGAGGAAAAAACTGTCAGTGTCAATCAAACAGTCGTTTAAATGATGCAAAAGAGTGGATATCAGAAAGGAAAGGGATTAGGAAGTCAACTCCAAGGGATTGCACACCCAATTTCGCTACCAGATAACCTGGGAAGATTCGGCCTTAGGTACGAGGTTGCAAGCAAAGCACTATTGTCTGGGACAGATATGAAGTTTCCTCACATCAAGGAAACATGTACAGAGCCATCAGAAGTTATGACAATAGGGTTTGCTGAAGGTGTCAATGCCTTGGGAAAGGCACAGTCGTTAATCTACCGTTGTCGTGAAGCAGAAGAATTGGACAGTTGGGAGTCCAAATCTTTAGATGATTTTGTGTATTTGGAGTAATGAATGCTTTTACCACTTTTATTTGTATTTTTAACTTTATTTAATAATAGAATAATTATGCATGGTTTCTTTCTTTTCATTTCCTTTGATTGTCCATCTTTTTTATTTATTTTTCTTTCTTCTTTTAAGTCCATTCGTACCTTTGTCAAGCTATTCACTTCGTGTTTCGTTTTAATTCTAGGGATCCATCCCTTTCAGGGTTTCTTTGTCATGTTGACCCATTAATCAATCCATGTGTTACAATGGAAACAAATTTAAATGAACAAGACGAAAATCTTGAGTTGTGCCAGCAGTTTGCTGAAATGATAAACTCAAGAGAAAATGGGATAAACCCACATGAAGAGATTGTTGAAACAATAAATTTGGAAACTGATGAGAATAAAAGGGAAATAAAAATTGTTGACAATCCAGAAAGGGAAGAAATGATTGCGCTGTTCAAAGAATATATAGATGTTTTCGCTTGGTCTTATAAGGATATGCCAGGTTTGGATCCAAACATAGTTGTGCATAGGATTCTGTTAATTGATGGAATGGAGCCTAAACAACAAAAATTACGAAGAATGAGCCCGAAAATGTCTCCAAAGATCAAGGAAGAGGTTACGAAGCAACTCGAAGCTGGCTTCTTGGAAGTACCTCTTTACCCTAAATGGATAGCAAATATCATGCCTATAATGAAGAAGAATGGCAAAGTCAGAATGTGCGTGGATTATAGAGATTTGAACAAAGCAAGCCCAAAGGACAACTTTCCTTTACCCCATATAGTCGTCCTGTAGATAATACAGCTAGAAGCCATATATTCTCTTTCATGGAAGGATATTCGGGGTATAATCAGATCCTTATGGCATAAGAAAACAAAGAGAAGACATCCTTCATCACTCAATGGGGTGTTTTTTGTTATAGAGTCATGCCTTTTGGATTAAAGAATATCGGGGCTACCTATCAGTGAGCAATGGTGACATTGTTCCATGACATGATCCACAACAAATTAGAAGTCTATGTTGATGACATGGTTGCAAAGTCAAAAGACGGAGAAAGTCATGTAGTTGTGCTAAGGAAGCTATTCAAAAGATTGAGAACCTATCAACTCTGCCTGAACCCAACAAAATGTACTTTTGGAGCATCTACAGGGAAGCTATTAGGGTTCGTTGTTAGCAAGAAGGGTATCGAAGTTGATCTCGACAAGATCAAAGCCATCCAAGATATGCCAGCACCTAAAACAGAAAAGGAGATTAAGGGGTTTTTGGGTCGTTTGAACTACATAGCAAGATTCATCTCTAATTTGACCCATACGTGTGAATCGATATTCAAGTTGTTGAGGAAAGATAATTTTGGTGAATGGGATGATAGATGGGATGAAGCTTTCAATAAGATCAAGGATTATCTGATGAATCCTCCTCTTTTGGTTCCTCCAACCACAGGATGACCCCTTATCTTGTATCTCACAGTGTTACATGATTCCATGGAGGCGATGCTGAGTCAACATGATGAGACTGGATGAAAAGAGCAAGCTATATATTATTTGAGTAAGAAGTTCAATGAATGTGAGGCTCGATATATGGCAATTGAGAAGACTTGTTGTGCACTTGTATGGACTGCAAAAAGATTACGACAGTACATGCTATATTACACAACTTTATTGATTTCTCGAATGGACCCTTTGAAGTATATCTTAGAGAGTCCACATATCCCGGTGAGGATGTCCAGTTGATGAAGGTTGAAGTCCCTGATAAAGATATTCTTGCAATTGTGGAAGACAAGGATGAAGGAGGAGACCTGATATGGAGCATGTACTTTGATGGAGCAGTTAATATTCATGGAAACGGAGTTGGAGCAGTTTTGGTATCTCCAAAAGGGAAGAAATTCCTGATCGCCGTAAAGTTGGCATTTGATTGTACCAACAATATGGCTGAATATGAGGCATGTATATCGGGATTGAAGGCAGCAATATCACTTGGTGTTAAATACTTAAAAGCCTAAGGAGATTCAGCACTCATCATTTACCAAGTGAATGGAAAGTGGCATGTCAAAGAGCACAAATTGTTACTATACTATGAGCATTTGATGGAGCTGAAAGAGGAGTTTGAGGAAATTGATTTCAATTATTTGACTCACGATCAAAACCAATATGCTGATGCTCTGGCCACCTTAGCTGTCATGACCAAGCTTGACCTTTGGGGTAGAAGTCCAACCTCTACAAGTTACAATTAGAAGAGAGCCAGCATTTTGCTCAAATATCGAAGAAGAACTAGATGGCCAACCTTGGTTTCATGATATCAAACATTTCATCAAGACAAAAGAATTCCCAGCTGATGCAGGTGAAAATGATAAAAAGACAATATGAAGGTTGTCAATGTCATTTTTCATCTCAGGTGACATGCTATACAAGAGGAACTTTGATGGAGTTTTGCTAAGATGTGTTGATGCAAAAGAAGCAAGCACCATAATATCAGAGGTCCATGAAGGGATTTGCATGACTCATGCCAATGGGCACATGCTATCTTGGCAAATTCTGAGGCACAGGTACTATTGGCTTACTATGGAAAAGGACTACATTGATTTTGTCAAAAGGTGCCATAAATGTCAAATTTATGCCGATCATATTAATGCTCCTCCAATCCCATTACACACTCTCACATCACCATGGCCTTTTGCAATGTGGGGAATTGATGTCATTGGTCCTATCAATCCCAAGGCTTCCAATAGTCATCAGTTTATCCTAGTGGCTATTGACTATTTTACAAGATGGGTAGAAGCAGTTTCTTATGTTAATGTGACTCAGAAGGTGGTAGCAAAGTTTCTAAAGAATAATATTATCTGTAGATATGGATCGCCAGAAAGGATTATCACAGATAATGGGACCAACTTGAATGGTGCAGAAGTTCGAAGACTGTACGAAAGGTTTAAAATCAAGCACCACAACTCAGCACCCTACCGGCCAAAGATGAATGGAGCAGTAGAAGCTGCAAACAAAAACATTAAGAAGATCCTGGGAAAAATGGTTGTCACATACAATGATTGGAGTGAGATGTTGCTTTATGCACTACATGCATATCGCACTTCGGTTAGGTCATCAACTAGGGCAACTCCATACTCGTTAGTATATGGGATAGAGGCAGTGACTCCGATGGAAGTACAAATCCCGTCATTGAGAGTTTTGATTGAGGCTGAATTGGAAAAGGTTGAATGGGTCAAGGCAAGATATGAACAGTTGAACATGATTGAGGAGAAACACTTGGCAGCAATATATCATGGACAACTATACCAAAGTAGGATGGCAAGGGCTTTCAACAAAAAAGTTCATCCTCGATCATTCCAATAAGGAGATCTAGTATTGAAGAGAATTTTTCCAAATCAAGAAGATAGCAGAGGCAAATGGGCTCCCACGTATGAAGGGCCTTATATTGTCAAAGAAGCATTTTCTGGAGGAGCACTGATTTTGAGTAACTTGGATGGCCAAGTGCTTCCAAAGCCAATCAACTCAGATGCAGTCAGGAAATACTTTGCCTAAAAAAAGAAAAAAAAAAGAGCTCGCTAAGTTGAAAACCCGAAAGGGTGACTTAGGCAAAAGTAAGGGCAAAAAAAAAAGAAAAAAGAAAAAGAGAGAGCTCGCTAAGTTGAAAACCCAGAAGGGTAGCTTAGGCAAAAGTTAGAGCGAAAAATTCTTACTAGATTGAAAACTTGAAAGGGCAATCAATTCAAAGATACCACAAGTTGAGAAGCTAGAATGACTTTAAACTAGGGCAATTTAATTGGCCTAAGGTGAACGAGGAAGAGCCGGTGGATTATAGCATATTTGTTTGGCCAATCGAGGATCGGAATTTTGATCAGGAATCAAGTCCATTGTAACCAAGGGACCAATCAAATGGGTTAATTGGAGAAGAACTACAAAGTTGTCCAGTCTTTTATCTCTTCATCATTCTTTGTTCATCTTTTTCCACTCATTTTTTTTTTGTCTGTCATTTCAAATTTAATAAATCATGGTCTATTTGTTTCTATTCTCATTGTTATTTTTATTTTTTCTCTTTCTTTATCTCATTATATCCATTTGTCCACTTTTGAAAGAAACCATGCATAATTAAAACATTATAATTGAATAAAGGAAAGTGGTATTATCAAAGAAAGTCCAGCTTCAAGATTCTACTTAATAGTGGATCCCTAAAAAAAAAAAAATCGCTAGATTGAAAACCAGAAATGGCAGTCTAGGAAAAAGTTAGAGTTAAAAGAGAGAGAGAGAGAGAGAGAGAGAGAGAGAGAGAGGGGATTGCTAGACTAAAAACCTGGAAAGGCAGTCTATGCAAAAGTTGGCCTAATCACAGTCAGGGACATTAGATTCAATGAAGGTCGTGGAGGAAAGTCATAGTCTCTTAGAAAAATATCAAAAAGGGATAGTTTGAGCGGCTCTCTTAGCATAATTCTCAAGCTAAATCGGACGAAACTCTCTGAGCAAAAAGCCATTCTAAGCATTAAGCAACTAAGGCAAATTTTTAATTACATGCCATTATTTAGGGTCCATTACATGCCATTTGCATCATTCAAATCCACATTGCATGTCATTGCATTACTCAAATTTTCATTTACATGCCATCATATCATTGCAACATTCAAATATTGTCACATTCATCATGTTCATGCCATTAACATTTTTATTTTCATGCCACAAAGTAGGGCAAATTTTGTGGGTATTCTCATCTCATTTAGTCTTTCTCATCATTATCATTACATCATTCATCATGTGCAAAGTTTTCCCATTGCATTAGGGCATTCATCATCAAATCATTTAGGGCATTCATCATGTTCATGCCATCAATAATTTTGTGCTACAAACTAAGGCAAGGTTTTAGGGCTTTAGCATTCAACATCATCGTCAGTTATCCAGCTTTTATTTTTAGATATTTTCAACACCATTTTTAATTTCACATATTTTCAGCACTGTCAGACATTTAGTTTCACATACTTTCAACACTGTCAATTTACTTTCATATACTTTCAGCTTTGCCAATTTTCTTTCACATATTTTCAGCACTATCAGACATTTAGTTTCACGTATTTTCAGCACTGCCAAGTCTTTTCTTTCACATACTTTCAGCACTATTAGACATTTAATTTCACATACTTTCAGCACTACCAAGCCTTTATTTTCACATACTTTCAGCACTGTCAAGCCTTTACTTTCACATACTTTCAGCATTGCCAAGTCTGTACTTTCACATACTTTCAACATTATTAATTTTACTTTCACATACTTTCAGCATTATCAGACATTTAATTTAGCACCGTCAGTTTTACTTCACACACTTTCAGCATTGTCAATTTAATTTCACATACTTTCTACACTGTCAATTTTATTTTCACATACTTTCAGTACTATTAGCCATTTAATTTCACATACTTTCAGCATTGTCTTTTACTTTCACATACTTTCAGCACTGTCAAGTTAATTTCACATACGTTCAACATTGTCAAGCATTTAATTTTATATACTTTCAGCACTGTCAATTATTTACTTTCACATACTTTCAGCACTGTCAATTTTTGCTTTTATATACTTTCAGTACTGTCAAGCATTTACTTTCACATACTTTCAGCACTGACATTTGTTCAATTTTCACATACTCTTATGCGTTCACTTTTCACACACTTTCACATGTAGGTTGAAATAAAATATGTATTCATATCTTTACTAGTTTCTTACAAGGAAAATATCAAAAACTACTATTTTTATATTATCTGAGTAAGAAACAATTAAAGAGGGGCAACTGTGAACACCATATTTTATTTTCAATTTACTTATTTTATTTTATTTTTATCTTTGTGTGCATTTAAAATTTAAATTCAATCACAGATGACTCAAAAATCAAATCAGATCAAAATCCTAACTGACTCAATAAAAATTCAAATCAAAATCATAACTGACTCAACAAAAATCTCTCCACTCTACTCTCTATATAACAATGACTCTATCAGTAAAAAAAGGAGACCAACAACAACAATCACAGATCCACTCACCAATACACTGAGCTGATCACCCTCCCACTTGGCTTCCATTTTCATCATCGAAACCTCTTCTCTGAAAGTACAAAATCACAGTCCTTCATTATAGCTATCCAAACCATTCACATAATCATTTTGCTCACTCAATAGCCACCATCATTTTCATCATCATAATCATCACCATTTTTTTAACACAAACAGAAACCACCACAGTTGCTGCCTCTGTCATTTCTCTATTGTTGCTGCCCATTCCCATGAAGCTTGTTGTGCTTGCGCTGTTACCTACGTCACCACTTGCGTTGGATTTGTGCAAGTGAAACCTCGAACTATTATTGTTACAATAGTGGCACTTTCTTATTTCCATTTCACGTGACTTAATAGGTTTGGTTTTCCTTTTATTTGTTTTCCTTTTATTTTATTTCTTTATCCACTTTTTGGTCAAGTCACGTGTTGCTTTATTCAATTGGGATTGTTTGAGTCAAAACTTGGGCTTTGAGTCAAATTTTTTTCTTTCCTTTGAATAAATCTCATTTTTTGCTTTTAATGTGTTTAATTTCGTTGGTTTTCCTTTTCCTTTATTTTAATTTTCATTTTCTTTATTTCTTCTTGGCCAGGTCATGTTTCTTTTTTTTCTTTTATTAGGATTTATTGATTAATCTTTTATTTTTTTCTTACTTTAGGCTAGTTCTTTTTAATTTGAGTTATGTTTTTTTTTAAGAAAAAAATATAATAATTCATCCATCAAAATTCTTTTCATACGATAAAATCAACCAACACATTTTTATTTTATCTTTATTTCTTAATTAAAACTCGTTAACACACACTTATTTTCTACAAGAACGACGTGACTTTGAGTTTCTCATTGCACCAGAGGATATGTCGGCGTAGCTTACAACTATCAAGTTAAAATTAATTTTTTTCTTTAAATTTATTCTTTTATTTTATTTTATTTTCTCATTTTACTCATTTATTTATTTGTATATAATTGTTACATGTTTTGGGGAAATATAAATATTATTTAGTTATAAATTAATTTGTATAATAAGGTCTAGGGTAACCGTATTTATGCGGATGTATCACGGGTGAAGTAGAATTAAATCTTCACCTTCCCTAATCATAATTAGACTCTCGAATTCAAATCTTTATCAAAAAGACCAGTTTTGAAATCAAAGGTTTTTCAATTTTTAACTAGAATTAAAATTAGTGGCGACTCCATTTATTTCTTTTAGAAATAAATTTTTTTGTTGTCATTTTGTTATGACGCCCTCTAGGTACGTTGTAACATATTGTAAAGTATATTTTACTATGTATTATTTAGAATAATTTTGTTATTATACATGAGCTTTATATATATATAAAAAGGAAAAGGAATTCTTATTTAAGAGTTTATAAATAAATATTATGGATAAACTCCACATGTAAAATTATATATGAAAATTTCACCCCAATTTTTGCCCAACCAAAAATATCCTAGGATATTAAAGAACATGGAATGGATGAGAAACACAAATTTTTTTTAATTATTTAATTCCACTTTAAAAAGTGGACATTAGATCTGATAATTTATGCATTGTAATTTTTAATTTAATTCAATTAATCGTTGTTAAGAAGTTAAATAATACAATGTAGTCAAAGAGAAAGAGATGGGAAGGATATCGGGCATGGATTTTCACTTTTAATAAATTAGAGGGCAAAAAATAATGAATCCATTTTTTCAATAACATTTATTATAAAGAGAATTACATTTTCAATAATGAATAAAATTGATTTATACAAATTTTCTTAAATGTCATTTCTTATTTCAATAATAGTTTTATAATTATATTTTTTTAAATATTATCTCACATCATGAGTGTTTTTGTATAGATGTATCGTGTAATAATATAAACCACTTTTGTTATAATATGAGTCTTATATATATAATATACATTCAAAATTTTATATGTCTAAAATACAACATAAATTACTTTTATCTTATATTTCTAAAATTTTATATGCATATTAGTCTTAATTTTTAAAATCAAATGCTAGTACTGATATATATATAACTGTTGATTGATTGATTTTTCTTTTAATATATGCATTTATTGTTCCCTTTTATTTTCTCATGCAAAAAATTTTAATTAATTCATAAAATTTAAAATATTACTTTTGTATCTATATACAATCCATATTTCTTTGTGCTTCCTTTTTCTAATGTATAATCATTATGAATATATTATTTTATTTAGAAAAATGCAATTATTGATAAATTGCTCATTTTATTTTTCAAATCCCCATCTAACTATTTAACAAATTTCATTTTCTAATTCATAAAAGCTAATATTACACACATACACACAACCAAAATAATAAAAACACAGTAAAAATTAATTCTTTTTTTTATGAACCTAATGTTATAACCTTTAATTGATACTAATATCTATATCAATCAATAACATATACATACTAATAATATTATTATCCTTTCCATTTCCATTTTTACAATTTTTTATTTTTTGAAATTTTTTTAATAATCTTATGAATACTCGTAGGGATTCAAATTTATGTAAGAAATGAGGAATAGGGACCCATGATGAGGATGAGGAAGAGAAGAAGATTCTAAATGGGGACGGGGTAAGGAGAAAGGTTTTTAACTTCAAATTTAGAGTTTTTGAAAATCATATATATATATATCATTATGCCATATTTTATTTTTTGAACCTTAAATATTTCAATTTATCAATTCCACAATTTACACTTCTTTGATAATGATACTAATTATTTATTAATTTTTTTAAAATTAAATAATCACATTAATTTTTTTAATTAAAAATAATTATGTAATTGATATACTACTTCAACAATTGAGATTATATAAATTAGGATTATATATATTTTTTACTAATTATAACATATTAATTGTAATATATATATATTTCAAAATTAATTTTTTAATTTACAAAAGGGATGTACAAGCAGAGGATGTGTAATTGAAATCACATAAATTAAATTTAGTCATTAATTTTTTTATTAATTAGAAAATATATTTTTATGTTTTTGTAAATTAAATATTTTAATTTACTTAAAAAAAGGTAAATGACTAAGGATGACTAAAATAATAATAATAATAATAATGAAAGTGGGTATACACTAGGATTGCCCACAATGGGATGAAAATGAGGACATATTTTGTCTTTTTTGGGACGACTGACTGGGAAGAAGTTCCTCTTTGTTAAACAGAGAAGGGACAGAGATAACATACTTTCATTTTTTCCAATTATCTTTGTTAGATTTGCATTATGTATGCATTTTTAATTTTAATTTGGATTATGATACATTAGTAAGTATTTGTTACTATAGATATTTATGTTTTGAATTTCAATTTTTTTAAATTTTTCTCTTTTTGAAAATTTTTAATAAACCGGTGAATACCGATAGGATATAGGGATTCAAATCCCCATAGGGATGAGAAATGAGGACCTGTGACGGGAATAAGGATGGAGATCAAAGACAAAATTTGAAATAGGGATGGGGGTGTGAGATATGTCCCTTTTCTCATAGATACCTATTGTTATTTCTATAAATGGCTCATAATATAGTAAAATCATCCACTTATTTTCTTTCATTATTTAACAATTTCAACTTTCAAAATGTGTAAAATATTTATAAAACAGGCTAGTTCTTTATTATTAGTTATAGGTGATTTACCAAGATCTTTTCAGCTTTATAAACATGATATTTGAAATAAGATAAAAAATAGAATGTCATATTTATATTATTCCATTAATTTAATTATTTAATAATTTCAAAAATAAATTTATATATTTAATTTTCTATAAGATATATTTAAATAAATTATCATTTGTTTTCCTTAATGGTAAACAAACTATTTTTTATTATCACCCTATGCAACGCATAGATTAAACGACTAGTGTGTGTGTGTATTAGGCAAGATAATTGGAAGAGCAATCAAGTTAAAAATGTTAGGTTTTTCTACAAATAAAAAGTACAATGTATTTTTACAGAAATCATGTGTGTTCAAAATTTGCATTTCAGTTAGTGCTTTGATACTATTAAAGTGTCCTTTTTATGTTGGTATTTTGGGGTTTATTTGTAGGTATAAAAGTGCACGAGAAGGGGGGCTGAATAGTGCCTTTCTTTTTCTAAAACTTTTTGAAACTGAAACTTGACAAACACTATTAAGCATGAAGCTTGAAATGCAGCGGAAACATAGTCAAAAGATTCAGAAAGTAACTCTTCGAATTAAACATTAGTATTAGATAAACTGAATTGATAAACTTTAATATATATATATACACACACACACACGTAAAATTGAACAATGAAAGTAACGAGATGAATGGTAAGAAGATACTGCATAAGAATTTTATACTTGTTCAGCCAACCCTGCTTACATCCTATTCTCAGCAACTATAGAGTTTCACTAATTTTTCTCAACCTGAGAAAAAAACTGGATAGTTTTTACAATAGTCTTTCCAAGCCCTCACTGGTGACAAGTAAACAACCGCTACTGTCACATACAAGTAGTTCTTTACCAATCTCTTCAAGTTGAACCGAGTAGTCTTTTACCACCTTCTCCAAGCTAAATCACGAGAAGTAAGAATCTCTGTACTCTCACATTGTAAGTAGTTTTTCCATAGCCTCTTCAAGCTATTTCACATTGATCATTACTGGATCGAGGATGCAAAGGTTTAGAGTTTGGGTTGCTACTTAAACTAATTTGCACTCAAGTTTCTTTACAAATATACAAAGAGTAATCCTGAGATAACTTGAGTGACTTCTTTCTAATAATTCTTCCTAAGAAGAATGTACAAACAATCTAAGAACTAAGAAAGAAGATTTTTATGAACAAAGGAACTGAAGAAGTAATAAACTTCACTAAGATGAGGGAAAGATTTTGCAGCGTTTTTGCTTTTTTAAAAATGCCAAGTCTATTCTACTTGAAAGTTCAGCATCTCTATTTATGAAAGGTCTCCCTTATGACCATTGCCCTTGATCTGTTGTCCAAGTGACACATGTTGATCATCAGGTTGTGTCTTGGAAACTTAATTTAGAAGAGTAGCTTGTCTTGTATCAGAGCCTTTTTTACAGAAGCCGTTGAAGAGTTGAGGTTTTTTATGTCCTTTATAAACTACTTTTCTACTTTTTGAGCATGGTTTCTGAACTCTTTCTTCTAGAAGTTGGAATGGTTGACTGAAGGGGCTGAAGAGATTATATGCCAGTTTGAGAACTGGGTTTGACTTTTCATTTTAAATTGTAAATTCAAATTTTCCTTCCTTTTCAGTGAAGTGTATTTTTTATGTGTGATGTCAGTTCCTCAATGCCTATTTAGTCTTCTAATATTCAAATATGATTTTTATGATGATGAATGAATTGTGATCATGATAATTGAAGATTCTTAACATGTTGCCTTCAAATTTTGCATGATATTTTCATTCTCGATGTACTTTCGATGTCCTATGCTTCTTTTTGAAGACCTTTTCCTTTGCTTTTTGTTCTTGAATTTATTTACTTTAATCCTTGATGCATGTTGGCTTACTTTACGCGATATAATATTTATTTCATTTGAGCTCAATCTCTTGACACGAGATAAATTATGTTCGTACATGTAAAGTGAAATTATTTATGCTTAAGTTCACATTATGGACTTTGGAAATACTTGTTATGCTTAGTCAAGAACCTCAAGGTAGACATTAGTCGTTCTTCAAAACATTTTCTTTAAATTGACTTTGTTGTCATTCAAAACAATATAGCTTATACTTTATGAATGGTTTTGGAGCTTACATTATTGGCATAACATTAAGAGAGGGAATATACTCAAGCAATGCATGGTAGTTAGGAGGATGTTACAAAAGAATCACTTGAAATCATATAAACAACCTAGCAAACTTAAGCATAATGAAACTCACAAATTTTATTTTTTTTCAACTTCAAACTTTCCATGAAGTACACAATGAACTCATAGAAAACAACACATTCCTAGATCCACAACACATGCCAACAATGCCATAATCCTAATTCATTCTCAAGAGAATAACTCACAACATCCTATTCAATCAAAGTGACAATTTAGGTTCACAACTTTTACAAACTCAATGGACAGTCCAAGAAAAACCCAAATTTGTATGACCATGAACTCAATGGATTTCCTACACATGTTTTATCCCTCAATTTAACAAAAAACAACTAAAATCACTAATGGGTTGTAAGGCACACAATTCAACACGTCAAAGACAACCTACACCTCAATGGCATACACATTCACTTTGCACATATCAGCACCTTTCAATGCACAAGCAAGATAAGACCTTATAAACTTCAAACAAAAAGAATATGAACATTGGACAATCAACCCAATCCATGGTCCTAACATCTTATAGCTAAGAGCTAAAACAAAAAATTTTCTTTTCTTTTTTCTTTCCTACATTTATAGACAATATAGCCCAAAACAAAGTCCCATATCAACATATTACTTCCAATTGCATCAATACAAAATTACCAAATTGGAGCCCTAAAGACCCCAACTTTAAGAATCCATTAATTTACTCCTTCAAAGCATGTGATTTAGAGAAAATTAGAGAAACTTAGAGAAAGGAAGACTTACCTGAACTGTGGAAAATCAAAGAAACTCAACCCCACCCCCAAACCAAAATTGTACAACCTTCTCTTTTCTTCACAGAATCACACTCCTCTCTCTTCATGTTGATAGGATTAGTGAGATTGGATCAAGTTATTGAAGGGCAAAGAATGAGAAGTGAAGTGAAGTAGAATGAGAATGGAGAATGGTGAAAGTCAAAGATGGTAGTGTTAATAGTGGCTTTGGAAGTGAAATTGTTGAAGATGATAGTGGTGAGTGATTGTGTAGGGAAGGATTAGAGAGAGATATACTACTGAGATAGAAATGAATGATGTTTTGGGGGTGTGAGGTTTTGATTTGGACCCTAAGAAAAAAGTAACCCCATTTTTCCTTTTTTTTAAGCCCTAGCGCTATAACACCAAACTAAGTGCTAGAATGCCAATACCTACCTGAGACTTTTTCCCACTCATTATGCAGGTGTTGAAATGCCAGAACTAGCGCTACGATGTCAATTAGGCCTGAGAGCTAGGGTTGTTTCTTCATACTGGTGCTGGAATGCCCAAAGTTGGCAATGGGACGCCAGAAGCCTATCTGAGACATGTCTTTGTTGGTGCTAGAATGCCAGAAATAGGTGGTAGGCCCAGCCTCTACTCCTATTCATTTCATTTCTTCTCTTTCTCTTTCTCTCCCTCTCTCTCTCTCTTTCTTTCTCTCTCTTACAACTAAAATTAAAATAAAACTAGACTAATGAAAAAGATACAAAATTAGGTTGCCTCCCAATGAGCACTCTTTTTAACGTCATTAGCTTGACATCTTGCAATCCTCAACATAGTGCCATAACTTATTTTTACCTGTCAACTTCTCCACTAAAATAATGTTTTAAGCCTTGCCCATTCATAGTGAACTTCCTTCCAAAACTTGGTTCACTTACTTCCACAGCTCCAAACATAGAAACTTTGGTCACCATAAAAGGTCCAGACCATCTTGTTCTCAATTTTTTGGTAAATGATTTCAGTCTAGGATTGACAAATAACACTTGTTGTCTCGATTCAAAATGCCTGTGAGCAATTTTCTTGTCATGCCACTTCTTAGTTCTTTCTTTATACAATTGAGCATTATCATAAGCTTAATTCCTAAATTCATCAAGTTCGTTTAACTACAAGAATCTCTTCTCACCAGCAAGTTTAGCATCAAAATTGAAAAATTTGATAGGCCAAAATGCTTTATATTCCAATTCAATCGGTAAATGACAAGACTTACCATAAACCAATTAATAAAGAGACATATCAATTGGAGTTTTGAAGGTTGTCCTATATGCCCAAAGTGCATCATCAATTTTCTTGGACCAATACCTTCTTGAGGCACTTACCATTTTTTCCAAAATTCTCTTCCACTCCCTGTTTGACACCTCAATTTGACCACTTGTTTGAGGGTAATAAGGGGTAGTTATTTTATGCTTCACACCATATTTATGTAGTAAAGCTTCTAATTGCTTGTTACAAAAATGGCTGCCCCCATCACTAATGAGAGACCTTGCACACCAAACCTTGAAAAAATGTTCTTCTTCAAAAACTTTACCACAACCTTTGCATCATTAATGGGAGATGATATTGCTTCAACCCACTTAAACAAGTAGTCCATAGCAACTAAAGTGTATAGATTAGAGTATGAAGATAGGAAAGGACCCATAAAGTTTGTTCCCCACACATCAAATAACTTTACTTCCAAAATGAACCTTTTGTGGCATCTCATACTTCCTAGACAAGTTCTCAGTCCTCTAACACTTATCACATCTTTCCACAAAGGACCGAACATCTTTAAAAATTATTATCCAATAAAGACCACTCTGCAATACTTTTGCTGCTGTTCTTTCCCTACTGAAATGACCACCATATTTAGAATTGTGGCAATGGCACAACATATTTTGTACTTCCTCCTCAGGAATGCACCTCCTTATCATACCATCAACACACCTCTTAAACAAAAATGGTTCATCCTACAAGAAATAGTGGGAGTCATGTAGAAACTTCTTCCTTTGGTTCTAACTCAAGCCCTCTGGAAAGACTTTCGTAGCTTTGTAATTTGCCATGTCTGTGAACCAAGGAAGTTCTTGAATAGCAAACAATTGCTCATTTGGAAGCTCCTCCTTGATTAGCAACTCTTCATTTCAACCTATCTCTTGGACAATCCTTCACAAATGATCTGCAACCAAGTTTTCTGTACCTTTCTTGTCTCTCAACTCCAAGTCAAATTCTTGCAACAATAACACCCAGGTTTGGCTTCTTACTTAAACAACAAATACTTAAGAGCAGAATGATCAATGTAAACTGTAACACCTTTTCAAGTATAACATCATCCTTAAGCCAAGACATTGACTCGAGAGTTGTTACTTATAAATTAACAGACCTTTCTTAATTATCTATAGTAATTTCGATTGAATCGTGAAGTAACTAATTCTCGATTCTAGTAAAATATATAACAAAGAAACAGAGCATTTTTTTTAGTAATAAAAAGTCAAGTGCAAAAGACAGCTATTCTATGAGCTTTAATACATATATGGTCTCTATTATATTTATATACATATAACTGCAACTAAGTACAGTAAAATAAACATGTCAACTACTAAACTATTGCAAGTCTGAGTTCTTTCGTGTAGCATCCTCATGGTTCTTTGAATCAACTTGAAGATGACACGGAAACACAAACACATAGGGGTGAGAATTATAAAATTCTCAGTAGGGCTTTCCCCTAAATACGCAACAATATTTGTCATCATCATCATTCCAGCCTCTTCAGTTTATTAGGATAAGGTAATCATGCATTACATAATAATGGTTCATTTTTTTAAAGTTTCAAATCATAATTCTGAAGTGGGTTACTTTTAACATTCAATCACTTAATTCACAGGTAACATAAGGCTCAATGTCATATTAAATAATGCTAACCAACATAACTCAATATGATAAAAATATGTGTATGTCAATTACAATGCAATTATGTAAAAGGGGCCCTGCTCTAACTTATGGCAAAAGATCTCAATTCAGTGGCCCTACTCTAACCTATGCCATAGAAATTAAGTTAGTGCATTTTTCTCTTTTCACCAACATAGGAAAGACTTAGTTTATACCAATTGGTATCTGCATTGGGCAAATCCATAATGGGTAATTCATACCTAATGGTATCTGCAATGGACTACTCCACAGAGGGGTAGTTCATACCAAACGGTATCTGTAGTGGACAATTTTACAAAAGGGATAATTCATATCAAACAATATCTGTAGTGGACAATTTCACAAAAGGGATAATTCAACCTTTTCCTTTCCCTTTTTTCCTTGCTCCTTTACCCAATTTAAGTCTTGTTTCTATTTTATCCATATGTCAAAACATGCACAATTCAAATTCCTACTTGCTCTTTTGTCGCATATAAATGTTCATTTACAATGTAATTCTTATTCATTCCTCATAAATCATTCTTTAAAGTATATGGCATACATTTATACTCATCATACTTGAATCAAAAGTCATTACATTATCAATTCAAAATTTGGGTTCATTTCCAGCAATTTGGCATATTTCACACCATTGTAGCACAAATTTATTTGCACATCAAACAATCAATCAAAGGCTATAAAAATTATGTAAGACACATCAATGTGTCTAGAAGGTCCTATAAAAATTTTAGAGTAAGAATCAATCTCTAATTATGTTAAAATTAGACAAATTCGGAGAGACAATTTTGGAGGTTAGAAACCCTTTATTTACAGCCAATAACCATAGTTCCTAATTTTATTACCCTATCAAATGAATATATCTATCACAACCCGACTTGGAAACATGACCGACACGTGAGGAATTCCATCCCCACGTAAGCCTTCTGGGTGATGTGGCTCTCTGAATGTATAATATATCATAATATAATAGTTTAAAATATGATCTCTTCGAATTCTTTAGCATTTTCTCTAATTAAAATATAATTTAATTTCATAAACTAAAAGTATTTAATATTCAAACTCTGAAAATCCACTTAACAATGAAAAATTGAATCACGAATCCATCTCTGGCTTATTATATAAGCTCCAATCAAACTCTACAAATTTTAAATCCATACTTATAACTGAAAACATATACATAACTGGTTCTAATACTAAAACTAAATACATAATCTGAAAGTAAAGCATGACTTGGATCTTGACTGTACATCTACTAGAGCACTCTACTCTGGCAAGACTCTAAACTAAGTCTTACTCCAAAGTTAGACTCACTACTGAGAGTTATTGCATCTATGGAACAGGAGTCTGAATTATCTTTGGACCTCCAACTATGAGAAGAAGGAAGAGGGTTGAGTTAATGGACTCAGTGAGTGAGCTCGATCTCACCCATCACTCACATAGGACATCCAAAGAAATCTATGTATATACAGTATAAATGCAGTGAACATAAATCATTTGATATTTATATACACAGCTATCTCTAGGAAAATACTTTTCATTCTATGTATTTATAAACAAGCATTTATAAATCATAATCAACAATGAAATCATTTTAACCAAGATACAGTAAAGTATTGGGAAACAGTAAGCTGAACGAAATAATAAATATATGATCATAATAGCTATAAATTTTTTTAACGTATTTATTCGTAAAATAAGGTCATACTCTTGTTTCACATTTTTCCAACATATATAAATATTAACTAAATATTTTAAAACATAATTTGAAATCTTAAAACTTAAATATATAGTGCTATAAAAAAAACCCATAAAACATATTCAGTAAAATACTAGAGTAGCTACAATACATATTTCTTTAATTAATCCCTTCTCAAGCATATAAAATATTTTCCATAACACACAACATAGAAATCATGGTCCCATGGTTTTGTAAAACTCATTCTTTTATGCTATCACAATAAATCATAATTTTCTAGCCTGACATAATCATGTAAAAATCATTTTCTATACTTTTTCTGATCTCAAACATCATATTTAGAAATCACAATGCATCAATATAATCATAATGACAAAAATAAGGTCATGAGTTTGAACCCACTCACTGTTTGGAGCTGCGAGCATGTGGGCACCATCAACTTGACCTTGAGCGCTTGGAATAACACCAACAACTGCCATAGAGCAACGTTGACTCTAGATAACACTTAAACAACTCTAACAACATTGGGGGAGCACCCCAACTTGACAAAAATTAGAGAAATAATAATACCCATACCAAGAATATGAAAGAATGCGAAGAACAAAGACAAAATCTATCAACATAAGCATACCTTGATGATTTAGGGGAGCTAGATTGGAATGAGAATAAAGAAAAAGAGAGAAAATGGTGGTAGAGAGGGTTCTGGTTCGCAAAATGGAAGAAGAAAGAGTAGGCGAGGGTTTTATAAAGATAGGGGAGGCATCAGTAACGAAAACGACACCATTTGGTACTGTTTTTGCCAAACTGATACCGTTATAGCGGTCTATGACAACTATAGCGGTCTAGCCAAATTCCCATGTGTGTTGGACTCACTTATGACCACTATAGAGGTTCTGGACCTCTATAGCAGTCCTCAAAACACTGACTGTCCGCACGCTGATCATTTATGACCGCTATAACAGTCCTCAGAACACTGAAACTCATGAATTGAAGTCTTGTGACTGCTATAGCGGTCCTAGATCGCTATAACGGTAATAGAAATCACTAACTTCACCAGTTTTCTGATGGTATCTAGTTGTCTTAATACTCACTTTTTTACATTTCTTAATTTTAAGTTAATGTCCTAATTTATTTTACTCTCCATAAGGAAATACCCCCCATTTGGATTAAAATAAAATATAAAAAAATCAAAACCCTAACCAATCAAAATCTAATTTTTGAGTTCTAGTTCAAATTCGAAAATTCTTACGATTTTTTAAACTCATGGGCTAAAAATGAAACGTCTAGAGGTTTCCTAAAATTCATTAAAAATAACTCTTTAACTTATTTTTCTCTAAGGAATAATTACCGAGACTTTTGATCCTAAGAATGTAGCTCTATTAAATAGCCCTCTAAGAAGGTGTAGGGCTCCAGACTTAGCGAAATCTCAAACTCGGCACCATGGGTGGGTCATAGGAGACCTTGAGGCCTACAGAACTTATCTACTGACACATATAAACTGGGTATTACAATATCAAATCATACAAAAATTCAGGGTTGGACTTCAATGTCCTCAATGCCTTGTAAAAATTTCACGAGCAAAATCAATTTTTGCTATAGTAACAAAATTAGACAAACTTAGAGCTTCAAATTGGCTGCCTAGACAACTCAAAAACAGTCTCGGTGTTTTATTTTTAGAAAATAGTAAAAGTCATTTTAAAGGCAAAATAAAAATTATGCAGTTTCCTTAGGATGTTAGCTTCAATATATAATGTTCCTAGCTCATAGAAACATCTACAAATACTTTAGAAAAATCATGAACCATAACCTGTCAGTACAAATCCGAGAATTCTAGCAACCTAATTCAAAATCTCTTTTGATAAAAATGATTTTTCCACAACGCCAAATCACTCCAGTAAAGTAAATACATCCATATATATATAATCACACTATAGAATTAGAAAATATCAATTTCCAACAAGTGAAAACTGAGACAAACAAAAATAAACAAAAAGGTAACAATAACGCTACTTGTGATGTTTGAAAGCTTCTAACTTCGAAGGTTTTTTCAAAAATAGCTTTTCCCTTACTTCAAGCCTTCCAAACAGCTCCAAGACTTTGCTTAAATAGTAGAGGATAAGAGATCAAGGTAAGAAATGGTGAGGAATTGAAATTCCAATTAGTTAGTTTTGCAGATTATGATGAGTAGAATAAGTTTTGTGAAGAGATCTTGAGGTTTTATCAAGTTTAGGTTAGGGTTTAGGAAGCTTGAAGCTTGGTTAATGAAGGTTTGGAAAGAAGAACATGGAGGTTGGTTTCTCTCCTCTCTTGGCCGAAATGATAAGGTCCAAGTGATGGAGTTTGGTGGCTTTAAATGGTTTTAGATTAGGTTTTAAGAATTCTTTAATATAAAATCTAATTCTTTTCAAAAGAAAATAAAATGGATGGCTAGGATTTAATCTTATAAAGCAAGATTAGATCTTAGCCTTAGTATTAAAGGATAGGCATTATCCTTTTGTAAGATTAAACTATCTTTCGGTATTAGAAATCGCACACCGAAATTTTATCGAACGGGCAAAACACGGTACTCGGGTAATTAAACGTTGCCTAAAAATTAGCTCCAAGTCTAACATTCTTATTCCTGAACATTTCTAATCTTAATCCTATAATTTTTCAGTTTGAGATATCTCTAGGACCCAATTCTAAGGTTTCGACTGTCTTGTCGGGCCTATGAGGCCCACAAGGCCACTATTAACACTTGGCCCAAAGTTTTTTTTTTCAACTCATCCATTGGGTCGTCCTCATCATTACTACGTTTGTCAGATTTTGGAAATTATGACTAGTAAAGTTTAAATTAATTTTTAAATAATTTTTTGAGTGTTACAAAAATAATGACTCTCAACCCAACTAAGTAGGATCGAAATTTATCAAATGCAAAAACCACATCCAACAATTCTTTTTTAGTTGTTTCATAATTTTTTTGTGCATCATTTAGAACATGACTAGCATAATAAATTGCATGCAACAACTTATTTTTTCTTTGACCTAAAACAACGCCTATGGCAAAATCACTAGCATCACACATTAATTCAAATGGCAAAGACCAACCAGGTGCAGAAATTATTGGTGCAGAAACAAGTTTAGCTTTTAGAGTTTCAAAGGCATGCAGGCATTTATTTTAAAAAACAAATGGTGCATCCTTAACCAAAAGACTACACAATGATTTTGTAATTTTTGAAAAAATTTTAATGAACCATCGGTAGAATCCAGCATGTCCCAAGAAACTCCTAATAGCTTTAACATTCATAGGATGAGGCAATTTTTCAATCACTTCTACCATAGCTCCATTAACTTCAATGCCTTTAGCTAAAATTTGGTGCCCAAGAACAATACCTTCAGTTACCATAAAGTGACATTGTTCCCAATTCAAACAAGATTTGTTTCTTGGCACCGTCCTAAAATCAAAGACAATTTTTCAAACTGTTATCACAAGAATTACCAAAAACAAAGAAGTCATCCATAAATACCTCAATGAATTTTTCTACCATATCCGAGAAAATGGACAGCATCCACTTTTGAAAAGTTGTTGGAGCATTGCATAGTCCAAATGGCATCCTCCAATAAGCAAAAACACCATAGGCGCAAGTAAGCATAGTCTTCTCTTGATCTACAAGATCCACCACAATTTGCTTGTATCCAGAATACCCATCTAGAAAGCAATAAAATGAATTGCCAGAAAGGTTCTCTAACATATGTTCAATGAATAGGAGAGGAAAGTGATCTTTCCCAGTCACTGTATTCAAGTTGCAGTAATCAATACACTTCCTCCAACCTGTAACTGTTCTTGTAGATCAATTCATTGTTTTCATTGGGTACCACAGTCATACCACCTTTCTTTGGCATAACTTGTACTAGACTAACACATGGGCTATCAGAAATAGGATGAATTATGTCAGCATTGCAAAGCTTCAACACTTTTTTGAGAACCACCTCCTTCATGGTTGGATTCAATCTTCTTTGAGGCTACACTACAGGTTTACAATTTTCTTCCAACAAAATTTTATGCATGCACATTGGGAGACTTATCCCCTTGAGACCACTAATTGTCCAACCAATACTAGTTTTATGTTCTCTCTATGAAAACAGTAATACCCAATGAAAATGCACTAATGATGACATGACAAGAATGATTACCTTCGAGGAATGCATATTTGAGAGTCGGAGGCAAAGCCTTCAACTCAAGCTTTGGTGGCTCTCGTTTCACAACTTTCTTTATCAAACACAACTCTTAGTGCACATTGCTAGAATGGCTCATGGATGGCAAAGCCTCTAAGAATGGACTAAAATTCCATCTCTTGAGGCTTCTCCTCACTATCATTCTTCATGGTCTTGGAATAGACCAAAGTAGCTTTCAAAGGGCATGAGATAGCTTCTTTCTTGAAAGCTTCTTCTACAAGTGGGTCAATTACATCAACTCTGAAACATTGTGCTTTCTTATTCAGATGCCTCATGGCTTCAAACACATTAAAATAACATTCTCATCATGCACTCGCAACATGAGCTCACCGTGTTTAGCATTAATTAGTGTTTGTCCTATTGCCAAAAAGGATCTTCCAAGAATCAAAGACCTCTCACAATCTTCTTTCATATCAAGTACCATGAAGTCTAAGGGAAAAATAAATTTATAAACCTTTTCAAGCACATCTTCCATTATCTCATACAAAAACTTAACAAAGCTATCAACCAACTATAGAGAAATCATAGTCGACTTCACCTTTGAAATCTCCAACGTCATCATAAATAAGGGCATTAAGTTGATACTCGCCCCATGATCATATAATGTTTTCCCAATGGTAAACTTTCCAATAGTGTAGGTTATATGGAAGCTACCTGGATCCTTCGATTTCTTTGGCAACTTCCTCTGGATGATAGCATTACACTCTTCAATTAACATCATTGTCTCGTTTTCCTTGAGCTTCCTTTTCCTTAAGAGCAAGTCTTTCATAAACTTTGCATAAAAAGGCATTTGCTCCAAGGCTTCAACAAAAGGAATGTTGATCTATAATTTTTTAAACACATCCAAAAACTTGGAAAATTGCTTCTCTTGATTTTGCTTTCTAAGTCTCTGAGGAAAAGGAACTCTAGCATGTGGTGATAGCTCAACTTGCTTATCCCACTGCAATTCCTTCTTCTTTCTTCCTTTAGGAGATTCATTAGCTTGATTCTCCACCTACTCTTCAAAATTCTTTTCAATAAGAGGAACCTCAACAAATTCCTCTCCTTCTTGAGACTTCTCACCTTTCTATTCATTACCCATTTTTGGATGAACTCCAATTGTTCTTCCACTTCTCAAACTGATTACCTTACAATGCTCCTTTGGATTAGGCTCAGTGTTCTAGGAAATGTGCCAGGGTTTTTTTAGCTAACTGTTTTGCAATCTACCTAACTTGATTCTCCAAGTTCCTAATTGAAGCCTCTTGATTTTTGAAATTTGTTGTAGTCTCCTACATAAAACTAGAAGTTTGCTACATAAAACTATATATTGATTAAGTCAACTTTTCAAGAGAACTATCCAATACAGATGATTGTTGTTGAGCCAGCTGTTACACTTTGAACCTTGAAATTGTGCATTGAAGTTTTTCTGATCATGATTTCCCTACCCAAAATTTGCCTCCACCCCTGATTATATGTGTTAGAGAAGGGGCTACTTTGATGCATGGAGAAATTTGCCATGTAATTCACCTGCTCAAGAGATGATTGATCCACATTTGTTTGATACTCTCCACTAGTATGCCCACCATCACATACTTCAAACACCATTGGTTGAGCACTCACAGCTCTTGCTTGCATTTGACCAACTTGTTTAGTAAGACTAGCCAACTTTTGAGACATGGTTTTGTTTTGAGCCAAGATTGCATCCAAAGTCTCTAGCTCCATGAGACCTCTCTTCACCGTCCTATCATTAAGAGACATAAAATTATTTTCAACCATCATTTCAATCAACTTTAGATCTTCTTCAGGAGTTTTATTGTTCAATGACCCTCCTGATGCCACATCCGCCATAGACCTTGTTGATGGTGTAAGCCCATCATAAAAAGTCTGGGTTTGCAACCATTTTGGAAGAGCATGATGAGAACATTTTTTGAGTAAGTCCTTAAACCTCTCCTAAGCATCATAAAGTAATTCTCTATCCTTCTAAGAGAAAGTATTGATCACATTCATCAACGTAGCTAGCTTTTGAGGTGGGAAGTACTTCATAAGAAACTTGCTTACTAAAACACCCCACATAGATATGCTATCTTGAGATTAAGACTGGAGCCAACTCTTAGCTCTATCCTTCAATGAAAATGGGAAAAGTCTAAATCTGATTGCATCTGTACTCATTCCATTCACCTTGATAGTGTTACACAGCTGAAGAAAATTTGCCATGTACAAATTCGAATAATCATATGGCCCTCTACTAAAATGGTCTTGTTGAGCCAATTTAATCAAAGGAAGCTTCAGCTCAAAATTATTTGCTTGGATCGGAGCTCCTTCAATACTTCTTCCACACCCATCAGTACTAAGTGTCGCATACTCCCCCAAAGTCTTTCTTCTTGGTGGATTTTGATTTTCATTCGCCATATTCGCTACTTCTTCTACTTGTTTTCTTGCTCTGGCTTCCTTCCTAAGCCTCGTTATGGTCTTTTCAATTTCTAGATCAAATTTCAAGGAATTTGGATCAACTATACCTCACATACAAAGAAACACTGAAAGGCAAGGAGTTCATGAAACACAATAAAACAAAAGAAAATAAGATACTTACATAAAATAAGAAAAATACTAACAAACCAAAATAAACTATCAAACGAATAAAAAAATAAAACTCAAACACAAAAATATAAAAATTAACATCTAATACAGGAACTCACTTATCTACTAGTATTGTCAATAAACAACTAGTCCTGGTCAACGGAGCCAAAAACTTGTAACAGATTGGCAAATATACCAAATCACTTTCAGTAATACTATAGAAGTGGGTATCATTCCCAGGAGGACTAGCTCAATTGAAAAATAATTCACAATTTTGCCACTAAATCTCCCTTATGTTGGTATGAATAATGAGAAACAGGTTTGTTAGGACTTGATCTTGTTAATTAGACGACTGAGCAGATTCAAAAAATCCTCACCATATAGAGCCATCAGAAGAGTTATGTGGATACTTGGAGGAAAAGTTTAGAATTTCAAGAGGGGGAACATGTATACCTAAAGATTACCCTAGCTACTGGTGTAAGTAAAGCCCTAAGAGTTAAAAAGTTGTCACCTAGATTCATAGGTCTTTTTCAAATTCCTCGACGAATTAGGTCAATTGCCTACCAAATAGCCTTACGTCCACATCTATCCAACCTTCATAATGTCTTCCATATATCTCAACTTTGAAAGTATCATTCGGATCCATACCATGTTATAGAACCTGAATCCATACAGTTAAGGAATGACTTGACATTTCAAGCACCTCCGGTTCAGATTGTTGATAGAGAAGTTAAGCAACTTAGAAATAAATCTGTGCAACGGGTGAAAGTGGCTTTGGGTAGACTAGGAAGTTAAGAGTACACATGGGAGTTAGAATCAACTATGAAGAAGGATTATCCAGAGTTGTTTCCAGGTATGAAATTTTGAGGACAAAATTTTTCTTAAGATGGGTGGTAGTGTAACACCCTAGAGTTATTCAAAAATTAATTGCAGCTTTATTAGTGAGTTTCAATATTCTAATAGACATAGTGATGATGAGGATGACCTATCAGATGAGTAGGAAAAAAAAGTGAATAGTAATTTTGTGAGCCCCGCGACCCATGGGGATAGTCGAAACCCTAGATCCAGGACCAAGAGATGCTTGAAACTGAGAAAATATAGAAAATATAGGGTTAATTATTGAAATAGTTAAAAATAAAGATTTTATACCTAGAATTTAATTTCAAGCAATATCTGATTACCTAGGTACGGTGTTTCACCGTTCGATAAAATTTCAGTGTGCTATTTCTAATACCAAAAATAGTTTAATTTTTACAAAAGGAAGATCTTTATCCATTTAAATCAATTGAATGGCTAAAATTCAATCTTGAATAACAAGATCAAATCTCAGCCATCCATTTAGTTTCTTTTTATAAAGAAATTAGACTTTATAATTAAATAATGTTTTCAACTTAGTATAAGATATGCATAGGCTACCAAACTTCATTAAATTCACTTACCTTGTCCGGCCAGCAAGAGAAGAACAACCACCTCTATTTTTACTTCACCAAGACCATCAAAAACTTGATTCAAACCTCAAAATCCTTGCCTAGATTTGATAAAACCACAAACTCCCTTCACTAAACTTACTCCTCTCATCAAGATCTACTAAACTAACTGATTGAAATTTCAATTCCTCACCATTCCTTACCTTAATAGTTCATACCTTACTGCCGAAAGAAAGATTTGGTATTAGTTTGGAGGCTTCAAAGTGAGCAAACTCTTTCTTGAAGCATCCTTTGGAGCAAAGATCCTTAAGTCTCCAAAAGTAGGTTTTATAATCTTAATTGTTGAAATTATGTTTTCTTATAGATTTTGAGTATTTAACTTTGATAATTCAAGTTCTAATGTGAGGTTATACATAGATATTTATGTATTGGCATTGGTAAAATAGTTTGGTGTTGTTGAAAAGTCATTTTGTCAAAAGGAGTTTTGGACTATTTTGCTGGATTTTGAGTTTTTTTATAGGCAGGAACTGGTCTCAATTGTTCTGATATATTTATAGGTACTTTTATGAGCTAGAAAAATTATAGTTGAAGTTATATCCTAAGCTACTCCCACAAATTTTTTTGAGCTTTGATTTGAACTTTTATTGCTTAAAAAAAATCATGAACCAAAACTATGTTTGTGCTGCCTGAATTGCTAGACTATAAGCTGTGAATTTTGCTAATTTTGTTACTATATCATATGATTGAATTTTCCTTTGAAATTTTTACAAGGTGTTGGACCATCTAAGGTTTAACCATGAATTTTATTCTGAATTTAATTAGTCACTTTCTAGGGTTAAAAATTATGGAATTCTGGCTTTGAGCTGAGATTAGGTTGTCTCTGACCACCAAATTTATAGAATTTTTTTAATATAGTTAGAGAATGATTCTTGCTATGAAATTTTTACAAGAGCTTGGAGAAACATTGAGGTGTCATGGAAAATTTTTATAGCCTTTTGATTGGTTATTTGGTATGAAAAATAAATTTAGCTACTTAAGTGAAGAATCTACCAAGGTGCTGGAAAATGAACAAAAATATTGAATTAATGAGATAATGTCCTTTCATTCAAATATGATGAGTTTAAATGCATGTTATACACTTTAAATATTGGTTTATGAGGCATGAGTGAGATTCACTTGTGATTAAATGCCTACATGTGGTTTATGCATATATTTGAGAAAAAAAAAAAGTACATGATGCATCTATGTGACAAAAGAGTAGCATGTAGGAACTTTAATTGTGCATGTTCCAACATAAGGATAAAATAGAGACAAGACTTATATTTGGTAAAAGGGAAGGTAAAAAGAGAGACTTCCCTAGAGATATTATGAGTCGATAGACGTATCAGTTAGGAATAGAACTGTGTGAGATTTGGAAAAAGAAAAAAATGAAGTCCGATGATAACATATATTAATGAGCTCATGTCTTGATAAGCAGTCTATTATCTATTGTGGAGTTGTCCACTGTAGATATCATTTGGTATAGAACTAAGTCTTCCCTATGTTGATGAAAAAAGAAAAATGCACTGAATTGAGTTCTATGGTTACATGAGACAATATATGAATTATTATTGTTTTTGCACATGATTTTGCATGACACTTCTTATATTAATGAAATTACTAGTTATATTATGTTTATATTTGAGGGAGTGCCCTATTGAGAACTACACAAAATTCTCATCCCTATTATTTGTATGCATTGCGTGTTGTATTTAGATTCTGCAGATGCCATCCCTGATATTTTACCTTGATTCGCCATGATGAGTGTAGCATTATGACTCAGTACTATATTCTCTGTATGTAGTAGGCTACTCATAGTTTCGAGCTTAAGCATTCTTTGGTCACTCATTTAGTTCGTCCGTATTTACTACTGATTTTGATCCCACCTTTCCTTATGATGGTGTGCCCTTCCATTGAGCACACCAGATTGTTTTTGACCCCCGGCCTGCACCACCAGCACCCCCTCAGGAAATGCTCCCTCTTCATATTCATCCTCAAATTCTAATCCACTTGCAGGTCCTAATGCCCCTGTCGGAGGTGATGCCATCATACCGATGGTAAACGAGTTTTACAAGGAGGATATGAGACATTTAGGAACCCTTTGACATGTATATAATTGTAGCTAAGTGTTAGGATCCGGCAAACCTGCAGACCATTTTGATGAATGTTTTGAGACCCATTTATGTATATATGCTATTTTTGTAGGGCCTTAGGATTGAGCAGGTTAGGCTAGACACTTACTATGTGTTTGAACTTAGTTCCTGAATAGTCTTAGTAGCAGAATCACTTATCTTCCAGGATAATGTCTGTATTGAAAACTTGTATATATATATATATATATAAAATAGTTTTTGCAACATATGAGTTTAATTTACTTTATTTTCATTTCTCTCGACTAGTATAAATAATATCAGGAAGTGATCCTTTTTAGTTACTGTGTTAACACTTGGGTAATACATGGTAGTTAGGAGGGTATTACAACCTATCTTTTTTCTTTTTTTGGTCTGTAACTTGTCTTTTAAACACCCATAATAAGAAGTAAGCTTAACTTTTGGGCTCAAATTCAGCTTACTAAAAGCTTATCAGACTTGAATTATCTCACTAGTCATTTAACTCAATGAAATGACTCAAATAACATAAAAATTAAATTTTTTTAAACTTAATAAACTATGATATTTAATCATATATATAGCCTTGATAGTAGTAGTAGTAGTAGTAGTAGTAATAATAATAATAAAAGTACCAAAGCATCATATCAATATATATATATATATATATACATATTTGTAAAATTCATTGCACATAGCATTTATTGCTATCCAATGCTATGTGTGATAAAAGTGAGATGTGCCAAAATACCTTTAATTATATTTATATTTATATTACTAATTATGATTACTTTGATGCTATGAATTATTTGTAATCAATTAAATAATTTTAAAAATCATTTTTTGGTCTAATCTGAAGATAAATTAAATTCATTTTTTAAGAAATTAAACTAACTAACTATTAACATTCAAATGACAAAAACAAAGTCCTAATAATTATCTAAAATATTAATTTTATTATTTGAAATTAACCTACTAAAACTAAAAAAATTAAGCTAATTAATTATTAACATTGAAATGACAAAAACAAAGTCCTAATTATCTAAAATATTAATTTTATTATTAAAAATTAACCTAATAAAACTAAAAGATATAAAATTAATATTGTAATATTTTACTGTATAAAGTGTCACGTAAAATTAATTTTTTTAGAATATTAGTGTCACTTATTCCTTTAAATTTGTCTATTGAATGATTTAAAGGTCAAAATATTTTTTATTCTACTTTAAAAAATATTTAGTTTTAAAATTTTAAATGTTGTGCAATTCAATTTTTAAAAAAAAAACAATAGGCCAATATGAGCTAACACATTAGCATAATTAATTAAATTATCATGCAATTTAATTCAAAGATTAAAAATTGAAATCATTTTATGCAACAATATTAAATATTATTATTATGTAATTATAACAAATTAAAGAGAATTTAATTATAAAATATGATTGATTATGTAAAATTTTCAAATTAAATAAGAGTGGATAAATTCAATTTTACATTTTTTAAAAAAATTAAGTACACAAATTCTTGAAATTGAAACATTTTTTAAACTCTGAAAGAACTAGGTTATAGTCTCCATTGAATGAAATTAGTAAGGTTTTTATAAACTCTAAAAGCCCTTGGTAATTGTGATTAGTTACAAGTTTTCCCCTAGCAAAGTTTCTACTACTTTCACCATTATAATTATTGTTCCTATTTTGAGTCTCCATCAATTCAAATAAAACATAAAGTTATTCAATGATAAAATATTAATATTATTAGCAAGTCTTCCGCTCACACAAAAAGAAAAAAAAAAAAGCTTTTGGTTTTGGCCAACAAAATTAAATCTTTTGGGTATACCTTCTTCTTCTTTGATTTCAAACACATATGTAAAATGGAAACTAAAATATAACTATGGTTTTTGATAATTATACTAATCTTAGTAATGATTAAACTTTATTTATTATATTTGATTTTATTTTAAATTAATAAAATTATGAATTTTGTAATAAACTTTTATTAATATTTTTAAATTTTCTATTTTGATCTAATTTTAAAATGTTTTAATTTGAATTCTATTTTTATAGTGGTGTCCAATTTTTATAAAATTTGATATAAATGATTTTTATAATAGATATTTGCAACTCAATAATTGGATAGACAAAAAAATCATTTTATAAAAAGTTATTCAACAGTGTAACATTATTTAAAATTATATCGGTGTAACTTTATCCAATATATATATATATATACATACAATTTTTGGTTTTAAAGTTTTAGCGTAAGATTACATAAGCTAAATGTTCAAAATGGAAAATATTTTCATTTTTATATATCAATTAATAAATTTGCAATGAATTGTAATGTTAAAGCAAATGATTGTAATGTGGGATACTCATACTAATAAAAGAGATAAATTTCTAGTAGCAATGGTGATAGCATTCTTGACTTTTCAGTACTATTATTATTTTAAATAATTTATTTCTACACATATTTTTGTGACTTGGTCATCCCTAGAAAGGTAACCTATGACTTTTGGACAAATTTTAATAATAGAAAACAAGTTATTAAATTGCTCCATTTCTTATGGTTTATAATGCGAGGTGTAGTAAATGAAAAAAAATAATGCTAGAGCTAGGAACAAAATTAAAACACAATTATTTTGCATAGGACACATCGTAACAATAAAAAAATATTTTAAATTGATTTATACATAGAATTAATATTCACTTTCATTTCTCTTTGAATTCCTAAAGTTGTTTGAGTTATCAATTCTAAAAAGGTCTGGTATTAGGAGGGGGGGTTAAAATTTAACAATAACTTGACTATTATATATTATGCACTTTCATATTTAGAATCATGAATCCATGCCTTCATTTTTATATATATCTTGATGTATTTTGTTAATATTTGAATATAAGGTTTTTACTGTCACCTAAATAATGCAGAACAAGAAGGGACAACTCACCAAGTTACATTCTTAGGAAGCAATAAACACCTTAATCTTTCTCTTTTCTTCAATTGATTTTTTCTTTTTAATGAAATTGTGGTTTAGTTGTTGTTTTTTGTGATTTGTTTGTCCTATTTTGGGATTTTATGACTGGGAAAGACCATGCCTTGGTTCACACATCAATATCAAGCACAAGGACAAGAATGGTGTCTACAATGGCCAATTCTCCACGTTTGCCCCATGTATCTTTAGGTATTTTTTTTTTAATTTTGTTGTGATTTTTTATTAGTACATGATTTGTGGCTTAAATATGAAATTTTCCTAATATGAAAAAGACTTAGAGATTAGTGATTTAAGGATAACTTACCATTTTTCTCTGTAGTAGCAAAAGTAGTTATGCTCTTTCACTATTTAATATTTACTTTTATATTTTATTGGTTTCTATTGTTATATATATTTTAATTTTATTTTGGTTAAATATATTAATTACACTATAACTAAATTATTTTAAAATAGATTAATTAATTTTCTAATGGATATAGATTATAATTTTAATTTATTTGTTGTTCATTTCAGTTTTACCTGATCTTTTATATAGTGTGTGTATTGTATATTCCTTTGTTTATTGATTGATATTTTATTTTACTATTGACTATTTAATATGCTCATAATCATTTTAAAGATAATCAATACTTTGCTCTTAAAATTAAATTCACTTTCGTCTATTGCTACATAACAAATTTATAGTTTTTTTTTTTTATAAAACTAACAAATTTTTTTTAATAAAACATAACAGTTTCTTTATTAAATTGTTGTGCTTACTGCCAATAAGATTAAATGATTTTTTTTGAAAAAATAAATACTTTAAACTTTACTTTTTATCATTAACTTATTTCGTAGTTTTGAAACTTATTTTGTTCTTTAATTAGTTTTATTTCCTTACCTACAACGCATTATAAAAATAAAAAGTTGCTAGAGAGAAAGAAAGTCATTTTTTATCAAGAAATTAATAATTCACCTTATATTTAAAATGTACTTTAATTTGTGCTTATCATACAATTTAAGTAATAATATAATTTATAATAAAAATTCCTTTTTTAACTTTTAATAGTTAAGAAATAATATCTTTTTATATTGTTTCACATAAAATCTTAACATTTCAATTTTAAATTTAAAAAGTAAAAGTATTATAATATTATGAATACTCAGAATACTAAAAATATATTGTAAAAAACAATTAAAATATTCAATATATGATTAAAATATATACCTAATTTTCCATCAATATTATATATTTCTTTTAAAAACATTATTATTAAAATAATTTTTTTACACAATATTAATAAATTCGTGCAACGCACCGGTTTATATCTAGTTAAAATGTAATTTTGTATAAATAAATATATGTGTATGCATACATATCGAATCAATTCTTGCAAAACTCAAGTATAAGCTGACAAGCTGAGTTTATGAGCTATTAATAAGCTAAGCTGAAATTTAAAATAACTCACCAATTTGCTTGATTTACTTGCTGCCACAACAACAATAGCAATATTGAAGGTCAACTTTACGCTTTCAATAAGTTAAAATTAATTAGACTGATATATTTCAAATACTTGGTCAAAATGATCAAAATCAAAGTTCTTAACTGTATTGTTTTGCTCTAATATTTCCACGTTTATGTTTCAATTTCGTTGGAATTGCCCCCCGTCAAGTTTGCGTTCATAACCGCATACATTTCAACTATAAAGCAGTACAGATGGTCCAGTTATTCAACAGGCTCCATTGAGTTAAACATCCTTATGTGTGAGAAATTCTTGTAGGCATATATTAATATGGCTCAAGTTCGCGTTCATGACCGCCTACATTTCAACCATAAAGCAGTAAAGATGGTCAAGTTATTCAATAGGCTCCATTGAGTTAAAACATCCTTTGATGTGAGAAATTCTTGTAGCATACAGGACATCTTTCATGTCTATTAATAAAGTTATATTTCAGTTAAATTCTGTTTTCAACTTCTACTTTTGATTGTAGTGTTCCTCTAACATTTGAATATCAAATATATCCATAACTTACATGTAAGAATCTTGAGAAGTGTTAGGTTCATAATAAAATTCTATAATAAACTTATATCACACACTTTTACCATCAGATATAATGAATGATAAAAATAAATGGGTCACTCATCACATTTAATAATAATAAAATATATAATATAAATTTATTATAAATTGTACTGTGCACCACTCATTTTCAAGAATCTTTGGTGCTGGAAGATAGATCCATTCAACGGTCAATTGATGAAGTAGAAAAGGACGACTCTACAATCATCCCGCCTTATGACAAAAAAATTTGTCAAAAGCATAAAATATTAGACACTCCAATTGAAGGTCAAACCTCCCATTACTCACGGTTCCCACCATCTTATTGCCATTACTCATAACTTCCTCTTCCTCCGCTCCTTTTGTCTCTCTCTGTGCGCATTATCTTGAAACATCCCAAATGAACCAAAGAATCCACTTGTCCACCCTCATGCCCTTCTGTTCTCCCATTATTTACTCATACATCATCCTCTTCTGTCTCCTAACAAGAATCGCCTTATGTTCTGTGAATCCAAAGTTCCAAGCATGTGAGCCCCAAACTTGTGGTGGTACCAATGACCAAAACATAAGCTTCCCCTTCTACATCATGGGGAAACAGCAACCCTTTTGTGGGTATCCTAATTTTGGCCTCAACTGTTCTGAAAATGGCTTTCCGATTGTCAACACCTCTAACACCTTATACATGATCCACAAGATTTTCTACAACAACCAGTCACTTCGAGTGTCCATCCCTGAGTTCTCAGAACCAAGCAACACTGGATGTATTGCCCCGGTGAATAATTTCAGCCATCGTAGTAGAAGGTTCAGTATTGCTTCAAATCAAAAGGAAGTGATGTTGTTCTATGGCTGTGACTTGCCGTCGCTGCCTGAAGAGATGGAAGAGATTGGGTGTTCAGCAGAAAACAGAACAAGATCGGTTGTGGCCTTGTATGGGGATGATCCGAATTCAAAGTTAACGAAGAGGAATTGCACAGGTCCGGTGGTAAGCACAACGGTGGAAGATGAGAAAGGAGGGATTGAAGAGGGGCTGAGAAGAGGGTTTGTGCTGAATTGGATGGCCAAAAATTGCAGTGACTGCTCGAGCAGTGGAGGGAGGTGTGGGTTCGACCAGGACGCAGATGCTTTCAGGTGTTATTGCCATGATAGAGTTGATAATTCAGAGAACAACTGTTATCCACAACCAGGTTTGTCTATGTCCTCTCTGTGTATAGAACCCTTCTTTTGTTCCATTCAATGGTTAAGAGACAGGAGTAAAAATTAACCAAACAAAAAAAGAATTTAATTTAAAAGAAAACACTTAACACACGGAATAGAAGAAAGATTTGTCCTTCTCTCCTTGTGGTTTGGAGGATACGTTTAATCCAAACTAAGTATATGAAATTTCCAATACCACCCGTAGGAACATGCTTTGGCTCGTAGACATACCACTTTCATTTGTAAAGCATATTCTTTGTTTTCTTCAACACAAAGTTTTTTGACAGTACAATGTAAATTGTCTAGGTAATGTCACTATTCAGAAACACAATCTTTATATCCATATTATGTAACTTGGATCAAGATGTGCCACAAGTGCCATTATTGTCTTATGACCATCTTTACATAATCTAAAGAGAAAGTTTTATATTAACTTACACCTTCCTTTCGAGTGAAATACTTTACAACAAGAGATGTCTGATTTTTTTTTTCACATTACCCTTTGACTCCCTCTTGATTTTAAAAATCTATTTGCAACCAATGAAACTCAAACCCTTAGGTAATGAGATGAATTTCCAAAACAAGTTGATTGGATTATCTTCTATCATCCATCATCCCCCATCTTTCTTATGTTTTTGGAGAAATATGTTACAATTATTATAAACCTCATTTCTTCTTTATTTAGTGGATCTCTTCAGTGGCATTTGTTCTTGAGGCATTTGTTCCTGAGATTATTGAGTTTGATTTTAAGAATGTTTTGTTAATCTTTATTAAGTTCCTGACCTTACCCCCCCCTATTAAAAAAATTATATTCTCATCTCAAGGATTAATATACTTTTGGGAGCATAAAGCTTATACATGACAAACAATAGCTATTGACCATTCTCGAGTCCATTTTCTTTCAATTTGGCCTATAACGCCTCGCCTCAATTGGATAACCCCAAATGTGTAAATATTTTATATTAGAAATTTTGTCCGTCCATAATATATAAGGAGTTTTGGTCACTACTACTTAAACTGGAACTTTATTATGGATATTAGCTACAGCTTTTAATGCCTCTTCATAGAGTCATACTAGTAGGATAGTATAACAGATCCTTCTCACCATACTTCTCTCCATATTTTCTTCTATTCATGTACAATTTGATCACTCTGATATCACTTGTTAGAAATTTAGTTCTTCATAATCCTATGATAATCCATGTTAAATGATTAAGAAAATTGGAAGACTAGATGCCCAAAGCGTATCTAAACATCTATATGAATTTATTGTTATTTGGATAGACAGTTCTCTCTTTTCTAATGATGGGATGTCAAGAAAATAGGCATATGTATAACTTAAGGATCTTAACCTTTTTTTAACTATACTAACCCTACTTTCTAATTCATCTTATTATAAAATTAGTAACTAGTAACATGGTATCTACACATAATAAATTCATACTTAATGAGATGATTTATTCCTAATTAACTTGTCTTTATCAAATCATTTCAATTTCGACCAAATTTTATAATAGCACACATTATACAATTATATACATATATATACAAGCTCACATATTCTAACAAGAAAATCAAGAGAAGACATACATGACAAGTTAGAGTTGTGGAAGAAACTTTAGTAGCACATGGTTTTAGTATAATAAGTAGAAGGTGAAGTATATGGAGTGCAGGTTTGGAAAGAGACAAAGAAGTTAACAAAGAAGTGAAAATTGGGGACAATATCATACTGCAAGTCACAAAATTTGAGTATATATCTTGGTTCCATTATCCAAAATGGAGGAGGCATAGTGGAGACATAAATCATATAATTTGAAGTAAACATGATCAAAATGGAGGAGTGCTTTGGGTATTTATTATTTGCAAAATAAAGTACCCTAAAGCTTAAGACTAAGGCAACTATAAGATAAGCCATGTTGTAGCATTCTAGGAAGTCGAATATTATGTGAAAAAAAGTCAACAAGAAATAAGCTAAATGTTGTGGGAATGAGGATGTTGTGATGCATGAGTGGATACACAAAATGTAATAGGACTAGGAATGTGTGCAGTAGAGAGAGATTTAGGGTAGCACCTATTGTAAAAAAGATTATAAAACTTCATCTTAGGTAGTTTGGACATATATGGAGGAGACTTGTGGAGGCCACAATAAAGAGTGGATCAGATGGATAGTAATCCTGTAATTAGAGGTAGAGGAAGACCTAGAAAACTATAGGGGACACAATTAAAAGAAACTCAAATGTTAATGCTTTAGACATAAATATGATCTAGGATAGAGCACTGTGAAGTCATTTGATCCAAATTGTTGACCTTATCTAATGGGGAAATGATCATTTAAAATGAAAATCTCACTTTAGAAAATAAAGTGAAGAGTTTTATCATTAGATCAATAAAATGAAAAGGCCACCACTTCAAACTCTATTAATCCAAAAGTAAAATCTCTTTACTTTACTCTCTAAGGATCCAAATCCCAACTAATAGGTTAAGATTTACTTATTGTTATTTTAAGATTTAAGCTATTTTACATTAGTTGTATTTTGTTTAGCGAATTTTGGCTAAAAAACTTAAAAACGATTCTTTTTAACATCAAAATTCAATATTTTTCAAATGTTATTGTTTCAACATTTTGCTTATTAACCTTTTTGGGTGAATTACACTAAAGTTTAGTGTTAAGTGTAATTATACTAAACCTCTATTGGGATTTGGGATTTAGTTCAAGTACACTTCATACTCCTTAATTTGTAAAATTATCCATAGATGTCCCTGAGGATCATCGCTAAAACCTACATGGGCTTCCCTTTGTAGTTGATTGTCTATCAACTTAAACGATAAAAAAAGATAACATATCACACACACACACACACACACACACACACATATGATTATTAATGGTACGATGTAATGTTTTAACCATCTTTGACATATTGGACATATAGATTGACTAAGTACCTTCCTTTTTTTTTTATCATGAGTTATAATTATAAGCTTTTCATGACTAAAAGAGATTTGTTTGGTGAACCTATATGTCAAATATGGATAAAGTATTATAATTTTGTCAACAATAATCATATCATATTATATATTGTCTTTTCCATTACATTTGTTGATTGATCATTAATTTTAGTAGAGGTAAATGTAGGATTTCATAAACCTAAGGGAATTTTGGTGAAAATTTTGTAAATAGACGAATATCAGATGTAATTATACCAAAATTTAAGAGAAGTCAATGTAATTCATCCAATGATTTTATTGTTCTATTTTGTATCAGTATTTTTAGCAATAATGATATTATATCATTTTATCAAAATTTATTATCAAATGTTACACCAAAAAATAAACTCATTTTTTCTAGTGATTTATAAGATGAAATTGATTTTGAATATAGCTCAAATTTTCAATTGAAATGTCTGAAAATGAAAATAATTTTACTATATTTTTAAAAAATCAATTACATGCATAATTTATTATTGAATAACTTCTTTTACCAATCCAAATGTAGTTTTAGTTATCATTTATTTATTTTTAATAAAGAATAATATTATTTTTATATGAAAGATGAGTGAGAATATATTTACTTCAAGAGCAAGTCTTGTATATTTTACTCTATTCAATAATTCTTCACTCACATTGAATTTAATTGACCTGATCATTACTTTATATTATATTGTATTGATGATTAAGCATACCAATTTTTTTTAAAAAATGGACAACAATAGACATGTTAATAAATGATATTTAGTTATATTTTCAAATACATATTATCCGTTAAAATAAAATGAAATAATAATCTTTCAAATAATTTTTAAATTGTATGAAATTTTATAGAGTTTATATATTTGATAAGAACTTTAAATTTAACAGTCGGATTAATGAGATTTCATGTCTAACAAAATTTATTAGACGAAATAAGTATATCAAGATTTACTCATTAACAAATCAAATCTCCACCCACAAAAGATAAGTAGAAAGTGACACAAATTAAAATCATGATCTATTAGATACTATCAAATTAATTTTGGATCATTTTTTCTTGAGTGTCCACTACTTTAGGTTTAATTCTTATTTGCAAATAATATTACTTTTTAACAAAAGAAGAAAATGTACTAACGTTGCCAAAATTGAAACTTCTTTGAACTGCTTTTAATGTCTCACCCTCACGTGCGAATTTTTCTAATTCATGTTAGTGTCTTGTGTTGAGTAATATATCATTAACGACCTATAAGATCCACGTTACTTTTTGTAAGGTAATGTCAATAATGTCAATGTCTTGTTTTCGGTAGACGGTGATGTCAAAGGTTTGAACAATCTTAGTAGTTAACTCATAAAGTGTTCAACGTGGCCAAGCCCGAGACCGAACAATGAACATGTCTGGCTTTGAAGCGTATTAATCACATACAGGAGAAATGATATGTGTATAAAATATTCTTTCAACAACATATTTTCCAAAAAAAAAAATGGTGGGCCTATTTTAATTTTTTTTTTATTTCTCTGATTCTACTATCTTATTTGTTATCTTTCTGTAGTTGTAAGTATAATACCATGTTACTTCTCCTTATAGGATCCATTAATCTCTATCGTTCTTCTCCCCCAAAATTCAACATCATGTATGATGCAGTGGACAGGAACGCTCAAGTTGTTCCTATCCATGTCAAACTCTTGTTTAAAAGCACTCAAGTTGTCAAACTCGCATAGGAGGACCCTGTTTGCCATTTATTTAGTTAAAATAAAAAACTGCTTTACGGGAGAGATTCATTCACAAGGTCAATATTAGAGGCAGAGAAGTACAACTAAGCAACAGCTTTAGACTCCACTTGCTAGAATTCTGGTCAAACCCACACACCCAATGGCCTATCCTTGCATACTTTCTCATCCTCGCTTGCATAATCTTCTTCCCCTCTTCCACTCCTGCCATTTCTCTTCCATGCCCTCCTCTTCATTTCATCTCAGATGAAAGGAAGCCCCTTCGCCGCCCTCCTCAAGTCCTTATGTTATGCCGTTTTTCAGCCACACATCATCATCTTCTCTGTTCTAACCAGAGTAGCTTTGTCTTCCGTGGATCCAAAGTTCGAAGCTTGCGTGCCAGTGACATGTGGTAATGGCCAAAACATAAGCTACCCGTTCTACATCAAAGGGAAACAAGAACCCTTCTGTGGGAATCCAGGGTTTGAGCTGAGCTGTGGGAAGCATGGCTTCCCAATCCTCGATCTCATCAATACCACATACGTCATCCAAGATATTTTCTACAACAACCAATCCATTCGAGTCTCTAACCCTGCCTTTTCCGGACAAACCACGTCTGAATGTATTGCTCCCGCACAGAACCTCACGGTTGGCAAGTACAGGTTCTACTTTGCTCCCAAACAGAGGAACCTGTTCTTGTTCTACGAATGCGACTTAACAGCGATTCCTCAAGGGATCGTTCAAGAGCATAGAATCGGGTGCTCTGAAGAAAACAAAACGAGTTCGGTATTAGCCTTTTATGCGGAGGATCCAAATTCAAGCTGGGCGAGGGGGAAGTGCAAGGGTGGGGTAGTGAACGCAACGGTGGAAGATGGTGAGGGACGGATTCAAGAGGCATTTAGAAAAGGGTTTGTGCTGAATTGGAATGCAGGTAATTGCAGCAGGTGCTCGAGCAGTGGGGGAAGGTGCGGGTTCGATCTAGACCCACATACATACGCTTTCAGGTGCCTCTGCCCTGATAGAGTTCATGCTGTGGAATGTGGTCTTCCAACAGGACAACAATCAGGTTAGCGTCCTCAGTCCTCTCAATCCAGGAAATTTCCACTTTTCCTTTAAATGGTGAATACTAAATAAGCGAATAAACGAATGTGGAAATTATCTGCGCGTAGGCAGCTTAGGCCTTCGGCCGATGTTCATTTGTGGCCCAAGTGCTCATTAACGAAATTCTTCATTTCCTGTTCACGTGAATAGAGGATAACGGGTGTTTTTTTTAGGTCATGTGTTAAGTGTAAACTGTGGTTAGGATTAGGCGCTGAGCCCAACCTTTCCTTTCAGTACTCTGTACTGCTTGATTAGCAAACTGATCCATTATTTAGGATGTGTCTGGTGTTGGGCGGAACGAGCGGAATAATTATTTCGTCCTATTGTTATTCATTAGCAAACAGATCTATTATTTTTCATTCCATCCCATTTCGTCCAATCCGAGGGAAGAAGGTTGAGAAAAATGGATAGTATGAAAGCTTACCTATTTCTGCTTCATTCCATATCCAACTAATGAAACAATTTAAAATATCATTCCACTTCATTTCACTCCATCCAACTCTATTAACCCAAACTTGCTCAATAAATCTACCGAAGTATGAAATATATATATTATTGTGTTTGGATTAATTTATTTTAGACTTTAAAATAGTTTATAAATTAAAATAAAAACGAATTCAAGACATTTTTTTTTTCGTAAATGATTATTGTAGCACTCAAAACAATCTCTCTTAATCAACAAAAGTTGAGTATACTAACAAAGGAGTTGCACTTCTAGATAAAGGATAAAGTTGAAATCTTGAAAAAGTAATTATTAGAAAGACCTTCATCACATTAATTGAGAGTATAAATAACTTACATAAAATGTTGGCTAAACTTTGCTATATATCACACCGTTGTTGCTAAACTAAAGCTAATTTACTTATTCCCCAAGAAAGCAATGAATTTCTTATATCAATGACGATGGTTGTGTCTGATTGTGCACGTGTATTTTTTTTCCCCACAAAATTCAAGTTTCTTATTTCAATCTTTCTTTCTTATCTGTTTCTCTCTTCTCTATCACTAATTTTTTATACTGTTAATCATAATATATATAATAAATGTTGAAGTAGATATTATGATACTTCAGATAATTAATTTCTCACATCTATGAAAAGGTTGTGTTGTGCTTTTTTGCATCATTTTTTGAAAAACTAATTTTTTCCATTTTTTTAATCTTTTATCTCTCTCTCTCCCTATCGGAATTTTTAATATTATCAATTAATTAATTATATATATTATTTTGTAATTTTTAAAATATTTATTATAAGATGAACATGTTTTAATAATGTGACAATATGATTGGTTAATAATGCAGATGACCTTTTTACATAGAATCTAATTTTGATATACTGACAATGTAAAGCGTTTTATGTGTCATTCATCAAGTTCTCTTCTATGCATGATTCTTCAAATAGTGGAGCTAGAGTGTCAAAAATTGTTTGGATAACATGGGAATATATAATTGGATGACACAATACATTAAAATTAATGATCAATTCTATAATGTTTAGGAATGAAAATTTTATCAGTATAGATGATATTATATTCATGATCAATTATATTAAGATTTAAATTTTTTTTATCCAGAGTTTTTTAAAAATTGCATATATATATATATATATATATTTGTAACTATGTACTGTAACAATTTACATTTATTTGTAATTTTAAATATAATATGATAGAAAGTACCAAACTATTTTTAAATTATTGATGTCATGTGAGATTCTGAGATAAAAAATTTAGGTAAGAGGGAATGACTTTTAGATTTCTCTTTCTTTGAGTGTTCAAAACTTGTAATCCTACTTATGATATATGCATGACTGAATGAGTGTTATTTATTAAAGCCGACAGCAGACGTTGAATTCAGATGAAAAAGAAGTGTGATAGATGTGAAATTAAGTTTCTAAAATATTATTTGTTAGACCCTTTCAAACTCAGTTTTCTTCTCGTACCAGAAACAAGTGGCAGGAGTATATGACATCTGTATTAGAAAATTGAAAAAACCTATTTATAGCCGACCATTGACTTCTGTATAAATAAAATAATCCAATAGGACCTTTTTTTTCTATATAGTAGAACTTAATAATAACCTTGAATGACAAAAGTAGTTCGTAGAACTTGTAATCAGCATATGCTCACTCTTTTGTCCTTTTACTGAATGAATATTCGTAGCCACCACAATTTGGTTGCTCTTTAATTCTTGGAATTGGGCCTCTTTCATATCTTTTTTTGTGTCTAAAGGAAGGATTGAGTAGCTCTTTCACATCTGCTTTTTTTTCCCCTTCTTACTGTACTGGGGGTTCGTATGTTTGAAGTAGATTAAAATGTGGAAAGTACTCAGCTCATAAAAAATAATCTGCAAAGGATTAAATTATTTCCTTTTATCGATAAATTCAAGAGGATTCTAAGTTCCTTTGCCTTTATGGGAAAAAAACAAAGTCAAATAGATGTTCTGAGCTGAATGAGAAAAATTTTCAACAAACTCCCTCCAATGTAGCACTAATTTCCATTATGATGTTAGACTAGGATGCTGAAAATTTAAGGCGAGAAGTTTCTAACTAGACAAAACAATTTAGTTGGACCTTGGAGCACCATCTTGCGGAATAAAAAACTTGTACAAATACGTAGTGAACTTGTTAAAATTAAATTCTTTGCTGCTCTTACAGGTGCTGAGAAATATCTAGTTACACCTAAGAATTTCTAACCCATAATTGAAGTGAAGAAACGATTGATTTACAGACTCCACTCTGTTGCCATATCCACTCTGTTGCTGTATTGCCTTTATTAAATGCACTTTTTCAATTGGAAGAAATTGGCCAAATTTCACCTATCATATAACATTAGAGACACTGCAGTTGCTTGAAATTACATTTAGATGCTATGTTGCCCTGATACAGTGCAGTATTGCACTGCATCTGGATCTGAGTATGAGATACGCAAATTTTACAAAAAGTGGGGTACGGGTATGTGTATATTAAAAAATAAAAAAATTAAAAATTATAATTTTTAAATTATAAAAACTAAAACTTCAATATGTAAGAAATCTAAAATTTAAATTATTTAAGATTACATGTCAAAATAAAAAAAAAAACTTCAAACAGCAGAAAAAATAAATCCTAGAGATATGTCATTTCAAAATACATGAATTGATAACTGGGTTGTCTCTTCCTTTTCTAGTATTTCCCCGTTTCTTATTGTTGTGGGTAGCCAGTACTGTCTTTCCTTGGGTTGTTGCTCCATCAATGATAAAAAGAAAAAAAAAAAAAAAAAAAGGTATGTATTGTAAGCGTGGCTTCACTCAAGTCCATTTCCCTCATGAGCCCAGCCAACAAAAACAGGACACCACGTTCTCTCTCTCACCACCTCACAATCACAGAAGAATGAAAGGATCTCAGTGGAAAGAGCCCAAAAAGGATGTCATCGTCACCGCCGCATCTGCTGAAGGCCAGAAGTCGCCAAGCTTTGCTGCTTTAAAGGTGAAGCCGCCGCTCAGCTGCAGTGTTGTTCACTTTCCATCTCCGTGCCGCTAGAGTGTTGGTCATGTTCCACCGCCGCGCCGCTGTGTTGGTCGGGTTCCGTCGCGCCAGCGATGAGAGGAGTGGAGGGCAGAGGTGTGCGTGGGGCTAAGAATGGCCATGGCTGCCATTTTGGTGTTAGGGTCGATGCTGTGAGGTAAGTATTAAGCTTTTTTTTTTTTTGAAAAAAAAAATATCAAAACACTGTGTGTGACTAAAATAAACGTACCCGGCTTTTAGGTACGCGTACCCAAGCATACCCCATTTTTTTTTTCAAAAAAAGAAGACATTGGGTACGTATCTACGCGTATTCGTGCATACCCAGAACGTACCCGTATCGGATCCGTACCCGGGCTTCAGAGTTTAGATGTAGATGAGAGCTTGGAATGTGCCCAGAAACTTGAGGTCATCGACCTGACATAGTGACATGGTCCAGTACATGCAGCGTTTTAAATTGTGGTTGCGGTTGCGGATGCAGTTGCGGTTGCAAAAAATGTGGCCGTTGCAATGCGCATCGTGGCTAATACGTGTGAAATTTCTCAGTGTCTTCAAATTGAAAAAGAGAATATTGTGGCACGGCCTTGATGTAGTCCAATGTGGCCCCGATGCTGTCCGTTGCAGCCTGTTGCGGTCCTGATATGGTTGCAATATGGTCAATTTATATGAAAATGCATCACACTACAATTCTGATTCGATCTGGTTCTTAGGATGGGTATCGCAATATTGCAGCCGCATCACTTGATGCAGTAGAACTGCAATTCATGTGAATATGCAATACCCTTATGGACGCATAGCCCGTTGATAGCCCCACGGAAAGCGGTTTGGTAGTGCGCGATCTCTTACAGCCTAAAACAGGGACTTTGACTTTCCCCCTAACATCTTTCAGTTATCTTCAGTGTGTCCTCAGTTTTTCACTCTTCATGAATCATGCCCCCTACTTTGAACAACACCACCCTGTCCCCTATCAATGAACTTAAGTCTATCGAGTCTCGACATTTCACCTGTGACCTTTTTTTTTTTTAATCTTTTCTTAGAGTTTAGAGAAGCGGGTGAACGTGTGTTCATCAACATGCATGCACCGAAGTTTTCTTAGTAGCTCCATTCTGTTGGGGAGTGGGGGTTCTGCAGATGATGTACCAAGCCTCCAAGAATAAGGCCGTAAACTGCAGCATTTATTTATGTAGTCTAAAGATAATAGATTCCAAAAGTCAAAGCCTCTATGCTGCTAGTCAATAGGCGACAAACAATTGAGCTTCAAATTTTCCTATGGCCAAAATTTATCCTTACATGGTTACCCATCCCCACCTGACACCTCTTTCTTCCATTATGTTCAGCTCATCAAGTAATCTACTGTCATTTTCAAAGTACAATGGCGTATCAAGCAGTCCAAGTAGGTGCTATATTATAAAGAAGGTGAAAATAGCAACTAAGACGTGTTAGCTTTGGAGAATAAAGTTTCTGTTCAATTCCATTTGCTTTTTCTTTTGCAATGGGGGTATTCAGTATGGCTCCAGTAAATGCATTTCTCTTCCTATGATTTTCTCAACTTATGCTACTTCAAGGGTACCAAGGAGGGTGTCCACCTTCATTTGATTGTGGATATCTTGGTAACATCAGCTTCCCTTTCACCAGAACAGGACGTGAGGACTGTGGCTTATTGACCATACAAAAGTGTGATGATGATACAGCCAACCCCAAAGAGATCCCACTAGAGAATAACGGGAAACAGTTTGAAGTTCTAGAAGTTAGTCAGGCTCCTCGTGCGCCTACTACGATTTACATTCGAGATATAAATCTCTACAATCTTCTGGAAACCAGAAGTTGTGACGCTTTCAGATATAGTTGCACTCTTCCTTCTAGCTTTCATTTTGCTTCTTTTCATCTCAAACACAATTCAACTCTTCAGTGCAACCGTACCCTCCATGTCAACCTCCCTAGAGATGTGCATAGGTACACAAACTACAGTGATTACGATCTACACTGCGGACCTTTCATTGCTAATTGGCCTTTGAGTTCTTTGACGGAATGCAGATCGATCCAACTTCCAACCAAGTACTTTCCAGATTCAAGAGATCCATTTACATTTTTAATTGCTAATATTATAACACCAGTACAATTGTCCGATGATGTGCAAATTGTCATTATCACAGAAGAGGCCAGTGTCAACTTGACAGCAAAGGCAAATTTCACTGTGACAATGATAAACAGCATTGCAGTTGTCATAATTGCCTCCATTTTCTTTCCAAATGATTTCTTTCTAATTTTTTTGTGTTATAATTCTACAAGTCCAGTTCTTGCTCATATTATCATACATCATAATCACTACTTGAGAGCTCAAGTGAGGTTATGAAGGGTTTCTTGTCTTTGAATGAATGCGCCGAAGTTACCATTTTGTTGTTTTCAACTTCCTAAGTTGCATTTACTTGCTTCTTGGGTGATTTTCTTGTGAATCTTGAATGGTAAAAGCTATGATGATTTGGTTATTGACTGTTTGATATTGTTTGCACAAGATTCAGAATTACAGCACCATAATTTTCTCTGTATCTCTTACATTTCTTCATCATTGAGTCTGTTTTAAATGTCTCTTCAAATTCCTGCTGCAGACAGGAGCAAGGCAAGGAAAGCAGGCATAGGTAATGTACCTTACATAATACTTATGTTCAATGTGTATGTACTTCAAACTTAATGATCCTGATCATCATATTTCATTAGCTTGAAAAATCCGAAGGATCTTCTTCTAACACCCTCATTTTCACAATCCTATCTTCCAGAAATATGAAATGATCTATAATTGTTCATTTAATTTTAACAATGTCATATAAGCTGTTTACAGATTCATGCATTTTAATAGGAAAGCACACATACTTTGAATTGTAACATCTGCAAATATCTGAGGTCGTTGTGTTTCAATAGTATATTTATTGATATTTTCTTTTGTCATCCTTCAACAGGTTTAGGTGTTGGATTCATAAGCATGTTGATAATTGGGTTGCTCCTTCTACTGTACAAAAGAAAACGTGGTTATTCAGGTGGCCAATCCCAAACTAGAAACACTTACTTTGATCCTTCCTCAAATCCAGATGTAGAAAGTGGAAATGTGTACTTTGGAATCCCCCTCTTCTCCTATAAGGAGCTTGAAGCAGCAACAAGCCATTTCCACCTTAATAAACAAATTGGAGATGGAGGCTTTGGCACTGTCTACTATGGTAGGCAACTCAGACCCGACCCCATTAATTGAAATATTCCATTGGTCTTCCATCTTGTTGTATAATTTATGCTTGGATCTTTAACATGCAGGGAAACTCCAAGATGGACGGGAAGTTGCTGTCAAACGCTTATATGAGCACAACTACAGACGAGTAGAGCAGTTCATGAACGAAGTGCAGATCCTGACGCGTTTGCGCCACAGAAATCTCGTGTCCCTCTATGGCTGCACTTCACGCCAGAGCCGTGAACTACTGCTTGTGTATGAATACATTCCAAATGGCACCGTTGCTTCTCATGTTCATGGTGAATTAGCAAAGCCTGGTTTACTACCATGGTCTACAAGAATTAAAATTGCCATAGAGACCGCTAGTGCATTGGCTTATCTCCATGCTTCTGACATCATTCACCGTGACGTGAAAACCAACAACATTCTCCTTGACTACAGTTATTCTGTTAAAGTTGCAGATTTTGGTCTTTCAAGACTATTCCCCACCGATGTTACCCATGTCTCTACAGCACCACAAGGGACTCCGGGTTATGTTGACCCAGAGTATTACCAATGCTACCAGCTTACAAGCAAGAGTGATGTATATAGCTTTGGGGTTGTGCTCATTGAGCTAATATCATCTAAGCCAGCTGTTGACATGAACAGGGACAAGGATGAGATTAACTTATCAAGTCTAGCCATAAAGAAGATTCAAGAAAGTGCGCTTAGTGAGCTGGTTGATCCTTCTCTTGGTTTTGATTCAGACAATGAGATTAAGAGGATGGTAGTTTCAGTGGCAGAATTGGCTTTTCAGTGTCTGCAACAGGACAAGGAATTGAGACCTACCATGGATAAAGTCTTGGAGGTGCTGAGGAGAATTGAGAGTGGGAAGGATGAGCCAGAGCATCGAGAGGAAGCAGATTTTCATTCTGCTGGGGTTTCTCAAAGTAATGTACATCAACCACCCCCACCAACTTCACCAGAATGGGATGAAGTTGGGCTATTGAAGAACGTGAAGCCACCTTCTTCGCCAATAACGGTTACTGATAGCTGGGAAAGTAAATCCACTACGCCTAATATCAGTGGTTAAGCACGTAACCTATGACCAATTGCTATTACTCAATCCATTCTTGCCATATCAGCTTTCAGCACTCACTACTAGTTGAAAGTGAGTGAATTGAGCATTATTATCTTCTCATCAACTTGTATAGTTATATATAGGATGACTGTATTATGCGGAGTATCCATACTAAGAGTTCAGAGAATATAACTTTGTTGTGATTGCAAGTAACATTTAAACAGAAAAAAGTTGTTTCATTCAGCAAAGTGCTGTTCATGCCCATCTATCGTTTAATCATTGTTTGACATTGCTGGGTGGTCCAAGTAAAATTGGACATAAAGGAGGAAATGAACCGATGTTTTGATGAGATAAATAATGTTATGAAAGTGGTTATCAAATTTGATGAGATGGTCAAAGTGGTTAGAGAATAATAGGGGGTTTTGAAATGAAGTACTCAAACGATTTGCAAGTTTGGTTGAGAATGTTTTGTTCAGCCATAGTTGTCAAACTCGTCATGATAATCGACCCGATTAAGGTATCGAGTAACTGATTAAACCAATGGGTAACTGATTGTACCGGTTAGACTAGCTTTAATTAAATTAATATATAAAAAGTATAATATATATTAGGACATAATAACACAACAGCAAGCTAAGCTTTGTGGTAGTGTATCACATCCCTTACCAAGCCAGACTTGGTTTAGTATAGTAGTCTTGAACAGAATTTTTATATTATTTCGTGAATTATTTTCCAACTAGGCACAGTTCAGGAGATGCATAATTCGGTTTACACATCTGATCCAATCAAAGAATCACACCAATGACTAATTCATTGGTTTCCAGTTTGAATTGGCTGGTTTGATTTTAATTACTATGACCAAAAGAGATTATAAAGGCAATTCTCATAAAACAAGAAGACTTTTATGCTTAGTATAATTTAAAGAGATGCGTGAAACATTCTAACAATGATTAAAGGGATGCATAAAAGTAGGACGAATGGTTGAAAGCAAAAACCTATGAGGCCCGTCTTTAGGCATGTAGAAGCGATTATCACGCATGTTGAAATGTGGTTTCCAAGATGGAGAACATAGGTCATGGAGTGAATGAGAAGCTGCTTATGCACGTCAAAACAATAAGATGATGACACTTGGCATGGGCGCTTACTGAAGATGTTGAGAGCCATGGTAATCAGAGAAAAGAGAGGAATGATTATGTGAAAATGAAATGAAATTTTACTAGTAATTATAAAAGTGTGTAATACATGAGAGTCAAGCCTTATATAGGCAATGAGTAATCACACTAACTAGCTAATACATCAATATTTCCAATAACCCCCCGCAAGCTGGAGCATGCGTACTTTAACATCTCCAGCTTGGGATGAAAGTACAATACAACTGAAAATGAGAAAAGATACAATGAAATCAAACATGTACCCCCCACAATTATATCTCCAACACCCCCCCCGGCAAGCTGGAAGATATGTAATTTTCATATCTCCAGCTTGGGATGAAAGTATAATACAACCGAAATGAAAAGAAAAATACAATGTAATCAGGAAATACAATGTGATCAAATGAACAATATATGATGAATGCAATGGTGGTGGTGCCTAGTTCTTCTTTGACGTCTCCACAGCACTCATTGCAAGAGAAATGATAGATCGTCAACAATCCCAACTCGAGAATATCATCAACAAATGCTTAACCACTCAAGCATAAGCGAAACATTCTCTAGCTTAATCACTTGGCAGAAGCATTCACAAACTAGAGGTTATAGTCAATAAGACTCTCAATGAAAGGTTAACGTCATAAGACGAGCCATAAGGCCAAATCAATGCTTAACTACCTCTTAAGGGTAGAAGCCAACATCAAATGCTTAGCCATCAAGATGATCATCAAGACAGAAGCAAGAAAAAAGCCAATATGAGGCTAATGAACAGAATTTATCAATGCTTAACCACCACTATAGGCAGAAGCTACACATGAAAGCCTATTCAAGGCCAAAACATGCCAAATTAAGGCTGAATGATTATCAAACATTGAACCTAAACCAAATGCACAAGCATCAAATATCAAGAAAGGAACTAAAACAAACCGAATTTAAGGCTCCAAGAAAATCCAGTAGCTTCAAGAACATAATAAGATCCCTCAACAGAAGCTAAACCAGTAGCCACAATACAATAATGGCACTCACAGCAACACTCAACAATTGAGAAAATTATTGAGCATAATCAGACTCAAGTCTTCAAGAACAAGCCTAAATCCAATATTGATCACACCAAATCTGAACAAACAACATATCTGAGCCAATATATCTTGAATCTTGAACAATTAAATTTTCGCAGCAAACACAGATCAAGAAGAACCAAATTTGAGCAAGGAAATGTTTGAATCTTGAAGCAGGAAACTTAAAAAAATCCTAAAGTTTGAACCTGAACTGAAGCGAAAGATCATAGAAACAGAACCAAAAATGGCGAACGGAATCGGAGCACAAACCACGGTGTCGGAAACCAGAACCAGTGACTAACGAAAATCGCGAACACAAACCAAGACCTCGTCGGAGAAGAGAACTCAAAGATCTCCTCGGAGAAGATGAAGACCAAATCTGAAAGTAGAGAGCGAGAAAGAAACTAGATCTAGCGACGATAGAACCAGATCATAGAACCAAGATCTAACGCCGTAATGTCGGAGCAAAGTGGGGATGAAGACGAACATCAGAAATCGCGAATCAGATCTTCGAAAATGGAGGACGATGAACGGAGAAGAACGACGCCAGAGAACGAATATGAAAGCCACAAACTCAGACGATATCAACATAGCCAAGAACGGCTTCACGCGGCCGAAGATGCATCATTACAAGATGGCCAGCAGCGGCGCCGCCATCTTACGAAGCTTGATAGAGAGCTCGCCGGAAAACAGAGAAGGAGAAGAATGTGAACGAAGCTGGCAAACCTCTTCAGAAAACATGATGTCGTGCCGAAAAATTTGAGGCAGCGACGGCGAACAGATTTGGAACAGCAGATCTGAAGCAGCAAGCAACATGAACTTGAATCTTGAAATGTGACTCGAACCAAAGTTGACAAAGAGACTGCGCCAGCGAAGCTCGCCAGAAACGTGAACCACTCGCCGAAAACCTCAAGTTCGAGACACGTTGAACGAACCAAAACCGAGAGACACAAGATTTCAATTAATTTTGTGAAGAAATGGGAAAAGAAATGAATTGAAGAACTTATTTTATTTTGGGATTTGATGATGTTTCGAAGGAAAGAAAGGATGAGAAAGGAAAAACAAGATTCTGAGAATGAATAAGAAATTCGTGAGGAACAGTGAGGAAGCAATTTGTAAGGAACGAAATGACTGAGAAAGTGAAAGAAAATATGCATCGAAAGTGTTTGGTAGTAGAAAGCGCAAGAAAATGACGGAAAATGAAAAAGAAAAAGAAACCGAGTTCATGAACTCAATAGTGGCAGCGGGAAACGATTCATGGAGGATGAAATGGCTCTGATACTATGTTGAAAGCTATGGTAATGAGTAACCACACTAACTATACATCAATATTTCCAATAGAAGATAGTTTATGCATTTGTCTATAAGCAGGAGCATAACTTAGTGGGGATGGTTTTGACACTCATATTGCACTTTAGACTCAAATGTTCGAGCAAATAACGAAGCAATGGAGAATGTATGAGTAAAGATCATAACCACTAGTTCTTAATTTGCTTTCTTTCATTTTATTTCTTATATGTCATTTCTATCCAAATTTGTTACTTCGTTTTCATTTCTTGAGTAAACCCCTAAGATGATCCTTGACAATTTCAGCGTTGGACAAGCTGGTCTTTGATAATTAGAAAGTGTCAACTTGGAACAATGTTAAAAGTCAGACACTCGTTAGTCCCTATATGGAAAGCAGTAACGGTGTTAATGGCAATTTCATTATTAGACAAATTAGTCCCTGATGCCGTTCATCCCCCATCTATTTCCTTCCTTCATCCTCTTCACCACCACCACCACCACCACCATTACTATCAGATCTAAATGACTACAACCTCCATCACTACAACCACCATTATCCCTGACACAATCCCATATCACTCTCTATTTCTTTCCTTCCTTCATTCTCTTCACCACCACTAACCACAACCCATACTTCTTCATCATCAGTAACCCATTTCAACCCACAACAAACACAACCATAACCAATTCATTATCATCCATAACCCCATAGTCATCATCCATCAACAAAAAATTATCCAACATTATCATAAACACATTGACTTTCACCCAAATAAAAAGAAAAATCCAAATCCTATAACCAATCCCAAACTATAAATTTGAAAAAATAAAAAAAGAAAAAGGGAAAAGGAGTTCAAGCACTGTGGCTACCGCTATTCATGAACACCGCGAGCTCCGCCATTCAGTCACTGCCGCCATTGCCATAATCTAAAACGGTGGTGGTGGTGATAATGAAGAACAATAATGCAAGTTTCACTCAATTGATGTTGTTTATATTTGTATTTGATTTGATTTTGCATATATTTTGACTTGTTTGTTGGATTCTGGGAAAGAGAGAGAGGTGGTGGTGGTGGTGGTGGTAATAATGGAGAAGATGAAGAAAGAAAAGAAATGGGGGATGAAGATTTTTTTTATGTTTTTTATAAATGACGTCAAGGACTAATTTGTCTGATAATGAAATTGTCATTAACACCTTACAGTTTTCCATCTAGGGACTAATGATTGTTCGATTTTTGACATTGTTAAGGAAGTTGACACTTTCTAGTTGTCAGAGACCAGCTTGTCCAATGCTGAAATTGTCAAGAACCACCTTGGGGGTTTACTCTCATTTCTTCATTACTTTCAATTACTTTATTGTATGTACATTTTATCTTTTTCACTACAATTTCTTTTCTTCATATTTGATCTTCTTCAACCAGCTGTGGTGCAGTTCCATAGGAATCCAATACCTTAAGTAAGAGGAAGTGACTCTGTTTCCTAATCTTAGATTTATAATAAAAGGTTTTCTATTATTAGAACATGTACACAATTGATTTGATTCCAACAAGTGTATTACATTGTGCAAGTAATAAAGTGATGAATATAATTTCATTCCCACGATGATAGGTTAAGTATCGATTTAACAAATAAAGATGACTATTTGAATTAAAAGAATATAATGAAAAAAGTTGTGAAATTTAAATAAAAAGAAGATTGAAAGAAAAGTAAATGCAAGCACAAAAGAATGAATGAATTATTAAGTAGAAGATATGCAAAGTTATGAGCACAAGGACTGTTGATTTAACATATATGTGGCTTCAATTACCATGAATTTATGTTACCTGATTGCCTTTATTCTAATTGTTTAATGATCAATGTCTCTAAATTAATTCCAAACCTTTCTCAAGGTGATGTAATTCTCTTTAACCTAGATTTATTGCCTAGTTTCTTAGCACAAACTAATTTAGAAAAATGATGAAACCCTATGTATACCTACAAGGACCACAAAAATCACATTTGTTTATATTTATATTCATGATGTTTATGATAAGAAATGTTGTTTACAAACCCTATCTCTAGTCATTTCAAACTGAAAAATCAATTGAATGGTGGTCAGCCACTAAAAGTGACACAACTCGATTTGGATTGTAACCAGTACATGAGGAACCAACCTCACAGGAGCCTTCTGAAAACATGTCATGCATAACAATCTGTAGGTAGAAAAACGTACGAGAATAGGGGGTTGAATCGTGCATCGCTTTTTCTTTCCTTCTTTGTTTATGAAAAACTTAAACAATATCCTATCAAGTATTTAACTTGAAGTGCATCGTTAGATGCTTCAGAAAGAAACTTTTTGAACTATAACAGACATGTTAAAAACGCATATTATTATAATAATCCAAAAGTGAATCCACTACTCTTACAACCACTACTCCTTGCCCCTACCTTAACCTATTACCATCCCTAGCAATCTATCCGTCAAATGAAAAAACAAATAAAGATAGATATCTAAAACATGATAAGATCATTTCCATGAATATTTAAGAGATGTTTACAATTTAATGTTTCTAAACCAAAAGAAACTAAAATTAAAAACTTAAACTAATAAACTAATACTAAACTAAACTAATGATGAGGATGACGGATGATTGTAGTGGCTCCTACTCTACAAAACCATTTCTTTGTCCAAAAATTCACCTCATTTTTCCATTAGCAAAAGAAAACTAGACAAGGTGGAGAAGGATGAGATGAACCATCATAGAATGTGTACTTTAAGAATCACTTCTCCTAGAGATCCTTCAATACTTATACCAGCAAAGTTTCAAGCTTGTTAATTTACTAATTAAAGGCTCGAACTTTATCTCGAGTTGCTTGCTAACCATAATTTATTTGAACAATCTATACTTGGATTAGGTCAAGAAGGTTGTACTCAAAGGATTGTTGCTCTGGTTCTACAAGAGCTAGCTCAAAAGTAGGAAGTTTTCCATATTCAATCGATCCAGTTAGTATGAATAAAGGTTCTTTCTTTTTTCACAAGAATGACCCCGTAGAGCAGATGATCCAATTCCTTGAGCCTTATTTTGCTCTTTCAAAAGTATGTCATCTTTCCAAAATTTGTTTTAATATCATCTTGTATACACCAGAATAGAATTGGATAAGTCATTATTAGACTCTATTAGAACTTCAACTGTGCCTATTCCTTAACTCTCACAAGTAGTCTATTGTTGTTATTATTGTCTCCTTTATAAAGGATCCATCATCATTACTTCTCTAAGGTAGATTGTGTTCCAATGGCAAGGTTGGAAGATTGTTACTCAATCATTTTTCTCTTTCTTTTATCAGGAGATTTTCCAGCTGCTTTTTCTCTACTTCAAGATTCTTGCGTTGGTTGCTCAGGTCTTCTTGCAGCTTGATTGTTAGAATTCGTTGCTAAAATGCTTTCCTATTGACGTGAAAATTATTTCAAGGAAATAAAGGATGGATGACATTAAAGGATTCTCGGCCAAGAAGAAACCCTACATTTTCAAAGACTTTAGTCAACAACATTCCATAAAGAAGACTACAATGCTGAGTTTTGATTCTAATAATTGCTTTTGACATGCAATCCAAAATTAGTCTTGGAAAATCAATCTTCAATCTCTTTATCAAGCAGAATATGACCATCTTGTCCACGTTAGACATGCAAATCATGGTTCTATGATGCAAAATAACTAAATGTTGAAAAATATCCAAAATCTTTCGAGCATGTCATTGAAGACTATCAAAATTGATCTGACTCAATAGAATTATTCACCTTATTAGGGTTTCAACTTTCTCTTTTTTAGTGGAGTTGACAATTATCCACCAAGTTCTAGTTTAACAATAGGTAACTCATTCATATTGTGTTCATGTAAGTGTTGCTAGATCAGTAGGATAGACATTCATTCCATATTCTTCTTTAATGAAACATCCAAGACAGGTGTTGCTAGGGTCAATTGTTTGAAATGTGTTTTAGAAAGTAGTAACATCACCATAAGACACTTTTGAACTACCTTGAAAATTGCCTCATTCTCAAAACCTAGGAATTTTGTCAATGAAGCTAGTCACAAAGGAAGTTTCAAGATTCATACTCTGATTTTTGCTATAGGTTGAGGTAGGAAGTCAATAATGATTTGATTTTGTTGACCAATCGAGTGAAACATAATGGAAAAGTGCTAGTCATTACGAGCTGTGAGCAAAGGTTGAAACATTTTATGGTTGAGAAATGAAGAGAAATGAGAAGGTTCAATTGTTTGGAGATAGAGAAGATTCAGAGATAGGTGAGGATAGAATAGTGTTTGGCAAAGGTCAATGCTTGAAACCAACGTAGGTTGTGTTTATGGGTTCAAACATAGGTAATAACCATCAAGCAAGAATTTGATTTAACAACATATTGGGCTTTGTTCCTCTTTAGCTCTTCCCATTTCTTTGAGAATTGTAAACATGAATGGTTAAATAACGTATTCATGCTCATGTTCTCTTTCACAACTTTGGCCCTTTCATCAAAAACATCTTGGGCTTTCAGAAGCATCTTTTTTTCATATCACCTTTCTAAATCTAGATTTTTTATAACACTTTCTTACATACATTTTGAAGCATATTTTTTACATAAACACCTGGTCTTATAGACTACTTCTTCATTATGAACATCCTGACCTTTCTAAACATTCTAATATGACCTTTCTGAATATTATGATCATTCAAACCTAATACATGTGGTGATTTTTTGAAGCTCTTTCTCAGATACAAGCCTTTTAGAAACTTTAAGGAATCCATGAATGGTTTGAATGCATGCTCAAAAACTAATCATATTCAGAAGGTTTTTAATATAAATGTGTAAATGTGTAAGTCATTTGATCATCTATATTCACAAAATATAGCTCTAGATCTTATTTGTAAGTATGATCTCTAATAAAATGATGGTTAACATATGTATATTAGATCTTGAATGCTAGATTAGCAAGATTTATGACACCTGTATTATATTAAGATAAGGAGTTTGGAGTGCCTCAAGTTGAAATCTTCTAATTGATTCCTTATCCATAAGAACTTAGCACAACAATTTGGTGTAAAAACATATTCAGCTTCAATTGCCAACAATGCTATAGTCTTCATGTTTGAACATGTGATCAAAGACTTGTCCCAAAAATAGCAACATCCACTAGTGTTCTTTCTTTCTACTCAATCTCTATCAAAGTTCTTATCACAATAACTTGTAACATTAGAACGAGGCCCTTTCTCAGACCATAGACCGAGATTAGTAGTATCAACAAGATATCTGAAGATTCTTTTAATAACATTTAAGTGTAATTGCATTGGGTTAGATTAAAGTCAAGCACAAATTCTCATACTTAATTGCAAGTCAAGTATGTTAGATGTAAGATAAAGGAGAGATCTATTCATACCTCTATAATGTTTCTTAAAAACTTTCTCACATTTTTCATCAGCATCCAAAACTTAAGAAGGATGCATGGGGATGTTAATGCTTTTACCATTGTCCATGTTGAATTTCTTTAGTAGTTCCTTAGTATGCTTCTTCTCATAGATAGAATTCCATCTTTCTATTGGCTGACTTGAAGTATCAGAAAGTACTTTAATTCTCCCATCCTGCTCATTTCAAATTCACCCATGCATGAGCTTAGAGAATCATTTGGAAAGAGAATTGTTAATAGATCATAAACTAATGTCATCAATATCAATTTGAACAATAAGTAAATCATTGTTCGAGTGCATAGTAAATAACACCATGTCAAACTTTCCTCGTTGAAAACCATTTTCAATTATAAATGAGTGAAGTATATCATACCAGGCTATATGAGCATGTTTTAGGCTGTACAAAGCCTTTGTCAACTTGAAAACATAATTATAAAATGCTTTATTTTTAAACCAAGAGATTGCTTAACATATACTTCTTTAGATATGAAACCATTTAAGAAAGCTAATTTCACATCCACCTAATACAATACAAAACCTTTGTGAGTAGTAAACGCTAGCATCATTTTGATTACTTTTAGCCTTGCAATAGAAGTTAAGGCTTTTCATCATAGTAGATGCTTTTCTTGTTGATCATATCCTTGGCAACTACCTTGCATTGTTTATGATGACTTGTCCATTTTTATCAATCTTATTTCTGAAGATCTATTTGGTCTTTATCATAAATTGGCCTTTGAAGAGACATATCATATTCTAGACTTAGATTAAAAAATAGCTTGGAACTAAATTAATGTCACATATATCTTTTTGGGATTAAATTGGTTATTTAGTATTAAAAACAAAAAAAGAAAAAGAAAATTTTGCACATGCTGCCAAATGTGTACTCATTTCACCACATATCAAATTCACAATGAATTTCTCCAAGATAAATGCACTTGAAAACTCTCTTGAAATATATCAGGTGTGGATCTAATTGATGCCAATAACTTTAAATTCTTAACCACTGTCATTGAATAATTCTCTTTGAATCGAGGCATTTGATTGATTGGAAATGTATCATGGCAAAGTGAGAGAGTGAATCTAAGAAAGGCAATATTGTCACGCTTCAACTAGCTTTGTCTTTTTCCAAGCCATATGTCTTTTTTAGGCTCCTTCTTAAATAGGGCAAATTAAGTTTTGGTTTGCATAGTCCTTGGATCATAACCTCTCAATTTCAAAATTATTAACTACAATTATAAATTTTCATTATAATTGATAAAATTATAACAACTTAAATTTATATTTTAATACTATGATAAGAAAAATTTTATAGTTATACCTCTTTTCTCCTACGCTCCCTCTATGTTTTCATCCCCTTCTTTCTCAATTTTTCCTTTCCCTCACTTGTTACCAATGCCACTATGCTTTGCCATAGGCCTTGCTTAGCCTAAATGCCACCACCAATCTCCCACTTGTCACTTCCACTAATGACCATGCATGGAGATTTTCACATCAAGTGGCACTACATGTATGTTTTCAATTTTAACAAGGATAAGGCACTCTAGTTCCTATTTGTCAAGGCATAGACCAAACTCCCAAAGGCATGTTAAGTTCTTGATTTGAACAAAGGAAAGGTGCTGTTGGTATGTTCTTGATTTGAACAAGATTGAGCACTTAAAGTACAAGCTAGTTGACACTTGTTCCTTTTGCTTTTCCTTAGTTTGGAGTTGAGCATTTGCTTAATTATTTATATGAAAAACGTGACCCATGCAATTCGTAGACAAGCCTAAAAGAATCCATCCTTTTCCTTAAGCAAATGATGCTCTTCCTTATCTTGTTTTCAGCTAGGAGTGATAAATGGGGTGGGCTTTTGTCTTGTTTTTGTTTTATCCCTTTTCTCGTGGAATTTGTTTTGGTTAATATGAAGAAAGGGAGAAAGAGAATATAGGATAGCTCTCTCGCAACAATGGTGAATTGTGGCAGTAGAATTGGGAGAAGGAAAGAGTTAGGGAGGAGGAAATAAAAGAACAAAGGTAAAAACATAATTTTATTACTTTTAAAATATTTTGTATCATTTTATAATATCGAGGAACATTTTGGCCCAAAACTCATACTCTTCACCATAGAATTCTCCCATCCCTTTATCATTGAACCAACTAAGCAGGACACCAGTGCCCTTGCAAACCTAAAGAAATTATTAGGGGTTCATGTTCTAATAAGTTGTAAAGTGACACTTCAACTATATGTAGTTGGATGGCCCATCACTAATTAACACTTAAACTTGAAATGTCCCTCTACAAATGGTTAAAACATATTCTTACTAGACGTACATAATAATTTATCCCAAATCCATGGGCACCATAGAATCCTCACACTTTCATAATTTTGATAGAGAAAATAGGGGATAGTTGGGGCAACTTCTTTTATTTTAATCAGCATTTGATCATATTGGATAAAGATGGCAAAGCAGACCATCTCACCATTCCCCCCTTGCAAGCTCGTTCAAAATGGGTATGATAGGGCTACATTTCATGGTAATGTGGGTTACCGACCCACCTTGTGTTTGGGGCATGCTTTCAAGTTAGTGGGTTGGCTCACCAATTCTTTTTTTTTTTAAAAAAAAAAGCTTTAATGTTTTTAATGATTTTAGTTCACTTAGGAAAAATTTTAAAAATAAAAATTTATCAGTGAAATTTCCAGTTTTTTTTAATACTTCTAAAATTATATTAATTGTAATGAGGTTTTGAACCTACAACTTCATGCATATTACTCAAATCTCCCACCACTAGACCAATCCTAGTGGCTTAGTGACAAAAACTTCTGCAACAAGTTAAATTAAGTAATCTATATCCAAATTCAAGTACAATACACTAATGAAATACATTAAACATGATAAAACAATGAATTATTAACAAAATATTGAGATCGTAAGTTAAGTTCACTCTCGTCTAAATCACCGACTAGGCAAATGAATTAAACAAATTGAAAAAATTTTAGCGAGACGAAAATAACAATTGAAACTGCTATTTTAGATTTGTTAGGTAGATTGGCCAATGGATTAGACTTATTTTGCAATTTCAGTTGTTCGATACAATCATCCCTTAGGCTTTGTTTGGTGGTATACTTGATAGTATTAGACATAATAGTATAAGGCCTAATAGTATAATATAAGGAATCCATTGTACAGGTTTTTATAATATCCATTATTTGGTGTGCCACATAACCGGTGGTTGATGAACGAAACGGCAGTGACTAGAGGGGCTTAGGGGGTGACAAGGATGGCAGACGGCAATAAGGGGATGATGGCCGATGATCGGCAGGTGGCGGGCAATGACTGGGTGGTGGTGACTTGATGACGGTGATCGGTAATGACTGGTTGTGGCAAGCAACAGGCGATTACCAAAGACCGACAGGTGGGTAGGTGGCGACCAGTGGTGGGTGGGCTGTGAGCTAGTGGTGAGCAGGTAGTGATCAGTGGATGGCAGGCTACTATAGCGGTGAGTGGAGGTGGGATGTTGACATAGAAGAGTAAGTTAAGATTAATTTAGGGTTGGCTAGTGAAAGTAATACTATCAGGTATTATCAGGCTTCTTGGGATTAGTGGTGGAGCTTGAAGAAAAATTTTGGGGGCCCAAAAGGTTTCACATTTCAATTAAATTGCAAGAATTAAATCAAATTAAAATTAATTGCACATCTATAGATAAATTTTATTGCAAATAACTAACATGATAAATACTAATGTATATTTGGATTAATTGTGAGATTAATATTATTTTAATAATTAAATGCATTTATAATTGAATTTTTTTTTATAATTGATTGTTTCAATATAATTTTCTATTTGGTTGTTGATAAAAGGCATTTATGCCACTTATCTTGCTACCAAACATTAGTTTTGTGCGTAAGTTTTACTATGTTATTGATGCAATTAATTAGGATTTTGATTTATTTCTCATTGTGTGCTTTTGATAGAATCGTTGGCTTTTGCATTGATTTTGGGAATAATTTGTAATTATACCCTGTTGTCTTTGACTTCTCTCTTTGAGTATAGTTTCGTGCACAGGAGCTTTGGATTAAGTGCAAAGTGTCAAGAACAAGGCTAGAAACTCTCTACATGGAGCTTGTAGCTGCAATCAATTTGGGAGCAAAATAGAAGAGTTCTTTAACTCATTTGAGCGCATTTGCAAAAAGTTTTGGAAAGCTCAAGATATCCTATAAAACTTTTATGTTCAGCTCAAAACCTAGTTCTAAGAGAATCTTGGTGAAAATCGAGTTGTAAGATTAAAGGTTGTTGATGTTCTGATGCTATCCAACTTGACCCCGAGTTACTATTTTTGCAATATCTGGAGCTATAGGTGTCCGATTGAGGTAATTTTGGCACTATTCCTGGGGAGGCATTAGAACTTAGCTGTTTATTTTTGCTATTTTTGTTTTATTTTATTTTATTCTAGTTTTATTTATTTATTTTATTATATTTTATTTTAGTTTTATTTTATTTTACTTTTTTTTATTTCAATTTTTATTAGAAAAAATTATTTTTATTTGTTTAGTATTTTTTTATTTTTTTGCTGTTTATTTTATTTTGCCAAAAAAAATATGGTTGTTCCCTTGTATGAGGCGTTCCCCGTCTATTGGAAATTTGATATCTCCTGAGTTTGAGATTGAAAAAACTTTAAGAAAAATTAGACAGACAAAGCGTCAACAAGTGAAGAAGGCAGTAGTACAAGGTGTTCCTGGGATTGGAACTAGTTATCACAGACCAAATATTAAACTCATTGGTGGCTATTAGTAAACATTACTAGCAATTCTACTAGTGATTGATCAACGTTTAGAATTTGATTAATGCAAATAACTAATAAATGAGATCTTAATTTATCTAGAAATCATATTAATTTAATGGACCAATTGCTATAGCCTAACCACTAATTGAAAAGTTAATTATAATGTTTTCCCTTAAATATAAATCAATAGATTTATCAATCTATGCCCCAAGGATTTCCCCAAACGGTGATCACCAATTTAGTTATCCCAATAAAGATTATAGCAATCACCATAATAATTATAGAAATAGAAACTGTAGAATATTAAGAAACCAATGTATTTAATATAAAAAAGGAATCTCAAACATCATCTCAATCTATCCCAAAACCCTTATACTAGTAAAAAAATCTACTCCTCCATCTCTAGAGGATTACAATAATGAAATTAAGAGAGAACCTGAAAATAATAGCAATAATCATTGCCACAATCTTCAAAACAAAGCACATTCACCAATGGAATCCCTAAGAGAGAGAAGAAGATGTAGAGAAATGCAGGGAGAGGAAGTGGCTATCTAATTAGAGATCTAAAATTGGGTCAAAAGTTGGGTAAAAGTCTATGTCAATCTCTTAAATAATGCTCTCTAAAATGGGCCAAAGTGTGGCCTAAAAATACGTTACTTAGCTGTTAAAACGCTATCGCAGGAGCACTGCAATGCTCATAAGTGAGTTATGCTGATTAAAATCATTTTTCGAGTTCTGTTGAGCGCTGCAGCGCTCATTTAGCCCTGCGGTGTTGGATAGAACCGACATCTTCATGTATTTGGTCAATTTTGGTCCCCGCAAACATCCAAATTTGTCCTTGGCACCAGAAATAGAGATTGTATCCCTTTAAATAAGCTTTCTAACAACACCAAAATAACCTCAATCGGACATTTGCAGCTCTACATATTGTAAATATACTAACTAGAGGTCAAGTTGGACAGCATCAAAACATCAGAACCTTTAATCTTACGACTTGATTTGCACCAAGATTCTCTTAGAACTGGTTGAGCTAAATATAAAAGTTTTAGAGGACATCTTGAGCTTTCCAAAACAACTTTATTTGTCTCAATCTGATTCCTGTAGAGAGAGATACAGATTTTTCATTACAATGCTTTTTGCAAATGTACTCAAATGAGCTCAAGAACTTTTCTATTTTGCTTCCAAATTGATTGCAACTACAAGCTCCTTGCAGAGAGTTTCTAGCCTTATTCTTGACACTTGATCTAAAGCTCTTGTGCACAAAACGATATTCAAATAGAGAAGTCAAACACAACAAAGTATAATTACAAATTATTCTCAAAATCAATGCAAAAGCTAATAATTCTATCAAAAGTATACAATGAGGAATAAATCAAAATCCTAATTAATTACATCAATAACACAGTAAAACTTATGCAAAAAGCTAAGGTTTGGTACCAAGATAAGCTGCATAAATGCCCTTTATCAATTGTACTAGGTCAATAGTAAGTTTTAAGTGGTATTTTTTGTTTATTTGGATTGTATAAAAATAATTACTTTTATATGATAAATTACCAAAAAATGTATCAAATGATTTTATATATTTTATTATATTTGCTACTTAGGATGACTTAAATAAAAGCATTAACATGCTAAAGTAATTTATTTGATTTATGCTTATAATAAAAAATTTGAAAATATGTTTTTTTACTTATAAGTGAATTTTAGAATGAAAATTAGTTTTTTTTTTTAATCCAAGCATGTAAAGTCATTTCAAATTTAGATGAAAAAATATTTTCTTTCTACATTATATTCCCAAATATACATCTAATAATGTCAACAATTTTATAAGTATCCTTAAAATTCAAAGTAGAGCACAAAGTTAACAAATTCATTATCTAAATTGAATATGCTCTTATAATTACTTATCTTATGTAAAAAAAATTATACTTAATTATGATGTGATCTTTTTCTTTTTAATTAAAAGACAAGTTAATAGATTTTAAGTTGAAAAAACTCATTTTTTTATATAATAACATAATCTATATAGGATAACTTATTATACTTCTTATTTATTATACATATTTAACTCTCACACAAACTATTTGATCAAAAAATTACACATAAAGATATAATTGGATGACATCATATAAAATTTCTTCTGTTTTCATTATATTTAAATATAAGTTTGTTTTCTCTATATATATATATAATTTTTTGAAAAAAATTTCGGGCCCTGCAAAGTTTTGCCACTGCTTGGGACCTAATAACTTAATCCTATATTTATACGATTAAAATAATTTAACTATATAACATTATACTATTACATTTGACATCAAATATATAATAAAATTTGATTTTTTGATTTTTTAGTATTAGCTAATATTATTGGGTATGATTTCTATTATCATATGGGGCCTTACATTTCTAAAGTTTGTGATACAGCTTACTTCATTAAGGAGACGCGTAAACATTATCGTATGCATTGTCATTTTCACAAGTGTGTGCACACTAGCAGTAAGATACTTTGACTTCCCTTCCACAATATATAATCATTTTAAAATTTTAGTAATAACTCGATCATTAAACCAACATCCGAAGGAAAATGTTTAGCAGCCTTTACTTATAAATATCGTACGAGACGCCTGATATTAATGTAAAAATGTTTCAACTATTGAGATGCGTATATATAAAAATAAATTACTATATTTTTTACATGTATTTGAGGAAAAAAAGTTATAAGTTTGATTTTGATACATTCATATTGTAAACTATTTATATTATTATCTAATTAAAATATTTAATTTGTATTCCATTACAATTAAAACTTTTGTACATAAAAATTAAATTCAAATTCTATATTTAATGATTTATCATGATATATAAAATTAGGGAGTAGCAATTGTCGCTTCCAAATATTTATTGTTATTCCCACTCTCATTAGGCTTTGGTTAATTTCTCTATAATGCCCTCTTTTTATATTTTAATCAAAATGATAATTAATATTAATTTTTCACATTAATCATAACTTTATCTTTATTTTTATTATTAGTTTGAATAAAAATAATTAAATTATTTAAACTCTTCAATATCTACCCTAACAATAAATTTATTTTTATTATTTATTTGTCTTCAATTAAAAAATAATAGTTTTACTACATATTTTGATATTTATTTTTATTTATCAATGTACAATAAATAATGATAAATACCACTTCAACTCAAACAGGAGAGACTAAAAAAAAAACACTTGGCCTACGGAGAGTTCACTGCTTGCCAAGTGAGCCACACTTCGTGGCTTGCTTATTTATAATTTTATATAAGCTGATGAATTTTTCCTATTCCAATAGCGGCCATATAAAAGAAAAAAGAAAAAACAGCTCTTATCTTCCGGAGAGAGACAACAAATATCCCAGTGAAAAACTTAATGGTACATTTGCGTTTTCATGGTCACGGAAACAATAATGCAGCAGATACTCAATCAACGAGTATTGGTGATTTTTGATCAAGGACTTGATCCCATCTATTACTTTATAAGGGGAATCACCACCTTCCCCAAATTTACATGATAATGAATGGAAAAAATAGCTAACCATCTTGGTAAACCGAATGCAACCTTTAACATTTCTCTTGCCAGCTTTGTGAGGATTGGCCTGTTTGGTGATCAAAGTTATATAGTCAACAACTCCTTTCAGCTATTGTTAAAATCTCTGGTAATATCACAGTATGCTAACATGTATAGCATTTTGTTCTACTTTGAGTAAATTTATTCTTATTTTTGTGTTTTTCTTTCTTTTTTTGTATATTTTTTCTTGTGAGCCGTAAATAAAGTCAGCAACTATGACCTTATTTTTTAAAAATAAAATAAATAAAAATATATAGTAAAACTATTATGTTTAATTTAAGACAAATCAATAACAAAAAATAAATTAATTATTATGGATAAATATTAAAGACTTTAAATAATTTAATTATTTTTAATTGAACTAATAATATTAATTAATTAAGATAAAATTATGATTAATATTAAATAATTAATATTAGATTATTATTTTGATTGAAAAATTGAATTATTGAGAAATTAGCTAAAAACAAATGGAAGTGAGAGTAGCAATACATATTTGGGAGACAAGACTCAAATTTGAATATTCATCCTACGAACTGAGCCGTCCCCTTTACGGACAATCACATCTTTATTCATATTATCTTTATCACGGTGCACAAAATTCCACTCAACTGTACAAATTTTGAACTTTGAGGTTCAGTTTCAAAGTCAAGCGGCTAAAGTCATCCAAGTGCGCCAACTGGGAAAGCCGCGTAGGAACAGGCCCAGCTTTGTCTGGCCTTTGATAGATAAATCAACTGAATTATCAATGGCCATCTTCCCAGCCAATTTCCTTAGTCTTCCTTAGTCAATTGTCCAAGTCAACTAGCGTAGTTGACACACACAACACAAAGGGGGAGTAATAAACAGTGCCATATTATGAAGATAACAGATGGGGGTTAGAACTTACGACGCAATTAGTACAATAGAGAATCTGTATTCTTGAACCGCATGTGCTTCGCCTCTCCTTCATTGTGATATCTTGGATGGCTGCCGACCCCCGTCTGCTTGGTTTCCCAATTCTTCTCTGCTATTTTTTGCTTCTTCACTCGACTGCAAATGGAACATATCCAATGTGCCCTGTGCCTTTCAACTGTGGAAAGCTCGGGTACGTTGGGTTCCCTTTCATCACCAATAACATGGGCTTAGAATGTGGCCTACGCATTAGTGGCTGTGAAGACCCAGACGCAGACGCAGAAGTCCTCCTTGGAGGCCAAACATACAAAATTGAAAGCGTCGTTCATGAGAACCATTCAATTTTCGTCCACGAGACCTGTCCCACTATAAATTTATGGGAGTTTCGTAAAGTGATGTCTCTTCATGTCGTGAACCGTGTTGCCTTCTTCAGATGCATTCCTCAATTCAATGACGACAAACCTGCTATGTCTACAGACATATTCGACCACAGTAGAAGCTGTCCTGAATACGATATCTACGTAAGTTCTGATCGTTATTTTCCTCCAGATAGAATGAATAAGTTCCACAGCTTGTCAAATGCGTGTTCACCGGATCCAAGAGTACAACTGCCCAATCCCTCTAACCCGTGCACACTCATAAGTTCTTTTGTTGAAATTGAAGTAACATTATCGAAGTCATGCAATGGTGATTGTCAAGAAGGCCACGACAACCCTGGTAACCGTAACAAATCCCAAAGCAATTTTAAATTTGAGATGTTTATTTTATTATTCTTTCAGTGTTTGATATTCTCTGGCTTAATCTGTTTCAGATTATAATGGAACTATAGCACAACCCTATGAACATGCTCCTTCTGGAGCTCCATCTCCTGGTTTTACTGATGCTAAAAGACGGAATTCGAAGGCTCCAATAATAGGTACCGTATTGCATCGATAAAATCACCTGCATTTTAATGTTCAAGATCAATTTATCCGAAGCTTATGCAGGATTCTTTACTACCGTCTTTCATTGTTTCTGACAGTTGCATTCCTGTTGTAGATAAAGCCTCTGAGTCTGACTATTTTGTTTTAGTCAATCATGAATTTATCAAGCCCTTCGTTTTTGTTTACGTAGTCAACTATTATTAGGTTGTTTCAAAGTATGTACTGCATATTAAGGTTAATGCAATCAAACAGATAGTACCATAAGTTCATAACTTCAACGAAATTTAGTTTGCAGGCTTCACATTCCATGATATAAGAAATTTTCCAACTTCGGAAGTTGCTTTTGTTAGGTAATGATTATCAATGTGGTGCCTATTAGCTTGTACATGTTTATCTAGACAATGAATGAACAGTTCTTTGAAGATATTTCATTTTCCTGAAGCTTATCAATAAAGGTGTGCTCGGTTAATGGGAAAAAAAATGGGGTAAAAATTTTCAAACAAACATTATGTGTAATTTTACATATGAAACTTATCTAAAAAAATTTTATTCATATTTTTACTCTCCAACCAAATATACTCTAAGATTGTGTTTCTAATCATAAAAAAAAAGTGAAAATGATTTAATTTATACACCAAATCTTATGTTTGGATCCTTAAAAAAATTAAGAAATGATTTAATTTTTAAGTCTATAGAATTTCTCTCCTTTATATTTCTGAAATTCTATCAATTTTGAGTAGAAATGATTGGATTTTAAAATTTAAACTCAAAACAAATCAATTTATTTAATAATTTAATCATTCAAAACACAATATTAGTGTCCTTTAAACATAAGAATTGATTTCAAATCAATTTATTTCCATTCCGATATATCTAATTATTCCAAACATAAGATTTAACTTACAAATCAAATTAAGTGAAATATTGCAAATCAAATCAAATCATTCAGTAATTTTAATCACCGTAAACATTACCTAATCGTAAATATGAATTGTAGCAACTGTAAAAGTTCTGTGATCATTGATTTTCATATTAATCCGAAAATATCTTATTTTTTCACGTATGTTACCGTGCTTGGATTGATTGACCTCCTAAGCTTTCCCTCCTACAGGTTTATCTGTCGGATTGGCAGCAATGACCGTAATTGCCTTGTGCCTGTTTTGTGCTATTCTTTCACTGTACAAACGAATACACGGTTCTTCAGACTATCAAAACAAAGCAAGAAATATATATTCTAGTTCCAACACAAAATCAAGACTAGAAAGCAGGACTGTGTACTTTGGGATCCCCGTCTTCCCCTATGAGGAGCTCCAAGAGGCAACAGACAATTTTGATCAAGCTAGAGTGCTTGGAGAAGGAGGCTTTGGGACCGTTTACTATGGTAAGGACCAATATTCTAACCGCTTTTTTTTTCACTGAAATGGATTTCAAGAGTTTCTAATCTTCCAGAGCAAACTACATTTTATGTTTGGTTAGTCTTGAGAGATAGCACTCTGATCACAAACCAGCCACTACATTTTAGCCTTACATCTGGAATCTGGATTCATGGTTAAACAAGTTCAGGCTGCTCAAAACCGATGGAAAGAAATCAGTTCAACCTGCTAAACCCTTTCTTAAGTAGATTTTATTATGATAGGTGATACCCAGTTCACTTAATTGATTTAACATTCAACAAGAAGAAATTTCCCTGATTCAGTATCCTATCCGTTTTAAACAACTATTATAAATGTCAGATTGTCAGAAAACGAGCCTTAACCAATTCGTCTTGTTGAATAACCTACACTTTTGATACTTAACAACCAGGGAAGCTTCGAGATGGACGGGAAGTTGCTGTGAAGCGCCTGTACGAGCGTAACTACAGGCCAGTTGAATCCTTTATCAATGAAATCCAGATCCTTACACGCTTGCGCCACAAGAATCTCGTGTCTCTCTATGGCTGCACTTCACGCCACAGTCGTGAGTTGCTTCTGGTGTATGAATACGTCCCAAATGGCACTGTAAGTTGCCATCTCCATGGTGATAAATCAAAGCCTGCCTTGTTGCCATGGCATGTGAGAATGAAAATCGCCATTGAGACTGCCAATGCGTTGGCTTATCTGCATGCTTCCGACATCATTCACCGAGATGTCAAGACTAGCAACATTCTCCTTGACAACAACTTCTCTGTTAAGGTTGCTGATTTTGGGCTTTCGAGACTGTTCCCCGAAGACGTCACGCATATCTCCACAGCTCCACGGGGAACCCCAGGTTATGTTGACCCAGACTATCGCCTGTGCTACCAGCTTACAAGCAAGAGCGATGTATATAGCTTTGGAGTAGTTCTTGTTGAGCTAATATCGTCTTTGCCAGCAGTTGATATGAACAGGGATAGGGATGAGATTAAGCTGGCGAATCTAGCCCAAAGGAAGATTCAAAAGGGGGCATTTTGTGAGGTTGTAGATCCTAATCTTGGTTTTCAGTCGGATGACAAATCAAGAAGGATGATGATTTCAGTGGCGAAATTGGCCTTTCAGTGTTTGCAAGGGGACAAGAACATGAGACCTTCTATGTGTGAGGTACTGGAGGTGCTGCAGAGGATTGAAAGCGGCAAGGATGAGCCAGGGAATCTAGAGGGAATAGAAGTTCATAGTGCTGGTGTTTCACCCGGTAATTCACATCCATTACCCCCAAACACTGTGATAAAGCCCAAGCGCCTACACCAAACACTCTGATGAAGGGATAATGTCAGTGGTTAGCTATTTTGTCTTTGATTGCCAACTTTGAAACTTGATAGTTCATTCTCCTTCTATATACATAAAATAGAAAAAATGGTAATAATTTGTCAGTTGTTTACTGTACTTGTGACAGAGTATCTTTGCTTATTGGACACAATTATATTATAGAGCCCATGTATGTCTCTTGCCATTGGCGGAGTTAATGTATATAAAAGGTGATTGGAGGATTTGTGTAAATATTCTTTTCTATGCGTTGCTGAGTTTTACTTCATTCATCAAATCTCTTAAATTTTACTCTTTCAACCAATGAGTGAAATATAAGCAATTACGTCGTTAGCTATTCTGGATGATGGACAGACTCTTGCTTCTCATTAGTTAAGCATCTCAATCTCAGATCCAAAAATAGCAGAATTTGTTTATCGTCTTCGCATGTCTTGAAATATTGGGTTAATATTATCAACCATGCTTTCCTCTTCTTTTCTGGAAAAAAACATAAAAGAAAAAATCAAGGGAGAGTGAATGCACGGCTAAATCAGCAAAGCGTTTTGTACGGAAAAAGCAAGAATGTATGTTTTTGATAAAATTGGACTGGGTTTTGCACTTTCCAAGTATAGCCCGTTTTGGCAATTTTAAGGGCTCCTCTGCGCTAAATTCCACGGGAATTTTCTGCACACTCTTGCACTTAACCTATGTTGGAAAGGAAAGCGCATGCCTTGGCGAGTCAAGAGCATTGGAGGCCACGGAGGAGGAAGAGATTCTCATCTACAGTCTTCAAGCAATTGATCATTTTCTTGATCAAGGGTTTCTTCATTCCTCTTTCTGTTTTTGCTGTTTTGTTTTCATTTACAACGATGCGTAACTAAAGTTAGACTGATCTATGGATCCATCTTGTTGAACCTATGTTGATATGAATTAATGCTATGTCTTTTTCATGTTCAATTAGTGAGTTCTATAATTGCTTTGTCATGATCATGGATTGATTGGCCACCAATTAAGGGTTCCAGGGTTATATGATCATTTGAGGAAATGTGCATGATTTTAGCTCCTAATTATAATGTCATGAATTGAACGAAACATAAGGATAGGCAAACATGATTTGTGTAGTAAAAAGGGACATGAGCTTTCATGTTGCTCTTATTGGTTTTTAACATGCTAATAGATTAAGTGTTAGATTCTAATTGAGTAAGATTAGGTGAACTTGAAAGGGACTCTTAATTGCATAAGCGATCCTATCATCACTTGTTTGAAATTGAGCAAAGATGCGCCTAGGGGAAATAAGTAGGAGAAGTAAATCACCTCACACTTCATCCAATAAATTTCCATCTTTCCTTTACACATTGTTTAATTTAGCTTCTAGTCATTTGGTTTTATTGCAATTATCACCTTTTGGATTGTTCAACTTGCACCTCCAACTAATTGAAACCGGTCCTTGATATATTCCCTGGGAATTGACATCCCATTACTAATTACTATATTACTTGTGTGATGTGGTATACTTGTCGTTACTCCTCTTTGAGAGTGAGCACATCACATTTGTCTGTCAATGCTATTATTATATAAGGTGTTAAATACATTTTACACCATTGTATTTCAAATCATATGCAATTTAGACCTCGACTTAACCAATTTGACCCACTATGGTTCCAAACGTCTGCACTGTTAAGTTGTTATGTGCTTATCATGTGATGTATTTTATGGACAAAAATACCTATCATTTTAAACAAAAGTCCCAACTCTAAACCCTTTCCTCCTCCACTCATCAGAACTCAATAATACACCCTCCTTTCTCTATCTCATCTTCACCTTCACCTTTATTAAACCTCCAGTTCAACAATAAAAACAAGGTGATTTCTATACTGCCTAGGCCAAATTTGAGGGCAGCCAACCCAAGCTGTTGTAGCCTCCTATTGGACCATAAGCTCTTATGAGGCCCTTTCATTTAAAGGTTTGGTGTAATCCTAGTCTTACCCCTAAGCGTTTTAAGCTTTCATGCTCTAACCCACACCACATTATGAAATTCACATTTTTGACCCGTACTCTTCACTATCATTTGTACCGTAGAACACTGACTCTACATACTACTATTTGCATTCAAAATACTCTACTCAATCACAACTTCAGATTTTAACTTATCTTTTCCCCCAAATCCCCAAATGTGAAAATTGAAATCCTGACCCCTTTTGAAGAAAAACATCACCCTCCATTTTGCCATAAATCCCATCACCAATTGCCCCTTTCCACTGGATCTGTGCCATCACCCAACCATTATCCGCATGTCGTCCAGATCACTTGCAGCGTTGGCAGCGTCTTCTTCATCACTCTCCATCTCCAATGCGGTCTCCTCATCCATCAACTGACACCATCACCCCATTACGATAACCTTTTCCCGTCTCGCATATATCAAATCGTCAACAATCCATCACTGGCATTCGAAGCTCCACCCCACCAGACCCTCAAAACACGCGCCTTCTCTGGCAGTGGGTAAGTTATTCTTCAAATTCTGACTAGAACATTATTCAATTAAATTATTTTGATTTCCCAGAAATTTAATGCATAAAATGGCTATGGAATATGTTTTGAGTGTCTTTTATATCTTACTTTTAATTTTGTATAAGGCTTAACCACTTAAGATCAAGTCTTGAGGTACCATTTTACTCTATAGTTTGCTAAGCTCTTTGATGTACCATTGTCTATAGTTTTGTCGTCCTTATAATCTAACTTACTCGCTTTTGTTTTATTCATAATAGCAAACTTCCTTTCTCTAATTGACCTCTTTCAGTCCTTACATTTCTTTTGCTTCTTATTGCACTGTTGCTATTTCCCTTTTTTTGTTTTTGGGAAAAAAAAGTAGTAATAATAGAGTTGTCCTCATGTAACCCTCTGGTAATGAAGATTCAATTTATTTTCAATGTTCTATAAATTTTAATTGTCTGCAAAGTTCAAGCCAATTCATTTTCTGAATATAGCCCTTATGTTAAGTGTCAATGGACTTATGACTATCAATTTATAATTGGATAATTGTGGCACTGCCTATTAGTTTTGCTAGATGGAAGATCTTGTGTCCATTTGTATTTTCGTGTTGTGTAACGCCTCGATTTTCTGTTAGAGTGAAAATGACCAAAATGCCCCTGAGGTCATTTTCGGCCCGGAATTCGAGGAAAGTCGATCCGGTAGTATTCGAAGGGCAAACTCAATGTTGGAAGGGGATTAGCTAGCTTGTGTACCTTTCCGGGATCGAAAATTTCGTTTTTTGAGTTTTCGGATCAAAATGACCAAAATACCCCTGTGGTATTTTACCTGTTTGCAAGTGCCAGATGAACCCGAAACTTCTCCAGATGGTTTTAAAAGATGTTTTTAATTATTCTGTGACTTTAGTTTTGGTCCCGGAGGTCCCGGGCAAAATTAGTATAAAATTACGATTTTGCCCCTAGTTTTGTGTTTTTGAGCTTAATCGCGTGATTAAGCAAACCTAAGCAATATTAGGCTCTAATCGAAGATTAATTAATTTCCATAATTAATCTTGAGTCAAAATAATTTATTAAAGTTGATTAGAACCTAAGAATGCTTAATTACAACTTGAAATCTTATTTTAAATTCAAGATTCCTAGTTATGGAATCTTGAATAGTGTTTTCTCTTTCCAATTCCTTAAATCATGGAAATTTGTCTACCTTGTTTACTCATAAAATGAATTTTAAACTCTCTAAATGTGTATGAGCACCCCTTAACCTTGTTATAAAACTCTTAAACCTCATTCTTAGTTACCTAAACTTATGCTTAATAACTCCCAACCTTGTACCTAAACTAATACACACTTAAACCTATCATTAACACCCAATTACATGAGAGATTTTTCTTCCTCTCTCTTGCTGCCCAATCTGGCCGAAGCATGCCCTTCCCCATATTCATCACATGCTCAAATTTTTGACACTCCAAAGTCATACCTCAAGTCATACTCACCATACTTTGTCATACTTTCCACCATGCTTGATTTTTCAAGTGAATGACTAAATGAATTAAGCTATTTTCCTCATTTATTTGTGGCCCAAAAACAGCTAGCTATGCTTAGCTTCTAGAAGAATTATTTCATTCAAATTTAAAAGAAATTTCACTCCAAATCACCTTACTTGAAGCCATGCTTTGCATCATAACCTCCATACTCCAAACCATGCTTGAATGACACATTGTAAGAGATATTTTTCTCTTCCTTTCCCTCCCTTTTTGCTACGGCCAAGGCCTCCTTGAGTGAGCCTCAATTGTTTTTTTTTTCTATAAATAGGTGCATTAGAAGAACTTGCAAACACTTTAGCTAATTTGCAAACTTTTAGTTTTCTAAGCTTTCTTGAGTTTCCTTTCTTTTTCTCTCAAGTTTCAAGAGAGTTCTTCTTTTCTCTTCATCTTCATCCTTTTCATCTCTTCATCCCATCATCATCTCATAACCTCTAAACACCACCTCACAACCTTGAACCACCATCAAACCTCTCAAACACTTGACCTCAAACACAACCTCACTCAAAACACATCTCCAACCTCTTCATCCCCCTTTGGCCGAATCATTATCAACCCCCAAGGAGAAGTTGTTCATCTCATTTCCTTTCCAAAGTTCAAGCTTTTTATCTCCACTCTAGGTAGGAGTGTTTTCTAAACTTGTTTTTCTTGAAAATGAGTTTTTCTCTAGCTTTCTCTTGGATTTCTTTTTGAAACTTTTCTTTGTTTTTCTTCCTCATAGTTTCGGCCATGAGGCCTTGTTTGGATACATGATAGCTCAATGATGAGAACTCCTAGATGATAACTATGTGTTCAACCTCTAGAGCTTGAGTTTTTGCTTTCTTTAAGTTTCAACTTTATTTTCTAGTTCAAAATGATTTTAGCTCAAGACTACCTTCACTTTTCCTTGCTATTGATTTCGGTTTCCTTATTTCCTTTGCCTTGAGGTTTCGGTTTCGGTTTCCTTTTCTTTGAGTTTATATGTTCTTTTGAAAGTTTGTTTCTTTTGAGCTTGATGATGATGTTCAAGAACCTCATAGCTCCTTTGAGAACTTGGTTCAAGAACTCTAAAGCTCACTTTGTGATGAGATGAATGTTGGGTTGTTTGATTTCTAAAGTCTTGAACGAGCTCTAGATAATATTAAAAATGAACCTTGCATTCATATTTATATTTATGCCTTGCACATCATATTTACTTTCCTTGCTATCACTAAGTATCAAGAAAATGAATGAACTTGTATTACCATATTTATGTTTCAAGCTTTGCATTATCATGTTTATATCTCAAGTCCTCACTTAAAATATCAAAGTAATAATAAGTTGCATCTCATGTTTATTTTATGCCCTCACTTTATTTTCTAATGAAAGTTAAAACAAGTGCATGAGCATGTTTATTTTTATGTCATCACTTAAGATAACGTAGAGCTCAAAGACTTGCCCATATGTCTCAAACAAATGCTTGAGAATATGTTTTTCCCTAGCTTGTGATTTCGGCCTTAAGAGGTTTCCTTGGTTACAAGTTTCAAAATCCATGTTTCATAGTTTTTCTAAGCTTATATGAGTTCATGAAATATCTAAAACAAGGTTTTATGAATTTAGGACCTCTTGAGATAAATTTAATTTAGCTATTGCCCTTGAGATTATTTCGAGGATTTTAAATGATAAAAATGTTTATAAATGAGTTTTGATAGTTTTAGAAGGGTTCCAAGAGAAACTAGTATTTTATGTGCTTTAGAAACCAAGTTTTATGCCTTTGTATGGAGATGTATTTTCGATTCTGCCTTGCCATGTTATGCTCACTGTTTATGCTGTTTGGATGATGATAACATGAGTATGTTTGTGTATAATTGATGCTAAAATTCATATGTGAAAGATTAGAGAAGTTAGTAACTAGAAAAGAATTAATTTGAGAGTTCTAAATCTCTTGGTAATTGATTTTTCTGGATTATATCTAGCATGGTTTAGAAATGATAATCATGGATTTAAATTAGTTTAAATGTATAGGAATGACTCATAATTGGTTTAGGACTTGATCTTGATGCCTTGGGAGCAAACCGGACTTAGAAAGGGTCATTGTTGTGACTCCTAGGTACCCGTAAAGTTAGAATTTTAGATCCTGCATTCTTGAGGTTTAGAGAAGTTTATGATCATAGTATTGAGTGAGGAATACTTAGATATGAGCCTATAGGTACCCGAGAGATTAAGTTGTGATGATTGATAACTTAGACTGTAAGTTAAGGACCTTAAGGGTCAATGTATAAGACATTAAGAAATTGCTAATGCTATGATGTTTATATAACATGTTGAGATGTTTATGATGCATGAGGAAATGATTGTTTAAGATATGAAGTTTATCATAGCATGAGGTTTGAATGAGGAATATGTTGTGTGAATAGCTTGTGGCATAAGTTTTAGTTTGAAGGAAATTCGGTTTAATAGCTGCTATGCTGCCGAATTTCCGTCAAACCTAAAAGGGTTGAATAAATGTTTTAAAGTACCACATGAGTTGAAAACCCTGGGTGACACCGGTTCAGCCGAGCACCCTCAGGAGATTTTTATGTGACAAAGCACTGAGACCCACTTTCCTGAGTGACACCGGTTTGGCCGAGCATCCCCAGGGGAGACAAATTCATGAGGGTATGAGTAGATGCAGCCTACCAAAGTGGACAAATTGCTGTGGCTTGATGCCCGCAGAGCGTTTTAAATAGGGTATATCCTAAAAGAGGTGATCCCTAGCCCCCTACCCGTACTTGCGTAGTCGGGATTATTTTATTATGTTTTGCTTATTTAGATAATAAGTAAGAGCTAGTGACGACTAGCTGAGGTATGAGCTCATAACCTAGTTATTTTAGGGTGGCCTAATTATGCTGAAGTACCATGATTGATTTCACGAAGTTGAGGAATGATCCACTTGAAAGTTATATGCCCTTTATGCCACTTGTGTTCTTTCTTGAAGTTGTGATTCATTGAGATATTTGATTGAGGCATTGCCATGCATTCATGTTTTAGTATGTTGCATTCATAACATCAAGATGCATGCTAAAAGGAATGAACCTGGGATAATTGGTTTTATAAACTCTAATAGTGAATCTTTTATGTATGCACACCTTTTATAATTAAACCCAAGGTTCATGAGAATGTGAACGATGTAACCCTAGGATAGGAGACTCCTACTGAGATTCTTTAGTAAGAATTCTCACTCCTTTCTCTTATTCCTTTTTCTTCCGTCACATCTTCAGAGATCGATGGCAACATTCGTGGTCTTCATTGATATGCCCGTCTGGGAGGTACACTATGACCCGGAGCATTGTTCCTACCACTTTGAAAGTCATTGTGCCGTTCATGTTTTTGTGTACATGGGTCGACCTTTTTCTTATCCTGTGTCTAGCTACCAGTTCACTCCTACCGCTCCTTTTGGTGGCGACGACTTAATCTTCGAGCATACCCGCCCTTGCGACGAGCAGATGTATCGTGACCGCTCATCCACCTCAGCTGTTCGTGACTACCCGGAGTATGTGCCTCGCTTGAGGAGGTCGAAGACCGATCTGTCTGAGGATTCACTGATGCACGTTTATTCGGAGAGTTCTGCTCCCTTTCCTCCATTTAGGCGAGAAGGGAGTGAGGACACTGTGATGCAACCACGCTTGGCGAGGAGAGCCGAGATGTGCCCGCGCTGAGGGGCTCACATCCAGCCAACACGCGTTCCTTTCCCACTTCACTGGCTCACTCAAGAGGAGATTGACCGGTTCCCCAGTTACCTACCTCCATCACCCGAGGACTCTCGTCATCACTAGACCTCATCGGAGAGTTATTCGAGTGCCTGAGCAGTCACGAGGATCTCCCATTCGGTGGTACCTTTCGGGAAGGGGTTTTAGTCTAGTACTCATAGCTTGGTAGGAGGGTAGTGTAGTTGGTTTTTCTTTTGCCATCACACTATGTACTTCACTGCTTTCTTGCTTCTGTTGTATTTTCATTTTCTTATGTATTCCAAGTTCAGCCCGTTTCTATAAGGGCGTGACTACCTATGTATTCCAACTATATTATTATTAATGAAATGTTTCCTTTGTTGTTATGATCGTTGCTCTATTGATACTTGCTTTAGCTCTTGTGTTTCCTTATGATTGATGTTTATGCCTCTCGTTTAGATAAGAGCGTGACTCTCACTTTGGTTTATGTTTTGAAAAAAAAAATTTATCCATAACTTCTGCTAGTATTTTAATAAAATGATGAGACCTGGAGGTAATAACCTAATGATTAACCTAATGTGTTCTAGAAAGTTGGGTTAAAAATTAGGGTGTTACATGTTGTATAAGATACAAATGATGTTGACTAATTCTTTTGAACAATCTATTTTTTGATTTCGTAGCCTTAGTCAGCCAAGAAATTCATAAGAGAACTGATAAAATAACTGGGCAGACAAAACAAATATCCCTATTTCAATTTGTCTAAGCATCTATTCTCCAAATGGTGAGCTTTAGTGGCTATTATTGCTTGCATCGTCAACAATCCATTGCCAGTATTCAAAGCTCCATCCTACCAGACCACCGTGGCATGTGCCTTCAGACACAATGAGGCCGTCACCTATTTGTTTAATAGTATTGGAACATGTTGTTCAAATAATGTTTATTTTCCTTGGATGAATTCAAACAATGTTTAATTCCTGAGAAACCATTTTTCCTGTTTTCTTATCAAGTACATGTTATCAGGCTAGTCTAGGGAAGAAACTTAAGGAGATAGAAGGTAGTTAACACAACTATTTCTTCTATTAATTTTGTAGAAATGTAGACCTTGTGTTATTTTGTATGTCTATAGGATTTATACTATATCAAGGTGTTTGGTATGAAAAGTTTGAACTCTGGTGATCAACTATTTGTTGTAGATTATATGAAGAGGAAAGCTGTAGGAATACTGAGATTTAAGTATTGTGGTAACATGAAAGTATCTGATACCTACACTTTGTAATAGTGTCCATTCTTTCTTCAATGTCTCTTTATTTTAATTTAAAATTAGCCAACTTAGTTTATTCTTACAATTTTAGAAGTCGAGGTGGAATGCATAAAAAGCTTCCTTATTGATTTGCATCTATAACCCATAGTATCATCGTTAGTTTTATGCCCTTATATTACTATATTACTTGTCTAGATATTTATGGTGTTTAACCTTTTTTAGAAATGCCCCCTATAGTTATAAAATTGAGTTTATCTTTTCCTATCTTTTTTGAACTTTCAATCTTTCTCAATGAATAACCCTGCTTTATGGACATTTATGAAAACTCACTTTAAGCAATGCCTTCAAAATGGTTAAATTTAAATTAAAAGCGAGGTCTACCACCTAGGGTGATCTTTTTCTCTTTTGGTATTTTGAAGAAACACAGTTTACATGGTTTCTTTTTCTCTGATAATGTCAATAATTATATCTTGTTTATTCTTTTCCTTCCTTGGCATGCAGCGTGTGACACCCTCTATAGCAAGTTCGATTAATTTATGTAATAACTAAGTCATAATTTTATTAAAATACATAACAAGGAAACCAAAATATTTATTTTATACAAAGTCAAGTACAAAAGGGAAGCTCTTCTATAAGCTTTGATACATATTTGTTCTCTATCATATATGCATATTCCTACAACTAAGTACAACTGATATAGTCTCTCAGACACTAAACTACTGCAATTCTAATTCCTCTGGTGTAGTAGCTCCATAGTTCACTCGATCAATATGGAGACGACACGGGAATACAAATACATAGGGGTGAGAATCTTAAATTCTCAGTAAGGTATCCCCAAAATGCATAATAAAATAAAATCCATGTCATCATCATCGTCATTGTCCCAGCCATTTCAATTTATTAAGAAAATATAAGCATGCAACATATATCAAAAGTTTATTTTAAAGTTAAAAAATCATTCTTCCAAAATGGATATCTTTTATTATTCAATCACTTAATATACACATGTCATACTACTTAACATAATAGTAATTTATTTTCAACTTTACGTGCCCTCGGTACATCAATGGGGATATCATAAACATCATCCCTATCTTCTGTGCTCTTGACATAATAAATATGATCTTTCCATGCCCTTAACATAATAAAGGGGATTTTTCCATGACCTTGACATACTATAGGAGATCTTTCTGTGCCCTTAACATACTAAAAGGGATTTCATTCTTCACTCAACATACATCATCATCAAGCTCACATATACATGCATCATACTCCGATATGCTAATATTTTTGATTTCATAATGCTTCAAACCTATATATATATATATATTTATGTATCATTCATTCCTTATAAAACAATCTTTAAAGTCCATAGCATGCATTCATATGCATCATACTTGAATCAAAAGTCCTTATATCATTAATTCAGGCATTATCGCAATTCCAGCACATTGGTAGATTTTTCACTTATCTAGCAAAAATTTGATAACAAATCAAATAATCAATTCAGAGGCTATAAAACTTATCCAAGACACTACAATTTGTCCCCAAGGTCCTGTAAAAATCTCAGGGTAAGAATCACTCTTTAACTATGTTACAAAATTATACAAATTCGGATATCAGAAACCCCTTCATTACAGCCAACAGTCATAGTTCCCAATTTTATTACCATATCAAATGAATATATCAAATCATAAAAAAATTCAGAGTTGGACTTCAATATATCCTCAATGCGTTGTAAACGTTTCAAAGAAAAAATCAACTATTTGCTATAATAACAAAATTAGACAATCCCAAAGCTTCATAATTTGGCTTTCCAGACAACTCAATAATAGTCTCAGTTTTTATTTTTAGAAAATAGTAAAAATCATTTTTAATACCCAAGAAAAATATAAAAAATGCCTTGATATGTTAGCTTCATCATATAAAATTTTCAGAGCAAGAATTAATCTACAAACCCTTTAGAAAAATTGTGAAGCATAACCTGTCTGCCTAAGACTGGGATTCACAGCAATATAGCTCAAAAGATATTTTGAGAAAAAGAGTTTTCTAACACCACCCAAACACTCCTCCAAATTAAACACATCAATATCTATATATTATCAACCAACAAAATTAAAAATATCAAATTAAATCAGTAAAATAAATGGTAGAAACAGATTTGAAAAGAAAAAGGGTTCAAAAGCCCTACTTTGGTGGCTTTAAGAATCTTGGCTCCAAAAGATGATCCAAGAATGATGTTTCTCACTTCGAGGTGAGAAGATGCGAAAAATTGGAATTTTAATCGATTAGTTTTGTAGGTAGTGATGAATGGGATAAGTTTAGTAAAATGAGTTTGGAGTTTTTGCAAGTGTAGGTTAGGTGTTTGGAGGTTTAAATCAAGTTTTCAAGCTCTTCGAAGAACAAAAATGGGGGCTGGTTTTGTTCCTTTGGCTGGCCGAGAATGATGCTTTTAAAGATAAGGTTTTGTAGCTTCTAATGATATTATATTAGGTAGTCAGAATTATCTAATATGAAATCTAATTCTTTCCAAAAGAAAAATAAGATGGATGGTTAGGATTTGATCTTGTTATTCAAAATTGAATCTTAGTCATCCACTTGGTTTAAATGGATAGACATTATCCTTTTATAAGATTAAACTATATCTTTCGGTATTAAAAATCGCACACCGAAATTTTATCGAATGGGTCAAACACCATACCTAGGTAATCGAACATGGTCTGAAAATTAGTTTCAGGTATAAAATCTTCATTTTTAACCACTTCTAATTTTAATCTTATAATTTCTCAATTTCTGGTATCTCCAGGCCTTAATTCTAGGGTTTTAACTGTCCTGATGGGCCTGCGGTGCCTGCAAAACACTATTCAATTCTTTTTCTTTTTACACATTCATTGGACTGTCCTCATCATTGCTAATCTATTGGATTTTTGAAATTCTGACTAATAAAAGTCAAATTAATTTTTTAAATAATTTTTCGGTTGTTACATTATCACCCAACTTAAAAAGAATTTTGCCCTCAAAATTCATTTGGTAATAGATTACCAAATGATACTTTTTATAAACCAAACAAACAATTCACACACAGTTCAAGCAATTCAAACAAATTCTAAATGTTCCTAACTCAAATTGAATTGTCAGATGGTGATGTCCTATCAGCTCTTAGTACTCTTGTGCAATGGCTTCCCAACAGGTTTTGGATATCTCTTTGGACACTTCCTCATTGTATGTCCTGGATTTCCACAGCAATAGTGTTGTGATTTTATTAATAATTATATTTCAAAGTTAATTAAGTTTATTTTAATTATTTTATTTGATACTCTTTTCCACGTGTTAAAAATAATAATAATAAATAAACAAATAAAAATCATTCAATGATTTACGTTGCAAGTTCCAACATTATAAGTTTTCAATAATAAAACTTTCCTTTCCTTCACGTGTACAACTTCGTTTTTATTAGCATATCTTAAAAAATCAATTTGGCTAATAAGTAACGTTGGGTAACGGGGAGATTTTCTTTCTAGACTTATAAATAGCAATATCAACATTACTTTGAAAAACAGAGAGAAATCTATTCATAAAATATATATTATCCTCTATTTAGTTCTCTTGAGCACTCCATATACATTGTTCCTGTAAGCCTCACTAGTTCAAGTGCAGTGTTAGTGAGAAGTGACTGTTGTATCCTGGAGAGTATTAGTCGCGAAGACCATTTGCACCAACTCATTAGTTGTGGTGGCAAAATATTCTTAAGCTCAGTGCATAGCACGCTTCAGCCAACAATATTGATAAGTTGCTCTATTCAATTTATTCTTATTATGTTATTTAATTTTTTCTTTTCATTTTGTATTATTTGAACATTATTTTATTTTAAAATTTCCAACAATCTTAAGAGTATGTTGAACTTCAGTTACGTTTCAATTATTTTTATGTGTTGGTCTAATTAGGATTGTGTTATTGTCATTATTGATATTACTATTATTCATCTATTTTACCTTTTGCACAAGTTGTGTTCTTTAGTTTGACAGATACCAAGTTTTATGTTAAAAGAAAGAAAGAAAAAATGCCGAAGGTTGGTCAGCGACTCAAAGATTTCAGTCATGCTGCAGCTAATGATAACAAAGCCCAACTTCATTTTGACAACACTACAAGTAAGTACCATACTTACAAATCATCTAGATATTTTGCAATTGTAACTGAAAATAATCTTACGATAGAGGAAAATTTTTGGGTGGTAGATTCTGGGGCTACCAGGCATATCTGTATAAATAAAAATATTTTTACCTCCTACAGTGATGTAAGGGAAGGAGAGGAAGATATATATGTTGGTTACTCTACAAGAGTCACAGTAATTGGTAAAGGAATTGTAAATTTAAAACTCTCTTCTGGGAAAATCCTTTCATTAAAAAATGTCCTCTATGTACATGAGATGTGTTATAATTTAATTTCTATATCTATGTTGACTAATGATGGTGTTAAAGTTAATTTTGAAAATGATGAAGTTATATTAACTAAAAATGAAAATTTCATAGGAAAAGGATGTTTCAGTAATGGTTTATATTTGCTAAATGTTTCGTATGTCATAAGTGAAAATACATGTTTTGATTCTTATTCTTTTGATTTATGGCATGGTAGATTAAGACATGTTAATTTTTCTTACCTCAAGAAAATGAAAGAACTAGGGATTATAAATGATATGAAAATAAATAATAATGTTAAATGTCCGGTATGTGTAGAAGCTAAAAGTACAAAGAAAACCTATAAGCCTGTAGAATTCCATGAGACAAGTTTATTAGGCTTAATACATTCAGATATACGTGATTTAAAATCTACATTGACTAGAGGAGGTAAAAGATATTATATAACCTTTATAGATGATTTTTCAAGATACACATATGTCTATTTATTAAGAAGCAAAGATGAAGCTAAAGAGAAATTTAAAATTTATAAGGCTGAAGTGGAGAATAAATTAAGTAAGAAAATTAAAAGACTAAGATTTGATAGAGGAGGAGAATATGAGTCAATTTCTCTAAATAATTTTTGTGAACAATATGGAATAATTCATGAGGTAACACCACCCTATTCACCAGAATCTAATGGAATAGCAGAACGAAAAAAATAGAATACTGAAAGAAATGATGAATGCTATGCTAATAAGTTCTAGTGCATCTCCAAATTTGTAGGGGGAAGCTATTCTCTCTGCATGCCACATTCAAAACAGGGTAATTTTTAAGAAAACAGGAAAAACACCTTTTGAATTATGGGAAAAATGGGTACCTAATTTAAAATATCTTAAAGTGTGGGGGCGTTTAGCAAAAATATTGTTACTGGAACCAAAGAAAAGGAAAATTGGATCTAAAACTTGTGATTGCATGTTTTTTGTTTATAAATTTTTAGTATTAAGAAGTGATGCTTTAGATGTAAACACAATTATTGAATAAAAAAATGCTGAGTTCTTTGAAAATGTATTTCCTTTGAAAACTTCTATAAGAAAACCTTTATCCAAAAATAGTTGTGAACCTAGTAGTTCTAAAAAGAGAAAGAAAAGAAACTAATAGAAGCAATAATGAGTAACCATACCATGAGGCAGTATCATCTCCAGATGGTCCTTTATGGAAAGAAGCTATTAATAGAGACTTAGAGTCAATAATGAGTAACCATACATAGGATATAGTAGATTTACCTAATGGAGTAAAAACAATTGGATGTAAACGGATTTTTAAAAAGAAATTAAGAGCTAATGGTTCAATTGAAAAATATAAAGCTAGGCTAGTAGCTAAAGGCTATACACAAAGGAAAACTTAGATTATTTTGATACATATTCACTGGTGGTTAAAACTTCTTCTATTAGAATTTTGATTGCTTTAGCATCTATTCATAATTTATTAATACATCAAATGGATGTTAAAACTACTTTTCTAAACTGGGATTTAGAAGAAGAAATATATTTGCGTCAACCTGAAGGTTTTGTTGTTCCTGGTAGTGAGAACAAGGTGTGTAGATTAATTAAATCTTTATATGGTCTTAAACAAGCGCCTAAACAATTGCATGAAAAATTTGATAAAGTGATGGTGCAAGATGGCTATAATGTAAATGATTCTGATAAATGTATTTATAGTAAATTTGATGATAATTTAAATGGTGTTATTGTTTGTGTATCTCAAGAGCATTTTGTTGAGAAAACATTGAGAAAATTTGATCTTTATAGTTCTAAACCTATGAGTACTCCCTATTATAGTAGTTTACATTTGAAAAAGAATAATGGGAATGCAGTGTCACAAGCTCAGTATGGTCAAATAATTGGTAGCCTTATGTACTTGATGAATAGTTCAAGGACTAATATTGCATATGCTGTGAATAGATTAAGTAGATATATACATAATCCTAATAAAGATCATTGGACTGCTTTGTGTAGAGTTATGAAATACCTTCAAGGTACCATAGACTACGGCCTATGTTATGGGGGATATCCAAATGTACTTGAAGGATACTCTGATGCTAACTGGATCTCTGATTCAAATGAGACTAAATCCACGAGTGGATTCATTTTTTACTTTGGTGTTGGTGTTGTCACTTGGAAATAATCCAAGCAAACCTGTATAGCCAGATCTACTATGGAGGTTGAGTTTATTGCTCTTGACTTAGCAGGATTTGAGGTTGAATGGCTAAGAAATCTCTTAGCTGATATTCCTTTGTGGACGAAACCCCTTCTTCCATATCTATACATTGTGATTGCCAAGCGGCAATAGCAAGAGCAAATAATAAAGTCAATAATGGGAAACAAAGACTTATACATATACGTCATAATTATGTGAAGCAACTATTGAATGATGGAATCATTTCCATAAATTATGTAAGGTCAGAGATGAATTTGGCAGATCCTTTGACCAAGCCACTTAGCAAAAAGCTAGTGAGCGATACATCGAGGAGGATGGGGCTTAAGCCTAATTCACAGATTGAGAGTGATAGTAACCTAACCTGAATTTGAGAATTCCTCAAAGGTTATGTTCATATGGGTAAAAACAAGTCACTTGTCAATCAGCAGACACTATCCAATATAGTTCATCCCTATGGTATATAAATGTGAGGGATAGTGTGTGACTACAGCGTATAGAAGATGAGTTTTACACTCTTAATGAAGCTATAGCTCATGAATGAGTGGTGTACTTAATTGTAGTATACACTTTATAGATTCACCTATGTGAGTGGTAGAGGTGGGGCCGCCTCTATGAGAGCTTGGGCAATTCTCTAGAGCCACTCATGAAATCCAGGCAATGGTGCAAGGCCAAAATGCACCACACCGCATTAAATAACTTTGGATGAGAAGACAATGTGAGTAATGAGATAACTGAATCACATGAGGGATAAAGGTTGATAGAGGTTCTAATCTCACCGGCATTTCTGTGGTTCAAATTTCATTTGCTCTATGTGCTAGTTCATAGTCCAAAAAACACTAGTACTTATGCATTGAATTCTTATGCTTAAGAGAACTAAATAGAATTATATTAACTTTGAAATATGTGGGGGATTGTTGTGATTTTATTAATAATTATATTTCAAAGGTTTATTTTAATTATTTTATTTGATGCACTTTTCCACGTGTTAAAAATAATAATAATAAATAAACAAATAAAAATTATTCAATGATTTACGTTGCAAGTTCTAACATTATAAGTTTTCAATAATAAAACTTTCCTTTCCTTCACGTGTATAACTTCGTTTTTATTAGCATATCTCAAAAAATCAATTTGGCTAATGAGCAACATTGGGTAGCGGGAAGATTTTCTTTCCAGACTTATTAATTGCAATATCAACATTACTTTGAAAAATAGAGAGAAATTTGAGCATACACTTTCATAAAATATATATTATCCTCTATCTAGTTCTCTTGAGCACTCCATATACATTGTTCCTGTAAGCTTCACTAGTTCAAGTGCAGTGTTAGTGAGAAGTGGCTATTGTATCCTAGGGAGTATTAGCCGCAAAGACTATCTGCACCAACTTATTAGTTGTGGTAGGAAAATACTCTTAAGCTCAGTGCATAACATGCCTCAGCCAACAATATTGATAAGCTACTCTATTCAATTTATTCTTATTGTGTTATTTAATTTTTCCTTTTCATTTTGTATTATCGTGAACATTATTTTATTTTATTTTTCAGATTTGGTTGCTTTATTTGTATTATTTTGTTTTAAAATTTCCAACAAATAGCATACATTTTTGCCCAGCTAAGCCAAGTCTACCACCATGGCTCTTCCCACATTTTGAACAATCTTGTCTTGTGGTTGACCATTGTTGTTGTTTATCCTCATGTAGATTAGGCTGAAACTGCTTCCGTTAGGGCAAGGCCTCCTCATAATCTTGGTCTTTGGTTGCCAGTCTCTTATTAAAAGTGTTCTTAGCAGATTGGATGATTGGTAGCTTCTTATTGGAGTCCTCTGTGTTATTCAAATGGCCTCAATAAACTCAAGAGGGGAGTGAATTGAGTTCTCAAACTTTTTCTTGAATTTCACACTCAAATGTATTTTTCAATAAAATATAAGAAATCAACTTGAAAACTTAATTTAATATATGAGAATGCAAGAGATTTAAAGTTCTAATCATATAAATGAATAAGATATCGAAAGGTAAACTTGCAATAAATGTAAAGAGATAAGGAAAAAGAGAATGCAAACTCAATTTATATTGGTTTGGTCACCTCTTGTGGCCTACATCCGATCCCCCAAACAATTGGTTGATATTGGTAAGAAAAAACACGAGAAAGGGGAGGGGGTTGAATTATGCTACCTTTTTCAAACTTTCAAAACTGAAATTTTATAGCAAAAATCTATCATGTATTGAGCTTGAAGTGTAGCAGAAGATAGGTTAGATTATTTAGAAAGTAACTTCCTGAATCAAGTAGTTCGAGTAAATAGATTGACAATAAGAGATAATGATAAAAATATTTATGCAAATTCAAATGCTAAAAATAAAGAAGCGAAGGATGAGAAGATACTGAATCAGGAGTTTTATACTGGTTCAGTCAACACTTGCCTACATCCAATTCTCAGTGACCACTGGGTTTCACTAATCTTCCTCAACCTGAGGAGATAAAAATATAGGACAGTCTTTATAGTAGCCTTCCTAAGCTCTTGCCAGTGTTAGTAAACAACACTTACTAACACAAACAACAACAAGTAGTTTTGCAGTAGCCTCTTTAAGCTATTCAATTTTTGATTACTACTAGATCAAGGATACAACCAATTCAAGATTGATGTTTAGTTTGAACAATTTTGCACTCAAGCTTTTTTCAAATGAATATGAAATGACAACTCTGAAACAAATTGAGTGATTTCTTTCTACTAATTCTTCCTCAGAAGAACGTGTGAACAATTCTGGAATTTAGAAAGAAGATTTTAATGTACAAAGGAATTTAGCAGATGTTTTTCACAAAGGGATTTGGAAAGATTTTTTCAGTGTTTCTATTTGTCCTTGTCTTTTTGGAAGCTCAGTCATCTCTATTTATAGATGATTTCCCTTCGTTACCGTTGCCCCTAATCTTCTATCTAACCAACACGTGTCAAGCATCAAATTGAGTATTGGAAACATAATATAGAGGAGTAGCTTGTTTAGTGTCAGAGTTCCTTTTCAGAGCCATTGATGAGTTGAGCTTTCTGAAGTTTATTAGAAATTGCTTTTCTATTTTCTAAACATGGTTTCTGAACTCTTTAATAAGCCTTTCTCAGTTGATCGAGGGTGCTGAAGAGATGATGTCTTGGTTAAAAGATACTGGTTTGACTTTTGATTTTGAATTTAAAATTTAACCGCCTTCCCTCCCTTTTTATGAATCTAACTTTCTGAAGAGTGTTGCTAATTCCTTGTTGATTAATTTGTCTTTTGATATTCAATCTTGGCTTTTGATAATAAATAATCCACGATTATGATGATTGAAGATTGAGTAACACGTTGCTTCAGCTTTTGCATGTTATCTTCATTGTAGCCATTCTTTCTGAAATTCAGTGTTACTTTCTGACAGCCATATCCTTTGTTTCTTGATTCCATTTTGATGAGGTTGCTTCCTTGATGCACAAGATTATATTTTGCTTGATATAATTTTCACTTCATCTAAGTTTATCCTCTTCCCACGAGAGAGAAAAATATATGTTTACAGATGCAAAGAGAAATAATTTTCGCTTAATTTCGATATGCAGATACTGCATATCGAAAACACTTGTTAAGCTTAGTAAAAGGAACTCAGGGTATCCATTAGTCATTATTCAAAGTATTTTCTTTAAATTGGCTTTGTTACCAATCAAAATAATAAAACTCATACTTTCTAAAGGGCTCTGGAGTTTACACCTGAGAGTTCCACCAACTTTTAATTCTTTACACCTGAAGAGCACTCTTACACATTTGGATTCCTCACCCTTTGTGTTGGAGTCTCTCAAGAACCAAGAGATACCACACTCTTATTCTAATCAAGGATGCCACACCCTTAATACAATTTCAATAAGATAAAACAAGAATTCACTCTCTGACTAGAGGAAATATTACAAATTGAAGCACTAGAAGGTTTTCTCAAGAATAAGTGTATTTGGCCAAGTATTGAACAAAATGATTGATGAATGAGAATGATTGTTAAAATTATATTTGCAATATGTTTTGTGTATTAGAAAGTGTTAAATGATAGATATTTATAGGAAAAAATTTGTGTAGACCATCGGAGATTAATCCCAAAAGATGTATCTTTTAAAAAACACACTCATTTGAATATTTTTAGGCCTGGTAATCGATTATATAAACTGGTAATCGATTGCATAGTTCAAATTTTGAAAAGTAGCAATAGTCAAGTTTCTGGTAATCGATTACAAGGTGTGTGTAATCGATTACAAGAGTCAAAATCACATTCTAGGGACGTGAACAACATGGTAATTGATTACATGATATGGTAATTCATTACAAGAGTTACAGAAATTGAAAAATTAAAATTTTAACATACTTTAAGTCATTCTTTCATTCTAAAAACATTTTTAAACATCTTTCAAACATATCCTTTCAAATCAAACTCATGTTTTCACAAATCAAATCAAATTCTTCAATAACAAAACAATTAAATTCTTTCAAATCAAATTTTTCTTAGATTAAAACTTTGATTAACTTAACAAAGGCCAAATAAAATTACTAAATTAAAAACCTTTTATGTAATCTAAGTTCTAATTTTTCTAAACATTTGACTTGATCATCTCCATGTTTTGGTGCTTCCACCTTTTTGTCATATGCTTTTCGATATCATCAAAACCTACAACATAATATTCACATTCTGCACTCTTGCACTTGTTTACCAAAGTCACATAATCCCTTATCTCCAAAAGACTCACAGCTGCCTCAATATTGTCACGCAATCCTCCTTCGTGCTTCATGCACTTCCAAGCTTAGGATTATGCTGATAGATGATAGAAAACTTGCAGAGCTCGTCAAACTTGGCCATTTACTCTGTTATCCTTATAGATCCTTGCTTAAGTGCCATAAACTCCATATTCTTTGCATTTCTCATGAAAACAAGACAATACTTGTGATAAAAAGTGTAACGCCCCGATTTTCTGTTAGAGTGAAAATGACCAAAATGCCCCTGAGGTCATTTTCAGGAGCCGAGGAAAGCCGGTCTGGCAAGTACTCGAAGGGCAAACTCAATGTTGGAAGGGGATTAGAAAACTTATGTACCTTCCCGGATCGAAAATCTCGTTTTCGAAGTTTTAGTCAAAATGACCAAAACGCCTCTGTGGTGTTTTACCCGTTTGCAAGTGCCGGATGAACCCGAAACTTCTCCAGATGGTTTTAAAAGGCGTTTTTATGTATTCTATGACCTCAGTTTTAATTTTTGAAGTCCCGGGCAAAATTAGTGCAAAATTACGGTTTTGCCCCTAGTTTCGTACTCTTACGCTTAATCACACGATTAAGCAAACCTAAGCAATATTAGGCTCTAATCGAAGGTTAATTAATTTCCTTAATTAATCTAGAGTCAAAATAATTTATTAAAGTTGATTAGAACCAAAAAGTACTTAATTACAACCTAAAATCATATTTTAATTTTATGACACCTAGTCATAGAATCTTGAATAGTGTTTTCTCTTTCCAATTCCTTAAATCATGGAATTGTGTTACACATTGTTTATTCATAAATGAGTTTTAAATTCTTTAATGATGTATGAGCACTCCTAAACTTGTCATAAACTCCTAAATCACATTCTTAGTTACCTAAACTTAAGCTTAATCATTCCTAACCTTGTACCTAAGCTAATACACATCTAAACCTACCATTAACACACAATTAAATGGTCAAATCATCCTCCCATTCTGCTGCCCCAAGCTGGCCGAAGCTTCACTCCCTCCATATGCATCACATGTTCAATTTTTCAACACTCCAAGGCCATACCTCAAGTCACATACACTATACCTTGTCATAACTTTCAATCAAGCTTGAATTTCCACATGAATAAATAATTAAAACAACCCATTTCTCCCATTTAATTGTGGCTGGAAAAGTTCCAGCCATGCATTATTTCTAGAAGCCTAAATTCATAAAAATGTGATAGGAAATTAACTCACATCAAGCCATACTTTGTAGCATAGCTTCCATACTTCAAACCATGCTTGAATGACCTTGTGTAAGAGATATTTTTCTCCCTTTGCCCTTCAAAGCTACGGCCAGCACCCTCCCAATGTGAGCTCCATGGTTTTGTTTTTCTATAAATAGGATGCTTGTGTTAGCTTTGTTGCACCTTGAAGCATTTGCAAAGTTTAGAGTTTTAGAGTTGTCTTACTAAGCTTTTTCCTTCTCTCAAAGTTCTAAGAGCTCTTTCTCTTCATCTTCATCCTCTTCATTCTTCCATCACATAATCACCTCATAACCTTAATCCATCACCTCATAACCTTAAACCACTCTCAAAGCTTTCAAACACTCAACCTCAAACACAACTTCACTCAAAACACATCTCCTTTCCTTTTCCTTTCCTTGGCCGAAATCATCACCACCATCCTAGGAGGTGTTGCTCATCTCATTTCCATCTTCAAGATCAAGCTTTTATCTTCATCAAAAGGTAGGGATTTGTTTTCAAACTTTATTTTGCTCAAGAAAGTGTTTTTCTCTAGTTTTCTCTTGGATTCTTTTTGAACTTTCCTTTGTCTTTCCTTTCCTTTCATTTTCGGCCATGAGGCCTTGATTTGAGCATGATAGCTTGATGATGAGAGTTTCTAGATGATGACATTGTGTTCATCTCAAAGAAACCTCTAAAGCTTGAGTTTTCCTTTTCTTACAACTTCATCTATATGTTATCTAGCTCACATGGTTTTCCAACTTAAGAAAATTAATCTAAGGATTTCTAAAAGCCCAAGCCTACCCTTGTCAACCTTAAAGTTGGCCGGCACGTTCTAGAGATTTGTCTCTAGATAGGGGTTTTGGGTACTTAATAAAGAACTTGATGTAGCTTCACTTTCTTTCTCTTTTATATGATTTTCGGTTCTTGTGTTGTGATCTTTGAGATATTGTATGGGGTTATTATCTTGTTAAAGTCCTTAATGAGCTCTAGTTAAACATAAAAATGAAACTTGCATCATGTTTACTTTAAGCTTTGCATATCATGTTTATTTCCTTGCTATCACTAAATCCCAAGATAATGAATGAACTTGCATTATCATGTTTATGTTTCAAGCTTTGCATTATCATATTTATATTTCAAGTCCTCACCTAAATATCAAAGATAATAATATATTGCACCACATATTTATTTTATGCTCTCACTTTACTTTCTAGCAATAACTAAAATAAGTGCATGAGCATGTTTATTTTTATGTCATCACTTTAATGATTCTAGAGCTCAAAGACTTGCCCAATGATATCTCAAACAAAGGTCTAAAACATTTATTTCCCATGGTCCATATTTCGGCCCTATGAGGCCTTAATGTTTTCAAGTATTGAAAACTATGTTTTATAATTTTTCTAAACTTATATGAGTATAAGGAATGTGTAGAACTAAGTGTTATGAATTTAGGACCTCTTGAGATGAAAATAATATAGCCACTGCCCTATCAAGTATTTTCATGAGTTTAGATGATAAAAGTATTCATAAAAGAGTTTTGAAGGTTTTAATAAGGTTCCAAGAGAAACTAGTATTTTATGTGCTTTAGAAACTATGATTCAATGCCTTTCAATGGAGTTTCTGTTTGGGTTCTGCCTTGCTATGTTTGGCCACTGCATGAGCTGTGTTAATGATGTTAATATGCTTATGTTTGGGTAATAATTATGTTAAGACTCATATGTGAAAGATAGGATAAGTTAGGAACTAGAAAAGAATTAATTTGAGAGTTCTAGATCCCTTAAAGATTTATTTTTCTGGATTCTGTCCAGCAAGGTTTAGATTCAATAATCATGGTTTTAAATTAGTTTATATGTGTAGGAATGACTCATAATTGGTTTAGGACTTAATCTTGAAACCTTAGGAGCAAACCGAACTTAGAAAGGGTCATTATTGTGACTTCTAGGTACCCGTAAAGTTAGTATTTAGATTTCTGCACTCTTGAGGTTTAGAGATGTTCTTGACCATAGGGTGAGGTGAGAAATACTTAGTTATAACCTTATAGGTTCCCAAGAGACTAGGTGTTGATGATCAATAACTTAGAAAGTGAGATAAAGATCTAAACCGTAATTTCTAGAACTCCGTAATCACATGAAAGCTGTCCAAATTCTGCTTAGTGCTATTTGGATTAGTTCTTAAGCATAAAATTTGTATGACTCATAAATTGTCAAACTATAGGTGTATAAAGAAGTTAAGAATAATTAATTTGCAAGTTTAAGACTCATAATAATCGAAGTTTAGAGCACTATGAGTTATAACATAACATGTCTATGAGCTTATGGGGATGATTGTTAAGTATGACTATGTGATGATGTTTGTGAAAGTTTTATGTGACGAATGTTATGAGAAAGTTTTATGTGATGATATATATGTCATGAAAAAGCTACATGAGAATGCATGATAAAAATGAATATGATAAATGATGAGGTAATTGTGATTTAATACTTATGAAAATATAAATGTGACACAACACTGAGACGCGCTTCTCCTGGGTGACACCGGTTCGGCCGAGCACCCCCAGGAGGAGACAAATCCGTGAGGGTATGTGTAGATGCAGCCTGCCAAAGCGGACAAATTGCGAGGCCCACGTGGCTAGCAAAGCATTTCAAAGAGGATATGACCCTAGAAAGGAGATCCTTAATTTGCCCCCTAGCCCGTACTTTAAGTCGGGATTATGTTACGCTTATCATAGGATAAGTAAGAGCTAGTGACGACTAGTTAAGGTATGAGCTCATAACCTAGAGAAGTTTTAGGGCGGCCCCATGAGATGAAAGTTAAAGTTAACAATGTCACATAAACTATACCTATGCCAATGTTATAATGTTTCCTAGTTGATCTATTGTTTGGTTTACCTTGTGATGCATTCATATCATTAGTATATTTCTGCTTAAGTTATAAAGACGCATTATAAAATATGACGGACCTTGGATAAAGTACCTCTTTGGAAAACCAACTTAAAAGGAAATTATATACATGCACACCTTTTAGAAATAAACCCGAGGTTCCTGAGGATGTGACGATGACACCTAGGTAGGGATAACCCTACTGAGAATTCTTTTAGAAAGATTCTCATTCCCTCTCTCTTTTCTTCCGTCATATCTTCAGATGGCGACGTTTGTACTCTTCGTCGACACCCTGGTATGGGAGCTGCACCATGACCCAAGACGGGTCATACCATTTTGAGGGTCGCTGCACTGTCAGAGTATTCATGTTCATGGGACGACCCTTCGCGCACCCCGTCCCGAGCTACTGCTTCACCCCGACTGCTCCTTACCGTCATAACGGGATTTTTGAGCGAGCGAGACCACGCGATGAGCAGATCCTCCGCATGGAGCCCGAAACATCAGCAGTACGCGAGTACCCCGAGTATGTGCCGCATCCCCAGTACTCGGAGACGGACCCATCCGAGGACCCGCCATCCCACATGTACAGTTGGAGCTCCAGTCCCGCTCCTCCACCGATGAGGGCTGGGAGTGAGGAGACGGTGGTCCAGCCGAGGTTGGCTCGACGGCCATCTATGCGCCCTCGCCGCGGTGGACATGCCCCGATGATGCACTCGACCACTCCCGCCGAGATTCGCCAAGGATCGACTCGACCCCACAAGATTTCGGACCGCAGGAGTAGTCATAGGAGGGGTAGTAGCTAGTGCACACACACGCCACATAGTAGAGATCAAACCTTCTTTTGCATATGAGGTTGTCTCCTTTAGGTGCACACGGGTATGGGGGTAGTTTCTTTTGTATTTGCTTTTTATGATTTCCTTGTATTGCATTTCAGTTGTATTTCGCTTCATGATGTATCAAATAGTCCTGCCTCTTTGGGTAGGCACGTTATATATATATATATCTATGATTCAGTTGATGCTTCCATGACATGATGTGTTTCTTATGCTGTGCTTATATGTTTCGCTATGTTTCCCCTTTAAGTTTCATGCGTGGCTCTCACTTTGATTTTAAATTCCAAAAAGAAAAATTTTACCCGTATTTCCGCTAAGTATTTTCTAAAGGATGAGACCAAGAGGTAATATTCTAAAGATTAACCTAAGGACATACTAGTAGTCTTGGGTTAAGATTTAGGGTGTTACAAAAAGCCCCCTTAAAAACTTCCTAGGCAATTTCAGTTTGAGAGGCTTCAAACAATCCATTGGTGCCAACCCACCAGAATTATGTAGCAGCTTCTAGCATGTAAGTAGCAAAGGCCATTTTTTGGGTCTCCATACAAGGAAGAACCAAGAAAATCTTCTCTATAGCCTTGATCCATTCTTCTGCTTTGTTCAAATAAAAAGCTCCTCGGAATGGCGAAGGGTTTGCTTTCCTGAACTCAGCAAATTTATGATACTCCACACCTACTTGTGTTTCCCTAAGGCTTCTAGCCGAGTTTTTCTCATCATTGCGATCCAATCTTTCTATCATTTGGTTGGCCACTGCAGCTTGTTCCCTCGTACCAGTAGCCATCTCACAGAAGGTGTCCATCATACCAGCTTTGTCTCCAGCACCATTCCTAGAATGCAGATTTGAAGTCATTGATTCCTATCACACCAAACAAGATATATTGATCAGGTTCAATACTAAGCTAAGTGTGGCAGCAACCCACAACATTCCCAACTAGCAGTCACACACATATAAAATTATAATGTATGACATTTACTAAGGAAACATAGCCAGTTCATTTCTCAAGGTCCTACAAGGATGAACTACTCTAATACCATAATATAACACCCTCACAAGTACAACATCATCCTTAAGTCATGACATCGTACTTGAGAGTTGTTACATATTAATTAGTAGTCTTCCTTAAATATCTATTGTAATGCCCTGATTTTTTCTGCTATGTAAAATTACCAAAATGCCCTTAGGTAAATTTTGCATGAGAATTGAGGCTGAGCAATCCTTAATAAGGAATTTTAACATTAGGTTAACATTATATGAGGCTTGGATAGCAATCCATGCAAAAATCACAAATCCCGATTATATGAGGCTTGGTTAACTCCATTTCTAGTGTAAGATTACTCTTTTACCTTGTCTTGGTGAATCCTACATATTTGATTTTTACCATTTATACATATTACCAATTCCTAACTTACCACCTAATTAAATATAGCTTTAATACATGTCCTACCACTCACAAAAATTGAAATTCTTGCTCTTCATTACAGCCATGAATGTAGCAGATATCTTCCATTTTTTATGCTCATAATTCATTTTTTTTATAAAGCCTATCAACTCCTAATCCACTACCTAATTAAATATATCTTTCACACATGTTTTACCACTCACAAAAATTGAAATTCTTGTTCCCTGTAACGCCCCGATTTTCTGTCTGAGTGAAAATGACCAAAATGCCCCTGAGGTCATTTTCGGCCTGGAATTTGAGGAAAGCCGGTCCGACAGTCCTCGAAGGGCTAACTCAATGTTTGAAGTGGATTAGTTGACTTGTGAATCATTCCGGGAGAGAAAAGCTCATTTTCTGAGGTTTCGGGTCAAAATGACCAAAATACCCCTGTTGAGTTTGACACGGGTACGAGTGCCGGATGAGCCCGAAACTTCTCTAGATGGTTTTAAAAGGTGTTTTTATGTATTTTGTGACCTCAATTTTAGTCCCGATGGTCCCGGGCAGTTTTTGTGCAAAAGTACGATTTTGCCCTTAAGCATTGTGTTTTTTGAGCTTAATCGTGTGGTTAAGCAAACCTAAGTAATATTAGGCTCTAATCAAAGATTAATTAATTTCCTTAATTAATCTAGAGTCAAAATGATTTATTAGAGTTATTTAGAACCTAAGATTGCTTAATTTAGACTCAAATCTCAAATTAAATTCAAGATTCCTAGTCATGGAATCTTGAATAATGTTTTCTCTCTCCAATTCCTTAAATAATAGAATTGTTCACAATTGTTTTTCATAAAATGAGTTTTAATTCCTCTAATAATGGATGAGCACTCCTTAATTAAGTCTTGAAATTCCTAATTACATTCTTAGCTACCTAAACACAACCTTAGCAATTCTTAATCTTACACCTAAGCTAATACACACCTAAACACATTAGCAACACACATTTAGATGAAAGATTTTTTCTCTCCCTTGGGCTGCATCAACTAGCCAAAGCCATCCCCCCTGCCCCCCCCATTTTGTAAATTCTTGCACTCAAATAACCATGCTTACACCTCATCTTGAACCATACTTTGAGTCATATACACCATGCTTTCATCCATGCTTCATATGACAACTTTTAGAAGATATTTTCCCTCCTTCCTTGCTGCCCAAAACCGTCAGCCCTCCTCTCCCTTCTAGAAGGATTATTTCAATTCAAATCAAAGAGAAAAACACCATGCTTTGATATATGTTTAAGCTCATGCTTGTCATATCTTCAACCATGCTTTGAATGACAACTTGTACGAGATATTTTCCTTCCCAAAGCCATGTGAACCACATGGCCAGCCCTCCTATTGTGTACTCCTCATTGTTTTATTTTCTATAAATTGGTACATTATATGAACTTGTATCACTTTTGTTCATTTGGCAAGTTTGAGCATTTTAGCATTCTTGTGAGTTCTTTCCTTTTTCTCTCAAGTTCTCAAGAACTTCTCTTCATCTTCGTCTTCTTTATCTCCTCTTTGGATCACAACCTCAAACCACCATACCACAACCTTGAATCACCTCCTAAACACTCAAACACTTATCCTTAAACACAAACACACCCAAAAACACATTCCTTTCTTTTTTTCCTCCTCAAGGCCGAAGCCTCATCATCATCTTAGGAGGAGTTCTTCCTTTCATTCTCATCTCAAAGACCAAGCCTTTGTCTTCATACTTGGTAAGGAGTTGCTCTCAAGTTTTTATTTTACTCAAAATGTTATTTCCTTGAAGTTTCTCTTGGATTCTTTTTAGTTTTTCCTTGCTTCTTCCTTTTCTTTTCATTTATGCCTCAAGGCCTTATTATGATCATGATAGCTTGATGATGAGGGTCTGTAGAGGATGACTTTGTGTTCATCTCAAAGAGATATTTAGAGCTTGAGTTTTTCCTTCTCTTGAACTTTATCTATGTTACTTAGCTCACATGGTTTTTAATTTAAGAAAAACTAATTATAAGATTTTCAATAAACCCAAGGCCTACCCTTGTCAACCTTAAAGTTGGTCGGCATGTTCTAGAGTTTCCTCTAGATAGGGGTGTTGGGTACTTAATAAAGAATATGAAGTTGTTTCCTTCTCTTTTGCTTAGCAAAGTTTTGGTTCTTTTGTTCTTTGTTCTTTGAAGGTGTTATTTTGGGTTTATTCCTTGAGTTTGATGATGATGTTTAAGAACCATGTAGTTTCCTTGAAACCTTGGTTCAAGAACTCTAAAGCTTACTTTGTTTGGTTGAGATAAGTGCTGGGTTGACATTATGTTCTCTAAAAGTCTTGTATGAGCTCTAAGATAAGATAAAAAGAACTTGCATCCATATTTACTTTTATGTCATCACTAAATGCTCAAGATTAAAGAATGAACTTGCATCCTCATGTTTATGTTTATGTCCTCACTAAATTTCTAACATAATAATGGATGTGCATAGCATATTTATTTTATGCTCTCACTTCCTAATAAAGAGTAAAATAAAGTGCGTTGCATATTTATGTTTATGCCATCACCTAAGAGATTTAGAGCTCAAAGACTTACCCATTATCATCTCAAACAAAGTTTGGAAATGTATGTGTTTTATTCATATGATTTTCGGCCATGTCATGATGGTGAACTTAGAACAAGATCTACCAAATCACAAGTGCTAAAACCTATGTCTTATGATTTTCCTAAGCTTAGATGATCTTAAGAAATGTTTTGAGCAAGGTTTTATGATTTAAACCTCTCTTGAGATTATTTTGAAATAGCTACTGCCTCTAATGAGTTTAGGATGATTTAATGAGATAAAAATGTTTTCTAATGAGTTTCATAAGTTCTAAAAAGGTTCCAAGAGAAACTAGTAATTTATGTGTGTTAGAAATGAAACTATGTGCATTATATGATGATTATATTTTCAGTTCTGTTTGAGTTGTTTGCTCACTGTATGATGATGATTTTTTATGATGATAAATTGAGTTTGTTTGTGTATATTTGAGGTTAGAATTAATTACAGAAAGTTAAGACAAGTTAGTAACTATAAAAGAATTAAAAAGAGAATTCTAGAAACATTAGAAAATGAATTTTCTGGATTCTGTCCAGCAAGGATAATATTAGTAAATGATGGTTTATAATTAGTTTAAATGTGTAGGAACTACTCATAATTGGTTTAGGAATTGATCTCGATACCTTAGGAGAAAACCGAACTTAGAAAGGGTCAAAATTGTGACTGCTAGGTATCCGTAAAGTGTAAATTATGAATTATGCACTAATGGATTTTAGATTAAGTTATGATCACAATAAATAGAAGAATAATTAGTTTGAGCCTGTAGGTGCATACAATATTAAGATTTGGTGATTAGAGAACTTAAGTTTCAAGTTTAAGACCTTAAGGGTCAAGCATAAGACACCTTAGGTTCCCCGATGAGATAAGTTTATTTTGTTCAAGTATGATGTGACGATAAATACATGATATGGTGAATGTTTCATTGAGATGTTAAGCTTTGCATGGTTATGAAAGTTGAATGAGAAATGATTATGTGTTATGAGTTTCATGGCATAAAGTTAGTTTGAAGGAAATTTGGTGTACAACCATCATGCTGCCGAATTTTCGTCAAAACTAAAGGACTTGAGAATGTTTTTTCGAAGAATCATATGAGATTAAAACCCTGGGTGACACCGGTTTGGCCAAGCACCCCCAGGAGATTTTTATGTGACAAAGCACTGAGACGCGCTTTCCTGGGTGACACCGATTTGACCGAGCACCCCCAGGAAAGACAAATCTGTTAGGGTATGAGCAGATGCAGCCTACCAAAGTGAACAAATTGCCGTGCACTAGATGCCGGTAAAGCATTTCAAAGAAGATATATCTTAAGAGAGGTGATCCTCAGCCCCCAACCCGTACTCGAGGAGTCGGGATTTTATTATGTTTTTCGCTTATCTAGATGATAAGTAAGAACTAGTGACGGCTAGTTAAGGTATGAGCTCATAACCTAGATGATGTTTTAGGGTGACCCTATAATGCTAAAGTATGATGGTCTAAGTCACAAAGTTAAGGAAAGTTCCACTTGAAAGTTATATGCCACTTGTATGCTTCTTGATGTTATGATTTGTTGAGTTATTTGTTTAAGGTATTACCATGCATTCATGCTTCATATATTGCACTCATGACATTAAGATACATTCAAAAAGGAACGATCCTAGGATAATCTAGTTTTATAACCCTAAATAAGGAACACTATATGCATGCTCACCTTTTGAAAATAAACCCAAGGTTCCTGAGGATATGAACGATGAAACCCTAGATAGGAGGTCCCTACTGAGTTTCTTTAGCAAGATTCTCACTCCCTTTCTTCCTCTCTTTTCCTTCCCATCACATCTTCAAAGCTTGATGGCGACACTCGTGGTCTTTATCGACACTCCAACGTGGGAGGTGCACTATGATTCGGAGAACGGGTCATATCACTTTGAGGGACGTTGTGCTATTCACATCTTCATGTTCATGGGACGTCCCTTCACACATCCTGTACATAGCTACCACTTCTCCCCTATGCCTCCTTACGATGATGCTATGATTTTTGAGCGCGCCCAGACGCGTGACGAGAGGGTTCTTCGGACGTACACCGGAGGATCGACTGCCTGCGACTTCCAGGACTACGTACCCCGATCTCCAAGCTCAGAGGATGACCCCTTGGAGCATCCGCCGACTCACATATATAGTGAAAGCTCTGCCCCCACTCCTCAGTTCGCGAGGGGAGGGAGCGAGGAGACAGTTATGAAGCCAAGATTGGCTAGGCGAGCCAAGATGCACCCCTGTTGAGGAGCACATGATCAGCCACCACACGTGTCTACTTCTGCCACACTACGTTTGTAACATCCTAATTTTTTTTTTCAGAAAATAATTGAGGCTTTAGTAGTAAGAATATCAAAATTTTGGTGTACACAAAAATGATGAGAACAATGTAACGAATGTTAAAAAAAAAAATGTGAATAGTGTTTTGCAGGCCCCGTAGACCCACCGGAACAGCTGAAACCTTAGATTCAAGACCTGAAGGTGCCCGAAATTTGGAAATTATAGGATTAAGGTTAGAAATAGGTAGGAATAAATATTTTATACCTAGAATTAATTTTCAGGCAATAGTTGATTACCCGGGTACACTATTTTACCCATTCGGTTAAATTACGGTGTGTAGTTTTTACACAGTATAAAGCTACCAGTGCAAGCATGCCACCTAGGGTGACAAGTGTGTGGCTTGAGATATGCCACACCATTGCACCTTTATGGCTAACCAATAGGAATTGTACAAAATTACCATATTTAACTTTAAGAAAAACCATTTTGTACTTGAAATCATTATCCATTTTGCCCTAAACTCACAAGATCAATATCTTATCACCACCACTCCATCATTTTGGTGCAACACTCCAAAAATACAGCCTCCATGTTTGTTTCCTCTCAAACCTCCATTAACAAGCTTCAAGCTCTAAAAACCCTAGCCCAAAGTCACTAAAACACAAAGTTTCCTTCACAAAACTTGTTCTAGACATCAACACCTACAAATCTAACCGATTAGAATTTTAATCAATCACTATTTTTGCACTTTGAGCCATTATACATCACTGTTTAAGGGAAGATTTAGGGGCTGTTTGGAAGGTTGAAGTGACGAAAAACTATTCTTGGAAGTACTTTTGGAGTTAGAAGTCTCAAGCATCACAAGTAGGGCTTATTTCATCCTATTTTCTTTCTGATTTTGCTCTGGAATATTATGATTGAATAATTCCGAAATTCTGAGTTTTATTGGTTGATATTATGTTGATATTGATGTATTAATTTTGGTGGAGTATTTGGATGTTGTGAAAAATGATTTTTGTCAAAAGAGAATTTGACACATGCTGCTAGATTTTCGGATTTCAACAGAACATAATTTGTTCACGAATTTTCTGGCTCATTACTAGTCATTTTTATTAGCTATAAAAAATTATATGTTGAAGCTAACATCATAAGGAAACTCTGATAATTTTCGTGGTGCATAATAAAGAGTTTTACTGCTTGAGAAAAATCAAGAACCAAGAGTATATCTATGCTGGCTGAAATCTTGGTACTGAAGCTGTGAATTTGTATAAATTTTTATTTATAGCAAATGATGTATTTATCCTTTGAAATTTTTACAGAGTTTTGTATAAATCTTTAAGTATAACTGTGATTTTTATTTTGAGTTGTTTCTATCATTTGCTAAAGTTAAAAATTGTGTGAATCCTATTCTGAGCTGTGAAAAAGTGGCCTCTGACCACTAAAATTGTAGAATTTATTTGACATGGTTCTAGTATTCTGTTTGCTATGAAATTTTTACAGGGACTTTTAGACACATTGAGGTGTCATAGAGAATTTTTATGGCCAGTGAATTGCCCATTGGAGATGTGAATTAAATGTTGTCACCATAATGGTAAATCTGTCAAGAAGCTGGAATGGTGAAGATGTATTAAGTTAATGATAGAAATCTATTTAATCCAAGTATATATCATATGAATGTATGTTAATTGTTTGAAAGGCTTGTTTATAAAGTATGAATGAGACTCCAATGATACTGAATGCCTATATCTGGGATATAAACCTGACTTTGAAATAGAAAGGTCCATGACATGGTTGTATAACAAAAGAGAATATGTGAAATTTAATGGTGCATGTTTTAACATACGGGGAAAATAGAAACAAGGCTTATGTGTGATAGAGAGGGAAGGCAAAAATAAGAACTTCCCAAGAAATTTTATGAGTCGGTAGACTTATCGACTAGGAAATAGAACTGTGTGTGATTCAGAAATGGAAAAAAAGTCTGATGATCACGAATAGGAATGAGCTCATGTCCTAGCAGTCTATGGTCCTCTGAGGAGTTATCCATTACATATGTTACCTGATGTGAATCTAAGCCTTCCCTATGTTAATAAAAAGAACTACTACACTAAGTTGAATTCCATGTGATATAAGAGAAACACTTATGATTACTACCATTTTGCATATAATTTTCTTTGACTCATGTATGCTAATATTGATATATGTGATCTAACATGATGTTTTTCTTTATTATTATAAATGCATTTACTGTTTATATTCTGTCTGTATGTAAGGAGTTACCCTACTGAGAATTTTATAATATTCTCACCCCTATTTGTGTATATGCTGTATTGTGCTCAGACTCTGCAGATGCCTCTGGCTGAGGAGAGGCCATCATACCGATGGCCAATGGTTTCGCGTAGGAGGACATGAGACTTACGTGGGCTTTTGACTTGTATGTAGTGTAGTATAGTGCCAGGAACTTACCAGCTTGTAGACTAATTAGTGTTAGATGTCGTAGGTCCATTTCTGTGTGTTTAGTATTTTGTTGGACCTTGATATTTGAGCAAGCTTGGTAGATCTTTTGATAGTAGTTCATGTGTTGTATTATAAGCGAAGTGACTTAACTTCAAGTATGGTATGTATTAAAGAAAGCGGTATGTAAAGTAATAATATATGTACATTTTATAGTAGTTTTCTTTATAACTCTAGAGTTTGATTTATCTTATTTCATTTCATTTGACTAGTGGATATTATAGAAAGGAAGTGATACTCTTCTAATTACAATGTTAATGCTCGAGTAATACATGGTAGTTAGGAGGGTGTTACATTTGTAACATCCCCTGCTGCTTTATGGATTGACGACTGTCCCCACAAACCAACACGGGTCCTTTCAGCATGCTTTGTCCTCACTCACATGCTTCATGGGAAAACTTCCTAGGAGGTCACCCATCCCAAAATTACCCCAGGTCAAGCACGCTTAACTGTGGAGTTCTTTCAGTTTAGGCTACCGAAAAGAAGATGCATCTTGTTGGTATAGGTAGTGCAAATCAATTCATATAAGCCCTCCTCAACTGTATAGTCCCATACCTATACAGTCTTAGGATCCCTCTCATTCGGGTGTGTAATCGGTTCATTCATGTACCCCTCCACTTAGAGGACCTTGCGAGGAGCCGCTTGTTGTCCGTGCCCTATTTGCACCGGCGATCACTCCTCGTTCTCGTCCCTGGGCGTTACATGCCCACCAGCTTCCGCTTGGTTCGTCCCCGAACCACACCGTACTGTGAGAGGTGTAGGCTCTGATACCATTTGTAACATTCCCTGCTGCTTTATGGATTGACGACTGTCCCCACAAACCAACACGGGTCCTTTCAGCATGCTTTGTCCTCATTCACATGCTTCCTGGGAAAACTTCCCAGGAGGTCACCCATCCCAAAATTACCCCAGGTCAAGCACGCTTAACTGTGGAGTTCTTTCAGTTTAGGCTACCGAAAAGAAGATGCATCTTGTTGGTATAGGTAGTGCAAATCAATTCATATAAGCCCTCCTCAACTGTATAGTCCTATACCTATACAGTCTTAGGATCCCTCTCATTCGGGTGTGTAATCGGTTCATTCATGTACCCCTCCGCTTAGAGGACCTTGCGAGGAGCCGCTCGTTTAGTATTTTGTTGGACCTTGATATTTGAGCAAGCTTGGTAGATCTTTTGATAGTAGTTCCTGTGTTGTATTATAAGCGAAGTGACTTAACTTCAAGTATGGTATGTATTAAAGAAAGCGGTATGTAAAGTAATAATATATGTACATTTTATAGTAGTTTTCTTTATAACTCTAGAGTTTGATTTATCTTATTTCATTTCATTTGACTAGTGGATATTATAGAAAGGAAGTGATACTCTTCTAATTACAATGTTAATGCTCGAGTAATACATGGTAGTTAGGAGGGTCTTACATTATGGTATCTGAGTCGGACTATCCTATAAGCCTGAGGATTGGACCGGCTATGCTTTCTTAGAAATTGTCATGCATTATGACTTTATATATATGTGTATGACTGCTGGTTGGAAATGTTGTGGGTTGCTGTACACTTTGCTTGGTATTGAGACTAATCAACTCAATATTTTCGTTTGGTGTGATAGGAACCAATGACTTCGAATCGGCGAACTAGGAGTGGAGCTGGAAATGATGCCGACATGATGAATACTTTTCGTGAGATGGCAGCTGCCATGAGGGAAGAAGCTACAGCTACTACCCGAATGATGGAGCAACTGAACCACAATGAAAGGCAAAACCCAGCTGATAATCCTGTAGTGAACGAAGTCGATGTAGAATATCAGAAATTTGCCGAGTTCAGAAAGGAAAATCCCCCTCCATTTCGAGGAGCTTTTAATCCCTGTAAAGCAGAAGAATGGATAAAGGCCATGGAAAAGATTTTCTCTGTTCTTCCTTGCACAGAGATCCAAAAGGTGGCCTTTGCCACCTATATGCTAGAAGCAGATGCAGATTTTTTGGTGGGTTGGCACCAGGGGATTATTTGAAGCTTCCCATACTGTAGTTACCTGGACTATTTTTAAGGAAGCTTTTTACCATAAGTACTTCCCTATTTTTGTGAGAAATGCGAAGGAATTGGAATTCATGGCTCTCAAACAAGGACCTATGAGTGTAGCAGAGTATACTGCCAAATTTGAAGAGCTCTGCAAGTTTTCTACAATTTATCAACGTGACCCGGATGAAGTTTGGAAATGCATGAAATATGAAGGAGGTCTACGAGAAGATATAGAAGTAGCTGTAAGTCTCTTGGAGATTAGGGACTATCCTACCTTGGTAAATAAATGTCGACGCAAGTGCAGGAGTCCAACAGAAGCTAACAAATTTCAAGTATGCCCAAAACAATGCTAGAAGGGGATTAGCACCTCAAGGTCCCCGATTCAAGCCTGTTAACCAACCTCGGAGAAGGTTTCCACCCAACAATAAGAACAACAAAGGAAAACAACTTCAACCTCTAAGACCTGAGACAGGAGAGATTGCCCCAAGTGTGGGAAAAATCATGGGAATCGACCTTGTGGACAACGCAAATCATTTGCTTTGGTGTGGGAAATCAGGACATAAGATATTTGAGTGCCCTAACAAGAAAGGTCATCACCCGCCTCCAGGCCACAACAACATGGGCGCTTTTTACTATAAGTGCCAAGGAAGCTTCTCAATCTGCCGATCCGATCCGAGGTAAGTGTGAAATAAATGGTAATGTCCTAGATATCTTTGTATGATACGGTGCCACTCATTCTTTCATATCCCATGACTGTACGTAAGTTGCAATTATCTGTGGTTCAACTACCTTATGATCTTCTTGTATCCACTCCTCTGCTGGTCCTGTTAGGACTTGTTATACTGTGTAAATATTCCTCTTCAAATAGGTGCTAGAGACTTTATCGCCAATTTAGTTTGTCTTCCTTTATCCGGTCTAGATGTAATTTTAGGTATGGATTGGCTAGTACCCAATTATGTCCTTTACACCGCCCGCATCGAGCTGCCATATTTCTTTCCACTCTACCCTCCACTCCTGTGGTTCCCTTTTCTTTTTATTTGAACCTTGTAACATCCAACCCTAGTAAGGCAGATCGTCAGAATATGTTCTCCTTTCTACTAGTGAAACTGAATGTGACTACGAGTTGAGCAAGATTCCAAAGTGGTGAGGGAATATCCAGATGTTTTACCAGGGGATATTCCAGAATTTCCTCCTGAAAGAGAGATTGAATTTTCCATCGAGTTGGTTCCAGGAACGGGTCCTATTTCAATTGCTCCTTATAGGATGTCCCCTTTGGAGTTGAAAGAATTAAAGTCCCAAATTGAAGAACTGTTAGGGAAGCATTTTATTAGACCAAGTGCCTTTCCATGGGGAGCCCCTGTTCTTCTGGTGAAGAAAAAGGATGGGGGTATGAGGCTTTGTGTAGACTATAGGCAATTGAACAAAGTGACAATAAAAAATAAGTACCCCTTACCAAGAATTGACGATCTCATGGATCAATTACGAGGTGCAACTATATTCTCAAAGATTGATCTTAGATCAGGGTACCATCAGATTCGGGTTCGGAATGAGGATATACCTAAAACTGCTTTTAGAACTCGATATGGGCATTACAAGTATAGGGTGATGTCTTTTGGATTGACTAATGCTCCGGCTGTATTCATGGATTATATGAATCGAATCTTCCGCCCTTACTTGGATAAATTTGTAGTTGTCTTCATAGATGACATACTTATATATTCAAGGACTGAGGAAGAACATATGGAGCACCTTGGGGTTGTGTTACAAATCCTAAGAGAGAGAAAGTTGTATGCTAAGTTGTCGAAATGTGAATTCTGGATGGGAGAGGTTAGATTCCTAGGTCATGTAGTATCACGAGGAGGAATCTCTGTAGATCCCAAGAAGGTAGAATCAAGATCTCCATTGGGAACAACCAACAACGGTGACGGAGATTCGGAGTTTCCTAGGGTTAGCTGGATATTATAGGCGTTTTATCATGAGTTTTTCTCAGATAGCATTACCTTTGACTAAATTAACCCGAAAGAATGCTCCATTCAATTGGACACCAGAGTGTGAAAATAGTTTCCAGGAGTTGAAACAAAAGTTAACCACGGCTCCAGTCCTAGTATTACCTGATCCTTATAGACCCTATGAGGTTTATTGTGATGCTTCTAGCAAGGGTTTAGGATGTGTGTTGATGCAAAATCATAACGTGGTTGCCTATGCTTCTCGACAGTTGAAACCTCATGAAGTAAACTATCCAACCCATGACCTTGAACTTGCAGCTGTGGTTTTTGCCCTAAAGATCTGGCGACATCATTTGTATGGTGTGCAGTTTAATGTTTTCTCTGATCATAAAAGTTTAAAGTATCTTTTTTATCAAAAAGAGTTGAATATGCGGCAAAGAAGGTGGATGGAATTTCTCAAGGACTATGAGTTTAGTATGAATTACCATCCAGGCAAGGCAAATGTTGTTGCCGATGCTCTGAGTAGAAAATCCCTAAGTGTAGCATGCTTGATGATTAAAGAGACGGAGCTAGTTGAAAGTTTCAAGGAACTTAGTTTAGACATGTCTGGGAACCCTCAGGGTGTGGTGCTAGGGCAAATAAAGGTAACAAGTGAGTTCAAAGGACAAATTTTAGCTGCACAACGTGAAAACCCAGAATTTTAGGAGATATTAAGATCAATTCATGCAAAGAAGTTGCCAGGATTCACTCAAGACCAACAAGGTATATGGAGATACAAGGATAGGGTATGTGTACCCACAAGTGGCGATCTTAGAAAGAAGATCTTAGAGGAAGCTCATAGGGGCGAACTTACTATACATCCAGGCATTAGTAAAATGTATGCGGATCTCAAGAAAATGTTCTGGTCGAATGAAAAAGATATAGAAGAGTGTGTCAGGAAGTGTTTAACTTGCCAAAAAGTTAAAATAGAACATCAAAAACCAGCTGGGACCCTGCAACCCTTAGAAATCCCGGAATGGAAGTGAGAAAGTATTTCTATGGACTTTGTAATGGGTTTGCCAAGGACATCGTCAGGTCATGATGCTATATGGGTTATAGTAGATAGATTGACCAAGTCTGCTCATTTCTTACCCATTAAGGCTAATTTTCCTTTGGATAAGTTAGCTTCCTTGTACATCCAAGAAATAGTAAGACTACATGGTGTTCCTTCCTCGATAGTTTCTGACAGAGATCCAAGGTTTACTTCGAGATTTTGGGGAACGTTCCATAAAGCCTTTGGTACCAAACTTTGTTTGAGCACTGCCTATCACCCCCAAACTGACGGGCAAACAGAATCTAACCATACAAACCCTGGAAGATATGCTAAGGGCATGCGTGATTGAGCAGAAGGGAAGTTGGGACAAGTTACTCCCATTGGTTGAGTTTGCTTATAATAATAGCCATCACGCTAGTATTGGCATGGCCCCGTATGAAGCTCTATATGGAAGAAAATGTCAATCCCCATTGTGTTGGTATGATTCGGGAGAAGCGAGACTATTGGGACCCGATCTTGTTAATCAAACAACTAACAAATCCGAAGATCGAGAGCAAGATTCTCACCGCACGTAGTCGCCAAAAGAGCTATGTCGATACTCAAGGAAACCTTTAGAATTTCAAGAGGGAGAACATGTATTCCTGAAGGTCACGCCCACTCTTTGGAGTAGGTAGGGCCCTTAGAGTTAAAAAGTTGTCACCTAGGTTTATAGGTCCTTTTCAAATTCTTCAACGAATTGGGTCAGCTGCTTACCAGATAGCCTTACCCCCACATTTATCCAACCTTCATAATGTCTTCCATGTATCTCAACTTTGAATGTACCACCCAGATCAAAACCATATCATTGAGCCCGAGTCTATACAGTTAAGGGATGACTTGACGTTTCAAGCCCCTCCTATTCAGATCGTTGATAGAGAAGTCAGGCAACTTAGAAATAAATCTGTGCAACTTGTAAAAGTGGCTTGGGGTGGACCTGGAAATGAAGAGTATACATGGGAACTAGAATCAAGTATGAGGACAGATCATCCGGAATTATTTCTAGGTATGAAATTTTGAGGGCAAAATTTTTTTTAAGGTGGGGAGTAATGTAACATCCTAATTTTTTTTTTTTCAGAAAATAATTGAGGCTTTAGTAGTAAGAATATCAAAATTTTGGTGTACACAAAAATGATGAGAACAATGTAACGAACGTTAAAAAAAAAAAAACATGAATAGTATTTTGCAGGCCCCGTAGACCCACCGGAACAGCTGAAACCTTAGATTCAAGACCTGAAGGTGCCCGAAATTTGGAAATTATAGGATTAAGGTTAAAAATAGGTAGGAATAAATATTTTATACCTAGAATTAATTTTCAGGCAATAGTTGATTACCCGGGTACACTATTTTACCCATTCGGTTAAATTACGGTGTGTAGTTTTTACATAGTATAAAGCTACCAGTGCAAGCATGCCACCTAGGGTGACAAGTGTGTGGCTTGAGATATGCCACACCATTGCACCTTTATGGCTAACCAATAGGAATTGTACAAAATTACCATATTTAACTTTAAGAAAAACCATTTTGTACTTGAAATCATTATCCATTTTGCCCTAAACTCACAAGATCAATATCTTATCACCACCACTCCATCATTTTGGTGCAACACTCCAAAAATACAGCCTCCATGTTTGTTTCCTCTCAAACCTCCATTAACAAGCTTCAAGCTCTAAAAACCCTAGCCCAAAGTCACTAAAACACAAAGTTTTCTTCACAAAACTTGTTCTAGACATCAACACCTACAAATCTAACCGATTAGAATTTTAATCAATCACTATTTTTGCACTTTGAGCCATTATACATCACTGTTTAAGGGAAGATTTAGGGGCTGTTTGGAAGGTTGAAGTGAGGAAATACTATTCTTGGAAGTACTTTTGGAGTTAGAAGTCTCAAGCATCACAAGTAGGGCTTATTTCATCCTATTTTCTTTCTGATTTTGCTCTGGAATATTATGATTGAATAATTCCAAAATTCTGAGTTTTATTGGTTGATATTATGTTGATATTGATGTATTAATTTTGGTGGAGTATTTGGATGTTGTGAAAAATGATTTTTGTCAAAAGAGAATTTGACACATGCTGCTGGATTTTCGGATTTCAACAGAACATAATTTGTTCACGAATTTTCTGGCTCATTACTAGTCATTTTTATTAGCTATAAAAAATTATATGTTGAAGCTAACATCATAAGGAAACTCTGATAATTTTCGTGGTGCATAATAAAGAGTGTTACTGCCTGAGAAAAATCAAGAACCAAGAGTATATCTATGCTGGCTGAAATCTTGGTACTGAAGCTGTGAATTTGTATAAATTTTTATTCAAAGCAAATGATGTATTTATCCTTTGAAATTTTTACAGAGTTTTATAGACATCTTTAAGTATAACTTTGATTTTTATTTTGAGTTGTTTCTATCATTTGCTAAAGTTAAAAATTGTGTGAATCCTATTCTGAGCTATGAAAAAGTGGCCTCTGACCACTAAAATTGTAGAATTTATTTGACATGGTTCTAGTACTCTGTTTGCTATAAAAGTTTTACAGGGACTTTTAGACACATTGAGGTGTCATAGAGAATTTTTATGGCCAGTGAATTGCCCATTGGAGATGTGAATTAAATGTTGTCACCATAATGGTAAATCTATCAAGAAGCTGGAATGGTGAAGATGTATTAAGTTAATGATAGAAATCTATTTAATCCAAGTATATATCATATGAATGTATGTTAATTATTTGAAAGGCTTGTTTATAAAGTATGAATGAGACTCCAATGATACTGAATGCCTATATCTGGGATATAAACCTGACTTTGAAATAGAAAGGTCCATGACATGGTTGTATGACAAAAGAGAATATGTGAAATTTAATGGTGCATGTTTTAACATACGGGGAAAATAGAAACAAGGCTTATGTGTGATAGAGAGGGAAGGCAAAAATAAGAACTTCCCAAGAAATTTTATGAGTCGGTAGACTTATCGACTAGGAAATAGAACTGTGTGTGATTTAGAAATGGAAAAAAATGAAGTCTGATGATCACGAATAGGAATGAGCTCATGTCCTAGCAGTCTATGGTCCTCTGAGGAGTTATCCATTACATATGTTACCTGATGTGAATCTAAGCCTTCCCTATGTTAATAAAAAGAACTACTACACTAAGTTGAATTCCATGTGATATAAGAGAAACACTTATGATTACTACCATTTTGCATATAATTTTCTTTGACTCATGTATGCTAATATTGATATATGTGATCTAACATGATGTTTTTCTTTATTATTATAAATGCATTTACTGTTTATATTATGTCTGTATGTAAGGGGTTACCCTACTGAGAATTTTATAATATTCTCACCCCTATTTGTGTATATGCTGTATTGTGCTCAGATTCTGCAGATGCCTCTGGCTGAGGAGAGGCCATCATACTGATGGCCAATGGTTTCGCGTAGGAGGACATGAGACTTACGTGGGCTTTTGACTTGTATGTAGTGTAGTATAGTGCCAGGAACTTACCAGCTTGTAGACTAATTGGTGTTAGATGTCTTAGGTCCATTTCTGTGTGTTTAGTATTTTGTTGGACCTTGATATTTGAGCAGGCTTGGTAGATCTTTTGATAGTAGTTTCTGTGTTGTATTATAAGCGAAGTGACTTAACTTCAAGTATGGTATGTATTAAAGAAAGCGGTATGTAAAGTAATAATATATGTACATTTTATAGTAGTTTTCTTTATAACTCTAGAGTTTGATTTATCTTATTTCATTTCATTTGACTAGTGGATATTATAGAAAGGAAGTGATACTCTTCTAATTACAATGTTAATGCTCGAGTAATACATGGTAGTTAGGAGGGTGTTACATTTGTAACATCCCCTGCTGCTTTATGGATTGACGACTGTCCCCACAAACCAACACGGGTCCTTTCAGCATGCTTTGTCCTCACTCACATGCTTCATGGGAAAACTTCCTAGGAGGTCACCCATCCCAAAATTACCCCAGGTCAAGCACGCTTAACTGTGGAGTTCTTTCAGTTTAGGCTACCGAAAAGAAGATGCATCTTGTTGGTATAGGTAGTGCAAATCAATTCATATAAGCCCTCCTCAACTGTATAGTCCCATACCTATACAGTCTTAGGATCCCTCTCATTCGGGTGTGTAATCGGTTCATTCATGTACCCCTCCGCTTAGAGGACCTTGCGAGGAGCCGCTTGTTGTCCGTGCCCTATTTGCACCGGCGATCACTCCTCGTTCTCGTCCCTGGGCGTTACATGCCCACCAGCTTCCGCTTGGTTCGTCCCCGAACCACACCGTACTGTGAGAGGTGTAGGCTCTGATACCATTTGTAACATTCCCTGCTGCTTTATGGATTGATGACTGTCCCCACAAACCAACACGGGTCCTTTCAGCATGCTTTGTCCTCACTCACATGCTTCCTGGGAAAACTTCCCAGGAGGTCACCCATCCCAAAATTACCCCAGGTCAAGCATGCTTAACTGTGGAGTTCTTTCAGTTTAGGCTACCGAAAAGAAGATGCATCTTGTTGGTATAGGTAGTGCAAATCAATTCATATAAGCCCTCCTCAACTGTATAGTCCCATACCTATACAGTCTTAGGATCCCTCTCATTCGGGTGTGTAATCGGTTCATTCATGTACCCCTCCGCTTAGAGGACCTTGCGAGGAGCCGCTCGTTGTCCATGCCCTATTTGCACCGGCGATCACTCCTCGTCCTCGTCCCCGGGCGTTACATGCCCACCAACTTCCGCCTGGTTCGTCCCCGAACCACACCGTACTGGGAGAGGTGCAGGCTTTGATACCATTTGTAACATCCCCTGCTGCTTTATGGATTGACAACTGTCCCCACAAACCAACACGGGTCCTTTCAGCATGGTTTGTCCTCACTCACATGCTTCCTGGGAAAACTTCCCAGGAGGTCACCCATCCCAAAATTACCCCTGGTCAAGCACGCTTAACTGTGGAGTTCTTTCAGTTTAGGCTACCGAAAAGAAGATGCATCTTGTTGGTATAGGTAGTGCAAATCAATTCATATAATCCCTCCTCAACTGTATAGTCCCATACCTATACAGTCTTAGGATCCCTCTCATTCGGGTGTGTAATCAGTTCATTCATGTACCCCTCCGCTTAGAGGACCTTGCGAGGAGCCGCTCGTTGTCCGTGCCCTATTTGCACCGGCGATCACTCCTCGTCCTCGTCCTCGGGCGTTACAACGTCCGTGGATCGGTTTCATCCCGCCATATCCCGGGTTCTAGTAGCAGATGTTTTAGGGGAGGTCTAGTGCACACATTCACTCATAGAATAGGATAAACCTTCTTTTGTCTGAGGTTATCCACCTTAGGTGCACTAGGGTATGGGTGTCGTTTAGTATGTTTTCCTTGTACTTTTTCTATTTCCGTTGTATTTGCTTTCCTGTGTATTACTTTCCCTTGTACTAAACTAAGTCCCACTATTTGGTGGGCATATGGTAATATTAATGAAGTATTTCCCTTGGTGTGCCATTGATTGCTTATTTGTTATATGTTCATTTACTTTGTGTTTATTCTTTATGAATCGCAATGTATGATTAGTTCACGATTATGATGAACGCGGCTCTCACTTTGATTTTATACATTTAAAAAAAAAAATTTACCCGTATTTTCCGCTAAGTATTTTAACAAGGAATGAGACTGAGAACTAATGACCTAATGATTAACCTAAATATGTTCTGGAGTATTGGGTTAAGAATTAGGATGTTACACTCCCCATTACAGCCATGAGTGCTGAGGACATGTCTTCCCATTCCACTTTCATAATTCAATTTTTAGAAAGCCTAATGCACTCACAGATAAAAAAAAATTCTCTCATCTCTCTCTAAACTCAAAGCTTTCTTTTTCCTCCTCCATCTCCAAGTGACTCTATTCTTGACATTCATCCAAGTTCTTGAGCTCAAACAAACACATACCCACCATAAACCAACTCCTAAATACCTAAACTTTCCATTTCTAAACACGAGCACAAGAAAAATCCTTCCTCCATTGCAACCTCCTTTGGACGAAACCATTACTAGCATTAAGATTAGATTTTTAGTTCTTGTTGCTCATAGAAGATCAAGCTTTCTCTTTAATAAACAAGAAACAACTTGGTAGGGATTTTATTTCATGTTTTTTCTCGTGCTTTTTCTTTAATTTTTCATTTTTCATAGCTTGATGATGACCATGACTTGATGCTGAGGAATCATGGTTGTGGTTGTGAATTCATCATATAAATGATCTCTAAAACTCAAGGTTTAATTCTTGTTGTCAAAAGATTAATGATATAATTTTTGTTTTTATTTTTCTTTTCTTTAAGATTGATTCTTTTTGAGCTTGATGATGAGTCCAAGAAATGAGGTTCTTGGAACCATAGTGTTAAAGGACTCTAAAGCTCTTTCTTCTATTTTTGTTAAGATTGATTTGGGGTTTGAGATTTGTACTCTTTAAAGTCTTATGATGAGTTCTAGTAAAATGTAAAATAGACTTGCATTCATGTTTATGTTTCAATGCCTTGCATAACATGTTTATTTTCAAGTTGTCACTTAAATTTTAAAGACTAAAGAAATGAACTTGCATTTCCATGTTTAAATTTCAAACTTTGCATCTCATGTTTAAATTTCAAGTTCACCTAAACTCTAAAGATAAAAATGAACTTGTATCTCATATTTAATTTCAAGTCCTCACCTTATAAAGTTAAATACTTAAAATGAGGGTGCATAGCATGTTTATGATTCTTGTCATCACCTAAATTCCTAAAGCTCAAGACTTACCCCTTGTATCTCAAATAGAAGTTTGATTATGGACACTGTAACACCCTAAATCTTAACCTAATACAACTAGTATGTATTAAGGTTAATCCTTAGAATATTACCTTTTGGTCTCATTCTTTACTTGAAAATGCTTAGCGAAAATATGGGTAAAATTTTTCTTTTTAAAAACCAAAGTGAGAGCCATGCATGATTCTTTGAGCGGGAATTCATACAAGTCATATGAGCAAATCATAATGAAACACATAAATAACATGGATTCATCAACTGATTATATATAGATAATGTGCCTACCAAAAGGCAGGACTATTTGGTACATGGAAGAACGAAATACAACTGAAAGCAAATACAAGGAAATCATGAAAGCAAGTACAAGGAAACTATGAAAGCAACACCCATACCCGTGTGCACCTAGAGTAGACAACCTCATATACAAAAGAAGGTTTGTCCTCAACTATGTAGCGTGTGTGCACTAGCTACTACCCATCCTATGCACCTACTCCTGCTGGTCCGAGTACTGAGGGGTGGAATCGATCCACTGGCGAATCTCGGCGGCAGTGGTCGTGCAGATCATCGGAGCGTGTCCACCGCGGCGAGGGCGCAGGAATGGCCTACGAGCCAACCTCGGCTGAACCACCGTCTCCTCACTCCTAGTCCTCATCGGTGGGGGAGTGGGGCTAGAGCTCCAACTGTACATGTGCGAGGGCGGGTCCTCTGATGGATCCATCTCCGAATCGTATGCAGGGCACGCACGTACTCTAGTCACGTCACGCATCGACGCCTCGGGCTGCATGCGGATGATCTGCTCGTTGCGTGATCTAGCTCGCTCGAAAATCGTGTTATGATGGTAGGGGGCAGTCGGGGTGAAGTGGTAGCTCTGTACTGGGTGCGCGAAGGGTCGTCCCATAAACATAAATACTCTGACAGTGCAGCGACCCTCAAAATGGTATGACCCGAGTGCTGGGTCATGGTGCAGCTCCCATGTCGGGGTGTCGATGAAGAATACGAAAGTCGCCATATGAAGATGTGATGGAAGAAAAGAGAGAGGGAATGAGAATCTTCTAAATGAATTCTCAGTAGGGTAATCCCTACCTAAGTGACATCATCACATCCTCAGGAACCTTGGGTTTTATTTCTAAAAAGGTGTGCATGCATGTAAACTTCGTTTAAGTTAGTTTTCTAAAGTATTAATTATCCAAGGTCCGTCATATTTTACAATGCGTCTTTATGACTAAGCAGGGAATACACTAATTGTAACACCCTAAATCTTAACCTAAGACTACTAGTATGTTCTTAGGTTAATCTTTAGAATATTACCTCTTGGTCTCGTCTTTTACTTATAAAATACTTTGGCGGAAATATGAGTAAAATTTTTCTTTTTGGAATTTAAAATCAAAGTGAGAGCCACACACGAATCTTTAAGAGGAAGCATAGCGAAACATATAAGCAAAGCATAAAGAAGCACATCATATCATGGAGACATCAACTGAAACATAGATATATATATATATATATATATACTGTGCCTACCCAAAGGGGCAGGACTATTCAATACATCGGGAAGCGGAATACAACTGAAATGCAATACAAGGAAATCATAAAAAGTAAATACAAGAGAAACAACACCCATACCATGTGCACCTAGAGTAGACAACCTCATATACAAAAGAAGGTTTGTCCTCAACTATGTAGCGTGTTTGCACTAGCTACTACCCCTCCTATGTCTACTCCTGTTGGTCCGAGTACTGTGGGGTCGAGTCGATCCACTGACGAATCTCGGCGGGAGTGGTCAAGCGCATCATCGAGGCATGTCCACAGCGGCGAGGGCGCATAGATGGCCGACGAGCCAACCTCGGCTGGACCACCGTCTCCTCACTCCCAGCCCTCATCAGTGGGGGAGCAGGACTGAAGCTCCAACTGTACATGTGTGATGGCGGGTCCTCGGATGGGTCTGTCTCCGAGTACTGGGTATGAGGCACATACTCTGGGTAGTCGCGTACTGCTGATGTATCGGGCTCCATGCGAAGAATCTGCTCATCGCGTGGTCTAGCTCGCTCAAAAATCCCGTTATGATGGTAAGGAGCAGTCGGGGTAAAATGGTAACTCGGGACTGGATGCGTGAAGGGTCGTCTCATAAACATGAACACTCGAACCGTGCAGCGACCCTCAAAATGGTATGACCCGAGTGCCAGGTCATGGTGCAGCTCCCATACCGGGGTGTCGATGAAGAGTACAAATGTCGCCATCTGAAGATATGACGGAAGAAAAGAGAGAGGGAATGAGAATCTTTCTAAAAGAATTCTCAGTAGGGTTATCCCTACCTAGGTGACATCATCATATCCTCAGGAACCTTGGGTTTATTTCTAAAAAGGTGTGCATGCATATAAATCCCTTTTAAGTTAGTTTTCTAAAGTGTTATTTATCCAAGGTCCGTCATATTTTATAATGCGTCTTATAACTTAAGCAGAAAATATGCTGATGATATGAATGCATCATAAAGGTAAACCAAACAATAGAATAGCTAAGAAACATTATAACATTTGGCATAAGTATAGTATATGTGACATTGTTAACTTTAACTTTCACCTCATGGGGCCGCCCTAAAACATCTCTAGGTTATGAGCTCATACCTTAACTAGTCGTCACTAGCTCTTACTTATTCTATGATAAGCGTAACATAATCCCGACTTAAAGTACGGGCTAGGGGGCAAATTAAGGATCACCTCTCTTAGGGTCATTTCCTCTTTGAAATGGTCTACTAGCAACAAGTGCATCGTAGTTTTGTCCGCTTTGGCAAGCTCTATGTCAATACCCTCACGGATTTGTTTTCTTGGGGGTGCTCGGCTAAACCGGTGTCACCCAAGAAGGCATCTCAGTGTTGTGTCACATTTAAGTTCTCATAAAGTGTTAATTCATAGATACATCATTATTCATTACATAAATCTTTTTCATAGCATATACATCATCACATGAAACTTCCTCATAGTGTATAGTTAAAACTATAGCACATACATTATCACATAATCACACCTTAGACAATCATACATACAAACTCCCAAGCTTATTATGTTATAAACCTATAGTATGTTATGCTTTGGTTCTTTTGAGTCTTAAACTTGTAAACTAATCGTTCTAGTATTATTCTTAACCTCTTACACACCTATAGGTTCACAACTAGTAAGTTTTACTAATTTTTATGCTCAAGGACTTATCCAAATAGCACTATGTAGATTTAGACAACTTTATATTTGTGTGATTACGGGGTTCTAGAGATTACGGTTTAGATTCTTAAAGTCCTTAACTCACGTTCTAAGTTATCAAAAACCTAGTCTCTTGGGAACCTATGAGGTTATAACTAAGTATTTCTCACCTCACACTATGGTCAAGAACATCTCTAAACCTCAAGGATGCAGAATTTGAAATCCTAACTTTACGGGTACCTAGAAGTCACAACAATGACCCTTTCTAAGTTTAGTTTGCTCCTAAGGCTTCAAGATTAAGTCCTAAACCAATTATAAGTCATTCCTACACATTTAAACTAATTTAAAACCATGATTATTAAATCTAAACCTTGCTGGACAGAATCCAGAAAATTACATAATTAAAGGATCTAGAATTCTCAAATTAACTCTTTTCTAGTTCCTAACTTATCCTATCTTTCACATATGAGTCTTAACATTATTTTTACTCAAACATAGGCACATTATCATCATCAAAACAGCACATACACTGGCAGCAAGGAGCAAGGAAGAACCAGAAATATACTTCTCCATAAAAGGCATAAAACATAATTTCTAAAGCACATAAAATTCTAGTTTCTCTTGGAACTCTTTTTAAACTCTCAAAGCTCATTTATAAATAATTTTAACATCTAAAATCATAAGAATATTTAAGAGGGCAGTGACCAATTCATCTTTGTCTCAAGAGTTTCTAAATTCTCAAAACTTGGTTCTATGCATTCCTTAAACTCACTTAAGCTTGGAAAAATTATAAGACATAGTCTCAAATACTTGGAAACCCCAAGACCTCTTAGGGCCGAAATATGAACCCAAGAAAAACACATATTGTTAGACCTTTGTTGAGACAACAATGGGCAAGTCTTTGAGCTCTAGATTCATTTAGGTGATGACATAAAAATAAATATGCTCATGTACTTATTTTAGGTTCCATTAGAAAGTAAAGTGATAGCACAAAGTAAACATGAATGCAACTTATTATTATCTTGGTATTAAGTGAGAACTTGAAATATAAACATGATAATGCATAGCTTGAAATATAAACATGATAATGCAAGTTCATTCATTATCTTGGTATTTAGTGATAGCAAGGAAATAAACATGATATGCAAAACATAAAGTAAACATGATGCAAGGTTCATTTTATGATTAACTAGAGCTCATTCAAGACTTTAACAAGATAACAACCCAATACAATATCTCAAAGATCTCAACACATAAACCGAAAGTCATATAAAAGAGAAAGAAAGTGAAACTACATCAAGTTCTTTATTAAATACCCAAAACACCTATCTAGAGAAAAATCTCTAGAATGTGCTGGCCAACTTTAAGGTTGACAAGGGTAGGCTTGGGCTTTTAGAAATCCTTAGATTAATTTTCTTAAGTTGGAAAACCATGTGAGCTAGATAACATATAGATGAAGTTATAAGAAAAGGAAAACTCAAGCTTTAGAGGTTTTTTTGAGATGAACACAATGTCATCATCTAGAAACTCTCATCATCAAGATATCATGCTCATAACAAGGCCTAGAGGCCGAAATGAAAAGAGAAGGAGAAACAAAGGAAAGTTCAAAAAGAATCCAAGAGGAAACTAGAGAAAAACACTTTCTTGAGCAAAACAAAGTTTGAAAACAAATCCCTACCTTGTGATGAAGGTAAAAGCTTGAACTTGAAGATGAAATGAGATGAGCAACACCTCCTAGGATGGTGATGATGATTCGGCCTTGATGAAAGAAAAGAAGGAAATGTGTTTCAAGTGAAGTTGTGTTTGAGGTGTGGTGTTTGAGAGGTTTGATGATGGTTCAAGGCTTTGGGGTGGTGTTTGATGGTTAAGAGATGATGATGAGATGAAGGGATGAAGAAGATAAAGATGAAAAGAAAGGAAGAACACTCTTGAAACTTTGAGAGAAAAAGAAAGAACTAGCAAGACAACTCTAAAACTCTAAACTTAGCAAATGCTTCAAGGTGCAACAAGGCTATCACAAGCATCCTATTTATAGAAAAACAAAGCCATGGAGCTTACAAAGGGAGGGAGTGGCCGTGTGGTTTGGAGGGAAAAGAGAGAGGAAAATATCTCTTACACAAGGTCATTCAAGCATGGTTGAAGTATGGAAGCTATGCTACAAAGTATGGCTTGATGTGAGTTAATTTCCTATCACATTTTTATGAAATTAGGCTTCTAGAAACTTGACATGGCTGGAACTTTTCCAGCCACAAATAAATGGGAAAAATGGGTTGTTTTAATTATTTATTCATGTGGAAATTTAAGCTTGATTGAAAGTTATGACAAGGTATAGTGTATGTGACTTGAGGTATGGCCAAGCTTGATTGGAGTGTTGAAAAATTGAACATGTGATGCATAATGGGGAGGGACAGCTTCGGCCAAGGCTGGACAGCAGAGTGGGGGTGAGTTTTGACCATTTAATTGTGTGTTAATGGTAGGTTTAGATGTGTATTAGCTTAGGTACAAGGTTAGGAATGATTAAGCTTAAGTTTAGGTAACTAAGAATGTGATTTAGGGAGTTTATGACAAGTTTAGGAGTGCTCATACATCATTAGAGAATTTTAAACTCATTTATGAATAAACAATGTGTAACACAATTCCATGATTTAGGGAATTGGAAAGAGAAAATACTATTCAAGATTCTATGACCAGGTGTGTTGAAATTAAAATATGATTTTATGTTGTAATTAAGTACTTTTTCGTTCTAATCAACTTTAATAAATTATTTTGACTCAAGATTAATTAAGGAAATTAATTAACCTTCGATTAGAGCCTAATATTGCTTAGGTTTGCTTAATCACGCGATTAAGCGTAGAAACACGAAACTAGGGGCAAAACCGTACTTTTGCACTAATTTTGCCCGGGACTTCTAAAATTAAAATTGAGGTCATAGAATACATAAAAACATCTTGTAAAACCATCTGGAGAAGTTTCGGGTTCATCCGGCATTTGCAAATGGGTAAAACACCGCAGGGGCGTTTTGGTCATTTTCACCCGAAAACTCGAAAAACGAGATTTTCGATCCCGGGAAGGTACACAAGTAATCTAATCCCCTTCCAACATTGAGTTTGCCCTTCGAGTACAGCCGAACCGGCTTTCCTCGAATTCCGGGCTGAAAATGACCTCAGGGGCATTTTGGTCATTTTCACTCTAACAGAAAAATCGGGTCGTTACACTAATGACATGAATGCATCATGGAAGTAAACCAATCAATGAAATAACTAAGAAACATTATAACATTGGCATAAGGTGACAGGTATAACTTTTCTTGGTTTTTCATAGCACATGTGACATTTTAAACTTTAACTTTTATCTCATGGGGCCACCCTAAAACATCTCTAGGTTATGAGCTCATACCTTAACTAGTCATCACTAGTTCTTACTTATCCTATAATAAGCGTAACATACATAATCCCGACTTAAAGTACGGGCTAGGGGGAAAATTAAGGATCACCTCTTAGGGTCATTTCCTCTTTGAAACGCTCTACTAGCAACTAGTGCATAGTAGTATTGTCCGCTTTGACAAGCTCTATGTCAATACCCTCACGGATTTGTTTTCTTGGGGGTGCTCGGCTAAACCGGTGTCACCCAAGAAGGCGTCTCAGTGTTGTGTCACATTTAAGTTCTCATGATTTTCAAAAAGATCTTTTTCTAAGTTCCTCAAATTTGATGGAAATTTGGCAAAGATGATGGTCAGAGACCGAATTTCCTCAAATTTGCTTATGCCATGAAAACATATAGGTCATGCAAACATATCTTATGAGGTATAGCATATCATCATATAAAACTTCTTCATAGCACATATCAAACTTATCATAGACAAAGCTCATGTATCATATATCATATTTACATAAGTTAAGCATCGTAAAAACTCAAGACTTTTTAATGTCTTATGCATTGACCCTTAAGGTCCTTAACTCACGTTCTAAGTTATCGATCATCAAACCTAATCTCTTGGGTACCTAGGAGGTTATAACTAAGTATTTCTCACCTCACACTATGATCAAGAACATCTCTAAACCTCAAGGATGCAGAATTTATAATCCTAACTTTACGGGTACCTAGGAGTCACAACGGTGACCCTTTCTAAGTCCGGTTCGTTCCTAAGACTTCAAGATCAAGTCCTAAACCATTTATGAGTCATTCCTACACATTTAAATTAATTTAAATCCATGATTAGCATTACTAAACCTTGCTGGACAGAATCCAGAAAATTCAAACATTAAAGGATCTAGAACTCTCAAATTAATTCTTTTCTAGTTTCTAACTTCTCCTATCTTTCACATATGAGTCTTGACATTATTTTTACTCAAACATAAGCATATTATCATCATTAAAACAGCACATACAGTGGCAAGTAATTAGCAAGGCAGAACCAAAACAAAACTCTCCATAAAGGCATAAAACACAATTTCTAGAGCACATAAAATACTAGTTTCTCTTGGAACCTTTTCAAAACTTTCAAAACTCATTTATAAACATTTTTAAACATCTAAAATCATAAGAATATTCAAGAGGGCAGTGACCAATTCATCTTTGTCTGAAGAGGTCCTAAATTTATAAAACTTAGTTCTACATATTCCTTGTACTCATAATAGCCTAGAAAAAGTATGAAACATAGTTTTCAATATTTAGAAACATCAAAACCTCTTAGGGCCGAGATATGAACCAAGGGAAATAAACATTTTTAAACCTTTGTTTGAGACAACCATGGGCAAGTCTTTGAGCTCTAGTTTCATTAAAGTGATGGCATAAAGATAAACATGCTTATGCACTTGTTTTAGCTTTTATTAGAAAGTAAAGTGAGAGCATAAAATAAATATGAGATGCATCATATTATTATCTTTGATATTTAGGTGAGAACTTGAAATGTAAACATGATAATGCATAGCTTGAAATATAAACATGATAATGCAAGTCCCTTTATTATCTTGGTACTTAGTGATAGCAAGGAAAATAAACATGATGTGCAAGGCATAAAAGTAAACATGATGCAAGGTTCATTTTATGGTTAGCTAGAGTTCATTCAAGACTTTAACAAAATAACAACCCAACACATATCTCATTACAAAGTGAGCTTTAGAGTTCTTGAATCAAGTTCTCAAAGGAACTATTAGGTTCTTGAACAACATCATCAAGCTCAAGTAAACAACTTCCAAAACAAAACCAAACAAAATCTTAAGGATCAAAATACCAAAACCGAAAACCTTACAAAAGAAAAAGAAAGTGAAACTAAGTCAAGTTCTTTATTAAATACCCAAAACCCCTATCTAGAGAAAGATCTCTAGAACGTGCCGGCCAACTTTAAGGTTGACAAGGGTAGGCTTGGGCTTTTAGAAATCATTAGATTAATTTTCTTAAGTTGAAAAATCATGTGAGCTAAATATCATATCGATGAAGTTATAAGAAAAGGAAAACTCAAGCTTTAGAGGTTTCTTTGAGATGAACACAAGGTCATCATCTAGAAACTCTCATCATCAAGCTATCATACTCATAATCAAGGCCAAGAGGCCGAAATGAAAAGAAAAGAAGAACCAAGGAAAGTTTAAAAAGAATCCAAGAGGAAATTAGAAAAGAACACATTCTTGAGCAAAACAAGTTTAAAAAGCAAATCCCTACCTAGAGTGAAGACACAAAGCTTGAAATTTTGAAAAGAAAAACAAGATAATGAGCTCCTCCTTGGTGCTTGATGGTTTCGGCCAAGAGGAAGCAAGAAGGTTGGAGTTGTGTTTTAAGTGAGGTTGTGTTTAAGGTGTGGTGTTTGAGAGGTTTGATGATGGTTCAAGGCTATGGGGTGGTGTTTCAAGGTTAAGAGATGATGATGAGATGAAAAGAGGATGAAGATGAAGATGAAAAGAAAGGAAGAACTCTCTTGAAACTTGAGAGAAAAAGAAAGAAATCAAGAAAGCTTAGGAAAACTTGAAACTTACCAAATGAACTAAGGTGTTTTCATGTGTTTCTAGGCAAGGTATTTATAGAGAATGAAAACAAATGAAGGCTCAAAGAGGAGAAGAAGAAGCCGTGTGGTCTTGGAGGGAAAGGAAGAGAAAATATCTCTTACACAAGGTTATTCAAGCATGGTTTGAAGTATGGAAGCTAAGCTACAAGGTATGGCTTGATGTGAGTTAATTTCCTATCAATTTTTGATGAAATTAGGCTTCTAGAAACAATGCATGGCTGGAAATTTTCCAGCCACAAATAAATGGAGAAAATAGTCTATTTTAATTAGTTATTTACTTGGAAAATCAAGCTTGATTGAAAGTTATGACAAGGTATAGTGTATGTGACTTGAGGTATGACCTTGGAGTGTTGAAAAATTGAACATGTGATGCATATGGGGAGGGAGGGGCTTCGGCCAGACCTGGCAGCATGGGAGGACTGAGGTTGTGATCATCTAATTGGGTGTTAATGGTAGGTTTAGATGTGTATTAGCTTAGGTACAAGGTTAGGAATAATTAAGCTTAAGTTTAGGTAACTAAGAAGGTGTTTTAAGGATTTTATGACAAATTAGGAGTGCTCATACATCATTAGAGAATTAAAAACTCATTTATGAATAAACAATGTGTAACACAATTCCATGATTTAAGGAATTGGAAAGAGAAAACACTATTCAAGATTCCATGACTAGGAGTCTTAAAATTAAAATATGATTTTAAGTTGTAATTAAGCACTTTTAGGTTCTAATCAACTTTAATAAATTATTTTGACTCAATATTAATTAAGAAAATTAATTAACCTTCGATTAGAGCCTAATATTGCTTAGGTTTGCTTAATCACGCGTTTAAACGTAAAAACATGAAACTAGGGGCAAAATCATAATTTCGCCCGGGACCTCTATAATTAAAATTGAGGTCATAGAATACATAAAAACGCCTTTTAAAACTATCTGGAGAAGTTTTGGATTCATCTGGCACTTGTAAACAAGTAAAACACCGCATGGGCGTTTTGGTCATTTTGACCCGAAAACTCGAAAAATGAGATTTTTGATCTCAGAAAGGTACACAGGTCATCTAATCCCTTTTCAACATTGAGTTTGCCCTTCGAGCACTGCCGGATCGACTTTCCTCGAATTCTGGGCTGAAAATGACCTCAGGGGCATTTTGGTCATTTTCACTCTGGCAGAAAAATTGGGTACATTACTCCCCTCCTTAAAAAGAATTTCGTCCTCGAAATTCGTTACCTTAGAAAAGCTTTGGATATTTTGACTTCATCTCTGACTATAGTTCCCACGTATACTCTTCTGTCTTGCCTCGTCCCCACGCCACTTTCACCAAAGGAACAGACTTGTTCCTTAACTGCTTGACTCCATGATCCACTATTCTCGTAGGCAGTAGATTGAAAGTGAGGTCCTCCCTTAACTGTACATGCTCTGGTTCTAGGACATGGCTAGGGTCGGATTCATATTTACGTAACTGAGAGACGTGAAAGACATCATGAAGGTTTGACAGATTGGGTGGTAAGGCTATTTTGTAAGCTATAGATCCGATTCTCTGAAGAATTTCAAAAGGACCGAGAAATCGGGGACTCAACTTTTTAACTTTCATGGCTCTTCCTATTCCTGTAGTGGGGGTGATTCTTAGAAATACATGTTCTCCTTCTTGGAACTCCAAGGGCTTATGCCTTTTGTCCGCGTAGCTTTTCTGTCGACTTTGAGCGGTTAAGATTCTATCCTTGATCTTTTTGATTTGCTCCGTTGTTTCCCTCACTACATCAGGTCCTAAGACACTTTGTTCTTTGGGCTCGTACCAACACAAAGGTGATTGGCACTTCCTTCCATATAACGCCTCGTACAGTGCCATACCGATGCTCGCGTGATAACTGTTGTTATATGTAACACCCTAAAATTTTATTTTCAGAAAATAATTGAGGCTTTATTAATGAAAATCTCAAAATTCTAATATATATAGAAATGATCAGAACAACTCAACGGATCTCTAAAAAAAAAAAAAATGAATACTAACTTGTGGGCCCCGCAGGTCCTCCGGGACAGCCGAAACCCTAGATTTGGGACCCGAAGGTGCCCAAAATTTGGAAATTATAGGATTAAGGTTAGAAATAGGTGGGAATAAAAATTTTATACTTTGAATTAATTTTCAGGCAATGATTGATTTCCCGGGTACACTGTTTTACCCGTTCGATGAAATTTCGGTGTGCGATTTTTAACACCGAAAGCTAATTAATATATACTAATAATGAAGTTTATCCATTTGAATACCAATGAATGGCTAGGATTCTATCTTGGAATGAAAGATCAAATCCTAGCCATTGATATAAAATTCCTTTAATGAAAAATTTCAAGCTTTATTTCCAACCAATGAAATCACACTTTATATGATAAATATGACACACCTAACCTCATAAGTTTCATCTCCATTCTCGGCAGCAGCAAGGAGGAACCAGAAAACTCCATTTCCTTTCTCACAAACCCTTGATTTCAACCTCAAAAATCCTAGTCCAAACCTTGTTAAAATCAAAAACCTCCTTAAGCAAACTTATTCTACACTTCAACCTCTACAAATATAACTGATTAGATCCTCCAAAAACCTCACCTTATTACATCACTTATCTCTTATTAGAGGAAGATTTGAGTGTGTTTCAAGAGCCTTGGGGTGGAGAATATCTATCTTGAAGTGTACAAGAGACAAAGGGACATTAGCTTTCAAGAGTAGGGTTGTATTGAGCCTTTCCTTGCCAAATTTCTATTTCTCATTTCTGACCTGTTATGCTCGAAATTTTTAGTTGTTTTGGTTAATGATATATGTTTGTTGATGTATAAATTTTGGTTGGGGGTTTGGATGAGGTTAGAGTAATCATTTTATCAAATGAAAGTTTAGTTAGATTGCTGGATTTTCGGTTTTGCTGAAGATAGTAATATCTCAAGAATATTTAGACATATTTGTATTTATGATCATGTTCTGGAAAAATTATATGTTGGACCTAACATCTTGGACTACTTACACGAAAATTATTGAGCACTAACTTTAAGTTTTACTGCCTCAAAAAAATCAGAAACCGAAAAGGTAACCTTGCTGTCTGGATTGTGGGAACTGAAGCTGTAAATTTGTATAATTTTGTGACCATAGAAAATGATGGAATTATCCTTTGAAATTTTGAAATAATGTTTTACACATCTTGAAATTCAACCTTGATTTTTATTTTGAGTTTATTCCATTTTTTGCTAAATTTAAAAATTAAGAGAACTCTGGTCTGAGCTGTGAAAAAGTGGTCTCTGACCACTAAACTTGTAAAATTTATTTAACATGGTTAGAGGGCTTTGTTTGCTATGAAATTTTTACAGGGACTACTAGACATATTAAGATGTCATGGAGAATTTTTGTGGCTGTTTAATTGGCCATTTGGTATGGAAGGTAAATATTGTTACTAGAGTGGCAAATCTGCCAGTATGCTGGAAATGAGAGGATGTCTTAAATTGTCATCAACATGGCATTTAGTCCACATATGTAGTATATGAATGCATGCTAATGGTTTTTAAAGAGATACTTATAAAACATAAATGAGACTCCAGTGTACCTAAATGCCTATGTGTGATGTGAGCAAGCCTTTGAAAAATAAAAGTATATGATGCATTTATATGACAAAAAAGGATATGTGAAATTTAATGACACATGTTTTAACATATGGGGTAAATAGAAACAAGGCTTATGTGAGATAACTGGGAAGGCAAAAATAAGAACTTCCCAGGAGATTTTATGAGTTGGTAGATGTATCGACTAGGAGATAGAACTGTGCGTGATTCGGAAATAGAAGAAAATGAAGTCCGATGATCGCGAATAGGAATGAGCTCATGTCCTAGCAGTCTATGGTCTTCTGTGGAGTTATTCACTACAGATGTTATCTTATGTGAAATTAAGCCTTCCCTATGTTAATAAAAAGAAACAACTACACTGAGTTGAATTCCATAAGACATAAGAGCAACACATATGATTACCACTATTTTGCACTTAATTATCTTTGACTCATGTATATAAATATTGATAGATGTGATCTAGCATGACAATTTGTATATAGATGAATTTACTAATTTTATTCTATTCACATGTGAGAGAGTACCCTACTGAGAATTTTATAATATTCTCATCCCTATGTCTGTATGTATTGTATATTGTATTCAGATCCAGCAGATGCCATCAATAGTGTTCTTCCTTGATTCGCCACAATGGGTGTGGCATTACGACCCGGTGCTTGACTCTCTTTATGCAGCAGCTTACTCTCAAATCCGTGCATACGTGTTCTTTGATCGTTCTTTCAGTGCATCTGTCTTCACCGCTGATTTTGAACCAGCTTTTCCCTACGATGGTGTGCCTCTCCACATGGTGCACCCAGTTGTATTTGATATCCCAGTAGCACCACCAGCACCCCCTCCAAATAGATGCTCCATCCTCGTCCTCGCCCTCTCGACTCGGACTCCACCGTAGGGTTCTGACGCTCAAGTGAGGAGAGGCCATCATACCGATGGCCAACGGGTTCCTTTAGGCAGACACGAGATCTATAGGGACTCATGACTTGTATATAGGGTAGCATAGTGCTAGGACCTTACCAGCCTGCCGACTGATTACTGTTATATGTTTTAAGTCCATTTATGTAGATATATGATTTTGTTGGGCTTTGAGATTTGAGCAGGTTAGAATAGACACTTAAGATGTTGTTTTTGTACTGAGTCCCTACATAGTTCAGTAGTCGACCAGTTTATGGTCTAGGATGTTGTGTATGATGCTAACCTGTTTATGATGTATATATATATATCTATAAGTTGGTGCGATCCATGAGCTCATTTTATTATTATCTTTTCATTTCTCTTGACTAATATAAAGTATAGAACATGAGTAACACTATTGTAATTACTGTATAGACACTCGAGTAATATATGGTAGTTAGGAGGGTGTTACATTATACGCAAACTCGATCAAAGGCATGTACTTGTCTCAACTTCCTTTTTAGTCCAAGACACAGGCTCTTAGCATATCTTCTAGGGTTTGGATTGTCCTCTCAGATTGACTATCCGTTTGTGGGTGGTACGCAGTGCTCAAGCACAACATGGAACCAAACGCTTTTTGAAAGGCTCCCCAAAAACATGACGTAAACCGCGGATCTCGATCCGAGATTATCGTCGATGGTACTCCATGCAACCTTACTACTTCTTGGATGTAAAGCTGAGCCAACTTATCCAATGAGTACGTGACTCGAATAGGTGGAAAGTGAGCCGACTTAGTCAGTCGATCCACGATTACCCATACGGCATCGTGGCCAGCTTGGGTCTTTGGCAATCCTGTAACGAAATCCATTGATATACTCTCCCATTTCCATTCGGGGATCGACAGGGGTTGCAACACGCCAGAAGGTTTTTGGTGTTTGATCTTGACCTTTTGACAGACCAAACACTTACTCACCCAGGCGACCACATCCTTCTTTAATCCGGGCCACCAAAACATCCTTTTCAAGTCCTAATACATCTTGGTAGTACCAGGATGAATGGCAAAGTGACTCTTATGAGCCTCCTCCAAGATCTTCTCTCGGAGGTCGCCATCTTGTGGCACACAGATTCGCCCCTCAAACCTCCACAACCAGTCGGAGCCTTGCTCAAAACCCTTCAATTTACCGGCCTTAACTGCCTCTACTGTCTCCATAAAGTCCTCATTTTCTCTTTAGGCAAGCATGATCCTTTGCTTAAACCCACTAGTCACCGTGAGATGACTCATCACGATACCATTCTCCGTTATTGACATCCCCAGATTCATATCCCTAAACTGCTCTATTAACCCAACTTCATTAACCATCATACTTGACAAACGTAACGAGTTTTGGCTCGAGGCGTCGGCGACTACATTAGCCTTGCCGGGGTGGTAACTTAAGCCGAAATCATAATCTTTGAGGAATTCCATCCATCTCCTCTGCCTCATGTTTAACTCCTTTTGATCAAAGAGATGCTTAAGACTCTTATGATCGGAGAAAACTTCAAACCTTACACCATACAAATGGTGTCTCCACATCTTGAGGGAAAACACGATGGCTGCTAACTCTAGGTCGTGGGTGGGGCAGGTTACCTCGTGAAGCTTGAGTTGTCTGGACGCATAGGCTACCACTTGCCTGTTCTGCATCAACACACAACCTAAACCCTTGCCAGAAGCATCGCAATATACCTCGAAGGGTATATTGGGGTAAGGTAAAACCAAAACCGGGGTTGAGGTGAGTCTTTCCTTAAGCTCTAGGAAACTCTTTTCATATTCGGGGCTCCACTCAAATGGGGCATTCTTCCTAGTGAGCTTGGTTAAGGGTAGGGCTAACTGGGAAAATCCTTTAATAAACCTACGGTAATATCCAGCTAAACCCAAAAAGCTTCTAATCTCAGTTACAGAGGTTGGTCTATCCCAATTCATTACGGCTTCTATCTTACTTGGGTTGATAGCTATGCCACCTTTTGACACAACATGTCCTAAGAACTTTACCTCCTCTAACCAAAATTCACACTTGGAAAGCTTTGCGTATAACTTCTTCTCTTTCAGTACCTCTAAAACCAGCCTCAAGTGACGCTCATGCTCCTCGTGGGTCTTCGAATAGATGAGAATATCATCTATGAACACAACCACGAATTGATCTAAATAGGGTCGAAAGATCCTATTCATGTAATCCATGAAAACTGCGGGAGCATTCGTCAATCCGAACTACATTACATTGAACTCAAAGTGTCCATACCGAGTTTGAAAGGCGGTTTTAGGAATGTCCAAATCTCTAACCCTAATCTGATGATAACCAGACCTTAAATTGATCTTAGAAAATATTACAGCTCCTTTCAACTGGTCCATAAGATCATCAATCCTAGGTAACGGGTACTTATTCTTTATGGTTGCTTGGTTTAACTGCCTATAATCTATACACATTCTCATACTTCCATCCTTCTTTTTCACAAATAAGACTAGAGCGCCCTAAGGTGAAGCACTCGGCCTTATAAAACTTTTCTCCAACAGCTCCTCCAACTGAGTTTTTAGTTCTGCTAGCTCCAAAAGTGACATCCTATACGGGGTTATAGAGATTGGTCCTATTCCAGGAGCCAATTCTATGGAGAATTCAACTTTTCTCTCGGGAGGGAACTCGGGTATTTCGTCTGGAAATACCTCGGGATAGTCTCTTACCACAGGTATCTCACCTAGGTTCTGCTCAAAGTCTACATTGCAAGCGGCTAGGAGAACATATCCCTTAGCTTTCTCCCCACTACAGAAGACCTCTACGGAGTTTAGGTACAATTTAATGGGTTGAGTGACGTTTTTGGGAGGAGAAGGGAAAACTACGGTTTGGGTTCCACAATCTAACAACACACGGTTGGCATGAAGCCAATTCATGCCTAAGATAATGCCTATGTCTTTCAAGGGTAAACAAATTAAATCTATGATAAAAGACCTATTTTCTACAACAAGATGACAGTTTAAACAACAACGGCAAGTATTAACAGGGCGATTTGTAGGAGTAGAAACAATAAGATCAAAGGGAAGTTTAGAGACTCTTAGATTTAAGGACTCGACACTAGCAAGTGAAATAAAAGAATGAGTTGCACCAGAGTCATATAGTACAGTTAAGGGTTTACCGTTTACTTCGCACATACCTTCAATGAGATCATTGGACTTCTTGGCGTCTTTCACATTAAGGGTAAAGACTCTTCCTCGGTGTTGTGGTCGGGGGTTCTGGTTCGGTGTCCCTTGGCTGGCGCAGTCCTTTGCATAGTGGCCAGGCTTGCCACCCTTGAAGCATACGTTCTGACCGGCTAAGCATGGGCGATTCCTGTGATTCTTCCAACATTGTGGGCAGACGTCAGCAGATGCTGCTCCGGGGTAAGTAGCAGGGGTTTGTGGTGCCTTGTTCTTGGCCCCACTTGGTCCTCCATTGTGGTTTCGGGGTCCACTCGGTCCACGGGGTTGATTGTTATTGAAATTCCTCGGGCCTTGATGTTGAAACGGCGGCCTTTGGTGTTGCTTGGATTGTTGGTATGCAGGAGCTCTTGGTGGTTGTTGTTGTTGTGGTTGGAACTGGTTGGTCTGGCAGGGATTGTAGTGATTCCTTGAAGGGTACTGCTGTTTGAACCTCGGGGCTTGAGGTCCAAGTCCCTTAGCTCATTCTGCCCTCATGGCTTGCATCTTTCTCTGTCCTTTTTCAAGGATCCGGCACTTGTTGACCAGAATTGGGAAGTCTCTGATCTCCATGTGGGCCACGACGTAGTTCATCTCTGCCTTCAGACGGGCCTCATACTTGATGCATTTCCAAACCTCATCGGGGTTCCCTTGAAACACCCGAGAGAACTTGATCAGCTGCTCGAATTTAGCAGTGTATTGGGCAACAGTAGACCCTCACTGGGTCAACTGCATGAATTCAATGTCCTTTGCATTCCTTACCGACTCCGGGAAGTACTTCTCGTAGAAGTAGGTCTTGAACAGCTCCCAATCAATGGGAGTTCCAGAAGCTTCTAGCAGGCGCCTTGTGCCGTTCCACCAGAACTCGGCATCTGACTTCATCATGAAGGCAGTAAAGGTGACCTTCTGCTCCTCCGAGCAGGCAACCACATAGTAGATCTTCTCCATTCCTTGATCCACTCATTAGCTTTGTCAGGGTCCATTACCCCTCGGAATACCGGTGGGTTTGCCTTGCGGAACTCTCCGAAGTGGGCTTGTTCCACTGTCTCAGCAGCAGGGGGAGGAGGGGGAACAGGAACAGCATTTGCTTGTTAATCCATCCGGTTGAACATCCGTTCCATGGCTTGCGCCATGCGACATGCATAAAGAAGCGAATGCATTGTCTTGGTCAGCATCGGGCATAGTCCTAGGCTGTCGTCGCGGTGCCATTGGTTCCTAAACACATGAAACAATGAACATCAAGTTGATCAGGCTCAATATCCATGCAAAATGAGCTAGTTACCATGGCACTTGCAAGCAACAGAAGTCATGCATTCCTAGTCTTACAGCTTATCTCTATCAAGCACTACACATGACATAACTATCGCATCATGCTTATAAAGCATGGTCAGTCCAATCCTCAGGCTCTGTGAGAATCGAACTGCTTTGATACCATAATGTAAGACCCTAAATCTTAACCTAATACTACTAGTATGTATTTAGGTTAATCCTTAGAATATTACCTTTTGGTCTCATTCTTTACTTGAAAATACTTAGCGAAAATATGGGTAAAATTTTTCTTTTTAAAAACCAAAGTGAGAGCCAAGCATGATTTTTTGAGCAGGAATTCATACAAGTCATATGAGCAAATCATAATGAAACACATAAATAACATGGATGCATCAACTGATTATATATAGATAATGTGCCTACCAAAAGGCAGGACTATTTGGTACATGGAAGAAAGAAATACAACTGAAAGCAAATACAAGGAAATCATGAAAGCAAGTACAAGGAAACTATGAAAGCAACACCCATACCCGTGTGCACCTAGAGTAGACAACCTCATATACAAAAGAAGGTTTGTCCTCAACTATGTGGCGTGTGTGCACTAGCTACTACCCATCCTATGCACCTACTCCTGCTGGTCCGAGTACTGAGGGGTGGAATCGATCCACTGGTGGATCTCAATGGGAGTGGTCGTACGGATCATCGGAGCGTGTCCACCGCGGTGAGGGCGCATGGATGACCTACGAGCCAACCTCGGCTGAACCATCGTCTCCTCACTCCCAGCCCTCATCGGTGGGGGAGTGGGGCTAGAGCTCCAACTGTACATGTGCGAGGGCGGGTCCTCTGATGGATCCGTCTCCGAATACTGTGTCTGGGGAACGTACTCGGGGTAGTCACATACGACTGACGCCTCGGGCTGCATGCGGAGGATCTGCTCGTCGCGTGATCTATCTCGCTCGAAAATCATGTTATGATGGTAGGGGGCAGTCGGGGTAAAGCGGTAGCTCCGTACTGGGTGCGTGAAGGGTCGTCCCATAAACATAAATACTCTGACAGTGCAGCGACCCTCAAAATGGTATGACCTGAGTGCTGGGTCATGGTGCAGCTCCCATGTCGGGGTGTCGATGAAGAGTATGAAAGTCGCCATCCGAAGATGTGATGGAAGAAAAGAGAGAGGGAATGAGAATCTTCTAAAAGAATTCTCAGTAGGGTAATCCCTACCTAAGTGACATCATCACATCCTCAGGAACCTTGGGTTTTATTTCTAAAAAGGTGTGCATGCATGTAAACTTTGTTTAAGTTAGTTTTCTAAAGTATTAATTATCCAAGGTCCGTCATATTTTACAATGCGTCTTTATGACTAAGCAGGGAATACACTAATGACATGAATGCATCATGGAAGTAAACCAATCAATGAAATAACTAAGAAACATTATAACATTGGCATAAGGTGACAGGTATAACTTTTCTTGGTTTTTCATAGCACATGTGACATTTTAAACTTTAACTTTTATCTCATGGGGCCACCCTAAAACATCTCTAGGTTATGAGCTCATACCTTAACTAGTCGTCACTAGTTCTTACTTATCCTATGATAAGCGTAACATAAATAATCCTGACTTAAAGTACGGGCTAGGGGGCAAATTAAGGATCACCTCTTAGGGTCATTTCCTCTTTGAAACGCTCTACTAGCAACCAGTGCATAGTAGTATTGTCCGCTTTGGCAAGCTCTATGTCAATACCCTCACGGATTTGTTTTCTTGGGGGTGCTCGACTAAACCGGTGTCACCTAAGAAGGCGTCTCAGTGTTGTGTCACATTTAAGTTCTCATGATTTTCAAAAAGATCTTTTTCTAAGTTCCTCAAATTTGATGGAAATTCGACAGCATGATGGCTGTAGACCGAATTTCCTCAAATTTGCTTATGCTATGAAAACACATAGGTCATGCAAACATATCTTATGAGGTATAGCATATCATCATATAAAACTTCTTCATAGCACATATCAAACTTATCAAAGACAAAGCTCATGTATCATATATCATATTTACATAAGTTAAGCATCGTAAAAACTTAATATTTTTTAATGTCTTATGCATTGACCCTTAAGGTCCTTAACTCACGTTCTAAGTTATCGATCATCAAACCTAATCTCTTGGGTACCTAGGAGGTTATAACTAAGTATTTCTCACCTCACACTATGATCAAGAACATCTCTAAACCTCAAGGATGCAGAATTTATAATCCTAACTTTACGGGTACCTAGGAGTCACAACGGTGACCCTTTCTAAGTCCGGTTCGTTCCTAAGACTTCAAGATCAAGTCCTAAACCATTTATGAGTCATTCCTACACATTTAAACTAATTTAAATCCATGATTAGCATTACTAAACCTTGCTGGACAGAATCCAGAAAATTCAAATATTAAAGGATCTAGAACTCTCAAATTAATTCTTTTCTAGTTTCTAACTTCTTCTATCTTTCACATATGAGTCTTGACATTATTTTTACTCAAACATAAGCATATTAGCATCATTAAAACAGCACATACAGTGGCAAGTAATTAGCAAGGCAGAACCGAAACAAAACTCTCCATAAAGGCATAAAACACAATTTCTAGCGCACATAAAATACTAGTTTCTCTTGGAACCTTTTCAAAACTTTCAAAACTCATTTATAAACATTTTTAAACATCTAAAATCATAAGAATATTCAAGAGGGCAGTGACCAATTCATCTTTGTCTGAAGAGGTCCTAAATTTATAAAACTTAGTTCTACATATTCCTTGTACTTATAATAGCCTAGAAAAAGTATGAAACATAGTTTTCAATATTTAGAAACATCAAAACCTCTTAGGGCTGAGATATGAACCAAGGGAAATAAACATTTTTAAACCTTTGTTTGAGACAACCATGGGCAAGTCTTTGAGCTCTAGTTTCATTAAAGTGATGGCATATGCACTTGTTTTAGCTTTTATTAGAAAGTAAAGTGAGAGCATAAAATAAATATGAGATGCATCATATTATTATCTTTGATATTTAGGTGAGAACTTGAAATGTAAACATGATAATGCATAGCTTGAAATATAAACATGATAATGCAAGTCCCTTTATTATCTTGGTACTTAGTGATAGTAAGGAAAGTAAACATGATGTGCAAGGCATAAAAGTAAACATGATGCAAGGTTCATTTTATGGTTAGCTAGAGTTCATTTAAGACTTTAACAAGATAACAACCCAACACATATCTCATTACAAAGAGAGCTTTAGAGTTCTTGAACCAAGTTCTCAAAGGAACTATGAGGTTCTTGAACAACATCATCAAGCTCAAGTAAACAACTTCCAAAACAAAACCAAACAAAATCTTAAGGATCAAAATACCAAAACCGAAAACCTTACAAAAGAAAAAGAAAGTGAAAATAAGTTAAGTTCTTTATTAAATACCCAAAACCCCTATTTAGAGAAAGATCTCTAGAACGTGCCGGCCAACTTTAAGGTTGACAAGGGTAGACTTGGGCTTTTAGAAATCATTAGATTAATTTTCTTAAGTTGAAAAACCATGTGAGCTAGATATCATATCGATGAAGTTATTAGAAAAGGAAAACTCAAGCTTTAGAGGTTTCTTTGAGATGAACACAAGGTCATCATCTAGAAACTCTCATCATCAAGCTATCATACTCATAATCAAGGCCAAGAGGCCGAAATGAAAAGAAAAGAAGAACCAAGGAAAGTTTAAAAAGAATCCAAGAGGAAACTAGAGAAGAACACATTCTTGAGCAAAACAAGTTTGAAAAGCAAATCCCTACCTAGAGTGAAGACACAAAGCTTGAACTTTTGAAAAGAAAAACAAGATAATGAGCTCCTCCTTGGTGCTTGATGGTTTCGACCAAGAGGAAGCAAGAAGGTTGGAGTTGTGTTTCAACTGAGGTTGTGTTTGAGGTGTGGTGTTTGAGAGGTTTGATGATGGTTCAAGGCTATGGGGTGGTGTTTCAAGGTTGAGAGATGATGATGAGATGAAGAGAGGATGAAGATGAAGATGAAAAGAAAGGAAAAAATTTCTTGAAACTCGAGAGAAAAAGAAAGAACTGAAGAAAGCTTAGGAAAACTTGAAACTTACCAAATGAACTAAGGTGTTTGCATGTGTTTCTAGGCAAGGTATTTATAGAGAATGAAAACAAATGAAGGCTCAAAGAGGAGAGGAAGAAGCCGTGTGGTCTTGGAGGGAAAGGAAGAGAAAATATCTTTTACACAAGGTCATTCAAGCATGGTTTGAAGTATGGAAGCTAAGCTACAAGGTATGGCTTGATGTGAGTTAATTTCCTATCAATTTTTTATGAAATTAGGCTTCTAGAAACAATGCATGGTTGGAACTTTTCCAGCCACAAATAAATGGAGAAAATGGGCTATTTTAATTAGTTATTTACTTGGAAAATCAAGCTTGATTGAAAGTTATGACAAGGTATAGTGTATGTGACTTGAGGTATGGCCTTGGAGTGTTGAACAATTGAACATGTGATGCATATGGGGAGGGAGGGGCTTCGGCCAGACCTGGCAGCATGGGGGGAGTGAGGTTTTGATCATCTAATTGGGTGTTAATGGTAGGTTTAGATGTGTATTAGCTTAGGTACAAGGTTAGGAATAATTAAGCTTAAGTTTAGGTAACTAAGAAGGTGTTTTAAGGATTTTATGACAAGATTAGGAGTGCTCATACATCATTAGAGAATTAAAAACTCATTTATGAATATACAATGTGTAATACAATTCCATGATTTAAGGAATTGGAAAAAGAAAATACTATTCAAGATTCCATGACTAGGAGTCTTGAAATTAAAATATGATTTTAAGTTGTAATTAAGCACTTTTAGGTTCTAATCAACTTTAATAAATTATTTTGACTCAAGATTAATTAAGGAAATTAATTAACCTTCGATTAGAGCCTAACATTGCTTAGGTTTGCTTAATCACGTGATTAAACGTAAAAACACGAAACTAGGGGCAAAACCGTAATTTTGCACTAATTTCACCCGTGACATCTATAATTAAAACTGAGGTCATAGAATACATAAAAATGCCTTTTAAAACTATGTAGAGATGTTTCGGGTTCATCTGGCACTTCCAAACAGGTAAAACACCGCAGGGGCGTTTTGGTCATTTTGACCCGAAATCTCGAAAAACGAGATTTTCGATCTCGGAAAGGTACACAGGTCATCTAATCCCCTTTTAACATTGAGTTTGCCCTTTGAGTATTGCCGGATCGGCTTTCCTCGAATTTCGGGCTGAAAATGACCTCAGGGATATTTTGGTCATTTTCACTCTGGCAGAAAAATCGGGGCGTTACAAACACATCCTTATGGATGTATATTTCGGCCACTTGATGATGATGGACTTAGAATGAGTTTCATTTAGTCATAAAGGCCAAGACTCGTGTTTTAGAGTTGTTACAAGTTGTATCTTAGAATTTTTTTTTGAGACTTGAAAAATCCAATGAATGATAGAGATAGCCTTTTCATGAGAAAAAAAGTTTATTAATAAAATTGGGTTTTGTAACACCCTAATATTCGACCCAATACTACTAGTATGTATTTAGGCCAAATATTAGTCATTACCTCTTGTCATAGTTCTATTACTTTGAAATTAACTTACGGAACATACTAGCCAATTTTTTTTTTGAAAACTTTTTAAGATATGAGCCGCACGTAGCATGCGTGTAAATGATATAATAAAGTGCGGAAATATAAACGTAGAAGTGGCTCCAAAATAATCATGACATCAACATATCTGAAATAGCTCATGCATATCATATGCCCACCCTAAGAGGCGGGACTCTTCAAGTACATCAGAGATGCGAATACAACAGAAACATAAAGTACATGGAAAAGACATGAAAGAAATACCTCTACCCAAGTGCAACCTAAGGTGGACAACCTCAACACAAAAGAAGGTTATCCTAACTACGTGTCATGTGTGCACTAAGGACTACCCTCCAAGCTACACGGTGAAGATCACGGGTATGGGGGAACGTAGCCAATCCAAGGATGGAGCTCGGCGGGGGCAGGCATGCCAGCGAATCGAAGTTGTGGACCGGGCGCTCGAGTTCTCCGTGGCTGGGTAACTGTCTCCTCGCTACCCATGGGCATCTGCGGCGGAGTGGGGGTAGAGTCCTCTCCATACATATGGGCGGGTAGATCCTCCGAGGGGTCCTCCTCTGAATGCTAGGAACGGGGTACGTAGTCGGGTACAGCGCCCGAGCCAGTAGAGTAGGTCCGTAGAATCCTCTCATTGCGTGTGCGAGCACGCTCAAAAACCATGTCATCTCCATACGGTGAAGTCGGGGAAAAGAGGTAGCTATCTACAGGGTGTGTGAACAGCCGTCCAAGGTACATAAAAACACGAACTGTGCAGCGGCCCTAAAAAATGAAACGACCCATGCTCGGGGTCGTGATGCACCTCCCAAGTAGGTGTATCAACGAAGAGTACGAACTTCGCCATCCTAATCTGAAGACGTAAAGGAAAAGAAGAGATAAAGGGAATGAGATTTCTTACTAAAGAAACTCAGTAGGGTTTTTCCTTCTACCTAGGTGTCATCTTCTACGTCTCCAGGGACCTCGGTTTCTTACCAAAACATGGGCATATAAGGGTTCAATTATGAAGTTCGAAAATGTTAACTTTCGAGACCCGTTCTTTTTAAATTCTAAACTTCTTAGTTACATAGTCTATAAATCATGAAACTTGAATCATAAATCATGGTTCCTAACCTCATAGATCATGGCACATGTATTCATAGTTCATAGTACATAAAATCATAGTTCATGGTACATAGAATCATAGTTCATAGTACATAAAATCATAGTTCATGGTACATGAAATCATAGTTCATAGAACATAGTGCATAGTAGGTTAGCTTGGTTACTTAGGTGACATTAAAACATCATCATATTCTTCCTGGGGCCACCCTAACTGGTCTCCCTTGGGAGATATCACTAGGTTATGAGCTCATACCAAGCTAGTCGTCACTAGCATATGGACTTATCTTTTTGGATAAGTTAAAGGTCCCGACTTAAAGTACGGGTCTAGGGGGAATAGAATCACCTCATCCCCACCCTTAATTTGGTGGTTCAAAAGGATCATTTTCTCATAGTTTAAGTCACCTTAAGTCTTAGCATGTTTAATGAAATGCCACTCAAAACATACATGTCACATATCTCATGTTACAACATAGGAATTTCTAAGTTCTTAAAGAACAACCACATGCGATAATAAAACTAGCATTTAGAAATGATAGTTCACATAGCATCATACTAGTCATGGGATAACACAATAATCCATCCTTAGCCAAGAGCTTGCAAATCACTCCCTTAAAGAAAAATCCCTAAATCGGGTAACCTCAAACTAGCATATTATGTTCTCATAGGTTTAAGGGATCGATTAACCTTTTCTCCATAATTTATTAAGTCCTAAAACCTAATTAATTATGGTTGGACAGTTTAGGCAGTGTGCTAATTTAGATGAATTACGGTGTTCTAGAATGTGCGTTTTAGGTCCTTTCTCACTTTCGACTTTTCTATGATGTAATAATTAATTCCTAAACCAATTATGGGTCACTCCCACTCATCTAGACATCATATAATGTGAATCTAACTACTTTAACAAGGCTGGACAGAATCTAAAATTTTCTGTTTCTATGTAGTTCTGGAATTCACATATCAAGCAAATAAAGTTACTTAGTGTACTTTAAAATGTCTAGAATAATTATCACACACTTGGCAAGGTATTTAAGCACATTTAGACCACCCAAAACAGAATTTAAGGTGCTATAAACTATCAAGGCAGAACCAAAAACACGTGTCATTAAATCATAGGAAAAACTTCACTTTAATGCATATGGGTTGCTAGTTTCTCTTGGAACACCTTTGGAGCTTCTAAAACTCTTTGGAAATCATTTTATTTTATTAAAGACCATCACAAAACACATGGAGCAGCAGCCAAAAAAGGTTCTTTGGAACAAGATTAAACCTTGAAAATGTGTCTAGAGCATGGACTAAGTCCACATAAGCTAGGAAAACCCTTGAGACATAGGTTGTAGGCCTTAGTAACTAAATGAACTCCTTAGGGAGCCATTATCATCACTTGGCCGAATACATATTCAAAGGGATACCCCTTTGGTAAATCTCTTCTCAAGATGAAATGGGCAAATCTTTTGAGCTCTAGTAGTTTAGGGTGATGACATAAGTAAACATGCTATGCATTCCATTTTTATAGTTCATTAGAAGGTAAAGTGATAGCTCAAAGTAAATATGAAATGCACATTCTTTCTAATCTTTGAGTTTAGTAATGACTTGAAATTAAAACATGAAGTGCAAGTTCATTTCTTTATCTTGGGGATTTAGTGGTAGCATAAAGTAAACATGGATGCAATTCTTATCTAGAGCTCATGCAAGACTTTAGAAAGAACCAAAGTTCCAACTGAAAACTCATCCTCACAAGAAAAGAAAGCTATTAGTGCTAAAGTACCAAAAAGAAATCATGATCTTCAAGGAACCATGGGGATGGCCAAAAATGTTTGAAAGGAAAAGAAAAGCTAAACAAATGTTCAAGAGAATCATAAGCTCATTCCTAACTAATGTTTAAAAAGGTCAAGCTTTTCTTTCAAAAACTCAAGCTTTAGAGTTTATCCATGTGACCAACAACAACATGAAACCCTCATCATCAAGCTCTCATTTTTCTACTCATCAAGGCACTCATGGCCAAACTTAAGAGGAAGAAAAAGGGAAGTTTCAAATAGTTTCAAGAGAAACCTAACTCATTCTTGACTAAAACTTGAAAAGATGAAACCTTTCTTTAAGAACTCAAGCTCTAGAGTTTGTTCATGTGACAAATATCAACATGAAGCTCTCATCATCAAGCTATCATTTTTCCAAATCTCCTAGGCACTCATGGCCGAAACACACAAGAAAAAGAGATGAAGTTCCAAGAGATTCAAAAGAAATATACTCTTACTTCGTCAAAACTTGAAAAGATGAAATCTTTCTTTAAGAACTCAAGCTCTAGAGTTTGTTCATATGACACATGCCAACATGAAGCTCTCATCATCAAGCCATCATTTTGTTGGCCTTGAGGCCGAAACCAAAAGAAAAGGAAACAAGAGAAGAAAACATCAACCCATCATCAAGGAACTTATTCCAACCAAGCTTTTCCAACAAGATCAAAACATATAGAGCAAAGAAAGAATTTTTAAACAAGTTTCCTACCAAGTGTTGATGTTCAAGAGATGGAGGAAAGGTTGGTTCTTGGAGAGGAAAGAAAAGAAACTTGCTTGAATCCTTGGGGGTGGATTCGGCCAAGAGAAGAAAAGGAGGAAGGAGATGTGTTTGCCTTGGTTTGAACTTGGGGAAGTGTTTAGATGAGAAGGAAGATGAAGATTGAAGGTGGAGGAGTAGTGGTCTTGGCTTGAACAAAGAGAGAAAGATAGAGTTTTTGAGAGAACTCTTGAAACACAAAGTTTTGCAAGTGTTGTAAAGTGTTCAAATGCTCCTCAAGGCAAGCTATTTATAGACAAATGAATCAAGGATGAGTGGAGGGGAGGGCTGGCCGAATTTACATCACAAGAAGGAGAGAAGAAAAATCTCTTTGGGTTGTCATACATTGAGTGATTGAAAACTTGTTATAGGGTGGCTTGTAAGGAAAGCTTGATTGACAACATTAAGAAATCATTCTTTTGAATTCTTGGGGGGAAAAGTGGCCCCACTTTTGGGCAGCCATGGGGAGGGAAAAATCTCCTCTCTAATCATGGGTTAGGGGTGTACTTAGGTGTAACATTAGTTAGGCTCATGATTAGGAATTGCTAAGTAAGGGTTTTAGGTGAACAATTAGGAAATTAGGCCATGATTAACTTAAATTTAGGATAAACATTGTTGGATTGATGGGATCACTTGTTGTGACAAGAGTTTCTAGGAAATGACAACTTTTTTCTTGGTTTGAGAAAAAGCAAATAGTGAAATCACTATTCATGGATTCTCCTTTTTGAAAAAGGTGATAGAAATTGATTTTTAAACAATTTTAAATTCAAAAAATCCTCAAATAAATATTTTTGCTCTAAATTAATTATAGAGATTAATTATCCTTTAATTAGAATCTATTGTTGCTTAGGTTTTACTTTTAAAACGTAATTTAGCCCTTAGTGCACTTAGGTAGGGGCAAAATTGTAATTTTCTCAAAAACTGCCCGAGACCACCGGGACTTAAATAAACATAGGTCATACCTTGAAAACATTGTTTTGAACCTCCGGGATAATTCCGGGTTAAAACAGAACTTAAAACTACCTTAAATCCATCATAGGGGCATTTTGGTCATTTGTGAGCGGAAATCTCAAAAATGAGGTTTTTCTGCTCTATCAAGCATTCATGTACATACAGTCCCCTTTATATATCATATAAACCCTATGGGGATGGCCGAGGTCGACCGTCCTCGTGTTTCAGGCAAAAATGACCTCAGGGGCATTTTGGTCATTTGAAATTTTAGTGAAAATCGGGGCGTTACAGGTTTTGATGGTTGTTTCAAGTACCATTTTATGAATATTTAAGGAGACAAAAATAATTTCAAAGTGTTTCATATATTTTAAACTAATTATTAAGAGAAACTAGTAACTAGCAAGTGGCAAAAATGTGATTTCGAGCTCTTTTAAAACCAAAATTTTTTGTCATTATTTTGGCAATTCCATTTCTGTTAGGTGCTGTTTGAAGAGGTTTGATGTGCAAAAATTGATACTAAGTGTTGTAAAAATTATTTCTAGCATCCTCAGAAAAACCGGTAACAAGAACGGATCGAAAATATAGTTTTTAATGCTTTTAGGAAATAAAATTTTAGCTACTGCCTTGGTGATATATGTAACACCCTAATTTTTAACCCAATACTTTAGAACATATTAGGCTAATCATTAGGTTATTACTTCTTAGTCTCAACTTTTAATAAAATACTTAGCGGAAATTACGGGTAAATTTTTCTTTTTGAAAACATAAACAAAGTGAGAGCCGCAAACTTAACTAGTCGAACGACAGAAACATAAAGCACGCGTAACAATTATCAGAAATCATAGAGTAAAGCATATAACCAAAGAACAGTCATGATAAAAAGGAAGCATTCCATTAATAATATAATTAAGGTACATAAGTAGTCATACCCTCATGGAGACGGGCAGAGCTTGTAGTACAACAAAAAAGAAAATACAACAGAAAACTAGAAAGTAGAAATAAACCATAACTACCCGAGTGCACCTATGGTGAATAACCTCAAAAAAAAAAGAAGGTTTATCCACTCTACATGTGGTGTATGCACTAAGCCTCCCCTACGACGTCAACTACTGGAATCCGGGAAATGATGGAGAGTCACCGATCCATGGACGCAGAGCAGCAGGAGTGGGAACACATGAAGACTGTGCGTGGGCTCCTCGGTAGGGGCGTTTCTCGACTCGCCTCGCCAGCCTCGGCTGCGTAACAGTCTCCTTGCTCACATCGCACACGAACTGAGGCGTAGGAGTAGAGCTCTCACTATACAGGTGTATCGGCGGGTCCTCGGATGGGTCGTCCTTCGAACTCGGGGATCAAGGCACGTAGTCCTGGAAGTCTCGAGGCATCGAACCACCAGTATACGTCTGCAGAATCCTCCCGTCTCGTGTCCGGGAGCGCTAAAAAACCATCGCGTCGTCGTAAGGTGACATCGGGGAGAAACGGTAGCTCCGTACAGGATGTGCGAAGGGGCATCCAAGGAACATGAAGACTCGCACAGTACACTGCCCCTCAAAATGATATGACTCGTGGTCCAGGTCATAGTGGACCTCCCAAGTAGGCGAGTCAATGAAAAGCACGAACATCACTATCAGTCTCTAAAGATGTGACGGAAGAAAGGAGAGAGAGGAGTGAGAATTCTTGCTAAAGAATCTCAGTAGGAGTCTCCTATCCTAGGGTTACATCATACATATCCTCAGGAACCTTGGGTTTAATTATAAAATAGTGATCATGCATATAAGGTTCAATTTAGGGTTTTCCAAACTAATTATCCAAGGTCCATTCCTTTTAGCATGCATCTTGATGTTATGAATGCAACACGTTATATCATGGATGCATGTCAATACTTGAGCACATAAAACAACACATCAAAGCACATAAACATAAATTATGTGGCATAAGGGCATATAACTCTCAAATGAGATCATTCCTCAACCTCGTGACATCAATCATGGTACTTTAGCATATAAGCCACCCTAAAAATAACTAGGTTATGAGCTCATACCTCAGCTAGTCGTCACTAGCTCTTGCTTATTATCTGAATAAGCGAAACATAAATAATAATCCCGACTCGCAAGTACGGGTAGGGGGCAGGGATCATCTCTCTCTGGGATTACCCTCTTTGAAACGCTTTGCGAGCACTAGGCCACAGCTATTTGTCCGCTTTGGTAGGTTGCATCTACTCATACCCTTACAGATTTGTCTCCCCTGGGGGTGCTCGGCTGAACCAATGTCACCCAGGTGAGCACGTCTCAGTGCTTTGTCACATAAAAATCTCCTGGGGGTGCTCGGCCGAACCGGTGTCACCCAGGGTTTTCAACTCATATGGTACTCATAAATCATTTCTTTCAACCCTTTAAGGTTTGATGGAAATTCGGCAACATAACAACTGTTAAACCGAATTTCCTTCAAATTGCCACAAGCTAATCCACACATCATGTTCTCATGAAATCTCATGCTATGATAAACTTTAACATTTCATCAATCATTTTCTCATGCATCAAGCACATCTCATCATATCATTGCATCATACAACACATCATAGCATTAACAACTTCTTAGTATCTTATGCATTGACCCTTAAGGTCCTTAACTCACATTCTAAGTTATAAATGATCAAACCTAATCTCTTGGGAACTTATAAGGTCTTAACTAAGTATTTCTCACCTCACACTATGATCAAGAACATCTCTAAATCTCAAGAATGCAGAATTCATATTCCTAACTTTACGGGTACCTAGGAGTCACAACAATGACCCTTTCTAAGTCCGATTTGCTCCTAAGGCATCAAGATCAAGTCTTAAACCATTTATGAGGCATTCCTACACATTTAAACTAATTTAAATCCATGATTAGCATTACTAAACCTTGCTGGACAGAATCCAGAAAATTCAAACATTAAAGGATCTAGAACTCTCAAATTAATTCTTTTCTAATTTCTAACATCTCTTATCTTTCACATATGAGCTTTACCATTAATTATACTCAAACTCAAGCATATTATCATCATTAACATAGGTCATACAGTGGCAAATCATGGCAAGGCAGAACTGAAACAAACATTCCCCATAAAGGCATAAAACACAATTTCTAAAGCACATAAAATACTAGTTTCTCTTGGAAACTTTTTAAAACTTTCAAAACTCATTTATAAATGTTTTTACCATCTAAAATCATAAAAATATTTAAGAGGGCAGTGACTAATTCAACTTTGTCTCAAGAGGTCCTAAATTCATAAAACTTAGTTCTACATATTCCTTGTACTCATAAAAGCTTAGAAAAAGTATGAAACATAGTTTTCAATATTTAGAAACATCAAAACCCCTTAGGGCCGAAATATGAACCAAAGGAAGTAAATATTTTTAAACCTTTGTTTGAGACAACCATGGGCAAGTCTTTGAGCTCTAGGTTCATTTAAGTGATGACATAAAAATAAACATGCTCATGCACTCATTTTAGGTTCCATTAGAAAGTAAAGTGATAGCATAAAATAAATATGAGGTGCAACCTATTATTATCTTTGATATTTAGTGAGAACTTGAAATATAAACATGATAATGCATAGCTTGAAATATAAATATGATAATGCAAGTTCATTCATTATCTTGGTACTTAGTGATAGCAAGGAAGTAAACATGATGTGCAAAGCATAAAATAAACATGATGCAAGGTTCATTTTATGGTTAGCTAGAGCTCATTCAACACTTTAACAAAGTAACAACCCAACATGTATCTCATTACAAAGAGAGCTCTAGAGTTCTTGAACCAAGTTCTCAAGGAACTATGAAGTTCTTGAACATCATCATTAAGCTCAAAGAAAAACAAACTTTCTAAACAAACAAAACCTCAAAGATCAAAAAGGAAATGGAAAACCGAAATATTAAAGAAAAGGAAGCAAAGAACCGAAATCAAAATAGCAAGAAAAGGAAAGGTATTCTTGAGTAAAAATCATGTTCGAGTTAGAAAGTGAAGTTGAAACTCAAAGAAAGTAAAACCTCAAGCTCTAGAGGTTCTTTTGAGATGAACACATAGTCATCATCTAGGAGTCCTCATCATTGAGCTATCATGTGCTCATTAAGGCCTCATGGCCGAAATCTCAAGAAAGAAAAGAACCAAAGGAAAGTTTCAAAAGAAATCCAAGAGAAAGCTAGAGAAACTCATTTTTTTCAAGAAAAAAAGTTTAGAAAACACTCCTACCTAGAGTGAAGACACAAAGCTTGAACTTTTAAAAAGGAAAACAAGATGATGAGCTCCTCCAAGGGCTTGATGGTTTCGGCCAAGGGGAGATAAGGAGGTTGGAGTTGTGTTTGAGGTGAGGTGTTTGAGAGGTTTGATGATGGTTCAAGGCTATGGGATAGTGTTTGAAGGTGATAAGATGATTATGAGATGAAGAGAGGATGAAGATGGAGATGAAGAACAAGAGGGAACTCTCTTGAAACTTAGAGAGAAAAAGAGAGAATACAAAGAAAGCTTAGAAAACTAAAAGTATGCAAATGAGCTAAAGTATTTGCATGTGTTTCTAGGCAAGGTATTTATAGAGAATGAAAACAGATGAAGGCTCAAAGGGGGAGGAGGGTAACCATGTGGCTTTGGAGGGAAAGGAAGAGAAAATATCTCTTACACAAGGTCATTCAAGCATGGTTTGAAGTATGGAAGCTATGCTACAAAGTATGGCTTGATGTGAGTTAATTTCCTATCAATTTTGAATGAAATTAGGCTTCTAGAAACTTGACATGGCTGGAACCTTTTCAGCCACAAATAAATGGGAAAAATAGGTTGTTTTAATTATTTATTCATTTGGAAAATCAAGCTTGATTGAAAGTTATGACAAGGTATAGTGTATGTGACTTGAGATATGGCCTTGGAGTGTTGAAAAATTGAACATGTGATGCATATGGGAGGAGGGAGTGCACGGCCAGGTCTGGTACAGCAAGGGGGAGGTGAGGTTTGATCATCTAATTGGGTGTTAATGGTAGGTTTAAATGTGTATTAGCTTAGGTACAAGGTTAGGAACCATTAAGCTTAAGTTTAGGTAACTAAGTATGAGTATTAGGAATTTTATGACGAGGTTAGGAGTGCTCATACATCATTAGAGAATTAAAAACTCATTTGTGAATAAACAATGTGTAACACAATTCCATGATTTAAGGAATTGGAAAGAGAAAACACTATTCAAGATTCCATGACTAGGAGTCTTGAAATTAAAATATGATTTTAAGTTGTAATTAAGCACTTTTAGGTTCTAATCAACTTTAATAAATTATTTTGACTCAAGATTAATTATGGAAATTAATTAACCTTCGATTAGAGCCAAATATTGCTTAGGTTTGCTTAATCACGCGATTAAGCGTAAAAACACGAAACTAGGGGCAAAATCGTAATTTTGCACTAATTTCGCCCGGGACCTCCGGGACCAAAACTAAAGTCGTAGTCTACATAAAAACGCTTTCTAAACCATCTAGAGAAGTTTCGGGTTCATTCGGCACTTGCAAATGGGTAAAACACCGCAAGGGCGTTTTGGTCCTGAAAACTCGAAAAATGAGATTTTCGATCCCGGGAAGGTACACAAGTCATCTAATCCCCTTCCAACATTGAGTTTGCCCTTCGAGCACTGCTGGACCGGCTTTCCTCAAATTCCAGGCCGAAAATGACCTCAGGGGCATTTTGGTCATTTTCACTCTAATAGAAAATCGAGGTGTTGCAATGTAAACTCTGTAAGAAGCTGTTTGAGAGTGGATTAATATGTCAAAATCATTATTAGGTGATGTAAAAATTGTTTTAGCAACTTAGCAAGAGCCGATAATTAGAAAGGGTCAAAAGCATATTTCCTAGAACTCCGAAAACTAATTATTTTAGAATACAGCCCTAGCTGGACAGCATCATTTGGAATTGATTATGAGGTTAAAAATTGGTGGAAATTATGGTTATTGATCTCATATATGCATAAAACAATAATTTTGATAATTAGGTTTAGCCGAGTTGCAAGTTTAACCAGTTTAGAATTAAAAGTGTTTTTACCAACAATTTAGAGATAATTATATGATAAATGTTTTATAATGACTTTTACTACTCTGTATATGTACCTTGATGAGCATAGCATATGCATTAGCTGAGTTCAGTCCTTGATTCCGGCATACTGGGTAGGAGCATGTTTACTTTTTAGTAAATTTATGATAATGCATGCTTGTGGATATATGAAAGTGAAGTGTGATTATGTGATCAATTGTGGCATATATGATTATGATTTAATAATCAAGATGCATGTTAATATAAATATATGGCTAAAAACAGATTTGGGGAAAACTCTGTTCCCAACCGTTATGCTGCCGGATTTTCGCTAAACTTGTAAACATAGAAAATTAATGAAGAATATGAGCATATAATGTTAAGTGATAAGTTGTGATGAAATTTATGATCATAAGCTCATGCATGTATCTCTATTAAACATGTTAAGATTTAAGTGCCATAAGACACATGGAGATAATCCTCTATACTCTAGGAATTAATGATTATGAGAGGTGATCCAATAAGAACCCTTTAGACTCCAAGAATTAATGGTTATGAAAGGTGTTCCTAAGCCCCCTAACCCGTACTTTGAGAGTCGGGAATTAGCTTATCACAGGTATAGACTAGTGACGAGTAGTTTAAGCATAAGCTCATAACCTAGAACTCTCAAGAGGAGAGAAAATGTACGGTGCCCCCCGCCCAAAGAAAAAGATTGAGAATCTAAGTCACCTAAAAGCATATTGAGGAAAAAATTATGTTAGAGGAATTTATGTTCTTTATGTCATGTAGATTTAAACGTGAACCCCTATGTGATAATGTATATGGCATTGACATACATTCATGACAATAATATGATGTATTCATAACATCAAGACTCATGCTAAAAGATACGGGGCCTCGGGTAATGGTATTTAGAACTTAATAAATAAGCCTTATATATGCTCATATTTTCATAATGAAACCCGAGGTTCCTGGGGACGATGATGATGACACACATATTAGGAGACGAAGGCCCTAATAAGATTCTTTTATAAAATTCTCACTTCTTTATTTCTTTCCATCTCGTCTTCAGAGGTGGATGACAACATTTGTAATCTACATTGATGCCCCTCATGGGAGATGCATTTTGACCTGGCTAATCGGTCATACTACTTTATGGGTTGTTGTGCTGTTCGCTTGTACATATTTATGGATCGTCCTTTTGTGCACCTGTTTCTAGCATGTGGTTTTTCCTAACTGCCTCTTTTTCAGATGACCTTGCTTTTGAGCTTGCACGTCCACGTCGTCAGCAGTTTCCTCGCCCTTGCCCTTTTGTATTAGCAGTTCACGATTTTCCTAACTATACACCCAGGTCACTGCCTCGCTCTACTGGTTCGTGGTCAGACCCATCAGAGGATGCACCTTCCCGTCACTCTTCAAAAGAATTTGCAACCGCTACCCTTATGGAATAGGAGGATGATAGCGATGGAGAAGCTACTGTCACGCAACCAGTAAGAAGGGCCACCTGTCCACGTCGAGGTGCTCATATTCTACTTGTGAGATGTTTTGTCTCATGTGATGAGCTGACTCGTAGGACCTATTCTAAGCACACCGAGTAGGAGACATGGGAGAAGAATCTTATGCTAGTTTGTTCAGTTTTTATTTGCATGATATATCTGTTGGACTATTGTATTTAACTTGACCTATGTCAGTGGTGTGCTGCTTTGATTCCTGTATGTCTTGGTGTTCGATGAGGAACGATCCTTATTTATAATGGTGTTATTATATTAATTGAATGAGGTATTTCATATTTATCGGTGACTTAATGTTTTTCTTTTACTTTTATGTATATAAGGTGAATACCGCAAATTAGTTAGTATGCACGGCTCACATTTTGTATTTAATTTAAATAAAAAAATTTACCATATTTTTATTGAAGTATTTTCAAGGGTTTAAGTTAAAGACTGGAACAAAAGAGTAATAACTAATAATTAACTTAAATGCGTCCTACGCGTGTTGAGTTAAATATTATGGTGTTACATCTATAGTGAGTTTGATTAATTCGTGTAATAACTAAGTTGTAATTCTATTAAAATATATAACAAGGAAACCAAAATATTTATTTAATACAAAGTCAAGTACAAAAGGAAAGCTCTTCTATGATCTTTGATACATATATGTTCTCTATCATATATACATATTCCTACAAATAAGTACAACCGATACAGTCTCAAATACTAAACTACTGCAATTCTAATTCCTCTGGTATAATAGCTACACAATTTGCTAGATTAACCTGGAGATGCCATAGGAATACAAATACATAGGGGTGAGAATCTTAAATTCTTAGTAGAGTATCCCCAAAATGCATAATAAAATAAAATCCATGTCATCATCATCGTCGTAGCCACTTCAGTTTATTAAGAAAATATGGGCATACAACATATATCAAAGGTTCACTTTAAAGTTAAAAAATCATTCTTCCAAAGTGGATCTCTTTTATTATTCAATTACTTAATATTCACATGTCACACTACTTAATATTATAGTAATTTATTTTTAACTTTACGTGCCCTCGGTACATCGATGGGGATATCATAAATATCATCCCTATCTTTCTGTGACCTTAACATAATAAAGGGGATTTTTCCGTGCTCTTAACATACTAAAGGGGATTTTTTCATGCCCTTAACATACAAAAAGGGATCTTTCCATGCCCTTAATATACTAAAGGGGATTTCATTCTCCACTCAACATATACATCATCCTCAAGCTCACATATACAAGCATCACATTTTGATATGCTAATATTTATGATTTCATAATGCTTCAAACCTATATATATCATTCATTCATTCCTCATGAAACAATCTTTAAAGTCCATAGCATGCATTCATACACATCATACCTGAATCAAAGTCATTATATCATTAATTCAGGCATTATCACAATTTTAGCACATTGTCAGATTTTTCACTTATCTAGCAAAAATTCAATCACATATCAAACAATCAATTCAGAGGCTATAAAAATTATCCAAGACACTCCAATGTATCCCCAAGGTCTTGAAAAATTTCAGGGCAAGAATCACTCTCTAACTTTGTTAACAAAATCAGACAAATTCGGAGGTCAGAAACACCTTCATTATAGCCATAGTTCCCAATTTTATTACTATATCAAATCATACAAAAATTCAATGTTAGACTTAAATATGTCCTCAACACTCTGTAAAATTTTCAAAGCAAAAATCAATATGTTAGCTTCATCTTATAAAAATCATTTTTAAGACCCAAGAAAAATACTAAAAACACTTTAATATGTTAGTTTTATCATATAAAATTTTCAAAGCAAGAATCCATCTACAAACCCTTTAGAAAAATCATGAAGCATAACCTATCTGCCTAAAATCGGGATTCATGGCAACATAGCTCAAAACATATTTTGAAAAAAAGAGTTTTCTAACACCATCCAAACACTCCTCCCAATTAACCACATCAATATCTATATGTTATCAACCAATACAATAAAAAATATCAAATTAAATCAGTGAAATAAATGGTAGAAACATATTTGAAAAGAAAAAGGTTCAAAAGCCCTACTTTGGTGGCTTTAAGGATCTTGGCTCTAAAGGATGATCCAAGAATGATGTTTCTCACTTCAAGGCCTTCTAACCCACACCAAACCCTTCCTTATACAATAGAGGATAATTTCTCACAGTGAGGAAAAATTGAAATTTTAATCGGTTAGTTTTGTAGGTGGTGATGAGTAGCTAAGTTTAGTAAAGTGAGTTTGGAGTTTTTGCAAGTGTAGGTTAGGTGTTTGGAGATTTAAATCAAGTTTTCAAGCTCTTTGAAGAACAAAAATGGAGTTTAGTTTTGTTCCTTTGGTTGGCCAAGAATGATGCTTCCAAAGATAAGGTTTTGTAGCTTTTATTGATATTATATTAAGCAGTAAGAATTATCTAATATGAAATCTAATTCTTTCCAAAAAAAATAAAATAAGATGGATGGTTAGAATTTGATCTTGTTATTAAAGATTGAACCTTAGCCATCCACTTAGTTTAAATGGATAAACATTATCCTTTTATAAGATTAAATTATCTTTCGGTGTTACAAATCGCACACTAAAATTTTACCGAATGATCAAAACACCGTACCCGGGTAATTGAACATTGCCATTCCAAGTAAAAATCATCATTTCTAACCATTTCTAATTTTAATCTTATAATTTCTTAATTTTGGGCATTTTCGAGCCCTAATTCTAGGTTTTTGATTGTCCCAATGGGCCCGTGGAGCCTACAAAATACTATCCCTATTTTTTTTTACACATTCGTTGGGATGTCCTCATCATTGCTAAATCTATCAAAATTTTGAAATTTTGATTAATAAAGCCTAAATTAATTTTGAAATAATTTTTCAAGTGTTACATAGTGGCGTGATGAGCTTTCTTATATTTGTAACAGAAGGACAATTTGTTGATTTTGTTAACTCCACAAACCGTCAATTAAAGGTAAAATGTGCTTATAGGCACAAAAGAGAACTTTGGTTTTTATAACTCTATGAAAATATATTGTTAACAAATAGTTGGGTGTTGCAGATGCACTCAATTGCTCTTGTGATGGCAGCATGTCTAATAACAGAGTTGAGCTTCTTGTGCAATAATCACTGTTGGGTATTGCAGATGCACTCAATTGCTCTTGTGATGGCAGCATTTCTGATAACGGAGTTGAGCTTCTTGTGTGATAATCATTGTTGGTGTTCCTAGGGATGCATAAAATTGAGGCATATCAAACTCTTTTCCATTGTCTGACCTGATAGTTTTGATGCAAATGTCAAATTGAGTTTTAACTAACTGAATAAAGTTTAGAATTAACATTCTTATTTCAGATTTTGTTTTCATGACATAGTTCCAAGTGAACCTAGATTTATCATCTACAATTGTTAGGAAGTATTTGTGACCAAATAGAGATGGAATATTGAATGGACCCCAAATGTCCATATGAATGAGATCAGAGCAATTATTGGAAACCGAATTACTATTACTGAATGGTAATGTTTTTGTTTGGCTAAATGACAAGTTGAATAATGAGGATTTACATTGTGACTGCTAATGCAAGGAAATCTGTGAGCTAGCACACAGTTTATCATAAGTGGCCTAATCTAGCATGCCATATGTCAGACTTATTAATAGGTGCTTAAAAGCTATTTGTGTACAGTTGATGTGAGGTGCTGAACTAGTGAGACTATTATAATCATGAATATCTAGTACATAGCGATTTCCTTTTAATCCAGCAGTGCCAATCATCTTCAAGGAAAGTTGGTCCTGTATCACACAATTGTGGTCAGTGAATGTTAATTGACATTGTAATAAGATTGTTAATTTTTAAATTGAAATAAGATTGAAACTAAATTGGGGGATATAGAGAACATCTGTTAAGAAAAAGGTATTAGAGAACATTACATTGTAGCTACTGAAACACGTAAGGGAGTAATAGACATGGTCTATTGCACCCATGTCTAAGATCTAGCTAGGATGGTATTTACTACAAGAAAGTAAATGGGACATACCTAATGAGGATGGGTTAGTTGATTGTGACGTTAAGATGTGATTGGCTAGGTAATGGCATTGTGATTTAGACTATTGGAGTAAAGCCAAGAGTTTTTGTTGGAGTTCTGGAGTGAGAATTTCCCTTGTGTTTTCACAATTTGATTGCAAAGAAATAGAGCTTATTGCAGTACCTCCATTAGCATTATTTTCAGAGGTAATAGAATTTGTGGAGCCATAGCCTTGTTGAATATGGAGAGGAAGAGCATGTTTCTGGTAGCATTGTTAATAGGCATGGCCAAACCGATTGCAAAAGGTGCGATAAGTCTGCCATGGCCATTGCCAAAGCAACTAGAATCTTGCATTCGGCCACCACCATATCATCTTCCATAGCCTCCACTGCAACCATTATGAGTAGATGTGTCAAGAGTAGCACCACTACAAAAAAATAGGTAAATTAGGGTGGTTCTTTTGTAAATTACAGCGGTTGTAATTGTAACACCCTAAATCTTAACCCAAGACTACTAGTATGTCCTTAGGTTAATCTTTAGAATATTACCTCTTGGTCTCATCCTTTAGAAAATACTTAGCGGAAATACGGGTAAAATTTTTCTTTTTGGAATTTAAAATCAAAGTGAGAGCCATGCACGAAACTTAAAGGGGAAACATAGCGAAACATATAAGCACAGCATAAGAAACACATCATGTCATGGAAGCATCAACTGAATCATAGATATATATATATATAACGTGCCTACCCAAAGAGGCAGGACTATTTGATACATCATGAAGTGAAATACAACTGAAATGCAATACAAGGAAATCATAAAAAGCAAATACAAAAGAAACTACCCCCATACCCGTGTGCACCTAAAGGAGACAACCTCATATGCAAAAGAAGGTTTGATCTCTACTATGTGGCATGTGTGTGCACTAGCTACTACCCCTCCTATGACTACTCCTGCGGGTCCGAGTACTGTGGGGTCGAGTCGATCCACTGGCGAATCTCGGCGGGAGTGGTCGAGCGCATCATCGGGCATGTCCACCGCGGCGAGGCGCATGGATGGCCATCGAGCCAACCTCGGCCGACCACCGCCTCTCACTCCCAGCCCTCATCGGTGGAGGAGCGGGACTGGAACTCCAACTGTACATGTGGGATGGCGGGTCCTCGGATGGGTCCGTCTCCGAGTACTGGGGACGCGGCACATACTCGGGGTACTCGCGTCATCGCTGATGTCTCGGGCTCCATGCGGAGGATCTGCTCATCGCGTGGTCTCGCTCGCTCAAAAATCCCGTTATGACGGTAAGGAGCGATCGGGGTGAAGCGGTAGCTCGGGACGGTGCGCGAAGGGTCGCCCCATGAACATGAATACTCGGCGGTCAGCGACCCTCAAAATGGTATGACCCAGTCGAGTCATGGTGCAGCTCCCATACCGGGGTGTCGACGAAGAGTACAAACGTCGCCATCTGAAGATATGACGGAAGAAAAGAGAGAGGGAATGAGAATCTTTCTAAAAGAATTCTCAAGAGGGTTATCCCTACCTAGGTGTCATCGTCACATCCTCAGGAACCTCGGGTTTATTTCTAAAAGGTGTGCATGTATATAATTTCCTTTTAAGTTGGTTTTCCAAAGAGGTACTTTATCCAAGGTCCGTCATATTTTATAATGCGTCTTTATAACTTAAGCAGTAATACACTAATGATATGAATGCATCATAAGGTAACCCAAACAATAGAATGACTAGGAAACATTATAACATTGGCATAAGTATAGTTATGTGACATTGTTAACTTTAACTTTCATCTCATGGGGCCGCCTAAAACTTCTCTAGGTTATGAGCTCATACCTTAACTAGTCGTCACTAGCTCTTACTTATCCTATGATAAGCGTAACATAATCCCGACTTAAAGTACGGGTTAGGGGGCAATTTAAGGATCTCCTTTCTAGGATCATTTCCTCTTTGAAACGCTTTGCTAGCCACGTGGGCCTCGCAATTTGTCCGCTTTGGCAGGCTGCATCTACACATACCCTCACGGATTTGTCTCCTCCTGGGGGTGCTCGGCCGAACGGTGTCACCCAGAGAAGCGCGTCTCAGTGTTGTGTCACATTTATATTCTCGTAAGTATTAAATCACAATTACCTCATCATTTATCATATTCATTTTTATCATGCATTCTCACATAGCTTTTTCATAACATATATATATCATCACATGAAACTTTCTCATAACATTCGTCACATAAGACTTCCGCACAAACATCATCACATAGTCATATCTAACAATCATCCCCATAAGCTCATAGACATGTTATGTTATAACTCATAGTGTTTTAAACTTCGATTCTTATGGGTCTTAAACTTGCAAATTAATTATCCTTAACTTCTTTATACACCTATAGTTTGACAATTAATGAGTTATACAAATTTTATGCTCAAGAACTAATCCAAATAGCACTAAGCAGAATTTGGACAGCTTTATGTTTATGTAATTACGGAGTTCTAGAAATTACGGTTTAGATCTTTATCTCACATTCTAAGTTATTGATCATCAACACCTAGTCTCTTGGGAACCTATAAGGTTATAACTAAGTATTTCTCACCTCACCCTATGGTCAAGAACATCTCTAAACCTCAAGAGTGCAGAAATCAAAATACTAACTTTACGGTACCTAGAAGTCACAATAATGACCCTTTCTAAGTTCGGTTTGCTCCTAAGGTTTTAAGATTAAGTCCTAAACCAATTATGAGTCATTCCTACACATATAAACTAATTTAAAACCATGATTATTGAATCTAAACCTTGCTGGACAGAATCCAGAAAAATAAATCTTTAAGGGATCTAGAACTCTCAAATTAATTCTTTTCTAGTTCCTAACTTATCCTATCTTTCACATATGAGTCTTAACATAATTATTACCCAAACATAAGCATATTAACATCATTAACACAGCTCATGCAGTGGCCAAACATAGCAAGGCAGAACCTAAACAGAAACTCCATTGAAAGGCATTGAATCATAGTTTCTAAAGCACATAAAATACTAGTTTCTCTTGGAACCTTATTAAAACCTTCAAAACTCTTTTATGAACACTTTTATCATCTAAACTCATGGAAATACTTAATAGGGCAGTGGCTATGTTATTTTCATCTCAAGAGGTCCTAAATTCATAATACTTAGTTCTACACATTCCTTATACTCATATAAGTTTAGAAAAATTATAAAACATAGTTTTCAATACTTGAAGACATTAAGGCCTCATAGGGCCGAAATATGAGCCATAGGAGATAAATGTTTTAGACCTTTGTTTGAGATATCCTTGGGCAAGTCTTTGAGCTCTAGAATCATTAAAGTGATGACATAAAAATAAACATGCTCATGCACTTATTTTAGTTATTGCTAGAAAGTAAAGTGAGAGCATAAAATAAATATGTGGTGCAATATATTATTATCTTTGATATTTAGGTGAGGACTTGAAATATAAATATGATAATGCAAAGCTTGAAACATAAACATGATAATGCAAGTTCATTCATTATCTTGGGATTTAGTGATAGCAAGGAAATAAACATGATATGCAAAGCTTAAAGTAAACATGATGCAAGTTTCATTTTTATGTTTAACTAGAGCTCATTTAAGACTTTAACAAGATAATAACCCCATACAATATCTCAAAGATCACAACACAAGAATCGAAAATCATATAAAAGAGAAAGAAAGTGAAGCTACATCAAGTTCTTTATTAAGTACCCAAAACCCTATCTAGAGACAAATCTCTAGAACGTGCCGCCAACTTTAAGGTTGACAAGGGTAGGCTTGGGCTTTTAGAAATCCTTAGATTAATTTTCTTAAGTTGGAAAACCATGTGAGCTAGATAACATATAGATGAAGTTGTAAGAAAAGGAAAACTCAAGCTTTAGAGGTTTCTTTGAGATGAACACAATGTCATCATCTAGAAACTCTCATCATCAAGCTATCATGCTCAAATCAAGGCCTCATCGGCGAAAATGAAAGGAAAGGAAAGACAAAGGAAAGTTCAAAAAGAATCCAAGAGAAAACTAGAGAAAAACACTTTCTTGAGCAAAATAAAGTTTGAAAACAAATCCCTACCTTTTGATGAAGATAAAAGCTTGATCTTGAAGATGGAAATGAGATGAGCAACACCTCCTAGGATGGTGGTGATGATTTCGGCCAAGGAAAGGAAAAGGAAAGGAGATGTGTTTTGAGTGAAGTTGTGTTTGAGGTTGAGTGTTTGAAAGCTTTGAGAATGGTTTAAGGTTATGAGGTGATGGATTAAGGTTATGAGGTGATTATGTGATGGAAGAATGAAGAGGATGAAGATGAAGAGAAAGAGCTCTTAGAACTTTGAGAGAAGGAAAAAGCTTAGTAAGACAACTCTAAAACTCTAAACTTTGCAAATGCTTCAAGGTGCAACAAAGCTAACACAAGCATCCTATTTATAGAAAAACAAAACCATGGAGCTCACATTGGGAGGGTGCTGGCCGTAGCTTTGAAGGGCAAAGGGAGAGAAAAATATCTCTTACACAAGGTCATTCAAGCATGGTTTGAAGTATGGAAGCTATGCTACAAAGTATGGCTTGATGTGAGTTAATTTCCTATCACATTTTTATGAATTTAGGCTTCTAGAAATAATGCATGGCTGGAACTTTTCCAGCCACAATTAAATGGGAGAAATGGGTTGTTTTAATTATTTATTCATGTGGAAATTCAAGCTTGATTGAAAGTTATGACAAGGTATAGTGTATGTGACTTGAGGTATGGCCTTGGAGTGTTGAAAAATTGAACATGTGATGCATATGGAGGGAGTGAGGCTTCGGCCAGCTTGGGGCAGCAGAATGGGAGGATGATTTGACCATTTAATTGTGTGTTAATGGTAGGTTTAGATGTGTATTAGCTTAGGTACAAGGTTAGGAATGATTAAGCTTAAGTTTAGGTAACTAAGAATGTGATTTAGGAGTTTATGACAAGTTTAGGAGTGCTCATACATCATTAAAGAATTTAAAACTCATTTATGAATAAACAATGTGTAACACAATTCCATGATTTAAGGAATTGGAAAGAGAAAACACTATTCAAGATTCTATGACTAGGTGTCATAAAATTAAAATATGATTTTAGGTTGTAATTAAGTACTTTTTGGTTCTAATCAACTTTAATAAATTATTTTGGCTCTAGATTAATTAAGGAAATTAATTAACCTTCGATTAGAGCCTAATATTGCTTAGGTTTGCTTAATCGAGTGATTAAGCGTAAAAATACGAAACTAGGGGCAAAACCGTAATTTTGCACTAATTTTGCCCGAGACTTCAAAAATTAAAACTGAGGTCATAGAATACATAAAAACGCCTTTTAAAACCATCTGGAGAAGTTTCGGGTTCATCCGGCACTTGCAAACGGGTAAAACACCACAGGGGCGTTTTGGTCATTTTGACTCAAAACTCAGAAACGCGATTTTCGATCCCGCGAAGGTACATAAGTTTTCTAATCCCCTTCCAACATTGGGTTTGCCGTTCGAGTACAGCCGCACTGTCTTTCCTCGACTCCAATAAAATGACCTCAGGGGCATTTTGGTCATTTTCACTCTAACAGAAAATCGGGGCGTTACATTACTCCCCTCCTTAAAAAGAATTTCGCCCTCGAAATACGTACCTTAGAAAAGCTCTGGATATTTGGACTTCATCTCCGACTCTAGTTCCCACGTGTATTCTTCCGACTTGCCTTGTCCCCACGCCACTTTTACCAAAGGAACAGACTTGCTCCTTAACTGCTTGACTCCGTGATCCACTATTCTCGTAGGCGGTACATTGAAAGTGAGGTCCTCCCTTAACTGTACATGCTCTGGTTCTAGGACATGGCTAGGGTCGGACTCATATTTACGTAACTGGGAGACGTGAAAGACATCATGAAGGTTTGACAGATTGGGTGGTAAGGCTATTTTGTAAGCTACGGATCCGACTCTTTGAAGAATTTCAAAAGGACCGAGAAATCGGGGACTCAACTTATTTACTTTCATGGCTCTCCTATTCGTGTAGTGGGGGTGATTCTTAGAAATTCATGTTCTCCATCTTGGAACTCCAAGGGCTTGCGCCTTTTGTCCGCGTAGCTTTTCTGTCGACTTTGAGCGGTTAAGATTCTATCCTTGATCTTCTTGATTTGTTCCGTCGTTTCCCTCACTACCTCAGGTCCTAAGACACTTTGCTCTCCGGGCTCGTACCAACACAAGGGTGATTGGCACTTCCTTCCGTATAATGCCTCGTACGGTGCCATACCGATGCTTGCGTGATAACTGTTGTTATACGCAAACTCGATCAAAGGCATGTACTTATCCCAACTTCCTTTTTGGTCTAAGACACAAGCTCTCAGCATATCTTCTAGGGTTTGGATTGTCCTCTCAGACTGACCATCCGTTTGTGGGTGGTAAGCAGTGCTTAGGCACAACTTGGAACCAAATGCCTTTTGAAAGGCTCCCCAAAAACGTGACGTAAACCGCGGATCTCGATCTGAGATTATCGTCGATGGTACTCCATGCAACCTTACTATTTCTTGGATGTAAAGCTGGGCCAACTTATCCAACGAGTACGTGACTCGAATAGGTAGAAAGTGAGCCGACTTAGTCAGTCGATCCACGATTACCCATACGGCATCGTGGCCAGCTTGGGTCTTTGGCAATCCCACACGAAGTCCATTGATATACTCTCCCACTTCCACTCGGGGATCGACAGGGGTTGCAACATGCCAGAAGGTTTTTGGTGTTCGATCTTGACCTTTTGGCAGACCAAACACTTACTCACCCAGGCGACCACATCCTTCTTTAAGTCCTGATACATCTTTGTAGTACCAGGATGGATGGCAAAATGGCTCTTGTGAGCCTCCTCCAAGATCTTCTCTCGGAGGTCACCATCTTGTGGCACACAGATTCGCCCCTCGAACCTCCATAACCAGTCGGGACCTCGTACAAAACCTTTCAACTTTCCAGCCTTTACTGCCTCGATTGTCTCCATAAAGTCCTCATTTTCTCTTTGGGCAAGCATAATCCTTTGCTTAAACCCACTGGTCACCGTGAGATGACTCATCACGATGCCATTCTCCGTTATAGACATTCCAAGATTCATATTCCTAAATTGCTCTATTAACCCAACTTCATTAACCATCATACTTGTCAGACGTAACGAGTTTCGGCTCAAGGCGTCGGCTACTACATTAGCCTTGCCGGGGTGGTAACTTAAACCAAAATCGTAGTCCTTGAGGAATTCCATCCATCTCCTTTGCCTCATATTCAACTCCTTTTGATCAAAGAGATGCTTGAGACTCTTATGATCGGAGAAAACTTCAAACCTCACACCATACAAGTGGTGTCTCCACATCTTTAGAGCGAACACGATGGTCGCTAGTTCAAGGTCATGGGTGGGGTAGGTTACCTCATGAGGCTTGAGTTGCCTGGACGCATAGGCTACCACTTGCCTGTTTTGCATCAACACACAACCTAAACCTTTGCCAGAAGCATCGCAATATACCTCGAAGGGTACATTGGGGTCAGGTAAAACTAAAACTGGGGTTGACGTGAGCTTTTCCTTAAGCTCTAGGAAACTCTTTTCACACTCGGGGCTCCACTCAAACGAGGCATTCTTCCTAGTGAGCTTGGTTAAGGGTAGGGCTAACTGGGAAAATCCTTTAATGAACCTACGGTAATATCCAGCTAGACCCAAAAAGCTTCTAATCTCGATTCTGAGAGGTTGGTCTATCCCAATTCATCACCTCTATCTTACTTGGGTCGACAAATATGCCACCTTTTGACACAACATGTCCTAAGAACTTTACCTCCTCTAACCAAAATTCACACTTAGACAACTTAGCGTATAACTTCTTCTCTTTTAATACCTCTAAAACCAACCTTAAATGACGCTCATGCTCCTCGTGGGTTTTCGAATAGATGAGAATATCATCTATGAACACAACCACGAATTGATCTAAATAGGGTCTAAAGATCCTATTCATGTAATCCATAAAAATCATGGAGCATTTGTCAAACCAAACGACATTACATTGAACTCAAAGTGTCCATACCGAGTTCGAAAGGCGGTTTTAGGAATATCCGAATCTCTCACCCTAATCTGATGGTAACCGGACCTTAAATCAATCTTAGAAAACACTACTGCTCCTTTCAATTGGTCCATAAGATCATCAATCCTAGGCAATGGGTATTTATTCTTTATGGTTACTTGGTTCAATTGCCTATAGTCTATACACATCCTCATGCTTCCGTCCTTTTTCTTCACAAATAAGACCGGAGCGCCCCAAGGTGAAGCACTCGGCCTTATAAAATTCTTTTCTAACAGCTCCTCTAACTGGGTTTTCAACTCTGCTAACTCCGAGGGTGACATCCTATACGGGGCTATAGAGATTGGTCCTGTCCCAGGAACCAACTCTATGGAGAACTCCACTTCTCTTTCGGGAGGGAACTCGGGTATTTCATCTAGAAACACCTCGGGATAGTCTCTCACCACAGGTATCTCACCTAGGTTCTGCTCCAAGTCTACATCACAAAGTGACTAGGAGAACATATCCCTTAGTTTTCTTCCCACTACAGAAGACCTCTACGGAATTTAGGTACAGCCTAATGGGTTGAGTGATGTTTTCGGGAGGAGAAGGGAAAACTACGGTTTGGGTTCCACAATCTAACATCACATGGTTGGGGTGAAGCCAGTTCATGCCTAAGATAATGCCTATGTCTTTCAAGGGTAAACAAATTAAATCTATGATAAAAGACCTATTTTCTACAACAAGATGACAGTTTAAACAACAACGGCAAGTATTAACAGGGCGATTTGTAGGAGTAGAAACAATAAGATCGAAGGGAAGTTTAGAGACTTTTAGATTTAAGGACTCGACACTAGCAAGTTAAATGAAAGAATGAGTAGCACCAGAGTCATATAGTACAGTTAAGGCTTTACCGTTTACTTCGCACATACCTTCGATGAGATCTTTGGACTTCTTGGCGTCTTCCGCGTTAAGGGTAAAGACCCTTCCTCGGTATTGTGGTCGGGGGTTTTGGTTCGATGTCCCTTGTCCGGTGCAGTCCTTTGCATAGTGGCCAGGCTTGCCACACTTGAAACATACATTCTGACCAGCTAAGCATGGGCGATTCAGTGGTTCTTCCCGCATTGTGGGCAGACGTCAGCAGATGTTGCTCCGGGGTAAGCGGCAGGGGTTTGTGGTGCCTTGTTCTTGGCTCCACTTGGTCCTCCATTGTGGTTTCGGGGTCCACCCGGTCCACGGGGTTGATTATTGAAATTCCTCGGGCCTTGATGTTGAAATGGCGGCCTTTGGTGTTGTTTGGATTGTTGGTGAGCAGGAGCTCTTGGCGGTTGTTGTCGGAACTGGTTGGACTGGTAGGGGTTGTAGTGATTCCTCGACGGGTACTGCGGTTTGAACTTCGGGGCTTGAGGTCCGAGCCCCTTAGCTCGCTCCGCCCTTGTGATTTGAATCTTTCTCTGTCCTTCTTCAAGTATCCGACACTTGTTGACCAGGGTCGGAAGTCTGATCTCCATATGGGCCACAGCGTAGTTCATCTCTGCCTTCAGACCGGCCTCATACTTCACACACTTCCAAAATTCATCGGGGTTCCCTTGGAACACCCGAGAGAACTTGATTAGCTCCTCAAACTTCGCAGTGTATTGAGCTACAGTAGACCCTCCTTGGGTTAATCGCATGAACTCAACGCCCTTCGCGTCTCACGGACTCCGGAAAGTACTTCTCATAGAAGTAAGTCTTGAACAGCTCCCAGTCAATGGGAGTTCCAGAGGCTTCTAGCAGATGCCTCGTGCCGTTCCACCGTAACTTCGGCCGGACTTCAAAGATGAAAGCAGCAAATGTGACCTTCTGCTCCTCCGAGCAGGTAACAACAGAGTAGATCTTCTCCATGTCTTTGATCCACTCATCAGCCTTGTCGGGATCCATTACCCCTCGGAACAATGGCGGGTTCGCCTTGCGGAACTCGCCCGGCGGACTTGTTCCACCATCTCTGCAGCGAGGGGAGGAGGGGGAACAGAGCAGCATTCGCTTGTTGATCCATTCGGTCGAACATTCGCTCCATGGCTTGCGCCATGCGACGGACAAAGCAGCAGCTTGTATCATCTTGTTCAACATCGGGTGTAGTCCTAGGCCGTCGTCGCGGTGCCATTGGTCCCTATACACATGAAACAATGAACATCAAGTTGATCAGGCTCAATATCCATGCAAAATGAGCTAGTTACCATGGCACTTGCAACCAACAGAAGTCATGCATCTCTAGTCCTACAGCTTATCTCTATCAAGCACTATACATGACATAACTATCGTATTATGCTTACAAAGCATAGTCAGTCCAATCCTCAGGCTCCATGAGAATCGAACTGCTCTGATACCATAATGTAACACCCTAAATCTTAACCCAAGACTACTAGTATGTCCTTAGGTTAATCTTTAGAATATTACCTCTTGGTCTCATCCTTTAGAAAATACTTAGCGGAAATACGGGTAAAATTTTTCTTTTTGGAATTTAAAATCAAAGTAAGAGCCACGCACGAAACTTAAAGGGGAAACATAGCGAAACATATAAGCACAGCATAAGAAACACATCATGTCATGGAAGCATCAACTGAATCATAGATATATATATATATAACGTGCCTACCCAAAGAGGCAGGACTATTTGATACATCATGAAGCGAAATACAACTGAAATGCAATACAAGGAAATCATAAAAAGCAAATACAAAAGAAACTACCCCCATACCCGTGTGCACCTAAAGGAGACAACCTCATATGCAAAAGAAGGTTTGATCTCTACTATGTGGCGTGTGTGTGCACTAGCTACTACCCCTCCTATGACTACTCCTGCGGGTCCGAGTCTTTGTGGGGTCGAGTCGATCCACTGGCGAATCTCGGCGGGAGTGGTCGAGCGCATCATCGGGGCATGTCCACCGCGGCGAGGGCGCATGGATGGCCATCGAGCCAACCTCGGCTGGACCACCGTCTCCTCACTCCCAGCCCTCATCGGTGGAGGAGCGGGACTGGAACTCCAACTGTACATGTGGGATGGCGGGTCCTCGGATGGGTCCGTCTCAGAAATCTTTGAGGGGCCGGCACATACTCGGGGTACTCGCGTCATCGCTGATGTCTCGGGCTCCATGCGGAGGATCTGCTCATCGCGTGGTCTCGCTCGCTCAAAAATCCCGTTATGACGGTAAGGAGCAGTCGGGGTGAAGCGGTAGCTCGGGACGGGTGCTGGAAGGGTCGCCCCATGAACATGAATACTCTGACAAAGGCAATGACCCTCAAAATGGTATGACCCGAGTGCCGAGTCATGGTGCAGCTCCCATACCGGGGTGTCGACGAAGAGTACAAACGTCGCCATCTGAAGATATGACGGAAGAAAAGAGAGAGGGAATGAGAATCTTTCTAAAAGAATTCTCAGTAGGGTTATCCCTACCTAGGTGTCATCGTCACATCCTCAGGAACCTCGGGTTTATTTCTAAAAGGTGTGCATGTATATAATTTCCTTTTAAGTTGGTTTTCCAAAGAGGTACTTTATCCAAGGTCCGTCATATTTTATAATGCGTCTTTATAACTTAAGCAGAAATACACTAATGATATGAATGCATCATAAGGTAACCCAAACAATAGAATGACTAGGAAACATTATAACATTGGCATAAGTATAGTTATGTGACATTGTTAACTTTAACTTTCATCTCATGGGGCCGCCCTAAAACTTCTCTAGGTTATGAGCTCATACCTTAACTAGTCGTCACTAGCTCTTACTTATCCTATGATAAGCGTAACATAATCCCGACTTAAAGTACGGGCTAGGGGGCAATTTAAGGATCTCCTTTCTAGGATCATTTCCTCTTTGAAACGCTTTGCTAGCCACGTGGGCCTCGCAATTTGTCCGCTTTGGCAGGCTGCATCTACACATACCCTCACGGATTTGTCTCCTCCTGGGGGTGCTCGGCCGAACCGGTGTCACCCAGAGAAGCGCGTCTCAAGTTGTGTCACATTTATATTCTCGTAAGTATTAAATCACAATTACCTCATCATTTATCATATTCATTTTTATCATGCATTCTCACATAGCTTTTTCATAACATATATATATCATCACATGAAACTTTCTCATAACATTCGTCACATAAGACTTCCGCATAAACATCATCACATAGTCATATCTAACAATCATCCCCATAAGCTCATAGACATGTTATGTTATAACTCATAGTGTTTTAAACTTCGATTCTTATGGGTCTTAAACTTGCAAATTAATTATCCTTAACTTCTTTATACACCTATAGTTTGACAATTAATGAGTTATACAAATTTTATGCTCAAGAACTAATCCAAATAGCACTAAGCAGAATTTGGACAGCTTTATGTTTATGTAATTACGGAGTTCTAGAAATTACGGTTTAGATCTTTATCTCACATTCTAAGTTATTGATCATCAACACCTAGTCTCTTGGGAACCTATAAGGTTATAACTAAGTATTTCTCACCTCACCCTATGGTCAAGAACATCTCTAAACCTCAAGAGTGCAGAAATCAAAATACTAACTTTACGGGTACCTAGAAGTCACAATAATGACCCTTTCTAAGTTCGGTTTGCTCCTAAGGTTTTAAGATTAAGTCCTAAACCAATTATGAGTCATTCCTACACATATAAACTAATTTAAAACCATGATTATTGAATCTAAACCTTGCTGGACAGAATCCAGAAAAATAAATCTTTAAGGGATCTAGAACTCTCAAATTAATTCTTTTCTAGTTCCTAACTTATCCTATCTTTCACATATGAGTCTTAACATAATTATTACCCAAACATAAGCATATTAACATCATTAACACAGCTCATGCAGTGGCCAAACATAGCAAGGCAGAACCGAAACAGAAACTCCATTGAAAGGCATTGAATCATAGTTTCTAAAGCACATAAAATACTAGTTTCTCTTGGAACCTTATTAAAACCTTCAAAACTCTTTTATGAACACTTTTATCATCTAAACTCATGGAAATACTTAATAGGGCAGTGGCTATGTTATTTTCATCTCAAGAGGTCCTAAATTCATAATACTTAGTTCTACACATTCCTTATACTCATATAAGTTTAGAAAAATTATAAAACATAGTTTTCAATACTTGAAGACATTAAGGCCTCATAGGGCCGAAATATGAGCCATAGGAGATAAATGTTTTAGACCTTTGTTTGAGATATCCTTGGGCAAGTCTTTGAGCTCTAGAATCATTAAAGTGATGACATAAAAATAAACATGCTCATGCACTTATTTTAGTTATTGCTAGAAAGTAAAGTGAGAGCATAAAATAAATATGTGGTGCAATATATTATTATCTTTGATATTTAGGTGAGGACTTGAAATATAAATATGATAATGCAAAGCTTGAAACATAAACATGATAATGCAAGTTCATTCATTATCTTGGGATTTAGTGATAGCAAGGAAATAAACATGATATGCAAAGCTTAAAGTAAACATGATGCAAGTTTCATTTTTATGTTTAACTAGAGCTCATTTAAGACTTTAACAAGATAATAACCCCATACAATATCTCAAAGATCACAACACAAGAATCGAAAATCATATAAAAGAGAAAGAAAGTGAAGCTACATCAAGTTCTTTATTAAGTACCCAAAACCCCTATCTAGAGACAAATCTCTAGAACGTGCGGGCCAACTTTAAGGTTGACAAGGGTAGGCTTGGGCTTTTAGAAATCCTTAGATTAATTTTCTTAAGTTGGAAAACCATGTGAGCTAGATAACATATAGATGAAGTTGTAAGAAAAGGAAAACTCAAGCTTTAGAGGTTTCTTTGAGATGAACACAATGTCATCATCTAGAAACTCTCATCATCAAGCTATCATGCTCAAATCAAGGCCTCATGGCCGAAAATGAAAGGAAAGGAAAGACAAAGGAAAGTTCAAAAAGAATCCAAGAGAAAACTAGAGAAAACACTTTCTTGAGCAAAATAAAGTTTGAAAACAAATCCCTACCTTTTGATGAAGATAAAAGCTTGATCTTGAAGATGGAAATGAGATGAGCAACACCTCCTAGGATGGTGGTGATGATTTCGGCCAAGGAAAGGAAAAGGAAAGGAGATGTGTTTTGAGTGAAGTTGTGTTTGAGGTTGAGTGTTTGAAAGCTTTGAGAATGGTTTAAGGTTATGAGGTGATGGATTAAGGTTATGAGGTGATTATGTGATGGAAGAATGAAGAGGATGAAGATGAAGAGAAAGAGCTCTTAGAACTTTGAGAGAAGGAAAAAGCTTAGTAAGACAACTCTAAAACTCTAAACTTTGCAAATGCTTCAAGGTGCAACAAAGCTAACACAAGCATCCTATTTATAGAAAAACAAAACCATGGAGCTCACATTGGGAGGGTGCTGGCCGTAGCTTTGAAGGGCAAAGGGAGAGAAAAATATCTCTTACACAAGGTCATTCAAGCATGGTTTGAAGTATGGAAGCTATGCTACAAAGTATGGCTTGATGTGAGTTAATTTCCTATCACATTTTTATGAATTTAGGCTTCTAGAAATAATGCATGGCTGGAACTTTTCCAGCCACAATTAAATGGGAGAAATGGGTTGTTTTAATTATTTATTCATGTGGAAATTCAAGCTTGATTGAAAGTTATGACAAGGTATAGTGTATGTGACTTGAGGTATGGCCTTGGAGTGTTGAAAAATTGAACATGTGATGCATATGGAGGGAGTGAGGCTTCGGCCAGCTTGGGGCAGCAGAATGGGAGGATGATTTGACCATTTAATTGTGTGTTAATGGTAGGTTTAGATGTGTATTAGCTTAGGTACAAGGTTAGGAATGATTAAGCTTAAGTTTAGGTAACTAAGAATGTGATTTAGGGAGTTTATGACAAGTTTAGGAGTGCTCATACATCATTAAAGAATTTAAAACTCATTTATGAATAAACAATGTGTAACACAATTCCATGATTTAAGGAATTGGAAAGAGAAAACACTATTCAAGATTCTATGACTAGGTGTCATAAAATTAAAATATGATTTTAGGTTGTAATTAAGTACTTTTTGGTTCTAATCAACTTTAATAAATTATTTTGGCTCTAGATTAATTAAGGAAATTAATTAACCTTCGATTAGAGCCTAATATTGCTTAGGTTTGCTTAATCGAGTGATTAAGCGTAAAAATACGAAACTAGGGGCAAAACCGTAATTTTGCACTAATTTTGCCCGGGACTTCAAAAATTAAAACTGAGGTCATAGAATACATAAAAACGCCTTTTAAAACCATCTGGAGAAGTTTCGGGTTCATCCGGCACTTGCAAACGGGTAAAACACCACAGGGGCGTTTTGGTCATTTTGACCAAAACTTCACAAACGGGATTTTCGATCCCGGGAAGGTACATAAGTTTTCTAATCCCCTTCCAACATTGAGTTTGCCCTTCGAGTCTTGCCACTTGGCTTTCCTCGGTCAGGTGAAAATGACCTCAGGGGCATTTTGGTCATTTTCACTCTAACAGAAAATCGGGGCGTTACAGTAATCGCCATTTTTTTCCAATAATGGCGATTCAATGAACCACCAAAATTACAAACATCATTCAGTAAATTACGGCAGTTATGAAAAAATTGCCACAGTCACCGTATTTAATCGCCATAATTCTCAAGTAAATTATGGCAGTTTCAAATTGCCGCATCACCCTTATATACGCACCATAAGTTTGGTAAATTATGGCGGTTTCAACCGCTACAATTTTCAATGAAATATTTTAAAAAAATTTATGGTGGTTTTAAACCGCCGCAATTTGTGGTAATTTTTTTAAAACATATAAGGGAAAAAAACAAATTACCCCCCTGAACTTTTGGTCATGTGTAATTTAGATCCTGAGTTTTAAAAATGTGCAACCCGAGCCCCTCAACTTACCAGATGTTGCAAAGAGCCCCTTCTGTTAGACTGATGTTAAAAGCTACCGTTAAGTGATCATGCTCCTCACGTGCACTACCAACTTTACAAAAATACCCTTTGCTCTTTTAACTAACTTTCCCTTTTGATTTTTTTCACACCTATGGCTGAAACCCCCTCCCTTTTGCCTAAACCCTTCTTTCCCGTTTACCCCACACACCCCCTCTCAAATGCACCTTTCCCCTCCTCTCGAATGCACGACTCCCCTTCATCGTGGTTGTCTAGCACAAGTGAAGACCGCACCCTCCTCTGCAAGAACGAAGCAAAGAATAAGAATAATACTGCAAAGCTCATGAAGAACGATGCGAAAACCGCAAAGCTCACAAAGAAAAAGACTAGCGACGCAAACCCATTGAAGAAGACCACCCATGAAGATAGTTACTGTTACTCCGTGAGTGAGAAAAGGTCGCGACTAAAGAAGGACCTAGTCGAGGCATAAGGCATTCAAAGTATAACCGAGGGTTCTTTTGTGCGAAACTAAGGCTTTTAAAAGTGAGGTTTCTTTTCTTAATGAAGCTTTGAAAATGTGCCTTTTATATGAAAATGAATGAGCATGTGGGGTCTTGAAAATGTGGTTTTTGTTATACCATTATCTATTTGTTGCAAATTTTTATTTCTGGAGCATGTAGGGACATGTGGGGGGTTGGCTTTTGTAGTGGTCACATGTGATTGCATTATTTAATAATAAGATACCATTTTTACTGGGTTATGTGTGTAGAGTTTTTGTTTGATTGTTTCTGTTTTTATCTTGACATATGAGGACAAATTTGTTTTAGAAATTGCACAATGGTCCTTGCACTTTGTTAATTTACATGGTTTCCCCTGATTTTGGTTAATTGTGGTGTCTTACTTGCAATTGCTAATTCTTTGTAGAAATGTCAATTATCACATGCATTTTGTATTACTGAGGTGTGTTTCACAGTGGACCTCAAATGAATTATGATGGTGGTATTCAGTAGGAGCTGAGAAAATTTGATATTGACTATCTATCAACTACCCATCTATGCTCTCATGTGAAGAGTTATGGGTTTAGTGAACCACAGAAATTTCAATATAAGTTTAGGGAGGAAACATTTGAGTGCTTAATGGACTTAGTAGCTGATAAAGAGTGCTGAGCATTATTAAAGCATTAGAGCATAAGAAGGATCCCGAACTAGAAATGTATGCCATACACCCACCAACTGAGGATCTTGCGTATGCAGCTGAAGCAGGGGTTGCTGTAGCGGCGGTTGAATCAGGGGGTCATGATGCAAGGGCTGTTGTAGTTGTGGATGACGTAGGGGCTATTGCATTAGCTGAAGTTTTGCCTAATGCAGAAGCTAAACTAGGGGCTACTATGCGGGCTGAAGGAGGAGTAAAAATAGGAAGTACTAGGAAGGGAAAAGGAAAAGAAAAAAAAAAAAAAAGAAAGAGTAAAGGAAAAGGAAAAATGACTGAGATTGTTGAGGAAGGATTAAAAAGGTGTGACTTTGTTGAGAGTGACAATGAGGAGCTTGACTTGTTTTTTGATAATGGAATTTTAGATGTTACCTCCAAAGTTGGGTCTAATAGACAAAGTGATGAAGGAGGTGTAAATTCCAGAACCCTTCAGAAAGTACTCGAAAAGTACAAAGCTTAAAAGGTTACGAATGACAACAAAGCCAATTTAGAGAAAATGTTTTGAAGAAGGAGTAATGGCTATCTTGAGTTACTTAACAAAGTTTAACAGGTAGATCCGGTTTGTATTACACAAACCTAAGCAAGATTAATATTTCACTCCGCATGTATAAGCATGTTATATCTCATAGAAAGAGATTGAATTAATCAGAAAGGGAATATAAAGTCAAGCGAAGTAAGTGTATATAGATTAAGGCATGATATGGACTCAATGCAAGAATAACATTTCACAATACATGCACAAGCATGATATATATCTCATAGGAAGAAATTAAAATAATCATAAAGTAAATGTTATTTTAAGCAAAGAATGTATTCATGTTCACGGACCAAAGGCATTGAAGCAAACTTAAATTGGGAATAAGTTCACAAGACATGAGAAATCATGTTTATCTCAAGAGAAGAGATCAAGTTTAAAAGGTGAATATTATCTGAAGGATAGAAAGCTTAAATTCTGGAGGACTGAAGCTGATCAAGTCAGAAATCAAGAAACCAAGGAAAAGATCTTTATAAAGTAGCACAAGACATCAGAAAAAACACTCATGATGAAGAAATCTATTCATGTCCAAGAGCAACATGTTACTTAGTCATCAATCACTATAATTGTAGAGAAATCATCATCAAGCAATCAAGATTGAAGACTGGAAGATCAGAGAAAAATCAACGTGATTGATTACAACGTCAGAAAACTCACTGAAGGGTGGAGCAAAAAACGCTGAGGAAAAATGGAGGAAGTTTTGAAATTTAAATTTCAAATCTCAAATCAGATCCAGTGTTATAACTGGTATGTTATCTCTTCTACCTAAATGATTCAAGATCCTAGAAGGTGGAGTTTAGAAACCATGGGCTAAAAGTAAAAAGAAAAAAAATGAGGACTTCAAAAACCTCTACATTACAATGGCTTCTGCAACGATGGGACAAGTTGTCACCTACCTCTCTAGACTAACATTCCAAGGCACATCTAACAAAATACACGTCACTAGGAGATCTGATCAAAGAGGCAATAGTCATAAAGATAGACCTGTATAAATGGATATGCCAAGCTTGAAAGCTGATGAGAGAATTGAATGCTTTAGTACAGAATCTCTGGAAAAATCCCTCCACACTTCTTGTGATATTCATCATTTATGTAATCAATCACAAAGTGTAAAAGTCTTCTTTCTCGATTTTAAAATGTATTTGTATTTGTATACTCTTCATGTGAAGAGATAAGAGAAAGGAGTCGCTCTAAGCTTCCCAGTTTGTATTAGCTAACATCTTTAAGGAAACTTGAGTGTAAATTAGTTTGAGTGGCAACCCAAACACATAATCTTTGTAACCTTGATCCATTAGTGATCAGAGTGAAACATAGCTTGGAGAGGCTAAGGTAAAACTACTTACAATGTGTTAATAAAGGTATTTGCTTATCACAGTTTAACTTGGAGAGACTGTTGGAAATACTACTTACAACATGAGTGCAACGGTATTTGTATTTCACGGGTCAGATTCGAAAGGCTGTTTGAAAGACTACTTACAACGTGGTAGTAGAAGGTGTCTGCAGGTCACGGTTCAGCTTGGAGAAACTAGTACAGAACTACTCGGTTAAGTCATAGTTGGGGTTGTCTACTGTGCAGGTTCAGCTTGGAGAGGTTGGTTCAAGACTACTCGGTTAAGTTGCAGGTGGGGTTGTCCACTGTACAGGTTCAGCTTGGAGAGACTGGTACTAAACTACTCGGTTAAGTCACAGTTGGGGATTGGTCACTGTGCAAATTAGAGCTTAGGAAGGCTATTGTAAAGACTATCCATTTTACTTTCTCAGGTTGAGAAAGTTGTTGTTAGTGAAATCTCAATATGTGTTGAGTACTGGATGTAGGCAGGTTGGCCAAACTAGTATAAAATTTCTTGTGTCCATTTTTTCTTCCCTGAACTTTTATTTTTACATTATCATTCTATATTTCTTACTGATTAAGTACTCATTAAATTAATATCTGTGTTGTTATGCTTTAAAGAATTACTTTATGAACTAACCAATAACTTCTCTGTTGTACTTCAAGCTTCAGCTTGATAGAACTCTATTTCAACAGGTTCAGAAAGTGAAAACTTCATAAAGAAGAATGAAGCATGATTCAACCCTCCTGCTCGTGCTCTCTTTTACCAATAGGAGGCACTTCTGTTGGACAATGTAGTAATAACAATAGTGGTGTTGTTGATGTTGGAGCAAATTAGGATGGTGATTGTATGTCTGACTATGAGTATAGTGACAATCTACTCACACCTAATGCATCTAATGAGGAGGGCATGTATTAAAAAATACATAGTTTGTGAAAAGTTTAATTTTTATATCTTAGTTTTGTCTTTTGTATTAACACTTTCATATTTGTTTTAATAGGGGAGGAGAAGGAAGACAAATACCCAGAGTTTCATGAATCTTCTTAAATGAAGAAAAAAATTGAGTTGAAGGTTGGAATGAAGTTTGCTAACTTCAAAGTATTTAGAGAGGTTTTGAAGCAATATTGTATTGAAAATGGGATTGACTTCACCATATATTAGGAATGAACGTCCAAGAATCACAGTTCATTACAAGAACAATTGTGGTTGGAGGATGCATGCAAGCCATTTCCCACAAGAAAATTGCTTCCAAATAAAGAGTTGGAAAAATGAAGACCACAAAGATTGTGTGTGGGCTAATCACAACACTAAGGCAAGTGCAAGGTGGTTGTCTGCCAAATATCAAGAGCACATTAGAGACAACAAAGGCAAGTGGAAAATTAAAGCATTTATGAACCAAGTTGCAAGAGAGCACAAAATATTTGTGTCAAGATTTAAGATATGTAGAGCTAACAAGATGGCTATGGAAAAGCTTCAAGGAAGCAATGCAGCTCAATATGGAATGTTATGGGACTATTATGCTGCAGTAGGGTTATATAATCTCGGGTCTACCATGAAGATGAAAGTTGATAACCATAGATTTCTTAGGTTATATGCATGCTTGGATGCTACCAAGAAAGGGCTAAAGTTTTGTAGACCTATGATCCACTTGGATGGTTGCTTTCTGAAGGCAAGTTTTGGGGGTCAACTATTAATGGCCATAGCAAGAGATGGCAATGACAACATATTTCCCGTTGCTTATGCTGTAGTTGAAACAAAGAATAGAGATAGCTGGCAGTGGTTCATTGAATTATAGAGCATGGCTGGGTCTTCATGTCTGATAAGCAAAAGGTATATGGTTCATTATTCCTTGTATGTATTGTATAATTGAAGGGCTCAATTCCTTGTGGTAATTGTTGATTGTTTATTGTAGAATTTGATGGAAGTACTTGAGGGGATATGGGCTGAACATAGTTCTATGTTTGACACTTATATGCAAACTTTAAGCTTATATTTAAAGGGCAAGCTTTGAAGGGCTTGCTTTGGAATTGTGCAAGGGCAACAACCAGTGTTGAATTCAGATTCCATCTAGGAGAGATAAGGAGAATAGATGAACGAGCAGTAAATTGGTTGGAAGAAAGAGATCCTTCTACATGGTCAAGGCATAAGTTCTCACCTCATGCTCAATGTGGGGCATTACAAAATAATATTGCAGAGTGATTTAATTCTACAATATTAGTTGCTAGAGATAAACCAATCATTACTATGATGGAGACCATTAGGAGAATGCTTATGAAGAGATTTGCAGCGAAAAAAGATGGAATAGTCAAGTATAATGGGGTTATTTGACCAAGAATTCAAGCCAAACTAGAAAAGTCAAAGGAGGATACTTCCCCGTTCGAGGTGTTCAAAGAACGACTCATCTAAGGACTCCCCCACACACATCTACTCGAAGGGTTCTGCACCTACGGCACCCATGGACGTGGGCAGAGGCAGTAAGGATACGGTGACCCAGCCTAGGCTAGCCTAACGACTAGAGATGCGTCCATGTCGCGGAGGCCATGTTCTTCCCTCGTTCCGCCTGCATACATTTGCGGAGCTTGCCTAGTTCATTAGGTATGTGTCCACTTCGTCGGAGGATCAAGATCGCCAGCAGATTTCGACGGAGTACTTGTAACCCCCCGATTTTTCTGTTAAAGTGAAAATGACCAAAATGCCCCTAAGGTCATTTTCAGCCCGGAATTCGAGGAAAGCCGGTTCGGCAGTATTTGAAGGGCAAACTCAATGTCGGAAAGGGATTAGATGGCTTGTATACCTTCCCGGGATCGAAAATCTCGTTTTTTGAGTTTTCAGGTCAAAATGACCAAAACACACCCCTACGGTGTTTTACCCGTTTGCAAGTGCCGGATGAACCCGAAACTTCTCCAAATGATTTTAAAAGGTGTTTTTATGTAGACTGTGACTTTAGTTTTGGTCCCGGAGGTCCCTAAGTAAATTAGTGCAAAATTACGGTTTTGCCCCTAGTTTCGTGTTTTTACGCTTAATCGCGTGATTAAGCAAACCTAAGCAATATTAGGCTCTAATCGAAGGTTAGTTAATTTCCTTAATTAATCTTGAGTCAAAATAATTTATTAAAGTTGATTAGAACCTAAAAGTGCTTAATTACAACTCAAAATCATATTTTAATTTCAAGACTCCTAGTCATGGAATCTTGAATAGTATTTTCTCTTTCCAATTCCTTAAATCATGGAATTGTGTTACACATTGTTTATTCATAAATGAGTTTAAAATCCTTTAATGATGTATGAGCACTCCTAATCTTGTCATAAAATCCTTAAATCACATTCTTAGTCACCTAAACTTAAGCTTAATTATTCCTAACCTTGTACCTAAGCTAATACACATCTAAACCTACCATTAAGACCCTATTAGATGATCAAAACCTCACTCCCCCCATGCTGCCAGGTCTGGCCGTGAGCCCTCCCTCCCCATATGCATCACATGTTCAATTTTTCAACACTCCAAGGCCATACCTCAAGTCACATACACTATACCTTGTCATAACTTTCAATCAAGCTTGATTTTCCAAGTAAATAACTAATTAAAATAGCCCATTTTCTCCATTAATTTGTGGCTGGAAAAGTTCCAGCCATGCATTGTTTCTAGAAGCCTTATTTTATCAAAAATTGATAGGAAATTAACTCACATCAAGCCATACTTTGTAGCATAGCTTCCATACTTCAAACCATGATTGAATGACCTTGTGTAAGAGATATTTTCCTCTCCCTTTTCCCTCCAATACCACACGGCCGCTCCTCCCCTTGGTGAGCCCCATGGTTTTGTTTTTCTATAAATAGGATGCTTGTGATAGCTTAGTTGCACTTTGAAGCATTTGCTAAGTTTAGAATTCTAGAGTTGTCTTGCTAGTTCTTTTCTTTTCTCTCAAAATTCCAAGAGAGTTCTTCCTTTCTTTTCATCTTCATCTTCATCCTCTCTTCATCTCTTCATCATCTCCCAACCTTGAAACACCACTCCATAGCCTTGAACCATCATCAAACCTCTCAAACATCACACCTCAAACACAACCTCACTTGAAATACAACTCCAACCTTCTTGCTTCCTCTTGGCCGAAACCATCAAGCACCAAGGAGGAGCTCATCATCTTGTTTTTCTTTCCAAAAGTTCAAGCTTTGTGTCTTCACTCTAGGTAGGGAGTTTCTTTTCAAACTTTGTTTTACTCAAAAGATGTGTTTCCTCTAGTTTTCTCTTGGTTTCTTTTTGAGCTTTCCTTTATATTCCTTTTCTTTTTCCATTTCGGCCTCTTGGCTTTTTCTTCTCAAACATGATAGCTTGATTATGAGAGTTTCTAGATGATGACCTTGTGTTCATCTCAAAGAAACTTCTAAAGCTTGAGTTTTCCTTTCCTTATGACTTCATCTATATGATATCTAGCTCACATGGTTTTTCAACTTAAGAAAATTAATCTAAGGATTTCTAAAAGCCCAAGCCTACCCTTGTCAACCTTAAAGTTGGCCGGCACGTTCTAAAGATTTTCTCTAGATAGGGGTTTTGGGTATTTAATAAAGAACTTGACTTAGTTTCACTTTCTTTTTCTTTTATAAGACTTTCGGTTTTGGTGTTTTGATCTTTGAGATATTGTATTGGGTTGTTATCTTATTAAAGTCTTGAATGAGCTCTAGTCAACCATAAAGTGAACCTTGCATCATGTTTACTTTATGCTTTGCATATCATGTTTACTTCCTTGCTATCACTAAATGTCAAGATAATAAGTGAACCTTGCATTATCATGTTTATATTTGAAGCTATGCATTATCATATTTATATTTCAAGTTCTCACTTAATTCCAAGATAATAATGAGTTGCATTCATATTTACTTTGTGCTATCACTTTACTTTCTAATGGAACCTAAAATAAGTGCATGAGCATGTTTATTTTTATGACATCACCTAAATGAACCTAGAGCTCAAAGACTTGCCCATTGTTGTCTCAAACAAAGGTCTAAAAATATTTATTTCTTCTGGTTCATATTTCGGCCCTAAGGGGTCTTGATGTTTCTAAGTATTGAAGACTATGTTTTATAATTTTTCCAAGCTTTTATGAGTTTAAGGAATGCATAAAACTAAGTTCTAAGAATTTAGGACCTCTTGAGACAAAGATGAATTGGTCATTGCCCTCTTAAACATTCTTATGATTTTAGATATTGAAATTGTTTATAAATGAGTTTTGAAAGTTTAAAAAGAGTTCCAAGAGAAACTAGTATTTTATGTTCCTTAGAAATTGTGTTTTATGCCATTATGGAGAATGTATGTTTTGGTTCTGCCTTGCTACCTATTTGTCACTGTATGTGCTGTTTTAATGATAATAATATGCTTATGTTTGAGTAAAAATAATGTTAAGACTCATATGTGAAAGATAAGATAAGTTAGAAACTAGAAAAGAATTAATTTGAGAGTTCTAGATCCTTTAATGTTTGAATTTTCTGGATTCTATCCAGCAAGGGTTAGAAATGCTAACCATGGATTTAAATTAGTTTAAATGTGTAGGAATGACTCATAAATGGTTTAGGACTTGATCTTGATGCCTTATGAGCAAATCGGACTTAGAAAGGGTCATTGTTGTGACTCCTAGGTACCCGTAAAGTTAGGATTATAAATTCTGTATCCTTGAGGTTTAGAGATGTTCTTGGTCATAGCGTGAGGTGAGAAATACTTAGTTATAACCTCATAGGAACCCAAGAGATTAGGTTTGATGATTAATAACTTAGAACGTGAGTTAAGGACCTTAAGGGTCAATGCATAAGACATTAAAACGTTTTGAGTTTTTATGATGCTTAATTTATGTAAACATAATATATGATACATGAGCTTTATCTATGATAAGTTTGATATGTGATTTTGTATGATGACATGCTATACCGCATAAAGAAATGTTTGTATGTCCTATATGTTTTCATGGCATAAGCAAATTTGAGGAAATTCGGTCTCTGACCATCAATCAATTTCCATCAAATTTGAGGAACTTAGAAAATGGTCTTTTTGAAAATTATGAGAACTTAAATGTGACACAACACTAAGACGCCTTCTTGGGTGACACCGGTTTATCCGAGCACCCCCAAGAAAACAAATCCATGAGGGTATTGACATAGAGCTTGCCAAAGCGGACAATACTACGATGCACTAGTTGCTAGTAGAGCGTTTCAAAGAGGAAATGACCCTAAGAGGTGATCCTTAATTTGCCCCCTAGCCCGTACTTTAAGTCGGGATTATGTTACGCTTATCATAGAATAAGTAAGAGCTAGTGACGACTAGTTAAGGTATGAGCTCATAACCTAGAGATGTTTTAGGGTGGCCCCATGAGATGAAAGTTAAAGTTTAAAATGTCACATGTGCTATACCTATCACATTATGCCAATGTTATAATGTTTCTTAGTTATTCTACTGATTGGCTTACCTTTATGATGCATTCATGTCATTAGTATATTCCATGGTTAGTCATAAGACGCATTATAAAATATGATGGGTCTTGGATAAATAATACTTTAGAAAACTAACTTAAAAGGAGTTTATATGCATGCACACCTTTTTAGAAATAAAACCCAAGGTTCCTGAGGATGTGATGATGTCACCTAGGTAGGGATTACCTTACTGAGAATTCTTTTAGAAGATTCTCATTCCCTCTCTCTTTTTTTCCGTCACATATTCAGATGGCGACTTTCATACTCTTCATCGACACCCCGACATGGGAGCTGCACCATGACCCAGCACTTGGGTCATACCATTTTGATGGTCGCTGCACCGTTAGAGTATTCATGTTCATGGGACGACCCTTCGCGCACCCCGTCCCGAGCTACCGCTTCACTCCGACTGCTCCTTACCGCCATAACGGGATTTTTGAGCGAGCTAGACCACGCGATGAGTAGATTCTCCGCATGCAGCCCGAGACGTCAGCCGTAAGCGACTACCCGGAGTACGTGTCTCTGACCCAAGATTCTGAGATCTGCATCCATCAGAGGACCCGCCCTCGCACATGTACAATTGGAGTTCCAGTCCCGCTCCCCCACCGATGAGAGCCGGGAGTGAGGAGACAGTGGTTCAGCCGAGGTTGGCTCGTCGGCCATCCATGCGCCCTCGCCGCGGTGGACACGCCAGTGGATCGATTCCACCTCTCAGTACTCGGACCAGCAGAAGTAGGTGCATAGGATGGGTAGTAGCTAGTGCACACATGCCACATAGTTGAGGACAAACCTTCTTTTGTATATGAGGTTGTCTACTCGAGGTGCACATGGGTACGGGTGTTGCTTTCATGTTCTCCTTGTACTTGTTTTCATGATTTCTTTGTATTTGCATTTCAGTTGTATTTCGTTTTCTTATGTACCGAATAGTCCTACCTTTTGGTAGGCACACTATCTATATATAATCAGTTGATGTGTCCATGTTGTATTATGATTTGTTATTTATGCGTTTTATTGTGATTTGCTCATATGACTTGAATGAATTCCCATTCAAAGAATCATGCGTGGCTCTCACTTTGGTTTTAAATTCCAAAAAGAAAAATTTTACCTATATTTTCGCTAAGTATTTTCAAGTAAAGAATGAGACCAAGAGGTAATATTCTAAAGATTAACCTAAATACATACTAGTAGTATTAGGTTAAGATTTAGGGTGTTACATTATGGTATCAGAGCAGTTCGATTCTCATGGAGCCTGAGGATTGGACGGATTATGCTTTATAAGCATGATGCGATAGTTATATCATGTGTAGTGCTTAATAGAGATAAGCTGTAGGACTAGAAATGCATGACTTCTGTTGCTTGCAAGTGGCATGGTAACTAGCTCATTTTGCATGGATATTGAACCTGATCAACTTGATGTTCATTGTTTCATGTGTTTAGGGACCAATGGCACCGCGACGACGACCTAGGACGATGCAACTGCTGCTGCTGTCCGTCACATGGCACAAGCCATGGAACAAATGTTCAACCGGATGGATCAACAAGCGAATGCTGTTCCTGTTCCCCCTCCTCCCCCTATTGCTGAGACGGTGGAACAAGCCCGCTTTGGCGAGTTTCGCAAGGCGAACCCGCCGGTATTCCGAGGGGTAATGGACCCCGACAAAACTGATGAGTGGATTAAGGACATGGAGAAGATCTAATCTGTGGTTGCCTGCTCGGAGGAGCAGAAGGTCACCCTTTGCTGCTTTCATGATGAAGTCGGATGCCGAATTCTGGTGGAACGGCACGAAGCGTCTGCTAGAAGCTTCTGGAACTCCCATTGATTGGGAGCTGTTCAAGACTTACTTCTACGAGAAGTATTTCCCGAAGTCCGTGAGGAATGCAAAAGACATTGAGTTCATGCAGTTGACCCAGGGAAGGTCAACTGTTGCCCAGTACACCGCGAAGTTCGAGGAGCTGATCAAGTTCTCTCGGGTGTTTCAAGGGAACCCCGATGAGGTTTGGAAATGCGTTAAGTATGAGGCCAGTCTAAAGGTGGAGATGAACTACGCCGTGGCCCACATGGAGATCAGAGACTTCCCGACTCTGGTCAACAAGTGCCAAATTCTTGCAGAAGGATAGAGAAAGATGCAAGCCACAAGGGCGGAACGTGCTAAGGGACTTGGACCTCAAGCCCCGAGATTCAAACCACAGTACCCTTTAAGGAATCACTACAACCCCTACCAGACCAACAAATCCGACCACAACAACAACCACCAAGAGCTCCTGTACACCAACAATCCAAGCAACACCAAAGGCCGCCGTTTCAACATCAAGGCCCGAGGAACTTCAACAACAATCAACATCGTGGACCGGTTGGACCCCAGAACCACAATGGAGGACCCAGTGGGGCCAAGAACAAGGCACCGCAAACCCCTGCTACTTACCCCGGAGCAACATCTACTGATGTCTGTCCCCAATGCGGGAAGAATCATGGGAACCGCCCATGCTTAGCCGGTCAAAACGTGTGCTTCAATTGTGGCAAGCCTGGCCACTATGCAAAGGACTGCGCCAATCAAGGGACACCGAACCAGAACCCCCGACCACAACACTGAGGAAGAGTCTTTACCCTTAATGCGGAAGATGCCAAAAAGTCCAACGATCTCATTGAAGGTATGTGCGAAGTAAACGGTAAACCCTTAACTGTACCATATGACTCTGGTGCTACTCATTCTTTTATTTCACTTGCTAGTGTTGAGTCCTTAAATCTAAGAGTCTCTAAACTTCCTTTTGATCTTATTGTTTCTACTCCTACAAATCGCCCTGTTAATACTTGTCGTTGTTGCTTAAACTGTCATCTTGTTGTAGAGAATAGACCTTTTATCATAGATTTAATTTGTTTACCCTTGAAAGACATAGGAATTATCTTATGCATGAATTGGCTTCACACCAACCGTGTGATGTTAGACTGTGGGACCCAAACTGTAGTTTTCCCTTCTCCTCCCAAAAATGTCACTCAACCCATTAAACTGTACCTAAACTCTGTAGAGGTCTTCTGTAGTGGGGAGAAAACTATGGGATATGTTCTCCTAGCCGCCTGCGATGTAGACTCTGAGCAAAACCTAGGTGAGATACCTGTGGTGAGAGACTATCCCGAGGTGTTTCCAGATGAAATACCCGAATTTCCTCCCGAGAGAGAAGTTGAATTCTCCATAGAGTTGGTTCCTGGGACAGGACCAATCTCTATAGCCCCGTATAGGATGTCACCCTCGGAGTTAGCGGAATTGAAAACCCAGTTAGAGGAGCTGTTGGAAAAGAGTTTTATAAGGCCGAGTGCTTCGCCTTGGGGCGCTCCGGTCTTATTTGTGAAGAAGAATGATGGAAGTATGAGGATGTGTATAGACTATAGGCAGTTGAACCAAGTGACCATAAAGAATAAGTACCCATTGCCTAGGATTGACGATCTTATGGACCAGTTAAAAGGAGCAGTAGTGTTTTCTAAGATTGATTTGAGATCCGGTTACCATCAGATTAGGGTTAGAGATTCGGATATTCCTAAAACTGCCTTTCGAACTCGGTATGGACACTTTGAGTTCAATGTGATGTCATTTGGGTTGACAAATGCTCCCGCGGTTTTTATGGATTACATGAATAGGATCTTTCGACCCTATTTAGATCAGTTCGTGTTTGTCAAGAACAAGAGGTACAATGAAATTCCCTCAATGTGAGAGACAAAAACCACCGGTCGTCCAGACCAATGAAATAGCTCCACTATGATCAAAACAGGTACAAGAGAGTCTCAAATAAATGCACAAATAGTGCTAACAACAACCTAAAACCAACCAATCATCAATTCATAAAATTGAGAACAAGGAAATGTAAAATATCCCAAAATTGGAGCTTTTGTCCGAGACTAGTTTCTCACTCTCTGGACCTTATTTCAACAATCTAACCGTTCAGAATGAAGAACCCCTGTCTGGGACCTGCTGTCGAAATTTCAGCCCAATCCAATGGTGAACAACGTCAGAAACACCAGTTTATGGTGACAGCTTAAACCAGAAAAGCTGATTCCGCAAACCGAAATAGCACCTCTGTTCGTGAGCAATATCTCACACTCCAGACGTTTACTCAATGATCCGACCGTTAAGAATGAAGAACCACTCTCAGAAACCTGCTGTCCAAATTTCAGCTCAATCCAACGGTGAAGGAATTTGAAAAAGCCTAGATAAGGTGATTGTTCGTGATAGGAAAAATGGAAAGGGAGGAGGCCGAGTTCTCTCTTCTCTCTCTATGTGTGGCTGCTGTTTTGTGACAAAAATGAGCACACTTTTCTTACCCTAGCTGACTACTCTCATAAGGTAAGTGGGCTAACTCAGTTTTGGGCTTTTCTCCACATAGAAGTGAGCCCAAACCCAACAAATCTCCCCCTCACGACTATGTGGAGGTAACTGCCAAACCAGCGATCAAACAACAAGCTTCAAACTTCCATCTTGGCAAAGATTTAGTCATCATATCTGAACAATTCTCATCAGTGTAAACCTTTTCAAGTTCTAACAACTGAGCATTCAAAGTATCACGTATCCAATTATACCTCACATCAATATGTTTGGACCTTGAATGAAAAGTTGAGTTCTTACCAAGATGTATAGCACTTTGACTATCACAAAATAACACATATTTCTCTTGAGTAAAACCAAGCTCTTGTAAGAACTTCTTCATCCAAAGCATCTCCTTGCATGCTTCGGTAATGGCAATGAACTCAGCTTCTGTAGTGGATAAAGCAACACATTTTTGTAACTTAGATTGCCAAGCTACAGCTCCACCTCCAAATTTAATCAAATAACCTGAAGTAGACCTTCTAGAGTCAATGTCTCCTGCCATGTCCGAGTCAGTGTAACCAACTAGAAAAGACTTCTCATTTCCAAAACATAACTTCAAGTTAGAAGTGCCACGGAGATATCTCATAATTGACTTCACTGCATTCCAATGCTCTCTTCCTGGATTTGAAAGAAAATGACTAACACTACCAACAGCATGAGCTAAGTCTGGTCTAGTGCCTACCATAGCATACATCAAACTACCCACGGCTGAAGCATATGGAACTCTCTCCATGTCTTTCTTCTCTTCTTCATTTGATGGACTTTGCTTGCAACTCAATTTGAAATGTGTAGCAAGAGGAGTACTAACAGCCTTAGCACTCTCCATTTGAAACCTTTGCAGCATGGCTTCAATGTATTTTTCTTGTGACAACCAAAGTTTCTTCTCCTTTCTATCCCGGATGATTCTTATACCAAGAATCTGCTTTACTGCTCTGAGATCCTTCATTGTAAATGACATTCCAAGTTGCTTCTTCAACCTATTAATTCTAGAAGCATTTTGACCAATAATAAGCATATCATCAACATATAACAAAAGGATAATAAAATCATTACTAGCAAACTGTTTAATGAAAATGCAATGATCTGAAGTAGTCTTCTTATAGCCTTGTTCTCCCATTATAGACTCACACTTCTTATACCATTTCCTCGGAGCTTGCTTCAAGCCATATAAGCTCTTCTTGAGTTTGCACACATAATCTTCTTTTCCTTTTGCTTTAAAACCTTCAGGCTACTCTATGTAGATTTCCTCCTCAAGATCACTATGGAAGAAAGTAGTTTTTACATCCATCTGCTCTATCTCTAAATCAAGACCTGCAGACAAACTCAAAACGGTCCTAATAGAGGACATATTGGCAACAGGAGAAAAAATCTCATCATAATCAATGCCCTTTTTCTGCCTAAAGCCTTTAACCACCAATCTAGCTTTATACCTTGGGGAAAAAGAATTCCCTTCGTGTTTCAACCTGTATATCCACCTGTTTTGCAAAGCTCTCTTACCATTAGGTAATTTCACGAACTCAAATGTCTGATTATCATACAAGGACTGCATTTCATCCTGCATAGCATCAACCCATTTTTGCTTCTGGTCACTACCCATAGCCTCCTCATAACATTCAGGTTCTCCCCCATCAGTCAAGGTCACATACTCATGAGAAGGATACCTTGTTGAAGGTTGTATCTTTCTAGTAGACCTCCTAAGTGCAACAGGCTGATTTGTAGGTATTTCATGCTGATCATCAACAACATCATCAGTTAGAGCATCTAAATGATCTCCCATCTACTGGTCGTCTTCTTGCATATGATCCTGGATTCTCTACTAGTTCTTGTGCATGTGGTGGTTGGACTGGATCTACATCGATCAAGTCACTACTATGCTGGGATTCAGTCTTCTCCACTTTCTCAATATCTTCAATGGTTTGGTCTTCTACAAACACCACATCACGGCTTCTCACAAGCTTTTTATCAATTAAGTCATAGAGCCTATAGCCAACCTCATCTTGACTATACCCAATAAAGATGCATTGCTTTGTCTTCACATCTAACTTAGATCTCTCATCCTTTGGAACATGAACAAATGCCTTGCACCCAAACACTCTCAAGTGATTATAAGAGACATTCTTGCCAAACCACACATTATCTGGAACATTATTATCTAAAGCAATAGTAGGACTCAAATTAATCACATGTACAGTTGTAAGCAATGCTTCTCCCCAGAAATGCTTAGGCAGTTTTGCTTCAGTAAGTATACACCAAACTCTTTCAATTAATGTCCTATTCATCCTCTCCGCCAAACCATTTAGCTGAGGTGTTTTAGGAGGTGTCTTTTCATGCCTAATACCTTGCTCTTTACAATACTCATCAAATGGTCCACAATATTCACCACCATTATCAGTACGAATGCATTTAAGCTTCTTACCTGTTTGCCGCTCGACCAAAACTTGGAATTCTTTGAACTTCTCCAAGACTTGATTCTTGGTCTTCAAAGCATAAGCCCAAAGCTTCCTTGAGTGATCATCAATGAAAGTTACAAAATAAAGAGCACCACTAAAAGACTTTGCCTTCAATGGACCACAAACATCAGAGTGCACCAACTCCAAGAAATCTGATTTCCTTGAAGGAGGATGCTTCTTGAAGGATAATCTTCTCTGTTTTCCAGCCATGCAATGAGAACATTTCTCCAACTCTGCATTCTTCAAACCAGAAAGTACATCCTTTTTAGCTAAACAATTGAGACCCTTTTCACTTATATGACCAAGCCTTCTATGCCATAACTCTGAAGCTTCTTTGCTTTCAACTGCATTCACATTACCTTTTGCAATTGTGGATTTCATTACATACAAACTTGAGGTCTTCTTTCCTCGAGCCACTACCAAGTTGCCTTTAGTAAGTTTCCACTGACTACTACCAAAGGTGCTAACATAACCTTCATCATCAAGCTTTCTGACCGAAATCAAGTTCAAGCGGAGATCTGGAGCATGTTTAACATCCTTCAACAGAAACTTCATTCCAACATTAGTTTCTAAACAAATATCTCCCATACCAATCACCTTGGCCAATCCATCATTGCCCATCTTTAGCACTCCATAGTCACCTAAAGTGTAAGATGTGAAGAACTCCTTCCTTGGCGTGACATGTATTGAGGCACCACTATCAATTACCCAGTCAGACTTATCAGATACTACATTAATCATGTTCTCATAACCTACAATGAGAAGATCATCTGACGTAGTAGTAGAGACACGATCATTATTGTGTTCTTTCTTTTCTTGCTTACCTTTGTTCTCCCTTTTCCAAAGAAAGCAATGCTTTTGGATGTGCCCTGTTTTATGACAGTAATGACATTCAATATTTTTATACCTTGATCTAGACTTGCTTCTGCTTTTGCCTCTACCCTTTGTTCCTTTCTTCTAACTTCTCCCCCTATCTTCTGTAACCAACATCTCTGAATGAGATGAAGAACCTTGAGTCTTCCTTCTCACTTCTTCATTCAAAACACCACCTTTGACAAGTTGCATGGTCACCACACCATTAGGAGTAGAATTAGTAAGAGAGATACGAAATGTCTCCCAAGAGTCTGGTAGAGTATTTAGCAACCAAAGCCCTTGAACCTCATCTTCAAACTTGATTCCCATGCCTAACAACTGATCTAAAACTCCTTGAAACTCGTTCAAGTGATCAGATATGGAAGACTCTTCCTTGTATCTCAAATTCATCAACATATTCAACAAATACAACTTGTTGTTCCCATACTTGGATGCATACAAGGATTCAATCTTTTCCTACATGGTTCTAGCATGAGTCTCATTAGCAATGTGATTATAAACATTATCTTCTACCCATTGTCAAATAAAACCACAAACTTGTTGATGCTCAAATTCCCATTCTTCTTCAGTTTTTGACTCTGGTTTTTGTGTAGCAAACACAGGCATATGCAGATTTTTAACAAACAATAAATCTTTCATCTTGCCTTTCCATATATGATAGTTACTACCATTCAATGATACCATTCTATTTGTATTTGCCTCCATCATTCAAACAAGCTATAATTAATAATGCCCAAGATAGAGCTCTGATGCCAAATATTGGGAACTAAACACACAATTCCCTACTTGCAAGAACAAAAGGAGCAACAATTCTAGCAGTGAAATAATGGCAGCAATCAACACAAATAAACCAGAACAATAATCGGAACAATACATCAAGATTTTTAACGTGGAAAATTCCCTCAATGTGAGAGACAAAAATCATGGGTCGTCCAGACCAATGAAATAGCTCCACTATGATCAAAATAGGTACAAGAGAGTCTCAAATAAATGCACAAATAGTGCTAACAACAACCTAAAACCAACCAATCATCAATTCATAAAATTGAGAACAAGGAAATGTGAAATACCCCAAAATTGGAGCTTCTGTTCGAGACCAGTTTCTCACTCTCCGGACCTTATTTTAACAATCCAACCGTTCAGAATGAAAAACCCCTATCTGGGACATGATGTCCAAATTTCAGCCTGATCCAACGGTGAACGACTTCACAAACGCTAGTTTACGGTGACAGCTTAAACCAGAAAAGCTGATTCCGCAAACTGAAATAGCACCTCTGTTTGTGAGCAATATCTCACACTCCAGAGGTTTTCTCAATGATCTGACCGTTCAGAATGAAGAACCACCTCTCAGAAACCTTCTGTCAAAATTTCAGCTCGATCCAACGGTGAACAAATTCGTAAAGGCCGATATACGGTGACTATTCGTGACAGGAAAAATGGAAAGGGAGGAGGCCGAGTTCTCTCTTCTCTCTCTATGTGTGGCTGCTGTTTTGTGACAAAAATGAGCACACTCTTCTTACCCTAGCTGACTACTCTCATAAGGTAAGTGGGCTAACTCAGTTTTGGGCTTTTCTCCACATAGAAGTGAGCCCAAACCCAACATTATGTTGTTTGGACATGATAAATGTAAAATAGAGTGGAACATGTTAGTATTTAATAAATTATATATATCATATTTGATATATCTATTCCATGCATCTTACCTATTAACGATGTCTAATAAGGGCCCATCACATAGTTTAGAATTATACGTAGACCATTTTATCTGTCACTTTTATGTATTATTTTTAGTTTTCAAGATAAAATATTTAAAGAAATATTTAGGTGTACTGAGAGCATGATAATAAACTTGTTTTGATTCATTCATTAATTGATATACAAATTTTTTATGTCATTATTGTCTATAATTTTTCTTATATTTTTAATGTAATAATTTATATGTCAATTAATAAATTGAGCAAAATCAATATTTTGTCTTACTACAAGAGTATCTGAGAATTTCTCAATATTTAAATGAGCTTAATTTTAAAAAAAAAGATACAATCAATTAATATAATTTCAAAAAATTATAAAAAAAATCTTAGTTAATAGATAATAGCCCAATATAATAACTATCCATCGTAATTACATTTTCTTAAATTTTCATTGATTATTAGTAGAGTAATATTATTTTATATTATTATATTTATAAATTAAACCCTTAGTTGAGGGAGCAAAAGTGTTACTGTAAGCAATAAATTTTTTTAATCAAAAATATATTCAAATAATTTGAAAATCACAAAAAGATTATCTTAACCTACTAAGTCCCTTTGATCTCTTTTACTTGAGAAAATTTGTAAAAATATGTTTTTTTTTTCATCTCAAAGTATGTTTTGTGTCTTTTGTTACACAATTTATAATTTTCTCAATCTTTTATATATTCGCGTCTTCCCTCGAATCTATTTTCTCATTTCCCTTATTTCATTATGTTGTTTTGAAATTATTTTATTCTCTTCAATTTTTTCTTTAATGTTCACAAAACGAAAAGAAGAAGAAAAAGCATAAAAATAGAATAAAGCACCAACCTTTTTTGGATCCAAAAACCATAATTTATTTTCAAAAAAATAATCTTAACCCAATCCAGTTTTGTAAATAAAAAGGAAAGGACAATAAATTAAAGAAACTGTCAAAGTCTTTCAGTGGCTAAGAAAAAATTAATGGTTACCCTATGGAGGTCACAAGTAGCCGTTCTTTTCAGAATAATAAATAAGAATTTGGAAGCTGCAGCCTACAATATTTGACTTGACTCTAAGAATTGAGAGCTAAAACACAAAAAGAATTTAAAGCAGAAGACACAGAAGGAAAAAGCAAAACGTTGGGAAGCACTGGTTCTTCATGCATATACTGAGATGTTCATGTTTCTTTTGTACAGGTATGTTCATGTAATTAGTTTTTACATACTATGATTTTATAAATTTGTAAGTAATTAAATTAATATATAGTAAAATTTATTATTTAGTCATTTAAGTTTTTTAGTAATTTATTGATTATTAATCAACTTAATTTTTCATATGTAAATTTATTTTTTAAATAGAAAGGTGAAAATAGCCGTGTTGTTTATTTTCATATCAAAGTGACATTAATTTTAAAAGATATTGACTTCTCATAAATTATTGAGCTACTTAGAGTGAACAAATTTGAAAGAAACATACAATAGTTCACGTCCATTGACTATAGTTAAATTTTTTCAAAAAAAACTTTCACTAACATGATTTTTGTATGATGAACCTACCCAAACATGCCCAACAAAATACGAAAAATCCTGCACCCTTTAAAAATGTCCACAACAAACCACAAAATTACTAACAAAAGTCTTATATAATGCTCTGTTTCAAACATGAATTATTTCAAAAAGTAAAAATATAAATTCATAAGTAGAGTTAATAACTTATATTCTTATCATGAATTGAACTCAATAATAAGATAATGTCTTGATCAAATTAATATAAAATAAACAAAATTTTCTTCTTCTGGCTATATGAGCACCTAAAACATGATAAAATCTTAATTTAATGAAAGAATTGCAAAAAAAAAAAAAAAAAAAAAAAGAAAAACTTAAATGAAACAAAATAATCATAGAAAATGATTTATAGAATTATATATAAAACTAAAATATTAGTTGAATGTCTAATTCAATAGTGAAACATTTTTTTTTATATAATTAAGCCATAAGATAGAATTAAAGTTTCACATAATATAAATAAGGGAATTTCTCTAGTACCTTATAAAGTTCATAGGTAAGGTACCTTTTAAATAACTCGTGATTAAAAATTTGTCACGTGTCTCATTCATTAAATTTATTAATAATTTTAACACTTATGATTTAAAGTTTTAAACTATAACTCTTAGATTCAAAAAGGTATCAAAACAAAAACCTATAAATAAAAAAAAATTGTGGCGCACATTTTTTTCTTCTTAAAAACTGAAATAAATACTCAAATATTAACTTACAAAAATATTTAACCCAATCACTTTAGTACAACAAAAACAAAGGATAAAAATTAATTAAAAAGATGGTGATTTCTACATTGCCCAGGCCAAATTTGAGGGCCACCAACCCGAGCTGTTGTGGTAGCCTCTTATTAGACCATAACCTCTTGTAGGGGCCCCTGACTTAAAGGTTTGGTGTAATCTTGGTCTCACCCCTTAGTGTTTTAAGCTTTCATGCTCTAACCCACACCCCATTATGAAATTCACATTTTTGACCCATACTCTTCACTATCATTTGTATCATAGAACACTTGTTCTACACACTATTATTTGCATTCAAAATACTTTACTCAATTACAACTTCAGATTTTAACTTGTCTTTTTCCCCAAATCCCCAAATGTGAAAATTGAAACCCTGACCCCTTTTGAAGAAAAACATCACCCCTCCATTCTGCCATAAATCTCATCACCAATTGCCTTTTTCCATTGGGTCTGCGCCATCACCCAGCCACTGCCTGCATGTCATCTAGACCACCTGCAGCAGTGGCAGCGTCTTTTTCATCACTCTCCATCTCCAATGCAGCCTCTTCGTCCATCGGCGGACACCATCACCCAATCATGATAACCTTTTCCCATTTCACATATATCGGGATCATCAACAATCCATTACTAGCATTTGAAGCTCCACCCCACTAGACGACCACGACACACACCTTCTTTGGCGGTAGGTAAGTTATTTTTCAAATTTTGGCTAGAATATTATTCAATTGGATTATTTTGATTTCCCAGAAATTTAATGCGTAAAATAGCTATGGAATATGTCTTAAGTGTCTTTTATATCTTACTTTTAATTTTGCATAAGGCTTAACTGCTTAAGATCAAGCCTTGAGGTACCATTTTACTCTATAGTTTGCTAAGCTTTTTGATGTACCATTGTCTATAGTTTTATTCTCTACAACACATATATGTTATCATGCCTTTTGTCCTAAGATGGGACTAACTATTTTACAAGCATGAACATTAAAAATAACATTAAGGCCTTAATCATAGAAGTGGCTTATACTCAACAAGTTGTGAGCTAGACCATTGACAAACAATACATAAGAGATTTGGTGAGAATCATCCTTACCAACATTTCCAATGCTTGTAACTTTGGCTTTCTCTCCATCAGTGAATTTTATTGATCCTGAGTTCTTTGGTCTAAGATTTTTGAACCATCTCCTGGATTCGAATGTGTGTCTGGAGCAGCCATTGTCCATGTACCACTTATTGTCAAGTTCTACAAGTGTTCTCAGGCACACCTGCAACAAACATATTTTTCACTTTAGGTACCTAGACTTTCTTGGGTCGTTTTGGCTTAATGAACTAAGAAAAGGGTTTTTCAACCTGTTTTTCTTTTCATAAAGCACTTGGAAGGTAGATGTCCCTTTTTAATGCAAGAGACTTTTTCTTTCACACTTTTGGCCGAGTTGCCTTTTGTAACATCCCCTACTGCTTTATGGATTGACGACTGTTCCCACAAACCAACACGGGTCTTTTCAGCATGCTTTGTCCTCACTCACACGCTTCCTAGGAAAACTTCCCAGGAGGTCACCCATCCCAGAATTACTCCAAGTCAAGCACGCTTAACTGTGGAGTTCTTTCAATTTAGGCTACCGATTGGTATAGGTAGTATAAATCAATTCATATAAGCCCTCCTCAACTGTATAGTCCCATACCTATACAATCTCAGGATCCCTCTCATTCAAGTGTGTAATCGGTTCATTCATGTACCCCTCCACTTAGAGGGCTTTGTGAGGATTCGCTCTTTGTTCGTGCCCTTTTTGCACCGGCGATCACTCCTCGCCCTCGTCCCCTGGCGTTGCACCTTTTCTTTCTCATCCTCCACTTTTTCATATCCTAACCCAATTTTTTCGAAAATATGGCCTTTGACCACCAAGCATTAGCTCAAGATTTTTTTAGCTATTTACCATTTTTTCTAGGTCTGATTTCAGAAGTTTTGCTATTTTATCTGGTTCATAAATGATTTTCTGATTTTTTTTTTCTCATTCCTTTTGGAGACTTCAATTTCTAAGACATTAAGTTTAGCATGTGAAACTTAATTTTCCTTTTTCAATTCCTCTTTCTCATTCCTTAATTTTTCAACGTATGATTTGCCATTGAAGTTCTAAAACAATTTTTTGATGTTTTCTTTTTAAGTTGAGATAATGAGAAGAAACTATTTGAGAGTTTTCAAGCAATTCATTATATAATGTCATTAATTCATCATAAGAGAGATTGAAGTCAAAGTTATTTACCTTGGATTCATCTTCTGAATCACAGCCAGCCATAAAGCAAAGGTTGGCTGTGTCTTCTTGCTCGTCTTGGCTTTCTGATCCTTCATTTTATTCATCGGAGTCATTCCATGTCACCAATATTCCTTTCCTTTTATCGGAGAACTTATTCTATGGGCCCTTAAATTTGGGACATTCAGGTCTGAAGTGACCTTTCTCTCCACAGTTAAAACGAGTGATGCTTTCCAACTTTACTTTGCCTATCTTGTCCTTTTTTAGGTTAATGTATCTTCTTCTTTTTAGCATGCCTTTCCAGGCTCTTGACATCCTTCTTACTAGCATGGAGATCTCATCTCCATCATCATTTTTAGTTTCATCATCAGATTCATCCTCACCAGTAGAGGTTTCAGCCATATTCCTTGCTTTCCCTTTATTTGACTTCTGATGCGATGACTTCAGGGCTATAGACTTGTTCTTTCTCATGGATTCACCATGCATTTCTGTCAGCATTACCTCACGTTTTGAGAGACCCAAGAAGTGCATCCAAGCCCAAAGTTTGAAGATCTTTGGCTTCAGTAATGGCTGTTACTTTGGGCAGCTATTTAGTAGGGAGACTTCTTAGGATTTGTCTAACTAACCCAGAGTTAAAGTATCTCTTGCCAAGACCTTTCAGTTGGTTTATGATATGCATAAACCTTATGGTCATGTCATCAATGTTTCCTTGATCTGTCCTTTTAAACATTTCATATTGATGGACCAATATACTGATCTTTGTCTTCTTAACTTGATCAGTTCCTTTGTGCAGCATGAGCAGTCTATCCTATATTTCCTTTCATAAGCAATAATTTTGTCATATTCAGCTTTGCTTAAGGCACTGGTTAACAGATGCTTAGCTTTAGCATTTAGTTGAACTCTATCCTTATGTTGCTCTGTCCATCTACTTCTGGGAACTTCTCTTGATGTGGAAGGTGCACTATCTATTCCAGGAACCTCTTCAGTTAGAATATAGTCGGATGCTTGGATTATTTCCCACAAGTCAAGACTTGGTATTTTATAAACAACTCCATATGATATCTCCAATAAGCATAGTCTCCATTATCAAAGAATGGTGGTTTGTTGATGGAGTGTCCTTTTGCTATATGAATGTTTTGTGCCATTTTCCTTTGAATTTTTGTCCTCTACAGTCGTTAGAATGCTTAACCCCTTAGAGGCCAAGCTCTGATGCCACTTGTAAGTATGAAAGCACACGAAAAGGGGGGGTTAAATCATGTTTTTCTCTTCTAAACCTTTTTCAAAACTAAAGCTTGAAACCAATACTATCAGATGTGAAGCTTGAAGTGCAGTGGAAACACAGTTAAAAGATTCATAAAGCAACTTTCTGAATTGAAAAGATAAGAGTAAGTATATTGAAGTGATAAATTTTAATAGAGATATATTATGTGAAGTTGAACACTATAAATAAAGAGATGAAGGATAAGAAGATACTGCACAAAGGTTTTAGACTGGTTTAGCCAACACCTGCCTACATCCAGTTCTCAGTAACTATTAAGTTTCACTAAACCTTCTCAATCCCGAGAAGGTAAAACACTGGATAGTCTTTACAATAGCCTTCCCAAGCTCTCACATGTGACAAGTAGATAACCACTACTGTCACACACTAAGTAGTTTTTACCAGCCTCTTCAAGTTGAACCAAGTAGTCTTTTACTAGCCTCTCTAATCTAAATCGCGAGCAGTAAAAATCTCTTTACTGTCACATTGCAAGTAGTTTTTTCGTAGTCTCTTCAGCTATTTCACACCGATCATTACTGGATAGAGGATACAGAGGTTTGGGGTTTGAGTTGCAACTCAAACTAAGCTGCACTCATGTTTATTTACAAGTATTCAATAATCTTGAGATAACTTGAGTGACTTCTTTCTAATGATTCCTCCTCATAAGAACGTATGAACAATCTAAGAACTTAGACAGAAGATTTTTGAACAAAAGAACTGATTCTGTTTTTACTCTTTTTAAAATTGTCAACTCCTATATTCTTATAAGCTTAGCATCTCCATTTATAGAATGTCTCCTTTGTGACCATTGACCTTGATCTATTGTCCAAGTGGCATTTGTTGATCATTGGCTTATGTCTTGAAAATGTAATCTAGATGAATAGCTCGTCTGGTGTTAGAGCCTTTTTACATAAGCCGTTGAAGATTTGAGGTTTCTGACGTCCTTCATAAACTATTTTTCTACTTTCTGAGCATGGTTTCTGAACTCTTTTTTCTAGAAGTTAGAGTAGTTGACCGAAGTAGCTAAAGAAATGATGTGCCAGTCTAAGAACTGGTTTGACTTCTTAATTTTGAATTCAAAATTCAAATTTCCCTCATTTTCAATGAAATGTATTTTGTAACGCCCTGATTTTTTCTGTCAGAGTGAAAATGACCAAAATGCCCCTGAGGTCATTTTCAGCCCGGAATTCGAGGAAAGCCGGTTCGGCAGTACTTGAAGGGCAAACTCAATGTTGGAAGGGGATTAGATAACTTGTGTACCTTCCCGGGATCGAAAATCTCGTTTTTCGAGTTTTTGGGTCAAAATGACCAAAACGCCCCTGTGGTGTTTTACCCATTTGCAAGTACCGGATGAACCCAAAACTTCTCCAGATGGTTTTAAAAGGCGTTTTTATATATTCTATGACCTCAGTTTTAATTTTAGAAGTCCCGGGCAAAATTAGTGCAAAATTACGGTTTTGCCCCTAGTTTCGTGTTTTTACGCTCAATCGCGTGATTAAGCAAACCTAAGCAATATTAGGCTCTAATTGAAGGTTAATTAATTTCCTTCATTAATATTGAGTCAAAATAATTTATTAAAGTTGATTAGAACCAAAAAGTACTTAATTACAACCTAAAATCATATTTTAATTTCAAGACACCTAGTCATAGAATCTTGAATAGTGTTTTCTCTTTCCAATTCCTTAAATCATGGAATTGTGTTACACATTGTTTATTCAAAAATGAGTTTAAAATTCTCTAATGATGTATGAGCACTCCTAAACTTGTCATAAACTCCCTAAATCACATTCTTAATTACTTAAACTTAAGCTTAATCATTCCTAACCTTGTACCTAAGCTAATACACATCTAAACCTACCATTACCACACAATTAAATGGTCAAAACTCACCCCCACTCTGCTGTCCAGCCTTGGCCGAAGCTGTCCCTCCCCATTGTGCATCACATGTTCAATTTTTCAACACTCCAAGGCCATACCTCAAGTCACATACACTATACCTTGTCATAACTTTCAATCAAGCTTGAATTTCCACATGAATAAATAATTAAAACAACTCATTTTCCCCATTTATTTGTGGCTGGAAAAGTTCCAGCCATGTCAAGTTTCTAGAAGTCTAATTTCATAAAAATTTGATAGGAAATTAACTCACATCAAGCCATACTTTGTAGCATAGCTTCCATACTTCAAACCATGCTTGAATGACCTTGTGTAAGAGATATTTTCTCTTCCTTCCTCTCTCAAACCACACAGCCAGCCCCCTCCCCTCACTCCTCCATGGTTTTGTTTTTCTATAAATAGGATGCTTGTGATAGCCTTGTTGCACCTTGAAGCATTTGCTAAGTTTAGAGTTTTAGAGTTGTCTTGCTGGTTCTTTCTTTTTCTCTCAAAATTTCAAGAAGTGTTCTTCCTTTCTTTTCATCTTTATCTTCTTCATCTCTTCATCTCATCATCACCTCTCAACCATCAAACACCACCCCAAAGCCTTGAACCATCATCAAACCTCTCAAACACCACACCTCAAACACAACTTCACCCAAAACACATTTCCTTTCTTTTCCTTCCTCTTGGCCGAATCATCACCACCATCCTAGGAGGTGTTGCTCATCTCATTTCCATCTTCAAGTCCAAGCTTTTACCTTCATCACAAGGTAGGGATTTGTTTTTAAACTTTGTTTTGCTCAAGAAAGTGTTGTTCTCTAGTTTCCTCTTGGATTCTTTTTGAACTTTCCTTTGTTTTTCCTTTCTTTTCATTTCGGCCATGAGGCCTTGATTATGAGCATGATAGCTTGATGATGAGAGTTCCTAGATGATGACCTTGTCTTCATCTCAAAGAAACCTCTAAAGCTTGAGTTTTCCTTTACTTATGACTTCATTTATATGATATCTAAATCACATGGTTTTTCAACTTAAGAAAATTAATCTAAGGATTTCTAAAAGCCCAAGCCTACCCTTGTCAACCTTAAAGTTGGCCAGCACGTTCTAGAGATTTTTCTGTAGATAGGGGTTTTGGGTATTTAATAAAGAACTTGATGTAGTTTCACTTTCTTTCTCTTTTATATGACTTTCGGTTTGAGATCTTTGAGATATTGTATTGGGTTGTTATCTTGTTAAAGTCTTGAATGAGCTCTAGTTAATCATAAAATGAACCTTGCATCATGTTTACTTTATGCTTTTCATATCATGTTTATTTCCTTGCTATCACTAAATACCAAGATAATGAATGAACTTGCATTATCATGTTTATATTTCAAGCTATGCATTATCATGTTTATATTTCAAGCTCTCACTTAATACCAAGATAATAATAAGTTGCATTCATGTTTACTTTGTGCTATCACTTTACTTTCTAATGGAACCTAAAATAAGTGCATGAGCATGATATGCAAAGACTTGCATAGAACCAATATGTCATCACCTAAATGAATCTAGAGCTCAAAGACTTGCCCATTGTTGTCTCAACAAAGGCCTAACAATATGTGTTTTTCTTGGGTTCATATTTCGGCTCTAAGAGGTCTTGAGGTCTCCAAGTATTTGAGACTATGTCTTATAATTTTTCCAAGCTTAAGTGAGTTTAAGGAATGCATAGAACCAAGTGTTGAGAATTTAGAACCTCTTGAGACAAAGATGAATTGGTCATTGCCCTCTTAAATATTCTTATGATTTTAGATGTTAAAATTGTTTATAAATGAGCTTTGAGAGTTTAAAAAGAGTTCCAAGAGAAACTAGTATTTTATGTGCTTTAGAAATTATGTTTTATGCCTTGTATGGAGAAGTATATTTTCGGTTCTTCCTTGCTCTTTACTGCCACTGTATGTGCTGTTTCAATGATGATAATGTGCCTATGTTTGAGTAAAAATAATGTTAAGACTCATATGTGAAAGATAGGATAAGTTAGGAACTAGAAAAGAATTAATTTGAGAATTCTATATCCTTTAATTATGTAATTTTCTGGATTCTGTCCAGCAAGGTTTAGATTTAATAATCATGGTTTTAAATTAGTTTAAATGTGTAGGAATGACTCATAATTGGTTTAGGACTTAATCTTGAAGCCTTAGGAGCAAGCTAAACTTAGAAAGGGCTATTGTTGTGACTTCTAGATACCCGTAAAGTTAGAATTTCAAATTCTGCATCCTTGAGGTTTAGAGATGTTCTTGACCATAGTGTGAGGTGAGAAATACTTAGTTATAACCTCATAGGTTCCCAAGAGACTAGGTGTTGATGATCGATAACTTAGAATGTGTGTTAAGGACTTTAAGGGTCTAAACCGTAATCTCTAGAACCCCGTAATCACACAAATATAAGCTGTCCAAATCTGCATAGTGCTGATTGGATAAGTCCTTGAGCATAAAAATTAGTAACACTTATTAGTTGTGAACCTATAGGTGTGTAAGAGGTTAAGAATAATATTAGAACAATTAGTTTACAAGCTTAAGACTCGAAAGAACCAAAGCATAACATACTATAGGTTCATAACATAATAAGCTTGGGGGTTTGTATGAATGATTGTCTAAGGCGTGATTATGTGATGATGTATATGCTATGGTTTTATGTATACACTATGAAGAAGCTTCATGTGATGATGTATATACTATGGAAAAAGATGTATGTAATGAATAATGATGTATCTATGAATTAACACTTTATGAGAACTTAAATGTGACACAACACTGAGACGCCTTCTTGGGTGACACCGGTTTAGCCGAGCACCCCCAAGAAAACAAATCCGTGAGTGTATTGACATAGAGCTTGCCAAAGCGGACAAAACTACGATGCACTAGTTGCTAGTAGAGCGTTTCAAAGAGGAAATGACCCTAAGAGAGGTGATCCTTAATTGCCCCCTAGCCCGCACTATTAAGTCGGGATTATGTATATGTTACGCTTATCATAGGATAAGTAAGAACTAGTGACGACTAGTTAAGGTATGAGCTCATAACCTAGAGATGTTTTAGGGCGGCCCCATGAGATGAAAGTTAAAGTTAAAAATGTCACATATACTATACTTATGCCAAATGTTATAATGTTTCTTAGCTATTCTATTGTTTGGTTTACCTTTATGATGCATTCATATCATTAGTATATTTTCTGCTTAAGTTATAAGACGCATTATAAAATATGACGGACCTTGGATAAATAACACTTTAGAAAACTAACTTAAAAGGGATTTATATGCATGCACACCTTTTTAGAAATAAACCCAAGGTTCCTGAGGATATGATGATGTCATCTAGGTAGGGATAACCCTACTGAGAATTCTTTTAGAAAGATTCTCATTCCCTCTCTCTTTTTTCCCATCATATCTTCAGATGGCGACATTCGTACTCTTCATCGACACCCCGGTATGGGAGCTGCACCATGACCCGGCACTCGGGTCATACCATTTTGAGGGTCGCTGCACTGTTAGAGAGTTCATGTTTATAGGATGACCCTTCGCACACCCAGTCCCGAGTTACCGTTTTACCCCGACTGCTCCTTACCGTCATAACGGGATTTTTGAGTGAGCTAGACCACGGGATGAGCAGATTATCCATATGGAGCCTGAGACATCAGCAGTACGCGACTACCCCGAGTATGTGCCGCTGCACTCCGACTCTGAGACACTCCATCCGAGGACCCGCCATCCCACATGTACAGTTGGAGCTCCAGTCCCACTCCCCCACCGATGAGGGCTGGGAGTGAGGAAACGGTGGTCCAGCCGAGGTTGGCTCGTCGGCCATCTATGCGCCCTCGCCGCGGTGGACATGCCCTGATGATGAGCTCGACCACTCCCGCCGAGATTCGTCAGTGGATCGACTCGACCCCACAGTATTCGGACCAGCAGGAGTAGACATAGGAGGGGTAGTAGTTAGTGCACACATGCCACATAGTTGAGGACAAACCTTCTTTTGTATATGAGGTTGTCTACTCTAGGTGCACATGGGTATGGGTGTTGTTTCTCTAGTATTTACTTTTTATGATTTTCTTGTATTGCATTTCAGTTGTATTCCGCTTGCCGATGTATTGAATAGTCCTGCCCTTTGGGAAGGCACATTATATATATATATATATGTTTCAGTTGATGTCTCCATGAAATAATGTGCTTCTTTATGCTTTGCTTATATGTTTCGCTATGCTTCCTCTTAAAGATTCGTGCGTGGCTCTCACTTTGATTTTAAATTCCAAAAAGAAAAATTTTACCCATATTTCCGCTAAGTATTTTCTAAGTAAAAGATGAGACTAAGAGGTAATATTCTAAAGATTAACCTAAGTACATACTAGTAGTCTTGGGTTAAGATTTCGGGTGTTACATTATGGTATCAGAGCAGTTCGATTCTCATGGAGCCTGAGGATTGGACTGACTATGCTTTATAAGCATAATGCGATAGTTATGTCATGTGTAGTGCTTGATAGAGATAAGCTGTAGGACTAGAGATGCATGACTTCTGTTGCTTGTAAGTGCCATGGTAACTAGCTCATTTTGCATGAATATTGAGCCTGATCAACTTGATGTTCATTGTTTCATGTGTTTTATGGACTAATGGCACCGCGACGACGACCTAGGACTACGCCCGATGTTGACCAAGACAATGCAACTGCTGCTGCTGTTCATCGTATGGCACAAGCCATGGAACGAATGTTCGACCGGATGGACCAACAAGCAAACGTTGTTCTTGTTCCCCCTCCTCCCCCTGCTGCTGAGACGGTGGAACAAGCCCACTTTGGCGAGTTCCGCAAGGCGAACCCGCCAGTGTTCCGAGGGGTAATGGACCCCGACAAGGCTGATGAGTGGATCAAAGACATGGAGAAGATCTACTCTGTCGTTACCTGTCTCCATGAAATAATGTGCTTCTTTATGCTTTGCTTATATGTTTCACTATGCTTCCTCTTAAAGATTCGTGCGTGGCTCTCACTTTGATTTTAAATTCCAAAAAGAAAAATTTTACCCATATTTTCGCTAAGTATTTTCTAAGTAAAAGATGAGACCAAGAGGTAATATTCTAAAGATTAACCTAAGTACATACTAGTAGTCTTGGATTAAGATTTAGGGTGTTACATATTTTCTTATATGCGCTGTCAGTTCTTTAATGCCTATTTGGTCTTCTAATCTTCAATCTTACTTTTATGATGATGAATGATTTATAATTATGATGATTGAAGATTCTGTAACACATTAGTTTGAGGTTTTGCATGATATCTTCATTCTTGATATACTTTCTGATACCTCGTGCTACTTTCTGAAGGCATTTTCCTTAGTTTCTTGTTCTAGACTTGATTTACATTAATCCTTGATGCATGTTAGCTTACTTTACGTGATATAATTTTCACTTCATTTTAGCTCAATCTCTTGCCACGAGATAAATCATATTTACACATGTAAAGTGAAATTATTTTCGCTCAAGTTTGCATTTTGCATTTTGGAAATACCTATTATGTTTAGTCAAAAAACTCAAGATAGACATTAGTCGTTCTTCAAAATATTTTCTTTAAATTGATTTTGTTGTCATTCAAAACATTATAGCCCATACTTTATGAAGGGTTATGGAGCTTACACTTTCATCAAGCATACTCATTCTTATCCCTATAATCAAATCAAGTAATTAAATAACTCATATAATGTCAACTTAATCCAAGAATGGTCCCATGTACTTTGAAAGTTCAATAATTTTCCTAAGAAGCTTCAAAAACATTTTCTAATTTTTAAAACAACAGGAAAATAAACCCATATCATATGAAAAGTTCCAGTTCTAATTTCTAAACAATTTATATTGCTAGAAAATAATGATATAATGACCAACATAGGACCATGAGATCAAACCTATAACATCCTAATTCTTAACCCAATACTTCTAGAACGTATTTCGGTTAATCATTAGTTTATTACTTTTTAGTTTCATTCTTTTCAAAATACTTAGTGGAAAATACGAATAAATTTTTCTTTTTGAGACTTAAAAACAAAACATGAGCCACGTGCTAAAATAAAATCTAACGTTCCTAACATATAAGAAAGAGAAATCATATCATTCATAGCCACAAAATACAATTGTCATTTATAACAGCACAACATAATCACGTCATTATAGATACATTAATTACTACTAGCATAGCTTCATTGTCTCATCAAAAGAAATACACCTATGTAAATCTAAAGCGACATCTACGTGCTTCCATTGCATCACACTGATCCGACTCGTAGTGTATGCCTCATGCCCATGCCTTAGTAGAAATCACGAACCACGTCACCATCTTCGTCTGGGGACGACACGGAAGAAAAGAGAGAGAGGAATGAGAAACTCATTCAAGATTCTCAGTAGGAATTTCTGACTCTAACACATGTGTCATCATCATCGTCCCTAGCCACTTCGGTTTTAATTATGAAGAGGTGTCCATGCATAAGGTTTGGTTTTAAACTTCTCAAATCTATTTATCCGAAGTGGATATCTTTTAGTATGAGTCTTAATGTTATTAATGCAACAGTTATAGGGTGAATGCATGACAATACATTATGCAAGTAATTGATAGAACACGACGTCAAGAAATATCAACATATAAGTGGCGTATAACTTCTCATGTAAGGGAATTATTTCTTTTCTCATATCTGTGTGACATTAAACCATCATATACTTGAGCTCTTAAGCTCTTTTTCTCAGAGACCACCCTCTTTAGTGTTCACCAAAATCCAACCAACATGCCGCCCCGGCGATTTTATTCTGTTCACCAAACTCCCTCTCACCTAACTGCCTAGGAATGAGCTCAAACCTAACTAGTCGTCACTAGATTTCATATAGGGTAATAGAAGGGGTAACATAGGAATAATTCCTTCTTTAAAACGCTCCACTGTCATCTAGTGGACAGTGAATTGTCCACTTTGGTAGGCTACATCCGCTCATACCCTTATGGATTTGTCTTTCCTGGGGGTGAACGGTCGAACCGGTGCCACCTAGGAAAGTGCGTCTCAGTGCTTTGTCACATAAAAATCTCCTGGGGAGTGCTCAGCCGAACCAGTGTCACCCAAGGTTTTAATCTTATATGATACTTCAAAAACATTCTCAAGTATTGATTTGATGGAAATTCGGCAGCACAACAGCTGTAAACCAAATTTCTTTCAAATCTACTTTATGCCACAAAATTCATGGTGCGTATGCTATCATATTTAATCTCTATCATCATAGCAAACATGAATTCACATAGTCATACTCATCAAAGCACATGCATCAACTTGCATCATCAAACTCAAGGCATCAAAATCTCTTAGCATCTTATGCTTTGACCCTTAGGGTCCTTTCATCTTGAAATCTAAATTGTCTATTATCACAACTGAACCTCTCAGGTACCTATAGGTTCAAATATAAGTAGACCTCACTCAATTCTATGATCATAATTAATTATAAACCTCAAGAGTGCAGAATCTATATTTTACACTTTATGGGTACCTATGAGTCACAACTTTGACCCTTTGTAGGTTTGGTTTTCTCCTAAAGTATCAAGATCAATTCCCAAACTAATTATGAGTACTTCCTACACATTTAAACTAATTATAAACCATCATTTACTAATTTTATCCATGCTGGATAGAATCTAGAAAATTCATTTTCTAAGGGATCTAAAAGTCTCATTTTAATTCCTTTCTAGTTATTAATTTGTCATAACTTTCTCAAATTAATTCTAGCATCAAATATACATTAACATACTCATTTCATCATCATAAAAACAGCATCATACAGTGAGCACATTAACCAAACAGAACCAAAAACATCTCCATCAAATTGTGCATAGAACTTTATTTCTAAAGCACATAAATTGCTAGTTTCTTTTGGAACCTTTTTAAAACTTTGAAACTTCATTAGTAAACATTTTTATCCCCTTAAAATCATCAAAATCAAATAAAGGCAATAGCTATTCCAAAAACAACTTCAAAAGAGATTTAAATCACATTATTATGCTTAGAACATTTTCTAAGATCTTCAAGACTTGGGAAGATTATAAAACACATGTTTTGGCACTTGTGACTAAATGAAACTCACACTAAGCTCATTATCATCACATGGCCGAAAATCAAGTGACTAAAACATATGTATTTCCAAACTTTGTTTGAGATAATAATGGGCAAGTCCATGAGCTCTAAATCTCTTAAGTGATTGACATAAACATAAATATGTCATTGACTTTGTTTTATTCTTTAATAGGAGGTGAGAGCATAAAATAAATATGCTATGCAAGTCCATTATTATCTTATAAATTTAGTGAGAACATAAACATAAACATGAGGATGCAAGTTCATTCTTTAATCTTGAGAGTTTAGTGATAATTTAACGCCCCGATTTTTCTGTTAGAGTGAAAATAACCAAAATGCCCCTGAGGTCATTTTCGGCCCGGAATTCGAGGAAAGCCAACCCGGCAGTACTCGAAGGGCAAACTCAATGTTGGAAGGGGAATGGATGACTTGTGTACCTTTCCGAGATCGAAAATCTCGCTTTTCGAGTTTTCGAGTCAAAATGACCAAAATGCCCCTGTGGTGTTTTACCTGTTTGCAAGTGCCGAATGAACCCGAAACTTCTCCAGATGGTTTTAAAAGACATTTTTATGTATTCTATGACTTTAGTTTTGGTCCCGGAGGTCCCGGGTGAAATTAGTACAAAATTACGATTTTGCCCTTAGTTTCGTGTTTTTACGCTTAATCGCGTGATTAAGCAAACCTAAGCAATATTAGGCTCTAATCAAAGGTTAATTAATTTTCATAATTAATCTTGAGTCAAAATAATTTATTAAAGTTGATTAGAACCTAAAAGTGCTTAATTACAACTTGAAATCCTATTTTAAATTCAAGATTCCTAGTCATGGAATCTTAAATAGTGTTTTCTCTCTCCAATTCCTTAAATCATAGAATTGTGTTTCCAATTGTTTAATCCTAAATGAGTTTTAAACTCTCTAATGATGTATGAGCACTCCTAACCTTGTCATAAAACTCTTAAACCTCATTCTTAATCACCTAAACTTAAGCTTAATTATTCCTAACCTTGTACCTAAGCTAATACATACTTAAACCTATCATTAGCACCCAATAACATGATCAACACTTCCTCCCCCTTGCTGTACCTGGTCTGGCTGAGTACTCCTCCCCCCCATATTCATCACTTGCTCAAATTTTTGACACTCCAAAGTCATACCTCAAGTCATACTCACCATATCTTGTCAAATTTTCAATCAAGCTTGATTTCCAAATGAATAACTAAATGAAATAAACCATTTTTCCTCATTTATTTGTGGCTGAAAAACTTCCAGCCATGTCTAGCTTCTAGAAGACTAATTTCATTCAAAATTAAAAGAAAAACTCACTCAAATCACCTTACTTGAAGCCATACTTTGTATCATAACTTCCATACTTCAAACCATGCTTGAATGACCTTGTGTAAGAGATATTTTCTCTTCCTTCCCTCCCAAAAGCTATGGCAACCTCTCCTCCCTTTGAGCTCTCATTTTTTTTCATTTTCTATAAATACTTTGCCTAGAAACACATGTAAACACTTTAGCTTATTTGCACACTTTTAGTTTTCTAAGCTTTCCTTGTGTTCTCTCTTTTTCTCTCTAAATTCCAAGAGAGTTCTCTCTTGTTCTTCATCTTCATCTTCATCATCTCTTCATCTTATCATCATCTCATAACCTTCAAACACCACCCCATAGCCTTGAAACACCTCCTAAGCCCTCAAACACTTCATCTCAAACACAACCTCACCAAAAACACATCTCTTTCCCTTCCTCTTTGCCTTGGCCGAAGCCATCTTGCCCTCAAGGAGGATTTCTTCATCTTGTTTTTCTTTTCAAAGTTCAAGCTTTTCATCTTCACTCTAGGTAGGAGTGTTTTTCTAAATTTGTTTCTCTTGAAAATGAATTTTCCTAGCTTTCTCTTGGATTTTCCTTTTGAAACTTTCTTGTTTTCTCTTCCTTTGGGTTTCGGCCTCTTGGCCTTGATGAGTACATGATGGCTCAATGATGAGAGCTCCTAGATGATGACTATGTGTTCATTTCAAAGGAACCTCTAGAGCTTGAGCTTTTACTTTCTCTAAATCTCATCTTTATTTTCTAACTCAACATGATTTTTGCTTAAGAACACCTTTACTTGTTTTCCTATTTGGTTTTGGTTTCCTTTTCTTTGAGATTTTATGTTCTTTTTAAAGTTTGTTTCTTTTGAGCTCGATGATGATGTTCAAGAACCTCATAGTTCCTTTGAGAACTTGGTTCAAGGACTCTAAAGCTTTCTTTGTGATGAGATAAGTGTTGGGTTGTATCTCTAAAGTCTTGTAAGAGCTCTAGATGAGATTAAAATGAATATTGCATCTATGTTTATGTTTATGCATTACATATCATATTTACTTTCCTTGCTATCACTGAGTATCAAGATAATAAATGAACTTGCATTATCATCTTTATGTTTCAAGCTTTGCATTATCATGTTTATATTTCAAGTCCTCACTTGACATACCCAAGATAATAATAAGTTGCATCTCATGTTTATTTTATGCTCTCACTTTACTTTCTAATGAAAAGCTAAAACTAGTGCATGAGCATGTTTATTTTTATGTCATCACTTAAGAGAACCTAGAGCTCAAAGACTTGCCCATTGTTGTCTCAAACAAAGGTTTGAAAATATTTATTTCTTTAGCTTGAGATTTCGGCCCCTAAGGAGTTTTATGTGTTACAAGTATTGAAAACTATGTTTTATAATTTTTCTAAACTTATATGAGTTCAAGGAATGTATAGAACCAAGTTTTATTAATTTAGGACCTCTTGAGATGAAATTGATTTACTACTGCCCTCACAAGTATTTTGTTTATTTTAGATGATAAAATGTTTATAAATGAATTTTGAAAGTTTGAAAAAGGTTCCAAGAGAAACTAGTATTTTATGTGCCTTAGAAATTATGTTTTATGCCTTTGTATGGAGATGTATGTTTAGGTTCCACTACTAGAAACAACCGGGGTACCGATGGATTTTTTTCTGTCGGTGATACCGACAAAACTACTGACGGAAAATGGAAATTTTGGAAAATGAGTTTCAGTTATTACCGATGGATTTTTCCATCGGTATTTCCATCAGTAATGCTCGTGCTAACTAAATTGGAAATGGCGCGTGAAATCCATCGGTAATATTTACGAATTATTTTTTATTTCAAAAATTAATATTACCGACGGATTTTTTACAAATTATTTTTATTTCAAAATTCAATATTACGGACGGAAAAAATCCATCAGTAATTTATTTTATTTCTTTATTTTTAAGAATTACCGGCGGAAAAATCCGTCGATAATAGTTGAATGAATTTTTCTGTTGAAAAGGGCGTTGTTGGTTCTTTAATTATTACCGATGGAAAAATCCGTTGGTAATTCAAAAATCCGTCGGTAATTAAATGAGCATCAGCATCATTTGTGTCTTCACTTTCTCACTCTCTCACACTCTCTCTCTACACACACACAAATTCCACACAAAGGCACCGCCGACGCACTGCCCATGCACTGAAGTCACCGGCCACTGAAGTCGCCGGTCAGTGTCACACCTCACAGATCCGGAGGTGCTATCATCGCGTCTCTCTCTCTCTCCCTTCGTGAAGCCCCCAGTCGTCGCCTCCGTCTAGCTCGCGCAGGTCTCCGCAACTTCGTAGCTCCGCTCTATCCAGTCTAGCGCCGGTCTTCGCTCGATCGCTGAGCCTCCGTCCAGTCTCACACTGGTCTCGGCTCACCGTTCTCAACCCCCCTGACCTGGTTTAGATCCCGCCATTCTTGTCGGTCACTCTCTCTTTCTCTCCTCGCGTCTGGTATGGTCCGCGACTTGGTTTTTTCTTCTCTAACTTCTTAAATTAATTAGCTAGATCTAGATGTGGGTATTTTGTTTGAGATGAGTGCAAACTTTTTTATTTTCCAATTTCCAACTTTCAAGTTATCATGTACGAAAATGTACCAGATTTGAGAATGGAATATGACATGGAAGTAAAGGAATTTGATGCATGTCTTCTCTGCTGTGAAATTCTGAATTTGGGTTTTATTTTACTATGCTAATCAAATTTGTATTTTCATTTTCTAATTTGTGTAGAGGGCATCTGTTGTTAGGCAAGAGCTTGCCAAGTTGAAGAAGGAAGGCCGTGTCTTAGGCGTGTTATTTCATACCTGTAATGTTCTTTAATTTTTGTGATAAATTGTTTCATTTAGTAGTACACCTTGGTCGTTATGTGATGTAATGTATGTTGAGTCTCACCTGTCCAAGTTTATTGAGTGAGTAGGTCATAAACATGTCCTTATTCATGTCAATGATTACATAAGAAATTTTTTAAAGTAGTCAAAACACCTTTAAATAGCTTTTTTTAAGCCCAGAAGCACCGCCAACCAGCTCCGCCATTGCGCCCTCGATGCTCTCGTCTGGGGCTTTCCGTTGATATGCCTTAATAGCCATTCTGATACCCAAGTCAAAAGTTATGTCTATTTCAAGTTTTCCCCCACAACAAAACTTGTTTATGGCCAATACAAGTGAAGTTTGCTTATTTATTTGAAGTTTGTGCTTATTTATCAATGCATTTATATCTGAAGTTTGCTACTTCTTCTTTTCTCAGTTATGTCTGCTTCTTCTCTTTAGTGTTTAATAAGACACTTGCTCTTTATCTATATATCATGATTGGTGTATTTCTTTTGAAGTTATTAATTTAAGTAACTGATTTTATTTCAGAAAGTTGAATCCGGTTGGTGTATTTCTTTAGTGAAACATATTATTATTTTGTTGATTTTAAGGTAAGTAATTGTTTCTCCTCTTTATTTAATTATATTGTTGTTAGGATAGAGACTTATGATTTGTAAGATAGAGTTGTAAGAAAATGGGACTGCATGATTGGGGGGAAGGGCGTAGAGGTCCTTCCCCAACTTGCCTGCATTGTTTGCTGTGGAGATTGATTGTGTATGTGGAGATTGCAGGATATGCATGTTGTGATGTTATAAGGGGGTGTGCTCTAGAACGGTTTTAGGATCTTTAAATGTTTGTTTGATTGTATTGGATTGACATATGTATCTATTGAAATTATTTTTTGAGATGTCTTTTTCCAAGGGAAGTTATGTTAATTTTTTTTTTTTTTAATTTAAAAGGTAAAATCTTAATTTAAAGGGGGTGCTGTCAAAATTTTGTTAATTCAAGATACTTTAAATGAATTTGTTAGGTTAAATTACACATTCAAGAACCATGAGCTCCACAAACAAACTATAGATGTATGACAAGGTGCACTCCAGTCCCTACTCCTGAGCATGTGACCAGAGTGGTTCCTTCACCTCCACCACCATCGGCCGATCCTGTCACCACCCCTACACATGAATCAGAAGGGGGTGCTGAAAGTGGGGCAGTTCGTGGCTCCTCAGCAGGGCAATCAGGACATGGGTCTACAGGAGAGCAACGAGTATCACTTGTACGTCTTGGTAAGAATAGGTAAATAATTTAATTGTTTTATTCATGAATCTTTGTAATAATTTGAACAATTTCTTGATATATAATGGCATATATTTTAATATTTTCTCTGTAGTTAGCATCCAGCCACACGGGCCATGCATGAGGTAACACACACCATCCAAAAACTATATGAATGGCCGATTGAGTCATTCAGAAAGTTGTCAAAGGATGAGAAGTTGCGCTGGTATAATGAGTGGAAGGTAACATAAAATAATTTTTACAAAAATATGTGATCCTTACATGTTTGTAAACTACTTTCAATTACTTTTTTTTTTGTTTCAATGTGTAGAGCCACTTCATCATCCATCCCAAAGATGAAGATTAAATGTTTAAGCTCTTTAAATCCAAAGCAGCTCACAGGCTGCAAGACATGTACATTGACATCCGAGAACGGGACGAGACCCCCAAGTGGATGACTCAGGCTAGCTTGGACTATTTGTGGCGAAATTGGAGAAGTGAGAAATTTAAAGAGAAGTTTTTGAAGGCTAAGGCGAGCAGAGCGTCGCAAAAGGGTGGATCCGTTCATTGTGGTGGTTCAGCTTCTATCGAGTCCACGCGTCGCCAGATGGTTTAGTCATTATTTTAAATAGTTTTTATTCCTCTCGTTAAATTTCTTGTTAAATTTATATTTTCACTTACTAATATTGTTAATGTTCACTCAAAATGCAAACCAATGAGTTGAAGAGGCCTCCTACACAGAGTGAGTTATTCAGAAAGACTCACACGTGTAAGATAGACAAGACATGGGTTGATACTCGTTCAGAGAATGTTTGGGTATATATGTTCTGAGCACTCATTATTTGTGTGTGTGTGTGTATATATATATATATATATAAAATTTATTACTTAATATATTTGGTAGATGTTTAATTAATTTTATTTTCTTATAGCATACCTATGAGCAGCACTATCAGGAGGCTACCACCCAACGGGAGCAAAGGATTGCAGCTGGTGAGGAGCGCCCACCGATTGATGAGGACCAGTTGTGGCAAGAGGTAGTTGGCGGTCCTTATAAGAACCGCATTTATGGCATGGGGACCTTTTATGCTAGTAGTTTGTCCTCTACCTCTGTCACTGGGGCATCTACAGGCACTACATCCACTACGGATAATGAGGTTCATGAGCAAGTTCACCTGCTCAATGCAGAACTTCATCCCATGCAAGAGCAGGATGCAGAGAGGCAGCGCCAGTTGCAAAAGATGGAAAAGAAGATGGCAGACAAGGGAAAGACCTTAGAGATAGAAATCAGAAGGCAAATAAAGGAGAAGGAGATTAGATTAAGAAAGCAGATGAAGAAAGAGATGGTGTCTTTGTGGAAGAAGATGCAGGCAGGTTCCTCTACACTGGCAGACACTGATGATGATGATGATGGTGGTGATGACGGCGATGCTGGCAATGATGATGATGCTGCTGATTTCTCCTGACTTTAGCTATTGTTTTTTCTTTATTTGGTTGTAGTTGAACTATTTATATTTCTGTTTTGTAAACTTTCTGACATTTTTATCTATTTTACATTTTGCACTTGAATCATTGTGTTTAGTACTTATTAAACAATTATTAAATATATTTGCATATTTTTAATTAGCTCTCAATAAAATATACGTTTGTGACTATTCAGGAAATATATGAATTATTGAATGGTCTATTTAAAAAAATTAAAATTACTGATGGATTTTCCCATCGCTAAATTACACAACAATACAATTTTGTCAATTACTGATCGATTTAAATCCATCGGTAAAATTAAATAAAAAAGAAAAGTAATATTTAAAATTACCGACGGATTTTTCCATCGGTAAATTAAAAACAAAATATAAAAGAAAGGAAAATTCTAAAAATTACCCACGAAAAAAATCTGTCGGAAAAAAAATAAAATTACCAACGGTTTTTTTCCGTCGATTTTTTTATTACCGACGGAAAAATCCGTCAGTAATTTTCTTAAAATCCATCAATAATTTTCTTAAAATCTGTCAGTAATATCCTCAAAGTGATGATTTTCCTGATGAAAATGTTAATTGATTTATCGATGGATTTTTTCCACCGGTTTCAGTTACCGACTACGTTATTACCGGTTGAAAAAATCCGTCGGTAACTCAAACATCCGTCGATAACACTAAAAAATCCGTCGGTAACAGCTTATTTTCTTGTAGTGTTTTGCCTTGCTATGTTTGGTCACAGTATATGCTATTTTGATGATGATAATATGATTATTTTTTAGTATAATTAATGTTAAAATTCATATGTGAAATATTAGAGAAGTTAGTAACTAGAAAAGAATTAATTTGAGAGTTATAGATCCTTAATGTTTGATTTTTCTGGATTCTGTCCAGCAAGGTTTAGAAATGATAATTATGGTTTTAAATTAGTTTAAATGTGTAGGAATGACTCATAAATGGTTTAGGACTTGATCTTGATGCCTTAGGAGCAAACCGGACTTAGAAAGGGTCATTGTTGTGACTCCTAGGTACCCGTAAAGTTAGGATTTTAGATTCTGCATTCTTGAGGTTTAGAGATGCTTATGACCATAGTATTGTGTGAGGAATACTTAGATATGAGCCTATAGGTACCCGAGAGATTAAGTTGTGATGATTTATAGCTTAGATTGCGAGTTAAAGACCGTAAGGGTCAATGCATAAGACATTAAGAAACTGTTAATGCTATGCTGTTTATATGATGCAATAATATGTTGAGATGTTTATGATGCATGAGGAAATGATTGTTTGAGATATGAGTTTATCATAGCATGAGATTTAAATGAGGAATATGTTGTGCAATTAGCTTGTGGCATAAGTTTCGGTTTGAAGGAAATTCGGTTTAACAGCTGTTATGCTGCCAAATTTCCATCAAACCTTAACAGGTTGAAGAAATGTTTAAGAGTACCATATGAGTTGAAAAACCCTAGGTGACACCGATTCTGCCAAGCACCCCCAGGAGATTTTTTATGTGACAAAGCACTGAGACGTGCTTTCCTAGGTGACACCGGTTCGGCTGAGCACCCCCAGGGGAGATAAATCCGTGAGGGTATGAGTAGATGTAGCCTACCAAAGCGGACAAATTGCTGTGGCTTGATGCCCGCAAAGCATTTCAAAGAGGGTATATCCTAAGAAAGGTGATCCCTGCCCCTACCCGTACTTGCGTAGTCGAGATTATTTATTATGTTTCGCTTATTCAGATAATAAGCAAGAGCTAGAGACAACTAGCTAAGGTATGAGCTCATAACCTAGTTAATTTAGGGTGGCCTTATTATGCTAAAGTACCATGATTAATGTCATGAAGTTGAGGAAAGATCCTCTTGATAGTTATATGCCCTTTATGCCACTTGTATGTTTCTTGAAGTTGTGATTCATTGAATTATTTGATTGAGGCATTGTCATGCATTCATGGGTCAATATGTTGCATTCATAACATCAAGATGCATGCTAAAAGGAATGGACCTTGGATAATTGGTTTTATAAACTCTAATAATAAACCTTATATATATGCACACCTTTTATAATTAAACCCAAGGTTCTTGAGGATGTGAACGATGTAACCCTAGGGTAGGAGACTCCTACTGTGATTCTTTAGTAAGAATTCTCACTCCTCTCTCTCCTTTCTCTTTCTTCCATCACATCTTCACAGAATGATGGCGACGTTCATAGTTTTTGTCGACACACTGACCTGGGAGGTTCACTTTGATCCGGATCACGGATCATACCCTTTTGAGGGGCAGTGTACTGTGCGAGTTTTCATGTTCATCGGACGCCCCTTTGCACACCCTGTACAGAGCTATCGTTTCTCCTCAATGTCACCCTATGACGATGCGATGGTTTTTTTAGCGCGCCCACAAACGAGATGAGAGGATTCTGCAGACGTATACTAGTGGTTCGATGCCTCGAGACCTCTAGGACTACGTGCCTTGGTCTTTGAGTTCGGAGGATGACCTATCCGAGGACCCGCCGATGCAGATGTATAGCGAGAGTTCTGCTCCTACACCTCAGTTCATCCAAGGCGTGAGCGAGGAGACTGTTACACAGCCGAGGCTGGCTAGGCGAGCTGAGAGGAGCCCTTATCGAGGAGCTCACGCTCAGTCTTCACGTGTACCTACTCCTGTTGCCCTGCGTCCATGGATCGGTTACACTCCACCTTTCTCCGGGTTCCAGTAGTAGACGTCCTAGGGGAGGCTTAGTGCACACACTTACACATTGACTGGATAAACCTGCTTTTGTTTTGAGGTTATCCATTATAGGTGCACTCGGGTAGTGATGGTTTACTTTATGTTACTTTATGTTTCCCTGTTTCTGTTGTATTTCCTTTTCCGCTGTATTACAAGCTCTGCCTGTCCCTATGAGGGTATGACTACATATGTATTTCTAATTATGTTATTAATGAAATGTTTCTGTTATTATGGTGGTCATTACTCTGTTGTTACTTGTTCTTAATTTCCGTGTTACTCTCTGCTTGCTAATCGTGTTTTATATTTCTGTCTTACGATTAGACTAAGAATGCGGCTCTCACTTTGGTTTATGTTTTAAAAAAAAAAAATTTACCCATAATTTCTGCTAAGTATTTTAGTAAAGTGATGAGACTAAGAAGTGATAACCTAATGCTTAACCTAATATGTTCTAGAGAGTTAGGTTAAAAATTAGGGTGTTACAGATAACATAAAGATAAATATGGATGCAAGTTCCTTTTATCTCAACTTAGAGCTCATGTAAGACTTTTAAAGAAACATAGTCTTAACCCAAAGTTTATCTCCAACAAACAAAGTGAGTTTTAGAGTTCTTGAACCAAGGTTTTCAAAGAAACTTCATGGCTCTTGAAACATCATCATTAAGCTCAAGGAAATAAACTTAAAACAACATTTTTTAAGGTAAAGGAAAGTAAAGGAACCGAAACTTGACTAACCAAGAGAAATAGCATTTTCTTTCAAGAATAAGACATTTTTGAGTTAAAAAAAAAACTTTGAAACAACTCCCTACCTAGAGTGAAGATGAAAGCTTGGTTCTTTGAAGTAAGAATCAGATGAAAAACTCCTCCCAAAGTGGAGATGAAGATTTGGCCAATGCTAGGAGAAAAGGAAAGGAATGTGTTTTATGTGAGCTTTGTGTTTGAGGAAGGAAGCTTTGGTGTTTAGATGATAGTCTATGGTGGTGGTGTGGTGGTTTGAGGTGGAAAAGAATGTTTCTTTGAAGAAGATAAGATGCAAAGAACTCAAGAGTTCTTTGAGAGAAAACAAGGGAAACAAGACAAGTTTTCAAGACAACAACTTAGCAAATGTGTAAAATGGAGCCAAATTCTTCTAACACATGTATTTATAGAAAATCAAAATGTGGAGGAGTGAATGGGGGAGGTGCTGGCCGTGTGGTTCTTGGCCTTGGAGAGAAGAAATATCTCTTTTGGGTGGTCATTCAAGGTATGGAGGAAAACATGGTAAGCATGGTCAAAAGTATGGGTTTAGGCATGACCTTGGAGTGTTTTAATTTCAACATGTGAAGAATATGGGAGGAAGATTTTCGGCCAGCTTGGACAGCCAACGGGGAGAAGTTTCTTTTTATTTAATTGTGACTTAAGGAGTGTGTTTAGGTGTAACTTAGATTAAGCTTAAGGTTAGGAGTTTAAGTAAGTGTTTAGGTAGCTAAGAATGTAGTTAGAAATCTCAAGATATGATTAGGGAGTGCTCATATATCATTAAAGGAATTTAAACTCATTTTATGAATAAACAAGTGTAGACACAATTCCATGATTTAAGGAATTGGAGAGAGAAAATACTATTCAAGATTCCATGACTAGGAATCTTGAATTTAAAAAAGAGGTTTAAGTTTAATTTAAGCAATTTTAGGTTCTAATTAACTTTAATAAATTATTTTGACTCTGGATTAATTATGGAAATTAATTAATTTTTGATTAGATTCTAATATTGCCTAAGTTCGCTTAATCACGCGATTAAGCTCAAAAACACCATACTAGGGGTAAAATTGTAATTTTGCACAAAAACTGCCCGGGACCACTGGGACTAAAACTGAGGTCACAGATTACATAAAAACACCTTTTAAAATCATCTGGAGAAGTTTCGAGCTCATCCGGTGCTCGTACCCATGCCAAACACAACAGGGGTATTTTGGTCATTTTGACTCGAAACCTCAGAAAACGAGATTTTCAATCCCGGAAAGATTTACAATTCAACTAATCCCCTTCAAACATTGAGTTTGCCCTTCAAGGACTGCCGATCCGACTTCCCTTGAATCCCAGGCCGAAAATGACCTTAGGAGTATTTTGGTCATTTTTACTCAGACAGAAAATCAGGGCGTTACAAAACCTACTCACCTAAGGGGCTGAATGTGAAGGACTAACTTGATGAAAGCTTTGGGAAGTAGAGATGACATCAATGTCTATCATAATAACCATGAAACTTATCAATGATCTATGGGTACTCCTAGATTACCATAACTCAACTCTAACAACATTGGGGGAGCACCCCCACTGTTAGCTACAGAAACCTTCAGAAAGCATTAATGTAATATGTTTTGAGTAATAACACAGCCAATTTAGAGAAAATAATTTGAAGAATGACCTATGTCTTCCTTGAGTTTCTTTAAGCTACAAAAAGGTCTTATTGTTAGCATAACACGGTTCTTGAAGCGGAATTACTTTCACTTTTCATATACAAACATGATTTATCTCATCTAAGGAGATATGAACTTACTAGAAATGAAAATCATATCATGAAATGAATGTATACATGCTTAACGCATTGAAGAAAATCATCATGTACAAGAAATCAAGGCTCAGATCTTCAAAAAGTAAGACATCACTTCAGAAAGTACGTTTCAAATGAAGATTTCAAATAAGCTCTGAAGCAAGTGTGTTCTATAACCTTCATTCATCATAATCACAATCCTTTCATCATTTACATGCTTTAATTAAATTCTAGAAGATCATATATACATCAAGGAACTGATACAGAGCTTTAAAAACTTCACAGTGAAACGGTGCTCTTGCAAGAAACAAAAGGAATTTTAAATTCAAATTTAAAGTAAAATCCAGTTACAAACTGATGTGACATTTCATCTTCCAACTTAGTTAATCAGTCTAGCTTTTAGAAGGAAACATTCAGAAAGTAAATGTAACGCCCCGATTTTTTCTGCTAGAGTGAAAATGACCAAAATGCCCCTGAGGTCATTTTTGGCCCGGAATTCAAGGAAAGCTGGTCTGGCAGTACTCGAAGGGAAAACTCAATGTTGGAAGGGGATTGGATGACTTGTGTACCTTCTCGGGATCGAAAATCTCATTTTTTGAGTTTTCGGGTCAAAATGACCAAAACGCCCCTGCGGTGTTTTACCCATTTGCAAGTGCCGGATGAACTTGAAACTTCTCCAGATGATTTTAAAATGCGTTTTTATGTAGACTGTGGCTTTAGTTTTGGTCCTGGAGGTCCCGGGCGAAATTAGTGCAAAATTACTGTTTTGCCACTAGTTTTGTGTTTTTACGCTTAATCGCGTGATTAAGCAAACCTAAGCAATATTAGGCTCTAATCGAAGGTTAATTAATTTCCTTAATTAATCTTGAGTCAAAATAATTTATTAAAGTTGATTAGAACCTAAAACTGCTTAATTACAACTTAAAATCATATTTTAATTTCAAGACTCCTAGTCATGGAATCTTGAATAGTATTTTCTCTTTCCAATTCCTTAAATCATGGAATTGTGTTATACATTGTTTATTCATAAATGGGTTTTTAATTCTCTAATGATGTATGAACACTCCTAATCTTATCATAAAATCCTTAAAACACATTCTTAGTTACCTAAACTTAAGCTTAATTATTCCTAACCTTGTACCTAAGCTAATACACATTTAAACCTACCATTAACACCCAATTAGATGATCAAAACTCACCTTCCCCATGCTACCCCTGGTCTGGCCGTGCACTTCCCTCTCCCATATGCATCACATGTTCAATTTTTCAACACTCCAAGGCAATACCTCAAGTCACATACACTATACCTTGTCATAACTTTCAATCAAGCTTGAATTTCCACTTGAATAAATAATTAAAACAACTCATTTTTCCCATTTATTTGTGGCTGGAAAAGTTCCAGCCATGTCAAGTTTCTAGAAGCCTAATTTCATCAAAAATTGATAGGAAATTAACTCACATCAAGCCATACTTTGTAGCATAGCTTCCATGCTTCAAACCATGCTTGAATGACCTTGTGTAAGATATATTTTTCTCTCCCTTTTTCCCCTCAAAATCCATGGCCACTCCCCCCCTTGGTGAGCCTCATTGTTTTGTTTTTCTATAAATAGGATGCTTGTGATAGCTTAGTTGCACCTTGAAGCATTTGCTAAGTTTAGAATTCTAGAGTTATCTTGCTAGTTCTTTTCTTTTCTCTCAAAGTTCCAAGAGTTCTTTCTCTTCATCTTCATCCTCTCTTCGCATTATCACCTCACCACTTCAATGCACCATATCCTAACCTTAGATCATCATCAAATCTCTTAAACACTAAACCTCAAACACAAGCTTCCTCAAAACACATCTCCTTTCCTTTTCTTCCTCTTTGACCGAAGCCATCACACCACCTTAGGAGGAGTTGCCCTTCTCATTTTCCTTTTCAAGTTTAAGCTTTCATCTTCATCACTTGGTAGGGATTTGCTTTTCAAACTTGTTTTGCTCAAGAATGTGTTTTTCTCTAGTTTCCCCTTGGATTCTTTTTTGAACTTTCTTTTGTTTTTCTTTTCTTCTTCATTTCGGCCTCTTGGCCTTGATTATGAGTATGATAGCTTGATGATGAGAGTTTCTAGATGATGACCTTGTGTTCATCTCAAAGAAACCTCTAAAGCTTGAGTTTTCCTTTTCTTATGACTTCATCTATATGATATCTAGCTCACATGGTTTTTCAACTTAAGAAAATTAATCTAAGGATTTCTAAAAGCCCAAGCCTACCCTTGTCAACCTTAAAGTTGGCCAGCACGTTCTAGAGATTTTCTCTAGATAGGGGTTTTAGGTACTTAATAAAGAACTTGACTTAGTTTCAATCTCTTTTCCTTTTTGTAAGGTTTTCGGTTTTGATTCCTTGATCTTTGAGATTTTGCTTTGTTTTGAAAGTTGATTTACTTGAGCTTAGTGATGAAGTTCAAGAACCTCATAGTTCCTTTGAGAACTTGGTTCAAGAACTCTAAAGCTCTCTTTGTAATGAGATATGTGTTGGGTTGTATTCTTGTTAAAGTCTTGAATGAGCTCTAGCTAACCATAAAATGAACCTTACATCATGTTTACTTTTATGCCTTGCACATCATGTTTATTTTTCCTTGCTATCACTAAGTATCAAGATAATAAAGGAACTTGCATTATCATGTTTATATTTCAAGCTATGCATTATCATGTTTACATTTCAAGTTCTCACCTAAATATCAAAGATAATAATATGATGCATCTCATATTTATTTTATGCTCTCATTTTACTTTCTAATAAAGGCTAAAACAAGTGCATAAGCATGTTTATCTTTATGCCATCACTTTAATGAACCTAGAGCTCAAAGTGTAACACCCTAATATTTAACTCAACACGCCTAGGACGCATTTAAGTTAATTATTAGTCATTACTCTTTCGTTCCAGTCTTTAACTTAAACCATTGAAAATACTTTAGCAAAAATATGGTAAAATTTTTTTTTTCTTTTAAAATATAAAACGTGAGCTGCGCATACTAAATAATTTGTATCAACCACCTTACCTATAAAAGTAAAAAGATAACATCAAGTCACAGATAAATATGAAAATACCTCACTCAATTAATATAACGACACCATTATAAAAAATGATCGTTCCTTACTGAATACCCAAAACTTATAGGAAACAAAGCAGCACATCACTGACATAGATCAAGACAAATACATTAGTCCAACAAAATTTATCATGCAAATAAAAACTTAATAAACTAGCATAAGATTTTTCTCCCACGTTTCCTACTCGGAGTGCCTAGAATGGATTCTACGAGTCAGCTCATCACGAGAGGCAAGACGTCTCACAGGTAGAACATGAGCACCTCGACGTGGACGGGTGGCTCCTCTCACTGGTTGCGTGACAGTAGCTTCTCCATTGCTATCGTACTCCTGTTCCATAGAGGCAGCAAGAGCAAATTCGCCTGAATAGTGATCGGATGGTATATCCTCAGATGGGTCTGACCACGAACCAGTAGAGTGAGGTGGTGACCTTGGTGTATAGTCAGGGAAATCTTGAACTGCCGATACGAAAGGTCGAGAAAACTGCCAAGAACGTGGTTGTGCATGCTCGAAAGCAAGGTCATCCGAAAAATGGGTGGTAGGAGAAAACCACATACTAGAAACAGGGTATGCAAAAGGACGATCCATGAACACATACAAACGAACGGCACAACGACCCATAAAATAGTATGATCGGTTAGTCGGGTCGAAATGCATTTCCCATGAGGGGGCATCAACATAAATCACGAACGTCGCCATCTACCTCTGAAGACGAGATGGAAAGAAATAAAGAGGGAGTGAGAATCTTATAAAAGAATCTCAGTAGGGCCTCCGCCTCCTAATATGTGTGTCATCATCATCGTCCCCAGGAATCTTGGGTTTCATTATGAAAAATGTGGGCATATATAAGGTTTATTTATTAAGTTCCAAATACCATTAGCCGAGGCCCGTATCTTTTAACATGAGTCTTGATGTCATGTATGCATCATACTATTATCATGAATGCATGTCAATGACATATACATTATAACACAAGAGTTCATATATAAATGCATCATGACATAAAGAACATAAATTCCTTTGATATAACTTTTCCTTAATATATTTTTAGGTGACTTAAATTTCTCAATCTTTTTCCTTTGGGAAACCACCCTATAATTTCTCTCCTCTTGAGAGTTCTAGGTTATGAGCTCATACCTCACTAGTCGTCACTAGTATACACTTATCCTCTTGATAAGTTAATTCTCGACTCCCAAAGTGCGGGTTAGGGGGTTTAGGAACACCTTTCATGACCATTAATTCCTGGAGTCTAAAGGGTCCTTATTGAATCTCCTCTTATAACCTTTAATTCGGGGAATCTAGAGGATTACCCCATTGGATCACCTCTCATAACCTTTAATTCGGGGAGTCTAGAGGATCATTTCCATATGTCTTATGTCACCTCTTCATCTTAGTATGTTATTCATAGATGCAAGCACGAACATATAATCATAGCTTATCCTTTAATATATCATGCTTATAGAACTCTTAAATATGCATCTCAATTAATCAATCATACACATAGCATGCTACAATTCATCAAGTAATTGATCATATAAGTATGCATATATACATTTATATAAGCATGCTATTATCAAATATCTCATGAAAGAACATACTTAACAGGATAGATGCCATATATTAATGATCGCCAATTGCATAAAACAAGAATTAAGCATGCATAATCCTTAATTAGTAACAAAGCACAAATATCATAAGTCATATAAATTTCGACTAAAACACATGAATATGGCTTCCATAAGATATCGATTTATGCTAACCTCCTCAAGTTATCAATATTTACACTTAAACCCAAAAGAGGGTCTAAACTGCAATTTCTCAAAGATTGCGGTCAAAACGTAATTTTTTCTTTTTAACATATTTCCTCAAACCAATGATCCTCAAAATTTCCCTATATTTTTAAAAGACCCATAACAACTAGAATTCATTTAAGTTCATCATAGAAACCATCTATGGTCATAGACTAAATTTTGCCACACTTTAGGGGTCAAAGTGAAAAATCACTAATTTTTCACCCTTAATAATTACCGAAACTTCTAAAACTTTTTCTAAGCATCGTAAATGGTATTTTAAATACATAGACACATTTAACATCATTATTAACTCGAATTAAAGTAATTTGGCATAATTGATAATTCAAAACATAACTTTCTATATTTTGCAAAACGGCCCAAACTAACACTTGTAATTATTCGTTTATACATCTAAGACACCAAAAATAATTTTTACAACAATTATTAATGATTATTATGCCTATGAACAGTGCCCTACAGTGATGAACAGTACCAAAACAGTAATGAATAGTACTAGAAAATTATTTTTCTAAAGCTTTCTAAAATTACAATTTTTGATTCATTCTAGATACTAGTTTTCCTTGTTACTTGATTTAAGACTTAGGAAACACTTAAAATTATTATTATCAATTTTTTACCACTTATCATGACCAAATATTAGTACCAAATAGAGAGCAAATCACAAGGTTTAATAATAAGTCTTTTTGCTCATGAAAATGCTATTTTTACTATCTTTTAAGTTTTAAGACTTGTAAAACTTCTAAAGCACAACTTACTAAAATTCCAAAACACAAGATTTGAACTATAAAATGAAATAAAAGTTATCTCAACCTCATCATCATATCATGGCTGAAAATACATATCCATTAGCATAGCCATGAAATAAAATTTTTATTTAAGATCCAAGGACAATTTTTGAGCTTTAAGATCTTAGGTGATAACCAAAAGTAAATATGCTATGCAACCTCATTTTTTATCTTTAACATTATAAGGTGATGACTTGAAAATATAAATATAATGTGCAAGGCTTGAATTATAAACATGAGATGCACATTCATTATTAAGTCTTTAAAATTTAGTGATGACTTGAAATAAATATGATATGCAAGACTTGAAAATTAAACATGATAATGCAAATCCATTTCTTTAATCTTCTAGATTTAAGGTGATGGCTTGAAAAATAAATATGATATGCAAGGCATTGAAACATAAACATGAGATGCAAGAGCTTGAAATATAAACATGAGTGCAAGTCCATTTTATATCTTGCTCACTTAAAGCTCAAAAACTTCACAAGATTAAATTCTTGTCCCTAATAGATCTTAAACATTAGTAAGCATTAGAGTCCTTTATTACCAAGGTTCCAAGAATCTTATTTCTTAAATTTATTATCAAGCCATGGTCATCATAAAAATTCAAAGAATTAAAGAAGAAGAACATGAGAAAGAATATGAAATAAAGTCCCTACCAAGTTGTTTCTTGTTAAATAAAGAAAGCTTGATCTTCTATGATAAATCAAGAACCAAAATTATGGTCCTAATGCTTGTGATATTTCAACCAAGAAGGTTGGAGTGGAGGATGGATTTTTCTTGTGTTCTAGTGCTTAGAAATGGAAAGTTTAGGTGTTTATGAGTTAATTTATGGTTGGAATATGTATGCTTGAGGTTTATAGCTTGGTTAAAGGTTGGAAATGGAGTCTCTTGAGTAAGAATAAGGAAGGAAAAGAAAGCTTGAATTCTTGAGAGAATTAGAGAACTTTGAGCACACTTTGAGTAAGAAAACTATCAAGTAAGAAAATGCTAAGGCCAAGAGTGTTTATGTGAACATTTTAGCAATGGAAGAGCATGTATTTATAGCTCCATGAAGGCTGATTGGCCTGGCCTAAAGGCTGGAAAAATGGAGGATTTATTTTATTTTTTGGTTAAAGAAAACTTTAGAAAAAGAAAGCTTATGGTATTGTAATGATTTTGCACATGTATAATGGATGGAAATGCTAAAATATGATGCAGGTGGGAGACATCTTGGCTGCTTACATTATGGCTGAAATGGGTGGGTTTTCTTTTGATTAAACATAACCATAAATAATGCAAAAGAAAGCTAAAGGTGTGGTGTCATTGTTGGATATGTTTTTATGTTGGAAAATCAATAAATCATGATGCACAAGGAAGCATGTAGCCGCTGGTTTCTGGTCATTATAGGATCAGATTTGTGTTCTTTAATAAGTGGTAAAACATGTATTAGATGTATAATTACTTAGGTAAAAGATTAGAAATTGATAGATTAGTGAAAATGGTAAAAGGTTAAGTGTTTTGGACAAATTAAAATTAAGTAAAAGAATAATCATACACTAGTAAATGACGTTAGTTTCAAATGAGTTAAAAATCAGTTTGTAACATAAGTTCTATACTAATTTTTACCTAAACCATAATTTTTAACTTTGATCTTAGCATCACTAATTTTATGAGCTCTAGAAATCAAGAAAGGAAATTAACTTCCCTAAAAATTTAAACTCTAATTATCCTAGGTAATTATTTTTTTAACCTCAAGTAATTATTTTTAACCTTAGGTAATTAATTTTTAACTCAAGGTTAATGAATGAAATCAATTTGAGTTCAATTAGAGCTTTAACATTTCGTTAATTACATAAGTGAACTTATTTAGCACAACTAGGGGTAAAAAGGTAATTTCACATAAAAGCTTTCTAGAATTACCTGAACATTTCTAAATATCAAGTCATACTTGAAATAAACATTTTTTGAACTTCTCGGTGATAACTGGGTTCAAGGATTGCTTAATTTTACACTAAGTTACCGCAGGGGTAATTCGGTAATTTTACGTACAGTAAAAATCAGGAATTGAGATTTTTACCATAATATCATCATAACACAAATAATCCCCTTCAAATATAAAATTAACCCCTTGAGGATAATCGGGATTGGTTATCTTTGATTTTCGGGGCAAAATAACCTCATGGGCAATTTGGTCATTTGCACACAGAAAAATTGAGATTTATGATTTTCGCACAGATTGCTATTTAATCCTCATATAATGTTGTCCTAATGTTAAAATTCCTTATTAAGGATTGCTCGACCTCAATTCTCATGCAAAAATTTACCTAGGAACATTTTGGTAATTTTACATAGCAGCAAAAATCAAGGCGTTACACAAAGACTTGCCCATTGTTGTCTCAAACAAAGGTCTAAAATAATTACTTTCCATAGTTGAGATTTCGGCCCTAAGAAGTTTTAAGTTTTCCAAGTGTTGAAAATGTGTTTCGTAAATTCTCTACGCTTATATGAGTAATAAGGAATATGTAGAACTAAGTTTTTATGAATTTAGAACCTCTTGAGATGAAAATGATTTAGCTACTGCCCTCTCAAGTATCTTTATGATTTTGAAAGATAAAAGTGTTTATAAATGAGTTTTGAAAGTTCTAAAAAGGTTCCAAGAGAAACTAGTATTCTATGTGCTTGAAAAATTATGTTCTATGCCTTTTATGGAGATGCACATTTCGGTTCTGCCTTGCCATTCATTGCCACTGTATGTGCTGTTTTAATGATGATAATATGCTTATGTTTGAGTAAAAATAATGCTAAGACTCATATGTGAAAGATAGGATAGGTTAGAAACTAGAAAAGAATTAATTTGAGAGTTTTAGATCCCTTAATTATTGAATTTTCTGGATTCTGCCAGCAAGGATTAGATTTGATAATCATGGTTTTTAAATTAGTTTAAATGTGTAGGAATGACTCATAATTAGTTTAGGACTTGATCTTGATGCCTTAGGAGCAAGCTAGACTTAGAAAGGGTCATTGTTGTGACTCCTAGGAACCCGTAAAGTTAGGATTATAAATTCTGCATCCTTGAGGTTTAGAGATGTTCTTGATCATAGTGTGAGGTGAGAAATACTTAGTTATAACCTCATAGGAACCCAAGAGATTAGGTTTGATGATTAATAACTTAGAACGTGAATTAAGGACTTTAAGGGTCAATGCATAAGACATTAAGAAGTCTTGAATTTTTATGATGCTTAAATTATGTAAATGAGCTTTATCTATGAAGAGTTTGATGTATATGCTATGAAGAAGTTTTATATGATGAGATGCTATACCTCATAAGAAATGTTTATATGTCCTATATGTTTTCATGGCATAAGCAAATTTGAGGAAATTCGGTCTACAGCCGTCATGCTGCTGAATTTCCATCAAATTTGAGGAACTCAGAAAAAGATCTTTTTGAAAATCATGAGAACTTAAATGTGACACAACACTGAGACACCTTCTTGGGTGACACCGGTTTAGCCGAGCACCCCCAAGAAAACAAATCCATGAGGGTATTGACACAAAGCTTGCCAAAGCGGACAATACTACTATGCACTAGTTGCTAGTAGAGTGTTTCAAAGAGGAAATGACCCTAAGAGGTGATCCTTAATTTGCCCCCTAGCCTGTGCTTTAAGTCGGGATTATGTATGTTACGCTTATCATAGGATAAGTAAGAGCTAGTGACGACTAGTTAAGGTATGAGCTCATAACATATAGATGTTTTAGGGTGGCCCCATGAGATAAAGTTAAAGTTGAAATGTCACATATGCTATGAAAAACCAAGAAAGTTATTATGAGATTTATACCTGTCAACTTATGCCACTATTATAACGTTTTTGTGACTTTGTTGATTAGCTTATCCTTATGATGCATTCATGTCTTAGTATATTCCATGCTTAGTCATAAGACGCATTGTAAAATATGACGAATCTTGGATAACTAATGCTTTAGAAAACTAACTTAAAGGAGTTTATATACATACACACCTTTTTAGAAATAAAACCCAAGGTTCCTGAGGATGTGATGATGTCACTTAGTTAGGGATTGCCCTGCTGAGAATTCTTTTAGAAGATTCTCATTCCCTCTCTCTTTTCTTCCGTCACATCTTCAGATGGCGACTTTCGTACTCTTCATCGACACCCCGACGTAGGAGCTACACCATGACCCAGCACTCGGGTCATACCATTTTGAGGGTCGCTGCACAGTTAGAGTGTTCATGTTTATGGGACGACCCTTCGCACACCCAGTACGGAGCTACCGCTTCACCCCGACTGCTCCTTACCATCATAACATGATTTTTGAGCGAGCCAGACCACGCGACGAGCAGATCCTCCGCATGCAACCCGAAGCGTCAGCCGTACGTGACTACCCGGAGTACGTACCCCGAACTCAGTATTCGGAGACGGATCCATCAGAGGACCCGCCCTCGCATATGTACAGTTGGAGCTCTAGCCCCGTTCCCCCACCGATGAGAGCCGGGAGTGAGGAAACAGTGGTTCAGCCGAGGTTGGCTCGTAGGCCATCCATGCGCCCTTGCCGCGGTGGACACGCTCCGATGATCTGCATGACCACTCCCGCCAAGTGTGGATCGATTCCACCCCTCAGTATTCAGACCAGCAGGAGTAGGTGCATAGGATGGGTAGTAGCTAGTGCACACACGCCACATAGTTGAGGACAAACCTTCTTTTGTATATGAGGTTGTCTACTCTAGGTGTACACGGGTATGGGTGTTGCTTTCATGGTTTCCTTGTACTTGCTTTTATGATTTCCTTGTATTTGCTTTTCAGTTGTATTTCGTTCTTCTATGTACCGAATAGTCCTGCCATTTGGTAGGCACATTATCTATATATATAATCAGTTGATGTATCCATGTTATTTATGTGTTTTATTATGATTTGCTCATATGACTTGTATGAATTCCCGTTCAAAGAATCATGCGTGGCTCACTTTGGTTTTAATTCCAAAAAGAAAAATTTTACCCATATTTTTGCTAAGTATTTTCAAATAAAGAATGAGACCAAGAGGTAATGTTCTAAGGATTAACCTAAATACATACTAGTAGTATTAGGTTAAGATTTAGGGTGTTACAGTAAAAAGTAGTTTCTAAAGTTGATCTTAGAAACCTTTATTTCATAATGGCTTATGCAACAACTCTGATAAAAGACAAGCTACTCATCTAAACTACATTTCCAAGACACAAACAGATGATCAACATGTCACTTGGACAATAGATCAAGAGCAATAGTCATAAATGAATACCGTCTATCTTGACATTGTATGAGTGCTGAAATGCTGAGAAAAATTCTCCTCATCTCCTATAAAGTTCATTACATCTTGTAATTAATTTTCCTTATCAGAAAAAATTTTCTTTCTACGTTCTTGATAGATCATAGGTTCTTCATAGGAAGAATTGTTAGAAAGGAGTCATTCAAGTTTTTTTAGGTCTGTAATTGTATATCTTATGAAAACTTGAGTGTAGGTTGGTTTGAATGGCAAACCCAAACACAAACCTTTGTATCCTCAATCTAGTAGTGATCGATGTGAGTTGGCTTGGAGAGACTAAGTAAAGATTACTTGCAACGTGATGGTAGAGTGAACTATTGGTCACGGTTTAACTTGGAAAGGACGATTAAAGACTACTCAGGTTGTGACAACATAGTGTACTTGCTGGTCACTAGTTCAGCTTGGGGAGGCTAGTCAAATACTACTTGGTTTGTGACAGTAGAGTTAGCTACTGGTCATAGGTAAAAGCTTGGGAAGTTTACTACAAAGACTATCCATCTTTCACAGGCTGAGAAAGGTTTTTAGTAGAAGTTAACGGTTGTTGAAAACTAGAAGTAGGCAGATTGGTCGAACTAGTATAAAAACTTTTGTGAAATATCTTCTTCTTCCTTAACTCCTTTATATTCACTGCTTTGTGCATATCAAATTGTGTTTTCTGAATAACCTTCTTTGATACATTTTTATCACATTCATTGTAGTTCAGAAAGTAGCTTTCTGAAGCAACTAATGTTGTTTTAGAATATAAGGAGTTCACTGCACTTCAAGCTCATAGGTTGCTAGTATATTATTTAAGTTTTTCAAAAGCTAAGGAAAGAAAAAGCAAAGCATGATTCAACCTTCCCTTCTCGTGAGCTTTTCTACCTACACCTACTTGACAACAATGAGAGAAATAAACAAAGCCCAACCTAAGAACATGAAAGAATTGAGAGAACGATGACACAATTTAACAACATTTACTCACCTTGAAGATTAGGGAAGGAGGATTGAAGTGAGATTGAGAGAAAATGGGGTTTGAGGCTTGGTTTCTACTTCTGGAAAGAATAAACTCGAGGGGAGGGTTTGTAAAAGGGATTAAGGTCATTTAGCAAAATTGTATCATTTTAGGTATTGTGCTGTCATTAGGATGCTTGCTGTAGCAAATGAAGCTCACTGTAGCAAACCTGTCTAGTAAAATTAGGACAGAAAAGTTCACTTGTTCATTACAACGAGTACATCTCACTGCATTAAACTTGTTCTGCATAATTCTATAGAACCTGATTGCAACATGATTTTTGCAATTCAGGGCCTTCTGGGCTACACGGGTGAGTCCCGAGGGACCCTAGGTCGTATGGAACTTGTCTAGTGATACATGTACCTAAGGTATTACACAGGCAAAATTGATTTTCCCAGAAAACTTTTACTTCTCAATCAATTGTTTTGTATCGTGCATTTGAAATATCCTCTTGGCTAATCCATTGCAAGCACAATGCCAATTAGATTGGTCATCAAATGATGAATTTTTTTCCGCAAGTTTCATATTTAAAAGTGTTTCAGTATTTAAATTACAAAACTTTTAAATCCTTTTAATAAGTAAATTATAAAAAAATAATATTTTATCCTACGAAACATCTAATCAGGCTTTGCTAGCTGTGATCACCGGGTGCATAATAACTTGATGGCAAGCATTTAATGCATCTAGAAGTGCTCAAAATTTGTCTTTTTTGTACAATTAACTTATATTAAAAGGAATTTTGGGGTATTTTAAAATGTTTTAAGATTTTCCATAGGGAGGATAGAATTTTGAATTTCCCAATATACAAATTCCATTTTTCATGTTTTCCTTTCATTGGGATTAAATTTTTTTCCCTCTTTTTACAAAATATTGGCTTTATTCAAAACATAAAATATTGGTAAAAGAAAAACTATTGATGTGTTTTTTGAGGCACAATTTGGTGGGCTTCTTTCTTCATCACCTATATTGCCATACACTTATATTATGCTTCCAAAACATCTTAGAAACTTGCTATAGAAGTTGTTCTACACTTTCTTCATCATCCAAATATTGAATAGTCATCACATTGGTTTTGTTGATAAAGGTTGTTTTCCTTACATAAGCATACATGTCGCTAGCAATTTTCCTGATTTTGTGTGTAGTTGTAATAGTTTATTTTTTGTTTATGTTCTTCTACATCTGTGTGTTGTTGTTTGCTTAGTATTTCCTTTACTCTATTAGTTTAAATGATTTTGCATTAATAACTGCATGCTACTCTCATATCTAAACATGTCATTGAAATAATGACTTCTATCAGAATGTTGCAATGGAACTAATGAAAATCATAAACGTCCAAGATATTTATTGCTTGCATTTCCTAACAATTCCAACAGCATTGAAGACAATACATTATTACAATTCCATATTATGGGTATGATGTGTTCTTCATTACATTATTTTTTAATTGTTGAGTAATTCTTGATATCGACGAACTCCTAAATATGGAAATATGACTTCATTAACTCACTACAAGAAATTAACGCCTAAAAAAACACTTAGTTTTAGGTACACATAAAAAGTATTGCTTATGCATACCTAGGCGACACTTTTTTTAAATGTGTTGCTTTAGATATAGCAAATACTACACCTTTTTAAGTTAAGGCATCACTTTTTGAAGATTTGTTATATCCTATGTGTGGTCAATTGTCGAAGACAACATTCTTTAACAAAAGGTTATATTTTTAAGCTAATGTATCACTTTTCATTGTGTTGCTATAGCAAGTGTGACCAATTATTTAAGGCAATACTTTTGAGTAGAGAAGACAACATTTTTTAGATATCAAAGGTAACATATTTAAAAAAAGTGTTGTCTATGTGTTAAAAAAGTAACACTTTTCATATGTTCCAAAAAATAAGTGTTGTTTTAGGCCAAATTTCATGTAGTAACATTTTATCTATTTCTAGGCTGCTTAGAAAATGAGTCAACTCCATTTTCTATTGTATCACATTGTAAAAGTATCCCAAATGGTACCAACTTTGTTCATGATGTTGTTGAATGGAATCGAGCAAGTGAAAGTCTATTGTTCAACTGGCATGCCTTTCCTATTACCAACAACAATATTTCATTTACTTTAGCAAATGCAACTCTAAACTTCTTTGCAATTGCTAGATAATGCTTTCCACTGCTAAGTTCATCTTCAATCAATATCTGAAGTATGTTGCTGCTATGTGTATCAAGCGCATTTTTTTTTTTATATTTTTCATATTTATTTTAAGATTGCAGTATTGTGGTTTAATGGATCTTTGAATCCTTGATGTCAACATTATGTCATTGTTATCTTTGATAGATAATAGCAATAATGGAGTTCAAAGAATTCATGCAAGTAAAGAATCTCTTCATAATCAATCATTGTTCTCATCTGCTACCAATCTACTTACAGTATTTAATAAAGAGAATTCTGAACTTTCAGAATTTTAGAGAGCATTTCTTAATGTAAGAACATTGATTATAGAATGCATGATTACAAGTGAATTGCTTTGGAATTTTACATGGTACTTATAGTAAGTAACAAAAAATAACTAACTAAAAAATAAATGCTAATAGAAAACATTTATCTTAAGTTAGTGATTTATCAATAGATGATGAGACCCCTCCACAAGTTGGTCTGTACAAATCTAAAAGGCCAAGCTTGGATAACATGGAATTGAAGGGGCCTGCAATTAAGCATTTAGTGAAAATGTTAACTGTTTGTGCCTTTGTATTGATAGGGAGTAAATGAATGAGTCTTGCTTGGATCTTCTGTCGAACTGTATGGCAATCCATCTCTATGTGTTTTATTCTTTCACAGAATACAAGATTTGTTGCTATATGGATGGTAGATTTATTATCATAGACGATTGGAGTTAGAGTTGTCGGGAATAAGTGTAGATCATCAAGTAGATATTTGAGCCATTGTGCTTCACATGAGGCATATGCCAATGTTCTATATTCAACTTCAGAGGAGCTGAGAGCCATAGTTTGTTGTTTCTTGTTTTTCCATGCGATGAGAGCACCACCAAGGAAAAAGTAGAATCCTAAGACAAATCTTCTTGTGTGAGGGCAAGAACCTCAGTCAGAGTCACTGAAACCAGTGAGGTGAAGATTAAATGTTGATAGGAAGAAGAGGCCTTTTGCATGTGCTGATTTGATATACTTGAAGATTCAATATGCAGCTTGTTCATGTTCAATCATTGGGATTGCAATATATTCACTTAGTTGGCTGATAGCAAAGGCAATATGACGTCTAGTATTGGTGGGGTATACTAGATGACCAATTAGTCTTTTGTAGCTTGAAGGATCAGCTAGAGGTTGAGTTCCTGCTTTCTGTAATTTCGTTGAGTGGTCTAAGGGAGTAGAAGTTAGTTTGTTGGCAAGGTGGCCTTCATCCTGAATGAGTTCTAAAGCATATTTTCATCGGAACAAAGCTATTTCTTTGGTTGATCGAGCAATTTCCATTCCTAGAAAAAATTTTAGATCCCCCAAATCCTTGATTTTAAATATTTTGCCCAATCCCTGTTTGACAAAGTTAATCTCATTGATGTCATTTCTAGTAAGAATGAGATCATCAACATAAACTAGGATTGCTGTAAATTTGGAATCATGTTTCTTTACAAAGAGAGAATAATCATCTTTAGATTGAACATAATTGCATTGTAGTAGTACCTGAGTTAGTTTACATAAAGAGAGAATAATCATGGTTTCACTAGCCTGCTTAAGACTATAAAGAGATCTTTGTAGTTTACATACCTTGCTGGGAAGAACAACAGCTAGACTTGGTGGTGGTGTCATGTTGACTTCCTCATAGAGATCTCCATGTAAAAAGGCTATATTAACATCAAGTTGCTTGAGATGCCAATTGTTGGCAATAGTTAGAGCTAAAATCACCCTTACTGTTGTCATTTTTGCTACAGGATTGAAAGTCTTTGTGTAGTCAAGGCCTTCTGTTTGAATGAATCCTTTGGCAATTAATCTTTCCTTGTACCTCTCAATTGAACCATATGGGTTACAGTTAATTTTGTAAACCCATTTGTAGCCTATAGCTTGTTTCCCTTTAGGCAAATCTGTGAAAATCCAAGTTCCATTTTCTTCTAAAGCTTTCAATTCATTGTCCATAGCTCGACACCAATAATCATGATTCACAGCTTGTTTAAAAGTTGTTGGTTCTATTTGGGTAGTAATAGCTAAAGAAAATTATTTATATTTGGGTGTAAGATTATCATAACATACAACTTGTGACAGAGGGTATGTAATATTAGAAGAAATTGGAAGTTGACTGATAGAGTTAAGACTACAGTTATGGTCTTGTAGATAAGAAGGTGGATTTTTAATTCTAGTGGATTTTCTTATTGGTGCTGGTGCGGGAATAGGTTATGTATGTGTAATAGGTGCTATATCATGTACAGCTGTACTTGGTGTATTATTTGTGTCAGGTGTAGGATGTAGTTCAGCTATATTTTGTGAATTAGGTATTGATGTTGATGATTCAGAAGTGTCTAATATAGGAATTTCAATGTTTGCTATGTTGTGGAATGCTGGAAGAAATTTAGTAATGGTTGTGGATTGGATAAAATTAAAAGTTTGGAAATTGGATGTGGATTGATAGGGAAGTATTTCTTCATGGAAAGTTATATGTCTAGATACAAATGTCTCTCTTGAATATAGATCAAACAGGATATAACCCTTTATTCCAAGTTGGAAATCCAGAAATATGCATTGTTTAGCTCTTGCATTGAATTTCTTTCTAGTAGTACTTAAAGTAAATGCATAGCACAATGAATCGAAAATTTTAAGATCAGTTAGAGATGGACTAGATTTTAGTAATACTTCATAAGTTGTTTTGTTAGATAATAGGATAGAAGGAATTTTATTTATGATGACAGCATATGAAATGGCATAATTCCAAAATACCAGTGGTAGATTAGAGTAGAACATGAGTGCTCTAGCAATGGTGAGTATGTGTTGGTGTTTTCTTTCCACTATGTCATTTTGCTGAGGTGTTTTAACACATGTTGTTTGATGAATTATTCCTAGAGATGCATAGAATTGTGGCATATTAAACTCTTGTCCATTGTTTGATCTGATAATTTTTATGCAAGTTTCAAATTGAGTTTTAATAAATTGAACAAATTTTTGAATTAGTACTCTTGTTTCAGATTTTTTTTTTCATGAGTAAATCCAAGTAAATCTAGATTTATCATCTATTATTGTTAAAAAGTATTTATGGCCAAATAGGGATGGAATATTAAATGGACCCCAAATATCTATATGAATTAGATCAAAACAATTGTTGGAAACAGAAATACTATTATTGAATAGTAAATGTTTTTGCCTTGCCACATGGCAAGTTAAGCAATGAGGATTTACATTGTGACTACTAATGTAAGGGAAAGTTTTAGCTAGTACATGAAGTTTATCATGAGAAATGTGGCCTAGTCTAGCATGCCATATGTGAGGTTTATTGAGAAGTGCTATAAATGCTATTTGTGTGCAGTTGATGTGAGATGCTGAACTAGTGAGTTTATCAAAATCATGAGTATCCAATTTATAGAGATTTCTTATCAAACTAGTAGTGCTAATCATCTTCAAGGAATGTTTGTCCTATATCACGTAATTGTGGTAAGTGAATATTAATTGGCATTCCAATGAGCTTGTTAATTTTGAAATGTAAATGAGATTAAAACTGAATTGAGGAATGTAAAGTATATTTGTTAAGAAAAAGGTATTAGAAAACAATACAGTGCCAATGATGTTTGCGGGGATTTTGCTACTATTAGGTAAGCAAATCATGATTGGTTTTATTTCCTTATAGTTACTGAAACAGGTAAAGGAGTAATAGACATGGTCTATTGCACCCGTGTCTAAGATCCAACTAGGATGGTGTTTATTATAAGAGAGTAAATGGGACATACTTGATGAGTTGGTTGGTTGTGATGTTGAAATGTGATTGACTAGGTGAGATGGTTGTGATTCAGATTGTTGGAGCAAAACCAAGATTTTGTGTTGAACTTCTGGGGTGAGAATTTCCCTTGTGTTTACACAATTTGATTGTAGAGAAAAAGAATTTGTTGCATTACTTCTATCAACATCATTTTCAGAAGTGATAGCATTTGTAGAGCTATATCCTTGTTGCATGTGCAGTGGAAGTCCATGTTTTCGGTAGCATTGATTAATGGTATGATCAAACCGATTGCAAAAAGTACAATAAGGTCTACCACGACCATTGCCAAAGCAATTGGAATCTTGCATTCTGCCACCTTGTGATCTTCCATGGCTTCTGCCGCTGCCATTATGAGCAGAGGTATCAAGAACAACAACAAGATTTGGACTTGGTTCACTAATAATTTCACGTTCTTGTTGGAGTATCAAAGAGAGGGCTTGATTTATTTCAGGAAAAGGTTTAAGCATCACAAATCTGAGATCTGCTAGTGGCAAATTGATCATTCAGGTCCTTAAAGAATTTTATCACAAATTCCTTATCACAATAACCTCTGATGGTGGGAATTAGATTGCAAGAACATTTCACATTATAAGTGCAAGCAGGGATAGGATGAAAAGTTCTAATTCTTCCCAAATACTTTGAAGATTTGTTAAATATGCAAAAACAGATCAATCACCTTGTTTTAGAGATTAAAAATCTTCAAGAAGAGCTGATGTACGAAAATCATCTCCTTGGTGATAATGAACATGCAAGGCATTCCAGACATCATGAGCTTCATTGCGCTATAGCATGCTGTATGCTATTTCTTAATTAAGAGATCGGGTGATCCAAGAAAGGACCAAGGTGTCGCAGCGTGACCATGCATCATATAGAGGGTCATCATGATCAGGTTTCTTGATAGAGCCATCAATGAACTGACATTTGTTCTTGAGATTGAGAGCCAAAGAAACTTCACAAGCCCATGTGTGATAGTTTGATTGGCCAACCAAGGTTGAAGAGATGGTGGACACAGCTAGGTTTTCATTCGGATAAATGAAGTATGGGCTTGAAGAACTAATGATTGTATTCGCCATTGGAGAACAATGGAAGAACAAGAACAAGAAGAAAGAAAGAAAGATAAAGGGAGAAAGAATGACAAAGTTAGCAGAAGATTCCAATTGATACCATGTGAACTTTCAAAATTTCAGAGAGCATTTCTTAATGTAAGACTATTGATTATATAATGCATGATTACAAGTGAAGTGCTTTGGTCTTTTACATGTTACTTATAGTAAGAAGCAGAAAATAACTAACTGAAAAATAAATGCTAACAGAAAATAGTTATCTTAAGTTGGTGATTTATCAATAGATGGTGAGAAGAGTGTAGGTATTTTTGTCATATAGAAACTCTAATTGCCATATCATAATAGTTTGAAATCACAACCCACCTTGCTAATAGCTTCTACTATGTCTTTATGCCTCACAGTAGAATTTATTTCCTCCTTTATGCTACAATGAACATGATCATGGAGAAGCAAACCCAGTACACTATGATATTGCCATGAGAAATAGAATTTGGAAATATAAAATTGGTCGTCAGGAGAAAATTCCAAACTACAATCGAAAAATGGTGCCCTTTTTATCTTTCTAAGTATCAAAAGTTGTATTTTTTGTTGTGCCATTTTAGAACTTCACAAGATGTTCTTTTCTATTGCAGTATTATATGAAGTTGAAATTTTTAGAGTTAGTTGTTTTGGAAATGAGCCTTCTTCTTCCAAATAAAAAATTATAAAGAACTAGCTCTTGGTGTTCAAACTTTTGAAAGTCCAAATTTGTCAATATCACAACATTGTTCAACTCATGATGGAATATCTGTATAGAATATTGGTAACTATTATCTCTAACCGTATGTGTAGTATTCATTGTCGATTTTTTTAGTTAACATTTTCTGAACATCATAGTTATCTGCAATTCAATCCTAAACCCCCAATTCTCAACCAAACATAAAAACCACCTGCTTCCCCCAAAGAAAGTCTTTACCTCCGATGCAACTGAATCCAGCATCATTTCCGTAAAGGGTGTCATGCATTTCTACAAAGACAAGAAGAAGCACGTCATAACTACCCAAACGGAGTACAAGTTTGTGCTTGATTATTGTTGTTTTCAATGCTACCTATTTTCCTGTTGAGTCTAATGGGTTGGTTGATTTGGAGAAGCTTAGGGCTGCAATTAGGCCTGATATTGGGCTTGTTTCTATGATGACTATGAATAATGAGATTGGGGTTGTTCAACCTATGGAGAAGATTGGCAAGATTTGCAAGGAGTTCAATGTTCTTTTTCACACCAAGCCCATGCTTTAGGAAGGTTCTCGTTGATGGGTGGGGGATGCTTGCAAGAAGATGGGAGAGGAAGAAAGTTGTTGGTGGGGGGATGTTCTGTAGGTGGGGCTAAGAAGAATAGTCTGGGGGTTTAGGGTCAAACTGTAAATACCTAGAATATTTGGGGAGGAATTTTGCAAAAGGAAAATGATGTGTTTTAGTAATTGGTGATGATTGGGAATTAGTGGTACGCAAAGATAGTCCATGTCAGTACTTAACTGACACGTTAGACCCCTATTAAGTTATAGCTAAACTAAAGACATGTTGTATCTCATATTTATAATTGCAAGGGACCTTAATGTTGTTTTTTATTTTGTTGTTTTTTTTATCAAGGACCAATTTATTAATTGAGGAAATTGTTAGGGATTAATTTAAGAGTTTACTATAAAAAAATTGCACAAAAAAAAAATATCACAATTAAATTCTTGTTGTTTAAGCTTCATGTGTTTTTTCTTTTTATTGTTTTTGTGGTTACTAAGCTTCGTGTGTGTGCAATAGATAGTTATATTTAAACATATTTTCATGAATGGTCGCTTATAAGTTAATTTTTTACGAAGTTTTACTTTTTCCAAATTAAGCTATACACTCTTCGTTTTTTCGAAAGTTAAAAAATAAAATAAAATGGGATTCTTAAATTATGTTCTATGATCAAAATGTTTAGGAATAAATTAACCCGTCATGACATAAAAAATAGCTGAAAGTCTTTCGGCTTCTTCTTCCAATATTTTGGTCAGTGATTGGAACGAAACTTTTATCTTTCTTATTTTATTTTTAGTGTAAATTATATAAATTTTCAGACTAAAGTGTATTAAAACTTTCTTTAGAAGTTCCACCAAAACAACTTAATTTAGAAGGAATAAGTTAAACTATTTTTATTAATAAAATGTCACATAATTTTATGGTAAAAGTTTTTATTAACGTTATTACCCATGAAAAAAGTTTTTATTAATTTTTGACCAAAAAATAAATAAACAAAAGGATTAATTAGAATTTGGAAAACCCTAAACCTTGAATTTGAAGATATATTAGGATTTTTCTTTGATTTAATTTAATTTTTGCTTCAATATTTTAGAACCCTTTTCTAAGTGCTCGTTTAGTATTACAGAAGTTATTCAACAGCTAAAGACAACCTTACATATTACTTGAGCCACTACTTACGCGTCACTCAGCATTGTTGATCATTATATTTCTGAGAAATAGACATGAATGAGAATAGCTAGTTCTGTAATTATGTACCAGTATCCAAATTGTTGAATGCTTATAATGGAAAATGGATTTTTTTTTTTTGCCGGTTGTTTGCATTCTCCCTCTAGAAAATAGGAAGGAAATGTGAAAGGGGATTAGGATAAAGCGAAACGTTTTGCACATGAATATTTCTTTTGCGCTAAAGTATGACCAATCGATGTCAGGAAAGAGCAAAAGATGAAAGACAGACAAGCCTATGGAGATATGCACAAACAATTGCTCAGGTCTTGCGTTGCATTGGAAAGCATTACATAGAAGTTTCACTGTTTTAGTTCACAAAAAAAGGAATTTTATTCCGCCAGCTTACAAGCAAGAGTTGTGTAACAGTGTTTAAATTAAAGTGGGGATCAAAATACAGTACTTTGGCATTAAATTCCAATGCTTTTAGTTCAATGAACATGATTGTGTGTGCGGCTAAGGATCAGTCAAAGCCGAATAAGAGCAAAGAGCTTAGTCGCAATACCGTGTTGGATACTTGAGAATCCAAATTATTACTAAAAGAGTAAATTCAGGAATTTATTTTGGATTTATGCGAATCTATCCGAGTTTACTCCTCTTTTTTTTTTTTTTTTTAGCTTTTCGTAGGTGTCTCTTGTCTATTACTTATTAGATCCAAATTTTTTGCTTACAGAAAAAAAAAATCCCAAATTTTTTACCGAATTAAATCGATAATTTAATAATCGTGAATCCAGATATAAACACTTCTCCTAAACTTTCCAACGAAAATACGTAATTTGTGTATCTAACACGCATGACATGACTAGGGCAAGATGTTCAGCCTGTTATCCTTTCACAATTTCTTCAAATAAATCGAACTTGGAAAAAATATGGTCCTACCAAAAAAAAATTTCTTCGTCATCCTCATCTTTTCCTCACATGTCTAATTACCAGTTGCCAGTCAGGGACCCCTTTTTCATTTTTTATTTTTGGGTACAAAACAGTTGGTATCTTTATAAACGGATGAGGATGATCCCGCCCTCAACACGTGTGAAAGCGAACGCCCAACACATTCTACTATATGCTGACTACAGCTCACTTTTTTAAGGTAATTCATAAGCTTAGTTTGAGATTAAAAAAAGAAAAAGGGATACTCAATCCCAGATCATGTCATACCTTTATACTCACCAAATTCCATTTGAAAATACCCAAAAAGAAGCATAAAACCAACCAGCTAAACTAACACACGTTGGCGGAACAACTTTTATTCACCAGGCGCTCAAGTAGTCGAATTGCCATAATAAATTTAAGAATAAAGGGACATGTCAGGACAGAATTAAAATGTTGAATTAAATAACATAAAAACCATAAAAATAAAAGCAAGACTACGTAGAAAGCCAAAATAAAATCCTACCACTCTTTTTATCTACTCAGGAGCATGGCCTTATTCTTTCTCATTTTTGCACCTTTATTAGCATAATTCACAATTCTTGTAAGATCCAGCATTTGCATGCCAGACAGCAAAAATTCTGAGCCACCAAGTAATGAATTAAATATAAGGAAGACAATAAAAAAGGGGGAAAAACAGAAAGAAATGTCTATCATTGTCTTGTTAGCTGCTCTTTGTTTCCCAGAGGAATTGATGAAGCTTTCTTGTTAGACTGAGATGGCGATTGCCCCCGATCAGCATCATTTCTAATAACGTTACTCTCTTCCGGCTGGGGCCCATTAAGTGCATCGGATTTTGGGCGGCCTTGCGGATACCCCTTGTCTTGAGGAAACACCCGCCGCAAAAACCTGTGTATCATCTCATAACTTGTAAATGTAATAACAGCAGACGGAGTTGTTCTTAATAGATTGGTTGCGCAGCCGCGATAAAAGCCTGGAATGCCTTCTTTTTGGAAAACCTTCTTAGTACAATCGATAACCCCTGCATACTGGACGCCAATTTTTTTGGCCTGGCCTTGCTCTTGCAGCCTCGATCGTATCACCTGAAAATGTGAAATTCCCATGGTTAAACATAAACGTGGAAAAATACGCAATCTACTACTTGTTGGTATCCTGCCCTTATCTTCAATCCAGAGCAACTCAGCCAGAAGGTCATACATACCTCGTGCGGATAAGTCATTACAGAGGCAATGACTTTTGAAATTGATGATGCAATTGCAACACTCCCAGGACTTAGCTTGTCGACAGTTGTATTATCTTAAATATTTGAAAATTTCATTTGGTTAGCCACACATAAGAAAACAGATAAAAATCCCCCTATTTCAAGGACCACTGAATCAATAAACAAATAATTTACACTAAACATATGTACCTTTTTTTGCAATGTATGACTTGATCTTTTCATATGCTGGGAATTGAATAGCGACATGACTTACGCCAGCCAATGAAGGCACAATGCCACTGTGTAACAAGAACAAATATCATTATAACAAAGTTTACAAGAAACGGACTCATGTTATCAAGCATTAAGTTCACTATTATTATTTCCGATGAATCAACTGTTTGATTCTATGTAGCAATTATGATGTGAAGACTGTTTGTTTATATCTTCCTGTATTCCATTTGGCACATATAAGTATTACACACACACTCGGGTGGGGATCAATTGGTAACAATTTATGGTTTGATACACTTAAAACACTAAATAACATCCACAAGATTCGATCAAGTGTTAAGTCTTAACTTATATTTATGTAAATCAAATGTTAGAAAATTCCAAGTTTCAAACAACACTACAAATTCGATCAAGTGATCTATACTTTTGCTTTTGTTAATGATTTCGAACATCCACATTCTATGCAAGACTGCATTTCTTCATGATCTATTCCAATTTAACAAATATCATAGTACTAAAATTCTTGCAAAATGCTGCGCTTTATTTTATAAATGATATGACAGATCTTGGTTAAGCAAATGATTGATCAAAGTAGATATTTTCCCTATTCCAATGGAAAGGCATTGTAATAGCATATACAATGATGTTAAATAAAACTTAGGTATTTTTCCTGACTACAAATATTATTGGATTAAATTATTGACACAAATGGATGCATATAGCCATCCATAGAAAAAGAAGCTTCCCCAATCAAAACAGAGATTTTCATATTGTCAGCCAAAATAATGAGATAGGGAAATCTCATCTCTTCTACATTTATATTTCTTTCCTTATGTACTGCAAAATTAATTAGGTTATCAGTCAGCCACTATTCATTTGGAAAGACATAAAATGCTAATAAAAACTATTAGATAAAAGAGCAGCTCAATGCAAGAGAGGTTTCAGCCTGGTGAGGTTTAGGGAAGATAGTCCTACACAGCCTTAACTCTACAAGCAAGGAGGCTATTTCTATGATTTGAAGCCATGACCTCAGTCATGAGGTAGCAACCTTACCATTGAGCCAAGGCTCACCCTCTAATAAAAAATAATTAAATTTTTCAATAAAAAGTGTTCATACACCAATCCTTTCCAATTTGATAAATTATTAGCCCAAATCACCAACCTAAAAATTATAACTAAGAAACTGACCTATATAGTCCTCGCAAACCTTCCTCATGGTTAATCCTTCTCAAAGCAGAAAGAATGCTTTTGTAAGGAACAACATCTGGCCTCATTCCTTGAGTCTAAACGGTAACAGGGGAGAAACTGAATTAACATCCAATATAACAAAAACAAGAACATCTATCAAGGAATAAATGAAAGAAATTTATAATATTTTGATAGTAAACTCCATTGAAACGGAAAGATATACAACCAAGGGATAAACTCTATTCTAAACCTAATGTCATCAAAGATCTAAATCAAAACAAAAATATATCAGCAACTTTCCATTCAAGTCCAACCAATCATCTGGGATAGCAAACACATCAATTAGTAGCTAAGAAACACAAATTGACTTTAAAACAATCAAGGTTGAAAGATTCATTAGCATGTAGAAAAGATTGAGAAACACTGACAATTCGACACTGGAAACATAGAGAACAAGAACAATGAAAGAGCAGACCATAGACTCCTATTTTTATATATATATTTGCTACAATTACAGTCATGAGAAGCCCGAAATTACTTGGAGTCTTGTCTTAACAACCCATAATGGGTTGGTAGAAATTGCAGTTGCTGCCCCAGCACCAGCAGCAGCTACAATATTTCCAATAGTTGTGAGTTCATTGCAACCATCTGCAACAGTATTACCAACATAAAAAGTTATGAAAAATCTAGTTAATCCAGCAAATTTCAATTCAGGATCTAAAGAAACAAAAATTGGACAGAGCTCAAGAAATCTAGTATGATACTTCTGATGACTTAAGAGTTAAGACCAAATGTACATAAGTTGCACTTGACATTTACCACGTGAACGAAGCAGGCCCTTTAGTTGATCATAAACAGTGAAGTAAACCTACAATTGGAATAGAATTTTTGTCATCTTAAAATATGAACCATGAAGAGAACTTTTACAAACATGTGATCAAACAATAAAAGCACAGATTTTCATTTTATTACTAGATGGAGGATGACCCAATAGTTTGATCCAATTAGCAAACTGCACATATTGGGAAAATGCTTTTCCTGTTTTGTTGTGTCTTCCAATATAAGAAATATAATTAATCATTAATTGATACTTTTGACAAAGGAGTTTCATGGACAATTTCTCTAACTGATTTTCTGTTGGAAGAACTGCAAAAGCTTGATACCTTCAGACAAAAACAGTAATGGAGACACAACATAACACTAGATTCCATTACAAAATGAAGTAAATAACGGGAAAACAAAATTGGTAAGGAGACCAAGACTTCACAAAAACAAGTTATAATAAACAATATTTTACCGAGTTAGTGAAGACAGTATCCTAGAGAGGATTATACACCAAATGAGAATTGATCTGGGATTGTCATTAGTTATCCATAAGATCCAAGTAACCATAGATTCTTGGATTATGTTTTGTCATTATTGATAGTGTGTGTGTATGCATGTGTATGTGTGTGTGCGTGTGTTATGTTACAAGAATAAGCTAAGCATAAGAATGCTGAAGCAAGACAGAAGTACTAAAAGCCCTGATCCACAGAACCTTGCATCCTTTTCTGCAACAGCAGTGATCAGAAGAAAAATAAAATTGTAGTTTGAAAGGCAACAAGAGAAAAAGAAACTCACTGCCCAGTTTGGAAGTAATGCCAGTATTGTTGGTGAAAGGCCACGGTACATTCCCCTAAAGCCTTCAGTTCTTACTATATTTTGCAAACTCGTGATGATGACACTACCTAGGAGAACAGCAAAAGTTATGCTCGAGAACCAATCACACAACATAGATACTGCCAACATATACATTCGACACCTTGAATCGAACTAACACAATCCACCCAGTGTCAATATAAAAACTTCAGCTTCAAGTTGATGACAAAAACTTCAAAGAAAAAAAAAAAAGGCACTGCTATATCTACTACCACTACTACTACTAATAATAATAATAATAAGGCATCAAATTGATGAACTTATGTCAATTATCTTTGTTGTACGACTTCTCAATCTTAACAGAACTTCATTACCAACCTCAATATTCTTTAAAACCATTTAATAACTGACCAAATGAAAAAAAAAAGGGCACCTTTCTGCGTAGTAGGAAGGCCATGGACCTGTAGCCTTGTCTTGATGACATCCAAGGGGCACACAAATGTAGCTGCTATAGCCCCTGCATCATGCAACCTAGTTAATCCGCATGCAGAAAATGTCACACATTCATGAAAAAAGAGGTAGTACGAATAGAAGTTACCAAAAATAGGAATTGGGAATCAGAAAGTTAGGAAATTAAAAAGAAACCCATAAAAAGATGAACTCAAAATAGTAAAAGGATCGAAGCCAAAAAGAATTAAAAAATAATAATAACAAAACAAAAGAAGAAAATGGTTACCAGCAGCGGCACCAGCACCAGCGTTGCAGATTAAACCCCTGATGTTGTGAGCAGCACCAGAAGTTTGGTCATTGCTACTCATATTAGAATTCGGAAGTGCCCTTATAATGCAATTTAACAAAGTTGGTTAACGATTCGAAGACAAGTTCCTATGAGTGGTGGAAAAAGGAGGGGAATTCTCATATCTTTGTGAAATTGTTTCTTTATATAACATTCCGTGGGTTGAAGAGAGGAGGGGAAGGGGAGAAAAGAGTTGGTGTGGATTTTGGGGTTAACTTAAGAGAAGGGTTTGTCTACGCGGTGGATTGGTCTAAGAAGAGCACGTGGTGTGGGCGTGCAGCGTACTCTCATGGAATGGGGGAACTGCGAAATCCATGACCGGTCACGGAGTTGAAACGTGAAAGACCATGCGAATTTGTTCGGTTCTTTCTACCCCTTTTCTCTGTCGTTGAGTCGCTACTTCTGGGTGGGTCTTTGGGTTCGTTCCCTGGGAGGCAAGCACCAGATTCCAAAAGGTTGAGAGTTTTGATTCGAGGTACTCCTCATTTCCTTTAAGATCATTTTAATAGATAACTTTCAAAATGAGTTAAATTAGTTTCTTATATAATAAAAAATGAGTCATGTTAATTTCTTAATTCATTTTTATTAAATATTTTATCAATTAAATAATGATATATAATGTTAAGTGATACTTAATATACCTTATATAATCTAAAATAGAATTAAGTTAAAAATGACTCATTTTGATGTTGTGATACCCATCCTCTTCTGGCTCCATTGTCACTTGCCTTCCTGCCTGGTCTTCAAGCTCTTCCTCATGGCAATCCATGTGGTCTGACATCTGTTGGAAAGCCCTGACAATCTCCCTCAAAGTACCTAGCACCTCCCCATCTTGGGAGCTACCAGAAGTCTATGTCCTAAGGCACTTACCAGGTACCATCAGTTCCTGGGTGCACAAAACGAGAAACATCGAGGTGATCAGGCTCAACTCCCAAGTTAAGTTGACCCAGTGACTGTGCCAAGCAAGTAAACAATCATGCATCTCAATCCTATAGCCTCTCATATAGACAAGTAGTTAGCATGACATAAATTATTGCACTTATGCAACAAAAGCATAACGGATCCAACCCTCAAGCTCCACTAGGGTTGAACTAGACTCTGATACCAAAATGTAACCCCCCCTAACGTGTAATGAAATATGCTCGAGTCATATTTGGTTTCAATGTTGAAGGATCAGTTCTTAGGACATTAGCCTAACCTTGACCTTCTGAAAATACTTAGCTGAAAATAGGGCCAAAATTTTTTTTTGTTCTTTTAAAATTATATTACTTTAAAAAAAATATAAGCCTTTGCATGTATGTAGGATTCAGCACCAAACCATGTGATTATATGTGAACATACAATATAATATTATCATCTAAACACCACGACAATCCCAAGCCCATCACACGAAATACCTCAATATATATAGTATATAATCTAGCATAAAAGCCTCAACAACTCACAAGATATCCAAATATGTATAATAGTGTCATAGTGCACAATAACCGAATTGTCTACCAAAGTCGAGATACATAGTGATAGAAAAGCCTAATAGATAAACATGTCAAACGGCCACATGGGTCCAACATACATTAATCAAAACCAAAACAATAGTAATATGTCAAGAGATATGAGCGGGGTATATGTCTAATAATCCTAAAAATTTCTCCAGCATAGCCATCTCTATCTGTCTGCGAACTCAAACGTCAGCTGCTGACATGTCCTGCTCGTCTAGAGACGTACATGGAAATTTAAAAGGGGTGAGAATCATAATGAATCGACGTCGGCAAGTTCAACACCCCCGAGCAGGACCTCAACGAGATTCGCCAACACCTCCTCCACTTCTGCTCCCACCTCCGACATTTCCAAGATCCTCATCGATGAGGGCTCCACCGACGATGACATAAAGTGCGATACAAACGCACCCTACACCCTCAGCCCCAAGATCTGCGATTGGGGACAGCAACGCTCCCAGTGGCTCAAACAAAGGGAAAGAAGCAGCTAAACCTCTTAGAAAATAAGCATCCATTCCAGACAATAAGAAGATATTTTTTTCGAGCGAGGATTGGGGTGAGGGATTTTGAGCTGGAGGAAAATGAGGGTTTTGAGGGTTTGAGGTATCAAAGAGTGTGCGTGTGTGGATAAGAGTGTGAGGTTGTTTGTTGTTGAAGCTCTTAGAAGAGGGTTTTTCCTTGTTGTCATGAATCCCAAAGGATGTGCTCCTTCTCCTCTCACCACTCCCTCGTATGATACATACATATATATTCAATTCTTCTGCTTAATCAATGCTATGCTATTAATTGCATTAATCAGTGTGATTAATATGTATGTATATAAACTGAATTTTGATACACCGTCACTATAAAAATGTTTTTGTAGGTGACAATCATGTATAATGGCATGTGATTTGATGATTGATAACAATATAAAACTCTTTTGTATATATATATATATTCATTCTTATGTATTGGCCGAGAGTGTATCTCAGTCTTAAGTAACTTGAGTCTATTATGTTATGAAGAGTTAGTTTGTTATCATGTACTTGTATTTAGGTGGTTGTCAACTGCGGACAGAAATGTTAGTTAGTTGATCATGTTCAGTTGGTCTCATGGCTATAAACTCAGAGAGTCAGATGTGTGTTGATGATAGTAGATTCATTAATTCATACACCATCTACTTCTCTTCTCTTCCCTGCAAATTTTGGTTGCAGGATTCTTTAGCTCTTTTCAGAACCAGTGTAAACAAAGAGTGGACTAGTATATCGTTTTTATGAGTTATGGCATTGTATAATCGTAGTGTAGTGGTTCTTGGGGTAAGTGATAAGAGAATGGTGTTTTTGGAGTGGAGATTGTGGTTTAGGGAAAGACATTCAACCACAGGGTTTTAAAGCAAAACTGAGAATGTTTAAAGGAATTTCTTTTTTAACTAAGTTAACTTTGTGCAACATAATACAATTACATAGGAATATATATATATTTTTACTAAGTTAACTTTGTTTAATTTATAATTTTGCAATGGCAATCATTTAGTGATTTTTGTGCAAATATTCTATGCAGGCTGCTTTGGGAACCATGGACTATATCATAGACCCAAGTTCTATTGTTCATCTCTGATTCCTCTGCTTGGCCTGCTGATAGTAGTAATTGTTAGGACGGGTAGTTTGAGCACAAATTTGGAATTTGATTAACTGAAGGTTGTCAATTTGTCATTGAATTATATTATTATTATTGGGTGTATATAATATAATGAAAAATTTTGGGATGTTAAATTGTTAATGTGCAAGGTTAAGAAAAGATTAATAGTAGGAACATGATAGATAATGATTTGGGATGGGAAACAGGAATTGTTACTTGTTCCTAGTTGGGTGTGTTCACTGCTGAGAAGAAGGGGAAGCAGTTGCTAGGCAATTGTTCATCTATTAGTATGATGGTGTTGATAGTGGAATCAGGCTTTTTTTCTGTCTTCAACCCTTTGGGAGTTATTAGTATGATAGTATTCAATGGTGGGGGTAGTGGGGGTACTGGTGCAAATGAAGAGGGTGGAGGAAGGCAGGAAAGGGAAGGGGATGGGGTTTTTTTTCTTGTGTAAATGAGGGAGGGACCAAATTGTCCAATAGTGAAATTGTTTAATGTGCCACGTAAGGGAAGAGATCACGGTTTCCATTTAGGGACTAACGGTTGTCCGATTTTTGACATTGTTAGGGACCAGGTTGACACTTTTCAATTGTTAGGTACCACCTTATCCGACGTTAAAATTGTCATGGACTAACTTGGGGATTTACTCAAAAAAATTGTGTACATACCACAATTCAATCCAATTTTAGAGTTTTCCCGGACATCATTATCAAATAGACATTTCATTTTAATATGGTATTGATCATGAATGCATCAAGTTATACACACACACACACACACACACACACACACATACATACATATATATATATATATATATATAGGCATGAGAAGGGTTTCACATAAGAATATGCATTTCATAAAGGCATGCATGCATGAAAGAAGTGAACGTAAACAAGGAGTAGGTAAAAGACTTAAACTTTCCTTGAACATGGATCATTTTCACTTATTCATTAACCTCTTAGAGACCCCTAGGCTATAAGCTCATACCTAATTAGTACTGTCTAGGGGCAAAATGGTAATTTTGTAGAAAACTCCCCAGGACTCACCCCAAATATCAATTACCCTATCAAATTAACCTATCTAATTCTCGGGTGATGGCTGGGTCTGGTCATCACTTAATTCGGCGTTAAATTACCTTAAGGGCATTTCAGTAATTTTGTGCACGGGAAAATTAGGAATTGGAATTTTTTCGCTAATTGCCATATAAAACACATATAGTCCCCTTTAGATGTTAAACTAACTCTTTAAGGATGGCCGGGACCGACCGTACTCAATTCTCATGCAAAAATGACCTCAAGAGCATTTTAGCCACTTTGCACAAAAGGGAAAGTTGGGGCATTACCACTTTAACACCCAAAATTTTAACACAATACGCATACGATGTATAATAGTTAATAATTAGTTGTTACTCTTTTTGTGATTTTAAATTTTGACAATAGGTCTACAGAAAATATAACCCATTTTATTTTTATTTGAAGGATCAAACTAAGAGCCATCGTGTATAAGTTATAACCCATAAGTATTTGTAACATCCTCCCAAGTACAACATTATCCTTATGTCATGATATCGGACTCGAGAGTTGCTACTTATAAATTAGTGGACCTTTCTTAAGTAACTATAGTAAATTCGATTTGTTCGTGTAATAACTAGTGTATTTCTAATAAAATATATATAACAAAGATGTAGAGCATTTATTTATTACAAAGCCAAGTACAAAAAGAAGCTCTCCTATGAGCTTTAGTACATATTTATCCTTTACTATTTTTATAAACACATGTATATACGAGTCTCTACTGCCAAACTATAGAAATTCCAACTCATTTTTTCTTGTAGGGACTTCACTGTTCTCTAGAATCAACCTGGAGACGACACAGAAACAAACAACTAGGGGTGAGAATTCTAAAATTCTTAGTAGGGCATCCCCAAAACATATAACGAAACTCATATCATAGTTATCACCCCAGCCACTTTGGTGTATTAGTAAAATTGTGAGCATGCTACATATATCAAGGTTCATTTTAAAGTTCAAAAACCATTCCTCCGAAGTGGGTTTCTTTTAATTTCTAAGTCACTCAATATATATATATATATATATATATATATATGTAATACTACTCAACATTTTCAATCACTTAACATACATCTATTATCCTACTTAACATTAGAGAAGCTCAATCCAACTTTACATGCCCTCGGTATATCATAGAGGACCTTTCCGTGCCTTTTACCCACTAAAGGAGACTTTTCCGTGCCCTTTACCCACTAAATGGGACTTCTCCTTGCCTTTTTTTTTTTCCACTAAAGGGGACTTGCCCGTGCCCTTTACACATTAAAGGAGACTTTCTAGTGCCCTTTACACATTTAAGGGGACTTTCCCGTGCCCTTTACACATTCAAGGGGACTTTTCCATGCCCTTTACACATTAAAGGGGACTTTTTATCTACTTAACATATAAATCACCATCAAGCTTATAGAAGCATCCATTCACAATATAATTTCAATCACCATCTTTCATTTTTCTCAATGCATGCCCAAGTCACATATAAATGTTTATTCACAATGAAATGCTCATCCATTCCTCATAAATGAACCTTTAAAAAATATAACATACATTGATACTCATCATACTTGAGTCATAAGTCATTTTATTTCCAAATCAAGATTCTAGTTCATTTCCAGCACATAGATAGATTTTTAACTCAAGTAGAAAAAATTATTTCTCATGTCAAATAACCAATTTCATGTCCATAAAAATTCACTATAATACCAATGTGTATCAATGTCCAGTAAAAATTTCATAGCAAAACAATTTCTCTAACTTTGTCAACAAAATTCTACAATTTCTGTGGTTAGAGAGCACTTATCCACAGCTCAGAATAGGATTCTCATAATTTTTAAACTTAGCAAATGATGGAATCGACTCAAAAATCACTGTTACACTTCAAGAAGTTATCAACTCCGTGTAAAAATTTCAAAGTAAGAATTAATCATTTGCTATAGTAACAAAATTAGACAATTTCATAGTTACAGTTTCAATAACCTATATAGTATAAGTACCATTTAGTCTTTGATTTTTCTTTGGAATTATTCCTCAAAACCAGTGGTCAAGAAAATTTGTGTATTTAGTTCAAGATGTTATCTCCACAATATAATTTTTTAAGCTCATAACCACGACCACAAATATGTCTAAATATTCACGAAATTTCTCTATCTGCAGCCAAATTGAAAATCTAGCAGCATAGTCTAAAATCTCTTTTGACAAAAATGATTTTTATCATCATCCAAACACATAATCAAAATTCATACATCAATAACCATATGTCATCAACCAATTTACTTAAAATTTTTGGACCAAAACCCAACAAAAATATTCAGCATAAATTTTGAAAGAAAAGACCAAAGAAAACCCTACTTTGATGGCTTTAGTGATCTTGGCTCTAAGAATGATCCAAGAATGGTTTCCTTCACTTCAAAGCTCTCAAATCAACACCAAACCCTCCCTTAGGTAGCAGATTATGAGCTCTCTAAGTAGAGAAAAGTGATGGAGTCTAATTCTAATCGGTTAGTTTGATAGATTATGAGGAGTAGAACAAGTTTTGTGAAGGTAACTTGGTGTTTTAGTAACATTGGACTAGGGTTTTTGAAGCTTGAAGCTTGTTAATGGAGGTTTGAGAGAAATAACAATGGAGGGGCTATGTTTTCTACCTCTTGGCTGAAAATGAAGACGACGGAGTGATAAGATTGGTGAGTTATCTTTATCTTGGTGTAAATGTAGTCAAAATGAGTATTTCTTCCTTTTTCAAAAAGAAATAATGAAATGGATGGCTAAGATTTGGTTTGGAAGTTAAAGAATGAATCTTGGCCATCCAATTGGCTTAAGATAATTGGCTCTCTTTAACTTGGGGAGCAAGTAGCTTTTTCGGTGTTAAAATCACATATTGAAATTCCACCGAACGACTGAGATATTGGCATCCGGGTAAAATAATAATATATGAAAGGTCATGATTAAAACCTGCTTTTCAAGTTTCAGTCCTTGTCATTCACTTGGCAAGATGTGATTAATAGGAATTACTTAGCCACCAAGTAGCTTTTACGGTGTTAAAAATTGCATACCAAAATCCTACCAAATGGGTAAAACAATATACCCGGATAATCAAACATTGCTCGAAAATTAATTTTAGATATAAAATATTTATTCTTACCCATTCATAATCTTAATCCTATAGTTTCTTAGTTTCGAGCATCTTCGGGTCCTAATTCTAGATTTCGGCTGTCCTGGCGAGCTTGTGGGGCCTACTAGATTACTATTCACTTTTTTTTACAGATCTGTTGGATCGTCCTTATCATTTCTATGTCTATTAGATTTTTGAAATTATGATTAGTAAAGCTCAAATTAATTTTTGAATAATTTTTAGTGTGTTACAGTATTCATCATATAATAATAATAATAATAATGCATCTCACCAACATGTTCTTAACCACCTATCACATGATATACCTGCAAAATCACAGTAGAGCATATCATAAACCAAAAACATCATCATAGCATAACATTAATTGTAAATATCATGTCATATAATAATAATATAGAGGCATTCCATGAGTATAATACAATAACAAATATACTGAGCCCACCTATAAAGGTTGAGTATGCAATAATTCAAAAGCTAAGCATAACTGTGACATAGCTAAATCCATCATGGGTGCACGTCTACCAAAAGACTAAGTTTTGAATATGCTTGAAGATGAGATAACCCCTAGTGACTACAAATAGGAAGGAATATATCCCTACTTCTACTGCACCATTCTGATCCAAACCATAGTGCAATTCCTATGCTGGCGTCTCAAGGAAGTCCATAGACATCCCCATCAAACTTCTCTAATGTTGAAGATGGAAAGAAAGAGATGGAGTGAGAAATGTAACGCCCCGATTTTCTGTTAGAGTGAAAATGACTAAAATGCCCCTGAGGTCATTTTTGGCCTGAAATTTGAGGAAAGCCGGTCCGGTAGTACTTGAAGGGCAAACTCAATGTTGGAAGGGGATTAGATGACTTGTGTCTCTTTCTAGGATCGAAAATCTCATTTTTCGAGCTTTCGGTTCAAAATGACTAAAACGCCCCTGTGGTGTTTTACCTGTTTGCAAGTGCCGGATGAACCCGAAACTTCTCCAGATGGTTTTAAAAGGCGTTTTTATGTGGACTATGACTTTATTTTTGGTCCCGGAGGTCTTGGGCGAAATTAGTGCGAAATTACGGTTTTGCCCCTAGTTTCGTGTTTTTACGCTTAATCGTGTGATTAAGCAAACCTAAGCAATATTAGGCTCTAATCGAAGGTTAATTAATTTCCATAATTAATCTTGAGTCAAAATAATTTATTAAAGTTGATTAGAACCTAAAAGCGCTTAATTACAACTTAAAATCTTATTTTAATTTCAAGACTCCTAGTCATGGAATCTTGAATAGTGTTTTCTCTCTACAATTCCTTAAATCATGGAATTGTGTTACACATTGTTTATTCACAAATGAGTTTTAAATTCTTTAATAATGTATGAGCACTCCTAACCTTGTCATAAAATTCCTAATACTCATACTTAGTTACCTAAATTTAAGCTTAATTACTCCTAACCTTGTACCTAAGCTAACCTACACTTAATCCTATCATTAACACCCAATTACATAGAAGATTTTTTCTTCTCTCTTTTCTGCCCAATTTGGCCAAAGCCATGCCTCCCATTTATCCATCACATGTGTGAATTTTTCTTACACAAAGAGCCATGCTTTGACCTTACACAAACCATACTTTGAGTCATACAAACCATGCTATCATCCATGCTTCCAAGGACAACATCTAGAAGCCTTTCTTTCCCCCATTTTCTGGTCAGATTTACGCTAGCCCTCACCCCCATTTTCATGAATTATTTCATTTCAAAACTTGAAGAAAAATCACCTCAAATCACCATACTTGTCATACCTTGTTACAATTTCAATCAAGCTTGCTTTTCCAAATGAATAACCAATTGAAATAAATCAATTCCTCCATTTATTTGTGGCTGAAAAATTTCCAACCATGTCAAGTTTCTAGAAGCCTAATTTCATTCAAAATTGATAGGAAATTAACTCACATCAAGCCATACCTTGTATCATAGCTTCCATACTTCAAACCATGCTTGAATGACCTTGTGTAAGAGATATTTTCTCTTCCTTTTCCCTCCAATAGCTACGGCCAGCACCTCCCCCTTTTGAGCCTTCATTTGTTTTCATTCTCTATAAATACCTTGCCTAGAAACACATGCAAACACTTTAGCTCATTTGCATACTTTTAGTTTTCTAAGCTTTCCTTGTATTCTCTCTTTTTCTCTCTAAGTTTCAAGAGAGTTTCCTCTTGTTCTTCATCTCCATATTCATCTTCTCTTCATCTCATAATCATCTCTCAACCTTGAAACACCACCCCATCACCTTAGATCATCATACAAATACCTAAACTTCCATTCTCAAACACAAGCACATCAAGAACACATTTTCTTTCTTTTCCTCCCCACAAGGCCGAAGCCATCTAGCCCTAAGGAGGAGCTCATCATCTTGTTTTCCTTTTCAAAGAGTTCAAGTTTTTATCTTCACTCTAGGTAGGAGTGTTTTCTAAACTTTGTTTTCTTGAAAATGAGTTCTTTCTAACTTTCTCTTGGATTTTCTTTTTGAAACTTTCTTTGTTCTTCTTCTTGTATTTTCAGCCTCTTGGTCCTCTTGGCCACATGATAGCTCAATGATGAGGACTCCTAGATAATGACTTTGTGTTCATCTCAAAGGAACCTCTAGAGCTTGAGTTTTTTTTTTCTCTAAGTTTCATCTTTATTATCTAGCTCAAAGGATTTTTGTTCAAGAACACCTTTACTTTCCTTGCTATTTTGGTTTTGGTTTTCTTGTTTCCTTTTTACAATATTTTGGTTTTGATCCTTGATCTTTGAGGTTTTATTTTGTTTAGAAAGTTTTGTTTTCTTTGAGCTTGATGATGATGTTCAAGAACCTCATAGTTCCTTTGAGAACTTGGTTCAAGAACTCTAGAGCTCTCTTTGTAATGAGATATATGTTGGGTTGTTATTTTGTTAAAGTCTTGGATGAGCTCTAGCTAACCATAAAATGAACCTTGCATCATGTTTAATTTATGCTTTGGACATCATGTTTACTTCCTTGCTATCACTAAGTACCAAGATAATGAATGAACTTGCATTATCATATTTATATTTCAAGCTATGCATTATCATGTTTATATTTCAAGTTCTCACTAAATATCAAAGATAATAATAGGTTGCACCTCATATTTATTTTATGTTATCACTTTACTTTCTAATGGAACCTAAAATGAGTGCATGAGCATGTTTACTTTTATATCATCACTTAAATGAACCTAGAGCTCAAAGACTTTCCCATTGTTGTCTCAAACAAAGGTCTAAAAATATTTATTTCCTTTGGTTCATATTTCGGCCCTAAGAGGTTTTGATGCTTCTAAGTATTGAAAACTATGTTTTATAAATTTTCCAAGCTTTTATGAGTACAAGGAATATGTAGAACTAAGTTTTATGAATTTAGGACCTCTTGAGACAAAGTTGATTTAGCCACTGCCCTCTTAAATATTTTTATGATTTTAGGTGTTAAAAATGTTTATAAATGGGTTTTGAAAGTTTTAAAAAGATTCCAAGAGAAACTTGTATTTTATGTGCTTTAGAAATTGTGTTTGATGCCTTTAAATAGAGATGTTTGTTTCGGTTCTGCCTTGCTATTATTTGCCATTGTATGAGCTGTGTTAATGATGATAATATGCTTAAGTTTGAGTATAATTAATGTTAAAGCTCATATGTGAAAGATAAGTGAAGTTAGAAACTAGAAAGGAATTAATTTGAGAGTTTTAGAACCTTTAATGTTTGAATTTTCTGGATTTTGTCCAGCAAGGTTTAGTAATGCTAATCATGGATTTAAATTAGTTTAAATGTGTAGGAATGACTCATAAATGGTTTAGGACTTGATCTTGATGCCTTAGGAGCAAACCGGACTTAGAAAGGGTCATTGTTGTGACTCCTAGGTACCCATAAAGTTATGATTATGAATTCTACATCCTTGAGATTTAGAGATGTTCTTGACCATAGTGTGAGGTGAGAAATACTTAGTTATAACCTTATAAGTTCCCGAGAGATTAGGTTTGATGATTTATAACTTAGAATGTGAGTTGAGGACCTTAAGGGTCCATGCATAAGACTCTAAGAAGTTGTTAATGGTATGATGTGTTGTATGATGCAATGATATGATAAGATGTGCTTGATGCACGAGAAAATGATTGATGAAATGTTAAAGTTTATCATAGCATGGAATTTCATGAGAACATGATGTGTGGATTAGTTTGAAGGAAATTCGGTTTAACAGCTGTTATGCTGCCAAATTTCCGTCAAACCTTAGAGGGTTGAAAAAAATGTTTTATGAGTACCATATGAGTTGAAAACCCTGGGTGACACCGGTTCGGCCGAGCAGCCCCAGGAGATTTTTATGTGACAAAGCACTGAGACGCGCTCGGCTGGGTGACACCGGTTCGGTCGAGCACCCCTAGGGGAGACAAATCCGTGAGGGTATGAGTAGATGCAGCCTACCAAAGAGGACAAATTGCTGTGGCTTGATGCCCGCAAAGTGTTTCAAAGAGGGTAATCCCAGAGAGAGATGATCCCTGCCCCCTACCCGTACTTGCGAGTCGGGATTATTATTTATGTTTCGCTTATTCAGATAATAAGCAAGAGCTAGTGACGACTAGCTGAGGTATGAGCTCATAACCTAGTTATTTTTAGGGTGGCTTATATGCTAAAGTACCATGATTGATGTCACGAAGTTGAGGAATGATTCACTTGAAAGTTATATGCCCTTATGCCACATGATTTGTGTTTATGTGCTTTGATATGTTGTTTTATATGCCCAAGTATTGACATGCATCCATGATATAATATGTTGCACTCATGACATCAAGATGCATGCTAAAAGGAATGGACCTTGGATAATTAGTTTGAGAAACCCGAAATTGAACCTTGTATGCATGATCACTATTTTATAATTAAACCCAAGGTTCCTGAGGATGTGTACGACGTAACCCTAGGATAGGAGACTCCTACTGAGATTCTTTAGCAAGAATTCTCACTCTTCTCTCTTATTTCTTCCGTCACATCTTCAGAGATCGATGGCGACATTCATGCTTTTCATTGACACGCCTACTTGGGAGGTCCACCATGACTTGGACCAGTCATATCATTTTGAGGGGCAGTGTACCGTGCGAGTCTTCATGTTCCTTGGATGCCCCTTTGCACATCCTGTACGGAGCTACCGTTTCTCCCCAATGTCACCTTACGACGACGCGATGGTTTTTGAGCGCTCCTGGAAGCGAGACGAGAGGATTCTGCGGATGTATACTGGTGGTTCGATGCCTCGAGACTTCCCGGACTACTTGCCTCGATCCCCGAGTTCAGAGGATGACCCATCCGAGGACCCACCGATGCACCTGTATAGTGAGAGTTCTGCTCCTATGCCTCAGTTCGTGCGCGATGTGAGCGAGGAGACCGTTATGCAGCCGAGGTTGGCGAGGCGAGCTGAGAGGCGCCCCTAACGAGGAGCCCATGCTCAGTTTTCATGTGTTCCCACTCCTACTGCTCTGCGTCCATGGATTGGTTACACTCCACCGTTTCCCGGATTCCAGTAGTTGACGTCGTAGGGGAGGCTTAGTGCACACACCACATGTAGAGTGGATAAACCTTCTTTTGTTTTTGAGGTTATTCACCATAGGTGTACTCGGGTAGTTATGGTTCATTTCTGCTTTCTGGTTTCTATTGTATTTCCTTTTCTGCTGTATTACAAGCTCTGCCCGTCCCTACGAGGGTATGACTACTTATGTACTTTAATTATGTTATTGATGGAATGCTTCCTTGGTTATATGCTTTACTCTATGATTTCTGATAATTGTTACACGTGCTTTATGTTTCTGTCATTCGACTAGTTAAGTTTGTGGCTCTCACTTTGGTTATGTTTTCAAAAAGAAAAATTTACCCGTAATTTCTACTAAGTATTTTATTAAAAAGTTGAGACTAAGAAGTAATAAGCTAATGATTAGCCTAATATGTTCTAGAGTATTGGGTTAAAAATTAGGGTGTTACAAGAAACTTATACAAGAATCTCAGTAGGGTTTCCATCTTCATACACATGTCATCATCATCATCCCTAAGAACCTTGGGTTTTCATTATAAAAATAGTGGACATAAATAAGGTTTACTTATTAAGTTCCAAATACTATTAATCGAGACTTGTATCTTTTAGCATGAATCTTAATTTCATGGATGCATCATACCATATTATGAATGTATGTAAATACCTTATGTAGCATTCTAACATATTATAGCAAACTATCATATCATAAGAAGCATAAACATCTTATCATATTCTTTCCTATTTACTTTCTTAGGTAACTTCTCTTTTCCTCTTGAGAGTTCTAAGATTATGAGCTCATACCTAACTAGTCATCACTAGCCTACACTTATCCAAATTGAAAAGCTATTTTCCTGACTCCCAAAGTGTGGGATAGGGGGCTTAGGTCACCTTTTATAACCATTAATTCTTGGAGTCTAAAAGATTACCCCCTTGGGTTACCTCCCATAACTATTAAATCCCGAGTCAGAAGGATCCCCTTATTGAATGACCTCCCATAACCATTAATTCCTGGGGTCTAAAGGATCATATTCTTGTGTCTATGTAACCTATAATTTTAGCATGTCATTTAGTGATGCAACCGTGAGCATATAATCATATCCATTATCATAACTTATCATTTAACATTCTCATGTTAACAAACTTCCTGATTTCTCTAAGTCCAAAAATTTGACAAAAATTCAATAGTGTAATGACTAGAAACGAAGTTTTCCAAAATTTGCTTACTATTATTCAACATATCAATCATGCACCTCAATTATTCATTCATAATCACAATATGCCACAAATCATTATGTCACTGATCACATAAGCATGTATCTCATTTTTTGCATACATATACAAGCATGTTATCATCAATATCTCATTTGTAACACTCGTGTCAGCAGACAAGTTTTCTATGGTCTCAAGGGAGTTGCTAGGTCTAGGATTTCACTAAGTCTGGAGCCTTACACCTCCTTGGAGGGCTATATGTTAGATCCACATTCTTAGGACCAAAAGTTCGGATAATTGCTCTCCAAAGGAAAATAAATTGAAGAGTGATTTTTAACAAAATTTAGGAAACCTCTAGACCTTTCATTTCTAGCTCATAAGTTTAGAAAATTGTGAGAATTTCAAAATTTGAACTAGAACTCAAAAATTGGATTTTGATTGGCTGGGATTTTGATTTTTTAGATATTTTATATGAATCCAAATGGGGGTTATTTCCTTATGTACATTTATGTTTTAAAGTTAATGGACATTAAAATAAAATTAAATGTAAATAAGTGAGTACGAAAGTGACCAGATGCCATAAGATAAAAAAACTACAGTAGCTGGACTTTGCTGTCACCACTATAGCAGTCCAGGACCACTATAGTGGTCACAAGAGTGTACTTTGCTTGTCTTGTAAGTTGAGGATTACTATAGCGATCATAAGTGAGCCGTTTGATCTTTTGAGGATCACTATAGTGGTCATAAGTGAGTCATGCGGGACGGAAAATGGGCTAGACCACTATAAATAGTACCAAATGATGTCGTTTTCATTACTGATGTCTATTTCTATAAAACCCTTTCCACTCTCTTCCTCCCTATTTTTCCCTAAACGAGAAACCCTCCCCACCACCATTTTCCCTTTTTTCTTCATTCCCATTCCAATCTAGCTCCCAAATCATCAAGGTATGTTTATGTTAATAATTTTGTCTCCGTTTTTCCCATTCTTTCATATTATTGGTATCGGTATTTATTTTCTTTCATTATTGTCAAGTAGGGGTGCTCCTCCAATGTTGTTAGAGTTATTTTGGTGTTATCTAGAGGTGATTAGAGTTTAATCTAGAGTCAATATTGCTCTATGGCAGTTGTTGGCATCATTCCAAGCTCTCAAGGTCAAGTTGGTGATGCCTATTTACTCCCAGCTCTAAACGATGAGTGGGTTCAAACTCATGACCTTATTTCTTGTCATTATGATTATATTGATGCATTATGATTTCTAAATATAAAGTTTGAGATGAGAAAAAGGTCTATATTATGAATTTTAAATGCTTACATTAAGCTAGAAAAATTATGATTTGCAATGATAGCATGAAAGAATAAGTTTTAAAAAACCATAGGACCATGATTGCTATGTTGTGTGTCATAGAAAATGTTTATATGTTTCGGAAAGGATTTTTTAAGCAAATATCTATTATAGCAACCTTGCTATTTATTCAAATATGTTTTTCGAGTTTATAACATTAATATGCTTTCAAGATTTAGATTTCAAGCTATGTTTTAGAAAATTCAGTTAAGATAATTATTTATGTTGGGGATATGTGACACAAGAGTATGATTTAGCTTTTAAATAAATATGTTGTTATGATTTTAGAGTTATTATGATGATAAACCACAATGATTGAGTTATGATTTTAGAATTTTCAAGTGTATAAAGATATGTTAGCTTGATATGAATTTAGAACTTCAATTTTATGATACAAGAGGTACGGAATTCAGTATGATTCCTAACAACTACTAAATATATATTCTATGGGCTTGAAATCGGAACATCTACAAGTGGTAAACCCTTAGGCTCGATTTTCACAGCCACAATTATTCTAAAGTTAGATTGTTAGAGTTATATGAGTTCAGAACTCTTAGAGTACTAAGAATTTAAGGTTGATTTTATTTATTTCTGTTGAGTTATGTATGATGAAATATTATTAGATGGCCATGGAGGCAATATCATTAAATAGCCATGGAGATAATATCATTATATGTATTTAACATGCTTAGCAGATACTATATCCTGATATTCTATTTCCCCATCAGCTAAAATGATTTCTTGTTTAATTATGAGTTAGAAAGGGTTGCTGTAAATTTATAGAATGAAAAGTGTTTTCTTAGCTAGCTACATATTCAAATATCAAATGATTTATGATTGTGTATATTATTTATTGTCTATTCTTAGTTATCCCATGTGGGTGATGGGTGAGAGCCTACTCATTAAGTCCGTTGACTCACCCTTCTCCCTTCCTCCCATAGTTGAAGGTTTAGAGGGGATTTGGATTTTGGTTCCATAGACGCAATTATTCTAGTGGTGAGTCTTACTTTGCAATAAAGCCTATAGTAGGACTATGTTAGAGTAGAGTGCTCCAGTAGATGTGCAGGCAGGATCCTATCCACACATGTAGTTTGATATATTTTAGTATTTTCATATATAAAGTATGTAAATGAAATGTAAATTGCAATTAGAGACTTATGTGATGAACTAGAGATGACTTTGTAATTTAGCTTTCAAATATCAAGTATTTTTAGGTTCAAGACTAATTCTTTGTGATGAGACAATTATGAATCATAGATCAGCAGATTTGAATAATAGTTTTCAGAGATTAAATTATTAAATATTTTCAGGTTATGAAATTGAGCATTATATTTTAATTGGAGAAAATGTTTATATGTCAAAGAGATCATATCTTAATAATTATATTTATTGATAAATTAAGCATTTAGAGAGACACGTCACCCAGTAGGCTTATGTGGGAATGGGATTCCTTACGTTCCGATTACACCCCCCAAATCGGGTCGTGACAAAGTGGTATTAGAGCATTAGGTTTCTCTGCATAGTACTGGAGCAAGTGTCCACAAATAGCGTGACATTTATGTGAATGGAACCGCAGCCATTTGCACTAACGTGATGTTATTTGAGGCCGATAGGAAGAGTCAGTCATGTCTAGGTTCAGTTAGAGTCTCTTGCATTTCTTGGAGCTCTTGATCCGATCTAATGCTTTTCCCTCTCCTCTTGGTTATGTCATTCATTAATCGACATTGCTATCCCCATGGTAGTAGCACCATGTTAGTTTGTGTATAAGTTTGTATGGCGCCTCGAGCAAGCTATTTCAAATTGGTCTGAGGTAGTCAGTGAACACGTCTAATACTGGAGTGCATTAAAAAGAAGAACGAGCAGAAATGACTAGCTTAGATAGAGGTCAGATGTAGGTACCGTTGCCAAGGTCACCTCTGTAACACCCTAATTCTCAACCCAACTTTCTAGAACACATTAGGTTAATCATTAGGTTATTACCTCTTAGTCTCATTATTTTATTAAAATACTTAGCGGAAATTATGGGCAAATTTTTTTGAAAACATAAAGCAAAGTGAGAGAGCTGCGAACTTAACTAGTTGAACGATAGAAATATAAAGCACGCGTAACAATCATTAGAAATCATAAAGTAAAGCATATAATCAAAGAACAACAATCATGATAACAAAGGACACATTTCATTAATAACTTAATTAGAGTACATAAGTAGTCATACTGTAACATCCTAATTTTTTTTTCAGAAAATAATTGAGGCTTTAGTAGTAAGAATATCAAAATTTTGGTGTACACAAAAATGATGAGAACAATGTAACGAACGTTAAAAAAAAAAAAAAAAAACATGAATAGTATTTTGCAGGCCCCGTAGACCCACCGGAACAGCTAAAACCTTAGATTCAAGACCTGAAGGTGCCCGAAATTTGGAAATTATAGGATTAAGGTTAGAAATAGGTAGGAATAAATATTTTATACCTAGAATTAATTTTCAGGCAATAGTTGATTACCCGGGTACACTATTTTACCCATTCGGTTAAATTACGGTGTGAAGTTTTTACACAGTATAAAGCTACCAGTGCAAGCATGCCACCTAGGGTGACAAGTGTGCGGCTTGAGATATGCCACACCATTGCACCTTTATGGCTAACCAATAGGAATTGTACAAAATTACCATATTTAACTTTAAGAAAAACCATTTTGTACTTGAAATCATTATCCATTTTGCCCTAAACTCACAAGATCAATATCTTATCACCACCACTCCATCATTTTCGTCCAACACTCCAAAAATATAGCCTCCATGTTTGTTTCCTCTCAAACCTCCATTAACAAGTTTCAAGCTCCAAAAGCCCTAGCCCAAAGTCACTAAAACACAAAGTTTCCTTCACAAAACTTGTTCTAGACATCAACACCTACAAATCTAACCGATTAGAATTTTAATCAATCACTATTTTTGCACCTTGAGCCATTATACATCACTGTTTAAGGGAAGATTTAGGGGCTGTTTGGAAGGTTGAAGTGAGGAAAAACTATTCTTGGAAGTACTTTTGGAGTTAGAAGTCTTAAGCATCACAAGTAGGGCTTATTTCATCCTATTTTCTTTCTGATTTTGCTATGGAATATTATGATTGAATAATTCCGAAATTCTGAGTTTTATTGGTTGATATTATATTGATATTGATGTATTAATTTTGGTGGAGTATTTGGATGTTGTGAAAAATGATTTTTGTCAAAAGAGAATTTGACACATGCTGCTGGATTTTCGGATTTCAACAGAACATAATTTGTTCACGAATTTTTTGGCTCATTACTAGTCATTTTTATTAGCTATGAAAAAATTATATGTTGAAGCTAACATCATAAGGAAACTCTGATAATTTTCGTGGTGCATAATAAAGAGTTTTACTGCCTGAGAAAAATCAAGAACCAAGAGTATATCTATGCTGGCTGAAATCTTGGTACTGAAGCTGTGAATTTGTATAAATTTTTATTTATAGCAAATGATGGAGTTATCCTTTGAAATTTTTACAGAGTTTTGTAGACATCTTTAAGTATAACTTTGATTTTTATTTTGATTTGTTTCTATCATTTGCTAAAGTTAAAAATTGTGTGAATCCTATTCTGAGCTGTGAAAAAGTTGCCTCTGACCACTAAAATTGTAGAATTTATTTGACATGGTTCTAGTATTCTGTTTACTATGAAATTGTTACAGGGACTTTTACACACATTGAGGTGTCATAGAGAATTTTTATGGCCAGTGAATTGCCCATTGGATATGTGAATTAAATGTTGTCACCATAATGGTAAATCTGTCAAGAAGCTGGAATGGTGAAGATGTATTAAGTTAATGATAGAAATCTATTTAATCCAAGTATATATCATATGAATGTATGTTAATTGTTTGAAAGGCTTGTTTATAAAGTATGAATGAGACTCCAATGATACTGAATGCCTATATCTGGGATACAAACCTGACTTTGAAATAGAAAGGTCCATGACATGGTTGTATGACAAAAGAGAATATGTGAAATTTAATGGTGCATGTTTTAACATACGGGGAAAATAGAAACAAGGCTTATGTGTGATAGAGAGGGAAGGCAAAAATAAGAACTTCCCAAAAAATTTTATGAGTCGGTAGACTTATCGACTAGGAAATAGAACTGTGTGTGATTTAGAAATGGAAAAAAATGAAGTCTGATGATCACGAATAGGAATGAGCTCATGTCCTAGCAGTCTATGGTCCTCTGAGGAGTTATCCACTACATATGTTACCTGATGTGAATCTAAGCCTTCCCTATGTTAATAAAAAGAACTACTACACTAAGTTGAATTCCATGTGATATAAGAGAAACACTTATGATTAATACCATTTTGCATATAATTTTCTTTGACTCATGTATGCTAATATTGATATATGTGATCTAACATGATGTTTTCTTTATTATTATAAATGCATTTACTGTTTATATTCTGTCTGTATGTAAGGGGTTCCCCTACTGAGAATTTTATAATATTCTCACCCCTATTTGTGTATATGCTGTATTGTGCTCAGACTCTGTAGATGCCTCTGGCTGAGGAGAGGCCATCATACCGATGGCCAATGGGTTCGCGTAGGAGGACATGAGACTTACGTGGGCTTTTGACTTGTATGTAGTGTAGTATAGTGCCAGGAACTTACCAGCTTGTAGACTAATTGGTGTTAGATGTCTTAGGTCCATTTCTGTGTGTTTAGTATTTTGTTGGACCTTGATATTTGAGCAAGCTTGGTAGATCTTTTGATAGTAGTTCCTGTGTTGTATTATAAGCGAAGTGACTTAACTTCAAGTATGGTATGTATTAAAGAAAGTGGTATGTAAAGTAATAATATATGTACATTTTATAGTAGTTTTCTTTATAACTCTAGAGTTTGATTTATCTTATTTCATTTCATTTGACTAGTGGATATTATAGAAAGGAAGTGATACTCTTCTAATTACAATGTTAATGCTCGAGTAATACATGGTAGTTAGGAGGGTGTTACACATACCCTCATAGGGACGGGCAGAGCTTGTAATATAGCGGAACTAAAATACAACATAAAACAAGGAAGCAGAAATAAACCGTAACTACCCGAGTGCACCTATGGTGGATAACCTCAAGAACAAAAGAAGGTTTATCCACTCTACATGTGGGTGTGTGCACTAAGCCTCCCCTACGACGTCAACTACGGGAAACTGGGAAACGGTGGAGTGTAACCAATCCATGGATGCAGGGCAGCAGGAGTGGGTACACGTGAAGACTGAGCGTGAGCTCCTCGATAGGGATGCCTCTCGGCTCGCCTAGCTAGTCTCGGCTGTGTAATGGTCTCCTTGCTCACGTCTTGCACGAACTGAGGTGTAGGAGCATAACTCTTGCTATACATGTGCATCGGTGGGTCCTCGGATGAGTCGTCCTCCGAACTCGGGGATCGAGGCACGTAGTCCTGGAAGACTCGAGGCATCGAACCACCAGTATACGTCCGCAGAATCCTCTCATCTAGTGTCTGGGCGGGCTCAAAAATCATCGCATGGTCGTAAGGTGACATCGGGGAGAAACGGTAGCTCTGAATAGGATGTGCAATGGGGCGTGCAATGAACATGAAGACTCGCACGGTGCACTGCCCCTCAAAATGATATGACCCATGGTCCGGGTCATAGTGAACCTCCCAAGTAGGTGTGTCAACAAAGACCACGAACGTCGCTATCGCTCCCTGAAGATGTGACGAGAGAAAGAGGAGAGAGGAGTGAGGATTCTTACTAAAGAATCTCAGTAGCAGTCTCCTATCCTAGGGTTACATCGTCCATATCCTCAGGAACCTTGGGTTTAATTATAAAGCAGTGATCATGCATATGAGATTCAATTTAGGGTTTCCAAAACTAATTGTCCAAGGTCCATTCCTTTTAGCATGCATCTTGATGTTGCGAATGCAACATGTTAAAGCATGGGTGCATGGTCATACTTGAACATATAAATCAGCACATCAATCATATAAACATAAACCATGTGGCATAAGGGCATAAAACTTTCAAGTGGATCATTCCTCAACTTCGTGACATCAATCATGGTACTTTAGCATAATAAGCCACCCTAAAAATAACTAGGTTATGAGCTCATACCTTAGCTAGTTGTCACTAGCTCTTGCTTATTATCTGAATAAGCGAAACATAAATAATAATCCCGACTCGCAAGTATGGGTAGAGGGCAGGGATCACCTCTCTTAGGATATACCCTCTTTGAAACGCTTTGCGGGCATTAAGCCACAGCAATTTGTCCACTTTGGTAGGATGCATCTACTCATACCCTCACGAATTTGTCTCCCCTAGGGGTGCTCGGCCGAACCGGTGTCACCTAGGAAAGCGCATCTCAGTGCTTTGTCACATAAAAATCTCCTAGGGGTGCTCGGCCGAACCGGTGTCACCCAGGGTTTTCAACTCATATGGTACTTCTTAAACATTTCTTTAACCCTTTAAGGTTTGACGGAAATTCGGCAGCATAACAGCTGTTAAACCGAATTTCCTTCAAACTGCCACAAGCTAATTCACACATCATGTTCTCATGAAATCTCATGCTATGATAAACTTTAACATTTTCATCAATCATTTTCTCATGCATTAAGCACATCTCATCATATCATTGCATCATATAACACATCATAGCATTAACAACTTCTTAGTGCCTTATGCATTGACCCTTAAGGTCCTCAACTCACATTCTAAGTTATAAATCATCAAACCTAATCTCTCGGGAACTTATAAGGTTATAACTAAGTATTTCTCTCCTCACACTATGGTCAAGAACATCTCTAAACCTCAAGGATGCAGAATTCATAATCCTAACTTTACGCGTACCTAGGAGTCACAACAATGATGCTTTCTAAGTCTAGTTTGTTCCTAAGGCATCAAGATCAAGTCCTAATCCAATTATGAGTCATTCCTACACATTTAAAATAATTTAGAACCATGATTATCATTACTAAACCTTGCTGGACAGAATCCAGAAAATTCAAACATTAAGGGATCTAAAACTCTCAAATTAATTCTTTTCTATTTTCTAACTTCTCTTATCTTTCACATATGAGTTTTAACATTAATTATACTCAAACATAAGCATATGACCATCATTAAAACAACTCATACAGTGGTCATACAAGGCAAGGCAGAACTGAAACCAACATCTCCATACAAAGGTATCAAACACAATTTCTAAAGCACATAAAATACTAGTTTCTCTTGGAACCTTTTTAAAACTTTCAAAACTTATTTATAAACATTTTTATCATCTAAAATCATAAATTTTTTTTAAGAGGCCAATAGCTAAATCAAACTTGTCTTAAGAAGTCCTAAATTCATAAAACTTAGTTCTATATATTCCTTTAACTCATAAGAGCTTAGAAAAATTAAAAAACATAGTTTTCAATACTTGTAAACAATAAATCTCATTGAGGCCGAAAACATGAAGACCAAAAATGTAGATTTTCAAGCCTTTGCTTGAGACAACAATGGGCAAGTCTTTGAGCTCTAGGTTTATTTAAGTGATGACATAAAGATAAATATGCTTATGCACTTGTTTTAGCTTTCATTAGAAAGTAAAGTGAGAGCATAAAATAAATATGAGATGCAACATATTATTATCTTTGATATTTAGGTGAGAAATATAAACATGATAATGCATAGCTTGAAATATAAACATGATAATGCAAATTCATTTATTTTCTTGGTACTTAGTGATAGCAAGGAACGTAAACATGATGTGCAAAGCATAAAAGTAAACATGATGCAAGGTTTATTTTAAGGTTGGCTAGAGCTCATACAAGACTTTAACATATAACAACCCAACACTCATATCATCACAAAGAGAGCCTGAGAGTTCTTGAACCGAGTTCTCAAAGGAACTATGAGGTTCTTGAACATCATCATCATGCTCAAAATAAATAAACTTTCAAAACAAAACAAAACCTCAACGATCAAGGAACCAAAACCGAAATATTGTAGAAAAGGAAACAAGAAAACCGAAACCAAAAATAACAAGGAAAGTAAAGGTGTTCTTAAGTAAAAATCATCTTGAGTTGGTAAATAAAGTTGAAACTCAAAGAAAGCAAAAACTCAAGCTCTAGAGGTTCCTTTGAGATGAACACAAAGTCATCATCTAGGAGCTCTCATCGTTGAGCTATCATGTAGGTAAAAGGACCAAGAGGCTGAAAATACAAGAAGAAGAAACAAAGAAAGTTTCGAAAAGAAAATCCAAGAGAAAGCTAGAAAAGCTCATTTTCATGAAAAACAAAGTTTAGAAAAACACTCCTACCTAGAGTGAAGACAAAAAGCTTGAACTTTTGAAAGGGAAAACAAGATGATGAGCTCCTCCTTGGGGCTAGATGGTTTCGGCCAAGGAAGAACAAGAAGGTTGGAGTTGTGTTTCAAGTGAGGTTGTGTTTGAGGTGTGGCGTTTGAGAGGTTTGATGATGGTTCAAGGCTATGGGGTGGTGTTTGAAGGTTGAGAGATGATGATGAGATAAAGAGAGGATGAAGATGAAGATGAAGAACAAGAGAGAACTCTCTTGAAACTTAGACAGAAAAAGAAAGAATACAAAGAAAGCTTAGAAAACTAAAAGTGTGCAAATGAGCTAAAGTGTTTGCATGTGTTTCTAGGCAAGGTATTTATAGAAAATGAAAACAAATGAAAGCTCAAAGAGGGGGAGGGCTGGCCGTAGCTTCTGGAGGGAAAAGGAAGAGAAAAATATCTCTTACACAAGGTCATTCAAGCATGGTTTGAAGTATGGAGTGTATGATACAAAGTATGGCTTGATGTGAGTGAATTTCCTATCAATTTTTGAATGAAAATTAGGCTTCTAGAAGCTAGACATGGCTGGAACTTTTTCAGCAACAAATAAATGAGGAAAAAGGATTTATTTCAATTAGTTATTCATTTGGAAAATCAAGCTTGATTGAAAATATGACAAGGTATGGTGTATATGACTTGAGGTATGGCCTTGGAGTGTTGAAAATTTGAACATGTGATGCATATGGAGGGGGGAGTGTTCGGCCAGACCAGGGGCAGCAGAGAGGGAAGGAAATCTTTCATGTAATTGGGTGTTAATGATAGGTTTAGATGTGTATTAGCTCAGGTACAATGTTAGGAATAATTAAGCTTAAGTTTAGGTGACTAAGAATGAGGTTTAAGAATTTTATGACAAGATTAGGAGTGCTCATACATCATTAGGAGATTTAAATTCATTTTTATGAGCAAACAATTGGAAACACAATTCTATGATTTAAGGAATTGGAAAGAGAAAACACTATTCAAGATTCCATGACTAGGAGTCTTGAATTTAAAATACGATTTTAAGTTGTAATTAAGCACTTTTAGGTTCTAATCAACTTTAATAAATTATTTTGACTCAAGATTAATTATGGAAATTAATTAACCTTCGATTAGAGCCTAATATTGCTTAGGTTTGCTTAATCACACGATTAAGCATAAAAACACGAAACTAGGGGCAAAATCGTAATTTTGCACTAATTTCACCCGGGACCTCCGGGACCAAAACTAAAGTCATAAAATACATAAAAATGCCTTTTAAAACCATCTGGAGAAGTTTTGGGTTCATCTGGCACTTGCAAACGAGTAAAACACTGTAGGGACGTTTTGGTCATTTTGACCTTAAAACTCGAAAAATGAGATTTTTAATCCCGGAAAGATACACAAGTCATCTAATCCCCTTCCAACATTGAGTTTGCCCTTCAAGTATTGCCGGGTCGGCTTTCCTCGAATTCCGGGCTGAAAATGACCTCAGGTGCATTTTGGTCATTTTCACTCTAATAGAAAATCAAGGCGTTACAACCTCTCTCAGTGCCCTCCCCAACGTGTCCCATTTTCCTACAATAGAGAGGTCAAGGTAGTAGCCAGCTACAATGGCAGAGTTTAGTGTGGACTGGTTGTTCACACCTTATTTGTTCACGCCCACCTATTTTGAATGTAGTCGGAGAGAGCATAAAAGGAAGTATTGCCCATTACCTTAGAGAATTACAAGCCAAAGAGTAAAGAACCTCAATATCCTAGAAGAAGAGAGCTCGCATGAGAGTGACCTAGAGTTAGCAGGTAGAATCTCGATGAGCACACGTGTAACATCCTAATATTTAATTCAATACGCCCAGGACGTATTATAGTTAATTATTATTCATTACCCTTTTATTTTATCTTTTAATCAAAATACTTAGCGGAAAATAGGGTAAATTTTTTTTGAAACTTAAAACAAAAAACATGAGCCGAGCGCGTGCTATCTAGAAGTGAAGATATAATCGTAAATAACAGAAACAAAATAAACAACTCATACGCAAATTTAGCAACATGTCATATCATGAAACACAACTTCATTATATAATATAGTTTAAGATACATAGGAACAAAGTCACGCCCTTATATAGTAGGTTGAGCTTTCGACACAAAGGAAACAACAGAAAATACAAGAAAGCAGTAAAGTACATGGAAATGAAAGTAACAAATACAAAGGAATAGAAAGTACATGGAACGATAACAGCAACAGTGTAACATCCTAATTTTTTTCAGAAAATAATTGAGGCTTTAGTAGTAAGAATATCAAAATTTTGGTGTACACAAAAATGATGAGAACAATGTAACGAACGTAAAAAAAAAAAAAAAAAAAAGAAGTGAATAGTGTTTTGCAGGCCCCGTAGAGCCACCGGAACAACTGAAACCTTAGATTCAAGACCTGAAGGTGCCCGAAATTTGGAAATTATAGGATTAAGGTTAGAAATAGGTAGGAATAAGTATTTTATACGTAGAATTAATTTTCAGGCAATAGTTGATTACCCGAGTACACTGTTTTACCAGTTCGATAAAATTTCGGTGTACGATTTTTACACGAGAAAGCTTAATCCATAAGATTTGGATAGTGTCTATCCATTTAAACCAAGTGGATGGCCAAGATTCAATCTAGCTTTCCAAGATCAAATCATAGCCATCCATCTTATATTTTTTTTGAAAGAACTAGATTTTATATTAAATAACTAGTACCACTTAATTAAATATCATTAAAAAGCCAACCTTATCACTCCATTTTCTTCATCATTCTCGGCCATGCTCTGACCACACACAGCCTCCATTTTTCTTCCATTGAAACATCCATGAGCAAGCTTTAAACCTCCAAATACCTAGCTTAAAATTTCCAAAATCACAAACTCCCTTCACTAAACTTATTCCACTCATCAAGATCTTTCAATCTAACCGATTAGAATTTGAATCCATCAACTTTTCCTACTTTGAGAGCTTATTATCAGCTGTGTAAGGAAGGGTTTGGTGTGGGTTAGAAGGCTTGGAAGTAAAGGAAATCAATCTTGGAGCCAAGAGCTTGAAAGCTTCAAAGTGTAGGGTTTTCTTTGGCCTTTTTCTTTCCAAATTATTCTGTAAAATTTTTTTGGGTTTTATTCCGAAATTTATGGTTATATTTGATGATAATATGTTGATATTGATGTGTTAATTTTGGTGGATGTTTGGATCAGGTTAAATAATGATTTTTGTCAAAATAAGTTTTGGCTAGGCTGCTGAATTTTCGGATTTCAGCAGGACAGGATTTGTTCATGAATTTTCTGGTTCAATTTTAGTCATTTTTATGAGCTATAAAAATTATATGTTGAAGCTAACATCATAAGGAAACTCTGATAATTTTCGTGGTGCATAATAAAGAGGTTTACTACCTGAGAAAAATCAAGAACCAAGAGTATATCTATGCTGGCTGAAATCTTGGTACTGAAGCTGTGAATTTGTATAAATTTTTATTCATAGCAAATGATGGAGATCCTTTGAAATTTTTACAGAGTTTTGTAGACATCTTTAAGTATAACTGTGATTTTTATTTTGATTTGTTTCTATCATTTGCTAAAGTTAAAAATTGTGTGAATCCTATTACTCGAGTCAGTGAAAAAGTGGCCTCTGACCACTAAAATTGTAGAATTTATTTGACATGGTTCTGGTATTCTGTTTGCTATGAAATTTTTACAGGGACTTTTAGACACATTGAGGTGTCATATAGAATTTTTATGGCTAGTGAATTGCCCATTGGATATGTGAATTAAATGTTGTCACCATAATGGTAAATCATCCAAGAAGTGGAATGGTGAAGATGTATTAAGTTAATGATAGAAATCTATTTAATCCAAGTATATATCATATGAATGTATGTTAATTGTTTGAAAGGCTTGTTTATAAAGTATTAATGAGACTCCAATGATATTGAATGCCTATATCTGGGATACAAACCTGACTTTGAAATAGAAAGGTCCATGACATGGTTGTATGACAAAAGAGAATATGTGAAATTTAATGGTGCATGTTTTAACATACGGGGAAAATAGAAACAAGGCTTATGTGTGATAGAGAGGGAAGGCAAAAATAAGAACTTCCCAAGAAATTTTATGAGTCGGTAGACTTATCGACTAGGAAATAGAACTGTGTGTGATTTGGAAATGGAAAAAAATGAAGTCTGATGATCACGAATAGGAATGAGCTCATGTCCTAGCAGTCTATGGTCCTCTGAGGAGTTATCCACTACATATGTTACCTGATGTGAATCTAAGCCTTCCCTATGTTAATAAAAAGAACTACTACACTAAGTTGAATTCCATGTGATATAAGAGAAACACTTATGATTAATACCATTTTGCATATAATTTTCTTTGACTCATGTATGCTAATATTGATATATGTGATCTAACATGATGTTTTTCTTTATTATTATAAATGCATTTCTTGTTTATATTACATACTGTATGTAAGGGGTTACCCTATTGAGAATTTTATAATATTCTCACCCCTATTTGTGTATATGCTGTATTGTGCTCAGACTCTGCAGATGCCTCTGGCTGAGGAGAGGCCATCATACCTATGGCCAATGGGTTCGCGTAGGAGGACATGAGACTTACGTGGGCTTTTGACTTGTATGTAGTGTAGTATAGTGTCAGGAACTTACCAGCTTGTAGACTAATTGGTGTTAGATGTCTTAGGTCCATTTCTGTGTGTTTAGTATTTTGTTGGACCTTGATATTTGAGCAAGCTTGGTAGATCTTTTGATAGTAGTTCCTGTGTTGTATTATAAGCGAAGTGACTTAACTTCAAGTATGGTATGTATTAAAGAAAGTGGTATGTAAAGTAATAATATATGTACATTTTATAGTAGTTTTCTTTATAACTCTAGAGTTTGATTTATCTTATTTCATTTCATTTGACTAGTGGATATTATAGAAAGGAAGTGATACTCTTCTAATTACAATGTTAATGCTCGAGTAATACATGGTAGTTAGAAGGGTGTTACAAACAGCCAGCTACAAAACCCTCCCACTAGTCCTACGAGTGCTAAACTAGATACCCCTAGCAAAAGATACTATGAGAACAGGGATCCTCATGACAGCTCGGGCACTCGAATAGACTACTCCATCATGATCTGCTAGTGGCACCGATCCACGGGTGACCGGGGTATGTACCCAATGAACTGAGCGAGCACCTCGGGTGTGGGTGTGTGCAGACGAAATGGGGGACGAATGTGGCCTCCGCAGTGGAGACGCATCTCCGGTAGTCGAGCAAGATGAGGCTCTGTTATTATGTCCTCACTACCTCTACCCGCATCCATGGGCACCGTTAGCGTAGAACCCTTTGACTATATGTGCGTAAGGGAGTCCTTGGATGGATCAGTCTCGGATCGCCTCGACCGAGGAACATAACCGGGGTAGTCATGAATGGCTGAGGCGGATGGGCGAGCACGATGGGTCTGCTCATCGCGGGGCGGGTGCACTCGAAGATCAGATCGTCACCATAACGAGAAGTAGGAGCGAAACGAAAGCTGGACACTGGGTACGTGAAAGGTCATCCCATATACGTAAAAATACGAACGGCGCATCGACCCTCAAAATGGAAGGAGCGGTGATCTGGGTCATAATGCACCTCCCACACGGGCATGTCAATGAAGATCACGAAGGACGCCATCGACCTTCGAAGATGTACTGGAAATAAAGAAAGATAAAGGGGGTGAAAATCTTGGTAAAGAATCTCAGTAAGGAAAACCTTCTATCCTAGTGTCATCGTCTATGTCTCAGGGACCTCGGGTTTATTATGAAAGGTGAGCATACTTAGAGTTCATTATTAGGTTTTCAAAACATAATTATCTAAGGTCCATTCATTTTAAGATGAATCTTATTATCATGAATGCACCATATAATAGTATGGATGCATGGCAGAAACTTATGCAATTATCATCAACACATTAAAACATGCACATGGTATCGCCATAATACACTCCTTATGAATGCATTATGTTTACGTGTCATTACTTGCATTATCAGTTCTCTCTCTCATCAGGGCCACCCTAAAAACATCTAGGTTATGAGCTCATATCTAACTAGTCATCACTAGTTCTCAAACCTATCCCAGATAAGTATAAATAAATCCCAACTCCTGGAGTGCGGGTTAGGGAGCTTAAGGATCACCTAATACACTGACTCCCAGAGTATGGGTTAGGATTATTTCCTTCTTCAAAATGAATCTACTTGCACTCGGTGCATAGTATATTTGTTCGCTTTGGCTGGTTGCATCTACCATACCCTCATGGTTTTGTTATCTCCTTACCGAAGTAAGATAAATGCATCTTAGTAAACTATGCAAGAATGCAACATAAACTCAAGTTCTCAAATATCATCATGGCATTTCATTCAACATCTCATGCTCATCAAGTCATGCAAATCACCATAGCATGCCACAAGATACATAAATACTTAATTATGAAGTTCATACATACATATGCATATCACATCAGCACCTTTAGCAAAGCAATAAACGTCCTCCTACTCAGAATGCCGGAATGAGGGACCGGGCTCCGCTAGTGCAAATGCTATGCATAATAAACCATATAGATAAACAGATTACTCACATGAAGTACTAGCTCTCAAATTCCTCTCCTATCTTACAGTATATTATGTATTGAACGTTACGGGTCTTAAACTTTTGATCTAATTAATCTAGCATCCGAATTAGGTCTTTTATGCACCTAAGGGATCATTACCAACAATTCTCACTAATTATTATGATTTTAATTAATTCCAAACAGCATGTGGCAGAATCTATATTTTCAAATTACGGGTCTCTAGGAGTCACGAAAAAGACCCTTTCTAGCTTTCGACTTCACCTAAGGTACTATAATCAATTCCTAAACCAATTATGGGGGATTCCAACACATACACACTAATTATAAACCAACCATTTTTACTATGTTTAATCATGGTAGAATAGAATCTATATTTTTAGTTTTCTAAGGGTTCTAAAACTTTCATTCTACATCCTTTTATACTTACTAGTTGTTCCTGATATTCACCAAATAATTTTTGCTTCACTCAAACATAATTTTCATACATTCTAACTCAATAAAACAGCATCAAACAATGGCCATAAATTCAAGGTAGTGGCCGAGACTTAAGTTACAAACAATCACATAAAATCACATTTTCAAGTGCACACAAGTTACTAGTTTCCTCTTGCAATCAATTTAGGACCTCAAACTCTTTTAGAAACTAATTTACTTCATAAAAATCATAAAAATATAAGTAAGGGTAGTAGCTATTTTGATTTACTCATAGTTGAGATTTAAAACATAAAAATATGTTTATAAAATTCTTTAAGTTTACCTATGTTTATGAAAATTCTTAAAACACAATTTAATGGTCCTTGTGACTAGATGAGACTTGTGCTAAGCTCATCCTCATCACATGGTCGAAAATGATATTTATAAAAAGCTTTCATTTTCCAAACTTCACTTGAGATAAAATGGGCAAGTCTTTGAGCTCTAGGATCTTTAGGTGATGACATAAACTTAAACATGCTATGCACTCTGTTTTATTCTTCATTATAAAGTGAGAGCATGAAAATAAATTTGATATGCAAGCTCATTATTATCTTTAGAATTTAGTGATGGCTTGAAATATAAGCATGAGAATGCAAGTTTATTCTTTATTCTTGGAAGTTTAGTGTTGACATGAAAATAAATATGAGTGCAAGTTCATCTTAACTTTACTAGAGCTTATACAAGTCTTTTAGAAGAACAATAACAATCTCAACCCAACACTTATCTAGCAAGACAAAGTGAGCTTTAGAGTTCTTTGTACCAAGGTTTCAAAGAAACCTCATGGTTTGAACATCATCATCAAGCTCAAGGAAAATGGACTAAGAGATCAAAATAAATAACCACATTTTTTGAAAATAGATATAAAGAGAACTACACCATATTCTTTATTTTATGCCCAAGAGCTCCCATCTAGACTAAACTCTAGAATATGCCGGCAAACTTTAAGGTTGACAAGGGTAAGCTTTGGGCTTTTTGAAATCAAGTGACATATTTTCTTAGGTAAATATTATGTGAGCTACCTAGCATTTTCATCAACTGTGTCAAAAGAAAGAAAAAAGAATCGAAACCATAAAGACAAAGGGAAAAAGAACCAAAACCATTACCAAGAAAAGGAAGGAAAACCGAAAATTAGTTAGAACCAAAACCAAGTTTCAAGCTTTAGAGGTTTCTCAAATGAAAATCACAAGATCACTATCTTGAAACCTCATCGTCAAGCTTAAGATTTCCTTTCAAAAATCAAGTCTCATGGCTTAAAATAAAAAGAGGGAGAAAGAGTTTGGACTAAGAAAAAACTAAAACTCTTCATATTAAAACATCAACATAAAAAGGAAAAGCTTTTGAAAACAAAACCCTTACCAAGTGGTATTCTCTTTGGAAAGACAAGAGAGCGTGATCTAGCAAGGAATGAGAAGAAAACCTCTTCTCTAAGAGATGATGATGATTTAGCTGAATGGAAGGAAAAGGAAAGGAAATGAGTTTTGTGTGAGCTTGTGTTTGAGAGTGGAAGCTTTGGTGTTTGGATGATGGTTTATGATGGTTGTGTGGTGATTTGAGGTTGTAATATGGTGCTCTAGGAGGAGGATGAAGAAGATGAGAGGAAAGAGCTCAAGAGTTTCTTTTAGAGAAAAAGGAAGAAAACAAGCTTAAGCTTTCAAGATAAAACTAGCAAGTGTGTAAAATGGAACCAAGTGCTCATAAGACAAGTGTTTATATAATTTTGAAACATGAAGGAGTGAATGGGGAAGGGCTGGCCGTGCACTTCATGGTCCATAGGGAGAGAAAATATCTCTTTGATGTGGTCATTCAATGCATGGTTGTAAGCATGCTGAGGTATGGCTCAAAGTATGGTTCAAGGTATGGTCTAAGTATGGTGCAAGCATGGCCTTTGAGTGTGATAAAAAATTAACATGTGGAGAATATGGAGGAGGAGTGGCCAGTCACAATTAGGCCATGGGGGAGGAGGATTGTTCATCTAATTGTGTTTTAATGATGTGTTTAGGTGTTTCTTTGATTAAGCTTTTAATTAGGAATTTGTAAGAAAGTGTTTAGGTGAGGTAATTATGTAATTAGGAATATTGAGACATGATTAGGAGTGGTCTTACTTCAGTAGCAAAATAAAAACTCATTTTATGATATGATTATGCACAAACACAATTCCCTAATTTAAGGAATTGGAGAGAGAAAACACTATTAAAGATTTCATGACAAAGAATCTTGATTTTTAGAAAAGATTAAGGTGTATCTAAGCAAATCTTAGGTTCTAATTAACTTTAATAGATTATTTTGACTCTAGATTAATTATAAAAATTAATTAATTTTCGATTAGAGCCTAATATTGCTTAGGTTTCCTTAATTATGCCATTAGGCCCGAGATTCACTATTTCAGGGGCAAAATGGTAATTTTTCACGAACATTGCTCGGGACCACTCGGATCAAAACAGATGTTATCAGGCACATAAAATTAACATTTCAAGTTCTCGGGAGAGATTCCGGGCTCAAACTGCATCGATACTCGCATAAAATGATATAGAGGTATTTTAGTCATTTTGAGCTAAAAGTTCGGAAAACGAGATTTTCATCTCTATTATTAATTACAACATATATAATCCCCTTTAAAAATTGAGTTGACCCCTTGAGGATTGCCAGATCGGCCACCCTTGAGTTTCTAGGTAAAAATGACCTCAGGGGGATTTCGTCCATTTTTGCTCAATACAGGAAAAATCGGGACATTGCATTACTCCCCTCCTTAAAAAGAAGTTCGCCCTTGAAATTCGTTACCTTAGAAAAGCTCTGGGTACTTTGTTCTCATCTCTGACTCTAGCTCCCATGTGTATTCTTCGGTCTTGTCCCGTCCCCACGCCACTTTAACCAAAGGAACAGACTTGTTCCTCAGTTGTTTGACTCCGTGGTCCACGATCTTCGTTGGCAGCAAATTGAAAGTTAGGTCCTCCCTTAACTGTACTTGCTCTGGTTCCAAGACATGGCTAGGGTCGAACTCGTACTTTCACAACTGAGAGACTTAAAAGACGTCATGGAGATTTGACAAGTTAGGAGGTAAGGCTATTTTATAGGCTACTGACCCGGTTTTCTGAAGAATTTCAAATGGACCAAGGGATCGGGAGCTCAACATTTTGACTTTCATGGCTCTTCCTATGCTTGAAGTGGGGGTAATCCTAAGGAATATGTGTTCTCCTTCGTTGAACTCTAATGGCTTTCGCTACCTATCTGCATAGCTCTTTTGTCTACTTTCAGCTGTAACCATCTTATCCCTGATCCTCTTGATCTATTCCATCATCTCCCTCACTACTTCAGGTCCCAACATGCTTTGCTCACTAGGCTCTTACCAACACAAAGGTGATTGGCACTTCCTTTCATATAACGCCTCGTACGGTTCCATACCGATGACTCATGTGATAACTGTTGTTATATGCGAACTCAATTAGTGGCAGGTACCTATCCCAACTTCCTCTCTTGTCCAATACACATGCCCTCAACATGTCTTCCAAGGTTTGTATTGTCTTTTCAGATTGGTCATCTGTCTGCGGGTGGTATGCTGTGCTTAAGCACAACTTTGAACCAAATGCCTTTTGAAAGCCTCCCAAAAAACGTGACGTAAATCGCGAATCCCTATCCGAGATTATCATCGATGGAACTCCATGGAGTTTTACGATCTCTTATATGTATAATTGCACCAATTTATCCAAAGAGTTTGTTTCTCTAATAGGCAGAAAGTGGGCCGACTTGGTCAGTTGATCCATGATCACGCATACAGCATGATGGCCAGTTTGGGTCCTAGGCAATCCAATCATAAAATCCATTGATATGCTCTCCCATTTCCATTTGAGGATTGACAGGGTTTGCAACATACCTGAAAGTTTTTTGTGCTCGATTTTCACCTTTTGGCAAACCAAGCACTTACTAACCCAAGTGACCGCATCATTTTTCAATCCGGCCACCAAAACATCTTCTTCAAATCTTGATACATCTTGTTAGTACCAGGATGAATGGTGAAGTGGCTCTTGTGAGCCTCCTCCAAGATCCTCTCTTGGAGGTCACCATCCTATGGCACACAGATTCGCCCCTCAAATCTCTATAAACCATCGGGGCCTTCCTCGAAACCATTTAACTTGCTAGCCTGAATTGCCTCCAGGGTCTCCCAAAACTCCTTATTCTCCCTTTATGCTAGAGTAACCTTCTGCTTGAAACTACTCGTCACACTAAGGTGATACACCTTCATACCTCGGTTAGTCAAAGACATCCCGAGATTCATATCCCTAAACTTTTCTATTAGCTCAACTTCCTTAACCATTATGTGAGACAGGTGTAATGATTTTCGACTTAAGGCGTCGGCGACTACATTAGCCTTGCCGGGGTGGTAACTTAAGCCGAAATCATAGTCTTTTAAAATCTCCGTCCAACCTTTCTGCTTCATATTCAACTCCTTTTGATCAAAGAGATGCTTAAGACTCTTATGATCAGAAAAAACTTCAAACTTTACACCATACAAATGGTGCCTCCATATTTTCAAAACAAACACTATGGTTGCTAGCTCTAGGTCATGGGTAGGGTAGTTCACCTCGTGAGGCTTGAGTTGTTTGGATGCATAGGCTACCATTTGCTTATTTTGCATCAACACACAGCCTAAACCTTTGCTTGAAACATCACAATATATCTCAAAAGGCACATTGGGGTTAGGTAAAACTAATATTGGGGTTGAGGTCAGCTTTTCCTTCAGCTCTTGGAAGATTTTCTCACACTCGGGGTTCCACACAAAGGGCGTGTTTTTCCAAGTGAGTTTAGTTAGGGGTAGGGCAATTTGGAAAAATCCTTTTATGAACCTACTATAGTAGCTTGGTAAACCCAAGAAACTTTGTATTTCCGTCACAGTGGTTGGTCTTTCCTAATTCATCACGGCCTCAATCTTACTAGGGTCAACGGCTATACCTCCTTTTGACACTACATGCCTTAAAAACTTTACATCCTCTAGCCATAATTCACACTTAGACAGCTTGGCATACAATTTCTTCTCCTTTAAAATCTCTAAAACCAACCTTAGATGACGTTCATGGTCTTCGAACAAATGAGTATATCATCTATGAAAACAACCACAACTTGATCTAAATAGGGTCTAAAGATCCTATTCATATAATCCATAAACATCGCAGGAGCATTCATCAAACCAAACGACATAACATTGAACTCAAAGTGTCCATACCGAGTTCTAAGGCAATTTTAGGTATGTCCTGATCTCTTACCTTAATCTGGTGGTATCCCGACCTTAAATCAATCTTGGAGAATACCACCGCTCCATCAGATCATCAATCCTAGGAAAAGGGTACTTGTTTTTCACTGTTACTCGATTCAATTGCCTATAGTCTATGCATAATCTCATGCTCCCATCTTTCTTCTTAACAAATAAGACCGGGGCTCCCTAGGGTGAAGCACTAGGTCTTATGAAACTCTTCTCAACAAGCTCCTCCAACTGGGTTTTCAACTCGGCTAACTCTAAGGGTGACATCTGATACGGGGTTATGGAGATAGGTCCCATTCTAGGAACCAACTTGACGGAGAACTCCGCCTCTGTGTGGAGGGAACTCGGGTATTTCATCCGAAAATACCTCGGGATAGTCTCTTACTATCGATATATCACCTAGGTTTTGCTCAAAGTCTACCTCACTAGCAGTTAGGAGGACATATCCCTTAGTCTTCTTCCCACTACAGTAGACCTCTACAGAATTCAAGTAAAGTTTCAAGGTTTGACTAGTTTTGCTAGGAGGAGAGGGAAAGACAACAGTTTGGTATGACAATCTAACAATACACGATTGGTGTAGAGCCAATCCATGCCAAGGATTATACCTATATATTTCATGGGCAAACAAATTAAATATATGATAAAGGATCTATTTTCAACAATAAGGTGACAATTTAAACAACAGTTGTAGGTATTTACAGGGCGATTAGTGGGGGTTGCAGTAATAAGATCAAAAGGAAGTTTAGAAATTTTTAGATTCAAGGACTCAACACTAGTATGTGAAATGAAAGAATGGGTTGCACCAAATTCATATAGTACAGTTAAAGTTCTACTATTTAATTCGCACTTACCTTTGATGAGGTCATTGGACTTCTCCGCGTCTTCCACACTGAGGGTGAAGACCCTCCCTTAGTTTTGTTGGGGGGGTTTAGGTTCCTCGGGTTCCGCTCTACGCACTCCTTTGCGTAGTGACCGAGCCTTCCATACTTGAAGCACACCACTTGCCCAGCCGTGCAGGGGCAGTCTCCGTGTGGCTTCCCACACCTCAGGCACACCATGATAGGTGCGGGTTTGGGGAAGGTAGTAGGGGCTCCTTGAGGTGCCTTATTCTTGGATACACTCAACCCTCCTTGATGATAGTTATTCCAGGGGCCATTGTGCTTGAACGGGGGTCATGTTTACGGCCGAGGTTGTTGGTTGAATGGTGCCCTTTGTTGTTGTTGTTGTTGCTTGAACTTGTGGTTATGGTATGGTTGAAGTGGTTCCTCGACTGGTTCTGATGTTGTGGCTTGAACCTTGGGGCTTGTAGTCCTAGCCCTCAGGGGCGCTCCGCTCTCACGACGTTCAACTTCTTGTGCCCTTCTTCTAAAATGTACCATTTGTTGACCAGGGTGGGGAAATCCCTGATCTCCATGTGCACAACTGCAAAGTTCAGCTCTGCCTTTAGTCCGGCCTCATACTTTATGTACTTCCATACTTCATCACGATTCCCTTGGAAAACCTGTGAAAATGTGATCAATTCTTCAAATTTCGCCGTGTACTGGGCAACAGTCGACCCACCTTGGGTTAGCTAAATGAACTCAATGTCCTTTGCGTTCCTCATGGACTTGGGGAAGTACTTCTTGTAGAAGCAAGTTTTGAACAGCTCCTAGTCGATGGGGTACCAAAAGCTTCTAACAGTCTTCGAGTACCAGTCCACCAGAACTTGGCATTGGACTTCATCATGTAGGCAGCGAAAGTGACCTTCTGCTCCTCCAAATAGGTGACCACAGAGTAAATTTTCTCCATATCCTTTATCTATTCATTAGCCTTGTTAGGATCCATGGCTTCTCTGAAGGTCGGCGGGTTCACCTTGTGGAATTTGCCAAATCGAGTTTGCTCAATCATCTCAACAGTAGGGGGAGCACGTCCAGCGTCTCCCTACTAGTTCATCCACTCAAATATGTGTTCCATTGCTCTTGCCATATCTCAAATAGTTGTGGCAGTTGTCTTGGTTCCCCTCGGTTGCGGCCCTATTCTATTGTTGAGGTGTCATTGGTTCCTAAACACACAATTTAATAAACACTGAGTTGATCAGGCTCAATACTTTATGCTAAATGAGCTAGTTACCATGGCACACACAAACAGATAGGGGTCATGCATATCTAATCCTACAGCTTATCTCTATTAGCTAAGCACTACACATGACATAACATCGCATCATGCTCATAAAGCATGGTTAGTCCAATCCTCAGGCTCCATGAGAATCGAACTGCTCTGATACCAAAATGTAACATCCTAATATTTAACTCAACACGCCTAGGAGGTAATATAGTTAATTATTAGTCATTACCCTTTTGTTTTATCTTTCAATCAAAATACTTTGTGGAAAATAGGGTAAATTTTTTTTTGAAACTTAAAACAAAAATGTGAGCCGAGTGTGTACTATATAAAAGCGAACATATAATCGTAAACAACAGAAACAAAATAAACAACTCATATACATATTTAGCAACACATCATATCATGAAACACAACTTCATTATATAACATAGTTTGAGATGTAACACCTTAATTTTTAACCTAACTCTCTAGAATACATTAGGCTAAACATTAGGCTATTACTTCTTAGTCTCATCTTTTTAATAAAATACTTAGCGGAAATTATGGGAAATTTTTTTTTTTGAAAACATAAACCAAAGTAAGAGCCACGAACTTAACTAGTCGAACGACAGAAATATAAAGCATGCGTAACAATCATTAGAAATCATAAAGTAAAGCATATAACCAAAGAACAACAATGATGATAACAAAGGACACATTTCATTAATAACTTAATTAGAGTACATAAGTAGTCATACCCTCAAAGGGACGGGCAGAGCTTGTAATATAGCGGAAGTAAAATACAACATAAAACAAGGAAGCAGAAATAAACCATAACTACCCGAGTGCACCTATGGTGGATAACCTCAAGAACAAAAGAAGGTTTATCTACTCTACATGTGGGTGTATGCACTAAGCCTCCCCTACGACGTCAACTACCGAAAACCGGGAAACGGTGGAGTGTAACCAATCCATGGACGCAGGGCAGCAGGAGTGGGTATACGTGAAGACTGAGCGTGAGCTCCTTGATTGGGATGCCTCTCGGCTCTCCTAGCCAACCTCGGCTGTGTGACGGTCTCCTCACTCACTATACATGTGCGTTTGCGGGTCCTCGGATGGGTCATCATCCAAACTCGGGGATCGAGGCACGTAGTCTTGGAAGTCTCGAGGCATCAAACCACTAGTATACGTCTGTAGAATCCTCTCATCTCATGTCCGGGCGCGCTCAAAAACCATCGCATCGTCGTAAGGTGGCATAAGGAAGAAACGGTAGTTCTGTACAGGGTGTGCAAAGGGGCGTCCGATGAACATAAAGACTCGCACGGTGCACTGCCCCTCAAAATGATATGACCCATGATCCGGGTCATAGTGAACCTCCCAAGTAGGTGTGTCAACAAAGACCACGAACGTCGCCATCACTCTCTGAAGATGTGATGGGAGAAAGAAGAGAGAGGAGTGAGAATTCTTGCTAAAGAATCTCAGTAGGAGTCTCCTATCCTAGGGTTACATCGTTCACATCCTCAGGAACCTTGGGTTTGATTCTAAAACAGTGATCATGCATATAAGATTTAATTTAGGGTTTTCCAAAACTACGTATCCAAGGTCCATTCCTTTTAGCATGCATCTTGATGTTATGAATGCAACATATTATATCATGGATGCATATCAATACTTGAGCATATAAAACAACACATCAAAGCACATAAACATAACCCATTTGGCATAAGGGCATATAACTTTCAAGTGAATCATTCCTCGACTTCGTGACATCAATCATGGTACTTTAGCATAATAAGGCCACCCTAAAATAACTAGGTTATGAACTCATACCTTTGCTAGTCGTCACTAGCCCTTGCTTATTATCTGAATAAACGAAACATAAATAATAATCCCAACTCGCAAGTACGGGTAGGGGGCAGGGATCACCTCTCTTAAGATATACCCTCTTTGAAATGCTTTGCAGGCATTAAGCCACAGCAATGTGTCCGTTTTGGTAGGCTGTATCTACTCATACCCTCACAGATTTGTCTCCCCTAGGGGTGCTCGGCCGAACCGGTGTCACCCAGGAAAGTGCGTCTCAGTGCTTTGTCACATAAAAATCTCCTGGGGGTGCTCGGCCGAACCGGTGTCACCCAGGGTTTTCAACTCATATGGTACTTCTTAAACATTTCTTTAACCCTTTAAGGTTTGACGGAAATTCGGCAAAGATAACAAATTAAACCAAATTTCCTTCAAACTGCCACAAGCTAATTCACACATCATGTTCTCATGAAATCTCATGCTATGATAAACTTTAACATTTTCATCAATCATTTTCTCATGCATCAAGTGTAACGCCCCGATTTTCTGTTAGAGTGAAAATGACCAAAATGCCCCTGAGGTCATTTTCGGCCCGGAATTCGAGGAAAGCCGGTCCGACAGTACTCGAAGGGCAAACTCAATGTTGGAAGGAGATTAGATGACTCGTTTTTCGAGTTTCGGGTCAAAATGACCAAAATGCCCCTGCATTGTTTTACCCATTTGTAAGTGCCGGATGAACTCGAAACTTCTCCAGATGGTTTTAAAAGGCGTTTTTATGTAGACTATGACTTTAGTTTTGGTCCCGGAGGTCCCGGGCGAAATTAGTGCGAAATTACGGTTTTGCCCCTAGTTTCGTGTTTTCACGCTTAATCGCGTGATTAAGCAAGCCTAAGCAATATTAGGCTCTAATCGAAGGTTAATTAATTTCCTTAATTAATCTTGAGTCAAAATAATTTATTAAAGTTGATTAGAACCTAAAAGTGCTTAATTACAACTTAAAATCATATTTTAATTTCAAGACTCCTAGTCATGGAATCTTGAATAGTGTTTTCTCTTTCTAATTCCTTAAATCATGGAATTGTGTTACACATTGTTTATTCATAAATGAGTTTTTAATTCTCTAATAATGTATGAGCACTCCTAATCTTGTCATAAAATCCTTAAAACACCTTCTTAGTTACCTAAACTTAAGCTTAATTATTCCTAACCTTGTACCTAAGCTAATACACATTTAAACCTACCATTAACACCCAATTAAATGATCAAAACTCACCTCCTCTTTGCTGCCTAAAGCCTGGCCGAAGCTGTCCTCCTCCCATATGCATCACATGTTCAATTTTTCAACACTCCAAGGCCATACCTCAAGTCACATACACTATACCTTGTCATAACTTTCAATCAAGCTTGATTTTCCAAGTGAATAAGTAATTAAAACAATCCATTTTTCCCATTTATTTGTCGCTGGAAATGTTCCGGCCATGTCAAGTTTCTAGAAGCCTAATTTCACCAAAAATTGATAGGAAATTAACTCACATCAAGCCATACTTTGTAGCATAGCTTCCATACTTCAAACCATGCTTGAATGACCTTGTGTAAGAGATATTTTTCTCTCCCTTTTCCCCCTCAAAAGCCACGGCCACTTCTCCCCTTGGTGAGCCCCATGGTTTTGTTTTTCTATAAATAGGATGCTTGTGATAGCTTAGTTGCACTTTGAAGCATTTGCTAAGTTTAGAATCTAGAGTTGTCTTGCTAGTTCTTTTCTTTTTCTCTCAAGTTTCAAGAGAGTTCTTCCTTTCTTTCCATCTTCATCTTCTTCATCTCTTCATCTCATCATCATCTCTCAACCTTGAAACACCACCCCATAGCCTTGAACCATCATCAAACCTCTCAAAACATCACACCTCAAACACAACCTCACTTGAAACACAACTCCAACCTTCTTGTTTCCTCTTGGCCGAAACCATCAAGCCCCAAGGAGGAGCTCATCATCTTGTTTTTCTTTTCAAAAGTTCAAGCTGTGTCTTCACTCTAGGTAGGAGTGTTTTCTAAACTTTGTTTTCTTGAAAATGAGTCCTTACTAGCTTTCTCTTGGATTTTTCTTTTGAGACTTTCTTGTTTTTCCTTCCTTGTGATTTCGGCCATGAGGCCTTGATGAGCATATGATAGCTCAATGATGAGGACTCCTAGAGGATAACTATGTGTTCATCTTAAAGGAACCTCTAGAGCTTGAGTTTTTCCTTTCTTTTAACTTCATCTATACTATACTTAGCTCACATGGTTTTTTCAACTTAAGAAAACTAATCTAAGGATTTCTAAAAGCCCAAGCCTACCCTTGTCAACCTTAAAGTTGGCCGGCACGTTCTAGAGATCTTTCTCTAGATAGGGGTTTTGGGTATTTAATAAAGAACTTGACTTAGTTTCATTTTCTCTTCCTTTTGTAAGGTTTTCGATTTTGGTACTTGATCCTTGAGGTTTTGTTGGGTTTTGTTTTGGAAGTTTTTTTACTTGAGCTTGATAATGTTGTTCAAGAACCTCATAGTTCCTTTGAGAACTTGGTTCAAGAACTCTAGAGCTCTCTTTGTAATGAGATATATATTAGGTTGTTACTTTGTTAAAGTCTTGAATGAGCTCTAGCTAACCATAAAATGAACCGTGCATCATGTTTATTTTATGCTTTGCATATCATGTTTACTTCCTTGCTATCACTAAATACCAAGATAATGAATGAACTTGCATTATCATGTTTATATTTCAAGCTATGCATTATCAACTTTATATTTCAAGTTCTCACTAAATATCAAAGATAATAATATGTTGCATCTCATATTTATTTTATGCTCTCACTTTACTTTCTAATAAAAGCTAAAACAAGTGCATAAGCATGTTCATCTTTATGCCATCACTTTAATGAACCTAGAGCTCAAAGACTTGCCCATGGTTGTCTCAAACAAAGGTTTAAAAATACTTATTTCCTATGGTTCATATTTTGGCCCTAAGAGATTTTGATGTTTCTAAATATTGAAAACTATGTTTCATACTTTTTCTAGGCTATTATGAGTACAAGGAATATGTAGAACTAAGTTTTATAAATTTAGGATCTCTTGAAACAAAGATGAATTGGTCACTGCCCTCTTGAATATTCTTATGATTTTAGATGTTAAAAATGTTTATAAATGAGTTTTGAAAGTTTTGAAAAGGTCCCAAGAGAAGCTAGTATTTTATGTGCTCTAGAAATTGTGTTTTATGCCTTTATGGAGAATGTTTGTTTCGGTTCTGCCTTGCCATTATTTGCCACTATATGAGCTGTGTTAATGATGATAATATGCTTAAGTTTGAGTATAATTAATGGTAAAGCTCATATGTGAGAGATAAGAGAAGTTAGAAACTAGAAAAGAATTAATTTGAGAGTTCTAGATCCTTTAATTTTTGAAATTTCTGGATTCTGTCCATCAAGGTTTAGTAATGCTAATCATGGATTTAAATTAGTTTAAATGTGGAGGAATGACTCATAAATGGTTTAGGACTTGATCTTGATGTCTTAGGAGCAAACTAGACTTAGAAAGGGTCATTATTGTGACTCCTAGGTACCCGTAAAGTTAGGATTATGAATTCTATATCCTTGAGGTTCATAGATGTTCTTGACCATAGTGTGAGGTGAGAAAGACTTAGTTATAACCTTATAAGTTCCCGAGAGATTAGGTTTGATGATTTATAACTTAGAATGTGAGTTAGGGACCTTAAGGGTCAATGCATAAGACACTAAAAGGTTGTTAATGCTATGATGTGTTGTTTGAGCAATGATATGATGAGATGTGCTTGATGCATGAGAAAATGATTGATGAAAATGTTAAAGTTTATCATAGCATGACTTTTCATGAGAACATGTTGTGTGAATTAGCTTGTGGCAGTTTGAAGGAAATTCGGCTTAACATTGCTATCTTTGCCGAATTTTAAATCAAACCTTAAAGGGTTGAAAGAAATGTTTATGAGTACCATATGAGTTGAAAACCCTGGGTGACACCGGTTCGGCCGAGCACCCCCAGGAGATTTTTATGTGACAAAGTACTAAGACGCGCTTCCCCCGAGGAGGTGCCGGTTCGGCCGAGTACCCCCGGGAGGAGACAAATCTGTGAGGGTATGAGTAGATGCAGCCTACCAAAGCGGACAAAATTGCGAGGCCATGCGTGGCTAGTAAAGCGTTTCAAAGAGGGTAATCCCAGAGAGAGATGATCCCTGCCCCCTACCCGTACTTGCGAGTCGGGATTATTATTTATGTTTCACTTATTCAAGATAATAAGCAAGAGCTAGTGACGACTAGCTAAGGTATGAGCTCATAACCTAGTTATTTTTAGGGTGGCCTATATGCTAAAGTACCATGATTAATGTCACGAAATTGAGGAATGATTCACTTGAAAGTTATATGCCCTTATGCTACATGATTTATGTTTATGCGCTTTGATGTGTGGTCTTATATGCTCAAGTATTGACATGCATCCATGATATAACCTGTTGCATTTATAATACCAAGACGCATGCTAAAAGGAATGGACCTTGGATAATAGTTTGAGAAACCCTAAATTGAACCTTATATGCATGATGACTATTTTATAATTAAACCCAAGGTTCCTGAGGATGTGTACGATGTAACCCTAGGGTAGGAGACTCCTACTGAGATTCTTTAGCAAGAATTCTCACTCCTCTCTCTTCTTTCTTCCATCACATCTTCAGAGAGCGATGGCGACGTTCGTGTTTTTCATTGACACGCCTGTTTGGGAGGTGCACTACGACCCGGACCACCGTTCATATCATTTCGAGGGTCGTTGTGCCGTCCGCATTTTTGTGTACATGGGACGACCTTTCGCTTACCCGGTTTTAAGCTACCAGTTTACTCATACTGCACCTTTTGGTGGTGATGACATGATCTTCGAGCGCACTCGCCCGCGTGACGAGCAGCTATGCCGTGCCCATACCTCTGCCTCGGCTGTCCGTGACTACCCGGAGTACGTGCCTCGCTCGAGGAGGTTCGAGACTGATTCATCCGAGGATTCACCGACGCATATCCCTTCGGAGGGCTCCGCTCCCTTTCCCCAGTTCCGGCACGAGGGGAGTGAGGAGACCGTGAGGCAGCCACGCTTGGTGAGGAGAGCTGAGATGTGTCCGCATCGAGGAGCTCACGTTCAGCCGCCGCGAGTTCCCTTCACGCTCCATTGGCCCATACAGGAGGAGATAGAGTGTTTCCCCGGTTACCTGCCTCCATCACCCGAGGATCCTTGTCGTCACTAGTTCCCGATGGAGAGCTTTGCGAGTACCCGAGCTTTTATAGAGATCTTCCCTTCGGCCGTACCTTTTGGGAAGGGATGTAGTTTAGTGTTCATAGCATAGTAGGAGGGTAGTGTTTTGGGTTTTTATCTTTACGATGTACCATGTACCTTGCTATCTGTTGCATTTCCTTTTCCATTGTATTTCAAGCTCTGCCTGTTTCTATAAGGGTATGACTAGTTATGTACTTTAACTACTTTATTATTAATGAAATGTTTCTATTATCTTCATGATCTATGTTCTTCTGATGTATGTTTTATTTTACATGGTTGTTTATGATTGTTACGTGCACTTTACGTTTCTGTCATTCGATTGGTTAAGCTCGTGGCTCTCACTTTGTTTTATGTTTTCAAAAAAAAAAAAAATTTACCCGTAATTTTCGCTAAGTATTTTAATGAAAGGATGAGACTATGAAGTAATAGCCTAATGGTTAACCTAATGTGTTCTAGAAAGTTGGGTTAAAAATTAGGGTGTTTCATCAAGCACATCTCATCATATCATTGCATCATATAACACATCATAGCATTAACAACTTCTTAGTGCCTTATGCATTGACCCTTAAGGTCCTTAACTCACATTCTAAATTATAAATCATCAAACCTAATCTCTCGGGAACTTATAAGGTTATAACTAAGTATTTTTCTCCTCACACTATGGTCTAGAACATCTCTAAACCTCAAGGATGCAGAATGCATAATCCTAACTTTACGGGTACCTAGGAGTCACAACAATGACCCTTTCTCAGTCCAGTTTGTTCGTAAGGCATCAAGATCAAGTCCTAAATCAATTATGAGTCATTCCTACATATTTAAACTAATTTAGAACCATGATTTTGGATAGAATCCAGAAAATTCAAACATTAAGGGATCTCAAACTCTCAAATTAATTCTTTTCTAGTTTCTAACTTCTCTTATGTTTCACATATGAGTTTTAATATTAATTATACTCAAACATAAGCATATGACCATCATTAAAACAGCTCATACAGTGGTCATACAAGGCAAGGCAGAACCGAAACCAACATCTCCATACAAAGGCATCAAACACAATTTCTAAAGCACATAAAATACTAGTTTCTCTTGGAACCTTTTTAAAACTTTCAAAACTCATTTATAAACATTTTTATCATCTAAAATCATAAAAATATTTATGAGGCCAGTAGCTAAATCAAACTTGTCTCAAGAGGTCCTAAATTCATAAAACTTAGTTCTATATATTCCTTTAACCCATAAGAGCTTAGAAAAATTACAAAACATAGTTTTCAATACTTGTAAATAATAAATCTCATTGAAGTCGAAAACATGAAGACCAAAAACATAGATTTTCAAGCCTTTGCTTGAGACAACAATGGGCAAGTCTTTGAGCTCTAGGTTCATTTAAGTGATGACATAAAGATAAATATGGTTATGCACTTGTTTTAGCTTTCATTAGAAAGTAAAGTGAGAGCATAAAATAAATATGAGATGCAACATATTATTATCTTTGATATTTAGGTGAGAACTTGAAATATAAATATGATAATGCATAGCTTGAAATATAAACATGATCATGCAAGTTCATTTATTTTCTTAGTACTTAGGGATAGCAAGAAACGTAAACATGATGTGCAAAGCATAAAAGTAAACATGATGCAAGGTTCATTTTAAGGTTGGCTAGAGCTCATACAAGACTTTAACATATAACAACCCAACACTCATCTCATCACAAAGAGAGCTTTAGAGTTCTTGAACCAAGTTCTCAAAGGAACTATGAGGTTCTTGAACATCATCATCAAGCTCAAAATAAATAAACTTTCCAAACAAAACAAAACCTCAAAGATGAAGGAACCAAAACCAAAATATTGTAGAAAAGGAAACAAGAAAACCGAAACCAAAAATAGCAAGGAAAGTAAAGGTGTTCTTGAGTAAAAATCCTTTTGAGCTAGATAATAAAAATGAAACTTAGAGAAACCAAAACTCAAGCTCTAGAGGTTTCTTTTAGATGAACACATAGTCATCATATAGGAGCTCTCATCATTGAGCTATCATGTGCTCCTCAAGGCCAAGAGGCCGAAACATCAAGGAAAAGAAACAAAGAAAGTTTCAAAAAGAAAATCCAAGAGAAAGCTAGAAAAACTCATTTATCAAGAAACAAGGTTTAGAAAAACACTCCTACCTAGAGTGGAGATAAAAAGCTTGGATGAAAATGAGATGAGCAACACCTCCTAGGATGTTGATGATGATTCAGCCTTGTGGAGAGAAAAAGAAAGGAAATGTGTTCTTGGTGAGCTTGTGTTTGAGAATGGAAGTTTAGGTGTTTGTATGATGATCTAAGGTGGTGGGGTGGTGTTTCAAAGTTATGAGATGATTATGTGATGAGGGGATAAAGAGAATGAGCATGAAAACAAAGGTTTAGAAAAACACTCCTACCTAGAGTGGAGATAAAAAGCTTGAACTTGAGGATGAAAATGAGATGAGCAACACCTCCTAGGATGTTGATGATGATTCAGCATTGTGGAGAGAAAAAGAAAGGAAATGTGTTCTTGGTGAGCTTGTGTCTGAGAATGGAAGTTTAGGTGTTTGTATGATGATCTAAGGTGGTGGGGTGGTGTTTCAAAGTTATGAGATGATTATGTGATGAGGGGATGAAGAGCATGAAGATGAAAAGAAAAGAAGAACTCTCTTGAAACTTGAGAGAAAAAGAAAGGAAACTCAAGAAAGCTTAGAAAACTTGAAACTTAGCAAATGAACTAAAGTATTTGCAAGCTCAAGTAAGCATGATATTTATAGAAAATGAAAACAAATGAGAGCTCAAAGGGGAGAGGTGCTGGCCGTAGCAATTGGAGGGAAAAGGAAGAGAAAATATCTCTTACACATTATCATTCAAGCATGGTTTGAAGTATGGAGTGTATGATACAAAGTATGGCTTGATTTGAGTGAATTTCCTATCAATTTTTGAATGAAATTAGGCTTCTAGAAACAAAGTATGGCTGGAAGTTTTTCAGCCACAAAAAAATGGGGAAAAATGGTTTATTTCATTTAGTTATTCATTTGGGAAAATCAAGCTTGATTGAAAATATGACAAGGTATGGTGTATGTGACTTGAGGTATGGCTTTGGAGTGTTAAAAATTTGAACATGTGATGCATATGGAGGGGATGGGGTTCGGCCAGACCAGGGACAACAGAGAGGAGGTGAGATTTGATCATCTAATTGGGTGCTAATGGTAGGTTTAAGTGTGTATTAGTTTAGGTACAAGGTTATGAATAATTAAGCTTAAGTTTAGGTAACTAAGAATGAGGTTTAAGGATTTTATGACAAGATTAGAAGTGCTCATACATCATTAGGAGATTTAAATTCATTTTTATGAGTAAACAATTGAAAACACAATTCCATGATTTAAGGAATTGGAAAGAGAAAATACTATTCAAGATTCCATGACTAGGAGTCTTGAATTTAAAGTAAGATTTTAAGTTGTAATTAAGCACTTTTAGGTTCTAATCAAATTTAATAAATTATTTTGACTCAAGATTAATTATGGAAATTAATTAACCTTCGATTAGAGCCTAATATTGCTTAGGTTTGCTTAATCATGCGGTTAAGCGCAAAAACACGAAACCAGGGGTAAAACCATAATTTTGCACTAATTTCGCTCGAGACCTCCAGGACCAAAACTAAAGTCATAGAATACATAAAAACGCCTTTTAAAACCATCTAGAGAAGTTTTGGGTTCATCCGGCACTTGCAAATGGGTAAAACACCGTAGGGGCATTTTGGTCATTTTGACCCGAAAACTCAAAAAACGAGATTTTTGATCCCGGAAAGATACACAAGTCATCTAATCCCCTTCCAACATTGATTTTTCCCTTCGAGTACTGTCGAGTCGACTTTCCTCAAATTTCGGGCTGAAAATGACCTTAGGGGCATTTTGGTCATTTTCACTCTAACAGAAAATCGAGGTGTTACATTTAAGATACACAGGAACGAAGTCACACCCTTATATAATGGGATGAGCTTTTGATACAAAGGAAATAACAAAAAATACAAGAAAGTAGTAAAGTACATGGAAATTAAAGTAACAAATACAAAGGAACAAAAAGTACATGGAACGATAATAGCAACAGCCAGCTAGAAAACCTCCCACTAGTCCTACCAGTGCTAACCTAGATACCCCTAGCAAAAGATGCTACGGGAAAAGGGATCCTCATGACAGCTTGGGCACTCGAACAGACTACTCCATTACGATTGACTGGTGGTGTCGATCCTCGGGTGACGGAAGTATGTACCTAATGAATTGAGCGAGCTCCTCGGGTGTGGGTGTGTGCAGACGAAACGGGGGACGAACGTGGTCTCCATGGTGGGGACGCATCTCCGGTCGCCAAGCAAGACAGGGCTATGTCACTGTGTCCTTGTTGCCTCTGCCCGCATCCATGGGCACTGTTCGCACAGAACCCTCCAAGTAGATATGTGTAGGGGAGTCCTTGGATGGACCAGTCTCGGTTCGCCTCGACCGAGGAACATAACTGGGGTAGTCATGAATGGCTGAGGCAGATGGGTGAGCACAACAAGTCTGCTTATCACGGGGGCGGGTGTGCTCGAAGATCAGGTCGTCACCATAAGGAGAAGTAGAAGTGAAACGGAAGCTGGACGCCGAGTACGCGAAAGGTCGTCCCATATACACAAAAATACGAATGGCGCATCGACCCTTGAAGTGGTAGGAGCGGTGATCCGAGTCATAATGCACCTCCCACACGGGCGTGTCAATGAAGATCATGAAGGACACCATCGACCTCTGAAGACATAACAGAAAGAAAGAAAGATAGATAGAGGGGGTGAGAATCTTGGTAAAGAATCTCAGTAAGGAAATCTTCTATCCTAGTGTCATCGTCTACGTCTCAGGGACCTCGAGTTTATTATTAAAGGTGAGCATACTTAGAGTTCATTATTAGGTTTTCAAAACATAATTATCCAAGGTCCATTCATTTTAAAATGAATCTTATTATCATGAATGTACCATATAATAGTATGGATACATAGCAGAAACTCATGCAATTATCATTAACACAATAAAACATGCACATGGTATCACCAAAATACTATCCTTATGAATGCATTATGTTTACGTGTCATTACCTGCATTATCAGTTCTATTTTTCATCAGGGCCACCCTAAAAACATCTAGGTTATGAGCTCATATCTAACTAGTCGTCACTAGTTCTCAAACTTATCCTAGATAAGTATAAATAAATCCCGACTCTTGGAGTGCAGGTTAAGGGGCTTAAGGATCACCTAATACACCGACTCCTGGAGTGCGAGTTAGGATTATTTCCTTCTTCGAAACGAATCTACTTGCACCCGGTGCATAGTAAATTTGTCAGCTTTGGCAGGCTGTATTTATCATACCCTCACGGTTTTGTTATCTCCTTATCGAAGTAAGATAAATGCGTCTCAGTAAACTATGCAAGAATGCAACATAAACTCAAGTTCTCAAATATCATCATGGCATTTCATTCAACATCTCATGCTCATCAAGTCATGCAAATCACCATAGCATGCCACAAGATACATAAATACTTAATTCTGAAGTTCATACATACATATGCATATCACATCAGCACCTTTAGCAAAGCAATAAAAGTGCTCCTACTCAAAATGTGGAATGAGGGACTGGGCTTAGCTAGTGCAAATGCTATGCATAATAAACCATATAGATAAACAGATTACTCACATGAAGTACTAGCTCTCAAATTCTTCTCCTATCTTACAGTATATTATGTATTGACTGCTACGGGTCTTAAAGATCCGATCTAATTAATCTAGCATCCGAATTAGGTTTTTATGCACCTAAGGGATCATTACCAACAATTCTCACTAATTATTATGATTTTGATTAATTCCAAACAGCATGTGGCAGAATCTATATTTTCAAATTACGGGTCTCTAGGAGTCACGAAAAAGACTTTTTCTAGGTTTCGACTTCACCTAAGGTACTATAATCAATTCCTAAACCAATTATGAGGGATTCCTACACATACACACTAATTATAAACTAACCATTTTTACTATGTTTAATGAGGGATTCCTACACATACACACTATGAGGGATCTATATTTTTAGTTTTCTAAGGGTTCTAAAACTTTCATTCTACATCCTTTTTACTTACTAGTTGTTGCTAATATTCACCAAATAATTTTTTCTTCACTCAAAATAATTTTCACACATTCTAACTCAATAAAACAACATCAAACAGTGGCCATAAATTCAGGGCAGTGGCCAAAACTTAAGTTACAAACAATCACATAAAATCACATTTTCAAGTGCACACAAGTTACTAGTTTCCTCTTGGAATCAATTTAGAACCTCAAACTCTTTTAGAAACTAATTTACTTCATAAAAATCATAAAAATATAAGTAAGGGCAGTAGCTATTTTGATTTACTCATGGTTGAGATTTAAAACATAAAAACATATTTATAACATTCTTTAAGTTTACCTATGTTTATGAAAATTCTTAAAACACAGTTTAATGGTCCTTGTGACTAGATAAGACTTGTGCTAAGCTCATCCTCATCACATGGCCGAAAATGGTATTTATAAAAAGCTTTCATTTTCCAAACTTCACTTTAGATAAAATGGGCAAGTCTTTGAGCTCTAGGATCTTTAGGTGTATGGACTCTGTTTTATTCTTCATTATCAAGTGAGAGCATGAAAATAAATATGATATGGAAGCTCATTATTATCTTTAGAATTTAGTGATGACTTGAAACATAAACATGAGAATGCAAGTTTATTCTTTATTCTTGGAAGTTTAGTGTTGACATGAAAATAAATATGAGTGCAAGTTCATCTTAACTTTACTAGAGCTCATACAAGTCTTTTAGAAGAACAATAATAATCTCAACCCAACACTTATCTAGCAAGACAAAGTGAGCTTTAGAGTTCTTTGTACCAAGGTTTCAAAGAAACCTCATGGTTTGAACATCATCATCAAGCTCAAGGAAAATGAACTATGAGATCAAAATAAATAACCACATTTTTTTAAAACAGATATAAAGAGAACTACACCATATTCCTTATTTTATGCCCAAGAGCTCCTATCTAGAGTAAACTCTAGAACGTGCTGGCAAACTTTAAGGTTGACAAGGGTAAGCTTTGGGCTTTTTGAAATCAAGTGATATATTTTCTTAGGTAAACATTATGTGAGCTACCTAGCATTTTCATCAACTTTGTCAAAAGAAAGAAAAGTGAACCAAAACCATAAAGACAAAGGGAAAGAGAACCGAAACCATTACCAAGAAAAGGAAGGAAAACCGAAAATGAGTTAGAACCAAAATCAAGTTTTAAGCTTTAGAGGTTTCTCGAATGAAAATCACAAGATCACTATCTTGAAACCTCATTGTCAAGCTCAAGATTTCCTTTAAAAAATCAAGTCTCATAACTTAAAATAAAAAGAGGGAGAAAGAGTTTAGACCAAGAGAAAACTAAAACTCTTCATATCAAAACATCAACATAAAAAGGAAAAGCTTTTGAAAATAAAATGTAACACCCTAAATCTTAACCTAATACTACTAGTATGTATTTAGGTTAATCTTTAGAATATTACCTCTTGGTCTCATTCTTTACTTGAAAATACTTAGCGGAAATATGGGTAAAATTTTTCTTTTTGGAATTAAAACCAAAGTGAGAGCCACGCATGATTCTTCGGACAGAAATTCATACAAGTCATATGAGCAAATCATAATAAAACGCATAAATAACAAATCATAGTAAAACATGTAAATACATGGACACATCAACTGATTATATATAGATAGTGTGCCTACCAAAAGGCAGGACTATTCGGTACAAAGGAAAATAAAATACAACTGAAATGCAAATACAAGGAAATCATAAAAGCAAGTACAAGGAAACCATGAAAGCAACACCCATACCCATGTGCAGCTAGAGTAGACAACCTCATATACAAAAGAATTGTTCTCAACTATATGGCGTGTGTGCACTAGCTACTACCCATCCTATTCACCTACTCACCTTTAGTCAGAAGTCTTGTGGTGGAATCGATCCACTGGCGGATCTCGGCGGGAGTGGTCGTGTGGATCATCGGAGCGTGTCCACCGCGGCGAGGGCGCATGGATGGCCAACGAGCCAACCTCGGCTGAACCACTGTCTCCTCACTCCCGGCTCTCATCGATGGGGGAGCGGGGCTAGAGCTCCAACTGTACATGTACGAGGGCGGGTCCTCTGATGGATCCGTCTCAGCATCGAGTCCGAGGCACGCATCGGGTAGTCGCGTACGGCTAACGCTTCGGGCTGCATGCAGAGGATTTGCTCGTCGCGTGGTCTGGCTCGCTCAAAAATCGTGTTATAATGATAGGGAGCAGTCGGGGTGAAGCGGTAGCTCCGTACTGGGTGCGCGAAGGGTCGTCCCATAAACATAAATACTCTGACAAAGGCAAATGACCCTCAAAATGATATGATCCGAGTGCTGGGTCATGGTGCAGCTCCCATGTCGGGGTGTCGATGAAGAGTACGAAAGTTGCCATCTGAAGATGTGACGGAAGAAAAGAGAGAGGGAATGAGAATCTTCTAAAAGAATTCTCAGTAGGGCAATCCCTAACTAAGTGACATCATCACATCCTCAGGAACCTTGGGTTTTATTTCTAAAAAGTGTGCATGCATGTAAGCTTCTTTTAATTTTCTAAAGTATTAATTATCCGAGGTCTGTTATTTTTTACGATACGTCTTATGACTAAGCATGGAACATACTAATGACATGAATGCATCATAAAGGTAAGCCAATCAATAGAATAACTAAGAAACATTATAACATTGGCATAAGGTGATAGGTATATAGCACATGTGACATTTTAAACTTTAACTTTCATCTCATGGGGCCACCCTGAAACATCTTTAGGTTATGAGCTCATACCTTAACTAGTCGTCACTAGCTCTTACTTATCCTATGATAAGTGTAACATAATCCCGACTTAAAGTACGGGCTAGGGGGTAATTTAAGGATCACCTCTTAAGGTCATTTCCTCTTTGAAACGCACTACTAGCAACTAGTGCATCGTAGTATTGTCCGCTTTGGCAAGCTTTATGTCAATACCCTCACGGATTTGTTTTCTTGGGGGTGCTCGGCTAAACCACCCAAGAAGGCATCTCAGTGTAGTGTCACATTTAAGTTCTCATAATTTTCAAAAAGACCTTTTTCTAAGTTCCTCAAATTTGATGGAAATTCGGTAGCATGATGACTGTAGACCGAATTTCCTCAAATTTGCTTATGCCATGAAAACATATAGGACATACACAAACATTTCTTATGGGGTATAGCATATCATCATGTAAAACTTCGTTATAGCACATATCAACTTGTCATAGACAAAACTCATGCATCATATATCATAAATTAAGCATCATAAAAGCTCAAGATGTTTTAATGTCTTATGCATTGACCCTTAAGGTCCTTAGCTCACGTTCTAAGTTATTAATCATCAACCTAATCTCTTGGGTACCTATGAGGTTATAACTAAGTATTTCTCACCTCACACTATGATCAAGAACATCTCTAAACCTCAAGGATACAGAATTTATAATCCTAACTTTATGAGTCCTTAGGAGTCACAACAGTGACCCTTTCTAAGTCCGGTTTGTTCCTAAGGCTTCAAGATCAAGTCCTAAACCATCTATGAGTCATTTCTACACATTTAAACTAATTTAAATCCATGATTAGCATTACTAAACCTTGCTGGACAGAATCCAGAAAATTCAAACATTAAAGGATCTAGAACTCTCAAATTAATTCTTTTCTAGTCTCTAACTTATCTTATCTTCCACATAAGAGTTTTAACATTAATTTTACTCAAACATAATCATATTATCATCATTAAAACAGCACATACAGTAGCAAATAAGTAGCAAGGCAGAACCGAAACATACACTCTCCATAAAGGCATAAAACACAATTTCTAGAGCACATAAAATACTAGTTTCTCTTGGAACCTTCTTAAACTTTCAAAACTCATTTATAAACAATTTTAACATCTAAAATCATAAGAATATTTAAAAGGGCAGTGACCAATTCATCTTTGTCTCAAGAGGTCCTAAATTCTTAAAACTTAGTTCTATGCATTTCTTGAACTCATAAAAGCTTGGAAAAATTATAAAATATGGTCTTCAATACTTAGAAACATCAAGACCCCTTAGGGCCGAAATATGAACCGAAGGAAATAAATATTTTTAGACCTTTGTTTGAGACAACAATGGGCAAGTCTTTGAGCTCTAGGTTCATTTAGGTGATGACATAAAAATAAGCATGCTCATGCACTTATTTTAGGTTCCATTAGAAAGTAAAGTGATAGCACAAAGTAAGTATGAATGCAACTCATTATTATCTTGGTATTAAGTGAGAACTTGAAATATAAACATGATAATACATAGCTTGAAATATAAACATGATAATGCAAGGTTCACTTATTATCTTGATACTTAGTGATAGCAAGGAAAGTAGACATGATGTGCATAGCATAAAAGTAAACATGATGCAAGGTTCATTTTATGGTTAACTAGAGCTCATTCAAGACTTTAACAAAGTAACAACCTAACATATATCTCATTACAAAGAGAGCTCTAGAGTTCTTGAACCAAGTTCTCATAGGAACTATGAGATTCTTGAACATCATCATCAAGCTCAAAGAAAACAAACTTTCTAAACAAAACCAAACAAAATCTCAAGGATCAAAATACCAAAACCGAAAACCTTACAAAAGAACAAGAAAGTGAAACTAAACCAAGTTCTTTATTAAATACCCAAAACCCCTATCTAGAGAAAAATCTCTAGAACGTGCCAGCCAACTTTAAGGTTGACAAGGGTAGGCTTGGGCTTTTAGAAATCCTTAGATTAAATTTTCTTAAGTTGAAAAACCATGTGAGCTAGATATCATATAGATGAAGTCATAAGGAAAGGAAAACTCAAGCTTTGGAGGTTTCTTTGAGATGAACACAAGGTAATCATCTAGAAACTCTCATAATCAAGCTATCATGTTTGAGAAGAAAAGGCCAAGAGGCCAAAATGGAAAAAGAAAAGGAATATAAAGGAAAGCTAAAAAAGAAACCAAGAGAAAACTAGAGGAAACACATCTTTTGAGTAAAACAAAGTTTGAATAGAAACTCCCTACCTAGAGTGAAAACACAAAGCTTGAACTTTTGAAAAAAACAAGATGATGAGCTCCTCCTTGGTGCTTGATGGTTTCAACCAAGAGGAAGCAAGAAGGTTGGAGTTGTGTTTCAAGTGAGGTTGTGTTTGAGGTGTGATGTTTGAGAGGTTTGATGATGGTTCAAGGCTATGGGGTGGTGTTTCAAGGTTGAGAGATGATGAAGAGATGAAGAGAGGATGAAGATGAAGATGAAAAGAAAGGAAGAACTCTCTTGAAACTTGAGAGAAAAAGAAAGAACTAGCAAGACAACTCTAAAATTCTAAACTTAGCAATTGCTTCAAAGTGCAACTAAGCTATCACAAGCATCCTATTTATAGAAAAATAAAACAATGTGGCTCACCAAGGGAGGCCTTTGGCCGTAGCATTGAGGGGAAAATATCTTTTTGATTGTGTCATAGAAGCATGGTTTGAAGTATGGAAGCTATGCTACAAAGTATGGCTTGATGTGAGTTAATTTCCTATCAATTTTTGATGAAATTAGGCTTCTAGAACCTTGACATGGCTGGAACTTTTCCAGCCACAAATAAATTGGAAAAATGGGTTGTTTTAATTATTTATTCATGTGGAAATTCAAGCTTGATTGAAAGTTATGACAAGGTATAGTGTATGTGACTTGAGGTATGGCCTTGGAGTGTTGAAAAATTGAACATGTGATGCATATGGTGTAACGCCCCGATTTTTCTGTTAGAGTGAAAATGACCAAAATGCCCCTGAGGTCATTTTCAGCCCGGAATTCGAGGAAAGCCAGTGCGGCAGTACTCGAAGGGCAAACTCAATGTTGGAAGGGGATTAGAAAACTTATGTACCTTCCCGGGATCGAAAATCTCGTTTTTCGAGTTTTCAGGTCAAAATGACCAAAACGCCTCTGTGGTGTTTTACCCGCATGCAAGTGCCGGATGAACCCGAAACTTCTCCAGATGGTTTTTAAAGGCGTTTTTATGTATTCTATGACCTCAGTTTTAATTTTTGAAGTCCCGGGCAAAATTAGTGCAAAATTACGGTTTTACCCCTAGTTTCGTATTTTTACGCTTAATCACTCGATTAAGCAAACCTAAGCAATATTAGGCTCTAATCGAAGGTTAATCAATTTCCTTAATTAATCTAGAGCCAAAATAATTTATTAAAGTTGATTAGAACCAAAAAGTACTTAATTACAACCTAAAATCATATTTTAATTTTATGACACCTAGTCATAGAATCTTGAATAGTGTTTTCTCTTTCCAATTCCTTAAATCATGGAATTGTGTTACACATTGTTTATTCATAAATGAGTTTTAAATTCTTTAATGATGTATGAGCACTCCTAAACTTGTCATAAACTCCCTAAACCACATTCTTAGTTACCTAAACTTAAGCTTAATCATTCCTAACCTTGTACCTAAGCTAATACACATCTAAACCTACCATTAACACACAATTAAATGGTCAAATCATCCTCCCATTCTGCTGCCCCAAGCTGGCCGAAGCCTCACTCCCCCATTATGCATCACATGTTCAATTTTTCAACACTCCAAGGCCATACCTCAAGTCACATACACTATACCTTGTCATAACTTTCAATCAAGCTTGAATTTCCACATGAATAAATAATTAAAACAACCCATTTCTCCCATTTAATTGTGGCTGGAAATTCATAAAAATGTGATAGGAAATTAACTCACATCAAGCCATACTTTGTAGCATAGCTTCCATACTTCAAACCATGCTTGAATGACCTTGTGTAAGAGATATTTTCTCTTCCTTCCTCCCTCAAGAGCTACGGCCAAAGCCCTCCCCATTCACTCCTCCATGGCTTTGTTCTTCTATAAATAGGATGCTTGTGTTAGCTTTGTTGCACCTTGAAGCATTTGCAAAGTTTAGAGTTTTAGAGTTGTCTTACTAAGCTTTTTCCTTCTCTCAAAGTTCTAAGAGCTCTTTCTCTTCATCTTCATCCTCTTCATTCTTCCATCACATAATCACCTCATAACCTTAATCCATCACCTCATAACCTTAAACCATTCTCAAAGCTTTCAAACACTCAACCTCAAACACAACTTCACTCAAAACACATCTCCTTTCCTTTTCCTTTCCTTGGCCGAAATCATCATCACCATCCTAGGAGGTGTTGCTCATCTCATTTCCATCTTCAAGTTCAAGCTTTTATCTTCATCAAAAGGTAGGGATTTGTTTTCAAACTTTATTTTGCTCAAGAAAGTGTTTTTCTCTAGTTTTCCCTTGGATTCTTTTTGAACTTTCCTTTGTCTTTCCTTTCCTTTTCATTTTCGGCCATGAGGCCTTGATTTGAGCATGATAGCTTGATGATGAGAGTTTCTAGATGATGACATTGTGTTCATCTCAAAGAAACCTCTAAAGCTTGAGTTTTCCTTTTCTTACAACTTCATCTATATGTTATCTAGCTCACATGGTTTTCCAACTTAAGAAAATTAATCTAAGGATTTCTAAAAGCCCAAGCCTACCCTTGTCAACCTTAAAGTTGGTCAACGTTCTAGAGATTTGTCTCTAGATAGGGGTTTTGGGTACTTAATAAAGAACTTGATGTAGCTTCACTTTCTTTCTCTTTTATATGATTTTCGATTCTTGTGTTGTGATCTTTGAGATATTGTATGGGGTTATTATCTTGTTAAAGTCTTAAATGAGCTCTAGTTAAACATAAAAATGAAACTTGCATCATGTTTACTTTAAGCTTTGCATATCATGTTTATTTCCTTGCTATCACTAAATCCCAAGATAATGAATAAACTTGCATTATCATGTTTATGTTTCAAGCTTTGCATTATCATATTTATATTTCAAGTCCTCACCTAAATCTCAAAGATAATAATATATTGCACCACATATTTATTTTATGCTTTCACTTTACTTTCTAGCAATAACTAAAATAAGTGCATGTGCATGTTTATTTTTATGTCATCACTTTAATGATTCTAGAGCTCAAAGACTTGCCCAAGGATATCTCAAACAAAGGTCTAAAACATTTATCTCCTATGGCTCATATTTCGGCCCTATGAGGCCTTAATGTCTTCAAGTATTGAAAACTATGTTTTATAATTTTTCTAAACTTATATGAGTATAAGGAATGTGTAGAACTAAGTATTATGAATTTAGGACCTCTTGAGATGAAAATAACATAGCCACTGCCCTATTAAGTATTTCCATGAGTTTAGATGATAAAAGTGTTCATAAAAGAGTTTTGAAGGTTTTAATAAGGTTCCAAGAGAAACTAGTATTTTATGTGCTTTAGAAACTATGATTCAATGCCTTTAAATGGAGTTTCTGTTTCGGTTCTGCCTTGCTATGTTTGGCCACTGCATGAGCTGTGTTAATGATGTTAATATGCTTATGTTTGGGTAATAATTATGTTAAGACTCATATGTGAAAGATAGGATAAGTTAGGAACTAGAAAAGAATTAATTTGAGAGTTTTAGATCCCTTAAAGATTTATTTTTCTGGATTCTGTCCAGCAAGGTTTAGATTCAATAACCATGGCTTAAAATTAGTTTATATGTGTAGGAATGACTCATAATTGGTCTAGGACTTAATCTTGAAACCTTAGGAGCAAAACCGGACTTAGAAAGGGTCATTATTGTGACTTCTAGGTACCCGTAAAGTTAGTATTTTGATTTCTGCACTCTTGAGGTTTAGAGATGTTCTTGACCATAGGGTAAGGTGAGAAATACTTAGTTATAACCTTGTAGGTTCCCAAGAGACTAGGTGTTGATGATCAATAACTTAGAAAGTGAGATAAAGATCTAAACCGTAATTTCTAGAACTCCGTAATCACTTAAACATAAAGCTGTCCAAATTCCGCTTAGTGCTATTTGGATTAGTTCTTAAGCATGAGATTTGTATAACTCATAAATTGTCAAACTATAGGTGTATAAAGAAGTTAAGAATAATTAATTTGCAAGTTTAAGACTCATAATAATCAAAGTTTAAAGCACTATGAGATATAACATAACATGTCTATGAGCCTATGGGGATGATTGTTAAATATGACTATGTGATGATGTTTGTGTGAAAGTTTTATGTGACGAATGTTATGAGAAAGTTTCATGTGATGATATATATGTTATGAAAAAGCTATATGAGAATGCATATGATAAATGATGAGGTAATTGTGATTCAATATTTATGAAAATATAAATGTGACACAACACTGAGACGCGCTTCTCCTGGGTGACACCGGTTCGGCCGAGCACCCCCAGGAGGAGACAAATCCGTGAGGGTATGTGTAGATGCAGCCTGCCAAAGCGGACAAATTGCGAGGCCCACGTGGCTAGCAAAGCGTTTCAAAGAGGAAATGATCCTAGAAAGGAGATCCTTAAATTGCCCCCTAGCCCGTACTTTAAGTCGGGATTATGTTACGCTTATCATAGGATAAGTAAGAGCTAGTGACGACTAGTTAAGGTATGAGCTCATAACCTAGAGAAGTTTTAGGGCGGCCCCATGAGATGAAAGTTAAAGTTGACAATGTCACATAAACTTTACTTATGTCAATGTTATAATGTTTCCTAGTTATTCTATTGTTTGGTTTACCTTATGATGCATTCATATCATTAGTATATTTCTGCTTAAGTTATAAAGACGCATTATAAAATATGACGGACCTTGGATAAAGTACCTCTGTGGAAAACCAACTTAAAAGGAAATTATATACATGCACACCTTTTAGAAATAAACCCAAGGTTCCTGAGGATGTGACGATGACACCTAGGTAGGGATAACCCTACTGAGAATTCTTTTAGAAAGATTCTCATTCCCTCTCTCTTTTCTTCCGTCATATCTTCAGATGGCGACGTTTGTACTCTTCATCGACACCCCGGTATGGGAGCTGCACCATGACCCGGCACTCGGGTCATATCATTTTGAGGGTCGCTGCACAGTCAGAGTATTCATGTTCATGGGACGACCCTTCGCGCACCCCGTCCCGAGCTACCGCTTCACCCCGACTGCTCCTTACCGTCATAACGGGATTTTTGAGCGAGCGAGGCCACGCGATGAGCAGATCCTCCGCATGGAGCCCGAGACGTCAGCTGTACGCGAGTACCCCGAGTATGTACCGCGTCCCCAGTACTCGGAGACGGACCCATCCGAGGACCCGCCATCCCACATGCAAGCTGAGCTCGGTCTCGCTCCTCCACCGATGAGGGCTGGGAGTGAGGAGACGGTGGTCCAGCCGAGGTTGGCTCGACGGCCATCTATGCGCCCTCGCCGCGGTGGACATGCCCCGATGATGCACTCGACCACTCCCGCCGAGATTCGCCAGTGGATCGACTCGACCCCACGATGCTCGGACCAGGAGTAGTCATAGGAGCCGTAGTAGTTAGTGCACACACACGCCACATAGTAGAGGACAAACCTTCTTTTGTATATGAGGTTGTCTCCTTTAGGTGCACATGGGTATGGGGGTAGTTTCTCTTGTATTCGCTTTTTATGATTTCCTTGTATTGCATCTCAGTTGTATTTTGCTTCATGATGTATCAAATAGTCCTGCCTCTTTGGGTAGGCACGTTATATATATATATCTATGTTTCAGTTGATGTTTCCATGACATGATGTGTTTCTTATGCTTTGCTTATATGTTTCGCTATGTTGCCCCTTAAAGTTTCGCGCGTGGCTCTCACTTTGATTTTAAAAAGAAAAATTTTACCCGTATTTCCGCTAAGTATTTTCCAAAGGATGAGACCAAGAGGTAATATTCTAAAAATTAACCTAAGGACATACTAGTAGTCTTGGGTTAAGATTTAGGGTGTTACATATGGAGGGAGGGAGTGCATGGCCAGACCAGGGGCAGCATGGGGGAGGTGAGTTTTGATCATCTAATTGGGTGTTAATGGTAGGTTTAAATGTGTATTAACTTAGGTACAAGGTTAGGAATAATTAAGCTTAAGTTTAGGTAACTAAGAATGAGATTTAGGGGTTTTATGACAAGATTACAAGTGCTCATACATCATTAAAGAATTTTAAACTCATTTATGAATAAACAATGTGTGACACAATTCCATGATTTAAGGAATTGGAGAGAGGAAACACTATTCAATATTCCATGACTAAGAGTCTTGAAATTAAAATATGATTTTAAGTTGTAATTATGCACTTTTAGGTTCTAATAATCTTTAATAAATTATTTTGACTCAAGATTAATTAAGGAAATTAATTAACCTTCGATTAGAGCCTAATATTGCTTAGGTTTGCTTAATCACGTGATTAACCGTAAAAACACGAAACTAAGGGCAAAACTGTAATTTTACACTAATTTCGCCCGGGACCTCCGGGACCAAAACTAAAGTCATAGTCTACATAAAAATGCCTTTTAAAATCATCTGGAGAAGTTTTGGGTTCATCCGGCACTTGTAAACGGGTAAAACACCGCAGGGGCGTTTCGGTCATTTTGACCCGAAAACTCGAAAAATGAGATTTTCGATCCCGGGAAGGTACACAAGTCATCTAATCCCCTTCCAACATTGAGTTTGCCCTTCAAGTACTGCCGAACCGGCTTTCCTCGAATTCCGGGCCGAAAATGACCTCAGGGGCATTTTGGTCATTTTCACTCTAACAGAAAATCGGGGCGTTACATAAAACCCCTACCAAGTGGTATTCTCTTTAGAAGGACAAGAGAGCTTGATCTAGTAAGGAAGAAGAAGAAAAACTCTTCTCTAAGAGATGATGATGATTTGGCCGAATGGAAGGAAAAGGAAAAGAAATGTGTTTTGTGTGAGCTTGTGTTTGAGAGTGGAAGCTTTGGTGTTTGAATGATGGTTTATAGTGATTGTGTGGTGGTTTGAGGTTGCAATATGGTGGCTCTAGGGGCAGGATGAAGAAGACAGAGCTCAAGAGTTTCTTTGAGAGAAAAAGGAAGAAAACAAGCTTAAGCTTTCAAGATAAAACTAGCAAGTGTGTAAAATGGAGCCAAGTGCTCATAAGACAAGTATTTATAGAATTTTGAAACATAAAGGAGTGAATGGGGAGGGGTTGGCCGTGCACTTCATGGTCCATAGGGAGAGAAAAGATCTCTTTGATGTGGTCATTGAAAGCGTGGTTGTAAGCATAGTGAGGTATGGTCTAAGTATGGTGCAAACATGGCCTTTGAGTGTGATGAAAAATTAACATGTGGAGAATATGGAGGAGGAGTGGCCAGTCACTATTAGGCCATGGGGGAGGAGGTTTTTTCATCTAATTGTGTTTTAATGATGTGTTTAGGTATTTCTTTGATTAAGCTTTTGATTAGGAATTTGTAAGAAAGTGCTTAGGTGAGGTAATTATGTAATAGGAATATTGAGACATGATTAGGAGTGGTCTTGCTTCATTAGAGAAATAAAAACCCATTTTATGATATGATTATGCACAAACACAATTCCTTAATTTAAGGAATTGGAGCGAGAAAACACTATTCAAGATTCCATGATAAAGAATCTTGATTTTTAGAAAAGATTAAGGTGTATCTAAGCAAATCTCAGGATCTAATTAAATTTAATAAATTATTTTAACTCTATATTAATTATCAAAATTAATTAATCTTCGATTATAGCCTAATATTGCTTAAGTTTCCTTAATTATGCCGTTAGGCCCGAGATTCACTATTTCAGGGGCAAAACGGTAATTTTGTACGAACACTGCCGGGGACCACTCGGATTGAAACAGTTGTTATCAAGCACATAAAATTAACATTTCGAACTCTCAGGAGAGATTTCGGGCTCAAACTGCATCGATACCCGCATAAAACACTATAGGGGTATTTTGGTCATTTTGAGCCAAAAGTTTAGAAAACGAGATTTTCATCTCTACTTTTAATTACAACATATATAATCCCCTTCAAACTTTGAGTTGACCCCTCAAGGTTTGCCGGATTAGCCACCTGTGAGTTTCCGGGTAAAAATGGCCTTAAGGGTATTTTGGTCATTTTCACTCAATACAGGAAAAATCGGGCCATTACAGCACAAATCATGCCTGTAGGCAAACTGTAGGATTTATGCTTTGTTTCTGATACATTAAATTATTTAAAGAAATCTTTGATGCCGTGAACAACTTGTATGTTACATCCCCAAAAAAACTGTGTATTATTGCATGATTTATGTTAGAGCTTGTAACTTTGCATGACAGGAGTTTAGTATGCATATACTGTATTATAACAACATAATATGAGTTGCTAGGATAGTTTCAAGCATCAATGTCGAGTGATTATGCATGTGGATTGCAATAGAATGTTTAGGCGATCTTTTGTTTTCTTTTGATGATTATAAGCATGATGAAAAAAACAATGTTGCAAGCTATGAATTACCTTGCTATGATTAGAGTCAGCGCAAATAAGTCATTAGCAGTTTTGATCAAGACATTAGTAATCAATTTCGTCAAGATAAATTAGAACCTAATAGAAGCAGTAATAGGATTGCATGGCTACACGTGTAAGTATAAACAAGTACATAGGTAATTAGCCTTGCACATCAGAGACCCAGAATTGAATGAGAGAATACTTGTGCATAGTATGGCATTTAGAGTCTTAGTGCATGGATTTCATATGTTTTATGAGTTTGACATGTGATTTGAGAACAATGTTAGTACCTTTGAAAGGAGTTTTATGAATACTTGAGGCTCTTGGCTAAAGTTTTGCAAATTCTAGAGGAAAGGATTTTCTTTTTTCTTAAAGAAGTTTTGTTAATCTTGCATTACCATGATTAGTTTACTTCATGGAAAGAGAGAATTTGGAAACATGTTTTACTTAATGAGATTTAGGATAATTAGGTACAAGCTTCTTTGGCAATTTGTTTTGTGCCTGTAGTTAGTAGCTTGATTCATGATGAAATGCTTTAAAAAATTTGTGTAATATGAAATAGAAATCCTATGTGTTAGTATAATAGTTTTACTTGTGCTAGCATTCCACAAACAAGATTAGAGTAACCTAAAGGGGAAAATTTCAAATCATGAATGTAGGTATTTTGTATGACGAAGTTGAGAAGCTCATTTGTGAAAGATGCGTGCCCTTTCCCTTAACCTATGCATGTAAATTGGATAAAAGAGACTTAAATGAAATTATCACATTAAGTTGCAACTTGGTAACACAATAATAAGAAATTAATGGGCTTGGTAAAGTAACAAGAAGCATGTTGTTTACCTCTCTTGCATTTTTACTATGTAAAAATATGATTGGAAGTTGTGATTGCATGCTTTATTCTTGAAAGAGGTTAATTAAGGATTAGAGGTCTCGAGGTAAGAAGAGTAAATGGGAACCAATGATGCCATGTTTGTTTTTGCATTTTTCTGCAGGAACAGATAGAGTAGTTGATTTTCATGCATGACACATGCATATAGAGGGAAAAAGTTTAGGAACCAAGGATTGAAAGTCCCCACATATCAGTTGATATCAAACATAAAAGAAAAAGGAACCAGAGCAAGGACACGAGTGACATTTAACCCCTAATCTTTGAGAGCTCTCGCATGCACGAGGCAACAGAGCGTAGTTTTTCCCCTAAGACTAGCATTGTGGAAAGCGCTACCTTTAGAGGTGGAGCCACCTGGTATAAGTTTCATGATGAAAGTCATTGTTGTGTTGATGGGAAAGGGCTATTATTGGTGGTGGAGCCGCCCAGACATGACAATTGGCATCCTCAGCTAGAGTAATAAAGTAGTGGCCTTCAAGATGGCATTGTCTCCTAGAGTATCAGCTAATATAGCTAGAGTATTATGTCAGAATGTTCTGGGCATTTAGGCCAATCCTTGAAACCCCATGTGGGTTAAGTATTCCAACTCTTTGAACTTTCAGTTACCTTAGTTTAGATTTGGGGACCAAATCTTTTAAGGGTGGAAGATTGTAATACCTAGTATACACGTGTCAGTAGACAAGTTCTGTATGACCTCAAGGTCCCTCAGGATCCACCTATGTTGGCAAGTCCATGATTTCACTAAGTTTGGAGCCCTACACCTCCTTGGAAGGCTATATGTTAGAGCTACATTCTTGGGACCAAAAGTTGTAACATCCTAATTCTTAACCCAATACTCTTAGAATGTATTTCGGTTAATCATTAGTTTATTACTTCTAAGTTTCATTCTTTCTTTAAAATACTTAGTGGAAAATATGAATAAATTTTTCTTTTTGAAACTTGAAAACAAAACATAAGCCGTGTGCTAAAATAAAATCTAACGTTCGCCGCAAACTTAACATATAAGAAAGTGAAATCATATCATTCATAACCATAGAATACAATTGTTATACATAACAACACAACATAGTCATATCATCATAGATACATCAATTACTACTTAACATAGTTTCATTGTCACATAAAAAGAAATACATATATATAAAGCGACATCTACATGCTTCCATTACATCCCTCTAATCCGACTCGAAGCAAGTGCCTCATGCCCATGCCTTAGTAGAAATCACGAACCACGTCATTACCTTCGTCTGGAGACGACATGGAAGAAAAGAAAGAGGGATGAGAAACTCATTCAAGGTTCTCAGTAAGGATTCCCGACTCTAACACAAGTGTCGTCATCATCGCCCCAGTCACTTCGGTTTTAATTATGAAAAAGGTGTTCATGCATAAGGTTTGGTTTTAAACTTTCCAAATCTATTTATCCGAAATGGGTGTCTTTTAGTATGAGTTTTAATGACATGAATGCAATAGATATTGGATGTATGCATGACAATACCATATGCACACTAACATAAAAATCATAGTAATTGAGCACAACATAAAGAAACATAATCATATAAGTGGCATAAAGGCACAATACTTTCATATAACTTCCTTCTCATACTTAAAATCATAAGTTCTTTCTTTTAAAGACCACCTTCTTATCATGTTCACCAAAATCCAACCAACATACTGACTCGGCGATTTCATTTTAGTCACCAAAACTCCATCTCACCTATCGCCTAGGAATAAGCTCAATTCTAACTAGTTGTCACTAGATTTAATATGGGCAAAAGAAGAGGTAACTTATCATTTCTAATGATCACCTCTCATAGGATATTTCCTTCTTGAAACACTCCACTGGTAACTTGTACACAGTGATATTTTCTACTTTGGCAAACTCAATGTCAATGCCTTCACGGTTTTGTTTTCCTAGGGGTGCTCGGACGAACCGGTGTCACTTAGGAAATACGTCTCAATGCTTTGTCACATAAAAAAAACTCATCTCCTGGGGGTGCTCGGTTGAACCGGTGTCACCTAGGACTCATCTCATATGATTTTCAAAAACATTATCAAGTTTCTCAATTTGACGAAAATTCGGTAGCATAACTGCTGTAAAACGAATTTATTTCAAATTTGCTTTATGCCACAAGCATTCATCATACATGTACTTTTACATTCAATTTCCATAATCATGATAAACTTGCAATCACATAGACATACTCATCATAGCACATGCATCATCACATCATACTTGGATTAACAAACTCATTGCATCAAATAACCTATGGTGTCTTATGCTTGACCCTTAGGGTCTTAAACTTGAAACTTAAATTCTCTAATCATCAAATCTTAATATTTTATGTACCTATAGGTCTAACCTAATTATTCTTACTATTTATTGTGATCATAACTTATCCTAAAACTCATTTGTACAGAATCTATAATTTACACTTTACGAGTACCTAGGAGTCATATCTTTGACCCTTTCTAAGTTCGGTTTTTCTCCTAGAGTACCAAGATCAATTCCTAAACCAATTATGAGAGTTTTCTACATGTTTACACTAATTATAAACCATTGTTACTAATTTTTATCCTTGCTGGAACAGAATTCAGAATTTCCAATTCTAAGGGTTCTAGAAATTACATTTTAAATCTTTTCTAGTTACTAACTTGTCTTAGCTTTCACAAATTAATTCTAACATCAAATATACTTGAATATACACATTCCAACATAATAAAATCATCATCATACAGTGAATAACATAGCAAAGCAGAAGCATGAACATCATCATCATATTCATGCACAGAATCACAAAAAATTCCATCTCAAGTGCACATAAATTACTAGTTCTCTCTTGGAACCTTTTTAGAACCTCAAAACTATTTTAGAAGCTATTTTATTTTATTGAAGTCATAAGAATATGAACAAAGGCAGTAGCCAATTTTATTTGCTCATAGTTGAGATTTAAAACACAAAAACATATTTATAACATATTCTAAGTTCATCTAAGCTTTAAGAAAATTCTTAAAACATATTTTGTTAGTCCTTGTGACTAGATGAAACTCATGCTAAGCTTATCCTCATCACATGGCCAAAAATAACATGCATAAAATACTATCATTTTCCAAACTTTGCTTGAGATAAAAAGGGCAACTCTTTGAGCTCTAGGATCTTTAGGTGATAACATAAACATAAACATGATATGCACTTTGATTTACTCTTTATTGGAAAGTAAAGTAAGAGCATAAAATAAATATGAGATGCAAGCTCATTATTATCTTTAAGATTTAAGTAATGACTTGAAATATAAACATAGAAATGCAAGTTTATTTCATTACTCTTGAGATTTAGTGATGATATAAAAATAAATATGAGTGCAAATTCATTTTAAGCTATCTAGAGCTCATACAAGACTTTAAAGGAACAAATAACCTCAACCCAACACTTATCTAACAAAGTAAAGTAAGTTTTAGAGTTCTTTGTACCATGGTTCCAAAGAAACCTTATGGTTTGAACATCATCATCAAGCTCAAGGAAAATGAATCAAAAGATCAAAACAAGTAACATCATTTCTTAAGAACCAAAACCAAAGTAAGAACAAAGGAAAGGAAAAAGAAACCAAAACCACGTCGAAGGAAAAGAAAGAAACCGAAACCATAAACAAGAAAAAAGAAAAGAAAACCGAAACTTGAAGGAAAGAAAAAGGAAGGAAAAACTAAAATGCTTCAAGATCAAAATCAAGTTTCAAGCTTTAGAGGTTTCTCAAATGAAAATCTCAAGACCATTATCTTGAAACCTCATCATTAAGCAAAGATTTTCCTTTCAAAGATCAAGTCTCGTGACCAAAAACAAAAGAGCAGAAAAGAGTTGAACCAAGAGGAAACTAGCACTCTTTCATATCAAGTAAAAGAAAAGCTTTTGAAACAAAACCCCTAACTAGTGGTATTTCTCCTTGGAATGAAAAAGAAGCTTGCTCTTGAAAAGAAAATGAGAAGAAAACTCCTCTCCAAGTGATGGTGATGATTTCAGCCAAGCACAAAGGAAAAGGAAGGAGTTATGTTTTATGTGAGCTTGTGTTTGAGAGGGAAAGCTTTGGTGTTTGGATGATAGTTTATGATGGTTGTGTGGTGGTTGAGGATGTAAAGAGTGGCTCTTTGTTGAAGATGAAGAAGATGAAGAGGAAGAGAAAATGAGAGAACTTTTGAACTCTTGGAAGAAAAGAAAGAAAACTCAAGACAACTCTTAAAGCTAAAATAGGCCAAGTTTTTCTAAGTGTGGTATTTATAAAGAAACAAAATGTGAAGGAATGTGTACAGGAGAAGAGGCCATGATTTTCAAGGCTTTGGAGGGAAGAAAATATCTCACAAATGGTCATTCAACGCATGGTGGAAAGCATGGGTAAGCATGGTCAAAGGTATGGGTTAAGCCTAAAGCATGGCCTTGGAGTGTTGGAAATTCATGTGAAGTGTAACATCCCCAAATTTATAACTAAGATAAATATTAATTAGCGATAGTAAAACTAAGAGAATCTGGACAAATGTTATGAAACACAACAAATAGACTACTTAAGTATGTCTAGAGAAAAATACAAAGAATTACGAAAATGCCATCACTTAGTAGAAATTACGAAAATGCCCTTGCTATGTAAAGGAAATTACCAAACTACCCTTGCCTTATTATATGACAAAGATACCCTTACTCTATGAATGGAATTACAAGAATACCACTATCATTGTCTAATTACAAAAATATCCTTGGCTTAGTTAAAGAAATTACTACAACGCCATTTACACAAATCCCTAGACTTGTCTTTAGACAAGAATGAATCTAAGCCATTGGATTAAGATGATAACACAATAATTTAACCACATACATCATACACACTTCTGAATCACATACATGCACTAAAGGTTAGAAAAACTCCACTAACATCTTTGCACAAAACATGAAAACATGTTTGCATAAAACATGGAAACATGTTTGCATAAAACATGGAGCATTTTCATCCAACATGTTTGCACAAAACATGGAAACGTGTTTGCACAAAACATGGAAACGTGTTTGCACAAAACATGGAGCATTTTCATCCCAAAATTCAGCCAACATGTTTCCATAAATCATGCTCCAAATGCTTTCCTTCTTCTGTTTTTTTCTCTAATCTTTCCACTATAAATACTCCTCAAACTCTCTTCAATTCAAAAACTCCCTAAGTGTTCTTTCTTTCTTATTCTATCATTCTTCTTATGTTCTTCAAAGACTTCTCTTGATCCTCTAAACTTCATCCAAACACTTAAATCCTAAGTCCAAACTTTCACTAGCCCTCACAAAAGTTACAATCTTTAACTCTAGTGAGAAATATTTTCTTAAGCACTCAAGTTCTAGAGCCAAGATTCAAGGAGGGTCATCCACTCCAAAGACTCTTGTTCAAAGCTTAAGGAAGAAGAGAAGGACCCTTTTTAGACCCTACACAAGAGGTAGGAGCTTCATCTTTAATTGTTCAAGCATTGTTGGCTTCTAACCTTGATAGAATGCCTCAAGTTTGAGTTATTGTCAAAAGTTTTAAATGATTATTTGAAAAATATATTTTTAGAAATATGACATATTGTATTTTGTTATGAGTACCTTTATGATGTTATCAAACTCAAATATAACTTGAAAAGATTGTATGTGAAACCTGATTTAATAAAGGTAACTTAAGACATGAAAATGGTAGGTGCTGGAATTTCTAGTTGTTTCTGGCAGCAGGTACTTCGAAAGATACTGTTCATAAAATATCAAGTATCTCAAAATTAAAATAATTTTACTATAAACTAGACTCATTATAGAACACTCTCCAAAAAGAATCACCCAAAACGGAGTTTTCTAGCTCAAGATATAAATTTTTAAAGTAGAGCCTAAGACTGAAACTTTAAATCTGACCTTGTAGTAGTAAAATAGATGTAACTCACTCTAGAAAAATGCAAATGGACTGATTTCAACTTTGTTGGAGAGCTAACACATATAGGAATACACCCATGTATGTTATGTATAAAGCTTTGTACCACGTAAATACATAATGAGAAATAAATTTCGGGATAGTATACTGTGAAAGTGCAGTTTGGAAAGGTTTTGGCTAAGGAAAGACTTGGTATTTAAGCATGTCCATTGTGACCCACCTCTCTTTCCTGGGAACCCTCCTATGCATGGTTTACAGTTGATTTACACTATTCCAAAGATGTAAATGCTAAAATTTGATGAGTTAGGAATTTGGAACTACCTTTACTAAGCTGAGATAACAAGTATACAGAGAATTATAAACTTTCTTCTAAAAGATATCAAAACTATAAATAAAAGAATCAAGTCTTGTAAAGAGAGAATTTTAAGAATTTAAGTAGAATAATAATCTTCAAGAGTTATATGAAAGTCATAATAAAAATATATAAAGAACCTATAATAATATTTTGAAGTGCATTAATGTATTAATGGAATGCTAAGAGTACAAAGAACACTAAGAGAAAAGATAATACTAAGACATCCATTACCTCTTACGAACACTAGGAACTCAACTTGATAACTTTGGTTGGTTAATATGAATCATCTATGAAAGTGTTTACTATGAGATTTACATGATATTGTCCATGTTTTATGAAGTAATTTATAGTAATGTGAATGTATGGTGATGAATTATGAAATGATGAGGATGAATGATTGATTGCCCAGGGTTTATTGTGATTACATGATAATATGCATACATTCATTTTCAAAAGAAATAATAAAAGTAAAGTTTGAAAAAGTAGCAATGAAAGTCTGGAAAAGTGGACTTGAGCTAAACTCACAGCTTAACCCCCTAAACTGTTGAGATCACGGCAACGGAATGAAAACCAAAAAGGTTATGGCGACGGCCATGGTATGAGCTCATTACCCTTTTAGGGTGGTCTAAGGCATTGATGCATTCATCCCGTGAGTAATTAAGAAATATGTTGATCACTAAACAAGTGAATGTTGAGGATGAGTAATCATGAAATGCATGCAGCTCCTAAATGATTATTGCTTATTAGTGGTTTTACATGATATGCTTATATGTATGCTTGATGAAATACTGAATGGATATTTCTGCTAATGTTCAAGATTAGTTTAAAAGTAACTGCACTTCGGCTAATCACATTTGTGAAAGTTTGATAATTGAATCCTTATCTGTTCACCTTTTTAAAATAAACCCGAAGTGACTGGGATGACAACGATGACACTTTTAGTACAAGTAGGAACTCCTACTGAGAAATCATGTATTTCTCACTCCTATATATATTTTCCGTTGTCGTTACCAGAGACAGACGTGTCCACCTAAAGCAACGAAGCTGTAGCTGAGGAATGAGGTAGCACGTGAAGATTTCAAACCGTTCAAGTAGGAGCATTCTGAGCTTTAGTTACATTATAGTTTGTGAGAAACAATTAGTAATAGTAGAACTTATATTGTTATTTGTAATAACTTATCAGTATGATATACCCTGTTGTGACTTATGTATTAAGTGATTATATTCTAGTTTATGTGATAATAGTTCTACACTTAGTCTCTTATTCCGCTTATTTAATTAAGTGCGCAATGTAACTTGATTATTATCTATAAAAGCGCTATGTATTTCACTTCTCATTCTGAGGCTTAAGTTTTCAAAAAATTAATTTATTTAAAGAAAAAAAAACTTCCACTATTTTTCTAAGTTAATTTCAAAAGAAAATAAATACAAGGCAAAAGTAACAACTAATAGAATCCAAATGTGAACTTAAGCACAGTGGGGTTCTATTAGGGTGTTACATGAAGAATATGGGAGAGTGGTGGCTAGTTGCTTATCATGTCATGGGGGAGAGATTTGTCTTATTTAATTGTGGTTTAGTTATGTGTTTAGGTGTATCTTTGATTAAGCTTAAGATTTAGAATTATAAGAAAGTGTTTAGGTTTGCTAATTATGTAATTAGGAATACTAAAGCATGATTAGGAGTGGTCTTGCTTCATTAGCTAATTTAAAATTCATTTTATGATATGATTGTGCAAAAACACAATTCCTTAATTTAAGGAATTGGAGAGAGAAAATACTATTCAAGATTCTTTGAAAAAGAATCTTGATTTATAAAAAGATATTTAAGTTTAATTTAAGTAATTTTAGATTCTAATTAACTTTAATAAATTATTTTGACTCTAGATTAATTATGGAAACTAATTAATCTTCTATTAGAGCCTAATATTGTTTAGGTTTGCTTAATCACGCGATTAAGCTTAAAAACACTACGCTAGGGGCAAAATCATAATTTTACACAAAAACTGCCCGGGACCACCGGGACTTAAACTGATGTCACGAAATACATAAAAACACTTTTTAAAACCATCTGGAGAAGTTTCGGGCTCATCCAGCACTTATACTCACATAAAAACGCTTCAGGGGTATTTTGGTCATTTGACCAGAAACCTCAAAAAATGAGATTTTGATCTCTGAACCCAAACAGAAGCCATCTAACCCCCTTCAAACATTGAGTTGGCCCTTCGAGGACTGCCGGTCGGCTATCCTCGAATTCTAGATAGAAAATGATCTCAGGAGTATTTTGGTCATTTTCACTCAGACAGGAAAAATCGGGGTGTTACAAAAGTCCTGGTAATTGCTCTCCAAAGGAAAATAAATTGAAAAGTGGTTTTTAACGAATTCTATGAAACCTCTAGACCTTTCATTTCTAACTCACAAGTTTAGAAGATCGTGAGAATTTTGAAATTTGAACTAGAACTCAAAAATTGGATTTTGATTGGTTGAGATTTTGACTTTTTAGATATTTTATTTGGATCCAAATGGGGTATTTTCTTATTTACATTTATGTTTCAGAGTTAATGGAGAGTAAAATAAATGAGGACATTAACTTAGTATTAAATGTAAATAAGTAAGTACAAAAGTAACCAGATGCCATAAGACTAAAAAAATGTAGCAGCTAGATTTTGCTGTCACCGCTATAGCGGTCACAAGAATGTACTTCACATGTCTTGTGAGTTGAGGACCACTATAGCGATCACAAGTGAGCCGTTTGATCTTTTGAGGATCACCGTAACATCCTTCCAAATACAACATCATCCTTAAGTCATAACATTGTACTCGAGGAGTTGTTACTTATAAGTTAACAAATCTTTCTTAAATAACCAAAGCAAATTCGATGGGTTCATGTAATAACTAGCATAATTCCATTAAACTATATAACAAAGATACAAAATATTTATTTAATATAAAGTCAATTATATAAAGAAGCTCTACTATAAGCTTTGATACATATACAATCTCTATTACATTTACATACACATATGCTTACAACTATATACAAACATAATAACAACATCAACTACTAAACTACTGCAATTCTGACTTCTTTTAGGTACTAGCCATATAATCTGCTGAATCCACTTGGAGACAACACGGGAACACAAAACACGTAGGGATGAAAATTATACAATTCTCAGTAGAGCAATTCCCCAAATATACAATAATAATATCATTGTCATCGTCCTAGCCACTTCGGTTTATTTATAAAAAGTTATCATGCATTACATAAAAACAGTTCATTTTTAAAGTTTCGAATCTTAATTCCGAAGTGGGTAGCTTTTAGAAATCAATGACTTAGTGCACATATATCATAAAGCTCAAATACATAGTAAATAATCCTAGTCAAACATTTAAATATGACATGATTATACATATGCTAAATGTAATCAACTTATCTGAAAGGGACCTGGCCTTACTTGTGACCATAGAACTCAACTTGGTGCATTTTTCTTTTGTCGTTGACATAGGAAAGACTTAGTTTATGCCCAACGGGTATCTACTGTGGACAACTTTACAATGGATAGTTTATACCAAATGGTATTTATAGTGGATCATACCACACAAGGGAAATAGATTGCTTATCAGGACTGAGCTCATTCCTATACGTGATCATCGGACTTCATTTTTTTCCTTTTTCGAATCTCACACAGATCTATTCCTAGTTGATACGTTGATCGACTCATAATATCCTTAGGGAAGTTCCTCTTTTTTGCCTTCCCTTATAATATCTCTAACGAAGTTCCTCTTTTTGCTTTCCCCTCATTCAACCTAAGCCTTGTTTTTGTTTTCTCTATATGTCAGAACATACACGAGTGAAATTTATACATTCTCTTTTCTCATATAACTGCATCATGTGCTTTCTTTTTTCAAATGCATCAATAAGCTACATGTAGCCATTCAATCACAAGTAATTCTCATTTGTGCCTTATAAATCAATCTTTAAATTGTCTAGCATGCATTCATACTCATCATACTTAAAATAAGACTCATTAAATCACCAAATCAATACTTGAGTTCATGTCAGCACAAATAAAGCATGTTGGCAGAATTCATTCCTAAGGAATATGATTAATTCTGCATACCAAACATCCATTTTAAGGGTTATAAAAATTCTCCAAGACACCTCAATGTGTCCACAAGGCTCTGTAAAAATTTCAAAGTAAAAAGAGTTCTCTAAATATGTTAACAAAATTCTACAAATTTGGTGGTCAGAGACCATTTAACCTCAGCTCAGAACTAAAATCTCATACTTTTTAACCCTCGCAAATGATTGAATAAACTCAAAATAAAATTAGGGTAACTTCAAGATGTTTAAAACATCCTATGAAATTTTCAAAGGAAAAATCAATCATTTACTATAGTAACAAAATTGGAGAAACTCACAGCTTCAATTCTAAGAGTTCAGGCAGCATATGTACAAGTTCAGTCATTGATTTTTTTAAGGCAGTATAAGTCAAAATAAAGGCTCAAGAAAATTCATGCAACTAGCCTAAGATGTTAGCTTCAAGATATAATTTTTTTTGCACATAAAAATACCTGCAACATAGTCATAAAAATTGTGATTAGTGGCTATCTATACAAAATCTGAAAATCCAACAGCATGGTTCAAAATCTTTCTTCACAAACATGATTTTTCACAGCATTAAACCACTCCATCAAAATTAACACATCAATATCAATGTATTATCAACCAATTTAACTAAATATATTTAGCCAAATCATTAAGCAAATCATAAAAACAGATTTGAAATAAAAGAGATTTAAAATCCCTACTTGGATGGCTTTAGGGATCTTGGCTCCAAAGGATGATCCGAGAGTGATCTTGCTCACTTTTAGGCGACCAAAATAGCTCCAAACCCTTCCCTAATCAGTGAGCTATGAGGTATCAAGGGGAGAAATTGAAATTTTAATCAGTTAGTTTTGTAGGTGGTGATGAGTAAAACAAGTTTTGTGAAGAGAGTTTGTAGTTTTATCAAGTCTAGGCTAGGATTTTGGAGTTTTGAATCAAGTTTCAAGCATTTTAGGGAAGCAAAAATGAAGTTTATGCTATTTTTCTTGGCTGGCTGAGAATGTGCCTCAAAATGATAAGGTTGGTGGCCTTTTTTTTACAGATCCATTGCATCATCCTCATCATTGATGTGTCTGTCAAATTTTTGAAATTATGACTAGTAAAGGCCAAACTAATTTTTAAATAATTTTTGGGGTATTACAACCTCTATAGCAGTCAAAAGTGAGTTATGCGAGACGGGAAACGGGCTAGACCACTATAGTGGTGTCAGTTTGGTGAAAACAGTACCAAATGATGTCATTTTTGTTACTGATGCCCCCCTCTTTTATAAAACCCTTCCCACTCTCTTCCTCCCCCATTTTCCCCTAAACCAAAAACCTTCCTACCACCGTTTTCTCTCTTTTCATCATTCCTATTCAAATCTAACTCTCCCAAATTATCAAGGTATGTTTATGTTGATAAATTTTGTCTCCGTTCTTCCTATTCTTTCACATTCTTGGTATGGATATTTATTTTCTCTCATTGTTGTCAAGTGGGGTGCTTCCCAAATGTTGTTAGAGTTATTTTAGTGTTATCTAGAGGTGATTAGAGTTTAATCCAGAGTCAATGTTGCTCTATGGCAGTTGTTAGTGTCATTCCAAGCTCTCAAGGTCAAGTTGGTGATGCCCATTTACTCCCGGCTCCAAACAGTGAGTGAGTTTAAACTCATGACCTTATTTTTTGTCATTATGATTATATTGATGCATTATGATTTCTAAATATGAAGTTTGAGATGAGAAAAAGTATATATTATGAATTTTACATGCTTACATCAAGCTAGAAAAATTATGATTTGCAATGATAGCATGAAAGAATGAGTTTTAGAAAACCATGGGACCATGATTGCTATGTTGTGTGTCATAGAAAATGTTTATATGTTTGCGAAGGGCTTTATTAAGCAAAAATATATTGTAGAAACCTTGCTATTTATTCAAATACGTTTTATGAGTTTATAACATTAAAATGCTTTCAAGATTTAGATTTCAAGCTATGTTTTAGAATATTCAGTTGAGATAATTATTTATGTTGGAGATATATGACACAATAGTATGATTTAGCTTTTAAATAAATATGTTGTTATGACTTTAGAGTTATTATGATGATAAACCACAATGATTGAGTTATGATTTTAGAATTTTCAAGTGTATAAAGATATGTTAGCTTGATATGAATTTATAACTTCAATTTTATAGTACCAAGAGGTACGGAATTCAATATGATTCCTAGCAACTGCCAGATACATATTATGTGGGCTTGAAATCTGAACACCTACAAATGGTAAACCCTTGGACTTGATTTTCACGGCCACAGTTATGCTAAAGTCAGATTGTTATAGTTATATGAGTCCAGAACTCTCATTGTACTACGAATTTAAGGGCTTGCGTTCACAAGGGACGGAGCACCCACCTATTAGAAATATTGATTTTATTTTATTCTATTGAGGTATGTATGATAAAATATTATTAGATGGCCATGGAGGCAATATCATTAAATAGCCATGGAGGCAATATCATTATATGTATTTAACATGCTCAGCAGATACTATATCCTAATGTTCTGTCGCACCCTCAGCTAAAATGATTTCTTGTTTAATAATGAGTTAGAAAGGGTTGTTGTAAATTTATAGAATGGAAAGTGTTTTCTTAGCTAGCTACGTATTAAAATATCAAATGATTTATTATTGCTGTATGTATAGTATTTATTGTATGATCTTGGTTATCCTATGTGGGTGATGGGTGAGAGCACACTCACTGAATCCATTGACTTATCCCTCTCCCTTCCTCCCGTAGTTTCAAGTTTAGAGATGATTCAAATTTCGGTTCCATAGATGCAGTTATTCTAGTGGTGAGTCATACTTTGCAGCAAGGCCTAGAGTAGGACTATGTTAGAGTAGAGTGCTCTAGTAGATGTGCAGGTAGGATCCTATCCGCGCATGTAGTTTAATATATTATAGTATTTTTAGATATTAAGCATGTAAATGAAATGTAAATTGTAATTAGAGACTTATGTAATGAATTAGAGATGACTTTATAATTTAGCTTTCGAATATCAGGGACTTTTAGGTTTAAGACTAATTCTTTGTGATGAGACAATTATGAATCATAGATCAGCTGATTTGGATAAGAGTTTTCAGAGATTAAATTATTAAATATTTTTAGTTTATAAAATTGAGCATTATGTTTTAATTACAGAAAATGTTTATATTTCAAAAAGATCATATTTTAATAATTATATTTATTGATCAATTAAGCATTTAGAGAGACATGTCACCCAATAGGCTTGCATGGGGATGAGATTCCTCACGTGCTTTGAGAAAATGCATGACAAAGGGGCGGCTGAATCGTGCTTTCTTTTTCAAACTTTCAAACTAAAATTTTATAGCAAAAATCTAATCAAGCGTTGAGCTTGAAGTTCATCGGAAGATATGTTAGATTATTTAAAAAGTAACTTTATGAAGTAAGCAGTTTGAGTAAATAAATTTACAGTAAGAGATAATGATCAAAATATTTATATAGAATCCAATGTTGAAAATAAAGAAGTAAAGAATGAGATGATACTGACTCAGGAATTTTATATTAGTTCTGCCAATACTTGCCTACATCCAGTTCTTAGTGACCACTGAGTTTCACGAATCTTCCTCAATTCGAGGAGATAAAAATACATGATAGTCTTTATAGTAGCCTTTATAACATCCTAATTTTTAACCCAATACTCTAGAACACATCAGGCTAACCATTAGGTTATTACTTCTTAGTCTCATTCTTTTATGAAAATACTTAGCGGAAACACTGGTAAATTTTTTTTTGAAAATATAAATCAAAGTCAGAGCCGCGTATGACATAACAAAGACTAACATACAGAAAAGAGATCTCATATCATTCATGGTCACAAAACACAAAGGTTGTTCATTACATCACAACAGGATCATATTATCATAGGTACATAATTTACGACTATCATAGTCCTATTATCGCTTCAACAGAAATACACTTCTATAATTTATAAAACTAAAGCGGCATCTGCGTGTGTCCGTTGCATCCCACCAACCCAACTCATAGGGTATGCTTCATGCCCATACTTTAGTAGAAATCACAAACCGCGTTACGAGATACACCAGTATCTTCGTCTGGAGACGACACGAAAGAAAAGAGAGAGATGGATGAGAAACTTATTCAAGATTCTCAGTAGGGAATTCCGACTCGAACACATATGTCATCGTCGTCGTCCCCAACCACTTTGGTTTTAATTGTGAAAGATGTGTTCATGTGTAAGGTTTGGTTTTAAACTTTCCAAAGCTATTTATCCAAAGTGGGTGTCTTTTAGTATGGGTCTTAATTATATGAATTCCGCAGATATTGGATGAATGCATGGCAATACATTACGCGAGCAATTCAATAAATCATAATATCAAGTAACAGATAAGCGGCATAAAAAGTACAGAACTTTCCTCTTTTCTTTTCTCATACTTGAACTTTTAAGTTCTTCTCCTCAAGAACCACCTTCTTTTCTTATCACCAAATCTGAGCATGAACACCAGTGCCCGGTGATATTTATACGCATCACCAAAACCAACCAAATACACCCTAACGCCTAGGATTGAGCTCAACCAAACGAGCTCAAACCTAACTAGTCATCACTAGATTTCTAAGAGGGCAAAGAAGGGATAACTTAGGATTAGTTCTTTCTTTACTCATGACTATGTGACTTGAAAAGAGACATCACATCTCTTTTCTCACGTCCGAACTCTTGAGTTCTTTCTCTTAAAGACCACCTTCTTTTCTCATCACCGAATCCAACCATAAACACCAGTGCCCGGTGATATTCATACTCATCACCAAATCCAACCAAACACACCCTATCGCCTAGGAATGAGCTCAACTATGTTTATACTCATCACCAAATTATTCTCATTATCAAGTCCAACGAAATACACCCAAATCCAACCATAAACACCCGTATTGCCTCAATGAGCTAAACCTAACTAGTTTTCACTAGATTTTTAAGAGGGGAAAAGAAGGGGTACATACTCTCTCTCATTCAATTCTCATAAACATGATAGACATAACATCTCCACCATTCACACAATTCATCATAACATGCTATACCAACTCACAGTGCATGTGCTTACACATTCAATCCCACAATTCGTAATCAATTTCTAAATCATCATAGCATCATCATAAAAGATCACATCATCATAACTCATATAGATAATGCTCGTGTATCACACATCACACCTCATATATCATTACATCATGCATATTAACATATCATACTTGCATTACCAGACTAAAAGCGATAAAATGTCTTAATGTCTTATGCATCGACCCTTAAGGTCCTTAACTCACAATCTAAGCTATAAATCATTATATCCTAAACTCTCGGGTACCTATAAGCTTATATCTAAGTATTCCTCACTCAATGCTATGATCACAAACGTCTCTAAACCTCAAGGATGCAGGATCTAAAATTCTAACATTACGGGTACCTAGGAGTCACAATAATGACCCTTTCTAAGTTCGGTTTGCTCCTAAGGCATCAAGATCAAGTCCTAAACCAATTATGAGTCATTCCTACACATTTAAACTAATTTAAATCCATGATTACCATTTCTAAACCTTGCTGGATAGATTCCAGAAAAATCAATTACTAAGGGATCTAGAACTCTCAAATTAATTCTTTTCTAGTTGGTAACTTCTCTTATCTTTCATGTATGAATTTTTAACATTAATCATACACAAACATACTCATATTATCATCATCAAAACAGTATAAACAGTGAGCACATCAAGGCAAGGCAGAACCGAATTCTTCTCCAAACAAGCAAGGCATAAACTTGATTTCTAGAACACATAAAATGCTAGTTTCTCTTGGGACCTTTTTAAAACTTGCAAAACTCCTTTGTAAACATTTTTGTCATCTAAAATCATCAAAATACTTGTAAGGGCAGTAGCTATTCTAAATTAAACTCAAGAGGTTCCAAATTCATAAAACCTGGTTTTAAACATTTCTTGAACTCATATAAGCTTAGAAAAATTATGAAACATAGATTTTAGTGCTTGTAACAAAGTAAACCTCCTAATGCCGAAATCATAAGCTAAAGAACACATATTTTTCAAGCCTTTGTTTGAGGAAATAAAGGGTAAGTCTATGAGCTCTAAATCTCTTAAGTTGTGACATAAAAGTAAATATGCAATGCATTTTATTTTGGTCTTTATTTAGAGGTGAGGACATAAAATAAATATGCTATGCCACTCCTTATTATCTTAGAAATTTAGTGAGAACATAAACATAAATATGGAGATGCAAGTTCATTCTTTAATCGTAAGCATTTAGTGATGAGATAAAATGTAAACATGGATGCAAAGTCTTTTATCTTAACTTAGAGCTCACATGAGACTTTTAAAGAGAATAACAAATCTCAACCTAACACTTATCTCATCACCAAGAGAGCTTTAGAGTTCTTGAACCAAGTTCTCAAAGGAACTACATAGTTCTTGAACATCATCATCAAGCTCAAAAAGAAGTAAACTTAAGAACAAAACAAAACTTTAAAGAAGCAAGAACCAAAACAACATTATTTTTAGAGATGAAATAAATACAAGAACACTTTAAAATTTTTAACAAAACCTTTAAAGGAAAGCACATGGAAGCCGAATCATATAGGAAGGAAAAAGGGAAGAAAAACCAAAACCTTGCTAGATCAAGAAACAAAACTCAAGCTTTAGAGGTTTCTTTGAGATGAACACAAGGTCATCATCTAGAAACTCTCATCATCAAGCTATCATGTTTAAGAAGAAAAGGCCAAGAGGCCAAAATGGAAAAAGAAAAGGAATGTAAAGGAAATGTCACAAAGAAACCAAGAGAAAACTAGACAAAACACATTTTTTAGTAAAACAAAGTTTGAAAAGAAACTCCCTACCAAGTGTGAAGACAAAGGCTTGATCTTTGGGGTGAGGATGAAAAGAAAATCTCCTTCCAAAGTGAAGAACAAGATTCGGCCAAGGAGGGTGGAAAAGGAAAGAAAAGTGTTTTATGTGAGCTTTGTGTTTGAGAAAGGAAGCTTGGGTGTTTAGATGATGATCTATGGTGGTGGTTTGAAGTGGTTTGTGGTGGTGGAAAGAGTTTCTAAGTGGTGGAGAAGAACTTGGGGTTGAGAGAAAGTAAGAGAGCTTTTTTGGTCACAAACTCAAACAAAAAAGTAAATGGTAAAAGTGTGAGATTTCTTTACACTTTGCTATATATATTATGGGTTGAAAATTGAAATGTGGAGGTGAAATATAGGGGGGAAAGTGCATGAAATTTTGGAGCCTTTGGGGGAGAAAAATATCTCCTCAAAGTGGTCATTCAAAGCATGGTTTGAGGGGTGGAAGTCATGGTGCAAGGTATGGCTTCAAGTATGGTAATTTCCCTTTGTTTGAATTTAAAATAACCCTTCTAGAAGGCAAGGAGGGCTGGCTGAATTTGAGCCACAAAAATGAGAGAAAAAGTCTTCTAGAAGTGGTCATATGAAGCATGGATGAAAGCATGGAGGTTATGACTCAAAGCATGGTTCTTTGTGAGGTGGAAGCATGGTCTTTGGAGTGTGAAATAAAATTAAATTGTAATAAAATGGGGTATGAATTTCAGCCAGGTATGATGCAGAAAGGGAGGAGGGAGTTTTGGTCAAGTAATTGTGTGTTAGTGATGTGTTTAGGGGTGTATTAGCTTAGGTGCAAGGTTAGGAGTCATTAAGTATAAGTTTAGGTGACTAAGGATGTGATTAGGAACCTTTATGACATGATTAAGGAGTACTCATACATATTTAGGAGATTTTAAATTCATTTTATGAATAAAACAATGTAGACAAAATTCCATGATTTAAGGAATTTGAGAGAGAAAATACTATTCAAGATTCCATGACTAGGAATCTTGAATTTAAAATAAGAATTTAAGTTGTAATTAAGCACTTTTAGGTTCTAATCAACTTTAATAAATTATTTTGACTCAAGATTAATTATGGAATTTAATTAACCTTCGATTAGAGCCCAATATTGCTTAGGTTTGCTTAATCACGCGATAAAGCGTAAAAACACGAAACTAGGGGCAAAACCGTAATTTTGCACTAATTTCACCCGGGACCTCCGGAACCAAAACTAAAGTTACAGTCTACATAAAAACGCCTTTTAAAAACATCTGAAGAAGTTTCGGGTTCATCCGGCACTTGCAAACGGGTAAAACACTGCAGGGGCATTTTGGTCATTTTGACCTGAAAACTCGAAAAACGAGATTTTCGATCCCGGATTGGTACACAAGTCATCTCATCCCCTTCCAATATTGAGTTTGCCCTTCGAGTATTGCCAGACCGGCTTTCCTTGAATTCCAGGCCGAAAATAACCTTAGGGGCATTTTGGTCATTTTCACTCTAACAGAAAATCGGGGCGTTACAGTCTTCCCAAGCTCTTACCAATGTCAGTAAACAGCACTTACTAACGCAACAACAACAAGATTGATGTTTAGTAAGTGCAATGTTTTGTAGTAGCCTCTTTAAGCTATTGAACTTCCAATCACCACTGGATCGATAATACAACCAATTCAAGATTGATATTTAGTTTGAACAATCTTGCACTCAAGCTTTTTTTCAAATGAATATGGAATAACGAATCTGAAATGGCTTGAGTGACTTTTTTATACTAATTCTTCCTTAGAAAAATGTGTGAAGAATCTGGAATTTCGAAAGAAGATTTTAATATACAAAGGAATTTAGTAGTTGTTTTTCACAAAGGGATTTGGAAAGATTTTTTCAGTGTTTTTGCTAACTTCGTCCTTTTTCTCTTTAGAAGCTCAATCATCAATATTTATAGATGATTTCCTTTTATTACCGTTGCCCCTGATCTTATATCCAATCAACACAGGTCGAGCATCAAATTGAGTATTGGAAACATAATCTAGAGAAGTAGCTCGACTAGTGTAAGAGCTCCTTTTTCAGAAGCCATTGATGAGTTAAGGTGTCTGAAGTCTATAAGAAACTACTTTTTTTTATTTTCTGAGCATGGTTTCTAAACTCCTTAATAAGCCTTTCTTAGTTGATCGAGGGTGCTAAAGAGATGATGTCCTGGTTAAAAGAGACTAGTTTGACTTTTGATTTTGAATTTCAAAGTTAACCGTTTTCGCTCCCTTTTTGTGAAGCAAACTTTCTAAAGAGCATTGCTAGTTCCTCGTTGATTCATTTGTCTTATGATATTCAGTCTTGGCTTTTGATAATGAGTAATTCACGATTATGATGATTGAAGATTGAGTAACATATTGCTTCCAGAGTTAGCATGATTTCTTCATTGTACCTAATCTTTTTGAAGTTCAATGTTACTTTCTGATGACCATATCCTTAGTTTCTTGATTTTGTTTCAATGAGCTTGCTTCTTTGATGCACAAGATCATATTTTGCTTGATATAATTTTCACTTTATCTAAGTTTATCCTTTTCCCTCAAGAGAGAAAATGTAATGCCCTGATTTTCTATTAGAGTGAAAATGACCAAAATGCCCCTGAGGTCATTTTCTGCCCGGAATTCGAGGAAAGCCGACCTGGCAGTACTCGAAGGGAAAACTCAATGTTACAAGGGGATTAGATGACTTGTGTATCTTTCCGGGATCGAAAATATCATTTTTCAAGTTTTGGGGTCAAAATGACCAAAACGCCCCTGCGGTGTTTTACCCGTTTGCAAGTGCCGGATGAACCCAAAACTTCTTCAGATGGTTTTAAAAGATGTTTTTATGTATTTTGTGACTTTAGTTTTGGTCCCGGAGGTCCCGGGCGAAATTAGTGCAAAATTACGGTTTTGCCCTTAGTTTCGTGTTTCTACGCTTAATCGCATGATTAAGAAAACCTAAGCAATATTAGGCTCTAATTGAAGATTAATTAATTTTCATAATTAATCTTGAGTCAAAATAATTTATTAAAGTTGACTAGAACCTAAAAGTGCTTAATTACAACTTAAAATCTTATTTTAAATTCAAGACTCCTAGTCATGGAATCTTAAATAGTGTTTTCTCTTTCCAATTCCATAAATCATGGAATTGTGTTACACATTGTTTATTCACAAATGAGTTTTTAATTCTCTAATGATGTATGAGCACTCCTAATCTTGTCATAAAATCCTTAAATCACATTCTTAGTTACCTAAACTTAAGCTTAATTATTCCTAACCTTGTACCTAAACTAATACACACTTAAACCTACCATTAGCACCCAATTAGATTATCAAATCTCACCTCTTCTCTGCTGTCCCCGGTCTGGCTAAACACCCTCCCCCCTCCATATGCATCACATATTCAAATTTTCAACACTCCAAAGCCATACCTCAAGTCCTATACACCATACCTTGTCATACTTTCAATCAAGCTTGATTTTCCAAATGAATAACTAATTAAAATAACCCATTTTCCTCATTTATTTGAGGTTGAAAAACAACCAGCCATGCATTGTTTCTAGAAGCCTAATTTCATTCAAAATTGATAGGAAATTCACTCAAATCAAGCCATACTTTGTAGCATACACTCCATACTTCAAACCATACTTGAATGACCTTGTGTAAGAGATATTTTTCTCTTCCTTTTCCCCCCTTAATGCTACGGCCAAGGCTTCCTCTTGGAGGACCTCAATGTTTTGTTTTTCTATAAATAGGTGCCTTAGATGAACTTCTGTCACTTTTAGTCTTTTGGTAAGTTTCAAGTTTTCTAAGCTTTCTTGAGTTTCCTTTCTTTTTCTCTGAAGTTTCAAGAGAGTTCTTCTTTTCTTTTCATCTTCATCCTCTTCATCCCCTCATCACATAATCATCTCACTCATAACCTTGAAATACCACCCCACCACCTTAGATCATCATACAAACACCTAAACTTCCATTCTTAAACACAACCTCACTTGAAACACAACTCCAACCTTCTTGTTCTTCCTTGGCCGAAACCATCCAGCCCCAAGGAGGAGCTCATCATCTTGTTTTCCTTTTCAAAAGTTCAAGCTTTTTGTCTCCACTCTAGGTAGGAGTGTTTTCTAAACTTTGTTTTTTTGAAATGAGTTTTTCTCTAGCTTTCTCTTGGATTTTCTTTTTGAAGCTTTCTTTATTTTTCTTTCCTTGATGTTTCGGCCTCTTTGCCTTGAGGAGCACCATGATAGCTCAATGATGGGAGCTCCTAGAAGATGATTTTGTGTTCATCTAAAAGGAACCTCTAGAGCTTGAGTTTTGCTTTCTTTGAGTTTCAACTTTATTTATCAACTCAAGATGATTTTTACTCAAGAACACCTTTACTTCCCTTGCTATTTTTGGTTTCGGTTTTCTTGTTTCCTTTTCTACAATATTTCGGTTTTGGTTCCTTGATCTTTGAGGTTTTGTTTTGTTTTGAAAGTTTATTTATTTTGAGCTTGATGATGATGTTCAAGAACCCCATAGTTCCTTTGAGAACTTGGTTCAAAAACTCTAAAGCTCTCTTTGTGTTGAGATACGTGTTGGGTTGTGTCTCTAAAGTCTTGTAAGAGCTCTAGATGAGACTAAAATAAATATTGCATCCATGTTTACTTTTATGCTTTGCACATCATATTTACTTTCCTTGCTATCACTAAGTATCAAGATAATGAATGAACTTGCATTCTCATATTTATATTTCAAGCTATGCATTATCATGTTTATATTTCAAGTTCTCACTTAATATCAAGATAATAATGAGTTGTATCTCATGTTTATTTTATGCTATCACTTTACTTTCTAATGGAACCTAAAATAAGTGCATAAGCATATTTATCTTTATGTCATCACTTAAATGAACCTAGAGCTCAAAGACTTGCCCATTGTTGTCTCAAGCAAAGACTTGAAAATCTATGTTTTTGGTCTTCATGTTTTCGGCCTCAATGAGATTTATTGGTTACAAGTATTGAAATCTATGTTTTATAATTTTTCTAAGCTCTCTTGAATTAAAGGAATATATAGAACTAAGTTTTATGAATTTAGGACCTCTTGAGACAAGTTTAATTTAGCCACTGCCCTCATAAATATTTTTAAGATTTTAGATGATAAAAATGTTTAGAAATGAGTTTTGAAAGTTTTAAAAAGGTTCCAAGAGAAACTAGTATTTTATGTGCTTTAGAAATTGTGTTTGATGCCTTTAAATGGAGATGTTGTTTCGGTTCTGCCTTGCTATGTTTGGCCACTGTATGGGCTGTGTTAATGATGATAAAATGTTTATGTTTGAGTATAATTAATGTTAAAACACATATGTGAAAGATAAGAGGAGTTAGAAACTAGAAAAGAATTAATTTGAGAGTTCTAGATCCCTTAATGTTTGAATTTTCTGGATTCTATCCAGCAAGGTTTAGTAATGATAATTATGGTTTTAAATTAGTTTAAATGTGTAGGAATGACTCATAAATGGTTTAGGACTTGATCTTAATGCCTTAGGAATAAACTGGACTTAGAAAGGGTCATTGTGGTGACTTCTAGGTACCCGTAAAGTTAGGATTATGAATTCTGCATCCTTGATGTTTAGAGATGTTCTTGACCATAGTGTGAGGTGAGAAATATTTAGTTATAACTTTATAAGTTCCTGAGAGATTAGGTTGGATGTTTTATAACTTAGAATGTAAGTTAAGGACCTTAAGGGTCAATGCATAAAATACTAAGGAAGTTGTTAATGCTATGATGTGTTATATGATGCAATGATATGATGAGATGTGCTTGATGCATGAGAAAATGATTGATGAAAATGTTAAAGTTTATCATAGCATGAGATTTCATGAGAATATGATGTGTGAATTAGCTTGTGGCAGTTTGAAGGAAATTCGGTTTAACAGTTGTCATGCTACCGAATTTCCGTCAAACCTTGAAAGGTTAAAGAAATGTTTAAGAAGTACCATATGAGTTGAAAACCCTGGGTGACACCGGTTCGGCCGAGCACCCCTAGGGGAGACAAATCCGTGAGGGTATGAGTAGATGCAGCCTACCAAAGTGGACAAATTGCTGTGGCTTAATGCCCGCAAAGCGTTTCAAAGAGGGTATATCCTAAGATAGGTGATCCCTGCCCCCTACCTGTACTTGCGAGTTGGGATTATTTTATTATGTTTCGCTTATTCAGATAATAAGCAAGAGCTAGTGACGACTAGCTGAGGTATAAGCTCATAACCTAGTTATTTTAGGGTGGCCTTATTACGCTAAAGTACCATGATTGATGTCACGAAGTTGAGGAATGATCCACTTGAAATTATATGCCCTTATGCCACATGGTTTATGTTTATATGCTTTGATGTGTTGTTGTACATGCTCAAGTATTGACATGCATCCATGGTATAACATGTTGCATTCATAACATCAAGGTGCATGCTAAAAGGAATGGACCTTGGATAATTAGTTTTGGAAAACCCTAAATTGAATCTTATATGCATGATCACTGTTTTAGAATTAAACCCAATGTTCCTGAGGATGTGAACAATGTAACCCTAGGATAGGAGACTCCTACTGAAATTCTTTAGTAAGAATTCTCACTCATTTCTCTTTCTTCTTCCGTCACCTCTTTAGAGATCGATGACGACATTTGTAGTCTTCATTGACGCGCCCGTGTGGGAGGTGCACTACGACCCGGATCACCGCTCATATCTTTTTTAGGGTCGTTGTGCCATCTGTGTTTTTGTGTACATGGGACGACCTTTCACTTATCTGGTTTCAAGCTACCAGTTCACTCCTACTACACCCTTTGGGGGTGACGACATGATCTTCGAGCGCACTCGCCCGCTGATGAGCAGCTACGCCGCGCCCACACCTCTGCCTCAGCTATCCGGGATTACCCGGAGTACGTACCCCATTTAAGGAGGTCCGAGACTGATCCATCCGAGGATTCGCCGATGCATGTCCCTTCGGAGGGCTCTGCTCCCTTTCCCTAGTTTCGGTGAGAAAGGAGCGAGGAGACCGTGAGGCAGCTGCGCTTGGCAAGGAGAGCCGAGATACGCCTGCGTCGAGGAGCTCATATTCAGCCACCACGAGTTCCCTTCACACTCCATTGGCCCACTTAGGAGGAGATAGAGCATCACCCGAGGACCCCTGTCGTCACTAGACTCCGATGGAGAGCTTTGCGAGTACCCGAGCTTTTATGGCGATCTTCTCTTCGGCAATACCTTTTGGGAGGGATTGTAGATTAGTACTCGTAGTTTAGTAGGAGAGTAGCATTTTGGATTTCATTTCCTGTTGTGCCATGTACTTTACACTTTCTGTTATATTTCACTTCCATTGTATTACAAGCTCTGCCCGTCCCTGTGAAGGTATGACTACTTATGTACTTTAATTATGTTATTAATGAAATGTTTCCTTTGTTATCATGATTTTTTTTCATTGGTTATATGTTTTACTTTATGATTTCTAATGATTGTTACGTGTGCTTTATATTTCTGTCGTTCGACTAGTTAAGTTCACGGTTCTCACTTTGGTTTATGTTTTCAAAAAACAATTTACCCGTAACTTCCGCTAAGTATTTTATTAAAATGATGAGACTAAGAAGTAATAGCCTAATTTTTAACCTAATGTATTCTAGAGAGTTGGGTTAAAAATTAGGGTGTTACAGAAAAAAAAAAAAAAAAACATGTTTGCACATGCAAGTGAAATTATTTCCACTTAATTCTGATAGTGCATCTCAAAAACACTTGTTAAGCTTAGTAACAAAACACTTAAGGTCGCCGTTAGTCATTCTTCAAAGTATTTTCTTTAAATTGGTTTTGTTGTCGTTCAAAACAATAAAACTCATACTTTCTGAAGGGCTATGGAGTTTACAATCTCCCCCTTTTTTATGATGACTAAGCAATTTGAAGAAAATCTTTTGAAGAAAGGTTGAAAAAAATAATATGGCATATAGTGGTAGCCTGCCATTGTCAGCACCATGTAGAAAATAAGAAATTAAATTCCTAACTGGATTGCAATTACTACTAGACGGTGGTATGCAACTCGGGTCGTCTCTCAAGGATATTAAACTAGTTAGTTACGGTAAAAAAAAAAAAGGGTTTTGTTGCAAACAAAACAAATGAAAAAGCAAGAGAATGAGATTAATAGTAATAAAGAAGCTAGCCCAGGGAATTCTCAAGCTAGGGAGTGTCAATCATTAACATAAACAATTGATCAAACACTTGGTGAGGAGCTACATGTTAACCATGCAATCACACAATCAACTAGCAATTCTCCTTAAAATCAATCAATTCAAGGATAAGGTAAGCACATACACTAGATAATTACAATCCCAACACCCAAATGTATGAACCAAATAACAATGCCAATTGCCATAGCTCAACTCTCAATCAAGAATTAACTTTATTCTCTTAGTCAATTAAAATCGATCAATTAGCATGCATTCAATCAACAAACTAAGATGTGTTTGTCCACAATTCATGCTCTTATACACATAACAGCATCTCAGCAACATGCACATCAATCCATAATATGATAAGAGATAGAAACAAAAGAGAAAGAGAACAACACCAAGAGATTGAATAAAAATCATTATGTTTCAAAACACAACCTTAGCTCTTGAATCCCTTTAGCTAGCAAGAGAGCTACTCTTCCATGGAGGAGATTACAATCAGAGAAACAAGGCGAAAAGAGTAGTAAACAGTAATAATCTGCATAAATGAAGCAAAGCTTGTGTATCCAAAAGTTTGGGAATGGAGGAAGAGGAAGAAGAAAAAGGAAAAGAAGAAAGAGCTCTCTAACACTACTCTATTCCTAATTTAGCAAAGAATGTCTCAGAATTCGAGTTACAGAGTATTACATCATCCTCAAATTTGCTAAGAAGGGGCTTAAGTGGGTTAAAAATGCAAAATTCAACTCCCAGGTTCGGGCTCGCAAAACTCGCTGCAATGAGTTAGGTTCGCTACAACGACTTGCCTTGAACTCTACCACTGGTGCCAACCTTCCAGTTCACTGCAGCGACTGATGCTCACTGTATCGACTCTACCTCTAATGATAACTTGCTCTGGGTCTCAGTCTCGCTGTAGCGACTGATGCTCGCTACAGCGACTCTACCTAGGCATTTGTTATTTCTTCCAGCTGCACTCTCTATTTTCTACCTGCTCCCAGTTCGACTTCACCATGCACTCTCAGGGGTGGCTTTTCCAGTGACAGTAATCCACTCTATAAAACAAAGCTCTAATAAGAGATAGAAATCGAATTTATACTAAAATCACTGAATTTAAGCCACAAAACAAATTTGAGTACAAATGGTGAGAAAATCCAAAACTAACAAAATTCAAGAAATTTAAATACAAAAAGAATGCAAAATCACTAAGTGAATGAGGGAAAATATATACAGAAATAGTGCTTATCAACTCCCACACACTTCGGCAATTACATGTCCTCATGCAATAAGTTCCAAAGTTCACAAGGGAAATTAGGAAAGCAGCAATTAGAGATAAACTTTGTTGAGAGCATTTTAAGAAGTGAATATGTACAATAAGTTGGGAGTTGGTAGAAAATAAGGCCCAAATAGTCACGATCTAAGATAGAAAATGGTAACTTAATTATTCAAAAAGAGCTTCAAACAAGCATGGATCAAATCAGAAGGTGATTGAGTGGATTGGATCCTCACATGGGTGTAATCTACTCATTTCTCAGAAGTGTGTATGGGAATGTAACACTCAATCACTTCACAGTGCAATGCCTTCCATAGGCTTGCCCTTTCATCTTAATGACCAGGGTTCAAGTACAATAAAAAAACATGTATCAAGAGGTCTTATTCAGGGCTGTAACGGGGATAAGGTTGGGGAAAGATAAAATTTTGGATATGTGAGCTAAAATCAAGCCTAAAGGAGCCAAGGTGTGTGCCTACATGAAGGAATTGTGAAAGGAAACTAAAATCAAATCAATGGTACTAAAATCAAATCAATGGTGTTCTAAAAAAAAGTTATCTTAAAATGGTGCACTCTAGAACACGAGCTGCAACTTTTATTCAAGACAATGGTGATTTGGTGACCACTAATTAAGTTTCTACATCCAACTGAAATTTCTTCTTTCTCTTTTTTTTCTACTATTCTTTTTTTATTTTTTTATTTTTTAATTTCTGAGATACCATAGCAATTAAACTAATCACCAATTCTCCAATTATTCACTGGTTTTTTTTTTAGAGCACCATTGCTTGAATCAAGCTTCCTTTACACTTAGTTTCTAGCACAATGACTTCACCAAAGCTCCCTATACTTAAGTTGGGTGCTTTCACTTGTTTTTCATTTATGGTTGAAAAGGTTTGGCAAAGACAAGGAAAGGGTTATAAGGCTCAAAAAGGTTATGCAAGGATTCATACAAGAAAAAGAGGCAGGCTTTTTAGGCCAACTGGTTAAAGAAGAAAAATGAAATGGCTCAATCACACACGTCATGAAATGCATTGAAAATGTTTTGAACAAGAATCAGGCAAGTTCTAGAATGACAAGCAATATGAGTGCTCACACCATGAAAGGAATAAAAGTGATCAAAATTATGTAATCACCAATTTAGCTCAAAAGCTCACAAGTTATTTCCAACCAATCAACCACATCAGGATTAATCTCATGCTATAGCTCAAAATGTATGACCAAAATGAATAATTAACTAATCACATTCCCCACAACTATCTTTTACATTTTTTTCACATAAAACAGAAAAAAGAAATAAAATAAAAGCATGAACGTAAAACAAAGACATAAATGAGTATGCACACATCCATAAACAAAAAGTATCAACTATAACTATAAAGCAGAAAAATAAAATAATTGTTAGATAGAAAAATAAAAGGAGTGCATGAGAGATAGGTGAGAAGGAAAGAAAAGTCCTGCATCAAAAGATCACACCCCCCATACTTAAACCAAAGCATTGTCCACAGTGCGAAAAAAAATAGTCTCTAAGTACAAATGGAGAAGGGTACACGGAGAACATGGCTCAGTCATCGGATGCCTCCTTATCAGAATCGGATCCATCTGCATCCTCTGACTCTGAGCCTTCCTCATCAACATCGGAGCCTTCAGGATCCTCCTGCTGATTGCTATCTATCTGCTCCTTTAACAGAGCAATCCTCCATATGATCCGGTGCTCAGAGGCAGCCACAATCTCTGTGATGTGCTTATGGAGACTCTGCTTGAGCCATCGAGCTCTCTCTCTCTCATCTACCCCTCCAGCTCCTCTATTCTAGTTAAGAGTGCTGCATAGGGGTTGTCGACTGAAGAACCACCACTGGCCTTTTTCTTGGCTGAAGCATCCTTCGGCACGAGGCCAGCAACTGTAACAGAGGGGAATCTGGTCTGGAGGGGGTCATCTAGGAGCTGCTGGACTCCACATGTAGTAGCCATCTTGGTAATGAGGATAGGATATGGTAATCCTGCTCTGATTACAGCATATGGGCAAGAATCCTGGAGGGTATATCAAAGCATTTGCCTTCCACCAGGCAATAGAGGATAAGGGCGTTGTTGAGCCTAAGATCAGATACATGAAAATAGAGGATGATGTGAGAGAAGAGAATACACATGCAGGGCTGGGCCTCCAGTGTGAGATGAGCACCAAGGAGTAAGTGGGGTCTATTCTGCTAATTATAGACCCATTCACTCCCTGGATGAGTTAACCGGTCCTTAATCTCCCCCAAATCTACATTCTGAATGTCATCCAGAAGAAGCTAGCAATCATCTGGCTCGCCCTTTTTTTGGTCCTCAGGTAAGGCTAAAATGGTGCGGATGCTGGCAATAGTAAGGGGAACTTACCTCCATCTAAGATAGATTGTGTTTGCCAAGCAGTCCCATAGGTTGGCATAGAACTCGTGAACCCATACGATGTTGGTCAGAGGCATGGCCGCATTTAAAATAAAACCCCAGCCCCAGGCCTCAATATCATCCAGCACCCCCTGTAACTTCTACTCTTATGGGTCATCATATAAAATCTTGTTTTCAAACAAGCAGGATCTCCTATGCATGGCTCATTGAAAAGATCGCTTTGCCGCTATATTCTCAAAGCGGAACTAGTTAGCAGGGGGTGGTAAGGTAACTACCTCATCGGAGAAACTCTGGGCAAGGCGTTGGCACTTCGGGGCCATGTACCTGCAAGAAAGGAGAAGATAGCATTAGATGCTAATCCATGGATTCCAAAATTTGCAAGAAAAACAAGTATGCAGAGCTAAGCATGAAATATGAGTGAAAACAAGTCGCTCCAACGACTTTGTGGACAGCAGGCTTGCTAGAGTGAGTTTCAATTGCTGCAATGAGTATGACAGAGCAGGCTCGCTAGAGCGACATGAGTTCGCTACAGCGAGTGCATTAGAACCAAAATCGCTACAGTGACATGTATTCACTGCAGCAAATATATTTTTTCATGTAAATGAGAAAAATGGGACCCAAATATGTCTAGCAAAAGTAAAATAGCAAAATCATCAAAAACATAAGTCTAAAAAGATAAGTGATCAACTAATCTAAGTTAACTAGCCTAAAGTTAATTAACCTACTAAATGAAACTGGAATTAACTGGACTGAAAATAGAAAAATGAAAAGAGAAAGTGAGATATGTTACCTTGTACGTAGACCAGTGGAATATGAAGGGGAAGGGGGCAAACCGGTGCTCGTGTGCAAGTAAAGGACGTGGGAGTGAATGGTAAAAGGGTGCTCGAGATGAGGAAAGTGCGATTGTAGATGTGATTGTTTGTGATTGTTTGCGAATGAGGGAAATAGGTGTGATTGTATTCTGATCGTCTACAAAAGCCCCTGCTTGCTGCAACAAGAACCTTGAAGTGAAACGCAGTGTTTCATTAACACATGCACCCCCGAGATTCATCTTATTTAAATTTTTATTAATTTGATTTTTTTTTTAGGGATCCAAGTTGTCTCGCTTTAGCGAGAATTGGTCGCTATAGCAATTTTAGGGGCAGTCTCGCTGGAGCGACCTATACTCGCTACCACGACATATACTCATTGGAGCGAGACTGGTTCAACTTAGAACACCTAGAACTACTTATCTACTAATCATAGGCGAAAAGAAGTATCCTAAGCACAATTAAAGCCACAAAATTGATAGACTATAAAAGAAATAAAAATAAAAATTACAAGGAAGGATAAACTATAAAGAGAAGGAAGAACAATTATGGGTTGTCTCCTACCAAGCACTTGGGTTTAACGTCCCTAAGTTGGATGTCTTGAGCTCTCATGGAGGGTATGTGGCTCTAGCTAGCATCACTTTTGATTCATCCCTTTGCAGGGTTGACCATTCATGGTAAACCTTCAAACGATGTCCATTGACATAGAATCTTGCTTTTCAATGTAGGTCTTCCAACTCCACAACACCAAATGGGTATACACTGGTTACACCAAAAGGTCCATCCCACCTAGAGCATAATTTGCCTAGCATCAAACGCAAGCAGGAGTTATAAAGTAACACCAACTGGCTAATGTGGAATTCCTTTCTCAACATGTGCTTTTCATGGAAAGCCTTGGTATTTTCCTTGTAAATTCTTGAACTCTCATAAACTTCCATTCTTAGCTCTTCCAGTTCTTGCAATTGGAGCTTCTTTTCCTTGTGGGCTTTTGATAGGTCCATGTTGCATTGTTTCACTGCCCAGTAGGCTTTATGTTCCAACTCTATGGGCAAGTGACACAGTTGCTATCAAAGAATCAATCAAATCAATTGCAAATGCACAGTGGTTTTCATGGGGGAACTTCATGGCCTCATGCAAATTAAATTGTGCCTTCAAATCACCACATTCTAGGGAAAGCATGCTAGTATACACATCAACCTTGGCCTTTGCTATTTTTAAAAATGGCCTTTCTAGGATCAATGTATATTGGTGCACTTCCTTATCATTGGCCATCTATAAAACACAAAAGTTAGCAGGGAAGATGAGATCATTTACCCTCACAAGGGCATCCTCTAGGAGTCCATCTAGCTATTGAATACTCTGGTTTGCAAATTGTAAAGTTACCCTAGTAGGCTTTAAATCTCCTATATGAAGAGCTTAGTATACGGAGTAGGGCATGACATTGATTCCAGCCCCCAAGTCAGCTAGAGCTTCCCCAAACTTCATATTCCTAATAGTGCAAGGAATGGTAAATGTGCTTGGACCCTTGCATTTCTATGGAAGGTTTGGGTGGATTAGGGAGGACACATGCACTCCCAAACTCACCTTCTCATTGCCCTTGAGTTTATACTTGTTAATGCACAATTCCTTTAGAAACTTGGCATATTTTGGAATTTTCTTTATTGCATCTAGGAGAAGTATGTTTACCTCAATCTTCTTGAATGTCTCTAGCAAATCCTTGTCCAGCTCAACATCAGGTGGCCTTTTGGATGAAATAGATTTAGAGGGGAAAAGCAAGGATACAGGATTTGCTTTATCCACAGGTGGAGTTGCCACTAGTTATTGCTTCTCTTTGTTGATGATGGGCATCTCTTCTTCAACCAACTCCTCTGACTTTTTTTCTTTTTCTTCCTCATGTTGGTTCTCAACTCCAAGTAAGACCTTCCCAGACCTCAAGATGAGAGAACTAACATTCCCTTTAGGATTTGGGATAGTCTGGGATGGAATTTGTGAATAAGTAGGCTATTAAGCTTGTGAAAAGGAGTTCTTCCATTGATTAAGCTTAGTCCCCATCTCCAGTAATAACTTCATCATCTCGTGCATGGTTGGCTGATATGAGGCTGCAATAGGAAGTGGCAATGCAGGAAGCTAAGCAGGAGGGGGAAGATGATGCTACTATTACTGTTGCTATTACTGTGGTGGTCTCTGATGGGGAGGTTGGTACCTTTGCTGCTATTGCTAAAATGGGGGTTGATTCTAAAATTGATTCTGAAATTATTGATTTGAGGAATTCCCCCACCTCATGTTCGGATGGTCTTTCCATCCTGGATTGTAGGTGTTGTTGTAAAGATTGTATTGCTGCTGATTCTGAGGTCTCCCAATAAAAACATTTGCAACAGAAACATTGGTTGAATCCTCCATAAACTGAGGGCAAGCATCAGTTATATGAGTGTGGCACGAGTAGATGCCATATGCCATGGCTAGCATAGGTTGAACTGGGAGTTGCACTTTACCCAAAGTTAGCTGTTTCATGAACCTGGAAATCTCCTCAAGAGTTTGCTGCAAGGCTAGAGATTCTAACTAGGTTACTCCATGCACACTCCTGGTGCCCGAAATGGCTCTAGACCTAAATTGCTATGAATTCTTTGCCATATTATCAATCAAGGCCCTTGTTGTAGCTAGAGTCTTATCAACTAGAGCACCTCCACTAGCTGCATCAATCATACTCTGATCCATCAGCATCCCACCCTTATAAAAATACTAAATAAGGAGCTGTTCAGGAATCTGGTGATTAGGGCAGCCAGCACAGAGTCTCTTGAACTGCTTCCAATACTCATAAAATGTCTCCCCTTGTAGTTGCCTTATCCTACATATGTCCTTCCTCATGGCAGCTGCTCTAGATGCTGGAAAGTATTTTTCTAAGAAACGTTTTCTCAACACAGCCCAACTATTTGCTACTCCATTTGGAAGGTAGAAGAGCCAATCCTTGGCATTTCCCTCAAGAGAGAATGGGAATTCATGGAGCTTTACTTGGTCTTCATCCACTCCAAGCGGCCTCATATTAAAATAAACAACATGAAATTGCTTGAGGTGCTTGTGTGGGTCTTCACCAGCATGACCATGAAACTTAGGAAGGAGATGTATGAGCCCATATTTTAGCTTAAAATCTACTTCCAATTCAGGATAGAATATTCCCAAAGGTTGCTGAAACATATCAAGAGCTACAAGCTCCTTGAGAGTTCTTCCTTTGTTAGCCATGAAGTCCGAACTACTTGAAACACTAACAGCAGGATTAGAAATTTTAGGAGAAGTATAAACAGATTCTAAATCTAAATTGGAATTAAAAGAAAAAGCTTCAGACGGTTCCTCCGAAACAAATAACTGTCTCCTAGTCTACCTAAGGGTCCTTTCAATTTTAGGATCAAAACTAGCTAAATGAGGGTCAGGCTAGGATTGAGCCATGCATAGGAACCAACACAAAGAGAACTAAAAAGGGAAAACTAAACTAACTATAAAACTATGAAGTAGAAATATATTTTTTTTGTTTTTTTTTTTTTTAGAAATAAGAGAAAATAAGAAAATAACTATTCACAAATTCACAATATAAACACAACTAAATAGTGCAAATATCCCCAACAATGGCGCCAAATTGCCACTGTCAGCACCAAGTTTAGAAAATAGGAAATTAAATTCCCAACCGAATTGCAATTACTACTAGACGGTGGTATGCAACTCGGGTTATCTCTCAAGGATATTGAACTAGTTAGTTGGGGTAAAAAAAGGGGTTTTGTAGCAAACAAAAGAAAATGAAAAAGCAAGAGAATTAGATTAATAATAATAAAGAAGCTAGCCTAGGGAATTCTCAAGTTAGGGAGTGTTAATTATTAGCATAAACAATTGATCAAACACTTGGTGAGGGGCTAGATGTTAACCATGCAATCACACAACCAACTAGCAATTCTCCTTAAAATCAATCAATTCAAGGATAAGGTAAGCACATACACTAGATAATTGCAATCACAATACCCAAATGTATGAACTAAATAAAGATGCCAATTGCCATAGCTCAATTCTCAATCAAGAACCAACTCTATTCTCTTAGTCAATTAAATGCTTACTAATCAATTAGCATGCATTCAATCAACAAACTAAGATGTGTATGTCCATAATTCATGCTCTTATACATATAACAACATCTCATCAACATGTACATCAATCCATAAACATGAGAAGACATAGAAACAAAAGAGAAAGAGAACAACACCAAGATATTGCATAAAAATCATAATGTTTCAAAACACAACCCTAACTCTTGAATCCCCTTAACTAGCAAGAGAGCTATTCCTCTATAGAGGAGATTACAATAAGAGAAACAAGGGGAAAAGAGCAGTAAACAATAATAATCTGCATAAATGAAGCAACGCTTGTGTATGCAAAAGTTTAGGAATGGAGGAAGAAGAAGAAAAAGGAAAAGAAGGAAGAGCTCTCTAACCCTACTTTATTCCTAATTTGGCAAAGAATGTCTCGAAATTCAATCTACAGAGTATTACGTCATCCTCAAATTTGTTAAAAAGAGGCCTAAGTGGGTTAAAATTGCAAAATTCGACTCCCAGGTTTGGGCCTGCAAAACTCGTTACAGCGAGTTAAGTTTGCTGTAGCAACTTGCCTTGAACTCTACCACTGGTGCCAACCTTCAGGTTCACTGCAACGACTGATGCTCACTACAGTTACTCTACCTCTGATGACTACTTGCTCTGGCTCTCAGTCTTGCTGCAGCAACTGATGCTTGCTACAGCGACTCTACCCAGACATTTGTTATTTCTTCCAGTTGCATTCTCTATCTTCTGCATGCTCCCAGTTTGACTTCACCATGCACTCTGAGAGGTGGCTCTTCTAGTGACAGCGATCCACTCTATAAAACAGAGGTCTAATGAGATAATGAAATCGAATTTATGCTAAAATCACTGAATGTAAGCCATAAAACAAAATTGAGTACAAATGATAAGAAGATCCAAAACTAACAAAATTCAAGGAATTTAAATCCAAAAAGAATGCAAAATCACTAAGTGAATGGGGGAAAATATACACAGAAAGAGTGCTTGCCATATAGTATGATGAATTACATTTTCTTTTAACACATCATGCTTTTTAAACCTTTGTAAGTCTTTTTCTTAAGGCATGATTAGATATGTTCAAGAACATTTTTGAAGCCTTAAGTTGACTTAAATCAAAGCCGTTTTGGTTCATGATGATATTTTCTTATTTAAATCAAAGAGCTTCTTTAATTCGTATCACTATGATACTAAAGTAGATGTCATCGTTTTAGTTCAATTTTGCCAATCAGCTTGATTTTAGTCATAAAAAGACTTGCCAACATTTAAATGTGCTAGAATATCTGACAAATACATTCCTTATTCAGCACTTTCCATTAGATTGTATGATATGCATTGCATGTAGGTGCTTAGAGACAAATTCTTAAACTTTTCTTTGAGTATCTCCCCCTTAGTTTTAATCCCCCTGTCTTTTTCAGCATGTATCTCCCCCTCACTTTTACTCCCCCTGTCTTTTTCGGCATAGGATTTTTGTTTCTGTTCTCCCCCTTTTGTCATCAGCCAAGAGGAAGTGTACTAGAAGTTGAGAGTAATGTTACTAAGACCATTGATACTAGCAAAAGGTTATTGGAGGTGCCTTCATGCCTGAGTTTTTAAGCTAGTTGAGGCAGATGTTGATACAACGTTGGTATTCAATCGTAAGTAGAGTTTTAGTTTAGAGTTATCAAGGTGGAGTGCCCAGAGACATTTGAGTAGTTGAATGTCTTATGAGATTTAAAAAGGCTTTAAGTTTAACAAACTTTTTAAAGTTCAGAAACGTTCTTCAGCTAAAGGTTTAGTGAATATGTCGGATACTTGGTCTTCAATATTTATAAACATTAACTCAACATCTCCTTTTTGAATAACATCTCTAATGAATTATGCTTTATATCAATATGTTTTGATCTGGAGTGCTGAATGGGATTTTTAGCTAGATTTATAGCACTAGTATTATCACAGAAGATTGGGATTTTTTGAATACCTTAAGTGATAGTCTTCTAGTTGGTTTATGATCCACAACATTTGACTATAGCAATTTGCCATTGCTACATATTCTGCTTCTACAGTAGAGCGAGCAACGGTATTTTTCTTTTTGCATAACCAAGTGATTAGGCTATTTCCAAAGAAGCAACAACAACTGCTAGTGCTTTTTCTTTCTACTTCGTCTCTTGCAAAGTCAGCATTGCAATAACCTGCAATTTCGCAAGATGTACCTTTCTCATATCACAAGCCGAGATTAGTAGTGCCTAATAAATATCTGAAAATTGTTTTAATGGCATTTAAGTGTGATTGTTTTGGATTTGATTGAAATATAGCACATATCCCCACACTTAATTGAATGTTTGGTCTACTAGCTATAAGGTACAATAATGACCCGATCATTCCTCTATAACTACTTTCTAAAACTTTTTCACCACTCTGATCATCATCATTGATTTGTGATGAATCGGAAAGTGATCAAAAAGTACTCATTGGCTTTGCTTAATCCATGTGAAACTTTTTCAAAAGCTCTTTTGTATATTTCTCTTAATGAATCAGAGTTCCATCCTTTTGTTGCTTTATTTGCAAACTAAGAAAAAATTTAGTTCACCTATCATACTAATTTCAAACTCACTCTACATTAGTTTTGAAAAAATTTCACAGAGAGAATGATCAGAAGCGCCAAATATAATGCCATCAACATATATTTGAACTATCAGAAAGTGATCTTTAGACTTAAGAGTAAATAAAGTTATGTCAACGATACCTCTCTTGAACTCATTCTATAATAGAAAATTGCTTACCTTTCATATCAAGCTTAAAGAGCTTGTTTTATACTGTAGAGTGCTCTTGTTAATTTAAAGACATGGTTTGGAAGGTCATCACACTCAAAACCCGGGGGTTGCTTCACATATAGTTTTTCAGAGAGAAAATCATTTAAGAAGGCAGACTTGACATCCATTTGGTAGAGAGTAAATACCTTATAGGCAGCAAATGCAAGTAGTATTCTTATGGCTTCCAATCTAGCAAATGGTGGAAAGGTCTCATCATAATCAATTCCTTCTTGTTGGTTGTAGCCTTGTGCCACCAATCTCACTTTATTCCTGATAACTCTACCTACTTCATCCAATTTATTCCTAAATACCCATTTTGTTCCGATGATGGTTTTTCCATTTAGTTTTTCCACAAGAGTCCAGACTTTACCTTTCTTAAATTGATCCAACTCTTCTTGCATGGCCTCCACCCATCCTTTGTCACTTAAAGTGTAACACCCTAATAATTAACCTAACACGCCTAGGATGTATTAATAATTAGTTGTTACTCCTTTATTTCAATTCTTAACTTTTAAAATACTTAGCAAAATATTTTTTTTTTTAACTTAGAAAACAAAGACATGAGCTGCGCTTCTGCTAAAGGAAACCTGTTTCGCTTGCCAAGCATATAGAGGGAGGGTAAGTTCGAGCATATATGAAAGACAAGTATCACAACTGCATAACAATTTCACATATAAATACTTTTATATAATAGATAACGTAATGTTCGACCTTTAAGGTAGGTCAATGCATAAACCCGAAGACAACACAACAAATCACATAAAGAAATATGCAAAGCAAGCCAGCTACAGCCTATCTACAACGTAAACTCGGGCACTGCTGTCGACGATGGATGCTCGATCATTACTTTAAAAAGGTTGACCAAGAAGTATCACAGGTCGACTTGTTGGCTCTTGAGCTCGGCCCCAGTTGGGACATTAGATGATCTTGTACGGCTGAGGTGGCAGCATAAATACGTCACTGAGGATCTCGGGCAATGTCATCGGCCTCTAAAGACGAGATGGAAAAAGAAAGAAAGAAAGGATGAGAATCTTAGTAAGAGTACTGCTCCTAACACATGTGTCATCATCCTCGTCCTCAGGGACCTTCGGTTTCTTTATGAAAGTAGTGAAAATATATAAACTTCATTTATTAAGTTCTAAATTCCATTAGCCAAGGTCCATGTCTTTTAATATGAATCTTAATGTTATGAATGCATCATACTATATCGTGTATGTATGTCAATGTTGTATGCAACTTGTCACAAGCTCTATATTGACCAAACACAACATGTTGAACGTATCGACTGAGCATGACATGCCGAACATACTGAACATAATGCGCATGCACATGATTCCTCTTTTCTTATTATGACGTATTCAGTCTCCTTTCTTAATAACCACCCTTTTATCATGTCCACCAAAATCCAACCAATTCACCGGTCCCAGTGATTTTATCATAGCCACCAAAACTCCCAGCTCGCCAATCGCCTAGGATGAGCTCAATCCCTAAACTAGTCGTCACTAGTGTCTGCTTATCCTGTGATAAGCTAATTCCCGACTCCTAGAGTATGGGTTAGGGGCTTAAAGGGGGTTTACGGATCACCTATCATAACCATTAATTCCTGGAGTCTAGAAGATCATTTCCATGAGATCTGTGTCACCTTTAATCTTGGCATGTGATGTAGAGATGCAGCATGAACATATCATCACAGTCATCATTTGCAATTCATCATCTGATGCTCATGCAATCTCACAGTTTATCTAAGTCCACAAATTGGTAGAAATCCGGCAACATAAATGCTCGGCACATGATTTCCCCAAATTTGCTTCATAACATACATCAATCATGCACTCCATCAACCAATCATAATCATAACATGCCACAACTCATCATGCAACTGATCACATAAGCATGCATCATGTTCTTTGCATATATCCATAAGCATCAATATCTCAGGGAAAAGTAAAAATGCTCCTACCCAGTATGCCAAAAGTCAAGGACCGGACTCAACTAATGCATGTGTTATGCTCAATAAGATATATATACAGCTTACTAGAGATCATTACTTGCATATTTCAAAAATCAAGCATGCATAGTCATCAACTCGTAATCTTGCACAATCATTTCAAATCATGTAACATCTGTAACATCCTAATTTTTAACTCAATACGCTAGAACATATTAGGTTAATCATTAGGTTATTACTTCTTAGTCTCATTCTTTCATTAAAATACTTAGCGGAAAATACGGGTAAAATTGTTTTTGAAATATAAAAGCAAAGTGAGAGCTGCGTAACACGTAACAAAAACCAACATACAGAAAAGAGGTATCATAACATTCATTATCACAAAACACAAACGTTGTTCATTACATCATAACACAACATAGTCACATCATTATAGATACATTAATTACTACAAACATAGTTTCATTATCACATCAAAAGAAATACACATATGTAAATCTAAAGCGACATCTACGTGCTTCCGTTGCATCCTACTGATCCGACTCGTAGCGTATGGCTCATGCCCATGTCTTAGTAGAAGTCACGAACCACGTCACCATCTTCGTCTGGAGACGACACGGAAGCAAAGAGAGAGAGGGGGATGAGAAACTCATTCAAGATTCTCAGTAGGGATTTCCGACTCTAACACACGTGTCATCGTCATCGTCCCCAGCCACTTCGGTTTTATTTATGAAAGAGGTGTTCATGCATAAGGATTGATTTTAAACTTTCCAAATTTATTTATCCGAGGTGGGTCTCTTTTAGTATGAGTCTTAATGACATGGATGCAATAGATATTAAATGGATGCGTGCTAATATGTTATGCAAGTAATCGATAGAACACAATTGTAACACCTCGATTTTCTGTTAGAGTGAAAATGACCAAAATGCCCCTGAGGCCATTTTTGGCCAGGAATTCGAAGGAAGCCGACCCGGCAGTACTCGAACGGCAAACTCAATGTTGGAAGGGGATTAGTTGGCTTGTATACCATTCCGAGTTTGAAAATCTCAATTTTCGAGTTTTCGGGTCAAAATGACCAAAACACCCCTATAGTGTTTTACCCGTTTGCAAGTGCCGAATGAACCCGAAACTTCTCCAGATGGTTTTAAAAGGCGTTTTTATGTATTCTGTGACTTTAGTTTTGGTCCCGGAGATCCCGGGCGAAATTAGTGCAAAATTACGATTTTGCCCCTAGTTTTGTGTTTTTAAGCTTAATCGCGTGATTAAGCAAACCTAAACAATATTAGGCTCTAATCGAAGATTAATTAATTTCCATAATTAATCTTGAGTCAAAATAATTTATTAAAGTTGATTAGAACCTAAGAATGCTTAATTACAACTTGAAATCTTATTTTAAATTCAAGATTTCTAGTCATGGAATCTTAAATAGTGTTTTCTCTTTCCAATTCCTTAAATCATGGAAATTTGTCTACCTTGTTTACTCATAAAATGAATTTTAAAATCTCTAAATGTGTATGAGCACTCTTTAACCTTGTCATAAAACTCTTAAACCCCATTTTTAGTCACCTAAACTTATGCTTAATAACTCCTAACCTTGTACCTAAACTAATACACACTTAAACCTATCATTAACACACAATTACATGGAAGATTTTTCTTCCTCTCTCTTGCTGCTGGTCTAGCCGAAGCCACTTCTCCTCCATTTCCATCACATGAACCATATTTTGAGTCATACAAACCATGCTTTCATCCATGCCTCCAAGGACAACTTCTAGAAGACTTTTTCCTCCCCCATTTTCTCGTGCAGCCATCACCCTCCTCCCCCATTTGATGAATTATTTCATTTCAAATTTGAAGGAAAATCACCTCAAAAATCACCTTACTTGAAGTCATGCCTTGTATCATAACTTCCATACTTCAAACCATGCTTGAATGACATTGTTTAAGAGATATTTTCTCTTCCTTTCCCTCCCAAACCACACGGCCAGCCCCTCCTCTCCATGAGACCTCATTTGTTTTCATTTTCTATAAATACCTTGCTTAGAAGCACATGGAAACACTTTAGCTCATTTACAAACTTTTAGATTTCCTAAGCTTTCTTTGAGTTCTCCTTTTTCTCTCTAAGTTTCAAGAGAGTTTTCTCTTGTTCTTCATCTTCATCTTCATCATCTCTTCATCTTATCATCATCTCATAACCTTCAAACACCACCCCATAGCCTTGAATCACCATCAAACCTCTCAAACACAGCCACACTCAAAACACAACCCCAACCTCTTTACCCTCCCTTGGCCGAATCATCATCCACCCTCAAGGAGGAGTTCTTCATCTTGTTTTCCTTTTCAAAGATCAAGTTTTTATCTTCACTCTAGGTATGAGAGTTTTTCTAAACCTTGTTCTTCTTTAAAATGAGTTTTCCTAGCTATCTCTTGGATTTCTTTTTGAAACTTTTCTTGTTCTTCTTTTCTTGCTTTCAGCCATGGGGCCTTGTTGGATATATGATAGCTCAATGATGAGAGCTCCTAAATGATGACCATGTGTTCATCTCAAAGGAACCTCTAGAGCTTGAGTTTTTACTTTCTCTAAGTTTCATCTTTGTTTTCTAACTCAAAATGATTTTTGCTCAAGAAAACATCTTCATCCTTTCTTGTTTTTGGTTTCGGTTTCTTTGTCTCCTTACCTTGAGATTTCGGTTTTGGTTTCCTTGTTTATAAGGTTTTGTTTTGTATTGGAAAGTTTGTTTCTTTTGAGCTTGATGATGTTGTTCAAGAACTCTAAAGCTCTCTTTGTGATGAGATAAGTGTTGGGTTGTATCTCTAAAATCTTGTAAGAGCTCTAGATGAGATTAAAATGAATATTGCATTTATGTTTATGTTTATGCCTTGCATATCATATTTATTTTCCTTGCCATCACTAAATATCAAAAATAATAAATGAACTTGTATTATCATGTTTATGTTTCAAGCTTTGCATTATCATGTTTATATTTCAAGTCCTCACTTAAATACCAAAGATAATAATAAGTTGCATCTCATATTTATTTTATGCTCTCACTTTATTTTCTAATGAAAGCTAAAACAAGTGCATGAGCATGTTTACTTTTATGTCATCACTTAAGAGAACCTAGAGCTCAAAGATTTGCCCATTGTTGTCTCAAGCAAAGGCTTGAAAACTATATGTTATTTGGCTTCTTGATTTCGGCCCTAAGGAGTTATATTTGTTACAAGTATTAAAATCTATGTTTCATAATTTTTCTAAGCTTATATGAGTTCAAGCAATGTCTAAAACAAGGTTTTATAAATTCAGGACCTCTTGAGATAAATTTAATTCAGCTACTGCCCTTACAAATATTTTGAGGATTTTAGATGATAAAAATGTTTATAAATGAGTTTTGAAAGTCTTGAAAAGGTTCCAAGAGAAACTAGTATTTTATGTGCTTTAGAAACCAAGTTTTATGCCTTTGTATGGAGATGTATTTTTAGTTCTACCTTGCTGTGATTAAGTGTTGTTTATGCTGTTTTGATGATGATAATATGATTATGTTTGAGTATAATTATTGCTAAAATTCATATGTGAAATATTAGAGAAGTTAGTAACTAGAAAAGAATAAATTTGAGAGTTCTAAACCCCTTGGTAATTGATTTTTCTGGATTCTGTCTAGCAAGGTTTAGAAATGGTAATCATGGATTTAAATTATTTTAAATGTGTAAGAATGACTCATAAATGGTTTAGGACTTGATCTTGATGCCTTAGGAGCAAACTGGACTTAGAAAAGGTCATTGTTGTGACTCTTAGGTACCCATAAAGTTAGAATTTTAGATTCTGCATTCTTGAGGTTTAGAGAAGTTTATGATCATAGTATGGAGTGAGGAATGCTTAGATATGAGCCTATAGGTACCCCGAGAGATTAAATTGTGATGATTTATAACTTAGATTGTGAGTTAAAGACCTTAAGGGTCCATGTATAAGACACTAAGAAATTGTTAATGCTATGATGTTTATATGATGAATAACATGTTGAGATGTTTATGATGCATGAGGAAATGATTGTTTAAGATATGAAGTTTATCATAGCATGAGGTTTGAATGAGGAATACGTTGTGTGAATAGCTTGTGGCATAAGCTTCAGTTTGAAGGAAATTCGGTTTAACAGCTGTTATGCTGTCGAATTTCCATCAAACCTAAAAGGGTTGAAGAAATGTTTTAAAGTACCACATGAGTTGAAAACCCTGGGTGACACTAGTTCGGCCGAGCACCCCCAGGAGATTTTTATGTGACAAAGCACTGAGATGCGCTTTCCTGGGTGACACCGGTTCGGCTGAGCACCCCCAGGGGAGACAAATCCGTGAGGGTATGAGTAGATGCAGCCTACCAAAGTGAAAAAATTGTTGTGGCTTGATGCCCGCAAAGCGTTTCAAAGAGGGTATATCCTAAGAGAGGTGATCCCTAGCCCCCTACCGCATTTCATGTAGTCGGGATTATTTTATTATGTTTCGCTTATTCAGATAATAAGCAAGAGCTAGTGACGACTAGCTGAGGTATGAGCTCATAACCTAGTTATTTTAGGGTGGCCCTATTATGCTGAAGTACCATGATTAATGTCACGAAGTTGAGGAAAGATCCACTTGAAAGTTATATGCCCATTTATGCCACTTGTGTGTTTCTTGAAGTTGTGATTCATTGAGTTATTTGATTGAGGTATTGTCATGCATTCATGTTTTGATATGTTGCATTCATAATATCAAGATGCATGCTAAAAGGAATGAACCTTGGATAATTGGTTTTATAAACCCTAATTAATAAACCTTTTGTGTATGCACACCTTTTATAATTAAACCCAAGGTTCCTGAGGATGTGAACGATGTAACCCTAGGATAGGAGACTCCTACTGAGATTCTTTAGTAAGAATTCTCACTCCTTTCTCTTCCTTCTCTTTCTTCCGTCACATCTTCAGAGAGCGATGGTGACGTTCATGGTTTTTGTCGACACACCGACCTGGGAGGTCCACTTTGATCCGGATCACGGATCATACCATTTTGAGGGGCAGTGCACCGTGCGAGTCTTCATGTTCATCGGATGCCCCTTTGCACACCTTGTACAGAGCTACCGTTTCTCCCCGATGTCACCTTATGACGATACGATGGTTTTTGAGCGCGCCCGGACGTGAGACGAGAGGATTCTGCGAACGTATACTAGTGGTTCGATGCCTCGAGACTTCCGAGACTACGTGCCTCGGTCTTTGAGTTCAGAGGACGACCTATCCGAGGACCCGCTGACGCACATGTATAGTGAGAGCTCTGCTCCTACACCTTAGTTCATGTGAGGTGTGAGCGAGGAGACTGTTACACAGCCAAGGCTGGCTAGGCGAGCCGAGAGGCACCCCTATCGAGGAGCTCACGCTCAGTCTTCGCGTGTGCCCACTCCTGCCGCCCTTCTTCCATGGATCGGTTACACTCCACCTTTCCCCGGGTTCTAGTAGCAGACGTCCTAGGGGAGGCTTAGTGCACACACCCACATGTAGAGTGGATAAACCTTCTTTTGTTTTGAGGTTGTCCATCATAGGTGCACTCGGGTAGTTGTGGTTTATTTATGCTTTCTTGTTTTTGTTGTATTTCCTTCCTTATGTATAACAAGCTCAGCCCGTTTCTATAAGGGCGTGACTACCTATGTATCTTAATTATATTATTATTAATGAAATGTTTCCTTTGTTGTTATGATCATTGCTCTATTGATACTTGCCTTAGCTCTTGTGTTTCCTTATGATTGATGTTTTTGCTTCTTGTTTAGATAAGAGCACGACTCTCACTTTGATTTATATTTTCCAAAAAAAAATTTTACCCATAATTTCCGCTAAGTATTTTAATAAAATGATGAGACTAAGAAGTAAGAACCTAATGATTAACCTAATGTGTTCTAGAAAGTTGGGTTAAGAATTAAGGTGTTACAACAATCATCAGAAAACCTCAACATATTAGTGGCATAAAGCGACATTAAAACATCATACTCATTCTCATACTTAAACTCTTAAGTTCTTTTCTCAAGACCACCTTCATATCATGTTCACCAAAATCCAACCAACATACCGGCCCAGCGATGTTATTCTTGGTCACCAAAAACTCCCTCTCACCTATCGCCTAGGAATGAGCTCAATCCTAACTAGTCGTCACTAGATTTAATATGGGCAAAAGAAGGGGTAACTTATCATTTCTAAGGATCACCTATCATAGGATCTTTTCTTCTTTGAAACACTCTACTGGTAACTAGTACACAGTGATATTATCCACTTTGGCAAGCTCAATGTCAATACCCTCACGGTTTTGTTTTTCCTAGGGGTGCTCGGCCGAACCGGTGTCACCCAGGAAATGCGTCTCAGTGTTTTGTCACATAAAATCTCCTGGGGGTGCTCGGCCGAACCAGTGTCACCCAAGGTTTTCTTTCTCATATGATTCTCAAAAACATTCTCAAGTCCTTGTTGATTTGACGGAAATTTGGCAGCATAATAGCTGTATACCAAATTTCCTTCAAATCTACTTTATGCCACGAAACTCATAACACATAAGCATTTCTCATTCAACTTGCACAAACATAATAGTCATAGCAACTCAATCAAACATTCATCATAGCTACCCTTAAGGTCTTTTAACTTCGAGATCTAAGTTGTCTATCATCACAACTTAAGCTCTCGGGTACCTATAGGCTCATATCTAAGTATTCCTCACTCAAAACTATGATCATAACTATTTCTAAATGTAACAACCTAATTCTTAACCTAACTTTCTAGAACATATTAGGTTAATCATTAGGTTATTACTTCTTGTCTCATCATTTTATTAAAATACTTAGCAGAAATTACAGGTAAATTTTTTAAAAAGAAACATAAATCAAAGTGAGAGACGCGTCTTTATCTAGACGAGAAACATAAATATCAGTCACAAGGAACACAAAAGTTAAGGCAAGAAATAATAGAACAATGATCATCACAACAAAGGAAACATTTCATTAATAATAATACAATTGGGATACATAAGTAGTTACACCCTTATAGAAACGGGCTGAGCTTACAATACAGAGGAAAAGGAAATACAACAAAAACAAGGAAGCATAAATAAACCACAACTACCCGAGTGCACCTAAAGCGGATAACCTCAAGACAAAAGAAGGTTTATCCCATCTATGTGAGAGTGTGTGCACTAACCCTCCCCTAAGACGTCTGCTACTGGAACCCGGGAAAAGGTGGAGTGTAACCGATCCATGGACGTAGGGCGGCAAGAGTGGGCACATGTGAAGACTGAGTGTGAGCTCCTTGATAGGGGCACCTCTCGGCTCGCCTAGCCAGTCTTGGCTATGTAACAGTCTCCTCGTTCTCGCCTCGCACGAACTGAGGTGTAGGAATAGAGCTCTCGCTATACATATGCATCGGCGGGTCCTCGGAAGGGTCATCCTCCGAACTAGGAGACCGAGGCACATAGTCCTGGAAGTCTCGAGGCATCGAGCCACCAGTGTACGTCCGCAGAATCCTTTCTTCTCGCGTTCGGGCACACTCAAAAACCATCGCATCGTCGTAGGGTGACATCGGGGAGAAACGGTAGCTTTGTACAGGGTGTGCAAAGGGGCGTCCGATAAACATGAAGACTCGTACGGTGCACTGCCCCTCAAAATGGTATGATCCGTGATCCGGATCAAAGTGAACCTCCCAAGTCGGCATGTCGACAAAAACCACGAACGTCGCCATCGCTCTCTGAAGATGTGATGGAAGAAAGAGAAGGGAGAGAAAGGAGTAAGAATTCTTACTAAAGAATCTTAGTAGGAGTCTCCTATCCTAGGGTTACATCGTTCACATCCTTAGGAACCTTGGGTTTACTTGAAATGGTATGCATACATATAAGGTTCATTATTAGGGTTTATAAAACTAATTATCCAAGGTTCATTCCTTTTAGCATGCATCTTAATGTCCTGAATGAAACATATCAAAATATGAATGCATGGCAATACTTGAGCATAAAAATCAACACATCAAATCATATAGAAACAATCCATGTGGCATAAGGGCAATATCTTCTAAAATGGAACTTTCATCAGTATGTGTGACATCATTCATGGAATCTTTAGCAATGTAGAGGCCACCCCAAATAATAAAACCTAGGCTATGAGCTCATACCTCAGCTAGTCGTCACTAGCTCTTACTTATTATCTTATTATCTGAATAAACGAATAATAAAATAACATACCCGACTACTTAAGAGTACGGGCTAGGGGGCTAGGGAATTCCTCTCTTAGGACATACCCTCTTTGAAACGCTCTACTGGCCTCGAGTGCACAGCGAATTGTCTGCTTTGGTAAAGCTCATGTCAGTACTCTCACGGTTTTGCCTCCTCCTCATTGTAGCAGGAAAAGTACGTCTCAGTGCTTTGTCACATAAAATCTCCTAGGGGTGCTTGGCCGAACCGGTGTCACACAGGGTTTTCATCTCATAGGGTACTTTAGAAACATTTTTCACCCCTTTTAGGTTTGATAGAAATTCGACAGCACAACGGCTGTTAAATCGAATTTCCTTCAAACCGAAACTTATGCCACAAGCTATTTACACAACATATTCCTCATTTAAACCTCATGCTATGATAAACTCATATCCCAAACAATCATTTCCTCATGCATCATAAACATCTCAACATATTATTGCATCATATAAACATCATAGCATTAACAATTTCTTAATGTCTTATGCATTGACCCTTAAGGTCCTTAACTCACAATCTAAGTTATAAATCATCACAACTTAATCTCTCGGGTACCTATAGGCTCATATCTAAGAATTCCTCACTCAACACTATGACTCTAAACATCTCTAAATATCAAGAATGCAGAATCTAAAATTCTGACTTTATGGGTACCTAGGAGTCACAACAGTGACCCTTTCTAAGTTTGGTTTGCTCTTAAGGCATCAAGATCAAGTCCTAAACCAATTATGAGTCATTCCTACACATTTAAACTAATTTAAATCCATGATTATTATTTCTAAACCATGCTGGACAGAATCCAGAAAAATCAATTACTAAGGGATCTAGAACTCTCAAATTAATTCTTTCCTAGTTGCTATCTTCTCTAATCTTTCACATTTGAATTTTAGCATCATTTATACACAAACATACTCATGTTATGATCATCAAACAACACAAACAGTGGTCATAAAATGGCAAGGCAGAACCGAAAATACACCTCCATACAAAAGCATAAAACTTGGTTTCCAAAGCACATAAAATACTAGTTTCTCTTGGAACCTTTCTAAAACTTTCAAAACTCATTAGTAAACATTTTTATCATCTAAAATCATCAAAATACTTGTAAAGGCAGTGGCTATTTTAAACTAAACACAAGAGGTTTTAAATTCATAAAACTTTGTTCTAAACATCCTTTGAACTCATATGAGCTTAGGAAAATTATGAAGCATTGATTGTAGTACTTGTAACAAATCAAACCTTCTAAGGCCGAAATCAAGGAACTAAGAAACATAAAACTTCCAAACCTTTGTTTGAGATAATAAAGGGTAAAGCTATGAGCTCCAAATCTCTTAAGTTGTAACATGAAAGTAAATATGAAATGCATTTTATTTTAGTCTTTATTTAGAGGTGAGGACATAAAACAAATATGCTATGCAACTCGTTATTATCTTAGAGATTTAGTGAAAGCATAAACATAAATATGGAGATGCAAGTTCATTCTTTAATCTTGAGCATTTAGTGATGACATAAAAGTAAACATGGATGCAAAGTCTTTTATCTTAACTTAGAGCTCACATGAGATTTTTAAAGAGGACTACAAACTTCAACCCAACACTTATCTCATCACAAGGAGAGCTTTAGAGTTCTTGAACCAAGTTCTCAAAGGAACTATGTGATTCTTGAACATCATCATCAAGCTCAAAAAGTATTAAACTTTTAAAAGAAACAAAACCTCAAAGAAAAGGAACCAAGGTTGAACTTCAAAGGAAGGGAAATAAAGAAACAGAAACCATATAGCAAGAGAAGTAAAAATGTTCCTTGAGCTAAAGTCATTTTATGTTAGGAAATGAAGAAGAAACTTAAAGAAAGTAAAAACATCAAGCTCTAGAGGTTCCTTTGAGATGAACACATGGTCATCATCTAGGAGCTCTCATCATTGAGCTATCATGAACCAAACAAGATCTCATGGCCGAAACTAGGAGGAAGAAAAGCAAAGAAAAGTTTCAAAAAGAAATCCAAGAGAAAGCTAGAGAAAAACTCATTTTCAAGCAAAACAAGTTTAGAAAAACACTCCTACCTAGAGTGGAGATGAAAAGCTTGAACTTGAAATGAAAAACAAGATGAAAAACTCCTCCAAGAATGGCAAGGTGGCTTCGGCCTTGTGAAGGAAAGGAAGAGAAAAATGTGTTTTGGGTGAGGTTGTGTTTGAGGTCAAGTGTTTGAGAGGTTTGATGGTGGTTCAAGGTTATGAGGTGGTGTTTAGAGGTTATTGGATGATGATGAGATGAAGAGATGAAGAAGATGAAGATGAAGATGAGGAGAGAACTCTCTTAAAACTTGGAAAGAAAAGAAAGAACTTAGAGAAAGCTAGGAAACTTGAAACTTAGCAAATGGTCAAAAGTGTCACAAGTTCTTCTAATGTACCTATTTATAAAAAATGAAGCAATGAAGGCTCATCCAAGGAGAGCCTTGGCCGTAGCTAATAGGAAGGAAAGGAAGAGAAAAATATCTTTTACAATGTGTCCTTCAAGCATGGTTTGAGGTATGGAAGTTATGATGCAAAGTATGGCTCCAAGTAAGGTGATTTGAGTGAATTTCCTTTCAAATTTAAATGAAATTTTTCATCTAGAAGCAAGGCATGGCTAGTGGTTTTTGGAACACAAATAAAGGAGGAAATTAGCTTAATTCATTTAGTCATTCACTTAGTAAATCAAGCATGGTGGAAAGCATGACAAAGTATGGTGTAAGTGAGGTGGAAGCATGGCCTTGGAGTGTCCAAATTTTGCACATGTGATGGAAATGGGGGAGGAGTGGCTTCGGCCAGATTGCAGCAAGAGAGAGGAAGAAAAATCTCCAATGTAATTGTGTGTTAGTGATAGGTTTAAGTGTAGGTTAGCTTAGGTACAAGGTTAGGAATTATTAAGCATGAGTTTAGGTAACTAAGAATGAGGTTTAAGAGTTTTATGACAAGGTTAAGGAGTGCTCATACACATTTAGAGAGTTTAAAATTCATTTTATGAGTAAACAAGGTAAACAAATTTCCATGATTTAAGGAATTGGAAAGAGAAAATACTATTCAAGATTCCATGACTAGCAATCTTGAATTTAAAATAAGATTTCAAGTTGTAATTAAGCATTTTTAGGTTCTAATCAACTTTAATAAATTATTTTGACTCAAGATTAATTATGGAAACGATTAGAGCCTAATATTGTTTAGGTTTGCTTAATCACGTGATTAAGCTCAAAAACACAAAACTAGGGGCAAAATCGTAATTTTGTACTAAGTTTGTCCGGGACCTCCGGGACCAAAACTAAAGTTACAAAATATATAAAAACGCCTTTTAAAACCATCTGGAGAAGTTTTGGGTTCATTCGGCATTTGCAAATGGGTAAAACACCACAGGGGTATTTTGGTCATTTTGACCCGGAAACTCGAAAAACGAGATTTTCGATCCCGGGAAGGTACACAAGCCAACTAATCCCTTTCCATCATTGAGTTTGCCCTTCGAGTATTGCCGGATTGGCTTTCCTCGAATTCCGGGCCAAAAATGACCTCAGGGGCATTTTGGTCATTTTTCACTCTAACAGAACATCGGGGTGTTACACTAAACCTCAAGAATGCAGAATATATAATTTATACTTTACGGGTACCTAGGAGTCACAACATTGACCCTTTTTAAGTTCGGTTTGCTCCTACGGCATCAAGATCAAGTCCTAAACCATTTATGAGCAGTTCCTACACATTTAGATTAATTATAAACCATGATTTTCAATTCTAAACCTTGCTACACAGAATCCAGAAAAATCCATTACTAAGGGATCTAAAAATCTCAAATTAATTCTTTTCTAGTTACTAACTTCTCCTAGCTTTCACATATTCATTTTTGCATCAAATATACATGAACACACTCATATTATCATCATCAAAATAACATAAATCAGTGAGCATAACAAGCAAGGTGGAACCGAAATTATCTCCATCAAACAAAGCATAAAACTTGATTTTCAAGACACATAAATTGCTAGTTGCTCTGAACCTTTTTAAAATGTTCAAAACACACTTAAAGCAATTTATTTCTTTAAAACCATCATAAAACCAAAGAGGGCAGTAGCCATATCAAATAAATCTCAAGAGGTAAAATCATAAAACTTTGTTCAAGACATCTCTTGAGCTTATCTATGCTTAGAAAATAATGGGTAAGTCTCTTGAGCTTTGTAACTACTCAAACCTCATAGGGCCGAAATCAAGGAAGTTAGGAAGCATATATTTTCAAGTATTTGTTTGAGATAATAATGGGTAAGTCTATGAGCTCTAAATGTCTTAAGTTATGACATAAAAATAAGCATGCAATGCACCTTGTTTTAGTCTTTATTTAGGGGTGAGAACATAAAATAAATATGTTATGCAAACTCATTATTATCTTAGAGATTTAGTGAGAGCATAAACATAAATATGAAGATACAAGTTCATTCTTTGATCTTGAGCATTTAGTGATAACATAAAAGTAAACATGGATATAAGTCTTTTTATCTTAACTTAGAGCTCATGTAAGACTTTTAGAGAGAACCAAAAATCTCAACCCAACACTTATCTCAACAACAAAGTGAGCTTTAGAGTTCTTGAACCAAAGTTTCAAGGAAACTACATGGTTCACGAACATCATCATCAAGCTCAAGAAAGATGAACCAAGAAGCTAAAATAAATAACAACATTTCATCAAACTTGTAAAGGAAAGGAAATGAGAACTGAAACAAGAAAAGAAAAAGAAACCTAAAACCAAAAGAAAGGAAAAGAAAAGAGAAGCTAAAATGGTTCAAGATCAAAATCAAGATAAAGCTTTAGGGGTTTCTCAAATGAGAATCTCAAGATCCTTGTCTTGAAAACCTCATCATCAAGCTCAAGGAAAAAGAATCAAAAGATCAAAACACATAACACCACTATTTTTAAAACCAATATCAAGATAAGAAGAAGGAAGAGAAGAACCGAAAATATAAGGAGGAAAAGGAAAGGAAATCCGAAACCTTGAGCAAGGAAAACAAAGGAAAAACTAAAATGTTCAAGAGTCAAGAACAAATTTCAAGCTTTAGAGGTTCCTTTGAGATGAACACAAGGTCATAATCTAGGAGCTCTCATCATCAAGCTATCATGTTCACATAAACAAGGCCAAGAGGTTGAAATGAAAAAGAGAAGGAAAAACCAAGGAAATCTCAAAAAGAAACCAAGAGAAAACTAGAGAAAACACATTTTTGAGTAAAAACAAAGTTTGAAAACAATTGCTACCAAGTGGTGAAGATGAAAGCTTGAACTTTTAAAAAGAAATTAGAAGAGCAACTCCTCCTAGGATGCTATGATGGCTTCAGCCTTGAGGGAGTGGAGGGGAAGGAGATGTGTTCTTGGTAGTTTAGTATTTGAGGTTGAGTGTTTAGGTGCTTAGGAGGTGATTCAAGGTTGTGACGTGATGGATTGAGGTTGTGAGATGATGATGTGAAGAGAGGATGAAGAAGATAAAGATGGAAAAGATGAAGAGGAAAAGAAAACTTTCTTGAAACTTTGGGAGAAAAGGAAAGGAAACTCACAAAAGCTAAGAACACTCAAACTTGCCAAATGAACAAAAGTATCACAAGTTCTTCCAAGGCACCTATTTATAGAAAATGAAACCAATGAAGGCTCATCCAAGGAGAGCCTTGGCCATAGCTAATGAGGCAAGGGGGAAGAGAAAAATATCTTTTACGACTTGTCATTCAAGTATGGTTGGAGGTATGGGAAACATAGGATAAGACATGGTTCAAAGTATGGTGTTTTAAGGTGATTTCCTTCAAATTTGAAATAAAATAATCCTTCTAGAAGGCAAGGAGGGCTAGCGGTTTTTGAGCCACAAAAATGAGAGAAAAAGTGTTTTAGAAGTTGTCATATGAAGCATGGATGAAGGCATGGTGTTAGTATGACAAAATATGGTGTATGTAAGGTGAAAGCATGGTCTTTGGAGTGTAAAAATTTGAGCATGTGATGGATAATTTGGGGGCATGGGTTTCGGCCAGATTGCATCAGCCAAGGGGGAAGGAAAATTGTCCATGTAATTGTGTGTTAATGATAGGTTTAGATGTGTATTAGTTTAGGTATAAGGTTAGGAATCATTAAGCACAAGCTTAAGTAACTAAGAATAAGGTTTAGGGATTTTATGACAAGGTTAAGGAGTGCTCATACACATTTAGAGAGTTTAAAAATTCATTTTATGAGTAAACAAGGTAGACAAATTTCCATAATTTAAGGAATTGGAAAGAGAAAACATTATTCAAGATTCTATAACTAGAAATCTTGAATTTAAAATAAGATTTGAGTTTAAATTAAGCAATCTTAGGTTCTAATCAATTTTAATAAATTAATTTGACTCTAGATTAATTATGAAAATTAATTAATCTTCGATTAGAGTTTAATATTGCTTAGGTTTGCTTAATCACACGATTAAGCTTAAAAACACGAAACTATGGGCAAAACCGTAATTTTGCACAAATTTCGCTCGGGACCAGCGGGACTAAAACTGAGGTCACAGAATACATAAAAATGCCTTTTAAAACCATCTGGAGAAGTTTCGAGTTCAACTAGCACTTGCAATCGGGTCAAACACCATAGGGGTATTTTGGTCATTTTGACCCGAAAACTCAAAAAATGAGATTTTCGATCCTGGAAAGGTACACAAGTAAACTAATCCCATTCAAATATTGAGTTAGCCCCTCGAGAACTGCCAGGTCGGCTATCCTCGCGTTCCGGGCCGAAAATGACCTCAGGGGCATTTTGGTCATTTTCACTCTAATAGAAAATCAGGGCGTTACAACCTCCAACTAAATGACATGAAAACGACACTCCTAACATATCTAGGTCCAACTAGATCATAATAAAGTATATTTATATATAGGAAAATACTAGTTATACATTTGTTCAGACTAAATAAAGCTCACTCTTCTCTATGTGAAGAGACTTACGATTTAAGATAAATTTATAAACCTATTTCATTCACATTATTTTTGAGTTTAATTCTCTGTCTCAAATAGCTAGTATTCTCCATATACATGATATTATCATTATTATATGAAACGTTTGGTAAAATGAAACGAATAATAAATTCCTACAGTCTTTTACACATTTAGAAGAAATAATAATGTATAAAAGATTAAAGTATATTTACTAATTATTTGTAATTACTAAGCAATCTTACTTTTTAAAAGCATTGAGGATTTAAATCCATCACACTCTTACAATGTCAAAAATTTGGTTAAGAACATAATAAAAATGTGTCCATAATTATTTCTTAATTTTTACTATAAAATCTTATATAGCTTAAAAGCATTTATTTTTCTCTAAATTATAATAGTTATGTATTCACGAGGAAATAAGACCAACGTTTAAAACCAAATTAAAACCACAGTAAGGAACGTACTTTATAAAAAGGATTTTGGCTTGATAGCTGTGAGCTACGCCGACGTATCCTCTGGTGCAATGAGAAACTCAAAGTCACATCGTTCTTTAGGAAAATATTCATTAGTTGGTGGATTTTATTTTCTTTTGAAAAGGAATTAAGAATATCAAGCTATTGACCAAAAATATTCAGTATTAATATAAAGTAATTTGCATCAGCATTGCCGAATATATGTAGATCTATAATATTATTATAAGTATATACAAAAACCAGCATATATAATATTCTATTATAAGTCTTTAATCATGATAGACAATTCGTAGGATAACGTTATTATCATGTATAGCGCCTAGTGCAAAGTGTATATATATATATATATATAATAAAACAATTAGCACTTGATAGTATATCTTTTAAAAAATGCTACAATTAAAATATACCAACATAATATACATCATATAGAATGAACAACAGAGCAAGATTAGCCAAAGAGTTAATTAAGTACAGGACAAGTCAAGAAACAATAAAATTGTTAAAGGGTAAATTGAGCCTGAAATCTAAACATACATTTGACTATCATTATCTTTCTTGTTTTATTTTATTTTTTATTTTTATTTAATATTTTTATTTTTATTGTTATTAATTATTATTATTATTATTACTATTACATAGAATGTCAAACTGTCATAGTTAAAATATTTTAAAATATATAATTAATAAGCCGTCATGGCTAAGTTAATCCTAAACGTTTATATGTTAAAATACTCAAGTATTTATTTCCAACTAAAATATGTTTTAGACCCAAGTTAATCCAAACCTAAACAAACAAGGTTAAAAAAATAAATATTAACTGAACAAATTAATCTGAATCCAAACAAATGAACCCAAAATCTAATCCGATGGAAGTAAAATCCTGTATTATTCCAATCTGAATTTTACCTAACTTAACTTTACTAACCTGGTTCTACGCTTCTCTAACTCCTCTTCAGGACACACACACCCACGCGGAACACGCACACGCACACTAACACTAACACTTAAGACATCCACACACAAAAGAAAGGCAGAGAGAGAGAGAGAGAGAGAGAGAGCCAGAGAGAGTTAGAGAGAGAGAGAGAGAGAGCCAGAGAGAGTTAGAGAGAGAGAGAGAGAGAGCCAGAGAGAGAGAGAGAGAGCCAGAGAGAGAGAGAGAGAGAGAGAGTGATACAGAGAGATTGAGGCGGATTCCTCTTGCACATGGGGCAGCCACGGCCAGGATGGGTGGCAACGGTGGGCGCGCGACCATGAGGGGAAGAGGGCTTGGCATCGCGGCGGTGAAAGATCAAGCGACAATCGCGTCACGCTGGGAGAGGAGCGCGGACCTCGCGTGGCCTTGCGCGGCTGTATGGGGAGGTAGTAGCTGGTTTTATACGGTGGCTGGTTGAGTTGGCACCGAACCGAGGCGGAGGGAGGAGGAGGTTGCAGCTGTGATGAGTGAAGGGTGCAGCGGCGATGAACCGCGATGGTGGGGGGTCGCGGTGGTTCGCGGTATGCGAACAGGGGGAATAGCACATCGCACGCCGGCACGGGCTTAGTTTGCACGACGGAGGTCTCGTCGGGTGGAGGTCTCGCACGGCAACTATCCCGGCGGAGGACTCGCCTGGTAGCTGGGCTCGCGTGATGAAAGGGCTTGAGCAATGGAGGCCAGCCGTGGCCTTTCCCTTTTTGAATCTGTGTCTTTGAAAGAAAAAGACTCTTGATTGTATTCCTGCTTATTGGTTTGTGTTGGGTATTATTGTATTTACCGATTTGGAATAGATTTCTGTGTGTTATGGCCATGGTTTGAGTTTATTTCTGCTATGTTTGGTTATATTGGTATAGAGGGGTGGGTGTTTTGCTTGCTTTAGTGAAGAAGTGATGTTGGTTTTGATCTTTCGTTTTTGGTTTATGTTGATTTTATTTTTGGTTTGCAGTTTTAGTGTTTGGTTGATTTATGGTTCTTGTTTCTGGTTGTGACGAGGATGTATGGTGGCTTAGGTTGTTTATACCATGATGGTGGTAAGGCTGTGGGTTGTGATGATGAATGTGGAAGAGGATGGTGGATGGGTCGTGATGATGATAGCGATGGAAGCAATAGGAAAGAATTGTGCTTCTGTTTTTCCGTGCCCATGTTATTCCCTTTCAATCTCTTCCCTCCTCCCCTCATACTGCTTCTGCTATTTATGCTTGATTGAAGGTTGTCCTTTGGTTGCAGGAGACCCACCGCCTTGTCTCCCATGCATTGCCCATCATTCCTGCAGCGTGCCCATCATCTGCAGTGGATGGAGCTGAAGGAAGTGGGGTACAGGGAATGGAGATGCTTTATGTATCGGTGACTCTAGAATAAAAATAGATTTCTATGTATAAACCATTTAAACTTTATTTGTAAGGTGGGGACTATAGAAGTTTCAAAATTCAATAAAATGCATTGCGTGATTTTTCCTCAATTAAGATAACGTCAGGATGATATAAGGACAAAATATTTGACAAATTCCCAGTGCATAGCCTCAATATACAACTTTCGCAGGTAATTAAAATTTGATTTTTTTTCGGAACCAATAGGCATTGCATATTATATTGCTATACCTTCCTAAATAGCATGTAAAGAAATTACTGAAAATATATACACCTTCCTTTGGCCCTGTTAATTTATCCTACCTGAAAATAATCCTAAAATTTTGGAATCCATAGGCTCTCAAAAAAGTAAAACAAGATAAATGAAACACAACTAAGTTCTATCCAAAATCGTAACATAGACAATAAAAAGAAAGCTTTAAAGGAGGAACCCACACAACTCACTCAAATAAATTTTACCTTAACGATAAGTCTTGAAATTGGACTTTGGGAGGGAATATCTATATTATCAGAAAACACAAATCTTAATTTTTAAAATAACTAAAGACAACAATTAACATAATCATGCATTTTAATAAATTATTAAGAGGCCAAAATTAATTAGGAAAGACTAATTATCCAGTAATTAATCAGTTAATAAACTCTCAATTAGACCCAACTGATCTTGATTAATCACAGAAATCACACGATTAAGATAAAATGAAAATTGGGGTGCTACATAAAGTTTCTTCAATGCATGCAGGTTCAATAGTGGAGATTAGAGCATAATTTGAAGTATTTCTTAGGGAGGATCAAGTCTTCACACCTTTAGAGATATCTCCTATAACATTATTCTGAGAGACAATTTTAAGATCAGAGATTCCTTTGTAGTTTCTATGCTTATGATTTTCTTCAATTTCTTTTTCATCCTCAGATTGCTCTTCCTCCTGTTCAGAATTATTATTTTGTGATGGCTTTGGTATCTTGAGCATACTTTCGAAGGATTTGAATCCTGGAGTCTACTTTCGAAGGATTTGAATCCTGGAGCCTACTTTCTGATGTTTTTATCTGCTTAATTTCTGAGTCTTTTCTAAGATTCAATCTTTCAAGAGCTTTCTCTAGATCATCTGGGTCATCTTCAAAGTCTTTCTTGAGCTCCTTGAACTTGATATGAATTGCTTCTTCTACACATAGCATTGTTTTGTTGTTTACCTTGCAGTTTTAGAAACAGATGAATATCCTAGAAAAACACCATCATCAAATTTTGGATCAAACTTGCCAAGTTTGTCTCTGTTATTAAGTATAAAGCGTGATGAACCCAATATATGAAAATATGATATGTTGGGTTTTCTACCCTTCCATAGCTCATAGGAGGTCTTTTTAAGGATTGGTTTTAGAAAGATTCGGTTCTGTATATAACACAAGGTATTTACCGCCTCTACCCAAAATTCTTTAGATAAACCACTTGCTAAAATCAATGTTCTAGCCATCTCTTATAAACTTCTGTTTTTCCTTTCAGCAACCCCATTTTGTTGGGGAGTTTTGGGTGCAAATAACTCATGAAGAATGCCATGTTTTTCACAAAACTCATTAAATATATGATTTTCAAATTCTCCTCTATGATCAGATCTGATAGAAATAATTTCATGAGTTCTTTTCAATACAAATACGTTTCACAAAAACTTTGAACTTTTCAAACACCTCATCCTTAGAAGCTAGAAAGAACACTCAGGTAAATCTTGAAAAGTCATCTACAATGATTAGACAATATCTTTTCCCGGTGAGACTAGTCGTTTGAGTTGGACTGAAGAAATCCATATGAAGTAACTCTAGTGGTTTAGTGGTAGATACCATATATTTATTATGGAAAGAAGCTTTAGTTTGCTTGCCCTTTTCACAGAAATTACAGGTTGAATCCTTATCAAACCTGATCTTTGGTAATCATTTAACAAGCTCTTTCTAAGATAACTCAGAGATGAGCTTCATGTGAGCATGCTCAAGCTTCTTATGCCATAACCACTTTTCATCCATGAAGGATGCTAGACATTTTATGTCTTGAACTTGAAGATCATCCAAGAGTAATACATAAGTGTTATCATGCCTTTTGCCGGACAATATAACATGTCCTGAGATAAGACTAACTATTTTGCAATTATGAGCATTAAAAATAACATTAAAGCCTTGATCACAGAATTGGCTTATGCTTAGTAGATTGTGAGCAAGACTATCAACAAATAATACATAAGAAATTTGGTGAGAATCATCCTTACCAATGTTTCCAATACTTATGAATTTCGCTTTACTTCCATCAGTGAATTTTATTGATCCAGAATTCTTTGGTTTGAGATTTTTGAACCATTTTCTAGATCCGGACATGTGTCTGGAACAACCATTATCCATGTACCACTTATTATTAGATTCTATATGTGTTCTCAAGCATACCTGCAATAAACACATTTTTCAATTTAGGTACCTAGACTTTCTTGGGTCCTTTTGAGTTAGTATCACAAAGAAAAGGTTTTCCAACTCTTTTGTCAGACTTCCTTTTCATGAAGCATTTGTTAGGAGGATGTCCCTTCTTATAATAGACAGTACAGGAGACTTTGTTTCTTATTTTAACTAGTTGAAATGCATTTCCTTTTTCTTTTTCCTTTTCTTTATATCCTAACCTAGTTTTTTGAAAGTATGGCTTTTGTCCTTTAGCATCAATTCAAGATTTTTCGAGCCATTTACCTATTTTTCTAAATCAGACTTTAGAAGTATAACTATTTTCTCTAGTTTAGACACAATTTTTTGATTTTCCTCATTATCTTTTGATAACTTGATTTTTAAGCTGTTGAGTTCATTGTTTTCCTTTTGTAATTCCTTCTTTTCACATTTTAGATTTTCAACTTCCGTTTTGACTAATTAAGTTCTAAAATAACTTTTTGGTGCTTTTTCGATTTAGATAATGAGAGGAAATGGTTTGGGTATTCTCAAGATATTCTTCATATAAAGCTACTAATTCATCATAGGATATAGATTTTGGTCAGAATTATTTACCTCAAATTCATCCTCCGAGTTATAGCCGACCATGAAGCATAGGTTGGCTACATCTTCTTGTGCTTCTAGGCTTTCTATTCCCTCATTTTCTTCATCAAAGTCACTCTATGTTGCTAGCATTCCTGCTTTTTTTTATGTCTTTTCTTCTTTTGAGGTTACCTTTCTAGGTTCTTGACATCTTTTTTACTAGGATGGAGATCTCATCTCGATTATCATCTTCAATGTCATCATCAAATTTGTCCTCTTCATCAAAGGTTTTAGTGATTTTCATTGTCTTTCCTTTGCTTGACTTAAGATAGGAAGATTTTAAGGCAATGGACTTATTTTTACTTATGGATTTACCATTTATCTCTGCCAACACTACCTTATGAGTTTTGAGAGATCCAATAAGTGCATCCAAACACAAAGTTTGAAGATCTTTAGCTTTAGTAATGGCTATTATTTTAGGCAGCCATTTTGAAAAGAAGCTTTTTAAGATTTTTCTAACAAGCTCAACGTTAGAATATCTTTTACCAAGACCTTTCAGTTGATTTATGATATGCATAAATCTTGTAGTCATATCATCAATGCTTTCCTAATCAATCATTTTAAACATTTCATACTGGTGGACCAGCATGCTGATCTTTGTCTCCTTGACTTGATCAGTTCCTTCATGCAGCATGAGCAATCTTTCCCATATTTTTTTCACTGTGTCACAGGCAATAATTTTATCATATTCAGCTTTACTTAGTGTATAGGTGAGCAGATACTTAGCTTTGGAATTTAATTGAATCCTAGCTTTTATGTTGTTCTGTCCATCTGCTTCTGGGAACTCCTCTTGATGTGGGGGGTGCACCATTTGTTGCAAGGACTTCTTCGATTGGAATGTAATTGCCTTCTTGGATTATTTCCACAAGTCAAGACTTGTATATTTTGTGCTCAACCCCTTAGAGGCCAAGCTCTGATGCCACTTGTTGGTGAGAAAATGCATGAGAAAGAGGGGTTGAATCGTGCTTTCTTTCGAACTTTCAAACCGAAATTTTATAGCAAAAATCTATCAAGTGTTGAGCTTGAAATGTAGTGGAAGATAAGTTAAATTATTCAGAAAGTAACTTTCTGAAGTAAGTAGTTCGAGTAAATAAATTTTTAGTATGAGATAATGATCAAAATATTTATGCAGAATCAAATGCTGAAAATAAAGAAGTAAAGAATAAGAAGATACTAACTTAGGAGTTTTATATTGGTTTGGCCAACACTTGCCTACATCCAGTTCTCAGTAACCACTGAGTTTCACTAATCTTCCTCAACCCAAGGAGACAAAAATACAAGATAGTCTTTACAATAGCTTTCCTAAGCTCTTACCAGTGTTACTAAATAACACTTACTAACACAACAACAATTAATAATTTTGCAGTAGCCTCTTCAAGCTATTCAAATTCCGATCACTACTGGATCGATGATACAACCAATTCAAGATTGATGTTTAGTTTGAACCATCTTGCACTCAAGCTTCTTTTTGAATGAATATGAAATGACAAATCTGAAATGGTTTAAGTGACTTCTTTCTACTAATTCTTCCTTAGAAGAATGTGTGAAAAATCTGGAATTTCAAAAGACGATTTTAATGTACAAACGAATTTAGCAGCTATTGTTCATAGAGGGATTTGGAAAGATTTTTTTAGCGTCTTTTCTTACTTCGTCCTTTTCTCTTTGAAAGCACAATCATCTCTATTTATAGATGATTTCCCTTTGTTACCATTGCCCCTAATCTTATATCCAATCAACACGTGTCGTGCATCAAATTGAGTATTGGAAACATAATATAGAGAAGTAGCTTGTCTGGTATCAAAGTTCTTTTTTCAGAAGCCGTTGATGAGTTGAGGTTTCTGAAGTCTATCAGAAACAACTTTTTTCTATTTTCTAAGCATGGTTTTTTAACTCCTTAATAAGCCTTTCTTTGTTGATCGAGGATGCTGAAGAGATGATGTCCTGGTTAAAAGAGATTGGTATGACTTTTGATTTTGAATTTCAGAAAGTAACCAGTTTCCCTCACTTTTTGTGAAGCGAACATTTTGAAAAGCACTGTTAGTTCCTTGTTGATTCATTTGTCTTCTGATCTTTAGTCTTGGCTTTTGATAATGAATAATCCACAGTTATGATGATTGAAGATTGAGTAACAAATTGCTTCCAGAGTTAGCATGATTTCTTCATTGTAGCCATTCTTTCTGAAGTTCAATGTTACTTTCTAATGACCATATCTCTTGGTTTCTTGATTCTATTTCGATAACCTTGTTTCCCTGATGCACAACATCATATTTTTCTTGATATAACTTTCACTACATCTAAGTTTATCCTCTTCCCATGAGAGAGAAAAAAACATATTTGCATATGTAAAGTGAAATAATTTCCACTTGATTCCAATAGTGCATCTCGAAAACACCTATTAAGCTTAGTCAAAAAACCTCAAGGTGGCTGTTAGTCATTCTTCAAAGTATTTTCTTTAAATTGGGTTTTTTTGCCATTCAAAATAGTAAAGCTCATACTTTCTGAAGTGCTCTAGAGTTTACCTGCCGGTCACGCTCCCTAAGTTAGGTCATGACATCATTGAAAGGTAAACATGCTCATACCCAGTTGGCAAAAATCAATGACCAAACTCAGCTGATGCATATGCTATGTTTGACAAGATATATACAATATAAACAGTGATCATCACGTGCATAATTCAAGAATCAAGCCTGCATAGTTATCAATACATAATTTTACGTAATCACTTCAATTCACATAGTTTTCAAACAATTCATACAAATATAGCTCTCATAATATGTCATTCATATCAATGTCATCAAGCCATTGATATTTATACTTTAGGCCCAAAAAGGGTCAAAACTGAAAATTCTAAAAGTTTGTGGATCAAAGTTTAAATTTCCTATTCAAAATTTTTTCTCAAAACAAATGATTCTCAAAATTAATTTATACTTTTAAGAGATCCATAATACTTTAGAAATAATTTTAAATTATCATAAAAACCGTTTTGGGCCATTGACTGATTTTGTTAGATTTTAGAGGTCAAAGTGCAATGTTTCATTTTTTGACACTTGGTCAGTAACAACACTTCTAAAAATCATTCTTAATATCATAAATGATATTTTGAATACATGGACACATTTATAATCATTATTGACTTTAATTAAACTCATTTGGCTTTTTTAGAGGTTCAAGGTACGACTTTCCACATTTGCAAAGCTATCCAAATCTAACACTTGTAATTATCTTTTCAGACAACCAGGATGCTAAAAATAATTTTGGTGACAATTATTAACATTTTAATACATCCAAATAGTAGCAAACAGTGAGCAATAGTAGCAAAAATTGAAAATGTAAAATGTTTTTGAACTTACATGTTTACCCCTTTCTAGTTACTAGTTTATCTCAAAGGCTTATTTTAAGACATTTAAGATACAAGAAATTATTTTTACACTTAGAGAAATTAATTTTTGACATTAAAATAGTGACCAACTCAAAATTTTATCCAAGGGGTCCTATTTATCCAAAAATAACATTTTTGCTCCTTATAGGTTTCTAACTCTTTAAAAATTCCTTTTAAATACTTTAAACACATGATACAAGTTTTAAAATAAAATAAACTTGAAACCCCTTATACATGCTTGGTCAAAATACATAAATGTGTATGTCCAAGTTGAAAATTTTTTATTTAAGTCAAAGAGAGGCAAGTTTTGAGCATTAGAGACACGAGTGATAACTAGAAACATAAATATGCAATGCAAGCTCATTTTAACCCTTTAAGATTATAAGGAGATGGGGTGATGGGTTGAAATATAAAAATAAAATGCAAGTTCACTTTTAAGCCTTTAAGAATACAAGGTGATGACTTGAAATATAAACATTAAATGCAATTTCATTTTTAAGCCTTTAATCATAATATTAGAGCCTCAAGAACCAAAGACATCAAAAAGTGTGAAACTTTAATCCTATTAATCTTAATAAAATAATGACTTTTCTTAAAAACAAAAACAATGGATGAACTTTAGCCCTTAAAGGGGATGAATGAGCTTTAGAGAGTCTCATTTTTGTGGTTCAAAGAAGCTTGTTTCCCTTAGACTCACCATCAAGCTCTAAACAGCCAAAGAATACAAATGAGCATTCTCTCTCTCTCTCTCTCTCTCTCTCTCTGTGTTTTTGAAAACCAAAGATCAAGTTTTGAGCTCTAGAGGTCATAAACATGATAGTTTCACAATCATTATCAAGAACATTTATCATCAAACCATAGCTTTGATCATAACAAAATCAAAAGAAAAGAGTAGAAAAGAAAGGAGAACATAAGAACAAAATATCTACCAAAAGATTTTTCTTTCTTGTAAGATGAAAACACTTGTTCTTGAGAAAAGAAGAAAAGAAAAAAAATCTTCTCTTTGAGGAAGATGGGGTTTTGACCAAAAGGAGAAAAAATAGGAGGAAGGATTTTTGTGGTGTCTTTGTATATATGGATTAAAGCTTATATGTTTTGGGGTTGACCTATGATGGTAGTGTGTCTGTTTAAGGTTTGGAACTTGGATGGAGGTTCTTGAAAAAGAAGGAGAAGATTGAGAGGAAGAGAGGATTTTTCACACAAGTTGATCATCATGTCCAGCCAACAGAGTTTATGGAAAGAAATGAGAGAGTATGAATGTAAGAGTGTTTTAAAAAAAAATCAAACTATGAGAGTGAAAATAGAGGGAGTTATCACGACACATAGAGGGGATTAGGTGGGATTTTTTTGTGTCTTGTGTAACGCCCCGATTTTCTATTAGAGTGAAAATGACCAAAATGCCCCTGAGGTCATTTTCGGCCCGAAATTCGAGGACAGCCGGTCTGGCAGTACTCAAAGGGCAAAATCAATGTTGGAAGGGGATTAGTTGGCTTGTGTACCTTCCTGGGATCGAAAATATCGTTTTTCGAGTTTTCGGGTCAAAATGACCAAAACGTCCCTGCGGTGTTTTACCGGTTTGCAAGTGCCGGATGAACCCGAAACTTCTCTAGATGGTTTTCAAAGGCATTTTTAAGTATTCTGTGACTTTATTTTTGGTCTCGGAGGTCCCGGGCAAAATTAGTGCAAAATTATGATTTTGCCCCTAGTTTCATGTTTTTACGCCTAATCGCATGATTAAGCAAACCTAAGCAATATTAGGCTCTAATCGAAGGTTAATTAATTTCCATAATTAATCTTGAGTCAAAATAATTTATTAAAGTTGATTAGAACCTAAAAGTGCTTAATTACAACTTGAAATCCTATTTTAAATTCAAGATTCCTAGTAATGGAATCTTGAATAGTGTTTTCTCTCTCCAATTCCTTAAATCATGGAATTGTGTTTTCAATTGTTTATTCCTAAATGAGTTTTAAACTCTCTAATGATGTATGAGCACTCCTAATCTTGTCATAAAATCCCTAAACCTCATTCTTAGTCACCTAAACTTAAGCTTAATTATTCCTAACCTTGTACCTAAGCTAACCTATACTTAAACCTATCATTAACACCCAATTACATGAGAGATTTTTCTTCCTCTCTCTTGCTACCAATCTGGTCGAATGCTCTTCCCCTCTATATGCATCACATGCTCAAATTTTTGACACTCCAAAGCCATATCTCAAGTCATATACACCATACCTTGTCATATTTTCAATCAAGCTTGATTTTCCAAATGAATAACTAAATGAAATAAACCATTTTCCTCATTTATTTGTGGCTGAAAAACTTCCAACCATGTTTAGCTTCTAGAAGACTAATTTCATTCAAAATTAAAAGAAAAGCTCACTTAAATCACCTTACTTGAAGCCATACTTTGTATCATAACGTCCATACCTCAAACCATGCTTGTATGACGCCTCGTAAGAGATATTTTTCTCTTCTTTTCCCTCCCATTGCTACAGTTACTCCTCCCCCTCCATGAGCTCTCATTTGTTTTCATTTTCTATAAATACCTTACCTAGAAACACATGCAAACACTTTAGCTCATTTGCACACTTTTAGTTTTCTAAGCTTTCTTTGTGTTCTCTCTTTTTCTCTCTAAGTTCCAAGAGAGTTCTCTCTTGTTCTTCATCTCCATCTTCATCATCTCTTCATCTTATCATCATCTCACAACCTTCAAATACCACCCCATAGCCTTGAAACACCTCCTAAGCTCTCAAATACTTCATCTCAAACACAACCTCACTCAAAACACACCTCCGTACCTTCCTCACCCCCTTGGCTGAATCATCATCAACATCCTTGGAGGAGTTGTTCATCTCTTTTTCTTTCAAAAGTTCAAGTTTTCATCTTCACTCTTGGTAGGAGTGTTTTTTTTTTCTAAATTTGTTTCTCTTGAAAATGAGTTTTCCTAGCTTTCTCTTGGACTTTCTTTTTGAAACTTTCTTTGCTTTCCTTTTCTTGTTTTCGGCCATAAGGCTTTGATGGATATATGATAGCTCAATGATGAGAGCTCCTAGATGATGACTATGTGTTCATCTCAAAGGAACCTCTAGAGCTTGAGCTTTTACTTTCTTTAAGTCTCATCTTTATTTTCTAACTCAAAATGATTTTTTCTTAAGAACACCTTTACTTGTTTTGCTATTTTGGTTTTTGTTTCCCCATTTCATTTCCTTTAATATTTCGGTTTTAGTTTGCTTATCTTTGAGATTTTATGTTCTTTTGAAAGTTTGTTTCTTTGAGCTTGATGATGATGTTCAAGAACCTCATAGTTCCTTTGAGAACTTGGTTCTTTATGATGAGATAAGTGTTGGGTTGTATCTCTAAAGTCTTGTAAGAGCTCTAGATGAGATTAAAATGAATGTTGCATCCATATTTATGTTTATGCCTTGCACATCATATTTACTTTCCTTGCTATCACTAAGTATCAAAGATAATAAATGCACTTGCATTATCATGTTTATGTTTCAAGCTTTGCATTATCATGTTTATATTTCAAGTCCTCACTTAATATACCAAAGATAATAATAAGTTGCATCTCATGTTTATTTTATGCTCTCACTTTACTCTCTAATGCAAGCTAAAACTAGTGCATGAGCATGTTTATTTTTATGTCATCACTTAAATGAACCTAGAGCTCAAAGACTTACCCATTATGGTCTCAAACAAAGGCTTGAAAATATTTATTTCTTTAGTTTGAGATTTCGGCCCCTAATGATTTTTATGTGTTACAAGTATTGTGAACTATGTTTTATAATTTTTCTAAGCTTGTATGAGTTCAAGGAATGTATAGAACCAAGTTTTATGAATTCAGGACCTCTTGAGATGAATTTAATTTGGCTACTGCCCTTACAAACATTTTGAGAGTTTTAGATGATAAAAATGTTTATAAATGGGTTTTGAAAGTCTTGAAAAGGTTCCAAGAGAAACTAGTACGCTATGTGCTTTAAAAACCAAGTTCTATGCTTTTTATGGAGATGTATGTTTCGGTTCTGCCTTGCTATGTTTGGTCACTGTATATGCTTTTTTAATGATGATAATATGATTATGTTTGAGTATAATTAATGTTAAAACTCATATGTGAAAGATAAGAGAAGTTAGTAACTAGAAAAGAATTAATTTGAGAGTTTTAGATCCCTTAATGTTTGAATTTTTTGGATTCTGTTCAGACAGGTTTAGAATTGATAATTATGGTTTTAAATTAGTTTAAATGTGTAGGAATGACTCATAATTGGTTTAGGACTTGATCTTGGTGCCTTAGGAGCAAACCGAACTTAGAAAGGGTCATTGTTGTGACTCCTAGGTACCCGTAAAGTTAGGATTTTAGATTCTACATCTTTAAGGTTTAGAGATGTTCTTGACCATAGTGTAAGGCAAGGAATACTTAGATATGAGCCTATAGGTACCTGAGAGATTAAGATGTGATTTTTTATTATTTAGATTGTGAGTTAAAGACCTTAAGGGTCAATGCATAAGACATTAAGAAATTGTTAATGCTATGATATTTCTATGATGCAATAATATGTTGAGATGTTTATGATGCATGAGGAAATGATTGTTTGGGATATGAGTTTATCATAGCATGAGGTTTAAATGAGGAATATGTTGTGTGATTGGCTTGTGGCATAAGTTTCGGTTTGAAGGAAATTCGGTTTAACAATTGTTATGCTGTCGAATTTTTGTCAAACCTTAAAGGGTTGAAGAAATGTTTCAAAGTACCATATGAGTTGAAAACCCTAGCTGACACGGGTTTGGCCGAGCACCCCCAGGAGATTTTTATATGACAAAGCACTGAGACACTCTTTCCTGAGTGACACCGGTTCGGCCGAGCACCCCCAGGGGAGACAAATCCGTGAGGGTATGAGTAGATGTAGCCTACCAAAGCAGACAAATTGTTGTGACTTAATGCCCGCAAAGCGTTTCAAAGAGGGTATATCCTAAGAGAGATGATCCCTGCCCCCTACCCGTACTTGCGTAGTCGGGATTATTTATTTTGTTTCGCTTATTCAGATAATAAGCAAGAGCTAGTGATGACTAGCTGAGGTATGAGCTCATAACCTAGTTATTTTAGGGTGGCCTTATTATGCTAAAGTACCATGATTGATACCACGAAGTTGAGGAATGATCCACTTGAAAGTTATATGCCCTTTATGCCACTTGTGTGCTTACTTGAAGTTGTGATTTATTGAGATATTTGATTGAGACATTGCCATGCATTCATGTTTTAATATGTTGCATTCATAATATCAAGATGCATGCCAAAAGGAATGAACCTTGGATAATTGGTTTTATATACCCTAATAATGAGCCTTTTATGTATGCACACCTTTTATAATTAAACCCAAGGTTCCTGAGGATGTGAACGATGTAACCCTAGGATAGGAGACTCCTACTGAGATTCTTTAGTAAGAATTCTCACTCTTTTCTCTTCTTCCTCTTTCTTCTGTCACATCTTCAAAGAGCGATGGCGACGTTCGTGGTCTTCGTTGACACACCTACTTGGGAAGTTCACTATGACTCGGACCACGGGTCATATCATTTTGAGGGGCAGTTCACCATACGAGTCTTCATGTTCATCAGACGCCTCTTTGCACACCTTGTACAGAGCTACCGTTTTCCCCCGATGTCACCCTACGATGATGCGATGGTTTTTGAGTGCGCCCGGACGCGAGACGAGAGGATTCTGCGGACGTACATTGGTGGTTCGATGCCTCGAGACTTCCAAGATTACGTGCCTCGGTCTCCTAGTTCGAAGGACGACCCTTCGGAGGACCCGCTGACGTATATGTATAGTGAAAGCTCTGCTCTTACACCTCAGTTTGTACGAGGCGAGAGCGAGGAGACTGTTACACAACCGAGGTTGGCTAGGCGAGCCGAGAGGCGCCCCTATCGAGGAGCTCACGCTCAGTCTTCACGTGTACCCACTCTTGCCACCCTGCATCCATGGATCGGTTATACTCCACCTTTCTCTGAGTTCCAGCAGTAGACGTCCTAGGGGAGTCTTAGTGCACACACTCACACATAGACTGGATAAACCTGCTTTTGTTTTGAGGTTATCCATTATAGGTGCACTTGGGTAGTGATGGTTTACTTTATGCTACTTTATGTTTCCTTGTTTCTGTTGTATTCCCTTTTCCACTATATTACAAGCTCTGCCCGTCCCTATGAGGGTATGACTACTTATGTACTTCAACTATATTATTATTAATGAAATGTTTCCTTTATTATGAAGAATCCTTGCTCTGATGTTACATGTTGAATTCTATGTTCTTTTTGTTCTTAATTTCCGTGTTACTCTCTGCTTGCTAATCGTGTTTTATATTTCTGTCTTACGATTAGACTAAGAACACGGCTCTCACTTTGTTTTATGTTTTCAAAAAGAAAAATTTACCCATAATTTTCGCTAAGTATTTTAATAAAATGATGAGACTAAGAAGTAATAATCTAATGATTAGCCTAATATGTTCTAGAGTATTGGGTTAAAAATTAGGGTGTTACATCTTGTGAGTGTGGGGATTAGGGTTAAGGATAGGTTTTATTAGGGGAATAGTTAAGGATTGGTAATTAGGTGTTTCGGGTATTCAAGACAAGGTTAGATGTGTGTCTTGCATGATTAACTAGGCTAATCTTAATTAATTCAAAATTCATAACATGTCCCTAATCTTCAAGGAAAATAGGAAAGATAAAGTACTATTTGTCCCTTATTTTTACTTTTGTGTCTCATAAAGCACTTTTTGTCTTTTTCTTACTAATATTTGATTAAAGGTAGGACTAAGTTTCTTTAACCAATCTTGGGCCTCAATTAATTCCAAAAAATTATTTTGACGCATAATTAATTAATAAAATTAATTAATCTTTAACCTAATATTTGACTATATGCCTGTAATTACTTTAATTATGCATACTCAGCACTTACTAGGGATGAAATGGTAATTTTACACAAAATCTTGCTAGGACCCGTCCAAACATTAGATATCCCTTCAAATTAACATATCTAACTCCCGGGTGAAGATTGGGTATGGTTGTCACTTTATCCAATGTTAAATTACATAGGGACATTTTGGTAATTTCATGTATGGGAAATTAGGAATTACGATTTTCACACCAATTTCCATCTAAAACACATACAGTCCCCTTCAAATTAAACTAACTCTTTGAGAATAGTCGGGATCGGCTATCCCCGATTCTTGCGCCTTAAGGGGCATTTTGGTCATTTTACACGGGAAAAATTAGGAATTGCAATTTTTTCACAGAATGCTATCTAAAACACATATAGTCTCATTCAAACATTAAACTAGCCCATTAAGGATAGCCGGGACTGGCTATCCGTAATTCTCGAGAAAAAATGACCTTAAGGGTATTTTAGTCATTTTGCACAAAAGGAAAAATCGAGATGTTACATTACCCCCCTCCTTAAAAGAAATTTCACCCTCAAAATTCATTGGCTACATGAAAAGTAGGCTTTGTTGTCACATCATTGACTCTAGTTCCTACGTAAATTCTTGTGTTAATTTTACTGCATGTCGCTCTCTCCATTTGTGCTATCTTGACTTCCTTAGTTATATGATATGTCTATGTACGAATTGTGAAGTTGAGGGCTCAAATCCTTTCTCAGTCTAGCTTAAGACATGATTGGGGTTGGAATCATATTTCCTAATTAAGACACATGAAGGATGCAATTAAAAGTTCGATAGATATAGGGACAAGACCATTTGAAAGACAACTGACTTGACACTATTCTTGAATTCGAAAAGGTCAAGGAATCCAAGACTTAACATCTTGACTTTTGTAGCTCATCCTAGATTTCTTGTAGAGGTGGTTTTCAGGAAAAGTTTTCTCTTTCAGGGAACTTTACAAGCTTTTCTTCCTCGATCCATGTCACTTTTTTTTTTTAATCTGTTTAGGCAATAAGGGCATCACTCCTCATTCTTTTCTCGCTTCTTTCTCTAAAATTCCAAGGTTTTACCACCAACCTAAGGGCTTCTAGTGCTCGATCTCCATTCTTGTTCATCCAAAGGCTTATCCATCTACACCACCATACTCCTATGTTACACCACATCACTCCCTAAGCCATTCTCAAGGCTTCAGGAAAATCCTCAAATAGCTTAATGTCAGGTAAACTAACACAGAGGGTATGACTAACTTATTCTTTCAATTCTTGGAAACTTTTTTCTTTCCTAAGAAACCATACAAAAGGGGTTCCATTCATCTCGATCTACTAACATGCCTCAAATTCATATTCAAGAATGTGACTTTACCATATTGTTAATCTATAAGATCATCATTCCTACGCAAAAAGGGACACTCGCTCCTTATGGTTACCTTGATCAATCCTTTATAACCAATAACTAACCTCATTTTTCTCTTTTCTAATAGTCCTTTAACTGGATTTTGAATTATGCTATTTCTAATGGTGACATCTTACTAGGGCTATGGACATAGGTCACCTTCTAGGCATCAAACCTATAGGGGACTTAGGTTTTCTCCTAAGGAAAAACTTGGGTATCTAACCTGGAGAAACATGGGAATACTATGTTATTAGAAAACTTCATCCAATATTTCTTCAAATTCCACTTCACCTACTAAAAAGGATAACCTATCCCTAGCATACAAACCCATAATAATCAAACACAACATAGCTCAAAAACAACACATAGACTTGATAGGTTCAAGAGGAGAAATAATAATTATAACAAAACAATCTAATTGATCATGGTTGATAAGGAGGCAAACCACTATAGGAGAATAACAAGGCCCTAATGAATAAGAAAATCAAATTAGGAACAATAGGCCTACCATCAACGTAAGAAAGGGAAAGTCATGATAAGTGACAATTTGAAAAGAACAAGACATCTCATCTTGAAAGAGCTTTGAAAAGAATGACAAACCTCGCCACTTTAAAGGTTTTCAAAAATAAATAAGGTGCGTTAGTGCTTGAGAGGTAGTCTAATCATGCATAGCTAAGTTGAAGTCGATCATTAACAAAATTATTTCCATAACTTACCACTAGAAGACAAGTCAAACATGAACAAAGAGACAATCCAACACATGTGAGGGTAGTATCTTAGGCAATCATAACACCTTTAACAAGTTCAATAATGGGAATAAGACCAAACAATTCACCTGAAGAATTGAGTGCAGACAAATGTAAGAAGACCATCACATCAAAGGGGGTATGAATAAAAGAAGTCATAGGATTACCCATGATTATAAGATATGAATCTATATGCAGCACTGAAATCAGAAGCATAACCTTGAGTGAGATCACTAGAGTTAGAGGCATACTTGGCATTGCTTGTAAAAACTTGGCCTTGGGATTGAGGTCTAGAGGAAACAATCAATTGTGGAGACTTTAAATTACATTCACGAATCTTATGTTTAGGTTTGCCACACCTATAACATACTCCTTTACCGATTAGGCAAGGACGATTACCATGATTCTTTACATATCAAGGAATTAACAAGGTATGGGCTTAGGCGGAACAATTAGGCCCTTTTGGGGTTCTTTCTCCCTTGGATTACTCGATCCGCCATGCTAAAAGGCCCTCCTTTGCATTTGGTGCTTGAACTTTAGCATTTGAGGTGTTACCTTCCCGTTATAAGTTCCAGCTCTAGTCGTTGACTACTTCTTGTTACTGTCCTTTGTGATGTAGGCTTGGTTAACCGGGGCAACAAGTTTATTGATCTCCAAATGAACAATAGTAACATTCCCACCTGCTTTTAGCCCTACCTTATATTGGCAGTCCATGCAGTCCATCAATCATTGCATAGCCCTTGCTACTTCTCGAAGAGCGCCCATAGTGTCTTCTCTCTGTCTAGGGTTGTTGTTGTCCTATTGAGACCTATTTTACTGGGATGGTGCCATTAGTCCCTAAGCACACCAAACAATAAATATTGAGGTGAACAGGCTCAATACTTCATGCAAAGTGAGCTAGTTACTATGGCACACATACCTGCAGTAGTCAGCATCTCTATCCTATAAATTATCCTATCAATAAAGATTTACACATGACATAGTTATTGTATTATGCTTAAGAAGCATAGTTAGTCCCATCCTCAAGCTATGTGAGAACTGAACTACTTTGATAACAAAATATAAAACCCTAATTTTCAACATAATATGTCTGAGACATAATGGTTAATCATTAGATGTTACTTTTTTCGTCTCAGAATTTTACTTAGTTTTAAACTCTAAAAATAAGTCTACAAAAAATATGACCCTTTTTTTTTATTTGAAAGATTAAACTAAGAGCCATTCGCATATAAATTATAGCACATAAGTGTTCATAATATAATAGTAACAACAACAATAACAATAATGCATCTCACCTTGTTCTTGACCATCCATCACATGATATACATGCAAAATCATAGCAGAGCAAATCATAAACTAAAAACATGATCATAGTATAACATTAATTATAAATATCATGTCATGTAAAAATAATATAGAGGTATTCCACAAGTATAATACCATAACAAATATACAAAGCCCACCTATAGAGGTTGAGCATACAACAATTCAAAAGCTAAGCATAAATATGACATAATGAAAGATGAGACAACCCCTCCTGACTTCTGTTGCTCCACTCCAATCCGAGCCACAGTGTAATTCCCATGTTGGCATCTCAAGGAATTCCATGGACATCAACATTAACCTTGTTTGAAGATGAAAAGAAAGAGAAGGGGTGAGAAACTTATGCAAGAATCTTAGTAGGGTTTTTGTCTCTATATACATGTCATCATTAATGTCCCCAGGAACCTCGGGTTTTCATTGTGAAAATAGTGGACATAAAGAAGGTTAATTTATTAAGTTCCAAATAATGTTAGCTAAGGCCCGTATCTTTTAGCATGAATCTTAATGTCTTGGATGCATCATATCATATTATCAATGCATGTTAATACCTTATGCAACATTCCAACATATTATAGCAAACTATCATATCATAAGAAATATAAATATCTTATCATATTCTTTCCTCTTTACTTTCTTTGGTGACTTGTCTCTCTTATTCTCTTATAAGGGACCACCCTAATACTCTTTTCCTCTTAAGAGTTCTAAGCCTATGAGCTCATACCTAGTAGTTATCACTAGCCTACACCTATCTAACTTGATAAGCTATTTTCTTGACTTTCAGAGTGTGGCATAGAAGGATTGGATCACCTTTCATAACCATTAATTTCTAGAGTCTAAATGATCAATTCATTGGATCATCTCCCATAACTATTAATTCCTGGAGTTTGAAGAATCTCCTTATTCGATCACCTTCCACAACCATTAATTCCTAGAGTTTAGAGGATTATCTCTATGTGTCTTATGTCACCTTTAATTTTAGCATGTCATTTAGAGATGCAATCATGAGCATATAATCATATCAATTATCATAACTTATCATTTAGCATTCTCATCCTCATAAACTTCATGATTTCTCTAAGTTCACAAATTTGACAGAAATCCAGCAGAATAATGGCTGGGAACATGGTTTCCCTTTTTGATTATTCAACATATCAATCATGCACGTCAGCTATTCATTCATAATCACAACATGCCCAAAATCATCATTCACTGATAAGCATGCATCTCACTTTTTGTATATATCCACAAGTATTTTATCATCAATATCTCATTGAAAGGTAAACATGCTCCTACCCTGTAGCCAGAAATCAAGGAATAGACTCAGCTAATGCATATACTATGCTCGACAGGATATATACAATATAAATAATAATTGTCACTTCCAAAATTCAAGAATCAAGCATGCATAGACATCAATACATAATTTTGCATAATCACTTCAAGTCATACAAGGGCTATTTGGGACTTGTTTTCCAAAACAATTCTCAAGTTTTAAATTTTAAAACTTAAAAAAACTTGCTTGGCATGATATGTTTTTCATATTTAGCTTAAAAATTCAAAACAAAAATCTTGTTTTAAAACTAAAAGTTGGAAACAGTTTAGAGATATTTTTAAGTGTAAGTTTTTAAAAAGAAGCGATGGTGTATAATGTAATTAAATTGTTATCTAGATTTTGTCTTACTTTCAAATCTTTGCTTGGCCTAAAAAGCACTCAATGTCATTTTTTTTTATCTCATTCTCTCATGTTTGACACGGATTTTTTTATCTCAAGTTTGTGTTGTGTCTTGCATAATGATTGTAGTAGTTAATGTGAAATTAAAATGTTAGTTTTAAAAACAAAAATTCAAACAGTTGTTTTTGTTTTTAGTCATTTGAAAAACGTTTTGTAAAATGTCTTATCAAACAGTTTTTTTTATTTTCAAAAACTAAGTTCAAACTTATTTTTTAAAAATGTTTTAGAAAAATAAAAACAAAGACAATACCAAACAAGCCCATAATTTCCAAACAATTCATATGAACATACTATTGGTGAGAAAATGCACGAGAAATAGGAGGTTGAATCGTGCTTCCTTTTTCAAATTTTCAAATCAAGAGTTTTATACTGGTTCAACCAACAATTGCCTACATCCAATTCTTAGTGACCACTAAGTTTCACTAATCTTCCTTAACCCGAGGAGATAAAAATACAAGATAGTCTTTACAGTAGCCTTCCCAAGCTCTTATGAGTGTCAGTAAACAACACGTACTAACACAACAACTAGTAGTTTTGCAATAGCCTTTTCAAGCTATTCAACTTCCAATCACTACTGGATCGATAATACAACCAATTCAAGATTGATGTTTAGTTTGAACAATCTTGCACTCAAGCTCCTTTTTGAATGAATATGGAATGACGAATTTGAAATGGCTTAAGTGACTTCTTTTTACTAATTCTTCCTTAGAAGAACGTGTGAACAATCTGGAATTTCGAAAGAAGATTTTAGTGTATAAAGGAATTTAGCAGTTGTTTTTCACAGAGGGATTTGGAAAGGTTTTTTTTAGCATTTTCACTCACTTCATCCTTATCTCTTTGGAAGCTCAGTCATCTCTATTTATAGATGATTTCCCTTTGTTACCATTGCCCCTTATCTTCTATTCAATCAACACGTGTCGAGCATCAAATTGAGTATTGGAAACATAATCTAGAGAAGTAGCTCATTTGGTGTCAGAGTTCCTTTTCAAAAGCAGTTGATGAGCTGAGGTTTTTGAAGTCTATCAGAAACTACTTTTTCTATTTTCTAAGCATAGTTTCTGAACTCCTTAATAAGCCTTTCTTAGTTTATCAAGGGTGCTGAAGAGATGATGTCCTGGTTAAAAGAGACTAGTTTGACTTTTGATTTTGAATTTCAAAATTAACCGCTTTCCCTCCTTTTTTGTGAAGTGAACTTTTTGAAGAGCACTGATAGTTCCTTGTTGATTCATTTGTCTTCTAATCTTCAATCTTGGCTTTTGATAATGAATAATCCATGATTATGATGATTGAAGATTGAGTAACATGTTGCTTCCAGAGTTAGCATGATTTCTTCATTGTAGTCATTCTTTCTGAAGTTCAGTGTTACTTTTTTATCAACATATCCTTGGTTTCTTGATTCCATTTTGATGAGCTTGCTTCTTTGTTGCACAAGATCATATTTTGCTTGGTATAATTTTTACTTCATCTAACTTTATCCTCTTCCTATGAGAAAGAAAAAAAAAACATGTTTGCACATGCAAAGTGAAATCATTTCCATTTAATTCCGATAGTGCATGTCAAAAACATCTGTTAAGCTTAGTCAATAAAACTCAAGGTGGCCGTAAGTCATTCTTCAAAGTATTTTCTTTAAATTGGCTTTGTTGTCATTCAAAATAGTAAAGGTCATACTTTCTAAAGGGCTCTGAAGTTTACATATACCTCTCATAACATATCATTCAACACTAAGATTTCTAAAAGTTTATGGGTTAAAATGTAAATTTCTCCTTCAACAGTTTTTCCAAAACTAATTATTCTCAACATTAATTTACACTTTTAAGAGAATTATACCACTTTAGAAATCATTTTAATTCATCATATAAACCACTTTGGGCCATCAGTTGATTTTGTTAGAATTTAGGGGTCAAAGTGCAAAGTTCCACTTTTTGATACTTAGTGAGTACCAACACTTCTAAAAATTATTCTTAACATCATAAATGATATTTTAAACACATGGACACATTCATAATTATTATTGACTTTAATTAAATGCATTTGGCTAAAATTATCATTTTTAAGAAGTTCAAGGTACAACTTTCCACATTTGCAAAACTACCCAAACCTAATACTTATAATTATCTTTTTAGACACCTAGGATGCTAAAAATGATTTTTGTAACAATTATTAACATTTAAAAAATCCAAAATAGTACCAAATAGTAGCAAACAGTGAGCAACAGTGGCAAAAATTGAAAATACAAAAAGTTTTGGAAATTACATTTTTATCCCTTTCTAGTTACTAGTTTCGCTCAAAAATTATTCTAAGACATTTAAGAAACAAGAAGTCATTTTTACACTTAGAGAAATTAATTTGTTACATTAAAACAATGGCTAACTAAAAATTTCATCCAAGGGTTTCTATTTGTTCAAGACTAACAATTTTTCTCCTGATGGGTTTCTAACTCTTTTAAAATTCCTTTGAACACTTTAAATACATCGATGCTCAAAATTTTCATATAAGACAAAGAGAGGCAAGTCTTGAGCATTGGAGACATAGGGTGGTAACTAGAAGCATAAATATGCAATGCAAGCTCATTTTAATCCTTTAAGAATATAAGGTGATGACTTGAAATATAAATATGAAATGCAAGATTTAAAATATAAATAAGAAATGCAAGTTCATTTTTAAGCCTTTAATCATAAGATCAGAGCCTCAAGACCTAAAGACATCAAAAAGTGTGAAACTTTAACCTCATCAATCTTAATAAAGACTTTTGTTACAAAATAAACAATAGATGGACTTTAGCCCTCAAACTGCATGAATGAGCTTTAGCGTCTCTCTTTTTATGGTTCCGAGAACCTTGTTTCCCTTAGACTTACCATCAAGATCAAACAACCAAAGAAGAGAAATAAGCACTCTCTCTCTTTCTCTCTCTTTGAAACCAAAGATTAAGCTTTGATCTTTAGAGGTCATACACATGATGGTTTCACAGCCATCATGAATAACACTCATAATCAACTCATAACTTTGTTCATAACAAAACTAAAAGAAGATAGTAGAAAAGAACGAAAAACATAAGAACAAAATCCTTACCAAAAGATATTTCTTACTTGTAAGATGAAAAAACTTGTTCTTAAGAAAAGAAGAGAAAAAAAAATCTCCTCTTTGAGCAAGATGAGGTTGTTAGCTCTAGAAACCTTTAGAAATCTATAATACTTAATGCTTTGAGTGATAACATAACCAATTTCATCAAAATATTTTGAAGGGGGACTAATATTTTCTATTAGTTTCTTGATGCAATAAATAGGTCTTTTTACATTAGCATACACGCCTCTTAAAATGAGAATATTTTCACAATGACATGTGCAAACATGTTTAATCTCATTTGAAGAGGTTGGTATGTAATGAAAGTGAAAAATATACCATGAAATGAAAGTATATTTGCTCAATGGATAAACGAAATTTCTCAAGCATAAGAAACCAAAACTCAGATCTTCAGAAAGTAACACATAACTTAAGAAAGTATAGTTCAAAGTGAAGATTCAAATCCAACTCTAGAGCAAGTGTGTTCTACCATCTTTAATCATCATGATCATAAACATATCTTTCACAACAAGCTCTGATTGAAGTATAGAAGATCACAAAGAATTTGAAAAACTAATACGGCACTTCAGAAACCATGTCTCACTGTAAATGGTGCACTTTCTAGGAATATGAGGGAAATTTGGAATTCAAATTTAAAGTCAAATCTAATCAAGGACTCTTGTGACATCTCCTCTACTAACCTAGTCAATTACCCCAGCTTCTAGAAGGAAAAGTTTAGAAACCTCATTTAGAAAGTAAAAAGTAGTTTATGAAGGTGGACTTAGAAACCATTATTACACAACAACTTATGTAACTGCTCTGACACACTGAACTATTCCTCTCTAAGACACAAAAAGAACATTAACATGCATCACTAGTAAAACAAATTAAGAGCAACGATCATAAATGAAGATCAAGTATAAAAGGAGATGTTGTGCTTGCAACGAAAGAACTTTTGGCTGAAATACTATGTTGAAATGCTGAAAAAGTTTATTTCTTCTCATCATCTGTAAAGTTATAACTGCTTGTAATCAATTTCATGTGTGTAAAAATCTTCTTTCTACATTCTTATTATATAACACCATTCTTCCAAGGAAGAATAGATATGGAGAAGTCATTCAAGTTTTCCAAATCTGATATTGTTTGTTCAACAAAAACTTGAGTGTTGGTTAGTTTGAGTTATACAACCCAAACACAAGACTTTGTAACCTTGATCCGACAATGATCATTGTGAGTTAGCTTGGAGAGCTAGTCAAAGACTACTTGGGTACAGTAGAGTGAGGTACTAGTCACTGAATTAGCTTGGAGAGGCTAAGCAAAGACTACTTGTAAGTGATAATAGAGTAAGATACTGGTCATGGTGTTAGCATAGAGAGGCTAGTTAAAGACTACTTGGGTGTGGTAGTAGAGTGAGCTACTTGTCACTGCATAAAGCTTGAGAAGGCTGCTGTAAAGACTATCTAACTTTCTTGGCTTAAGAAAGGTTTTAGTAAAACTCAACGATGGTTAAGAACTGGATATAGGTAGCTTGGTCGAACCAATATAAAAATACATTCGCAGTATCTTCTTATTCTTCCTTAACTCTTCTTTATTTAATACTTTGTGCTTTTTGGTTTAGTTTCCTCTGTAAATTATGTAACGCCCTAATTTTCTGTCTGAAAAAAATGACCAAAATGCCCTTGAGGTCATTTTCTACCCGGAATTCGAGGCTAGCCGGTCCGGTAGTCCTCAAAGGGGCAACTCAATGTTTGAAAAGGATTAGATGGCTTTTGAATGGTTTCGGGTACAAAAACCTAGTTTTCTGAGGTGTAAGGTCAAAATAACCAAAATACCCCTGCAGCGTTTTCATGCGGGTATGAGTGCCGATTGAGCCCGAAACTTCTCCAGATGGTTTTAAATGATGTTTTTATGTATTTCATAACATCTGTTTAAGTCCCGGAAGTCCTAGGCAGTTTTTGAGTAAAATTACGATTTTGCCCCTAGCATAGTGTTTTTGAGCTTAATGATGTAATTAAGCAAACCTAAGCAATATTAGACTCTAATTGAAGATTAATTAATTAATTTCCATAATTAATCTAAAGTCAAAATAATTTATTAAAGTTAATTAGAACCTAAAATTGCTTAAATAAAACCAAAACCTATTTTAAAATTCAAGATTCCTAGTCATGGAATCTTGAATAGTATTTTCTCTCTCCAATTCCTTAAATTAAGGAATTCTGTCCACAATTGTTTATGCATAAAATGAGTTTAAATTCCTCTAATAATATATGAGCACTCCCTAATCATGTCTTGAGATTTCTAATTACTTTCTTAATTTCCTAAACACTTGCTTAGCAATTCCTAATCTTAAGCTTAACCTAAACACATCATTAGCAATTCCTCCCCTTGGCTGCCTCATAACCAAAACTCCTTCCCCATATTTCCCACATGACGAATTTGCTTGCACTCAAGGGCCATACCTCAAGCCATGCTGAACACCATGCTTAACACCATGCTTTGCACCTTACCTTGCACCATCATACTTCACACCATGCCTTTCAATGACTAAATAAAGGAGATATTTTCCTCCCCTTTGCTATCCAAAACTACCCCCTCCACCTCCTTGCACAAAAATTACTTCTGTAACGCCCTGGTTTTTTGCTAGAGTAAAAATAGCCAAAATGCCCCTGAGGTCATTCTCAGCTCGGAACTCGAGGGGAGCCAGCCTGGCAGTCCTCGAGGGGCAAACTCAATGTTTGAAGGGGATTAGTTGACTCGTGTACCTTTCCGAGATCGAAAATCTCGTTTCTCGAGTTTTCGGGTCAAAATGACCAAAATACCCCTGTGGTGTTTGACCAGATTGTAAGTGCCGGATGAACCCAAAACTTCTCTAGATGGTTTTAAAAGGTATTTTTATGTATTCTGTGACCTCAGTTTTAGTCCCGGTGGACCCGGGCGAAATTTGTGCAAAATTACAGTTTTGCCCTTAGTTTTGTGTTTTCAAGCTTAATCATGTGATTAAGCAAACCTAAGCAATATTAGGCTAATATTGAAGATTAAATAATTTACATAATTAATCTAGAGTCAAAATAATTTATTAAAGTTGATTAGAACCTAAGAATGCTTAATTTAAACTCAAATCTTATTTTAAATTCAAGGTTCCTAGTCATGGAATCTTGAATAGTGTTTTCTTTTTCCAATTCCTTAAATCATGGAAATTTGTCTACCTTGTTTACTCATAAATGAATTTTTAAACTCTCTAAATCCATATGAGCACTCCTTAACCTTGTCATAAAATCCCTAAACCTCATTCTTAGTTGCCTAAACTTGTCCTTAATGATTCCTAACCTTGTACCTAAACTAATACACATCTAAACCTATCATTAACACACAATTACATGGACAATTTTCCTCCCCCCTTGGCTGATGCAATCTGGCCAAAACCCATGCCCTAAATTATCCATCATATGCTCAAATTTTTACACTCCAAAGACCATGCTTTCACCTTACATACACCATACTTTGTCATACTTACACCCATGCTTGAATGACTAAGTCAATGACTAGATAAAATAGCTATTTTTCCTCATTTTTCTGCTACCAAAACCGTTAGCCTCCTTTACCTTCTAGAAGGAAATTTTCTCAATTCAAATCAAAGGTGAAATCACTATACTTTGAGCTATAACTTAGCCCATGCTTACCATGCTTGAATGACCACATGTGAGAGATATTTTTCTCTCCCCCTTGCCTCCAAAAGCTACAGCCAAGGTTCTCCTTGGATAAGCCTTCATTGTTTCATTTTCTATAAATAGGTGCCTTGGAAGAACTTGTGATACTTTTGTTCATTTGGTAAGTTTGAGCCTTTTAGCTTTTCTTGTGAGTTCTTCATTTCCTCTCAAGTTCTAAGAGCTTTTCCTTTCATCTTCATCTTCTTCATCCTCTCTTCACATCATCATCTCATAACCTCAATCCACCACCTCACAACCTTGAATCACCTCCTAAGCACCTAAACACTTAACCTCAAACACTAAACCACCAATAACACATCTCCTTTCCTTCCTCTCCCTCAAGGCTGAAGCCATCTCACCATCCTAGGAGTGTTGCTATTCTCATTTTCCTTTCCAAGTTCAAGCTTTTCATCTTCACTCTTGGTAGGAGTTGCTTTCAAACTTTGTTTTTACTTTAAAATGTGTTTTCTCTAGTTTTCTCTTGGTTTCTTTTTGAGCTTTCCTTTGTTTTCCTTCTCTTTTTCATTACGGCCTCTTGGCCTTGTTTATGTGAACATGATAGCTTGATGATGAGAGCTCCTAGATGATGACCTTGTGTTCATCTCAAAGGAACCTCTAAAGCTTGAGTTTTGTTCGTGATCTAGTAAAGTTTTGGTTTTTTTTTTTCCTTTCCTTTCCTTTCCTTTTCCTTCATAGTTTCGGCCTCCATAGTCTTCACCCCCAAGATTTTGTTTAAGTTTTTAAAGTATCTCTATGTTCACTTTGTGTCAAGAAATAATGTTGTTTTGGTTCTTACTTCCTTGAGGTTTTGTTTTCTTTTAAAGCTTACTTCTTTTTGAGCTTGATGATGATGTTCAAAGAACCATGTAGTTCCTTTGAGAACTTGGTTCAAGAACTCTAAAGCTTACTTTGTTGATGAGATAAGTGTTGGGTTGAGATTTTTAGTTCTCTTTAAAAGTCTCTCATGAGCTCTAAGTTAAGATAAAAGACTTGCATCCATATTTACTCTTATGTTATCACTAAATGCTCAAGATTAAAGAATGAACTTGCATCTTCATATTTATGTTTATGCTCTCACTAAATCTCTAAGATAATAATGTGTTTGCATAGCATATTTATTTTATGTTCTCACCTCGAAATAAAGACTAAAACAAGTGCATTGCATATTTATTTTTATATCATAACTTAAGAGATTTAGAGCTCATAGACTTACCCATTATTATCTCAAACAAAGACTTGAAAATAGATGCTTCCTAGCTTCTTTGATTTTGACCCTATGAGGTTTGAGTAGTTACAAATACTAAAACTTATGTTCTATAATTTTTCTAAGCTTAGACAAGCTCAAGAGATGTCTTGAGTAAAGTTTTATAATTTTAAATCCTCTTGAGGTTATTTTAAATTAGCTACTGCCCTCTTATATTTTATAATGGTTATATGAAATAAAAGGTGTTCTAATAAGTTTTGAAAGTTTTAAAAGGGTTCCAAGAAAGACAAGCAATTTATGTGTCTTGAAAATCAAGTTTTATGCTTTGTTTGATGGAGATAATTTCGGTTCTGCCTTGCTTGCTATACTCACTGTTTTATGCTGTTTTGATGATGAAAATATGAGTATGTTTATGCATTTTTTATGCTAAAATTTATATGTGAAAGATAAGACAAGTTAGTAACTAGAAAATGATTAATTTGAGACTTTTAGATCCCTTAGTAATTGATTTTCCTGGATTCTGTCCAGCAAGGTTTAGAATTGAAAATCATGGTTTATAATTAGTATAAATGTGTAGGAATTTCTCATAAATGGTTTAGGACTTGATCTCGATACCTTAGGAGTGAATCAAACTTAGAAAGGGTCAATGTTGTGACTCCTAGATACCCGTAAAGTATGAATTATGGATTCTGCATTCTTGAGGTTTAGAAATAGTCATGATCATAGTTTTGAGTGAGGAATACTTAGATATGAGCCTATAGGTACCCGAGAGCTTAAGTTGTGATGATATACAACTTAGATTTCAAGTTAAAGGACCTTAAGGGTCAAAGCATAAAACATTAAGAGGTCTTGTATGCTATGAGTTGTTTTATGTAAGTATGATGTTTGGATGTATATGCTTGGATAATACATGAGCTATGAGGAAATGATTTATTGAGTTATTAAGTTTATCATGGGCATGAAAGTTGAATAAGAAATGTTTATGTGTTATAAGCTTGTGGCATAAAGTCGGTTTGAAGGAAATTCGGTTTACAGCCGTTATGCTACCGAATTTCTATCAAACCTAAAGGACTTGAGAATATTTTTGAAGTATAATATGAGATTTAAAACCTTGGGTGACACCGGTTCGGCCGAGCACCCCCAAGTGATTTTTATGTGACAAAGCACTGAGACGCGCTTTCCTGGGTGACACCGGTTCGGCCGAGCACCCCCAGGGGAGACAAATCCGTGAGGGTATGAGAAGATGTAGCCTACCAAAGCAAACAAATTGCTGTGGCTTGATACCCACAAAGCATTTCAAAGAGGTTATATCCTAAGAGAGGTGATCCCTAGCCCCCTAGCTCGTACTTAAGGAGTCAGGATTATTTTTATGATATTTTGCTTATTCAGATAATAAGTAAGAGCTAGTGACGACTAGCTGAGGTATGAGCTTATAACCTAGATGTTTTTAAGGTGGCCTTATTATGCTAAGAGTACCATGATTGACGTCACAAAGTTGAGAAAAGTTCCACTTGAAAGTTTTATGCCCTTTATGCCACTTGTATGCTTCTTGATGTTGGGATTTGTTGAGTTATTTGCTTGAAGCATTGCCATGCATTCATGCTCTGATATGTTGCATTCATGACGTTAAGATGTATGCTAAAAGGAATGAACCTTGGATAACCTAGTTTCATAAACCCTAATAATGAATCTTATATGTATGTACACCTTTTATAAATAAACCCAAGGTTCCTAAGGATGTGAATGATGTAACCCTAGATGGGAGATTCCTACTGAGCTTCTTTAGTAAGATTCTCACTCCTTTCTCTTTCTCCTTTTTCTTCCGTCACATCTTCAGAGCTCGATGGCAACTTTCGTGGTGTTCGTTGATACGCCCGTATGGGAGGTGCACTACGACCCGGATCACCATTCCTATGACTTCGAGGGTCGATATGCCGTTTGTGTTTTTGTGTACATGGGACGACCTTTTTCTTACCTGGTGTCCAGCTACCAGTTCACTCCTACTGCTCTTTATGGTGGCGACGACCTGATCTTCGAGCGCACCCTCCCCCGTGACGAGCAGATTCGTCATGCCCGTTCTTCTGCCTCAGCTGTCCGTGACTACCCGGAGTATGTGCCTCGTTCGAGGAGGTCAGAGACGGATCCATCTGAGGACTCACCGATGCATGTTTATTCAGAGAGCTCTGCCCCCTTTCCCCTGTTCAGACGGGAAGAGACTGAGGATACCATGATACAGCCGCGCCTGGCATGGAGAGCTGAGATACGTCCTCACCGAGAAGCTCATGTTCAGCCGACTCGCGTTCGTGTTCCACTCCACTAGCCCACTCCGGAGGAGCTTGAGTAGTTCGCCGGTTACATACCTCTATCGCCCGAGGATCCTCGCCGTAAGTAGTTTTGTTGGAGAGCTATTTGAGTGCTCGAGTTGTCATGAGGTTTTCCCCTTCAACAGTATCTTTTGGGAAGGGGTTTGAGTTTAGCACTCATAGTTCTGGTAGGAGGGTAGTTTAGTTGGTTTTTATTTTCATTGTACCATGTACCTTATTGCTTTCTTATTATCTTTCATGTACTACAAGCTCAGCCTGATTCTATAAGGGCATGACTATATATGTATCCTAAATATGATATTAATGAAGTGTATCCTTGTTATGTCAATCATTGTTTCAATGTTATATGCTTTACTTACTATGTTCTTTATGTTTGTTACTTGTGCCTTACATTTCTGTCTCACGACAAACGCGGCTCTCACTTTAATTTTATGTTTTCGAAAAGAAAAAAATTTACCTGTAATTTTCACTAAGTATTTTGTTAAAAGGATGAGACTAAGAGGTAATAACCTAATGGTTAACCTAATGTGTTCTAGAGTATTAGGTTAAAAATTAGGGTGTTACAACTTCATCACAATTTAAAAAAAAAATACTCAAAATACCATGCTTGAAGCCTTACCTTGGACCATACTCACCATACCTTGAACCATGCTCCTCCATGCCTCCAAGAACAAGTCTCTCACCTCATGTTCCATGAGGGAACCACACGGCCAGCCCTCCCCCTTCATGAGCCTTCATTGTTTTGTTTCTCTATAAATACACATGTTTAGAAACTTGGAAGAACCTTTAGATCATTTGCTAAGTTCAAGTCTTAAGCATTCTTGCAAGTTCTTTCTTTTCTCTCAAAGTTCCAAGAGCTTTCCTTTATCTCCATCTTCTTCATCTTCCTCTTTGAATCACCGCCTCACAACCTCAAACCACCACACCACTACTTTGATTCATCATCTAAACACCTAAGCCTCCACCCTCAAACACAAGCTCACCAAAAGCACATCTCCATTCCTTTTTTCTCCATTCGGCTGAATCATCATCATCTCCTAGAGAAGATTCTTTTCATTTGCAAGAAAAGATCAAGTTTTCTTTCTTCCTTCAAGATTTCATTAGTAGAGAGTTGTTCTAAAATTTTCCTTTTTCTTAAAAATGCTTTGTTCTTGAAAGAAAGTGTTGTTTTCATGAGTTTTTATTATCTTCCTTTTTCGATTTTCTCTTGGACCTTTTCTTTTTATTTTCAGCCTTAATGCCTTGTTTCATCTTCATGATAGCTTGATGATGAGTGTCTCTAGGTGATGACTTTGAGTTCATCCCAATGGGACATCTAAAGCTTGAGCTTTTCTTTCTTTCTTTCAGTTTTACTTATGCTCTTTAGCTCACAATGATTTCAACTTAAGAAAATAATTATATGGATTTCAATAAGCCCAAGACCTACCCTTGTCAACCTTAAAGTTGGCCGACACGTTCTAGAGTTTCATTCTAGATAGGGGTCTTTGGTACATAATAAAGAATATGGTGTATTTTCTCTTTTCTTGTAGCTTTGGTTTCTTTTCTTTCCTTTCCTTTGAAGTTTTGTTTTTAAATCTATTTCCTTAAGCTTGATGATGATGTTCAAAGAACCATGAGGTTCCTTGAAGAACTCTAGAGCTTGCTTTGTCTTGATGAGATTGTGATTGGGATTGTGATTTTGATCCTTTTAAAGTCTTGTATGAGCTCTAATGACATATAATAATGAACCAGCATTCATATTTAAATTTATGCCTTGCATAGCATATTTATTTCCTATGTCATCACTAAACTATCAAGAATAAATAAATGAACTTGCATTATCATGTTTAAATTCAAGCTTTGCATTTCATGTTTACTTTTCAAGTCATCACTTAATCTTAAAGATAAAAATGAGTTGCATCTCATATTTATTTTAAGCCCTCACTTTATTTTTCTAATAAGGATAAAATGAAGTGCATAGCATGTATGTATTCTTGTCATCACTTAAATATATTAGAGCTCAAAGACTTGTCCCTTGTTATCTCAAGTAAAGGTTGGAAATGGAAGAGTTTTGATGAACCTAAAATTCGGCCATGTGATGATGATGAGCTTGGTGCGAGTTTCATCTAGTCACAAGTGCCAAAACCTATATTTTATAATTTTCTCAAGCTTAGATGATCTCAAGGAATATCTTAAGCATGATTTTATGATTTAAATCCCTCTTGAGATTATTTTGGAATAGCTACTGCCCTTGTTTGTTTTATGAAGATTTTGATAAAATAAATTGTTTTCAAATGAGTTTTAGAAGTTCTAAAAAGGTTAAAAGAGAAACTAGTAGTCTATGTGCGTTTGAAATGAAAATTCTATGCATGATGTGAGGTTTATGTTTTCGGTTCTGCCATGCTATTATGCTCACTGTATGATGATGATTTTATTTTATGGGAATGTATATATTCATGTATATTTGATGTTAGAATTAATTTGAAAAAGTTAAGGTAAGTTAGTAACTAGAAAAGAATTTAATTGAGACTTCTAGAACCCTTAGAAATGAGAATTTAGAATTCTGTTTCAGCATAGGTAAAATTAGTAATAATGGTTTATAATTAACATAAATGTGTAGGAATTACTCATAATTGGTTTAGAAATTGATCTTGGTACTTTAGGAGAAGACTGAACTTAGAAAAGGTCAAAGTTGTGACTCCTGGGTGCCCATAATTGTGAAAACATAGATTCTGCACTAATGGGTTTTAGAATAAGTTATGATTATGATAATTAGTGAGAACAATTAGTTGTGAACCTATAGGTACATAAGAGATTAAGACCAGATGACTAGAGAACTTAGATTTTGAGTTTAAGACCCTAAGGGTCAAAGCATAAGACACTATAGGTTCATTGATGCTATGAGTTTATTAATTCAAGTATGATGTGAAGATGCATGTGCTATGTTGAGTGTGATTATGTAGATTTAAGTTTATCATGATTAGATGAATTGAATATGAAAGTATATGCATCATAAGTTTTGTGGCATAAAGGAAATTTGAAAGAAATTTGATATACAGCTGTTACGCTACCGAATTTCCATCAAATTAAGAACTTGAGAATGTTTTTGAAAAACCATATGAGATAAAATCCTGGGTGACACCGGTTCGGCCAAGCACCTCCAGGAGATGAGCTTTTATGTCACAAAGCACTGAGACGTACTTCTCCCACTCCAGTGGTGAGGAGGCAAATCCGTAAGGGTATGAGTGGATACAGCCTACCAAAGCGGAAAATTCACTCTGCACTAGATGCCAGTAGAGCATTTCAAAGAAGGAAATATTCCTATGGACTCCCCGAATTAAAGGTTATGATAGGTGATCCTTAAGCCTCTTAACCCGTACTCTAGAAGTCAGGAATTTTATATTTATGCTTATCATAGGATAAGTAAGAGCTAGTGATGACTAGTTAAGGTATAAGCTCATAACCTAGATGATATTTTAGGGTGGCCCCATGATGCTAGAATATGAGATTCTTAAGTCACAAAGTTGAGAAAAAAGAAAAGATCCACTTCAAAGTTTATATGCCACTTGTGAGTTTCTTGATGTTATATTTTATTGAATTGCCTGCATAAAGTATTGACATGCATTCATGTTCAGTATGTTGCATTCATATCATTAAGATTCATTCTAAAAGCAACAAACCTTGGATAACTATGTTTATAAACCTAATAAAGAACTTTATATGCATGGTCACCTTTTTATAACAAACCTAAGGTTCCTAAGGATGTTGATGATGTAACCCTAGATAGGAGGTTCCCTACTGAGATTCGTTAGTAAGATTCTCACTCCCTTTTCTTCCTGTCCTTCTCTCCCATCACATCTTCAGATCATGGCGACGTTTGTGGTATTCATCGACACTCCCACATGGAAGGTGCACTTTGATCCAAAGCACGGATCGTATCATTTTGAGGGACGATGTGCTGTTCGAGTCTTTATATATGTAGGACATCCCTTCACGCACCCTGTACATAGCTACCGCTACATAGCTACCACTTCTCCCCAATGTTTCCTTATGGCAACGATATGGTTTTTTAGCATGCCCAGACGTGCAACGAGAGGATTCTTTGGACTTATACTGCTGGATCGGCCATCTACGATCACCCGAACTATGTGCCTCACTCTCAGCATTCGGAGGACAACCCCTCAGAGGATCCACCGCCTCATATGTACAACGAGAGCTCTGCCCCCACTTCTCGGTTCGTGAGAGAGTGGAGTGAGGAGACGGTTATGCAGCCAAGGTTGGCGAGGAGAGCCGAGATGCGCCCCCGCCGTGGAGCACATGTTCAGCCGAAATTCATGCTCACTCCCATCGTGCTTCGTGAGTGGATCAGATTCATCCCTCCTTATCCTGGATCGCAGTAGTAGAGGTCTTTGGGGAGGTCTAGTGCACACACACCACATCTAGTATAGGATAAACCTTCTTTTGTTATGAGGTTATCCATTTTAGGTGCACTAGGGTAGGGTGTTTTTATTTGTGCTTTCCTTGTACTTCTCTACTTCCATTGTATTTACTTTATGTTGTATTTGCACCATGTACCAAACTAAGTCCCACCTTTAGGTGGGCATTATTATAATATTAATGAGATGTTTCCTTTAGTGATCTATTGGTTGTTAAATGTGATGATATACTTTTCTAATTTGTGTTTCATTCTTTACAAGTTGTTATATACGTTGACGCATGTTTAAGTCATACGCGGCTCTCACTTTGCTTTTATATTTCAAAAAAAAAATGTACCTGTATTTTCCACCAAGTATTTTAAAGAAAGATTTATAAAGAATGAGACTAAGAAGTAATAGCTAATGATTAACCTAAATACGTTCTAAGAGTATTGGGTTAAAAATTAGGATGTTACAAATTATCTTTCAATGCGCTTTTTACATTTTTATTATACGTACACTAAAATTATTTTTGCTACACTTCAAGCTTAAACTTGATATTTTCTGTTTAAGGTTTTCAAGAATGAAAAAGGAAATAAAAGTCAAGCATGATTCAACCCCTTCCCTTCTCATGCACTTTTCAACCTACAATTGGTATTAGAGCTTAAGCCTCTAAGGGGTTGAGTAATCTAACAACTGTAGAAGATAAAAATATTGAGGAAGTATGGCACCAAATATTCGCATTGTAGGAAGACACTCCATGAATAGACCACCATTATTTGATAATGTAACGCCCCGATTTTTCTTGTATTGAGCGTAAATGACCAAAATGCCCCTGATGTCATTTTTACCCTGGAATTCGAGGATGGCCGATCCGGCAGTGCTCGAAGGGTCAGCTCAATTTTTGAAGGGGATTATATATGTTGTGATTGATAGTAGAGAGGAAAATCTCGTTTTCCAAACTTTTGGCTCAAAATGACCAAACTACCCCTATAACGTTTTACGCGGGTATTAGTGCCGTTTGAGCCCAGAATCTCTCCCGAGAGTTTAGAATATTAATTATATGTGCTTAATGATGTTTCTTTTGATCCGAGTGGTCCCGGACAGTATTTGTGTGAAATTACCATTTGCCCCCTGAAATAGTTTATTTCGAGCTTAACGGCATAATTAAGGAAACCTAAGCAACATTACACTCTAATAGAAGATTAATTAATTTTGATAATTAATCTAGAGTCAAAATAATTTATGAAAGTTAATTAGAACCTAAGATTGCTTAGATAAACCTTAATCTCTTCTAAAAATCAAGATTATTTGTCATGGAATCTTGAATAATGTTTTCTCTCTTCAATTCCTTAAATTAAAGAATTGTGTTTATGCATAATCATATCATAAAATGAGTTTTGATTTAGCTAATGAAGCAAGACCACTCCTAACCATGTCTTAATATTCCTAATTACATGATTACCTCACCTATACACTTTCTTACAAATTCCTAATCAAAAGCTTAATCAAAGAAACACCTAAACACATCACTAAACCACAATTAAATGAACAAATCTCCTCCCCCATGGGCTGCACATGGCCGAACCTCCTCCTCCTCATTTCCCACATATTGAATTTGTTTTGCACACCAAGGCCATGCTTGCACCATACCTAAACCTTACCTTGAACCATACTTTGAGCCATACCTCACCATGCTTCCAACCATGCCTTGAATGACCAATTTGTACTTGTCCTTCTCCCTCCTTGAAGAGCTACAGCCAGCACCCCCCTCCATTCATCCTCCATTTGTTTCATTTCCTTATAAATACACATGCAAATGAACTTGTAAGAACCTTTAGATCATTTGCTAAGTGTAAGCTTAAGAGCATTCTTGCAAGTTCTTTCATTTTCTCTCAAGTTCTAAGAACTCTCTTCATCTTCATCTTCTTCATCTTCCCCCTACAGCCACCATATTGCAACCTCAAACCACCACACAACCACCATAAACCACCATCCAAACACTAAAGCATCCTTTCTCAAATACAAGCTCACACAAAACACATTTCCTTTCCTTTTTCCTTCTCTTGGCCGAAACCTCCTCTCCACTTTGGAAGAAGATTTTCTTCTCATCCTCACTTCAAAAAACCAAGTTTTATCTTCACACTTGGTAGGGGTTTTGTTTTCAAAAGCTTTTCTTTTATAATGATGTTTTGATATGAAAAAGTGCTAGTTTCTCTTGGTTCAAAACTCTTTTTCTTTCTTCTTATTTTTGGTTATGAGACTTGATTTTTGAAAGGAAAAATCTTGAGCTTGATGATGAGGTTTCAAGATAATGGTCTTGAGATTTTCATTTGAGAAACCTCTAAAGCTTGAAACTTGTTTTTGATCTTAAAGCATTTTGGATTTCCTTTCTTTTTCCTTCCTTAAGGTTTCGGTTTTCCTTTCCTTTTTCCTTTTCTAGTTTCGGTTCTCATTTCCTTTCATTTTACAAGTTAATGAAAATGCTAAGTAGCTCACATAATGTTTACTTAAGAAAATATATCACTTAATTTCAAAACGCCCAAAGCTTTCCCTTGTCAACCTTAAAGTTGACCAGCACGTTCTAGAGTTTACTCTAGATAGGAGCTCTTGGGCATAAAATAAAGAATATGGTGTAGTTCTCCTTACTTTTTGTTTCAAGAAATGTTGTTATTTATTTTGATTTCTTAGTCCTTTTTCCTTGAGCTTGATAATGATGTTCAAACCATGAGGTTTCTTTGAAACCTTGGTACAAAGAAACCTTGGTACAAAGAACTCTAAAGCTCACTTTATCTTGCTAGATAAGTGTTGGATTGAGATTATTATTGTTCTCCTAAAAGTCTTTTATGAGCTCTAATTAAATTAAAATGAACTTACACTTATATTTATTTTTATGCCAACACTAAACTTCCAAGAACAAAGAATAAACTTGCATTATCATGTTTATGTTTCAAGTTATCACTTAACTTTAAAGACAATAATGAGGCTGCATCTCATATTTATTTTATGCTCTCACTTCATAATGAAGAATAAAATAAAGTGTATAACATGTTTAAGTTTAAGTCCTCACCTAAAGATTTTTAGAGCTCAAAAACTTGCCCTCTTTATCTCCAGAGAAGTTTGGAAAATGAAGGTGTTTTATGAATGTGATTCTAGCCATGTGATGGAGATGGACTTAGCATAAGTCTCATCTAATCACAAGGGCCAATAAACTATGTTTAAGAATTTTCTTAAGCATAGGTGAACTTAAAGAATATTATAAATATTTTTTTTTACGTTTTAAATCTCAACTATGAATAAATTAAAATAGCTACTGCCCTTACTTATATTTTTACAATTTTTGTGAAATAAATTAGTTTCTAATAGAGTTTGAGGTCTTTAATCGATTCCAAGAGAAAATTAGTAACTTATATGCACTTGAAATGTGATTTTATGAAGCAAATGTTTCGGCCACTGCCCTGGAATTATGGCCACTCTATGATGCTGTTTTTATAAGTTAGAATGTGTGAAAATTATGTTTGAGTGAAGGAGAAATTATTTGGCGAGTGTTAGGAATAACTAGTAAGTAAAAAGGATGTAAAATGTGAGTTTTAGAACCCTTAGAAACCAAAATTTTAGATTCTATTCCAGCATGATTAAACATAGTAAAAATGGTTTATAATTAGTATATATGTGTAGGAATCCCTCATAATTGGTTTAGGAATTGATTATAGTACTTTAGGAGAAGACAAAACTTAGAAAGGGTCAAAGTTGTGACTCCTAGACACCCGTAATTTGAAGGATTAGAATTCTGGCTTATGCTGATTAGAATTGATCATAATTATAATAATTAGTAAGAATTGTTAGATGTGAGCCTATAGGTGCATAAAAGGTTAAGAACGGATATTAGATTAATCAGATTTTAAGTTTAAAACTTGTAAGGGTTAAAGGGCATGAAACGCCATAGGACTAATGACATAATGAGTTCATTAATTCAAGTTAAGCTATGTTGATGCATGTGCTATGATGAAACTGTTTATATGACTTTAATGATTTATTCTGAAATATGGAATTGAATGTGAAAGTATATGCACTACGAGTCCTTGTGGCATAAAGCAAATTTGAGGAAATTCAGTATATAGCCGTTATGCTGCCGAATTTTCAACAAATTTGAAGACTTGAGAATGTTTTTGAAAACTTCATGAGATTTTGAATGTGACATAACACTGAGATGCATTTCTTCCACTCCGGTGAGGAGGAGGCAAATCCATGAGGGTATTGACATTGAGCTTGCCAAAGTGGACAATTTGCTGTGCACTAGATGCCAGTAGAGCGTTTCAAAGAAGGAAATATTCCTATGGACTCCCCGAATTAAAGGTTATGATAGGTGATCCTTATGCCCCCTAGCTCGTTCTCTAGAAGTTGGGATTTATTATGTTTACGCTTATCATAGGATAAGTAAGAACTAATGATGACTAGTTAAGGTATGAGCTCATAACCTAGAGATGTTTTAGGGTGGCCGCATGATGCAAAGTATGATGTTCTAATGTCACACAGTTGAGAAAAGAGAAAAGTTTCACATGAAAGATTATATGCCACTTTATGCCACTTATATGCAGACGTTTCTTGATGTTGTGTTCTACTGATTTACTTGCATAATGTATTATCATGCATTCATGCTTTGCTATGTTGCATACATGACATTAAGATTCATTCTAAAATAAATGAACCTTGGATAATTATGTTCAAAAACCTGATAATGAACTCTGTACATGCTCACCTTTTTACAATAAACCAAAGGTTCCTAAGGATGTTGATGATGCCATTTAGATAGGAGGTTCTCTATTGAGATTCTTTAGTAAGATTCTCACTCCCTCTCTTTCTCTCTTTCTTTTTCGTAACGTCTTCAAATTCCGATGGCGACATTCGTGGTTTTCATCGACACCCCGGTGTGGGAGGTCTACTTTGATCCGGAGCACCAGTCCTACCATTTTGAGGGACGTTACACTGTTAGAGTTTTCATGCTCGTAGGACGTCCCTTTGCACACCCAGTACCCAGCTACCGATTCTCCCTAACGTCCCCCTATGGTGATGATATGGTTTTTTAGCGTGCTCGATGTAACATCCTAATTTTTAACCCAATACTTTAGAACATATTTAGGTTAATCATTAGGTTATTACTTCTTAGTCTCATTCTTTTATTAAAATACTTAGCAAAAGATACGGGTAAATTTTTTTTTGAAATATAAAAGCAAAGTGAGAGCCACGTTGTGTAACGCCCCGATTTTCTGTTAGAGTGAAAATGACCAAAATGCCTTTGAGGTCATTTTCAACTCGAAACTCGAGGGAAGCCGGCCCGGCAGTCCTTGAGGGGCAAACTCAATATTGGAAGGGGATTAGTTGACTTGTGTATCTTTCCGGGATCGAAAATCTCGTTTTCTGAGTTTTCGGATCAAAATGACCAAAATACCCCTGTGGTGTTTGACCCAATTGCAAGTGTCGGATGAACCCCGAAACTTCTCCAGATGATTTTAAAAGGCGTTTTTATGTATTCTGTGACTTCAGTTGTAGTCCCGGTGGTCCCAGGTGAAATTTGTGCAAAATTACAATTTTGCCCTTAGTTTCGTGTTTTTAAGCTTAATCGTGTGATTAAGCAAACCTAAGCAATATTAGGCTCTAATCGAAGATTAGATAATTTCCATAATTAATCTAGAGTCAAAATAATTTATTAAAGATGATTAGAACCTAAGAATGCTTAATTTAAACTCAAATCTTATTTTAAATTCAAGATTCCTAGTCGTGGAATCTTGAATAGTGTTTTCTCTTTCCAATTCCATAAATCATGGAAATTTGTCTACCTTGTTTACCCATAAAATGAATTTTAAACTCTCTAAATGTGTATGAGCACTTCTTAACCTTGTCATAAAATCCCTAAACTTCATTTTTAGTTACCTAAACTTATGCTTAATGATTCCTAACCTTGTACCTAAACTAATACACATCAAAACCTATCATTAACACACAATTACATGGACAAATCTCTCTCCCCCTTGGTTGCATAAGGTCTAGCCAAACCCATACCCCAAAGAAATATCCATCACATGCTTGAATTTTTGTACTCTAAAGGCCGTGTTTTCACCTTACATACACCATACTTTGTCATACTAACACCATGCTTTCATCCATGCTCCACATGATCACTTCTAGAAGACTTTTTCCCTCTCATTTTTCTGCCCAAAACCGTCAGCCCCTCCATGCCCTTCCAGATGATTTATTTCAATTTCAAACAAAGAGAAATCACCATACTTTGAGCCATACCTTGCACCATGTCTTCCATACTTCAAACCATGCTTGAATGACATTGTGTAAGAGATATTTTCTCTCCCCCATTGACCCAAAAGCTACGGCCAGCCTCCCCCCATATTACCTCTTCATTGTTTTTGTTTTCTATAAATACATGTGTTAAAGAACTTGTGTGAACCTTTGGAACATTTGGTAAGTTTAGTTTTCAAGCTTTCTTGAGTTCTTTCTTTTTCTCTCAAGCATTCTAAGAGCTTTCCTTTTCCTCTTCATCCTTTTCATCCTTATCTTCTTCATCCTCTCATCACATAATAATCTCATAACCTCAATCCACCACCTCACAACCTTGAATCACCTCTGAAGCACCTAAACACTCAACCTCAAACACTAAACCACCAAGAACACATCTCCTTTCCTTCCTCTTCTCCTTGGCCGAAGCTCCATCATCCTTTTAGGAGGAGTTTTCCTTTTCATTCTCACCTCAAAGATCAAGCCTTTGTCATCACACTTGGTAGGAGTTGCTTTCAAACTTTGTTTTTGCTTAAAAATGTGTTTTCTCTTGGTTTCTTTTTTAACTTTCCTTTGTTTTCCTTCTCTTTTTCATTTCGACCTCTTGGCCTTGTTTATGTGTACATGATAGCTTGATAATGAGAGCTCCTAGATGATGACCTTGTGTTCATCTCAAAGGAACCTCTAAAGCTTGAGTTTTGTTCTTGATCTAGCTAAGTTTTGATTTTCCTTTCCTTTTTCTCTCCTACATGATTTTGGCCTTCATATGCTTTCCTTCAAGGGTTTGTTAAAAATTTTAAAGTATCTCTATATTTATTTTATCTCAAGAAAGAATGTTGTTTTGGTTCTTGCTTCCTTTAGGTTTTGTTTTCTTGAGTTTACTTCTTTTGAGCTTGATGATGATGTTCAAGAATCATGTAGTTCCTTTGAGAACTTGGTTCAAAAACTTTAAAACTCACTTTGTGGATGAGATAAGTGTTGGGTTATGTTGATCTCTAAAGTCTTGTAAGAGCTCTAGCAAAGGATAAAATGAACCTTGCATTCACGTTTAAGTTTATGCCTTACACATCATGTTTATTTTCCTTACTATTACTAAATATCAAGAATAATAAATGAACTTGCATTATCATATTTATATTTCAAGTTTTGCATTATCATGTTTATATTTTCAGGTCCTTAGCTAAATACTAAAGATAATAACAAGTTGCATCTCATATTTATTTTTGTGCTCTCACTTTATTTTCTAATGAAAGGTAAAATAAGTGCATAAGCATATTTAAGTTGATGTCATCACCTAAGAGAACCTAGACCTCAAAGACTTGTTCATTATTGTCTCAAACAAAGGTTTGAAAATATATGTTTCTTAACCCCTATGATTTCGGCCCTATGAGGTATATGTAGTTACAAATACTAAAACTTGTGTTTATTTTTTTCTAAGTTTAGACAAGCTCAAGAAATGTTTTAAACAAAGTTTTATGATTTTAGACCCTTTTAAGACTCATTCGAAATAGCTACTGCCCTTGAAGGCATTTTGATGATTTTAATGAGATAAAAATGTTTACTACTGAGTTTTGAAAGTTTTAGAAAGGTTCCAAGAGAAACTAGCAATTTATGTGTCTTGAAAATCAAGTTTTATACCTTGTTTGATGGAGACAATTTCAGTTTTGCCTTGGTTGCTATGCTCACTATTTTATGCTATTTTGATGAGGATAATATGAGTATGTTCATGTATATTTGATGCAAAAATTAATATGTGAAAGTTAAGAGAAGCTAGAAACTAGAAAAGAATTAATGTGAGACTTTTTAGATCCCTTAAAGATGTTATTTTCTGGATTCTTTCAAGCAAGGTTTAGAATTGAAAATCAAGGTTTATAATTAGTTTAAATATGTAGGAACTACTCATAATTAGTTTAGGACTTAATCTTGGTGCCTTAGGAGCAAACCGAACTTAGAAAGGGTAAATGTTGTGACTCCTAGGTGCCCATAAAGTATGAATTATAGATCTTGCACTCTTGAGATTTAAAAATAGTTATGATCATAGTTTTGAGTGATGAATACTTAGATATGAGCCTATAGGTACCCGAGAGCTTAGGTTGTGATGATGTACAACTTAGATTTCAAGTTAAAGGACCTTGAGGGTCAAAGCATAAGACATTAAGAAATCTTTAATGCTATGAGTTATTTATGCAAGTATGATGTTGTGATGCATGAGCTATGATGGAATGAATTATTGATATGTTAAGTGTATTATGAGCATGAGAATTGAATGAGAAATATGAATGTGTTATAAGCTTGTGGCATAAAGTCAGTTTGAAGGGAATTCGGTTTACAGCCATCATGCTGCCAAATTTCTGTCAAACCTAAAGGACTTGAGAATGTTTTTGAAGTATGAGATGATATTTAAAACCTTGGGTGACACCGGTTCGGCCAAGCACCCCTATGAGATTTTCATGTAACAAAGTACTAAGACGTGCTTTTCTGGGTGATACCAGTTCGACCGAGCACCTCCAGGGGAGACAAATCCATGAGGGTATGAGTAGATGCAGCCTACTAAAGCAGACAAATTGCAGTGGCTTGATGCCTGCAAAGCGTTTCAAAGAAGGTATATCCTAAGAGAGGTGATCCCTAGCCCCCTAACCCGTACTCGAGTAGTCGGGATTTATTTTTATTATGTTTCGCTTATTCAGATAATAAGCAAAAGCCAGTGACGACTAGCTGAGGTATGAGCTCATACCCTAGATGTTTTTAGGGTGGCCTTGTTATGCTAAAAGTACCATTATTGATGTCACAAAGTTGAGGAAAGTCGCACTTGAAAGTTTTATGCCCTTTATGCCACTTGTATGCTTCTTGGTGTTGTGATTTGTTGAGTTATTTGCCTAAGCATTGCCATGCATTCATGTTCAGATATGTTGCACTCATGACATTAAGATGCATACTAAAAGGAATGAACCTTGGATAACCTAGTTTCATAAACCCTAAATCATGAATCTTATATGCATGCACACCTTTTACAAAGAAACCCAAGGTTCCCGAGGATGTGAACAATGTAACCCTAGATAAGAGGTTCCTACTGAGATTCTTTAGTAAGATTCTCACTCCTTTCTCTTCCTTCTCTTTCTTCCGTCACATCTTCAGAGTTCGATGGTGACTTTCATGGTGTTTGTTGATACGCCCGTCTGGGAGGTGCATTACGACCCGGATCACTGCTCTTATCACCTCGAGGGTCGATGTGCCATTTGTGTTTTAGTGTACATGGGACAACCTTTTGCTTACCCAGTGTCCAGCTATTAGTTCACTCCTACTGCTCCTTATGGTGGTGACGACCTGATCTTCGAGCACACTCGCCCCCACGACTAGTAGATTCGTCATGCCAATTCGTCTGCCTCAGCTGTCCGTGATTACCAGGAGTATGTGCCACGTTCGAGGAGGTTGGAGACGGATCCGTCCTAGGATTCACTGATGCACGTCTATTCGGAGAGCTCTGCTCCCTTTCCCCCATTTAGACGGGAAAGGAGTGAAGATAACGTGATGCAGCCGTGCCTGGCACGGAGAGCCAAGATGAGCCCTCGCCGAGGAGCTCATGTTCAGCTAACTCCCGTTCGTGTCCCACTCCACTGGCCCACTCTGGAGGAGCTCGAGCAATTTTCCAGTTACATACCTCCATCGCCTGAGGATCCTCGCCGTCAATAGTTTTTTGGAGAGCTATCCGAGTGCTCGAGCCGTCACAAGGTTTTCCCCTTTGGCAGTATCTTTTGGGAAGGGGTTTGAGTTTAGCACTCATAGTTTTGGTAGGAGAGTAGTTTAGTTGGTTTTTATTTTCCATTGTACCATGTACTTTACTGCTTTCTTGTTATCTTTCATGTACTGCAAGCTCAGCCCGATTCTATAAGGGCGTGACTACATATGTAACCTAAATATGATATTAATGAAATGTATCCTTATTGTGTTAGTAATTGTTTCAATGTTATATGCTTTACCTACTGTGTTCTTTATGTTTGTTGCTTGTGCCTTACATTTCTGTCTCATGATAAACACGGCTCTCACTTCGGTTTTGTGTTTTCAAAAAAACATTTACCCGTAATTTCCGCTATGTATTTTATTAAAAGGATGAGACTAAAAGGTAATAACCTAATGATTAACCTAATGTGTTCTAGAATATTGGGTTAAAAATTAGGGTGTTACACATTGACGAAATCATAACTAAACATACATTACAATTCATAAGGAATAAACACGAAATAGAAGAACACATAACAGATGAACAGCCAATAACACACCAAGGAAATACTTCATTAATATTGTAATATGCCCACCCAAAGGCAGGACTTAGTTTAGTACAAGGTAATACGAAAAAAAAAAGGGAATACAACATAAACGGAAATACATGAAAGACGTGAATAAAAACTCCTACCCTATTGCACCTAAGGTGGATAACCTCATGACAAAAGAAAGTTTATCCTATCTATGAGTGAGTGTGTGCACTAGATCTCCCTTAAAATAGCTACTATTGGAACTTGGGGTATGGTGGGATAAAACCGATTCATCGATGTAGTGCGGCAGGAGTAGTTACGCGTAATGGCTGATCATGTGCTCCTCGGCGGGGGTGCATCTCGGCTCGCCTGGCCAACCTCAGCTGCGTAACCATCTCCTCGTTCTCTCGCCTCATGAACTGAGGAGTGGGGACCGAGCTCTCACTGTACATGCGCGTCGGCAGATCCTCTGAGGGGTCGTCCTCTGAACCAGGAGATCGGGGTACGTAGTCCTGGAAGTTGCAGGTAGCCGAACCTCCGGTGTACATCCAAAGAATCCTCTCGTCATGTGTTCGGGCGCGCTCAAAAACCATGGGATCATCGTAGGGAGACATGGGGGAAAAGTGGTAGCTACGTACAGGATGTGTAAAAGGATGTCCAATGAACATAAAGATGTGAATAGTATAGCATCCCTCAAAATGATATGACCCGTGCTCCGGATCAAAGTGCACCTCCCAAGTCGAGGTGTCGATAAAAACCACGAGCGTCGCTATCGAGCTCTGAAGACATGATGGGAAGGGAGAGAGAAAGAAAAAAGGAGTGAGAATCTTACTAAAGAAACTCAGTAGGGACCTCCTATCTATGGTTACATCATTCACATTGTAACGCCCCGATTTTTCTGCCAGAGTGAAAATGACCAAAATGCCCCTAAGGTCATTTTCAGCCCGAAATTCAAGGAAAGTCGATCCGGCAGTGCTCAAAGGGCAAACTCAATGTTGAAAGGGGATTAGATGACCTGTGTATCTTTCCAGGATCGAAAATCTCATTTTTCGAGTTTTCTGGTCAAAATGACCAAAACACCCCTGCGGTGTTTTACCCGTTTGCAAGTGCCGGATAAACCCGAAACTTCTCCAGATGATTTTAAAAGGCGTTTTTATGTAGACTATGACTTTAGTTTTGGTCCCGGAGGTCCCGGGCGAAATTAGTACAAAATTACGGTTTTGCCCCTAGTTTCGTGTTTTTACGTTTAATCACGTGATTAAGCAAACCTAAGCAATATTAGGCTCTAATCGAAGGTTAATTAATTTCCTTAATTAATCTTGAGTCAAAATAATTTATTAAAGTTGATTAGAACCTAAAAGTGCTTAATTACAACTTAAAATCATATTTTAATTTCAATACTCCTAGTCATGGAATCTTGAATAGTGTTTTCTCTTTCCAATTCCTTAAATCATGGAATTGTGTTACATATTGTTTATTCATAAATGAGTTTTTAATTCTCTAATGATGTATGAGCACTCCTAATCTTGTCATAAAATCCTTAAAACACATTCTTAGTTACCTAAACTTAAGCTTAATTATTCCTAACCTTGTACCTAAGCTAATACACATTTAAACCTACAATTAACACCCAATTAGATGATCAAAACTCACCTCCCCCATGTTGTCCCTGGTCTAGCCGAAACCTCAAGCCTCCATATGCATCACATGTTCAATTTTCTAACACTCCAAGGCCATACCTCAAGTCACATATAACATACCTTGTCATAACTTTCAATCAAGCTTGAATTTCCACATGAATAAATAATTAAAACAACCCATTTTTCCCATTTATTTGTGGCTAGAAAAGTTCCAGCCATGACAAGTTTCTAGAAGCTTAATTTCATCAAAAATTGATAGGAAATTCACTCACACCAAGCCATACTTTGCATCATAGCTTCCATGCGTCAAACCATGCTTGAATGACCTTGTGTAAGAGATATTTTTCTCTCCCTTTTTCCCTCTCAATGCCACTGCCAAGGCTTCCCTTGGTGAGCCCATGGTTTTTTTTTTCTATAAATAGGATGCTTGTGATAGCTTAGTTGCACCTTGAAGCATTTGCTAAGTTTAGAATTCTAGAGTTATCTTGCTAGTTCTTTTCTTTTCTCTCAAAGCTCCAAGAGCTCTTTCTCTTCATCTTCATCCTCTCTTCACATTATCACCTCACCACTTCAATCCACCATATTATAACCTTAGATCATCATCAAATCTCTTAAACACTAAACCTCAAACACAAGCTTCCTCAAAACACATCTCCTTTCCTTTTTTTTCTCTTTGGCCGAAGCCATCACACCACCTTAGGAGGAGTTGCTCTTCTCATTTTCCTTTTCAAGTTCAAGCTTTCATCTTCATCACTTGGTAGGGATTTTCTTTTCAAACTTGTTTTGCTCAAGAATGTGTTTTTCTCTAGTTTCCTCTTGGACTCTTTTTTAACTCTTCCTTGTTTTCCTTTTTCCTTTTCATTTCGGCCTCTTGGCCATGTTTATGAGCATGATAGCTTGATGATGAGAGTTTCTAGATGATGACCTTGTGTTCATCTCAAAGAAACCTCTAAAGCTTGAGTTTTCCTTTTCTTATAACTTCATCTATATGATATCTAGCTCACATGGTTTTTGAACTTAAGAAAATTAATCTAAGGATTTCTAAAAGCCCAAGCCTACCCTTGTCAACCTTAAAGTTGGCCGGCACGTTTTAGAGATTTTTCTCTAGATAGGGGTTTTGGGTACTTAATAAAGAACTTGACTTAGTTTCAATCTCTTTTTCCTTTTGTAAGGTTTTCGATTTGGTTCCTTGATCTTTGAGATTTTGTTTTGTTCGGAAAGTTGATTTACTTGAGCTTGATTATGAAGTTCAAGAACCTCATAGTTCCTTTGAGAACTTGGTTCAAGAACTCTAAAACTCTCTTTGTGATGAGATGAGTGTTGGGTTGTCATATGTTAAAGTCTTGTATGAGCTCTAGATAACCTTAAAATGAATCTTGCATCCATGTTTACTTTTATGCTTTGCATAACATGTTTACTTTCCTTGCTATCACTAAGTACCAAGATAATAAGTAAACCTTGCATTATCATGTTTATATTTCAAGCTATGCATTAACATGTTTATATTTCAAGTTCTCACTTAATATCAAGATAATAATGAGTTGCATCTCATGTTTATTTTATGCTCTCACTTTACTTTCTAATAAAAGTTGAAACAAGTACATGAGCATGTTTATCTTTATGTCATCACTTAAATGAAACTAGAGCTCAAGGACTTGCCCATTGTTGTCTCAAGCAAAGGTCTAAAATATTTATTTTCCATAGTTGTGATTTCAGCCCTAAGAGGCTTTAAGGTTGCCAAGTATTGAAAACTATGCTTTATAATTTTCCTAAGCTTATATGAGTATAAGAAATATGTAGAACTAAGTTTTATGAATTTAGGACCTCTTGAGATAAAAATGATTTAGCCACTGCCTTCTTAAGTATTTTTATGATTTTAAAGGATAAAAGTGTTTATAAATGAGTTTTGAAAGTTTTAAAAAGGTTCCAAGAGAAACTAGTATTCTATGTGCTTAAAAAATTGTGTTCTATGCCTTTTATGGAGATGCATATTTCGGTTCTGCCTTGCTATTTATTGCCACTGTATGTGCTTATGTTTGAGTAAAAATAATGTTAAGACTCTTATGTGGAAGATAAGATAAGTTAGAGACTAGAAAAGAATTAATTTGAGAGTTTTAGATCCCTTAATCATTGAATTTTCTGGATTCTGTCCAGCAAGGTTTAGATTTGATAATCATGGTTTTAAATTAGTTTAAATGTGTAGGAATGACTCATAATTGGTTAAGGACTTGATCTTGATGCCTTAGGAGCAAACTAAACTTAGAAAGGGTCATTGTTGTGACTCCTAGGTACCCGTAAAGTTAGGATTATAAATTCTGCATCCTTGAGGTTTAGAGATGTTCTTGATCATAGTGTGAGGTGAGAAATACTTAGTTATAACCTCATAGGTACCCAAGAGATTAGGTTTGATGATTAATAACTTAGAACTTGAGTTTAGAACCTTAAGGCTCAGTGCATAAGACATTAAAAAGTCTTGAGTTTTTATGATGCTTAATTTATATAAATATGATATGTGATACATGAGCTTTATCTATGATAAGTTTGATATGTGCTATGAAGAAGTTTTATATGATGATGTGCTATACCTCATAAGATATGTTTGTATGTCCTATATGTTTTCATGACATAAGCAAATTTGAGGAAGTTCGATCTACAGCCGTCATGCTGCCGAATTTCCATCAAATTTGAGGAACTTAGAAAAAGGTCTTTTTGAAAATCATGAGAACTTAAATGTGACACAACACTGAGACGCCTTCTTGGGTGACACCGGTTTAGCCGAGCACCCCCAAGAAAACAAATCCGTGAGGGTATTGACACTGAGCTTGCCAAAGCGGACAATACTACTATGCACTAGTTGCTAGTAAAGTGTTTCAAAGAGGAAATGACCCTAAGAGGTGATCCTTAATTTGTCCCCTAGCCCCTACTTTAAGTCGGGATTATGTATGTTACGTTTATCATAGGATAAGTAAGAGCTAGTGATGACTAGTTAAGGTATGAGCTCATAACCTAGAGATGTTTTAGGGTGGCCCCATGAGATAAAAGTTAAAGTTTAAAATGTCACATATGCCATGAAAAACCAAGAAAAGTTGTTATGAGATTTACACCTGTCACCTTATGCCATTGTTATAATGTTCCTTAGCTATTCTATTGATTGGTTTACCTTTATGATGCATCCATGTCATTAGTGTATTCCATGCTTAGTCATAAGACGCATTGTAAAATATGATGGACCTTGGATAATTAATACTTTAGAAAACTTACTTAAAAGGAGTTTATATGCATACACACCTCTTTAGAAATAAAAACCCAAGGTTCCTGAGGATGTGATGACGTCACTTAGTTAGGGATTGCCCTACTGAGAATTCTTTTAGAAGATTCTCATTCCCTCTCTCTTTTCTTCCGTCACATCTTCAGATGGCGACTTTCGTACTCTTCATCGACACCCCGACATCAGAGCTGTACCATGACCCAGCACTCGCGTCATACCATTTTGAGGGTCGCTGCACAGTCAGAGTGTTCATGTTTATGGGATGACCTTTCGCACACCCAGTACGGAGCTACCGCTTCACCCCGACTGCTCCCTACCATCATAACATGATTTTTGAGCGAGCCAGACCACGCGACGAGCAGATCCTCCGCATGCAGCCCGAGTCGTCAGCTGTACGTGACTACCCGGAGTACGTGCCCCGGACTCAGTATTCGGAGATGGATCCATCAGAGGACCCGCCCTCACACATGTACAGTTGGAGCTCCAGCCCCACTCCCCCACCGAGGAGAGCTGGGAGTGAGGAGACTGTGGTTTAGCCGAGGTTGGCTCGTAGGCCATCCATGCGCCCTCACCGCGGTGGACACGCTTCGATGATCCGCACTTCCACTCCCGCCGAGATCTGCCAGTGGATCGATTCCACCCCTCAGTACTCGGACCAGCAGGATAGGTGCATAGGATGGGTAGTAGCTAGTGCACACACGCTAGCAGGATAGGTGCATATGAGGTTATCTACTCTAGGTGCACACGGGTATGGGTGTTGCTTTCATGGTTTCCTTGTACTTGCTTTTATGATTTCCTTGTATTTGCTTTTCAGTTGTATTTCGTTCTTCTATGTACTGAATAGTCCTGCCTTTTGGTAGGCACATTATCTATATATAATTAGTTGATGTATCCATGTTATTTATGTGTTTTATTATGATTTGCTCATATGACTTGTGTGAATTCCCGTTCAAAGAATCATGTGTGGCTCTCACTTTGGTTTAATTCAAAAAGGAAAAATTTTACCCATATTTCTGCTAAGTATTTTCAAAGTAAAAGATGAAACCAGGAGGTAATATTCTAAGGATTAACCTAAATATATACTAGTAGTATTAGGTTAAGATTTAGGGTATTACACACATCCTCAGGAACCTTGGGTTTATTATTAAAAGGTGGGCATGCATATAAGTTCCTTCTTTAAGTTTATAAAACTAGTTATCCAAGGTTCGTTCCTTTTAGAATGCACCTTAATGTCACGAATACAATATATCAGAGCATGAATGCATGGCAATACTTTAAGCAAATAACTAAATAAATCATAACATCAAGAAGCATACAAGTGGCATAAAGTGGCACATATAACTTTCAAGTGGAACTTTTCTCAACTTTGTGACTTAGAACATCATGCTATAGCATTATAAGGCCACCCTAAACATCATCTAGGTTATGAGCTCATACCTTAACTAGTCGTCACTAGTTCTTACTTATCATCTAGATAAGCGAAAAACATAATAAAATTCCCAACTCCTCGAGTACGGGTTAGGGGGCTAAGGATCACCTCTCGTAGAATATACCTTCTTTGAAATGCTTTGCCGGCATTTAGCCACAATAATTTGTCCGCTTTGGTAGGCTGCATCTACTCATACCCTTACAGATTTGTCTTTCCTGGGGGTGCTGGGTTGAACCAGTGTCACCCAGGGTTTTAATCTGGTATGATTCCTCAAAAATATTCTCAAGTCCTTTTAGATTTGATGGAAATTCGACAACATAACGGTTGTACACTGAATTTCCTTCAAACTAACTTTATGCCACAAGTCTCACAACACATATGCATTTCTCAATCAACTTGCATAAACATGATAATCATAACAACTCAATCAAACATTCATCATAGTTCATAAATCATCATATCATACTTGCAATATCAACTCAAAGCATCAAAGTCTCTTAATGTCTTATGCTTTGACCCTTAAAGTCCTTAAACTTGAAATCTAAATTGTCTACCATCACGACTTAAGCTTTCAGGTACCTATAGGCTCATGTCTAAGTATTCCTCACAGTTCTATGATCATAAACAATTCTAAACCTCAAGAGTGCAGAATCCATAATTTACACTTTATGGGTACCTAGAAGTCACAACTTTGGCCCTTTCTAAGTTCAGTTTGTTCCTAAAACATCAAGATCAATTCCTAAACCAATTATGAGTAGTTCCTATACATTTAAACTAATTATAAACCATCCTTTACTAATTTTTCCCTTGCTGGACAGAATCCAGAAAAATTCATTTTCTAAGGGATCTAAAAGTCTCATTTTAATTCCTTTCTAGTTATTAACTTGTCTTAACTTTCTCGAATTAATTCTAACATCAAATATACATGATCATACTCATTTTATCATCATAGAAATAGCATCATATAGTGAGCAACCAAACATGGCAGAACTGAAAACATCTCCATCAAATAATGCATAGAACTTCATTTATAAAGCACACAAATTGCTAGTTTCTCTTGGAACCTTTTTTTTAAAACTTATAAAACACACGTAAGAACAATTTATTTCTTTAAAACCATCATAAACCAAAGAGGGCAGTAGATATTTTAAATTAGTCTCAAGAGGGATTTAAATCATGAGATCTAGCTCAAAACATTTCTTAAGATCATCTAGACTTAGGAAAATTATGAGACATGAGTTTTAGCACTTGTAACTAGATGAATCTCATTCTAAGACTCAACATCATCAAAAGGCCGAAATCAAAGAAGTAAAAGACATATATTTTCCAACTTTGTTTGAGATAATAATAGGTAAGTCCATGAGCTCTAATCTCTTAAGTGATTGACATAAAAATAAATATGCAATGCACTTTGTTTTAGTCTTTATTAGGATGTGAGAGCATATTATGCAAATCCATTATTATCTTAGAGATTTAGTGAGAACATAACATAAACATGAAGATGCAAATTCATTCTTTAATCTTGAGCATTTAGTGATGACATAAAAGTAAATATGGATGCAAGTCCTTTTTATCTTAACTTAGAGCTCATACAAGACTTTTAGAGAGAACCAAAAATCTCGACCCAACACTTATCTCATCAAACAAAGTGAGCTTTAGAGTTCTTGAACCAAGTTCTCAAAGGAACTATGTGGTTCTTGAACATCATCATTAAGCTCAAAGGAAATACACAAAACCACAAGGAAAGTAGGAACCAAGGCCAAAATATAAAGGAAAAGAAAACAAGAAGCCGAAAACAAACAAAAAAGGAAAAAGAGAATGAAACTATGCCATATTCTTTATTAAGTGTAACGCCCCGATTTTCTGCTAGAGTGAAAATGATCGAAATGCCCCTGAGGTCATTTTCGGCCCAGAATTCGAGGAAAGCCGATCTGCCAGTACTCGAAGGGCAAACTCAATGTTGGAAGGGGATTAGATGACCTGTGTACCTTTCCAGAATCGAAAATCTCGTTTTCGAGTTTTCGGGTCAAAATGACCAAAACGCCCCTGCGGTGTTTTACCTATTTGCAAGTGCCGGATGAACCCGAAACTTCTCCAAATGGTTTTAAAAGGCGTTTTTATGTATTCTACGACCTCAGTTTTAATTATGGAGGTCCCGGGCAAAATTAGTGCAAAATTACGATTTTACCCCTAGTTTCGTGTTTTTACGCTTAATCGCGTGATTAAGCAAACCTAAGCAATATTAAGCTCTAATCGAAGATTAATTAATTTCCATAATTAATCTTGAGTCAAAATAATTTATTAAAGTTGATTAGAACCTAAAAGTGCTTAATTACCACTTAAAATCTTATTTTAAATTCAAGATTTCTAGTCATGGAATCTTGAATAGTGTTTTCTCTCTCCAATTCCTTAAATTATGGAATTTTGTCTACATTGTTTTATTCATAAAATGAATTTAAAATCTCCTAAATATGTATGAGTACTCCTTAATCATGTCATAAAGGTTCCTAATCACATTCTTAATCACCTAAACTTATGCTTAATGACTCCTAACCTTACACCTAAGCTAATACACCCCTAAACACATCACTAACACACTATTACATGACCAAAACTCCGTCCTCCCTTGCTGCATCAGACCTGCACGAAATTCAACATCCATTTTATCACAATTTAATTTTATTTCACACTCCAAAGACTATGGTTGAAGCCATGTCATCAAAGTGCAATTCTCTCACCTCATGTTCCATGAGGATTCATTCTCCTCCACACATGCCTCACCTCATGTTCCATGAGGATTCATTCTCCTCCACTCATTCACTCTTATTCTTCTCTATAAATACCATGCCTAGATGAACCTTTGCTACACTTTGTTCATTTGCTAAGTTTAGTTTTTAGTTTTTCTCTAAGTTCTTCCTTTTTCTCTCAAATCTCAAGAGCATTCTTCTTCTTCATCTTCTTCTTTTTCCTTTTGAAACATCATCACATAACCTTGAAATACCACCCCACCACCTTGGATCATCATACAAACACCTAAACTTCCATTCTCAAACACAAGCTCACCAAGAACACATTTCCTTCCTTTTTCTTTCATCAAGGCCGAATCATCATCACCATCCTAGGAGGTGTTGCTCGGATCATTTTCATCTTCAAGTCCAAGCTTTTTGTCTTCACTCTAGGTAGGAGTGTTTTCTAAACTTTGTCTTCTTGAAAATGAGTTCTTTCTAGCTTTCTCTTGGGTTTTCTTTTGAAACTTTCTTTGGTTTCCCTTTCTTGTATTTTCGGCCTCTTGGCCTTGATGAGTACATGATAGCTCAATGATGAGGACTCCTAGATAATGACTATGTGTTCATCTCAAAGGAAACTCTAGAGCTTGAGGTTTTATTTTCTTTGAGTTCCAACTTTATTTTCTAACTCAAAAATGATTTTTACTCAAGAATACCTTTACTTTTCTTGCTATTATGATTTCGGTTTCTTTGTTCCTTTCTTTAACATTTCGGTTACCATTTTCCTTTTTGATCTTTGAAGTTTTATTTGTTCAAAAAGTTTTGCTTTGTTTGAGCTTGATGATGATGTTCAAGAACCTCATAATTCCTTTGAGAACTTGGTTCAAGAACTCTAAAGCTCTCTTTGTAATGAGATATGTGTTGGGTTATTACGTTGTTAAAGTCTTGGATGAGCTTTAGATCACCTTAAAATGAACCTTGCATCATGTTTATTTTATGCTTTGCACATCATGTTTACTTTCTTTGCTATCACTAAGTACCAAGGTAATAAAGGAACTTGCATTATCACGTTTATATTTCAAGTTCTCACCTAAATATCAAAGATAATAATATAATGCATACCATATTTATTTTATGCTTCGGACATCATGTTTACTTTCTTTGTTATCACTAAGTACCAAGGTAATAAAGGAACTTGCATTATCATGTTTATATTTCAAGTTCTCACCTAAATATCAAAGATAATAATATAATGCATACCATATTTATTTTATGCTTCAGACATCATGTTTACTTTCTTTGTTATCACTAAGTACCAAGGTAATAAAGGAACTTGCATTATCATGTTTATATTTCAAGTTCTCACCTAAATATCAAAGATAATAATATAATGCATACCATATTTATTTTATGCTTTGCACATCATGTTTACTTTCTTTGTTATCACTAAGTACCAAGGTAATAAAGGAGCTTGCATTATCATGTTTATATTTCAAGCTATGCATTATCATGTTTATGTTTCAAGTTCTCACCTAAATATCAAAGATAATAATATAATGCATCACATATTTATTTTATGCTCTCACTTTACTTTCTAGCAAAAACTAAAACAAGTGCATGAGCATGTTTATTTTTATGTCATCACTTTAATGAACCTAGAGCTCAAAGACTTGCCCATTGTTGTCTCAATAAAGGTCTAAAAATATTTATTACTTTTGGTCCCTATTTCGGCCCTAAGAAGCTTTGGTGTTTCCAAGTATTGAAAACTATGCTTTATAATTTTTCTAAGCTTATGTAAGTATAAGAAATATGTAGAACTAAGTTTTATGAATTTAGGACCTCTTGAGATAAAAATGATTTAGCTATTACCCTCTTAAGTAGTTTTATGATTTTAGGTGATAAAAGTGTCCATAAATGAGTTTTGAAAGTTGAAAAAGGTTCCAAGAGAAACTAGTATTGTATGTGCTTTAAAAATTGTGTTTCATGTCTTTTATGGAGATGTTTGTTTTGGTTCTGCCTTGCTATGTTTGGCCACTGTATGAGCTGTGTTAATAATGATAAGATGCTTATGTTTGAGTAAAAATAATGTTAAGACTCATATGTGAAAGATAGGATAAGTTAGGAACTAGAAAAGAATTAATTTGAGAGTTTTAGATCCCTTAATGATGGAATTTTCTGGATTCTGTCCAGCAAGGTTTAGAAATGATAATCATGGTTCTAAATTAGTTTAAATGTGTAGGAATGACTCATAATTGGTTTAGGGCTTAATCTTGATGCTTTAGGAACAAACTGGACTTAGAAAGAGTCATTGTTGTGACTCCTAGGTACCCGTAAAGTTGGGATTTTAAATTCTGCATCCTTGAGGTCTAGAGATGTTCTTGACCATAGTGTGAGGTGAGAAATACTTAGTTATAACCTCATAGGTTCCCAAGAGACTAGGTTTTGATGATTTATTACTTAGATTGTGAGTTAAGGACCTTAAGGGTCGATGCATAAGACATTAAGAAGTCTTGAGTTTTTATGATGCTTAATTTTATGCAAGTATGATATATGATACATGAGCTTTATCTATATGAGTATGATGTGTTTAAAATATATGCTATGATGAGTTTGGACTATATGCTATAATCTATGTAAGAATGATGAGTTTGAAATATATGTTATGATGTTTATCTATGTGAGAATGATGTATTAGAAGAATATGCTTGATGATGCATGAACCCTAAAATGTTTTATTGATGATACGTGAGGAAATGATTATTGAGATGTTAAGTTGTGTGATTAGCTTGTGGCATGAATTTTGGTTTGAAGGAAATTCAGTTTAACGGCCGTTATCTTTGCCGAATTTTTATCAAACCTAAAAGGGTTGAAAAATGTTTTAAAGTACCATATGAGTTGAAAACCCTGGGTGACACTGGTTCGGCCGAGCATCCCCAGGATATTTTTATGTGAAAAGCATTGAGACGTAGTTCTCCTGCTACGGTGAGGAGGAGGCAAATCCGTGAGGGTATGTGCAGATGCAGCCTTACCAAAGCGGACAATTCACTGTGCACTCGAGGCCAGTAGAACGTTTCAAAGAATGAAATATGTTTATGTTACCCCCTCATTTTACCCCATATTAAATCTAGTGACGACTAGTTAGGATTGAGCTCATTCCTAGGCGATTAGGTGAGAAGGAGATAGGAGGTTATGATAAAAATCGCCGGGGCGGTGTATCGGTTGGAAATAGGTGGATATGTTTTAAGAGGGTGGTTTTTGAGAAAAAGAACAAAAGAGATATGATGCTTTTAAGTCACATAAGTATGAGAAAAGTAAGAGTTGTAATATACCTTTATGCCACTTGCATGAATCTAGATTGTTGTGATTTGTTGATTTATGTGCTCAAGTATTGCCATACATTCATGCTTAAACATGTTGCATTCATGACATCAAGATGCATACTAAAAGAAATGGACCTTGGATAAATAGTTTCATAAACCCTAATAATGAATCTCATATGCATGAACACCTTTTATAAATAAACCCAAGGTTCCTGAGGATGTGAACGATGTAACCCTAGAATAGGAGATTCCTACTGAGATTCTTTAGTAAGATTCTCACTCTTTTCTCTTCTTTTTCTCGCTCACACATCTTCAGAGGTCGATGGCGACATTCGTGGTCTTCATTGACACATCCGGTCCGAGAGGCGCCCTAACGAGGAGCTCACGCCGCCTACACGTATGCCCACTCCTGCCGCCTTGCATTCTTGGATCAGTTACACTCCATTTCCCCGGGTTCTAGTAGCAGATGTTTTAGGGGAGGCTTAGTGCACACACTCACATGTAGACTGGATAAACCAGCTTTTGTTTTGAGGTTATTCACTATAGGTGCACTCGGGTAGTGATGGTTTACTTTATGTTTCTCTGTTTCTATTGTTCTTCCTTTCACAGACATTACAAGCTCTGCTCATCCCAATGAGGGTATGACTACTTATGTATTCTAAGTTATGTTATTAATGAAACGCTTTCTCTTGTTGTGATGATTTATGCTCGGTTGTTATATGTTTCCATTACTATGTTTCTCTATGAGTGTTAAGCGTGCTTTATATTCCTATTATTCGATTAGACTAAGAACGTGGCTCTCACTTTGTTGTGTGTTTTAAAAAAAGAAAAAAATTTACCCGTAATTTTCCTTTAGTATTTTAAGAAAAGGATGAGACTATGAAGTAATAGCCTAATGTTTAACCTAATGTGTTCTAGAAAGTTGGGTTAAAAATTAGGGTGTTACATTATGGTATCGAAAGCTTCGATTCTCATGGAGCCTGAGGATTGGACTGACTATGCTTTATGAGCATAATACGATAGTTATGTCATGTGTTAAAGCTTGCTAGGGATAAGCTATAGGATAGGCATACATGACCGCCGTTCTTTGCGTGTGCCATGGTAAATAGCTCATTTCACATGGAATGTTGGGCCTGATCAACTCGGTGTTTCGTCGTTTGATGTGTTTAGGAACCAATGCCACCGCGACGACAGACCTAGGGCTACGGTCGGAGATAATCAAGACAATACGATCGCTGCTGTTCGTGACATGGCCCGAGCCATGGAACGTATGTTCGAAAGGATGAATCAACATGCGCCTGCTGCTCCTGCTCCCCCTGTTGCTGAAGCAATCGAGCAAGCCCGCTTCGGTGAGTTTCGCAAGGCGAATCCACCAGTGTTCAGAGGGGCCCTGGATCCCGACAAGGCCGACGAATGGATCAAGGATATGGAGAAGATCTACTGCGTGGTTGCTCGCTCGGAGGAACAAAAGGTTACTTTTGCTGCCTTCATGCTGAAATCGACGCCGAAGTTACGGTGGACCGGCACCAAGATCGCTAGAAGTCAGCTGGGAACGCCATTGATCGAACTGTTCAAGACCTACTTCTATGAGAAGTATTTTCCGGAGTCTGTGAGGAATGCAAAGGACATCGACCATGCAATCGACCCAGTGGGTCTTCGTCGCCCAAGACACGGCAAAGTTCGAGGAGCTAATCAAGTTCTCGCGAGTGTTTCAAGGGAATCCAGATGAAGTATGGAAGTGCGTCAAGTACGAGGCGGGGTTGATCATGGAGTTGAATTACGCAGAGCACACATGGAGATTAGGGACTTTCCAACCCTAGTCAACAAGTGTCGCATCATGGAAGAAGGCTGGAAGAAGATCAATGCTTCAAGGGCAGAACGAGCCAAGGGGCTAGGACCTCAAGCCCCAAGGTTTAAGCCACGCTACCAAGGAACCACTACAACCCCTACCAGAGCAACCAGTTCAGGCAACAACCAACACATCAACAACAACAACAACGACCACCATTCCCTCAGCAGACTAGACCTCAAGCACGACCATCTTTTCAACATAACGGTCGAGGAACTTCAACAACAACCAACAACGAGGGTCAAGGCGGTCCTCGGTTTAACCAAGGAGGGTCCAGTGGGCCAAGAACAAGGCGCCACAAGGAACCCCTGCTGCTTACCGAGCCGCACCTATGGATGTCCGTCCCAAGTGCGCGGAAGAATCACGGAACCGCCCATGCCTAGCCTGGTCGAACGCAGCGTGTTTCAAGTGTGGCAAGCCTGGCCACTATGCGAAGGATCGCACTAGCGAGGGACACCGAACCGTAACCCCGACCACAACACCAAGGAAGAGTCTTCACCCTCAACGCTGAAGACGCCAGAAATCCAACGATCTCATTCAAGGTATGTGCAAAGTAAATGGTAAACCCTTAACTGCATACTATATGACTCTGGTGCTACTCATTCTTTTATATCACTTGCTAGTGTCGAGTCCTTAAATCTGAGAGTCTCTAAACTTCCTTTTGATCTTATTGTTTCTACTCCTACCAATCGTCCTATTAATACTTGTCACTGTTGTTTAAACTGTCATCTTGTTGTAGAAAATAGGTCCTTTAACATAGATTTAATTTGTTTACCCTTGAAAGACATAGGAATTATCTTAGGCATGGATTGGCTTCACGCCAACAAAGGTGTTACTAGACTGTGGAACCCAAACCGTAGTTTTTCCTCCTCCTGAAAACATCACTCGACCCATTAGGTTGTACCTAAACTCTGTAGTGGTCTTCTGTAGTGGGGAGAAAACGATGGGATATGTTCTCCTAGCCGCTAGCGATGTAGACTTTGAGCAAAACCTAGGTGAGATACCTGTGGTGAGAGACTATCCCGAAGTATTCCCCGATGAGATACCCGAATTCCCTCCCGAAAGAGAAGTTGAGTTCTCCATAGAATTGGTTCCTGGAACAGGACCAATCTCTATTGCCCCATATAGGATGTCACCCATGGAGCTAGCAGAACTAAAAACCCAGTTGGAGGAACTGTTGGAGAAAAGTTTTATAAGGCCGAGTGCTTCACCTTGGGGTGCTCCGGTCTTATTTGTGAAGAAGAAGGATGGAAGTATGAGGATGTGTATAGATTATAGGCAGTTGAACCAAGTGACCATAAAGAATAAGTACCCATTGCCTAGGATTGATGATCTTATGGACCAGCTTGAAAGGAGCAAGAGTGTTTTCTAAGATCGATTTGAGGTCCTGTTACCATCGATTAGGGTTAGAGATTCGGACATTCCTAAAACCGCCTTTCGAACTCGGTATGGACACTTTGAGTTCAATGTGATGTCTTTCGGTTTGACGAATGCTCCCGCAGTTTTTATGGATTACATGAATAGGATCTTTCGACCTTATTTAGATCAATTTGTGATTGTGTTCATAGATGATATTCTCATCTATTCGAAAACCACGAGGAGCATGAGCGTCATTTGAGGCTAGTTTTAGAGGTACTAAAAGTGAAGAAGTTGTACGCAAAGCTTTCTAAGTGTGGATTTTGGTTAGAGGAAGTAAAGTTCTTAGGACATGTTGTGTCAAAAGGTGGCATAGACCCAAGTAAGATAGAAGCTGTGATGAATTGGGATAGACCAACCTCTATAACCGAGATTAGAAGCTTTTTGGGTTTAGCTGGTTATTACCGTAGGTTTATCAAAGGATTTTCCCAGTTAGCCCTACCCTTAACCAAGCTCACTAGGAAGAATACCCCGTTTGAGTGGGACACCGAATGTGAAAAGAGTTTCCTAGAGCTTAAGGAAAAGCTCACCTCAACCCCGGTTTTGGTTTTACCCGACCCCAATGTACCCTTTGAGGTATATTGTGATGCTTCTGGCAAGGGTTTAGGTTGTGTGTTGATGCAGAATAGGCAAGTGGTAGCCTATGCATCCAGACAACTCAAGCCCCACGAGGTAACCTACCCCACCCATGACCTAGAGTTAGCAGCCATCGTGTTTGCCCTCAAGATGTGGAGACACCATTTGTATGGTGTAAGGTTTGAAGTGTTCTCCGATCATAAGAGTCTCAAGCATCTCTTTGATCAAAAGGAGTTAAACATGAGGCAGAGGAGATGGATGGAATTCCTCAAGGACTATGATTTCGCTTAAGTTACCACCCGGCAAGGCTAATGTAGTCGCGACGCCTTAAGTCGAAAATCGTTATGTTTGTCAAGTATGATGGTTAATGAAGTTGGGTTAATAGAACAGTTTAGGAATATGAATGCTGGGATGTATGTGACTGAGAATGGCATCGTGATGAGTCATCTCACAGTGACCAGTGGGTTTAAGCAAAGGATCATGCTTGCCTAAAGAGAAAATGAGGACTTTATGGAGACAATAGAGGCAGTTAAGGCCAGTAAATTGAAGGGTTTTGAGCAAGGCCCTGACCGGATGTGGAGGTTTGAGGGACGAATCTGCGTGCCCCAAGATGGCGACCTCCGAGAGAAAATCTTGGAGGAGGCTCATAAGAGTCACTTTGCCATTCATCCTGGTGCTACCAAGATGTATCAGGACTTAAAGAGGATGTTTTGGTGGCCCAGACTAAAGAAGGATGTGGTCGCCTGGGTAAGTAAGTGTTTGGTCCGCCAAAAGGTTAAGATCAAACACCAAAACCTTCTCGGCATGTTGCAACCCTTGTCAATCCCTGAGTGGAAGTGGGAGAGTATATCGATGGACTTCGTGACAGGATTGCCAAAGACCCAAGCTGGCCATGATGCTGTATGGGTGATAGTGGATCGACTGACCAAGTCGGCTCACTTTCTACCTATTCGATTCACGTACTCATTGGATAAATTGGCTCAGCTTTACATCCAAGAGATAGTAAGGTTGCATGGAGTGCCGTCGACGATAATCTCGGATAGAGATCCGCGGTTTACGTCACTTTTTTGGGAGCCTTTCAAAAGGCATTTGGTTCAAAGCTGTGCTTGAGCACTGCTTACCACCCTCAGACGGATGGCCAATCGGAAAGAACCATCCAAACCCTGGAGGATATGCTGAGAGCCTGTGTCTTAGACCAGAAAGGAAGTTGGGATAAGTACATGCCATTAATCGAATTTGCGTATAACAACAGTTATCACGCAAGTATCGGTATGGCACCGTACGAAGCATTGTATGGAAGAAAGTGCCAATCACCCTTGTGTTGGTATGAACTCGGAGAACAAAGTGTCTTAGGACCTGATATAGTGAGGGAAACGATGGAGCAAATCAAAAGGATTAAGGATAGAATCCTAACCGCTCAAAGTCGGCAAAAGAGCTATGCGGACAAAAGGCGTAAGCCCTTGGAGTTCCAAGAAGGAGAACATGTATTTCTAAGAATCACTCCCACTACAGGAATAGGAAGAGCCATGAAAGTCAAAAAGTTGAGTCCCCGATTTCTCGGCCCTTTTGAAATTCTTCAGAGAATCGGATCTGTAGCCTACAAAATAGCCCTGCCACCCAATCATCAAATCTTCATTATGTCTTTCACGTCTCTCAATTGCGTAAATATGAGTCCGACCCTAGTCATGTCCTAGAACCAGAGCATGTACAGTTAAGAGAGGACCTCACTTTCAATGTACCTCCTACGAGGATCGTGGATCACGGGGTCAAGCAGTTAAGGAACAAGTCTGTTCCTTTGGTGAAAGTGGCGTGGGGACGAGACAAGACAGAAGAGTATACATGGGAGCTGGAGTCAGAAATGAGGACGAAGTATCCAGAGCTTTTCTAAGGTAACGAATTTCGAGGACGAAATTCTTTTTAAGGAGGGGAGTAATGTAACGCCCCGATTTTCTGGTAGAGTGAAAATGATCGAAATGCCCCTGAGGTCATTTTCGGCCCAGAATTCGAGGAAAGCCGATCTGCCAGTACTCGAAGGGCAAACTCAATGTTGGAAGGGGATTAGATGACCTGTGTACCTTTCCCGTAATCGAAAATCTCGTTGAAGTTTTCTGGTCAAAATGACCAAAACGCCTCAAGGTGTTTTACCTATTTGCAAGTGCCGGATGAACCCGAAACTTCTCCAAATGGTTTTAAAAGGCGTTTTTATGTATTCTACGACCTCAGTTTTAATTATGGAGGTCCCGGGCAAAATTAGTGCAAAATTACGATTTTACCCCTAGTTTCGTGTTTTTACGCTTAATCGCGTGATTAAGCAAACCTAAGCAATATTAAGCTCTAATCGAAGATTAATTAATTTCCATAATTAATCTTGAGTCAAAATAATTTATTAAAGTTGATTAGAACCTAAAAGTGCTTAATTACCACTTAAAATCTTATTTTAAATTCAAGATTTCTAGTCATGGAATCTTGAATAGTGTTTTCTCTCCAATTCCTTAAATTATGGAATTTTGTCTACATTGTTTTATTCATAAAATGAATTTAAAATCTCCTAAATATGTATGAGTACTCCTTAATCATGTCATAAAGGTTCCTAATCACATTCTTAATCACCTAAACTTATGCTTAATGACTCCTAACCTTACACCTAAGCTAATACACCCCTAAACACATCACTAACACACTATTACATGACCAAAACTCCCTCCTCCCTTGCTGCATCAGACCTGCACGAAATTCAACATCCATTTTATCACAATTTAATTTTATTTCACACTCCAAAGACTATGGTTGAAGCCATGTCATCAAAGTGCAATTCTCTCACCTCATGTTCCATGAGGATTCATTCTCCTCCACACATGCCTCACCTCATGTTCCATGAGGATTCATTCTCCTCCACTCATTCACTCTTATTCTTCTCTATAAATACCATGCCTAGATGAACCTTTGCTACACTTTGTTCATTTGCTAAGTTTAGTTTTTTAGTTTTTCTCTAAGTTCTTCCTTTTTCTCTCAAATCTCAAGAGCATTCTTCTTCTTCATCTTCTTCTTTTTCCTTTTGAAACATCATCACATAACCTTGAAATACCACCCCACCACCTTGGATCATCATACAAACACCTAAACTTCCATTCTCAAACACAAGCTCACCAAGAACACATTTCCTTCCTTTTTCTTTCATCAAGGCCGAATCATCATCACCATCCTAGGAGGTGTTGCTCATATCATTTTCATCTTCAAGTCCAAGCTTTTTGTCTTCACTCTAGGTAGGAGTGTTTTCTAAACTTTGTCTTCTTGAAAATGAGTTCTTTCTAGCTTTCTCTTGGGTTTTCTTTTTGAAACTTTCTTTGGTTTCCCTTTCTTGTATTTTCGGCCTCTTGGCCTTGATGAGTACATGATAGCTCAATGATGAGGACTCCTAGATAATGACTATGTGTTCATCTCAAAGGAAACTCTAGAGCTTGAGGTTTTATTTTCTTTGAGTTCCAACTTTATTTTCTAACTCAAAAATGATTTTTACTCAAGAATACCTTTACTTTTCTTGCTATTATGATTTCGGTTTCTTTGTTCCTTTCTTTAACATTTCAGTTACCATTTTCCTTTTTGATCTTTGAAGTTTTATTTGTTCAAAAAGTTTTGCTTTGTTTGAGCTTGATGATGATGTTCAAGAACCTCATAATTCCTTTGAGAACTTGGTTCAAGAACTCTAAAGCTCTCTTTGTAATGAGATATGTGTTGGGTTATTACGTTGTTAAAGTCTTGGATGAGCTTTAGATCACCTTAAAATGAACCTTGCATCATGTTTATTTTATGCTTTGCACATCATGTTTACTTTCTTTGCTATCACTAAGTACCAAGGTAATAAAGGAACTTGCATTATCACGTTTATATTTCAAGTTCTCACCTAAATATCAAAGATAATAATATAATGCATACCATATTTATTTTATGCTTCGCACATCATGTTTACTTTCTTTGTTATCACTAAGTACCAAGGTAATAAAGGAACTTGCATTATCATGTTTATATTTCAAGTTCTCACCTAAATATCAAAGATAATAATATAATGCATACCATATTTATTTTATGCTTCAGACATCATGTTTACTTTCTTTGTTATCACTAAGTACCAAGGTAATAAAGGAACTTGCATTATCATGTTTATATTTCAAGTTCTCACCTAAATATCAAAGATAATAATATAATGCATACCATATTTATTTTATGCTTTGCACATCATGTTTACTTTCTTTGTTATCACTAAGTACCAAGGTAATAAAGGAGCTTGCATTATCATGTTTATATTTCAAGCTATGCATTATCATGTTTATGTTTCAAGTTCTCACCTAAATATCAAAGATAATAATATAATGCATCACATATTTATTTTATGCTCTCACTTTACTTTCTAGCAAAAACTAAAACAAGTGCATGAGCATGTTTATTTTTATGTCATCACTTTAATGAACCTAGAGCTCAAAGACTTGCCCATTGTTGTCTCAATAAAGGTCTAAAAATATTTATTACTTTTGGTCCCTATTTCGGCCCTAAGAAGCTTTGGTGTTTCCAAGTATTGAAAACTATGCTTTATAATTTTTCTAAGCTTATGTAAGTATAAGAAATATGTAGAACTAAGTTTTATGAATTTAGGACCTCTTGAGATAAAAATGATTTAGCTATTACCCTCTTAAGTAGTTTTATGATTTTAGGTGATAAAAGTGTCCATAAATGAGTTTTGAAAGTTGAAAAAGGTTCCAAGAGAAACTAGTATTGTATGTGCTTTAAAAATTGTGTTTCATGTCTTTTATGGAGATGTTTGTTTTGGTTCTGCCTTGCTATGTTTGGCCACTGTATGAGCTGTGTTAATAATGATAAGATGCTTATGTTTGAGTAAAAATAATGTTAAGACTCATATGTGAAAGATAGGATAAGTTAGGAACTAGAAAAGAATTAATTTGAGAGTTTTAGATCCCTTAATGATGGAATTTTCTGGATTCTGTCCAGCAAGGTTTAGAAATGATAATCATGGTTCTAAATTAGTTTAAATGTGTAGGAATGACTCATAATTGGTTTAGGGCTTAATCTTGATGCTTTAGGAACAAACTGGACTTAGAAAGAGTCATTGTTGTGACCGTAAAGTTGGGATTTTAAATTCTGCATCCTTGTGGTCTAGAGATGTTCTTGACCATACTGTGAGGTGAGAAATACTTTGTTATAACCTCATAGGTTCCCAAGAGACTAGGTTTTGATGATTTATAACTTAGATTGTGAGTTAAGGACCTTAAGGGTCGATGCATAAGACATTAAGAAGTCTTGAGTTTTTATGATGCTTAATTTTATGCAAGTATGATATATGATACATGAGCTTTATCTATATGAGTATGATGTGTTTAAAATATATGCTATGATGAGTTTGGACTATATGCTATAATCTATGTAAGAATGATGAGTTTGAAATATATGTTATGATGTTTATCTATGTGAGAATGATGTATTAGAAGAATATGCTTGATGATGCATGAACCCTAAAATGTTTTATTGATGATACGTGAGGAAATGATTATTGAGATGTTAAGTTGTGTGATTAGCTTGTGGCATGAATTTTGGTTTGAAGGAAATTCAGTTTAACAGCCGTTATGCTGCCGAATTTTTATCAAACCTAAAAGGGTTGAAAAATGTTTTAAAGTACCATATGAGTTGAAAACCCTGGGTGACACTGGTTCGGCCGAGCATCCCCAGGATATTTTTATGTGAAAAGCATTGAGACGTACTTCTCCTGCTACGGTGAGGAGGAGGCAAATCCGTGAGGGTATGTGCAGATGCAGCCTTACCAAAGCGGACAATTCACTATGCACTCGAGGCCAGTAGAACGTTTCAAAGAATGAAATATGTTTATGTTACCCCCTCATTTTACCCCATATTAAATCTAGTGACGACTAGTTAGGATTGAGCTCATTCCTAGGCGATTAGGTGAGAAGGAGATAGGAGGTTATGATAAAAATCGCCAAGTGTGTATCGGTTGGAAATAGGTGGATATGTTTTAAGAGGGTGGTTTTTGAGAAAAAGAACAAAAGAGATATGATGCTTTTAAGTCACATAAGTATGAGAAAAGTAAGAGTTGTAATATGCCTTTATGCCACTTGCATGAATCTAGATTGTTGTGATTTGTTGATTTATGTGCTCAAGTATTGCCATACATTCATGCTTAAACATGTTGCATTCATGACATCAAGATGCATACTAAAAGAAATGGACCTTGGATAAATAGTTTCATAAACCCTAATAATGAATCTCATATGCATGAACACCTTTTATAAATAAACCCAAGGTTCCTGAGGATGTGAACGATGTAACCCTAGAATAGGAGATTCCTACTGAGATTCTTTAGTAAGATTCTCACTCTTTCTCTTCTTTTTCTCGCTCACACATCTTCAGAGGCTGATGGCGACATTCGTGGTCTTCATTGACACATCCGTCCGAGAGGCGCCCCTAACGAGGAGCTCACGCTCAGTCTACACGTATGCCCACTCCTGCCGCCTTACATTCTTGGATCAGTTACACTCCATTTCCCCGGGTTCTAGTAGCAGATGTTTTAGGGGAGGCTTAGTGCACACACTCACATGTAGACTGGATAAACCTGCTTTTGTTTTGAGGTTATTCACTATAGGTGCACTCGGGTAGTGATGGTTTACTTTATGTTTCTCTGTTTCTATTGTACTTCCTTTCTGCTGTATTACAAGCTCTGCCCGTCCCAATGAGGGTATGACTACTTATGTATTCTAAGTTATGTTATTAATGAAACGTTTCTCTTGTTGTGATGATTTATGCTCAGTTGTTATATGTTTCCATTTCTATGTTTCTCTATGAGTGTTAAGCGTGCTTTATATTCCTATTATTCGATTAGACTAAGAACGTGGCTCTCACTTTGTTGTGTGTTTTAAAAAAAAAAGAAAAAAAAATTTACTCGTAATTTTCCTTTAGTATTTTAAGAAAAGGATGAGACTATGAAGTAATAGCCTAATGTTTAACCTAATGTGTTCTAGAAAGTTGGGTTAAAAATTAGGGTGTTACATTAAGCACCCAAAACCCCTATCTAGAGTAAACTCTAGAACGTGCCGGCTAACTTTAAGGTTGACAAGGGTAGGCTTGGGCTTTTTGAAAACCTTGAGATTAATTTTTCTTAAGTTAAAAACCATGTAAGCTAAGTAACATAGATAAAGTTCAAGGAAAGGAAAACTCAAGCTTTAGAGGTTTCTTTGAGATGAAAACAAAGTCATCATCTAGAAACACTCATCATCAAGCTATCATGATCAAAATGAGGCCTTGAGGCCAAAATGAGAAGAAAGGAAAAGCAAGGAAAACTTAAAAAGAATCCAAGAGAAACTTCAAGGAAATCTCATTTTTGAGCAAAACAAAAACTAGAGAGCAACTCCCTACCAAGTGTGAAGATGAAAACTTAGTCTTGAAGATGGAAATGAGAAGATCAACTCCTCCTAGAGTGGTGAGGTGGCTTTAGCGTTGAAAGAGATAAAGGAAAGGAAATGTGTTCTTGGTGGACTTGTGCTTGAGGTTGAGTGTTTGAGTGTTTAGAGGATGATTCAAGGTGGAGGTTTGAAGTTGTGAGGTGAGGATGTAAAGAGGACATGATGAAGATGAAGAGGACAAAGGAAAGCTTCTTGAAACTTACAGAGAAAAGGAAAGAACTCACAAAATGCTAAAATGCTCAAACTTACCAAAGGATCAAAAGTAACACAAGTTCATCTAAGGCACCTATTTATAAAAAATAAAACAATGAAGGTGCACAAAGGGAGGGGCTAGCCGTGTGGTTCACAAGGCTTTGGGGAGGAAAATATCTCTTACAAGTGGTCATTCAAAGCATGGTTAATGGTATGATAAGCATGGGCTAAGACATGATTCAAAGTATGGTGTTTTCTCTTTGATTTGAGTTGAAATAATTCTTCTAGAAGGCAAGGAGGGGCTGACGGTTTTTGGGCAGAAAAATAGGGGAAAAATATCTAATTCATCTAGTCATTCAAGCATGGGTGGAAGTATGATCAAGTATGGTGCATGTAAGGTGTAAGCATGGTCACTTGAGTGTAAAAATTCAAACATGTGATGGATATTTTTGGGGCATAGGTTTTCGGCCAGCTGACAGCCAAGGGGAGAAAGAAAAATTGTTTCATGTAATTGTGTGCTAATGATGTGTTTAGATGTGTATTAGTTTAGGTGTAAGGTTAGAAATTGCTAAGCATGTGTTTAGGCAACTAAGAATGTGATTAGAAATTTTATGACATGATTAAGGAGTGCTCATACACATTTAGAGGATTTTAAATTCATTTTATGAATAAACAATGTGGACATAATTCCATGATTTAAGGAATTGGAGAGAGAAAACACTATTCAAGATTTCATGACTAGGAATATTGAATTTAAAATGAGATTTTAGTTTAATCTAAGCAATTTTAGGTTCTAATTAACTTTAATAAATTATTTTGACTCTAGATTAATTATGGAAATTAATTAATCTTCCATTAGAGCCTAATATTGCTTAGGTTTGCTTAATCACGTGATTAAGCTCAAAAATACTAAACTAGGGGCAAAATCATAATTTTGCACAAAAATTGCCCGGGACCACCTAGACTAAAACTGAGGTCACAGAATAAATAAAAACACCTTTTAAAACCATCTGGAGAATTTTCAGGCCCATCCGATGCTCGTACTCGTGTCAAACACAATAGGGGTATTTTAGTCATTTTGACTTGAAATCTCAGAAAACGAGCTTTTCGGTCTCGGAAAGGTTCACAAGTCAACTAATCCCCTTCAAACATTGAGTTTGCCCCTCGAGGACTGCCGGGTTGGCTATCCTCGAGTTCCTGGCCGAAAATGACCTTAGGGGCATTTCGGTCATTTTTACTCTAACAGAAAATCGGGGTGTTACACTCAGACGCGCCATGAGAGGATCCTCCGCGCACATACTACTGCATCTGTTGTATGTGACTTCCCTGACTACGTGCCCCATTCATAGTTTTCAGAGATCGATCCCTCGAAGGACCCCACCTGCCCATCTGTACAATAAGAGCTCTGCCCCCACTCCCTCATTCATGAGAGAGGGTAGCGAGGAGACCGTGACTCAGTCGAGGTTGGCCCGGAAGCCAGCCATGCGCCTCTGTCACGGAGCTCACGTCTAGCCACATTGCATGCCTACTCTTGCCAAGCTACGCCTGTGGATTGGTTATGCCCCACCCTTTCTAGAACCATAGCAGTAGAGGCTCTTGGGAGTGTTAGTGCACACACCACGCATAGATTAGGATAGCCTCCTTTCGTTCTAGAGGTTATCCATTTTAGGTGCACTAAGGTAGGAGTGTTTTCTTTTATGCTTTCTTCTGTATTTCCTTTCAGTTGTATTCGTACTTATGTTGTATCAAACTCATCCTGCCTTTCATAGGTGGGCAGTTTATTATATTAATATAATATTATCATTGGTGTGCACATGATTGTCTAATGTTATGAAGTTATTTGATGTTCTTATCTTGCACTTTCTTTTGTATGTGTTATGCTTTATGATAATGCTCTTTTAAGATATACGCGGCTCTTACCTTGCCTTATGTTTCAAAAAAAAATTTACCCGTATTTTCGGCTAAGTATTTTAAAGAAAGAATGAAACTAAAGAGTAATAAACTAATGGTTAACCTAAATACATTCTAGGAGTATTGGGTTAAAAATTAGGATGTTACAAATAATAGAGACTCTACATACTACAAATACATAATAGAGCTATTCATCAAATACATAAGTCTCGACTTGTTGGAGATTATTCAAGAAGGACACTATGATCCTATGGAGGAAGTCCTAGGAACTGAAGATGCACCTTTCCCTTCCAAAGAAGTATAAGTTCCAGAACCCTTCAGAAAGTATGAGCTTTATTATTTTGAATGACAACAAAGCCAATTTAAAGAAAATGTTTTGAAGAACAACTAATGGCTGCCTTGAGTTTCTTGACTAAGCTTAATAGGTAAATTTTGAAGTGCATTACACAAACCTAAGCAAAAATAAGTTCACTTTGCATGTTCAAACATGTTTTATCTCATGGGTAGAGAATGAGCTTAAACGAAGTGAATATTATATCATGTATAGAACAGTTATATACATTAAGGATGAAGTAGATTAGTATGAGAATAAGAAACCCAAGGAAATAGTCTTTAGAAAGTAACACGGGACTTCAGAAAGTAGGCTGAAGAATGAGGAAATCATGCCAACTCTGATAGCAACATGTTACTCAGTTGACAATCATCACAATCGCAAATCAATCAGCACTAAAAAGCCAAGATTGAAAACTGGAAGATCAAAGAATGATCAATAGATTGATTACGCATGTTAGAAAGCTCACTTAATAGTAGAGCACAAAACACTACAAGAAATGGAGGGAAATTCAAATTTCAAATTTCAAATCTCAAATCAAATCTAGTTTTATTAGTATGTCATCTCTTTTGCTTGATTGGTTAACCATCCTAGTTTTCAGAATGAGGAGTTTAGAAACCATGATCAGAAAGTAAAATGAAAGAGGGACATCAGAAACCTCTACAATACAACGGCTTCTGCAATCGATGTGACATGTTTGTCAGCCTACCTCTCTAAACTAATATTCCAAGATGCAACAGATGATCTACACGTGTCACTTGGAGATCTGATCAAGGGCAGCGTCATGAAGAAGGACCAATATAAATGGAGATGCTATGCTTGAATGCCGATGAGAGAGTTGAAGACATAAGAGTAAAAACTCTGAAAAAATCTCTTCACACTTCTTCTAGTGTTCATCATAATATGTAATCAATCTCTTGAAGTATAAAATCTTCTTTCTATGCTTTGTAATAATTTGTATACTCTCATTAGAAAGAGATGTTAGAAAGTATTTGCTCATGTTTCCCAAGTCTGTTTCATTGAACATTTGTAACGAAACATAGATGTAGGTTAGTTTGATTGGCAACCTAAATACACAACCTTTGTAACCTTGATCCAGTAGTGATCAGAGTGAGACATAGCTTGGAGAAGCTATGGTAAAAATGCTTGCAACAAGATGGCAGAGGCGTTATGCTCGTCATGTTCAATTTGGAGAGGTTGTTTACTCTTAACATGATGATGGAGGCATTCTAGTCATTATGGTTCAACTTAGAGAAACTAGAAAGAACTACTTGCAATGTGGCACTAGAAGTTATCTACAGGTCACGGTTCAGCTTGGAGAGGCTGGTTCAAGACTACACAGTTTAGCTTGGAAAGGCTGGTTCAAGACTACTCAGTTTAGCTTGGAGAGGCCATGAATAAAAAAACTATGTTTATAACAATAAGGTTGTCTGATATTCACTTTGAAAGCTTGGAAAAGCTAATGTAAAAACTATCCAATTTACTTTCTCAGGTTGAGAAAGTTGTTGTTAGTAGAATTTCAACATGTGTTAAGTACTAGATGTAGGTAGGTTGATCAAACCAGCATAAAAATATTTGTGCTATTTCTCTCTTCCCTTATCTCTTATTTTTTGTTACGTTCTTTAAGTTAGTTATTGCTTAAGTACCATTAAAGTTGTATTATCATTATTATGTTTCAGAGATCTACTTTCTGAAACAACTAACCATGATTTCGTTGCACCTCAAACTTTAAGCTTGATAGTATTTTTTTGTTAAATGTTTCACATTCGAATGAAAACTTCAAAGAACAATTCAACCCCCCTTATTATGTACTCTTTTACCAACAAGAGGTATCAGAACCAAGCCTCAGAGAGGTTGAGCAATCCAACAATTGCATAGGACAAAGATCAAAGAGACAAAAATAAGGCAGAAGATCACTCTGTCAACTGAACATTTTCCCCTGATGAGGCTTCAGGATCAGATGAACAAACTTGGTATGGAAGAAAAAGTTGTGCTCTATGAGATGCATGAAAATATATGAATAGGAACAATTCTTTGACCCTCAAAGTCATCATATTAGAAGTGGTAAAAAGAAAAAGCAACAGAAGTTGCTAATACTTTTGGTGAAGAGGAAGAATCAGATAAAAAATCTGAGATTGAAATGGAGATGAGATCTCCCCACTCATGGAGAAAATGTGAAAAGCCTAATAAGGCTAAGCCAAAAATGATAGAAGCATCAATCTTAAGTGGAAGACAAAAGAAGCAAAGAAAATACTAAAAAGAACAACTCTGAAGATGAAAGGAATAGGTTACTAATGCTAAAGACCTTCAAACTCTCGGTCTAGACGTACTCATCAGGTCACTTAAAACTCATGAATTTGTGCTCTCTAAAATGCATGGTGAATCCATCAGGAAGAGCAAGTCCATGGGCTTGAAGTTAGCTCATTAAAAGCTGCATAAAGCTAAAGCAATGAAAATTGCTGAAACCTCTGACAAATAGGAAGAATCTGATGATAAGACAAAAGAAGAAGATGGAGATGAGCTCTCCATGGTGGTAAGGAAGATGTCCAAAGCCTAGAAAGGCAAGACAAAGAGAAAAAAGGGACATCAACCTTAAAAAGATAGAAACGACAGAGCAAAGCCAAAGAATGTCACTTGTTACAACTGTGGGAGGAAAGGGCACTTCAAACTAGAATGTCCTAAACTCAAGGGCCCATAGAAAAAGTTTGTGCCCAAAAAGAAAAGCATCCTGGCAACCTAGAGTGAATCAGAAAAGGAGAAAGAATAATCAAAAGATCAACAGGAGCTGGATGCTGCAAATCTATGCCTTATGGCAAGCTATTCATCAAGAAGTGAACCTGAGGTAAATAATTCTAACTTCGATTTTTCCTATGATGATCTTTTAGCCTTATATGAAGAGTTACTTAAGGGCTCTCAAACTTTTTCCTCTCATGATCTCAACCTAAAGAGGACATATCAAAAAACTATTTTAGAACTTGAAATGGTCAAAACAAAAGCTGAGAGTCTAAGGCTTGAAAAAGAAGAACTAAATAGGGAAAATAAAGTGTTAAATGCAGAATTCAATGCCTTAGAATCTGAAGACTCAAATAAAAAAAACACTCAAAAAGTCATTTCTAAGCTAAAAAGAACTTCAAAGCTTCTCAAATCTAACCTTGAAAAATTGATGAACGGATCAAAGAACCTTAATTTGATACTTGGAGAGCAACAACCATATTTTCCAAAAATTGGGTTGGGATATAAAGAGCAAATAAACATGAAGGGAAAGCCAACTATCTTTAAGAAAGTAAATAACAAAATCTCTTGTACTTTCTATCATAAGAAAGGACATCCACCTGACAAGTGCTTCATGAAAAAGAAGTTAGTCAAAAAGGTTGGAAAACCTTCTTCTTACAAGACAAACCCAAAAGGACCCAAGAAAGTCTAGGCACCTAAATTGAAAACTGTGTTTGATGCAAGTTTGCCTGAGAATGCATGAGGAACCTGATAGCAAGTGGTACATGGACAGTGGCTGCTCTAGACATATGTCCAATTCCAGAAGATGGTAGAAAGAATTATAGCCTAAAAATTCTGAATTAGTAAAATTTGCTGATGAAAGTAAGGCAAAGATCATAGGCATATGAAATATTGGTGAGGATGATTCCCACCAAATTTTTGATGTGCTGTTTATTGATGGTTTGGCTCACAACCTGTTAAGTATCAGCCAGTTCTATGACCATGGCTTTAATGTTGAATGCACATGCATGCAAGATAGTATGTCCCACATCAAGACAAGTTATCTTGTCTGGTAAGAGATATGATAACACATATATGTTATTCTTGGATTACTTAGAAGATCAAGATGTAAAATGTCTCGCATCCTTTATGAATGAAAAATGGTTATGGCATAAGAAGCTTAGACATGCTCACACGAAGCTTATTTCTGAGCTATATCAGAAAGAACTAGTTAAAGACCTACCAAAGATCAGATTTAATAAGGATTCAACCTGTATTTCTATGAGAAAGGTAAGTAAGCCAAAGCTTCTTTCCAAAACAAACATATGGTTTCAACCACTAAACCACTTGAGCTTTTACATATTGATCTCTTTGGACCAAGCAAGACTGCAAGTGTTGCTAGGAAAAGATATTGCCTTGTCATAGTTGATGAGTACTCTAGATTTACATAGCTTCTAAGGATGAGGTCGTCGAAAGATTCAAAGTTTTTGTAAAATGTGTTTGTATTGAAAAGAATTATCAAATTATCTCCATCAGATCTGATCATGGAGGAGAACTTGAAAATTTTTTTTGAAGAGTTTTGTGAAAAACATGGCATCGTTCATGAGTTTTCTGCACCTAGGACTCCCTAACAAAATGGGGTTACTGAAAGGAAAAATAGAAACTTGTAAGAGATGGATGAGACAATACTTTTATAAAACGGTTTATCAAAAGGTTTTTGAATAGAGGTTATAAACACCTCTTGCTATATAACAAATAGAATCTTTCTAAGGCCAATCCTCAAGAAGTCTCCCTATGACCTTTGGAATGGAGAAAAACCCAATATATCATACTTTCATATCTTTGGTTCATCATGTTTTATTCTTAAAACCAAGGACAAACCTACAAAATTTGGTCCTAAATTTTATGATGGTATTTTCCTAGGTTATTCTTTTATTTCTAAAGCTTACAGAGTATGCAATAAGAGAACATTATGCATTGAAGAGACAATACATATCAAGTTCAAGGAGCTCAAGAAAGAATTTGCATATGACCTTGAAGAACTGGAAGAAAATCTTCAGAAAATAAGTCTCAAAGAAGCCTCAGAAAGTAAGCATATGAAAGCCATACATTCAAAAAGTAGGCTCCAAAGCGTTAACTCTTCAAAAAGCCTACTTATAAAGCCAAAGCAATCAGAAAGTAGTATGTCTGAACATGAAGAAGAGCATTCTAAAGATGAAGGAGAAGCTGAAGAATCTCAAAGGTATATAAACTACAAAGGAGTTTCTTATTTAAAGGCAATTTCTCATAACAGATTTCTTAGAGACATTTCCAAGGCTGTAAGAACCAGATCATCTATTAGAAATATGCCAAACTATGCTTTCATCACCACCATTGAACCTGAATGTATTGAAGAAGCTTTGAGTGATCAATGTTAGGTGGATGCTATGCAAGAAGAATTAGACTAGTTCGGGAAAAGCAAAGTCTGGACTTTTGTTGAAAAACATAAGGGCAAGACCATCATCGGGACAAATGGATGTTTAGAAATAAGCTCGACAAAGCTAGCAAAGTCATCACAAACAAAGCAGGATTGGTTACACAAGATTATAATCAAAAAGAGGGAATTGATTATGATAAAACCTTATCACCAGTAGCTAGGATAAAAGCCATCAGAATGCTACTTGTTTTTGCTGCCTTTAAGGGATTCACTCGTTACTAAATGGATGTTAAGTCTGCCTTTCTAAACGGATTTCTCTCTAAGGAAGTATATGTGAAGCAGCCTCCTGTTTTTGAGAGTGAGGACCTCCCAACCATATCTTCAAGCTAACAAAGGTTGTCTATGATCTAAAACAAGCTCTTTGAGCTTGGTATGAAAGATTGAGCACTTTCTTACTGAAGAGGGGGTTCAAGAGAGGTAATGTTGATTCTACTCTTTTTACCCTTGAACAAGATAATCACTTTCTTGTAGTTCAAATATATATTGATGACATTATATTTGGTGCCTCTAATCATTCTCTTTGGGAAAAATTTTCAAAATTAATGTAGATTGAATTTGAGATGAGCATGAAGGGTGAACTCAAGTTTTTCCTTGGTTTGTAAATAACACAACAAAAAGATAGAACGTTGATCCATCAAGAAAAGTATACAAAAGAGCTCTTGAAAAAGTTTAATATGGATCAAACCAAATCAATGAGTACCCCCATGTATCCATCTCAAATCATTTATGCTGATGAGAATGGTGAAAAGGTCTCAAAAAGTAATTATCGTGGAATGATTGTTTCACTACTGTATCTTACAGCTAGAAGACTAAACATTTAATTAAGTGTAGGAATTTGTGTTAGATTTCAATCTAACCCAAAGTAGCCACACTTGAATGCTATTAAGAGAATTTTCGGATATTTATCGGGTAATACTAATCTTTGTTTATGGTATGAGAAAGATACATCTTGTGAGATTGTAGGTTATTATGATACTGACTTCATAGGAGATAGAGTGGATAGAAAAAGCACCAATGGTTGCTGTTGTTTCCTTGGAAAATGCTTGATCACTTGGTCATGCAAAAAGCAAAACACCATTACACTCTCTGCTGCTGAAATAGAATATGTAGTTGTTGCAAACTGTTGCACCTTGATACTATGGATAAAGATCTAGTTAGAAGATTATCACTTGAGGTATTCCAAAATCCCTATCTTCTGTGATAATACTAGTGTTATTAATCTCGCTAAGAATCCTATCCAAAACTCTAGATCCAAGCATATCGATGTAAAACATCATTTTATTCGGGATCATGTTCAAAAATGAGATGTTGAGTTAATATTTGTGAATACTGAAGATCAAAGTATAAGATATATTCACAAAATCTTTAACTAAAGATTACTTTTGTGTTTTGAAAAAGCTTTTAAACTTAAAGGTTTTTAAATCTACATAAGCATTCAAGCACAAACATTTCCAGGAATTTACCCTTCATAACTCCTAACTGAAGCCCAAATGAAGAAATCAATTTGCAAGACTACAGATTGAATTGAAGATCAATTTATCAGTTTGCAAGCTCAGAAAGAAGGAGGGATAATCAGAAGAAGAGTTGAAGATCAAAAAATGAGGAATATCTGGCCTCATAAAGTTTAGAATATGAAGATGAATGTATAGCAAAAACATGGTGAGATTCCGATAGGTCAAAAAGTGAAAAGCGAAGATCAGAATGTAACATCCTCAAAAATTGATCTCAAAAGTTAGAAAATACTTTTTTGAAGAATGATAAAAAAAGGTGGGATAATTCCCATCCCTTTGGGTTTTTCTCTCCCACATCGCTTCACCTTTAGTTATAAATGTCCCATCACTTAAATAATCTCCTACTCTGTACACATCACACCTTTACCATCATCTTCTATTGCACACTTCCTTAACTATTTCATATCCTTGCACTCACAAACCTCCTTTCCTGCAACTGAAGCCAATCGCTACTCTCTGTCAAACCCTTATTTTCCAATCGTTTCAAGTATTAACCTTTCTTGTTTAATCCTTATAACATCTTGACCATGGCTGAAAGCAGAAAACTTGATGAAGCTGTTAATAAGAGAACTTCTTTTCATATGTATGATGATCCATAAATGCAAGATCACTATGAAAGAAAACTCTCCTAAAGAAAAATGGCACCTGGAAAGTCACTAAGAAATTATTTTCGTGAAGAAATATCCATTCTTAATGAAGTCTTTTTGTTCCAGAAATAGGAAAAGTACCTAGAGATCAATGAATGAGTTCTCCATAGGCTAGTTACCACTTTCTACTATCATCTGGAAGGAACCTTAGCGTCATTCATAAAGATAATGACCAAAGACTATGCCTTCAAAATTACTATATCAGGACTCTTCAAAATCATTAAAGCACCAAATGCTAGGATTGTTTGTGGTCCCTCACCAAACTGAGCTTACTCCCTAGGAATCAATAAAGGAGACATGTCAAGGTATCTTACTGATACCATTCTTCACAAACCAAATGAGATCACTACTGCCATGCCAAGAGCTAGGGCAAGGAAAATATACACTATGGTACAATTTTCCATTATACCCTATATAGGAAGCACAGATACACTAGTTGGCATGGACTGCATGCTCTTGTATTGCTTGATAGCAAAAAGAAAAGTGAATTTGCCAAGACTCATCATGGACTATATGATCAACGCCACTACGAAAGAGAAACGAAGGATAGCTAGTGTCCCGTATGGAATGTTGCTAACAAGGCTCTTCCAGCACGTGCGTTTTCCTCTTGTCACAGAAAAGTATGAATACATGGAAGGAACAGTATTTATACCATTCTCTTTTAGAATGTCTAAAAAAAGACCCACTATCTCAGAGTCTAAGCTAACAAGGTAGAGTCCCAAGATAAGGGAAGATTAAGCCAAAAGGACCTCCCAAAAGGATGAGTCTCAAAAGGAGATTAGTAAAGGAAAGAGGAAGTTAATCCTCTTGCAAAGTGAGACTGAGAACTCAAAGGAGAAAGAAAGCAATCTACTTTTTCAAACAAGAGAAAAGAAGACAAAAGGAGGACAGGAATGTGTCTAACAAAAATCTCAGGAGGCAGCTAAACCATTGAAATTTGTCAGAAGAAGCGAGATTGTGCTCAAACTAAAAAATATTCCTACTCATGAAACAAGGATCTCTACAATGATGAAAGAAGTAAAAAAAATCAAGAGACTAGTTATCAAGTTATTCTCACTAATTATGAAGAAGATGACGTAGAAAAAGAAAAAAAAAGACAAGGAAAAGCATCCTCATCTAATGAAGAGGAAAACTTGTCCAGAAATAAGAAGGCTAGGCTAAGTCAGATGCTCAGACTAGAGTCCATTATTGAAGCATGTTTATAGGAGTTTATCATTGAGAAGCTAGCTGAAGAAGCACCTGAACCTAAATCTGCTCTCATCCTGATGTGCTTCAACCTCCTCTTTCCATCTGTATAACTCTTATGGAAGAGGAAGAGGACATGACATCAGAAACTAGTGCTCCTCTTGTTGAAGAAGTTGCTGCTTTTTGCCTTGACTCAGGTGCAAAACATTGCCTTTACTCCTCCTATTGAGCTTGCTTATATTCCTGCCACCTCTATTGTTCCATCCTCTCCATCTCCTACTGCTACACATGCTGAAATTGAGGCTGACTAGCTAAAATCTAGGGAAACCATACCCGCAGATATACCTGAGCTTTCTCTAAAAGATGCTCTATCCATATTAGCACCCCATCTACTTACCTTATCAGTTTTCAACCGAGCCTCCAACAAGCTCTCAAATAATCCAGATTGTCATGTAGCATCTATGAGAAATTGCCTCCAAATTATATTAGGTTGAAGCCACAAATATAAGGCAAGGTGCCCAACTCCATCAACATGAAGAATTACTACTTTAGATTCTTCACAACTCTCAAGAAATTCTTTAGGATTTAAGGTGCTAGGGCTAATGATATTGTTCCTGATCTCCAACACACCTCCTTTTTGCTTATGTTAAAAGGAGGAGAAGAAAAGAGAAGACAATCTTGTGTTGAGAAAGACATAAGGAGTATATTGAGGGGGAGTTTGCTGCTGATACATTTTTTTTCATTTCATCCTTCTTCATTTTTTTTCTTTTTCTTATGATCAAACATTTTTTTTTTTGTTTTTGTTGTTTTTACTTTGATATTTGTTTATTTTATTTTCAACTGCTCTAACTTCTTTTTATTTCTACTCTGACACACTCATTTTCAAGTTACAGCTCTGATATAATTATCTCTACTTTTTATCTACTTGCCCTAATATATATATCAGTATGTGAGCTTACATGAAAAGCATGTCATTTGCTTCAAGCCTTATTTTATAAAATTTCATGCTCTGATACTTATGTGAAAAGTTTCTTAGCTCAGAAACAAGCTCATTTGTGCTTTACTTTAATATAATGGGGTTTGATCCCTATTGAAATTCAGAAGCCTCTTATGACAATATGCTGATTAGATTACATGAAAGTTTCTTTCAGTGTCAGAAACTACATTTGTATCGGTTTATTTTTTCATGCATGATCTGATTCGTTTTCTCGTATATATATTTGAGCATCCGTCTCAAAAATGGTTTTGGATAAAGATGTGCTGGATAAGAAAATTAATTAAGAATAAATATCATATGTATTATTCTCTTTATTCAAAACAAATGTTCTTTTCAGAAAGATCAAGGTGACTAAAAATCAAGCTGTATCAAGAAAGCCTAAACGTGCATAATTCTATCATCAGAAATCTCAAGAGAAATAAAAATAGCCTTAATTTACGTCACTCTAGGCGATAAAACATTTTTATATAATCATTGCCTCGCCTGGTGAAATGAACCTTTTGAAAACCACATCTTGTGATGATTTGAATGAAATGTGTTTCATGTATTTTCGTTAGCTTTTTCTTTCAAAAATTTCTTCAAAATGTTTTCTTCAATTTGGTTTCTCAACATCAAAAAAGGGGAGACTGTTAGCTCCAGAGCCCTTCAGAAGTGCTGAGAATACATGTTTTGAGTGATGACATAACAAACCTTAAGAAAATATTTAGAAGAATGACTAATGTTTTTTGTTGAGTTTCTTGAGATAGCAAATAGGTCTTTCTAAATTTCATAATACATCTTGAATCGAAAATAAATTCACTTTAAACATGCATACATGTTGTATCTCATGTAAAGAGATAAGAACTCAATAGAAGTGAAATTTATATCGTGCAATGTATGTTTACATGATCAACGGATCAAATCATAAACAAGAAACTAAAGCCTGAGATCTTCAGAAAGTATAACATGACTTTAGAAAGTAATAATGGAATGAAGATATCAAGCCAACTCTGAAGCGATGATGTTCTACAACCTTTAATCATTATCATCATAATTGTTTTAGTCATATATGTAACACCCGATGACGAGGATGAGGAGTGATCGTCGGTACAAAGAAGGCACAGACAAGGAGTGGCTCTTTGCAAGGTCCTCTAAGTGGAGGGATACATGAATAAACCGATTACACACCCGAATGAGAAGGATCCTAAGACTATGTAGGTATGGGACTATACAGTTAAGGATGGCTTATATGAATTGATTTGTACAACCTATACTAACAAGATGCATCTTCTTTTCGGTAGCCCATCACTAAAGAACTCCATGGTTAAGCGTGCTTGACCCGTAGCAATTTTGGGATAGGTGACCTCTTGGGGAGTTTTTCAAAGCATGCTGAAAACACCCGTGTTAGTTTATGGGGACAGTCGTCAATCCATAAACCAGTATGGGCTGTTACAAATGGTATCATAGCCGTGCCTCTCCCAGTATGGTGTGGTTCAGCGACGAACCAAGTGGAAGCTGGTGAGCACGTAACGCTTGGTAACGAGGACGGGGAGTGATCGGTGGTGCAAAAAAGGCATGGACAAGGAGTAGCTCCTCGCAAGGTCCTCTAAGCGGAAGAGTACATGAATGAACCACTTACACACCTGAATGAGAATGATCTTTAGATTGTTTAGGTATGGGACTATACAGTTAAGAATTGCTTATATGAATTGATTTGTACAGCCTATACTAATAAGATGCATCTTCTTTTAAGTAGCCTATCACTAAAGAACTCCATGGTTAAGCGTGCTTGACCTGGAGCAATTTTGGGATGGATGACCTCCCTAGGAAGTTTTCCTAGGAAGTGTGTCAGCGAGGACAAAACATGTTGAAAAGAGTCATGTTGGTTTATGGGGACAATCATCAATTCGTAAAGCAGCATCGGCTGTTACAATATACTTGTTTTGATTGAAGATTAGTAGATCATTTGTTCATCATGGAACTGATTCCATACCTCAGAAAGCTCACTTAACAATGAAATAATGCGCTTTACAAGAAAATGAGAAAAATTTGAGATTCAAATTTAAAGTCAAATCCAGTGACAGACTGTTGTGCCATCTCTTCTGTCAACTTGGTCAACTACCTCAGATTCTAGAAAGAAGAGTTCAAAAACCATGTCCAGAAAGTAAAAAGTAGTTTCTAAAGAATTTCTAAAGAATGATTAGGAACCTCAACTTTATAATGGCTTCTGCAACAGATCTGACAAATAGTCAAGCTACACTTCTAGACTACATTTCCAAGACAAGAACAGATGATCAACACATGTCACTTGGATAACTGATCAAAGGCAATGATTATAAATGAAGACCATCTTTAAATAGAGATGTTGTCCTTTCAAAAGTAGAAGACTTGACGTTGCACAAGTGTTGAAACTTTGTGAAAATTTCCCTTCATCTCTTGTGAAGTTCATTACATCTTGTAATCAATTTTCTTGTCTGTAAAATTCTTCTTTCTACATTCCTTAATAGTTTATACATTCTTCCAATGAAGAATCATTATAAGGAAGTCATTCAAGTTATCCCAGGTTATTCATTGTATATTTAAAGGAAACTTGAGTGTAGGTTAGTTTCAGTTGCAAACCTAAACACAAACCTTTGTATCCTTGATCTAGTAGTGATTAGTGTGAGTTAGCTTAGAGAGGCTAGTCAAAGACTACTTGCAACGTGACAGTAAAAGTGGTTTACTAGCCATGGATTAGCTTGGAGAGACTGATTAAAGACTACTCAATTTAGCTTGTAGAGGTTGGTTAAAGACTACTCAATTTAGCTTGTAGAGGCTGGTTAAAGACTATTCGATTCAACTTGGAGAGGCTGGTAAATAACTACTTGGTTTATGACAGTACGGGTTGTCTACTGGTCACAAGTTAGAGCTTGGGAAGGCTACTGTAAAGACTATCCAATTTTTTTTTCTCAGGTTGAGAAAGATTTTAGAGAAACTCAATGGTGGTCGAATACGGGATGTAGTCAGGTTGACCAAAACTAGTATAAAAATATCTATGCAATATGTTCTTCTCCCTTATCTGTTTTTTACTTTCCTTTTATGTGTTATCTTTTAATATTAGCTTAAAGTTCATCTTTTTAGCTTATTAGCTTTTGACACTGTACTTCAGAAAGTTATTTTATGAACCAATTGACATTGTTTCCATTGCACTATAAGCTCAATGCTTGATAGTGCTTTGTTTAAAGTTTTAGCTATTAAAAGGGAAAAAGAATCGAAACCCGATTTAACCTTCTTCTCATGTGCTTTTTTACCTACACTATTTGTCCCCTACTTTTACTTTTGTGTCTTATAAAATACTTTTTGTTTCTTTCTTACTAATCTTTGATTAAGGTTAGGATAAAGTTTCTTTTATCAATCTTGGGCCTCAATTAACTCCAAACAATTATTTTGACTCATAATTAATGAATAAAATTAATTAATTTTTAATTTGAGCCTAATATTGACTATATACCTGTAATTACTCTAATTCAGCCTAATTAGCACTTACTATGGGCAAAATGGTAATTTTACACAAAATCTTACTGGGAGTCGTCCAAACATTAAATATCGCCTCAAATTAACATATCTAACTCCCAGATGAAGATAAAGTCTGGTCATCACTTAATCCCGTGTTAAATTACCACAAGGGGTATTTTAGTAATTTGGCATACAGGACAATAGGGAATTGCAATTTTCAAACCAATTTTCATCTAAAACACATACAGTCTACTTCAAACATTAAACTAACCCTTTAACGATAGCCAGGACTGATCATCCCCGATTCTCATGCCAAAAAAATATATTCAGTGGTATTTTGATCATTTTACACATGGGAAAAATAAGGAATCGTGATTTTCGCATCAATTGCTATCTAAAACACATATAGTCCCCTTCAAACATTAAACCAACCCTTTAAGGATAGCCGAGACTGGCCATCCTCGATTATCGAGCAAAAATGACCTCAGGTGCATTTTGGTCATTTTACACAAAAGGAAAAATCGAGATGTTACAATCACAATCTTCAATCTCAATGAGAATCAATTCTTAAGACATTTAAATTATGGAAAGATCCTTGTCAAGTTCAGAGTGAAGCAAAGAATATCAGCACAAAGTTCAAAAACTGTGAAGCTAAACAAAAAAGCACATGTTATTTATAAATTGTGCTAAGTCAATAGAAATGAAAGGAAACTTGAAATTCAAATTAAGTCAACTTTTAGAAAAGTATTGATAATGACACATTGCTTTTGTACTTGGTCAAAATCTTCATCTTCTAGAAGAGAAAATTCAAAAACTACATTCAAAAAATAAAAGTTGTTTCTAAAGTTCCATTGATAAACCACAATTGACAATGGTTCTACACCTATAAGGACAGCTCTGACACAACTCAACAACTCTTCTAGAGGACAATTCCTAGGACAAAAAAAGAAGACCAACACATGTCAAGAGGAAGGAAAATCAAGAAGAGATGATTATATTTGAAATCCAAGTATAAAAGGAAGAGACCTTCATACAAGCAAGAGCCTTTTGCACAACTAATGTCAAAGCTTTTCAATACACTTTGAAATTTCATCTATTACTTCTTGTAATCAATTTTTATTACACAAAATCTTCTTTCTTATTCTTAGGAAGAACTTAAGAAAAAAGTCTTTTCTTATATATATACATTGTTGTTAAGTTCACATTAGGTACATCATACTAAAAAAAACAAACTAGTTATCTCCTAACTAATCAGGAACTCAGTGTACAAAAGAACACTTATACTAAGTAGTCTGACCTACTCAAAGTTGAGATCCAGCAAAATTTCATACATACAGAAATGGACTCTAAAGTATCTCACAAAATCAGTCTGCAAGCTGGAGGGTAACTAATGCTAAACTACAACTACATACATAACATGAGTCCCTGAATGTCATATGCTCCCCTAAAGAAAACCGTTCGCCATCAGTGGAATGGCGTTGCCCTCAACAGGGGCACCAGGACCAGCTGGTGGATCGGAGTCCGAGAAGGAGGACGAGGACGGATCATCTCCAGGAGGGGGCATAGGTGGTGCGGGTGGAGCTACAAACTCAACAGGGTGTGCCATGTGTATGGGAACACCGTCATAAGGAAAAGCAGGGTCAAACTCAGCAGTAAAAACATAGGTACTAAAAGAACTGCTGAAGAATACAATAGCTCGTATCTGAGAATATGCTACTACATATAGTGAATCCAAGTCAGGATCGTAGTGCCATTGCCATTGGGGTGAGTCAAGGAAGAATATCACTGACGGCATCTGTAGCGTCTGAGCACCATAAAAAATATACACAAATAGGGATGAGAATATTATATAACTCTCAGTAGGGTAATCCCTCACCAGTAATCAAAATTAATAAACAAAACATAAGTAGGAATTTCATTCTTATAAGCAATATCAAGTAAACTTATATGCAAAAATAACAATTAAATTATGCATAGTCATAGGAATAATTATTAATCTATACCATTAAATAAAGTGGATTCCAAAAAAAATTGCTCATTTGGTGTCTCCTAATCAGAATGAATTCTGATTTCACGCCCGCCTATTTTTTTTTTTTTATAAATTTGTCTCAGTCAGTTTTTTGATAAGCTCAGTCATTTCATGTTTGAAAAAATAAATAAATAAATCCTAGAAAACCCACAAACCCACGTTCCCCTCTTCCTCGCCACACAAACCCTGACCATCCCCCACTCACAAACTCTTAATTTCACTTTCTAAAAAACTCAAACCAACATACATCTGCAGGAAGAGCAAGATATCCATTGCTCGAACGACCACCTCCTCCTCTTCCGCCTTCCTAGGCACTCCGATTTCCACAACCCCCCCGCCACCCGAACCATCCTCCTCCTCCGCCACTGCCGCCGCCAAGAGGAAGTATGCCACCAAGAGGAAGTATGACGACGACGATGATCTAGCCAGGCAAAGGGAGCAGCTACTCCTGGGTTTTATCACGACTCCACATCGCAAATGCGAAAATGATCTAGCCATGGAATCCGAAACGCCAACCAGAATGGGTTTTATCACAACTCCATATCGCAAACGCTAAAGAGATCTAGGCATGGAAAATTGATTCCTGTTGAAGCCCTCTCTGATTTCTAGCGTTCCACTACATGGGACTAGATACATCCCTCTTACACCGTGATAAAATTATTATTTTCAAAGTTTTACTTTACTTGAGTTTGGTTCAAAGTGAAAACAATAAACTGATATGTTCATTTTTCAAGTTCTTCAACTAGGAAAGTTGAAAAGTGTGATATGACCATAGAAGATTCAGGTTCTTCGGCTTATTGTGTGTATGTGTATCTAAGGTTTGATATATGTTGATTCTTTTCACTTTATACATGAATTCCTTTCACATTACTCTTTTGTTTTTCAGAATTGTACTTCCTCTGTTTCTGATTGTTATGTTTTTTTGGTGCAGGAAATGCTCCTCTTCTTGGGTCCAACCTATTCATCTTTATCATAGTTTTAATTTGTTCTTTACTTAGTTAATTAGTTAATTACTTCTCAAAGCAGTGTTTAGTTGTTAAGCTATGTTCCACAAATTTTATTTTTTCTGATTAATGTCCCTTTTTTCAAATGTCCTTTTAGAAGGAATGTTCACGAAGTGCGAGCACCTTGACAATGTTCATAAAGAGTGAGCAAGTGAGAACTGGGAGTACTTGAGAAGCATTGGCATTCAAGAAAGGAAGCTTCCCTGCATTGTTTCCAAATGCCCCAAGATCCTGGCCTTGGTCTTGATAAAGATGGAATGATTGGTAGAGTCATGGTCAAGGACCCTTTCATTATGGGTTATAGTGTTGATAAGAGGCTTCGCCCGACTTCCCAGTTTTTGAAGTCACTAGGCCTGAGTGAGCTTGATCTTCAGGCTGCGGCTGTGAACTTTTTTGTTAGGTGATAAATTAACCTTCTAAACATTATTATGTTTAAATTGGTTATTGAATTTCCTTTTTGTTCATTTCAAATGTTTCATTTTAGTTTTACTTTTTAAAATTTGGGCCTACTAGGTGTTGTTTCTCACAATGGACTGTTGTGTGTGTGGTTCTAATGTTGTCATTAGTTTGGGCTTTTGTTGTGATACTCCAATAATTATTTATATCTTCACTTTCACATTCAAATTTTTACAAATTTTTTTTTAAAAAAAAAAATTCACATTAAGATTGATTAGAGAGGCTGCAACAAATTTTTGAAAAAAGTTCAAATTTAGGATATACTGAGGGATATCTTATTTACCCATTTTTAGGGATAACTGAAATGTTTGTTTCATATTCAAATTTTGCTACTTTCTTTCTCTATAAATTTGCTTAAATGTTATATTGTTCATTCATTCTCTTATTCTTCTTCTTTCGGCAAAAACAAATACCACTTCCTTTATTCTTTACATTCTATTCATCTGATTTAAAGAAAGTGGCAAAATTCTTCTCAACACTTCTTTCAATACATATGGAGGATCAACACAATAGTATTGCTAACAACTCTGCCAACAATTTAAGGCGACATGTATGTATAAAAATACTTTTCATCTTACTAAATCTTTATACAAGTTTTATGCATTGCAAAGGTTATATACTTTTACTTATTTTTTATGTTCTTAAGCATGTCACTTTTATTCTTTTCAGATGTTATATTTACTAATTGTTTAATTCTTTACTTTTACTTTTCTTTACATTAGTACCTGTTTCCCAGCACTCATATCTTTTAAAGACGCATAACATAACATTGCTTCTTGCATTATTCGAGGTTTGTTTTACACGACCGTCTTCAGCATCGTGATCCGTGCGTCATTTTCTTTTCCCCACAACCACTGTCCTTTTACTCCTTACATAAAGTTCGAGAATTTATGACAAATGTTACTTATGCACACAATAAATATATGATTATTAAATGTGGATATGTCAATATAGTAACCCAACCAAGGGCTGAACGAATGGGCAGCCAGCCAGCCCACATAATTGGGTTGTGGGAGAGCATTGACATCGTGTGGACGCGACACACCTAAGCAGAGCCGTCTGGGTTTGGTTCCCTATTGCGCAATCCATCTTCCCATTGCTAGATTTAGAAAAAATAAGTTCCGAAATAAATGAGAATTTTTTTACATTAAGGTCTAGAAGAATTAAAGGAACTAATTAAATTAATTAAGTAACTAAATATATTAATCATATTTTTTAAACACATAGGGAAATTCATTTATACATATTTTATTTGTCAGTATTGATCTAAAATCATCAGTCATATCAAATTATTATTAATTGTATATATATGTATATAAACTAAAATATCTAAAATATAAATTTATGGAGAATTTAATTACATAAATACTCAAAAAATGTAGATCAAACTTTTATAGAGTAAATTTTTCTAATGTTTTGATATACGCATCTTAAATTCAAAATAACATATTGATTACACTCTTTCAACATGCTCATAGCTCGGTCCAATTATACCCCAGTAATTGGAATCACCAAGATGTTAATTAATTGGGGAATATTTTCATTCCATCATTGTGAAATTAGATTAACTCACATTTAACATGTAATAGCTACCAAGCTTATGGATTTGAAGATCAAATTTAAATAAAGCCCTATCATCGCAGATAAAAAAAATAAAAAAGATTAACTCCGTTCATTTCTTACCTGCAACCAAGTGGAATGATTTTTCACTTAAACGTAAGAAAGGTTTCCTATGTGGGATGTGAAGAGCTTATACTAAATATGTTGATTTAATTAAATATTCAGTTGCAATTTTTTAATTGTTGTGTTGAACCTTATCTTCTTTATACTGAAATATTTTTTAATTGTTATATATTTTTTCATATTTAATTGCACAAGTTTTTTTCGTACATATTTACTTTCTTCAACATTACGCCTATATCTAATGTTTTCTTCTTATGTATAATATTTTGTCAGATTCTTTTAAATGTAAATAAATTAAAATTACAATTGACTCATGGCACATATGATAATACCATCATGATATACCTCCCAATCTAAATCATCTAATTCAACAAACAAACAAAAAACAATTAAATTCAGAAAAAAAATTACATACAATTATTTGCAATGATATCAATTGCCAAGACTACTATTACCTGTTTAGTAAACGCTAATCAAAAGCAATTAATTGGATCTCTCTCTCTCTTTTTATGATCCACTAATTAAACATCTGTTCTATTTTAATTAATATGACTAGGTCTCTTTAAATTAATCTTATTATTTTACTTTTAATTGATGTTGACTAATTATATTTTTATATTATTACTGTATTACTATATGTATATATGTATGTTATAAAACAATACAAAATAGATTAATGATAGAAGAGAAAGGTGGAGACAAAATGCTAGACAAAGAAGACAAAATATGAGCACAGAAAATAGGCAAGAATACTTGGCAATAAGGCGTGCAAATTATCAACCACGTAGACAACATGACATTGTCAATTCTCATTTACAAAGTACAATTAGACTAACAAATGTGAGGCAATTGGCTCGCTCCTCACCAAACCAACAATTCAGCACAAGTAAATATAATTTTTTCATAAAATATAGTATCTATATTTGGCCACAAAAAAAAACTATCCACTTAATGTGCTAAATAATTTATGCATTTTTAAAATTAAATACAGATTCTAATTTCCTTCAACGAGATTTCAAGGAAGTCATGATAATGAAGCAGGACCCAGCAACAGCCGAGTTTATGGCAATGGCTATGGTTAGTGCACTACTTTAAAAATTATAATATTGTGACTATGTTAAATGAATCCTTTTATTTTAGCACCATGTATTTATTTTAAAAATAAAAAATGGAGGTTTTCATTTTGTCTTGACAAGATTTCAAGGGACTCATGACAATGAAGCAGGACCTAGCAACAACCGAGTCAACACCAATCATAATGGTTAGTATAATACTTTAAAAATTATAATATTGTGACTAGGAATTTTTTTTTTTAACACCATACATTTATTTCAATAATTTTAATTTATATTAACCATAAATAAATTTACTATTTTTTATTTTATATATATATATAGATGATAAGTACGTTGCCTCACACTTTTATATGTAAAAAAAAAAAAAAAAAGTAATTGATATTTAAAATTGATATCTGGAGCTTTTAATTTCAACTCAACAGTATTTCAAGGAACACATGACAATGAAGCCGGACCTAACAACAGACGAGTTTTTGCCTGTGATGATGACAATGGTTAGTAAATTATTGTAGTAATCACTATGTTAACTGATTAAACATTTCTTTCAATACCATATATTGATGATTATTATTATTCAATTATTCAATACATTGAGTCTTATATTTATTAATTTGTGTTTCTCTTTTTCTTTACGTTCACAATAGTGTATTTTTAAAATAATGCCTACACTTAATTGATAAAAATAATTATTGAACACATATAGGCTGTGCACCTATTCTCCATGATTCACGTATGAGACGGAGTTTTCGAGCAACTTATAATAGTGCTAGAAATTTTCATGAGGTTGTAACAATGATCATTCCTCAATTGGCTAATCCAAGGACCTGTATTCACTGCAATGCACGATTGTTTTATCATGAATCATTTGATATTTGCTGTTCTAAAGGAAAAATCTTCATCCCACAACCAAATCCTCCTCTAGAGTTGCTTGATATTTTTCTAGACCCTTCAAGAGAAGGGAATCATTTTAGAAAACATATTAGATGTTACAACCACATATTTTCATTCACTTCGTGTGGTGTACACGTTGATGAAAGAATATCCTCAACTGGTCGTGGTATATATACTTTCCGAGCACAAGGAGCAATATATCATAGTATAGGTGGATTGTTTCCAGATGAGAGCTCCAGACCACGCTTCTTGCAGTTATACATATATGATACCGAACATGAGTTGCAAAATAGGATGATGGAAAATCCTGAGCTACATGAAACTTTAGTTTTTAAATTACAACAGATTCTCCATTTATATAATCCCTTTGTGCACGTATTACGTCAACTTGCACTGTGACCAGATATTCTCGATTGTACTCTTCTTATTAAAAAGCGTCCTCCTAATCAACCACAATATCATCTCCCAACTACTTCACTAGTCGCGGCAATTATTGTTGGCGAAGATATGAAATCAATGGTACATGGAAGAGATATTAACGTGCAAACCCATGCTGGACAACTTAGGACAATTCGAGAAACTGAGGGATATTACGATCAATTACAACATCCTCTTCTTTTTCCTAGAGGATCCTATGGGTGGGATATTAATACTACAAATCACAATGGGAGAAACATTACATGTCGAGAATATTACAGCTACATGCTCCAGGTACATATATATTCCACATTGTTTATTTATCAATAAGAGCTAATATCACCTTTAAATATTTTCCTACTCATTGACAATTTGATTTATTATAGATTCACCCTACTGATAATGATAAATCTCTATTATTACGAGCGGGCTGACTTCTACAACAATATGTTGTTGATAACTATGTCAAGATTGAATCAAGAAGGTTAAGGTGGATTCGAGACCATCAAAACAACATCCGTGATGAACTGTATCAAGGTTTGCAAGATGCCTTGCTCATAGGAGAAACTAATACAGGTAAACAAATGCAGTTGATCGGTGCTTTATATAGTATGAGCTACAACATATAATTTATAGAGTTTTTTTTAAACTGATACGTTTTGCTTTTATAGAAAATATCGGACGTAGGACGGTATTGCCATCATCATTTGTTGGTGGTCGTCGAGACATGACACAACGTTATGAAGATGGAATGGCTATTGTCCTTAAATATGGCAAGCCTGATATTTTCCTGACAATGACGTGCAACCCTTCTTGGAATGAAATCACATCTCAACTCATGTCTTTCCAAACACCTCAAGATCATCCTAATTTACTAACAAGAATATTTCGAGCCAAATTTGAGCAATTGAAAGATGATGTTATAAATAAAGGGGTCTTGGGTATGGTAAAAAGCTATATCTATGTCACTGAGTTTCAGAAAAGAGGACTACCACATGTACACATGCTCCTCATTTTAGAAGACAATGATAAGTTACGAGACCCAGAACAATATGACAGTGTAGTCAGAGCTGAGATACTGTGTAAGGAAGAAGAGCCACAGTTACATGCAACAGTGTTGAAGCATATGATACATGGACCATGCGGTACACTTAATCCAAGTTGTCAATGTATGAAGAATGGAACCTGTAAGAAAAAATATCCTAAAGTCTTCTTACAAGAGACCCGCCATGGTGATGACTCATATTCATTATACAAAAGAAGATTTGCCCAACTAGTGCCTCTTAATGAAAATGTCACTGTTGATAATAGATAGGTTGTCCCTTACAACCCTTGGCTACTATTAAAGTATGATTGTCATGTGAATGTTGAAGTTTGTAGCAGTATTAAAAGCATTAAATATCTTTATAAGTATTGCTACAAAGGCCTAGATCGAATATCAATGGAGGTTCATAGAGGTTCTTATATTGATGAGGCTCAACAATTTGTTAATGCTAGATGGATTTGTGCTCCTGAGGCATGTTGGAGAATATTTAGATTTAACCTTTACCGAATGTATCCGTCTGTTGAAAGATTACAAATCCATTTGCCCAATCGACATCAAGTGAGATTTTATGATCACCAAAGTATTCATGACATTCTAAATGATGAGTACTACTCAAGAACAATGCTTACACAATTTTTCGCACTGAATCGCAGAGATCTAGATTCAAGAAGGTATTTGTATAGAGAAATACCAGAGCATTATACTTGGAACAATGGACAAAAGGAATGGTGCAAGTGAAGGTCACAAAAGAAAGTTGTCGGAAGAATTTATACTATATCTCCTTCAGAAGGTGAGAAATTCTACTTGCGTCTTCTAGTATCCAATCTCAAAGGTCCAACAAGTTGGGAATACTTACTTACTGCAAATGGTACATGTTTTTCCACATTCAAACAATCGGCTGAGCATTGGGGATTATTAGAGAGTGACAACAGTATTTGTGAATGCTTGCTAGAAGCATCCAGCGTATGAATGCCATGTGCTTTAAGGAGGTTGTTCACAATCATATTAGTTTTTTGTGAACCATCTGATGTGAGAAGCCTGTGGAATGAGTTCTACACCTATATGGTTGATGATTATCCATCAACAAGTACTACCACAACAGCAGGCTTGACTAATATGCTATTAAGAGATTTGAATGACATTTTGATTCAGCATGGAAAACAAATTACTCATTATGATTTGCCACCCTTATCATTTGATACTGTTGAAGACAATTCACTACCAAGGGTCATACAAGAAGAGTTGTTGGTTAAAGTACCTTAGCAAGATATTGAGGCTATTGACAAGTTAAATAATGACCAGTCAATTGTTTTCAAAAAAATTATAGACGTCATTGAGCGAAAAGAAAGTCAAGTTTTTTTTGTGGATGGGCCGGGGAACAGGTAAGACCTTTCTTTATCGTGCACTTATTGCGAGTTTGAGGATTAAGGGACATATTATCTTAGCCACTGCCACATCTGGAATAGCTGCAACCTTATTACTTGTTGGTCGAACAGCACACTCTCGATTTAAGATACCTATGAATCCAAAGCCGTCTTCCATATGCTCTATAAGTAAGCAATCTGATCTTGCAAAGCTAATTAGACAAACAACATCTATTATTTGGGATGAGGCACCAATGGTAAATAGATATGCTTTGGAGGCAGTGGATCGCACATTAAAGGACATTCTAGATTGTAATGCTCCATTTGGTGGAAAAGTTATGGTCATGGGAGGGGACTTTCACCAAGTACTTCCAGTTGTGCGAAAAGGGAGTAAGTCACAAATGATAGCGGCATGTATTGTCAAGTCTTATTTATGGGCTAACACAAAACTATTACATTTGCACCAAAATATGCGATCCCTACAAGATCAAGAATTTGCGCAATATCTTATGCGCATTGGAGATGGTACTGAACCTACCTTAGACAATGATATGGTACAAGTTCTCCCCCAAATGGCAATACCATGGGATGGAGAAGGTGCAATACAAAATCTCATACATGAAATATTTCCAAGCCTAGAAACTCATGGTTAGGATGCATCTTATATGGTTGAAAGAGCCATACTTACACCAAAAAATCAGGATGTTCAACAAATAAATGACCTTATTATAAGTCATTTTTCAGGATAAGAGCGGAACTTGGTATCATTTGATGAGGTTGAAGGTGATACAAATAATTTATATCAACAAGAATACCTAAACTCCATTTCCTTAGGTGGTTTACCACCACATATCCTCAAAGTAAAAAAAGGAGCACCTCTAATCTTGTTGCGAAATATAGACCCAAAAGCCGGTTTATGTAATGGTACAAGGTTGCTATATTGTGGAACTTTTTTGAACATGTTGGATGTAGAAATTTTAACAGGTCACCGCTCCGGACAAAGAGTTTTTCTCCCTAGGATAAAACACAAGACAGAAGAGAGTGCATGACTACCTTTTGTGCTTATTAAAAAGTAATTTCCTATGAAATTGAGCTTTACATTGACTATTAATAAGGCTCAAGGACAAACCATTCCTAATGTTGGGATTTATCTACCAAAACATGTTTTTAGCCATGGACAATTGTATGTTGCTCTATCTAAAGGTGTTTCTCAACATAGCACAAAAATATTGATCAAAGAAGGCAAACTTGAAAGGGAAAATGGAGAATTCACTATGAATGTTGTTTTTAAAGAAGTTTTGTTATCTCAACCTGAGGTAATAATCATCCTACACCCATACATTTTACATCTTATTTATTTATTTTATTATTGTAATCAACTCTGTTTTTTTAATTTGTAACACTATTATAACTTGAAGATTGTGTATATATGTACAGACAAATCAAAATTTCAGGAACTCTTCCAGATATGTCATGAGTTGAAAAGAAATAATTTAGACATGTACTTTGCCAAACAAGTACTAATAAGATGTTTGACATTTTTAGAAATTTTTTTATTTACAAAAATAACTTCACCTATTATTTATGTAGGAAGGAGATTTTGAAAAACTTTGGAATACTTGGAAAGATGAGCAATTTCTTACCTCAGTCAATTCAATTGATAACAAGGTTAAATTAAATGATAATATAATGAAATTCTCATTTTTATTTTATTCATTACTTTATTTTGGTCTACTTCTTAAAATTTGGAATAAATAGGTTCATCGTCTACAAATCTACTCTTTTGGTTAGGGAGCCACGGTACTAGCAGATAAAACTCAATTTTGGAAGATGATAAAAAAAGTATTATTGTCCCAGAAAACTGAGCGGTAATGCAATTTTGAGCCTTAACGCATTTGTATAGTATGTTTTTCCATTTGTCTGAGTGCTTATATGAAAATGTGTTGTACAATTATTGTTGCTCAAATCAATACTAACTTTTATTATGGTTTAAATTTTTCTAGGAAACAGAGAGATGCAACTTTATCTCATGGTTATTATGTTCCTAACTCTAGGTAGCTATTTTTTTTAATTTATTATTCATTTTGAAATTTAATTGCAATAATTATGATAATATAATAATATTAACCAAAATTCATCTGTTTGAATAGGAGAGTTCATGCAAAACAGGATATTTGTATTCTCTAGGTGAATAGTTTACTCTGCATCATATACTATGTTAACATGTAAAGCCTATGTATGTTGTTCATTGTTTATAATTCATTTATTATTTCTAATACGTAATTTATTTTGCAGTTTTTCAAAGCTCAACAATTCATCGATGATGAGATGTATAAAGAGTTAACTAGAATCCTTACAAGATGAAAAATTTTAGGTTTAAAAAGTTTATTCAATTTTATCTAAACTTATTTTACAATAAGATATACTAACTATATTTTATTTGCACATAATGCAGTAAAATGAAGAATGTTTCAGATATTCGATCACTTTTTGACCTTCCAATTAAATCTAAGTACCATCAGGAGTAGTTGGAATGACATTTGAAGAAAACATGTTATATAACTTTAGTAAATACATTATTTTGAGTGTGTGAAATTAATACTTATTTCTTTTAGTCTTTTTTGCTTGATATTTGTACATATTATGTTATATTTACATATTTATTTTTATTTTTGATAAAGTTGTCATACGTAATATTTGGCGCTAAACTATAATAATTTCCAAAAAATAAATCAGCAAATCGACAGTTATCCCCATATTCCTTTCTTCATTTTCACGAGTCAACACCAATAGAAAATGCGACTCGTGCACGCAGCGATTCGTCGAGTCGCTAGTGTATATAATTCAAGTAAAGTCAAAATGTAACATGATGGTAACCATAAATCTTTCTCTTGTAATCCATGAAATTCAATTAGTGCAGTTGTTTCTTTTCATTAGCATAGGGAAGGCTTAGTTTCACATCAGGTGACATATGTAGTGGATAACTCCTCAGAGGACCATAGACTGCTAGGACATGAGCTCATTCCTATTCGTGATCATCGGACTTCATTTTTTCTCATTTCCGAATCACACACAGTTCTATTCCTAGTCGATACGTCTACCGACTCATACAATTTCCTGGGAAGTTCTTATTTTTGCCTTCCCTCTTTATCCCATATAAGCCTTGTTTCTATTTTTCCCGTATGTTAAAATATGCACCATCACATTTCTCATATTCACTTTTGTCATATAACAGCCGCATATGCTTTTCTTTTTGACAAATCATGTTTACATCACACGTAGGCAATTTAGTTACATCTAAAGTCTAATTATGCTTTACAAGTAACTCTCTAAAACCATTAGCATGCATTCATATATCGTATATGTGGACTAAATGTCATTCCATTATCAATTTAAGACATTTCCACCATTTCAGCAACTTGGTAGATTTATCATTCCAGTAGCAACATTTACTTTCCATACCAAATGGCTAATTTAAGAGCCACAAAAATTCCCTATAATACTTCAATGTGTTTAATAGTCCCTGTAAAAATTTCAGGGGAAAAAGAATTCTCTAAACTAGTTAAATAAATTATACAAATTTGGTGGTCAGAGACCACTTATTCACAGCTCAGACCAGAATTCTCATAATTTTTAATCCTAGCAATTGATCAAATCAACTCAAAATAAAAATCACAGTTACACTTCAAGAAGTTGTCAACACCTTGTAAAAAAATTCAGATGATAATTCAATCATTTGGTATGGTAATAAAATCATACAAAATCGGAGCTTCAGTCCCTACAATCTAGACAGCAAGGTTACCTTTTCGATTTCTGATTTTTTTGAGATAGTAAAACATAAAATTAGTGCTCAAGAATTTTCGTGTAAGTACTTCAAGATGTTAGGTCCAACATATATTTTTTCCAGGCCATGATCATAACTACAAATATGTCTAAAAATTCATGAGATTTTACTATTTTCAGCAAAACCGAAATTCCAGCACACTATCTAAAACTTCACTTGATAAAATGATTACACTAACCTCATTCAAACCCTCCAACAAAATTTATACTTCAACAACCATATATCATTAACCAAAATAACCAAAAATTTCGAGCAGAAAAAGTCAGAGATGAGAAATATAAATTTGGAAAGAAAAGTCTCAATAAAACCCTACTCTTGGAAGCTAAAGGTGTATTGGTCTTTAGGATGCTCCCAAATGGTGCTCTTCACTCCACAACTCTCAAGATACACCCAAATCCTTCTTAAAACAGTGAGGTATCAGGTATCAAGGTTGGGATTTGGTGATGGATTAAAATTCTGATCGGTTATATCTGTAGGTATTGAGCTGTAGAATAACTTTAGTGAAGGGAGAACTTGATTTCGGTAACTCTAGGCTATAGTATATGGAATTTGAAAGCAAGATGAAGCTCTTGGATATGGAGGAAGTGCAGCTGCTCTTTCTCCTCTTTGCTGGTAGAAATTGTGGCTTCCTAAAGAAGCTAGGTTTGTATTTATCTCGTATATATAAAGAATGAATATAATATGATGAAATTTAATGATCTTTGACTTTAAAAGAAAAATGGATGGCTAAGATTAATCTTGTAATTCAAGATTGAATCTCATCCATTCCTTTAATATAAAGTGATAAGGTTGTTTAGCTTGTAAAGATTAAAATAGCGTTCGGTGTTAAAAATCACACACCGAAATTTCATCGAACGGGTAAAACAGTGTACCTGGGTAATCAAGCATCGCTTGAAAATTAATTCTAAGTATAAAACCTTTATTCCTAACCATTTCTAATCTCAACCCTATAAGTTTCATTTTTGGGCCTCTCCGGGTCCCAATTGTAGGGTTTTGGCTGTCCCCGCCGGCCTATAGGCCCATGAAACATTATTCATATTTTTTTTTTTTACATTATTCTCATCATTTCTATGCACATCAAAAGTTTGATATTCTTATTACTAAATCCTCAATTATTTTCTGAATAAAATTAGGCTGTTACACCATGCGAAGCACTTTTATTTACTAGACTCTTATAGACGTGCAAACGTTGAATCACCAGTAGTTGTAATAACACTTTTGTTTTTGGAATATTATTTATTACAATACTAAAATTCATGAAAATGAAAAATATAAATTAATAGGTATAAATGGTAATAAAGTGGTGTCCACACTTTTTAGACATTTGAAATAATATTTCTGCTCACATAAATACAAAACCAACCGCACCACACTCTCATCGCTCCACTCCACTCTACCCGTTCGTTTCTTCTCTCCTCTAGGCAACCTAACAATGGCACCTCCACAATCTTCCCCTATTCTATACTTTACCATCTTCTCCTTGTCCCTCTACTTCGTCGAAGCCTCACAAACCCAAAACCCCGATCTACAACCCCTAATGTCGTTCAAAACCGCTTCCGACACGCTTAACAAGCTCAAAACATGGAACTCCAGCACCGACCCATGCACCTGGGACGGCGTATCCTGCCTCAGGAACCGCGTCTCGCGCCTCGTCCTCGAAGGCCTCGACCTCCGCGGCTCCATTCAGCCCCTAACTTCTCTCACCCAGCTCCGAATCCTGAGCCTCAAGCGTAACCGTTTCAACGGTCCCATTCCCAGCCTCTCCAACCTTACCGCCCTCAGGCTCATCTACCTCTCTGATAACAACTTCTCCGGCGAGTTCCCGGCGACAGTTACGGGCCTTTCCCACCTCTACCGCCTCGATCTGTCACAGAACAACCTCTCTGGCGAGCTGCCGGCGACGGTTAACCGCTTGACACACCTCCTCACCCTGCGACTCGACGGAAACCGAATCCACGGACACATTCCCAACATAAACATCTCCAACTTACAAGAGTTCAATGTCTCCGGTAACCACCTCTCGGGTCAGATACCCGAATCACTCTCGGGCTTCCCCGGATCCGCATTTGCGCAAAACCCGTCCCTCTGCGGTGCCCCATTGCAGAAATGTGGAGACATCCCTGCCCTCGCTTCCCCATTGACGCATCGTAACAGCACTCCAACAGCAACCGTTCCCTCTTCCCCTGAAAACGGAGCTCCGAGAATGGGGCCGGTGGTTTTAATCGCAATTGTTGTCGGCGATGTTCTGGTGCTCGCCGTGGTGTCCCTGCTTCTTTACTGCTACTTCTGGCGAAACTATAGGGCGGAGTTGAGGGAGGGAAAGGGAGGGTCGAGTTTGAAGGTTCTAGAAGGCGAGAACGTGGTTCAATCGGCGAGTCCATACGAGGCGGAGACGGGGTTCGAGAAGCGCCGGATGGTGTTCTTTGAAGGAGGGAAGAGGTTTGAGCTGGAGGAGTTGCTGCGTGCCTCCGCGGAGATGCTGGGGAAGGGTGGGTTCGGCACTGCGTACAAGGCTGTGCTTGATGATGGCAGTGTTGTGGCCGTGAAGAGGCTCAAGAATGTTCAGATTGGAGGGAAGAAGGAGTTCGAGCAGCAGATGGAAGTGCTGGGAAGGTTGAGGCACCCAAACGTTGTTAGCTTGAGGGCTTACTATTTTGCCAGAGATGAGAAGCTGCTTGTTTCCGATTTCATGCCCAATGGTAGCCTGTTCTGGCTCCTCCACGGTAAGACATTGACTCATTTGGTTTGTTTCATACATTAATTCATTTTTTTTATTATTAATGGCAGAAGGTTAATAATATTATAAAATGGGGGAAATTTATATGGTTTCTAATTCGATCTGCTCGAGGATTTTGTTATTTAGTTGCGCTACAGCTGAGTACAGTAATGTGTAAAAGTCAATGGAGTGGTTTATCTGTCTTGAAATCCATTTTATCTTTCCAACATTTTCTTATCAGCCAAACATGCATGAACGGAATAGTAAATGCCAACAGAGACAGTCACCTAATTTACCATATGCAAACAGCGGATTTTTGCGGGTACATTTGTGGGCTTCCCCATACTTTGAAGTTGGACCACTTGATTATACATGCTTTACAGGATCAAGAGGTGCTTTGCTGTTTCTCCATCCATCTTTTCACCCTTCGATGAATGAGCAGAAGCTGTGACCAACTGGGACTGGGTTTCAAGACATAAAAAGACAAAGGCAAATACAAGTATTGTCTTTGACACATCAATATCAAGAGGTGCTTTGCTATTTCTTTCACTGTATTGGATACTTTTCTTTAAGTGAAAGAAATAAAAAGACAAAGGCAAATACAAGTATTGTCTTTGACACATCTTCTCTTTTGCTTTTTGTTCTTTTCCACCAGAACAACCTGGCCTTTTGCTTTTTAGCTTTAGGCACTGAATTTCAAAAATTAAAATATTATTTTAATATTTAAAAGTAAATATTAAAACATCAATTTAATTACCTTTAAATATAATAAATAAATAAATAAAATTTGAATCATGATTACTATTATAATAACAACTGTCTATCAAAAAATATGACCAAAACTAGCATACTATTTCTAATTTTTAACTACGGTCTGCTTGCATCCTAGTGTCAAATGCGTAAATAAAATGGAACTTGATGGGTTAGTTTGTTTCTTTGAAACAGGTAACCGAGGACCCGGGCGAATCCCGTTGGACTGGACCACGAGGCTCAAAATAGCAGCAGGAGCGGCACGAGGCGTGGCATTTATTCATGACAGCTCATGCAAGTCCCATAAGCTTACCCACGGTAACATCAAATCGACCAACATCCTCGTTGACGTGGCCGGCAATGCACGCGTAGCGGATTTTGGACTGTCCATATTTTTTGGGCCATCCAACGCAAGATCCAACGGCTACTGCGCTCCGGAGGCATCATCAGACGGTCGAAGACAGTCCCAGAAGTCCGACGTGTACGCCTTTGGCGTTCTCTTGATGGAGATACTGACGGGGAAGTGCCTCTCTGCCGTAGACGGCGGCGTAGATGCGGTGGAACTGCCTAGGTGGGTCCAGTCGGTGGTGAGGGAGGAGTGGACGGCTGAGGTGTTTGATCTTGAGCTGATGAGGTACAAGGATATTGAAGAGGAGATGGTGGCGCTGCTCCAGATAGCTGTAGAGTGCACTGCGGCTGCACCTGATCAACGGCCCCGGATGAGCCACGTTGTCAAGATGGTGGAGGATTTACGTGGGGTCGAGGTGTCGCCTTGTCATGGCACGCTGGACGCGGCGCCTGAGTCACCTTCCGCATCTGAAGATGCATGCGGGTTTGGGGCAAATCAGTGAAATTGGATTAGGGTAGATTGTAAATCAAGATTATTAGAGTTTTTGTCTTTGTTTGACTATTTTTATTATAGTTTAACTTTAATACATTGCTTCTTGCGAATTATTCTAATTAAATTATTTTATTTGTATGTTATTTAAATTGTAGGTGTAAGAATTATATTTTGAGTAAATGTTCATTTTGATTATTCAAATTATAAACGTATTTTACTTTAATTTCTAAAATTTAAATAATTATTTTGTCTCTGAAAATGTACTCTATCAATCATTTTAGTTTTTGATCAAACAGAAATTTGTCATTTGTTACTATTTTGCTAGTATTTCATATTAAGCAATCATGTTAAGCATATGTAGCATGCAATGTGGTTTTAATTTTAAATACATTCAAATTAATCTCTGAAATTTATAAACATATCATAAAGTTCTTGGAAAAAATAAAACACGTCAAAAAAGTCCTTAATACTCAAATTTCTTGTCTCCCTTTATAAACTATAAATATTGAATTTTCCTTGAAACTACTAATTTATTTTCATTTCATACTCTACCTGGACCATATCTTTATCACATAGAATAATAGGAAGAGAGGAGCCTTCTAAGATGGGGAGGGTGAAGTTTTGGAGTATGATGGGGAGGGTATGAAAGTGGAAATAAAGAAGAGAAAGGGTGGCATTTGAAATTACAAAATAATGACACTTATTTTACAGATGAGGGTTACTAATCTAGCACTAAAACATCATTACATCCTTCTTTTCTTATTTTGGCGCTCACAATCCCAATCTCTCTCGCGCTCAGAAACCCATCCGTATTTTGTGCGGTTCAACCTGTTCTTATCTCTCTCACTCTCCTCGATGCTCGACGCCACTCAATCGCTGCTCACATGTGAATCTCGACGCCAGCACTCACTGTGGAGAAGAGTTGCCATCATGAAAATCTTGGGAGCTTCCCATTTTTTCTGAATCTCATCCAGTCACAGGGCTTTGATTGTACCATCTCGCACTCCGCCATTTGTTCATCTCATCACTTCCAGCATCACTTACTCACGCCTTCCATTTATTATTATTATTATTATTATTATTATTATTATCATTATTTGTTTTTATGAACCTCACTGTTCATTGTTATGGGGTTAGGGTGGTTTTCTTCGATTCGGAATTAGATAGTAAAAGAAAATCGAGCATGAGCTGTCTGGATCCAAGTATGGCTACCATCAATTCGTGTGCCTCGAGTATCAAACCCTCGCCAATAGAAAATGGAAGGCACTCCCTCATTCCCAATCGTAAGTAACTTTATCTTCCTTTTTTTTCGCATTTTCAATCTTTTTTCCTAATTGCTTTCTTTAGTTAGGTTCGAGAATTTCAAGCTCTAAATTTACTTGTTCTAGAACTAATGGATTAATCAAATGTATAAAAATTCAAGTTGATTAATTAAGCATTTGCTTTTCGAAAGAAGAAGAAACAATTTCTGACTTGCTTCTAAAAACAGAGTAAAAAGAGCCCTATTGTTTTCTTATTTAGAAGCTTATCTAACAGGTTACACAAACTTTTAAAGTGTTATTTTACTAATAGAAAATTCTTATAAAAAGGCATAAACAGACACACGATCAACGAGCTATGAGTTCAGATGTTATGGATGTTGAAGGGGCTCATGTATTATTGAATTTGTCTACAATCAATGAAAGGGAGATTTGAAGAAGAGAAGGGAAGATGATAATATTTCTAAGGCAAGCATAGGTGAGCTAACAAAAGCAATGGATTATGGTGTGCGCAAAAGATCAAGAAAGGTATGAATGATATGCATGTGGCCAGTGTTACCTTTACTTTTTTGTGAAATGCAGGAATTCCATAGCATTTTGTTTTTAGTCATCACAGAAGGGTGCAGTTTGTTTGGTTGTTTATGTAAACTGTTTCAAATAACCTATTTAATTGTAGTATTGTTATGGTCAAAAGCTAAAAAAAAACATTAAATTTTTCTTTTTTTGTTTCTTGTAAAAGCAAACCACTGCTATTGAATTCTGAAAATTTACTCTTCTGCTTGTGCTATGCTTAATAATGACGTATATTACCTTTTATATTTCGTCAAAAACTACTAGATAATGTGCTTGCTGGTATATCGCATCAGAATCTAAACCTTTTCTATCAATAGTGAGATTATAAACTTATACTCATATAGTGAAAGGCCCTTTGTGCTGCAGAAACTAGAAGTTATTCAGTTTCATCTCTATAAAATGGGATTCAACTCTTGAAGCACTTAAGAAGGTTTTCCTCTGTAGCATATTCTTGGTGAATTTTTTTTGCCTTTGTCAGGAGGAAAAAGATAGTTAAATAAAGCACATTAGCCACTTGGTAATCTAAGTAACTTAAATCAAATATAGATAGCTTTGCATTCTTCAATTTTTTGAATGGCTTCATCACTTTTCGATTAAATCAAATCAATGATTAGTTTAAAAGTAGAATGACTAAGCTATTAGTATGTAACAAACTAAGAAGCTCTCATTGTTATTGGAAATTTCTCATGGATTGATAGAAGTGTTGTTGGAATAAGATGAAGATGCTCTTCTTATTATGTTTTAGTACTTGTCATTATAGTTATTTGATACTGGATGGTCTTTCCTAGTAAGGGCTATGAGTTCTTATAACCTTTTTTTGATCTTTTGTTATGTAATTTGTTTTGTTTTCCTGGGTTTTTCTTTTTTTCTTTTTTTTTTTTTGGAAAGAGACTTAAAATTGCAAGGAATAGACTCCGTCAATATTTCAAAGCCTGATAAATTCATGTAAATGCAGAGAAAGAGAGCAACTTTTCTCTAAGTTATCTAGCATCACCATGTTGTCTAGTTTTCTTCATTCTTCCATGCAAATTGGATTTCTTGATACTGTCGTGCTGGATGGACCATTTCCATCACAACAGAAGTCTTTTGTCTTTTGCTAGAGGACAAAATATTAACTTTTTCAGTTCCTTTGTCAACCTTTCAAATTAGTAAAACTTAGAAATCCTTGTCCTTTTTGCACCTATACCTGCATTGGGTTAGTTATTATAAATAATCCATTGCAAATTACAATAGACCAGTGTTTCCATTTTTACACAGAAGTTAGTATTAGGTAATAGGTACTAGTGCATTTTTTCTTCTCCACTGCTTCACATACTCCACAGTTTCACATCTTGTCAAATGTCAACTACTTGGTTCTTAAATGCCATTGAGAAGTACCAATGATTGGTAAAATCGCTTGCATTGTTTGTATGTCTGGTTATTTGAAACACATCTTGAATAAGTTTGTGTCTTCATTGGTAGAGACCATTAATTTGGAGTGATGCACCGTGCACCCTTCATTCTGTTTAATATTATCACTTTAAGAAGCAAAATTCCTTTGAACTATTTTCTGGTAGCAATGAATCATATCAGACATGGTTAATTTTAAGTTACTTTTAGTTGAATCACAGAAAGCGCTGGAAACCTTATAAGTTAAGCTAATAAGATTAGTGTAAACACCAATTTGTTTTTTTTTTGTTGTTGTTATTATTACTTTTATTTTGGTCATCTTGCTTATTCTTTATGCTTCTTTTTTACCTTTAATTTTATGAGATTTGGTTTGTTTTCGATTCAGATTGTAGACTTGGAATTATCGGTATTGGCCCTTGTTTCTAGTAGCCATGACTATGGACATGGTGGACTATCAAGTATCAAACAACTAGCTTATTCTTCATTTTAGTTCAATCGAAAGGATTATGCAACTTGTCTTTCATGTTATTGCTAGATTATCAAAACTTTCACATTTTGTAATTTGTCTTTTTATTACTATAAAAAATTCAAATATTTGAGACGTGTAAGATCTTATATTTTATTGTGTATTTTGATGCACTTTTTTTGTATCTTTTATAATAATTAATGCAAAATTATTATCTTCATATGCTTGAAATTTTTGGATGTTGGGAAGCAATTGTTATGTTATGATGACAAAATTAATAAGCAAAAAAAAATTATGGGTAAAAAAAATTATGAAGACACCTACAAGGTTAATAGCATTATCTAACAATTCCCAATGGCCTAAAAAGTAATTACCAACATATGATGCCAGATTACCAGCAATGGACAATCTTATTCAAGGGGAATTTTAATTATTTTAGCACTAATGTCATTTGTATTTGTTGGTATTGGTCCAAAAAAAGGGCTACTGGCTAAGAAAGCTTTTAATTAAGTTGAGTAAGTCTTATGAGAGTAGAAAAAAACTTTTTTGAAGAGACCTGCAAAATTACTAGTATTTTAAACTAATTACCAGTGCTTTTGAGAATAGTTTCTAGCGAATATTGTGAAATTACCAGCATTTGTCAGTCCAATATAGGGGGATTTTAATAATTTTAGCACTAGTGTCATTTGTATTTGTTGGTATGGGTTCCCAAAAATAGCTACAGGCTAAGGAATCCTTTAATCAAGTTCAGTAAGATTTATAAGATTGGGGAAAATAATTTAGAAGATATTTGCAGGATTACTAGCATTTAGCACTAATTATTACTGCTTCTAGTAGTAGTTACCAGTGAATCATGAGAGCTTACCAGCACTTGTTAGTCCAATTTAAGGGGAATTGTAATCATTTTAGCACTAATAACATTTTTTATTTGTTGGTATTGGTCTCTAAAAAAGGCAACAGATTAAGGAAACCTTTAACTAAGTTAAGTATCACTTATGGGATTGGGGAAAATTTTTTTATACAAACCTAATAGATTACCAGCTTTTACACATAGTTACCAGTATCTTTAAACGTAATTACTAGTGTATTAACCAAAATTACCTGCATTGGCCAGTCCAATACAAGGGGAATTCTACTCATATTAGCACTAATCATTTTAAACGCTAGTAGTTCATGCTGGTAACTATGTGGAAGAAGCTAGTAATCCTACATGTCTCTTTAAATTTTTTTTTCCCAATCCTATTAGTCTTACTCAACTTACTTACAGTATTCCATAGCGACTTTTCTTTGGGACCAATACCAAGAAATAAAAACGATATTAGTGCTAAAATTATTACAATTCCCCTTGCCAGATGCTAGTAATTTGGCAATATTTGCTGGTAACTCTTATTGAAAGTGCTGGTAATTTGTGGAAAAACCTAATTATCATGTTGGTCTATCCAAATTTTGTTTCCTACTTCGATAAAATTACCGAACTTAATTCAATGCTTCCTTAGCCAGTAGTAGCCCAACACCAACAAATACAAATGACAGCAGTGCTAAAATGATTACAATTCCTCTTGAATTGGATTAACAGATGCTAGTAATTTTGGATGATTTGGTGGTGAACCCTCATAAAAGCACTGGTAATTAGGGCTAAACGTTGGTAATGCTGCAGGTATCTTCTAAATTTTTTTTCCCCAATCTCTTAAGTCTTACTCAACTTGATTAAAGGCTTCCTTAGCCCATGGCTCTTTTTTGGGATCAATACCAATAAATACATATGGCACCAGTCCAAAAATGATCAGAATTCTTCTTGAATTGGACTGATAGATGTTAGTAATTTTGCATGGTTCACTAGTAACTCTTTTTAGAAACGCTGACAATTAGTTTAAAACGCTAGTAATCCTGTAAATTTCTTATAAATTTTTTTTCCTAGTCCCACAAGTCTTAATCAGTTTAATTAAAGGCTTCCTTACCCTATAGCCTTTTAAAATGATTAGAATTCCCCTTAAATTGAACTGTTCAATGTTGGTAATTTGACACCATATGTTGGTAATTATTTTTTAAGTCATTAGTAATTATTATAAAACGCTAATAACCTTGTAGGTGTCTTTAGAATTTTCTTTCCAATCCCATAAATCTGACTCAAGTTTGCAGCCTCATTTGGGGTCAATTCATACAAATAAAAATGACAGCTGGGCTACAAATATTAAAATGAAGCTTGTAATGGATTGTGCATAGCTAGTATATTGGGCCTCAGTATATAAAAATGACACTAGGGTCGGTATATTAGAATGAAAGATTTTGATTAATAATAAAAATATTTGTAACTCGAGTCATTTGGTTAGTATTTACCATTATGCACAAATCATTGATTTAAAAATAATTAATTCTTCGCTTTGTTACTTTACAATAATACTTATTTTTGCAATTCAAACCCATTAAAAATGAAAAAACCAAAAACGTATATTCAATCCTAATAGGACTATGAATATGAATGGACTCAATCTAATTATTTTTGGAGTTTTTCTTAGGGAAAAAAATCCTTCTAACTTGTGAATAACAAGTATAAAAATAATTTTTGAGAACTTTCAATTTTTTAGACAAATCATGTAATTGTCTTAAATTACTTTCATACATGTCAACAACATTAAAGGGCTACGATCTTTACCACAGACCCTAAACACACCACTCTTTATCTCCTCATTGTAATATAAAACAATTTTAGGTGCTATAAGTTATTCCGTAGATATTCTAGTTCATGGAGAAACTAACAAAATAAAAGATAATGCATAGAGACATAATCCCCTTCCCATTTTTCTCCTTTTCCCATTTCACCTTTCATAAACATAGATAAAATACTCAAATTTATAAGCAGATCTATAACAACATATAATATGTCTTGAACCCCACAACAAGAAAAAAAAGTGCCTTGAAGCATTCAACAGCTTCGAGTGCTAAAGTCACAAATCTTTGTAGAGCAGTCTTAAATTGTATGGGTTTGTTCTGTGAAGCCTTAGTGCATCAGAGAGAAGGCTTATAATAATTGAAGATGATTGGCCACAAAAATGCGTGAGTACCCATGCTGTGGAAATCAAACTTACTCATGGTTTGGCTCACTGTCTAATTATTTCGTAAATGATTTCAATGCTTGTTGATGCAAACCTCTGGCTTTGAAAAGTAAACCTGTCAAGCACAACACTAATTTTGCTACATCAAGAATGTGAGTAACTATCTTAATAGGATGTTACTGAAAGACCTACAAAGTAGTTTCACCTTTGAAATGTAAAAACATGTTAAGCATTTAAGCTTCTATAAAGTTTTCATTCCATTTATGTTGTGGGGTGTGACCGACAAAATTCTCAATAACAAAATACATCATTAATTTTGTTAAGTACTGGCTACAACAATAAATCCTTCCTGTCGTTGACATGAACCAAATAAAAAAGAATACTAGTCCATTCACTATTATTATAATCAAAATTCTAACCCTATAATTTGCACCATCAAATTTGTGCAATTTGTTGGCTAGTTATCAGGAACTAACAATAAAGATCTACAAATATATTAATGACAAGAAGAAAGCTGAACACATATAAAGATTGAATGCAAAGTTAAAGAGCCAAAGAAGAAAAGCAATACACTTGTGGAGTGCCATCTAGAAGCAGAATAGGGATTAATAGCCTTAGACATTACAAGACAAACTTTAGCATCCCACCACTGTGATATGGCTGTGTACAAGTTCTCGCCAAGTCATGCCATATTGCCAAGGTTCCAGACTTCTCTCATGGTTTCCCTAACTCTGTTTAACAGAGAACTCGGATAAGTAATACATTATTCTACATATGTTAGAGTGAAGGTTCTAAACTCCCTTTCAACAGAACAATGATGCAATGTCACTTGCTATTATTCTTAGTAAATTGCGGCGATTATTAATTGCCATTTTTCTCAAAACACTGGCAGTTCTAGTTTAAAGATTACAACCGCCATAAGTAAATTTTTTTTATCAAATTTATATCAAATTTTCAATCGAATATGAAGCCCTATTAGCTCATATTTTTGTAGTTGTAAATTTCACATAAAAACAAAAATACATATGATATAAACATGATAATATGATATCCAATAGAAAGATGCATTACTTGAGTATAAAATGAGTACTACACTTGAGATATAGGTACTTATAAGTCTAAAAAGAATGTGACTCCAAGTAGTACACCAAAAGAAATTAATTCCAAGTATCACACCAGTAATTAATAAAAAAATCACATATATGGACTCGGGTGATTAGTTGCAAGATTATTATTGTTTTCATCTAATGATCTTATAACATTAGGTGATTCAAGCCCGCTTCCCATATCAAGTGCCTAAACTAATATAAGGCTAAATTAATAAATGAAAAGTTCTAAAGAAACAAACTTTGCAAGCAAAAAATAAACACAAATAAATTGACAACCAAAAAAGGGCTGGATCCTATGAACTTAAAACAAAGTATTTCAAGATGCCAAAATTCACTTGTCAAAGAAACTCAATTGAATAGAACAAAGCTGCTTCAAAACCATAAAAACTTATGCTCTCATTTGGAAGGACTCATTCCATCAGCCCCACCAACTATGGATATGCTCTTAATCTTGACATCTGAAGTAAATCTATCTCACAAAGAAGCATAACAGGTTCTGTAAGAATTTATAGGACAAAAGTTCCAAATAGAAAAGCTGAGTAACTGCCATTGATGTTTTTGGCAGACAGATAATCATACAAAATTTCAAGGTTGGCAACATAATGGAAAAGCCTTTGGATGAAAGGGAGCATAATTGAAGACATTTAAAAAACACAATGCACCCTATTGCCTTTATATATTTCTTGGCCTTCTAGGAGTCGTTAAAATGGATATTTCTAAAATGAAGAAAAATGAAAATTTGAATGCAATACACAATGAATAGGAAATTCCACCCACTATTCTATGTCATGAATCAGCAGCACATCTATAATAAGAGTGCATCAAAAATTACATTCAATATTGCAGTTCAAAACTTGAAAAATGTCAATTCAGCATAAAGCAGTAGAGAAGGCTTCAAACATGGCAACTTACGGAATGAAAACAAGTAACTCAGGATCACCCTCATTGCTTTCCAAGTGTTCCTGTTGAAGCCAAGAGGGCCAAAGAGGATTATATCTTACAGGTTAAAAGACTAGAATGCAGAAACATTGAATTTAAACTTTCGTATCTAGCAATAGGAACAAAAGTAACTTGATAAAATAGGGAGTGGGAGATCATTCCATTCATTAAAAAAAGGTCAAAAAAAAAATTAACAAACTAAATTGGATTGCAGAGTGTATTATTACTCCAGAAGAATTGAGATGCTCCTCCCAAGCTTTAAAGACTGACTTGACACTGCTTAGAGTTGCCTCATTCAAAGTAGATACCTAAAAAATTGACTTCAATTTTCAACAAAAACTTTGGAAAAAAATAAAGATGTTTTCTCTAGAGAACACAAAGCTTCTAGTTAACAAGCATTCTCAAAGACAATAGTGATGTGTGTTTAGGGGGAGGCGTATTTGTCAATGCAATTGACCGTTGCTAGACTCAGCACACATATGCACCATTCATAATTATTAGAATTAATGTCGTTGTTTCATGTATATGTACCTTGTAAAGAGAAATTTTCAGGACACTGGCACCAGTTTTGTGGACTGCAAGAGACACTGCCAATATGGCATTTGCTCCAAGCTAAAAGAACAATAAACGAATTAGGAGTATATGAATCACTTAAAAAATGTGACATTAGAAATCTAGTCTGCTATGCACCTTTTGTTTGCACCAACCCCATTCGTTAACAGTTCCATCAAGCTGCTGAACCATGAAGTTGTCAACTTCAGTCTGCTTAGTTGGATCATGTTCATTGTCATAAAAGCAACGGTAAAATTGGATCAGTCTAAGAAGCTCAATAATAGCTCTTCCACTTAAGTGACGGAATCATAGGTGAACCATAATATCAAGTGCATAATCAACAAATCCTAATTTAAGAGTAAAAAATTAATTTAATGAACCTTGCCGATCAAGGCAGGAGCAATACTTGTGTTAACATTTCAACAGCCTGCAAGTGCAAGGGAAAATGCGGTGGGCACAAACACTGTTAGATCAATCAACATGACAACCTATTATACACCATAAGGTTCACAATGGATAAGACTTGCCTTTGACGCACCCTTTCCAAGGTAGTCAGATCCTCCGCCTCTTAATTGAAGAGCCTTGTAAATTCCTGAAATAGATTTAAAGAAAAAGAAACAATAAACAAAGCGTTACACAAGACTAGTCGAGTAAGGAAGCTACCATCAATACCAAGCCTATAGATATTTATCTAGGACACATTAGGTGAAATATTAAGGAAATCTACTATATATCATGCCAATCCATGATATTCAACAATAAGAGGTCAAACAAGCAAGAGGATAAGCAACTTACACTCAGCAATAATGCAGTTTCCAGGGCATAAACATCTCTAAAAGTCACTATGCAATAGGTACATGATCACCAGATCTATATCTTGACAAGAGCAATTTTTCCTGTTATTTCCATGGTATTTTTCATAGCTTATAATTACAGAGTCAAGTAACATGCCTATCATTTGGGGCCTTACAACTTACAAGTATATAATCTTTATACTCAACAGCGCTGTGGAATAAAGTGAACAAACCCATATCAACATATTCAGAATAGTCTATATCAACATTCTGATTGTTATTTATTGATTGTTAGAGAGTAAGAGTTATAACAATGAAAATTAAGATGAGAAATTCACAACTTCCTTAAGTGGTCTCACAGCAATTAGTAATGTAAAAGCTATTGACAAATTTATACACTCCATAATATACTAATCATGAAAAACCTTTGCATGAATAGTAGAAAATATACAATGCAAAAAAACTAGTTCAACATCAAGGCTCAGCTAATCTGGAATCTATCAAATATAAAGAGATAGACATAAAATAAATGCTCCAGACAGCAGTTTGAATATGGAATGCACTCATGTCTCTTTCAATCATCTTATTTTAACGGAGGCAGAGACATATAAGAGATAATATGTACCAGTGTTGACCCATGTCTCTAAGATATCCAATTCCTTGACTAATGTACATTTGTCAGATTGTCTTATCAGACAAAAATGACACGTTCACTTTATGAATCAATCTGCTACTCCAAAACACAAATGGAAAATCAGAAAAATTCACAAAAACACCAAAGCACTTTATCGAACACATTAGATACAAATAAAAATGTTCATTTGCACACAATAAAACCTAATACAATAACTAAAAAATAATACAATAGAGATATCAAAATCAAAAGGAAGAGAAAGAATTGCATACAATTTCAATTATGAAACATAGAAGGATAAGAAAAGTATGAAGAAATATTCAAATCAAAGTAACAATGCGAGATAGAAACCTGTAATTATATTCAAATCAAGGACAAAAGAGATCTAAAAACCTATTATTACATTCAAATCAAATGACAAGAGAGGTATCATAACGGCGAAGATGAGCGTGGAGGATGGAGGATCTGCCTTGAGCTTGGCGCGACTTCATTTCGGCGATTTGCCAATGATAAATCACCGCGCGCCAAATCGCGGGGAGAGGAACCGCAGCTGAAGGAGGAGGGTACGACGGAGCTCTCGACGGCGTGCGTGGTGCTGGACCTGGATCTGGATCAGGATCAGGATCTGGATGAGGATATGGTCCATGCCAGATCTGGATCTGCAGGCGATGCGTGGTGGCAGTGAAGCAGAGGCTGGAAACGGTTAACGACGGTGGCAAAGTAGAGGCTAGAAGGGGTTCACGGTGGCGGCAAAGCAGAGGCTTGGGTGATTCTTCTTCTTTGGCAGCGGCGAAACAAATGAACCTCCACTGAGATGGCGGCGGTGAATGGAGTTGCTCAAGGCGGCTGTGGCGTTGGCCTTTGCGGTGGTTGTGGCTGGTTCGCTGATGAGGAGTGGAGGTTGTGAGGGATAATGAGTTTATGGTGGCGGTAATATGGTTGTGAATTGTAGGTTGAAGAAGGAGTGGTGGTGATGTTATTGAAGGAGTTTGGGAAAAGGGGAAAACAAAATGGGGGAAAATAAAAGTTGGAGGGATTTTTCACTTTCAGACTGGCTCTAATATTAGGGGAAAAAAAATTCAGTGATAATGAGTGTAAGTATACATCTTTTATATCCATGGTAAAAATATTTTACAGTGACACCAAAATATGAGTGTGGGTATATATTCTCTATACCCATAATAAAAAAAAAGTTATTGTGATGGCAAATTATGAGTATAAGTATATGCTATTTATACCTGCACTAAAAAAATTTATAGTGACAATAAAATATAAGTGTAGGTATAGATGTACAATACCTACAGTATTAATATATGTCCCAAAAACTTAGTGAAGATATTATATATCTGTAGCTATATGCTATCTATACCTATAATTTGTATATGTGTAGCTAAAGACTATTGTGGGTATATAATAATTTTCTTGTAGTGCCCCTAAAAAAAAAAAAAGAAAAGCACACGCACAAAAACCTTAAACACCCTTACTCTTTTCGCGAGCTTGAGAAAGGGATACCAAGAGCTTCAATGGCGGACATGGGAACCTAGAGCCAGAGTGGTGGACAGGGGAACCCAAAGCGAACCGAGAGCTTGAGCGGCGAACAGGGGAGCATGACCTTTACCGTTCTTCAACGGCCACGAGCTTGAGAAAGGGTGACCGAGAGTGCAACGGATTCAGTGACGTTCTATATTGGGGGTTCAGGGAAGAAAGGTGCTAGAGCTAGAGGGGGACAAGGATTTTAGCAAGCTTGAGGCAGTATAGGTTTGACGAGCTTAAGAGTGGATCGGATTTGAGAAGCAGAAGCAAATTGGTCTCAGAGATTGGGAGGGAAACACATGATGGAGAGGAAATGAAGTAAAGTGAAAATAATATTTTGGGATCCACTATGGTGTGCTCTTTTTAATTTCTCCATGTGTGCACCCGCTACAGTTGTATCCGGTGGGTGTGTATAGACATTCAAATGGGATGTTGAAATAGCATTTCTCAATGTTAAAATAGTATAACTATTTCTAAAATCACCATGTTCACAATTTGGTATTCCTTGTTACATGATTTAAGAACTCCAGTTATACTTGAACAACAAGCTTGTTACAAATATTCAAGTTCAAAGCTTTCAGAATTTCATATTTATTTAGTTTATTTGTAAACTGGTTTTTTATGGTACTTATAGAGAATGGTGAATAAGCTCCTCAACATCTTCATATCCACCCAAAATTCATCGAAATTGATGAAAAATGTTTCCAAACAATTGGTTCCTTCTTTGAAGATACTGCAAATATCTATATGGCCCATACTAGTTAGAATGTCATAATTGTTGACTTAATAAATATTATTATATTTAGCATTTTATGAAATTTTTTTTTTTTTACGTTGAATTACAATTTTTTTTTTTTATCAAATGTAGGAAACAATTATTCACTTTAGCATTTACTTAATATTGCATTTATTTGTAACAGAGATAACATCCAATATAATAATTAATAAATACTAATAGAATAAGGATATAATGTTTTGTTAATATTTTTATATAATATAGTGCTTTACATTATTCGATACAATATTTTCGATGGTATAGAAGCAGTTTCAATTTAAAAATTGCTCGTATATGAGATTGTGGAAAAATTTACATAAATATAGTGTTTTCATGGTATTTAATAGAGAGTGTGTGTTAATATAGTACGTGTATTAATTGGCATAATATTCAATATAGGGTATGTGTTAATAGAACATAAATATAAAAGTACAATTAAAAAAATTATAGAATATTATAATGCAAGTAAACATTAAAACTTTACTTTAAATAGAAATATTGAGAAAATGGCGCTTGATAAATTTCTCAATGTACACATGAAAAACTTTTCTTAAAATGAGTCTAAATTATTAGTAGCATAAATTAAAATTTTGAATTATTATCATATCATAATTAATCAAATGGAATACTTGCTAAAACTATATGCATCAAATGAAGTTGATATCAATCAAGAGTAGTGGCAATTTTTTTTTTTTTTTTGTGTGGGCATGATAAGGTAAGGTAATAGCAATTAAGTACAATAGATTAATTTTGTGAATTTTAGCATCTAAATCAAAATTATCTTCAGATTAAATTAATATCAATTAAGGATAGTTTCATAACTTTGATATAAAATAAGAACAATAAAATCAAATTCATATCAGTAGCAACATTTTGTGTTTTATTCAATAGATTTCTTTATTTTAATTGACTACAATATGGATATATTTTGGACCTATATACAATATTATTATTATTATTATTATTATTATTCATTATAGATATTCCCCTTACCATGTATATTGTCATATTAATAGTTGTAAAAGAAAAAAAGTTACAGATGTGGTATACAGTTTTACTATCACTTTGTTTAAAATAACAATTAAATTTAATATGAAAGGTAATCAATAATTTTGTAAAAACATAAAAAAGGAGATGCATAATCGATAATAACCATAAAAAAAATTAAAAAAATGGATTCAAAAATAAAATCATGACATCAATTCACGAATAGAAATAAAAAAAGAAAGAACACAAAATACTAAAGCAATTTGCAAAAACTAAGCTCAAATAAATTTAATAAAATTAAAATAATAAACCACTACAAAAAAAGAAATGAAAATAATTAGCCAAATTCTTTCTCTCAAATAAAATATTAAAAATTAAATAAAGTAAAAGTTTAAAGTATTTTGACAATGATATTCAAAATAAATAACTTCATATGATAGAAAAAAATATTAAATAAATTTTTAACAATAGCCTAAAGTTATTATAATAATTGTATAAAAAGAAACTTATACACAACTTTCTCTTCTAGTTGCTTTGTTAGCTCCCTTATTTGTCATGATGCACTATCCTTATCTGAAGACTCATTCTTCTTAAGGAAGCTTTTATATCAGCAATTGCTCAATATCACTATTGAATACAATGATAACAATTGAAAAAAAAAAAAAAAACAGATGATAGTCCTAGCACAATTCATTGTTGATAGCCATAACATAGCTCTTGAAAATAGTAACCACGCACATTAACAAAGATTAAAAGAAAAGCTAAAGGCCATACGGACATATGAAATCATTCCATTAGTGTAAAAAAATAAATATCCATTAAATAAGGAGTGAGATTGAATGAAAATGATAGCAACAACAAAATATATTACATATATAAATACAGAAGAAGAATTTACATAATGGAAGAATAACACAGAAGAGAGAAGAATAAGGACAAGAATGAAGATGAGAGAAAGAACAAATCCAATGAAAGAGAATATGAGGATTCGAAGTTCAAAAGAGAGGTGTACAAATATATAATTATTAAAATCCTAGATAATAGTTCACAAAATGTGCTGATATCTCACATTAAAATAGTTAAATATTTATCTAGATAGGACTTTTTTATATTTCATAACGTATATAGAAAACACAATTTTGTAAGTAAATTATATTGAATCATTTCTTGAAAGGGAACCTCTTGAATAAATATTAAAAAGCAGATTATATCAAATCATTCAAACTTATGGTTTCTATAAATTAGGCTTATGTCATGGTGGTTTAATTTTAACATTGAAATAATATGCATCAATTTAAATTTCTATGACCTTGGATTGATTATTTTAATTAATTGATCATATAACATAACTGACTATCATAATTTTATTGATTGTTTAAATTAATTTTTTTAGATAATTTTTTTATCTATTTTTAACTAAAAGGTATAATAAATCACATATTAATTAAAAATCCATTTTTATTTTCTCATAAAAAAATTTATTCTTTTATTCTAAACTACACAAACAGAGAAATCTAATTCCAAAGTGATCAAAGGTGTAACAAAAAAATTTTAATTTACATTTCTTTCATACTAAATTCTTCATACCCATTGTCATTTCATAACCAAAAGCTATTTTTTAAAAGAGCTTTAAAAAAATATTTAATCTGCCAAGATCCTACATTGCTAAAAATGCATTTATCTATACTATTTAATATTTTTATGTTATATAACATATTGATTTATGTTTTGTTGCTACCATTTGTTAATATTTTAATGGTACCTAATTTTGTCAGGCATATTGTAAGACTTATAATTAAACTTAAAACTTATAATAGTTTGAAATTTACTATTTAATGTGGAATATTCATGTCGTGCTAGTAATTGAGAAATATATAGATCATTTTTCCAAAAATCATTACTAAGTAGACCTATGAAAGTTGTGGGTCCTAAATTACTTAGACAAATATCACATATTAACAGTTTACTTCAAATGACTCTTAATTATTACTACATAATACAAGTACATAGTTGGGCCTTTTTTCTGAAAATTTTTATCAACCAATCAAATAATTCATTCTAAACAATGTACGTCAACAATTCTTTCTAAATAAAATTATTTTGGTCCATTAAACAATCATCTTCATGATAAGAACAACTCAAAGTATGACATTTATCGAACCCGTGTTGTTTAGTCATCTGAACTTTTATAAGTGTAGAATTTTTTAGTGCAATCATAAAAAAAAATATTACATGGTCAGAAAAACTTGAAAATAAGAAAGATGATTTTTTATTAAAATTAAATAATTCTTAGCTAAATAATAACAAAATAAAATTATAACATTTAAAATAATTTTCAAACACATCATTTTATACGAAAATAAATACATATATTATATAATATCAATTTAATTATATATAATAAAACTAAAAATAAATATAATTGGTAGAAAAGCAGTTAAATTAAATAATAAATATTTCTAAACAAATAAATTTTTTAACTCAGCAAAAACTAATATATAATATAAATTTATTAATTTTTAACTCATAAATTATATAAATAAACAACAATCATACGCAATATATAAAAGTAATGATCAATATCTTAAATTTAAATAATTATGATTTAATTTTTAAAATATTAGAACTTATAGAATAGTATTTGTGTACATATATTATTGAAATAATATATACTTATAAAATACTAAGATAAATAATAAAATTTAATACACATTAAATTTTGATTTGTAAATATTTACATAATACAATATTGAAAATTTTTATAATAATAATTTTTATTTTATTTTTAATTAATGTTTAATTAGTATATTAGAATTCTTTATAAATAAATAGTATGATATTACTAAACATATTCATCAAATATCTTGTGCAGTGTTATACCATACACTGTGTAATATTAAAAGTTTATCAGGGTTTATCCTATCAGATTTTATATTATCAATTTTTATCTCATCAAGCATGTCAAATGGATCTTAAATTATCAAAAACAAATTCTTTATTATTACTTATTCATGAATTATTATAAATAAATATTTATAGGCAACAATTTTCCCTCCCACTTAACTACCCATGTTCGTGTGTACTGTACACTCAAATCCCAATTATTGTCTTATTCCACCCATTAGCACTTATTGAAAGCGCCTAATATGGGTTGCAATCATAATTTTCAATTTTTGCATGAGTTTTGTGCTGGGTTATAGCGTAATTTCAAGAAACTTGGCCACTCAGCAAATACACGTAGATGGAGGAAGCACCATGGTCGTCCCGGACCATGTTAGAAGGACCCTAGGAAGAGAATATACATAAATGAGACAATCAGATATTGGATCGGTTCGTTGGTCCCTCAACTCCACTTATGCCTATTACCTTCGCTTTAATAGAATTTGGGACCAAAGGGCTTATGGACTGGTTTATTGGTCTCTCAACCTACCTAGACCCCTGGCCTCTTCGCTTTTACTTGAGCTCAAGACTAGAGGCATGTGGATAAGTCGATTGACTTAGCTCAGGCTTTCAACTTAATTACCTTTACCCCTAACATTCCCATGACTAACAGCTCGTGTCACAACCCACAGATCAAATTAGAATTTACAAAAGGTGAATTGCAATAAAAATGTCGAATAACGATGCCAATTGAGCCATCTCATGTGGATATTTGATCACTATCAAATCAAAAGTACAAAGGAAAAGAAAATAGGGGGTTTTGTTTTTACTAACAAGAAAATCATAATAAAGACAAGAAAAGAACTAACTAACTACAATTATCTACATGGGCACTAACTCAAGGATTTTCACGGGTCAAGCGCATATCTATTATCAATGCATAAATTATGAAATACACGGAGTATTAGTGCAACCACTACTAACAACTTTGTAATTCACTTAACAACCATCAAGCATTCAATCAATACAAATAAATTGACTAAAAGCTCTTAACCTCCAATTAACTAGTAACAACCTTTAGCACCATTTGCATTAGACTAAGTCTCACCAAGACCTAATTCTCAATTCTTAGTTAATCAAACATGTATCGATTAGCCAATCAATATATATATGCAATCAACATCTTAATCATGCATTTTTATATCAATATCATTCAACAAAAATATATAATCAAGATTGCCCCATATCATAAAACCCAACCTCAGTATTATTACAGTCAACTTTCATAATTAGGACTCCTTAGTTAAGATAATATCAATTAACCTATCAATAATCATCTAATTAATCATTTAATCATATACCCATATCTCAATATCATTATAGTGAAAGCATATAAAAGAATGAGAGACAAGGAATCAATAGAACATTTCAAGTACTAATAATAAGAGCAAGGGTTGAAGATACAACCTTTGAAGCCCTTTCTAGAACTATCTTCTAATATCTACTCCCTCGTGAGAAATTACAACTAAAACATAAATAACAACCTAACCTACAAGAATAATGAAAGAAAAAATAACATAAGAGGAGAGAAGGAGAGGAAGAGAGGAGAAAAACTAGAGAGGCAAAGCAAAACAAACTTAAAAGTATCCTAAATAAAGTATAAAATTCTTGTGTCATGCTTAGGGGTAGAGGCATGACATTTAAAACTCAAAGATGGGCCCAAAAATGAGTAAAACACATTTCCAAAACATGTTTGATGCGTCAATGTCTCGCTTCGGCATGCTCAAGCCTCACTAAGAGCCTTCATGATTATGGGCTTTTTGGTTCGCGAAATCTCGCTTTGGCAAGCTCAAATCTCATTTTGGTGAGCTCAAGTTTCCTAAAACCAAAATTTTTGCAAAATTGTCGTGTCAGTACATTTCCATGTCCCTTTTTGACCCCTGAAGCATTTGAATTAGCTGTTGGTGTCTTTATCACAGTTTTATATCTTTTCATTATCTTCAAAGCAGACATTCTATTTGTCTCATTTTAATTGTGATGAGGGATATATGCTCTGACTATTGGAGAATGCCAAATCTTAATTCTCAACGCCATTGTTCTGACTTTTGAGCTTGATTTGACAAGCTAGACATCCAATCCAACTTTTGTGCTCTGCATGAAAGTTGTAGCTAATTATATTAACTTTCTTACAAGCTACAATTTTTAAAGGTCTATAACTCCAGTGATGATCAAAATACAAAAACAATTCAAGAACCACAATTATGTAGTAAATTCTCATTCAAGCTCAAATTGATGTCCAAACTCAAATATGATGCAAATCCATACAAGTAAGCTTAAAAGAGAGTTAGGACACTATGAATAGGGACTAAAATATCTATGTGAATCCATACTTATCATTCCCGACACTTACCCTCTTGCATATTCTTGTGAAAGACTGAAAATCAAGCAAAGGCAAAACATCAAAGCACTCAACCTATCCCAATACCAAATAGTAAAACCTATAATTCCTAAGATTAGTACAAAACAAAGAAGTTAACTAAGACTTGAATTACAATGAATTCTAAGGGAACAAGCACATAGGCAAAAAGCACACTATCAACATTAAAATCATAACAAGCAAGACACAAGCAAACAACGAGTATCCACGGTAAAGGTCATTTCTAACATGCATATGTTAAGCACATGGACCTTACAACATAAGTCTTTACCACTCAAGTCTCTTAGGATTTGTTTTGCATGTGGAATTAGAATTAAAGTTAAGAATTTTAAATTAGCTCACAATTTAAATTTTATATTTGGCTCTTATAAAAAATTAGGCTTTTGACGGAAAAAATAAAAAAATATTAATTACGCATTTGCACAGGTAGTGAGATTAATCACCAATATATACTCGTTTTGGTTTAAAAGAAATACGTAAAACATTGTCACGTATTATTCACTACAATACGCTTCTCAGTTTCACGTACTACATGCAAACACATTTTCCCACACTGACTGCATGTGACAGAGGAGTAGAATGAATACATGAAATACCTTCATGTATTGCTTTTGAAACACTCTCTCCGAGATGGACAGAAGGTTGTGCGCGTGTCAGAGATTGCAGTTGGAATACATGGGAGAGCTGGCCGTATTTCTTTCCAATACGTTGTAGCTTCACACGTATTCTGGTTGGACAATCTTGGTTCAAGAAAATTTGAAGAGCTGTATTTTCATTTCAATTCCAATTAATTTCAGTTATGCATTATCACATAAACAAAAATATTTTACTCTCAAATTTACTATTTCAAAATTCTCACAAATAGTGGCAGCTTGTAAGTTGATGTCTTTTTATACATATAGTACATCAAATTAATCCCATATAAATAAGTGGTTGAATCATATTAATTGGAAATAGATTAAAATTTGATTGAGAACCAAAATATTTTAGAGTTTAATTTGAATATACTTCCAATATAAAATAATTTTACATAGACATTTAATCATATATTGTATGTTAGTAAAAATATTTGCTTAATTGATTCAATTATCTACTAATTAAAAAGCTACATAAATATAATCACATGATTGACTGATAGAAAAACTTTTTTTTATACTATTCATATGTCATAATTAAACTCAATATTTTATACCAAAACTATTTTTTATACTATTCATTTTAATTACTCACTTTATACTTTTGAGTTATTTTAGTTATTGACTTTTAACATGAGTCAAGTTACTCCCCAATATTATGAAATGTAAATCATGTTAGTTTCTCAACCCACACTTATTTAGTATTTTATCAATTAAATAATAATCGGTAATTTTAAGTGATACCTTGATATACTATATGTCATATAAAGTAGAATAAAATTTAAAATAACTCATTTAATGCTTAAAATTATACAAAATGAGTCATTTAAATATTCATTTTAAGTCATAAAATGACTCATATTATACAATTTTAGATGCCAAAATAAGTTATTTTAAATTTTATTCTACCTTAGATAACATATGGTATGATAAGATATCACTTAACGTTATATATCATTATTTAATTGATAAAATATTAAATAAAAATAGAATAAGGGACTAATTTGACTCACATTTTAAATAACTATGTAAAAACATTTCACCCTGTCATGACAATTAAGTCCTTAATGTAATGGCAACTTTGCTCTTTATTTTTTGTCAAAGGACCTGGTTGAACCTATCCAAAGTCCGTGGGCTTGGAGTTAGGGCTGGACCAACCAAAAGGTCACTTTAAGTCCCTCCCTGACACTAAAAGGAAGTCTTGATTACATCAACAAATATCCGTGTGTTTTGGTTTGGGTGTAGATGGGTATTTTCATCAAAATGAAAATTAGTTTTAAGATTGTCATGATTCTGATGAATGGCACATGATATATGTATGCTTGTGTCCTTACCATGTCCCAATAATCATATAGTGGGGGCCATCAAGTAATATGTAAGGCGCATTCACGTATTCCTTGCAAGATTGTCCAACCAGAATACGTGTGAAGCTGCAATGTATTGGAAGGAAATACGGCCAGCTTTCCCACGTATTCCAACTGCAATCTCTGACTCGCGCACAACCTTCAATCCATCTCGGAGAGGGTGTTTCAAAAGCAATACGTGAAGGTATTTCATGTATTCATTCTGCTCCTCTGCCATATGCAGTCAGTGCGGGAAATGTGTTTGCATGTAAAACATGAAATTGAGAAGCATATTGTAGTGAATAATACGTGACACTATTTTACGTATTCCTTTTAAACCAAAACGAGTGTATATTGGTGATTAATCTCACTAACTATGCAAATGCATAATTTTTTTTTTTCATAAAAAAGCCAAAAAATTGGAAACCAAAATTGGAATTTGAAATTCAATTCCATTTCCATTGTTTAGATGTATAACCTATATCTTCAAAATATTTTCACATATATATTAATTGACTTTTAAAATTTTTTAGGAATAATTAAATAAGTAAATTAATAAATGTACAAAATTATCAGATTTTTTATATAAATATTTTTATTTTTGAATTAAAACATATTCATTTTAACATATATAAAAATATATGTATGTTTCTATGAAATAAACTAGGTTCATTTCAATATAAAGCGTTTCAACGTAACTTAGAAATCAATCCAAAAAGAAACATAGCCTTTGAAAAATAAACAATAAAAATCCTAAAATATGCATATTCGCAATTTAATTTATTCTTGATCTGCATCAAGATCCAAGATTTCCTAAGTAGAGCAGGGAAAGCTTTAAATGAGTCACATTTTCTCACATCGCCAGTAAGAAAGTCATAAGCTCAAAGCATTTCTAATTCTTCTAAATCTGGGATATTAGAAATTTCAACGGATATTTCCTTCATACTTCATTTAATAGGATCAGACAAATAAGTTTTATCAATAGTGTTAGCCACATAGATAACATGTGCAGGTGCATCGCCAGAGTGGTTTTTCTTTCTATTCTACATAGATAACTAGAATTTGGTTGCTTAGTTGAAGTTGGTGTAGACTCAAGTGTATCACAAAGCATTTCCTCCATGATATTTGGATTTATATTATTCATATAGACTTCTTGTTCAATCTCTTTCATGACTTTAACCCCAGTCTCAACTGCACCTCCTATGGCACAATCATGTCCATAAATAGTTCTTAAATCTTGCCCATTTTCATTTTCTTTGGACCTACAACTACTTGCTTCTAGATGAGATTGAAAATAAATATAACAAATAATATTCATTTATTATACATATTAATTAAAAGATAGGCTCTTATTTATAATACCTTGACATTATCTTCCTATACTTAATCGCTATCAACCTTCACTATATTGCGACTCCAATCCCAACCAAACCCAGTACCACCAAGCTTATTTGAAATGACAATACAATGTTTATCCCAAGTTTTAAGGAGACACAATGTTACCCCTAGTGATTACAACATATCACATTTTTCCTTTATGCCATTTATAGCTGCATTAGCAACTGGTTTCTAGCTATCAGGCACTTGGTTTCTCAAGTTGTGTTGTTCAAGCAGAACACTTGTAAGAACACGGTCCATTTGTTTTGACCATTTTATACATGACTTGGAATTATCTTTGCTTTTTCAAGCTTAATTTTTCTCCATCAGCTAGTAATCAAGACAAAATACAATAAAAAGGTCTTGCTTGTATCAAGCAATACATATTGAAGTTAGATAATCATTCAATATAATATATTGTATCAAGTGTCTAACTAATACAAAAGGTCTAGCAATAAATCAAGAAATATTTAAAAATTATCTATACCTAGCTGGATAATCATTGAACATTTCAATTTCCAAATTGTCTCTAAATTATGTCCACTCATGAGTAACTTAAATAGATCTTACAACATCATACTTTTCTTGCTACTCTTCCTCCTTTGTTCTAGATATTTCAACGTCTACCTTATTCAACAAAAAATATCATTCTCTTGTTGTTTGTCTTGAATGTAGTTATGCAATATATAACAAGCATTGATCATTAGTAGCTATTTTTTTTTTTTTTAACTTAAGTAAGTTATTATAATGACAATGCATATGTTTAAGGAAACAAATTTAACTATACCTGAGTTTTTACATCAAAAAAAGATTGTGTGTCCAATATGGCCAATCAATTTTCAAGCAAGCCAAATATTCCCTTTACTACATTTCTTACGAAAGAATGATGAATATTTTATAAATCTTTAACTCTTCTTGGACTATTACTAAATCTTGACCATTCACTAAAATGGTAATGTGTGGAATGATATGAGCTAGAAATCTAGGACAATTAGTATATCTTGTAATTACTAGAGAATATTTTCTTATAAAGGGTGAAGCTTAAAATTGTTCTCAAAATGAAAGCTTATAACTTGATATTACTATATAAGCAAACACTTATAATCAAGAATTAAGCTAGTAAACGTTGAACTATAGCCACCAATAATGATATTCTCATATTCAAATAGAGTAACACAGTAACAATGAAGCTTTCTTAGTTCAATAGTAAAAACATTTATCAATATCAATCATTACAACATAGCATAGAAAGAAAAGAAATATAATATCACAAACAAAACTACTTTGATGTTCTATTCTTCGTATTTCTGGTGTACCGCGATTTTCCAGACAACTGATATCTATCTTAAATCAAAACTTCTATGATGTGGGAATCTTAAGAAAGGTTTCAAAAATAAAAGTTGGTATAAACCTGGAGTTGTGGATTCACTTTCAGACATCTAAAAGTACAATAAGATTCAAAAAGTAATTTTCTGAATTAGAGCGTTATTAATAGATAAACTAAAAGGTAAACTTTAATAGAAAAGGATTTAGTTAAGCTAATCAATGAAAGTAAAAGGATAAAGGAGAAGAAGATACTATAACACCCCGATTTTTTTGTCTGAGCAAAAATGACCAAAATGCCCCTGAGGTCATTTTCCACTCGTAATTCGAGGATGACTGACCTGGCAGTCCTTGAAGGGTCAACTCAATGTTAGAAGGGGATTATATATGAATGAATGTTATTAGAGCGGAAAATCTCATTTTTAACTCAACTTAGTCACCAATAAAAGTATGTTATGAATGATGGGCAACAAATTCAACAACATAAAGCAACACTTCATTCACTGATTTGGGTATGAAAGTAGCAGTTACAACACAAAGCAGAAATAAATAGCAGTACTGAACTCTAAATCAAGACAACATAAAGATGTCTTAACAAAAATTTCTCAATAATAATGATTAATTTAAAAGGGAAAAGTACTAGTACTACACAATTATTAAATCAAAACTCCACCAAGAAAAGAGTCCATATAAATCTAATAATAATAGTATGCTAATAGAGGAAACAAATTACTTTTCTTGAAGAAAATTGCCAATTCATGCAGAACTGGAACAATAATGCTGCTTAAACTTGCTAAAAAAAAAACATAGAGCAAACAATATTGATTAAAACACAATGCAACCTTCTCTTTTTTGTGAAAAGAGCAAACAACAAAGCAACCAAAAATACTCACTGAAAGAGGATAAATAACAACAAATTAGTTTACTTTCACTTTGTAGTACAATTTTTTTTATTACAATAATAAAAGTACTAATAACTAAAAATATTCCATCCAAATATTTTTTTTCCAGATTATTCTTAGCAATACCATATACATCAAAATAAGTTCAAAGAGATGCTCCCGAACAACAGATCACATAAAAAATGCACCCACAAATTACACCGAGATAGGGAGTAGCATACCAAGAAATATTAGATAAGAAATACTATGCAACAAATCAATCAGATTCATCAAAAACATCCAAAAGACGTTTCCATTCTTCTTAGTTCAAATGAGAACCACAATACAAGGCTACATAATAAAATTTCTCTCTGCAATTAAATGGACCACAAGAATTTATAAGAAACCTAGAACAATGATAAAGATAACAATATTGAAAAATTTTTAGGTCCAACCAGAATAAGCTATGATCATTGTTTTTGAAAAAGAATGAAAAATGGCACAATGAAGTGAAAGCTAGCTTTGCATTTACTTTTCAGCATACTTTGCACTAATTGAGCATGCAATTTATGAAAATCAAAGTAAATGTACAAAATAAGCATGCATACATGATTTAAGTTGTTCTCAAATGGAAAGAGTGGTCATAACCCTATGTCAAAATACAAAAGGAACTAACAAACCACCAAGCCATCTCAAGAGACCATTAAACCCAAAATGACACAGGGATTTGAGGCCATGGAAATAAAATTGTCTACACTTATTTCAAATATTCATAGCTCCTCATTTTTCCTTTCAATTTCAAAAGGAATCAACAAAAATCGAAAAGCTCCAATGTCCACTTGTTGGCCGTGAATGCATTGGATCGAAAATGGACTTTCAAAAGCTAATCTTTCACTCATAATAATAGACAAATACCAATAAAACATAGCACATAATCTAAGTCATCAAGAGTGAAACAAATCTCAGCACCTTTAAAATTCCTTGCAACATACCATGATTGATTTATAATATCTTGGCTTCAAACTAAATTTTCAGCAAGCATATACCACACACCTTAGCCTTTTCTACTCTCCAAGACAAAACAAAAACCTTAGACACATACATATAGAGTTGTGTGTAATTTGCAGCAGCAGAAATAGGATTTGAAAACCATTTTTCCTAAACCAAATCAAACAAAAACCTGCTTTCAAGAGGCTAACACAAACTCAACCCAAATGACCACTTAAAACTGAGTATGCATTCAGAGTAATAAAATTATATCTGGTACAAGCAGCATTAAAAAGTTACCTTTGGCTTCTAAAACCTTATGAGAAATCTTTCTGTGCCTTATTTCAAAGGTGCAATAGTTTAATCAGCCAAAATCAGTAAAAGTAATCAAAATCTAGAGACAAGCCATGTAACACCCTAATATTCAACCCAAGTACTACTAGCATTCACCGAGGTTAAATATTAGTCATTACCTCTTGATTTCAAGTTTAAGTACTTTTTGAAACTATTTAATGAAAATACGAGCCAAATTTTTCTTTTACAAAACTCGTTAAAATATGAGCCACGCGTAGCATATATATATGGTACTATAAGTGTGGAATATAAACATTAAAAGGCTCCACAATGAACATAACATCACATAATATATATTTAAGCTACCCACCTCTAGGTGAGTTGAATTCAAGTACAGAAATTTAAAAGATGCAAATACAAACAAACTACGAACACATAGAAAGGAGAATACATATAAAGCTATATAGTGCACCTAATATAGATGACCTCTAAACAAAAGACGGTCACCATAAACTAAAGTGGCATGTGTGCACTAATCTCTCTAAAAGCCTCTATGGTTGCTGGCCTGGGAACAGGGGGGACGTAATCAATCCATGGACGTAACATCTTGGGGGTAGGTACACAAACATGGCCTCTATGCCTAGGGCACATGGCCTGCCTCCACTCCATTAGTGGCTGCGTCACTGTGTCCTCGCTCCTAGCTGGCATAAATGCGGGAGTAGGGGCAGAACCCTCTGAGTATATATGAGGAGGCTCATCCTCCTCAGGGTCAATCTGTAACATCCTTGAGTATGGAACATAGTCGGGGAAGTCTCGAACAGCTGATCCAGATGGGTGTGCTCGCAGCCTCCACTCGTCATGTGGTCGGGCTCTCTCGAACAACGCGTCAGCACTATAGGGGGATGCAGGGGAAAAACAATAGCTCTGTACAGGATGCGCAAAAGGGCGCCCCACGAACACGAACACACGGACAGAATAGCGTCCCTCGAAGTGGTTTGATCCGTGATCGGGGTCAAAATGAAACTCCCAAGTCGGCGTATCAACGAAGAGGATGAATGTCGCCATCTGAATCTGAAGACGTGACGGAAAGAAAAGGTAAGGGGAGTGAGAATCTTTGCTAAAGAAACTCAGTAGGGTTTTCCTCCTATCTAGGTGTCATCATCTACGTCTCCAGGAACCTCGGGTTGCTTATGAAAAGCAGGCATATAATAGTTCAATTATGAAGTTCTAAAAACATTAATTACCGAGGCCCGCTCTTTTTAACATATACTCTTGTACTTACATGGATGCATCTTAATTTATTGTGATATGCAGAACACAACTAACTTATATCATAGAACATAAAGCATAGAGTATATGACATGGAGCATAGGGCATAGGATTTAAAACATGAGGCATGAAACATAGAACATATAACATAGAGCATAAACTTAATACATGGTTCATGGTGCATAGAGCATAGAACATAAGGCATAGAGCTTGGTACATGGTGTCTTTGTCTTGGTTACTTAGGTGATGTTAAGACATTTACTTTGAACATGGGGCTACCCTAATTGTTCTCCCTTTTGAGAAACCTCTAGGTTATGAGCTCATACCTCACTAGTCGTCACTAGCACATGGTCTTATCCTTTTTGATAAGATTAAGGTCCCGACATAAAGTACGGGCTAGGGGGCTAGAATCACCCCATCACCATCCCTTTTGATGGTTTCAAAGGATCATTTTCTCATGGTTTGAATCACCTCATCCCCATCCCTTTTGATGACTTCAAAGGATCATTTTCACATAGTTTTATGTCACCTTAAGTCTTAGTATGTTATAACAAGATGCCACATAAATCATGCTTGACATATATCGCAAATAATCTTAACATAGGCATCTCTAAGGTTCAACAAGAACAATAACATGCAATTGATAATTCATTTATCACATAGCATCATATAAGTCAAGAGGCAACACATAAATTCATCAATCATCAAGGCACACAAATCATTCCCTTAAAAGCAAAACCCCTAAATCGAGTAACCTCAAACTTCCAAATTATTTTCTTACACCTCTAAGGGATTGATTAACCTCATTACCACAATTAATTAAGTCCTAAAACCTAATTAATTATGGCTGAACATCATAGGTAGTAAGCATGAATTGATGAATTACGGTGTTCTAGAAGTTACATTTTAGGTCCGTTCTCATTACCGACTTTTTCTATGATGCAATAATTAATACCTAAACCAATTATGAGTTATTCTCACTCATCTAAACATGTTATAATATGATTCTACAAACTCTATCAAGGCTGGAACAGAATGCATATTTTCAGTTCCTATGGAGTTCTAGAAATCACATTTCCAAACATATAGAGTTACTAAGTGTAACACCCTAATTTTTAACCCAACTTTCTAGAACACATTAGGTTAAACATTAGGCTATTACTTCATAGTCTCATCCTTTTCTTAAAATACTAAAGGAAAATTACGAGTAAATTTTTTTTTTTTTTTTAAACACACAACAAAGTGAGAGCCACGTTCTTAGTCTAATCGAATAATAGGAATATAAAGCACGCTTAACACTCATAGAGAAACACAGAAATGGAAACATATAATAGCTGAGCATAAATCATCACAACAAGAGAAACGTTTCATTAATAACATAACTTAGAATACATAAGTAGTCATATCCTCATTGGGATGGGCAGAGCTTGTAATACAGCAGAAAGGAAGTACAATAGAAACAGAGAAACGTAAAGTAACATAAAGTAAACCATCACTACCCGAGTGCACCTATAGTGAATAACCTCAAAAAAAAAGCAGGTTTATCCAGTCTACATGTGAGTGTGTGCACTAAGCCTCCCCTAAAACATCTGCTACTAGAACCCGGGGAAATGGAGTGTAACTGATCCAAGAACGCAAGGCGGCAGGAGTGGGCATACGTGTAGACTGAGCGTGAGCTCCTCGTTAGGGGCGCCTCTCGGACGGATGTGTCAATGAAGACCACGAATGTCGCCATCAGTCTCTGAAGATGTGACGGAAGTGAGAAAAAGAAGAGAAAATAGTGAGAATCTTACTAAAGAATCTCAGTAGGAATCTCCTATTCTAGGGTTACATCGTTCACATCCTCAGGAACCTTGGGTTTATTTATAAAAGGTGTTCATGCATATGAGATTCATTATTAGGGTTTATGAAACTATTTATCCAAGGTCCATTTCTTTTAGTATGCATCTTGATGTCATGAATGCAACATGTTTAAGCATGAATGTATGGCAATACTTGAGCACATAAATCAACAAATCACAACAATCTAGATTCATGCAAGTGGCATAAGGGCATATTACAACTCTTACTTTTCTCATACTTATGTGACTTAAAAGCATCATATCTCTTTTGTTCTTTTTCTCAAAAACAACCCTCTCAAAACATATCCACCTATTTCCAACCGATACACCGCCCCGGTGATTTTTATCATAACCTCCTATCTCCGTCTCACCTAATCGCCTAGGAATGAGCTCAATCCTAACTAGTCGTCACTAGATTTAATATGGGGTAAAATGAAGGGGTAACATAAACATATTTCATTCTTTGAAACGTTCTACTGGCCTCGAGTGCACAGCGAATTGTCCGCTTTGGTAAGGCTGCATCTGCACATACCCTCACGGATTTGCCTCCTCCTCACCGTAGCAGGAGAAGTACGTCTCAATGCTTGTCACATAAAAATATCCTGGGGGTGCTCGGCCGAACCAGTGTCACCCAGGGTTTTCAACTCATATGGTACTTTAAAACATTTTTCAACTCTTTTAGGTTTGATAGAAATTGGCAAAGATAACGGCTGTTAAACTGAATTTCCTTCAAACCAAAATTTATGCCACAAGCTAATCGCACAACTTAACATCTCAATAATCATTTCCTCACGTATCATCAATAAAACATTTTAGGGTTCATGCATCATCAAGCATATTCTTCTAATACATCATTCTCACATAGATAAACATCATAACATATATTTCAAACTCATCATTCTTACATAGATTATAGCATATATTCCAAACTCATCATAGCATATATTTTAAACACATCATACTCACATAGATAAAGCTCATGTATCATATATCATACTTGCATAAAATTAAGCATCATAAAAACTCAAGACTTCTTAATATCTTATGCATCGACCATTAAGGTCCTTAACTCACAATCTAAGTTATAAATCATCAAAACCTAGTCTCTTGGGAACCTATGAGGTTATAACTAAGTATTTCTCACCTCACACTATAGTCAAGAACATCTCTAGACCTCAAGGATGCAGAATTTACAATCCCAACTTTACGGGTACCTAGGAGTCACAACAATGACTCTTTCTAAGTCCAGTTTGTTCCTAAAGCATCAAGATTAAGCCCTAAACCAATTATGAGTCATTCCTACACATTTAAACTAATTTAGAACCATGATTATCATTTCTAAACCTTGCTGGACAGAATCTAGAAAATTCCATCATTAAGGGATCTAAAACTCTCAAATTAATTCTTTTCTAGTTCTTAACTTATCCTATCTTTCACATATGAGTCTTAACATTATTTTTACTCAAACATAAGCATCTTATCATTATTAACACAGCTCATACAGTGGCCAAACATAACAAGGCAGAACCGAAACAAACATCTCCATAAAAGACATGAAACACAATTTCTAAAGCACATACAATACTAGTTTCTCTTGGAACCTTTTTCAACTTTCAAAACTCATTTATGGACACTTTTATCACCTAAAATCATAAAAATACTTAAGAGGGTAATAGCTAAATCATTTTTATCTCAAGAGGTCCTAAATTCATAAAACTTAGTTCTACATATTTCTTATACTTACATAAGCTTAGAAAAATTATAAAACATAGTTTTCAATACTTGGAAACACCAAAGCCTCTTAGGGCCGAAATAGGGACCAAAAGCAATAAATATTTTTAGACCTTTGTTGAGACAACAATGGGCAAGTCTTTGAGCTCTAGGTTCATTAAAGTGATGACATAAAAATAAACATGCTCATGCACTTGTTTTAGTTTTTGCTAGAAAGTAAAGTGAGAGCATAAAATAAATATGTGATGCATTATATTATTATCTTTGATATTTAGGTGAGAACTTGAAACATAAACATGATAATGCGTAGCTTGAAATATAAACATGATAATGCAAGCTCCTTTATTACCTTGGTACTTAGTGATAACAAAGAAAGTAAACATGATGTGCAAAGCATAAAATAAATATGGTATGCATTATATTATTATCTTTGATATTTAGGTGAGAACTTGAAATATAAACATGATAATGCAAGTTCCTTTATTACCTTGGTACTTAGTGATAGCAAAGAAAGTAAACATGATGTACAAAGCATAAAATAAACATGATGCAAGGTTCATTTTAAGGTGATCTAAAGCTCATCCAAGACTTTAACAACATAATAACCCAACACATATCTCATTACAAAGAAAGCTTTAGAGTTCTTGAACCAAGTTCTCAAAGGAATTATGAGGTTCTTGAACATCATCATCAATCTCAAAGAAAGCAAAACTTTTTGAACAAATAAAACTTCAAAGATCAAAAAGGAAAATGGTAACCAAAATGTTAAAGAAAGGAACAAAGAAACCGAAATCATAATAGCAAGAAAAGTAAAGGTATTCTTGAGTAAAAATCATTTTTGAGTTAGAAAATAAAGTTGGAACTCAAAGAAAATAAAACCTCAAGCTCTAGAGTTTCCTTTGAGATGAACACATAGTCATTATCTAGGAGTCCTCATCATTGAGCTATCATGTACTCATCAAGGGCAAGAGGCCGAAAATACAAGAAAGGGAAACCAAAGAAAGTTTCAAAAAGAAAACCCAAGAGAAAGCTAGAAAGAACTCATTTTCAAGAAGACAAAGTTTAGAAAACACTCCTACCTAGAGTGAAGACAAAAAGCTTGGACTTGAAGATGAAAATGATACGTGCAACACCTCCTAGGATGGTGATGATGATTCGGCCTTGATGAAAGAAAAAGGAAGGAAATGTGTTCTTGGTGAGCTTGTGTTTGAGAATGGAAGTTTAGGTGTTTGTATGATGATCCAAGGTGGTGGGGTGGTGTTTCAAGGTTGTGTGATGATGTTTCAAAAGGAAAAAGAAGAAGATGAAGAAGAAGAATGCTCTTGAGATTTGAGAGAAAAAGGAAGAACTTAGAGAAAAACTATAAAACTAAACTTAGCAAATGAACAAAGTGTAGCAAAGGTTCATCTAGGCATGGTATTTATAGAGAAGAATAAGAGTGAATGAGTGGAGGAGAATGAATCCTCATGGAACATGAGGTGAGGCATGTGTGGAGGAGAATGAATCCTCATGGAACATGAGGTGAATGAATCCTCATGGAACATGAGGTGAGGCATGTGTGGAGGAGAATGAATCCTCATGGAACATGAGGTGAGAGAATTGCACTTTGATGACATGGCTTCAACCATAGTCTTTGGAGTGTGAAATAAAATTAAATTGTGATAAAATGGATGATGAATTTCATGCAGGTCTGATGCAGCAAGGGAGGAGGGAGTTTTGGTCATGTAATAGTGTGTTAGTGATGTGTTTAGGGGTGTATTAGCTTAGGTGTAAGGTTAGGAGTCATTAAGCATAAGTTTAGGTGACTAAGAATGTGATTAGGAACCTTTATGACATGATTAAGGAGTACTCATACATATTTAGGAGATTTCAAATTCATTTTATGAATAAAACAATGTAGACAAAATTCCATAATTTAAGGAATTGGAGAGAGAAAACACTATTCAATATTCCATGACTAGAAATCTTGAATTTAAAATAAGATTTTAAGTTGTAATTAAGCACTTTTAGGTTCTAATCAACTTTAATAAATTATTTTGACTCAAGATTAATTATGGAAATTAATTAATCTTCTATTAGAGCCTAATATTGCTTAGGTTTGCTTAATCACGCGATTAAGCGTAAAAACACGAAACTAGGGGTAAAATCGTAATTTTGCACTAATTTTGCCCGGGACCTCCATAATTAAAACTGAGGTCGTAGAATACATAAAAATGCCTTTTAAAACCATCTAGAGAAGTTTCGGGTTCATCCGGCACTTGCAAATAGGTAAAACACCGCAGGGGCGTTTTGGTCATTTGACTAAAACTTCAACGAGATTTTCGATTCCGGAAAGATACACAGGTCATCTAATCCCCTTCCAACATTGAGTTTGCCCTTTGAGTACTGCCAGATCGGCTTTCCTCGAATTCTGGGCCGAAAATGACCTCAGGGGCATTTCGGTCATTTTCACTCTAGCAGAAAATCGGGGCGTTACACTAAGCATATCTAAGATGCCTAGAACAATTATCATACAATTGGTAAGGTACTTAAACACATATAGACCACCCAAAACAGAATTTAAGGTGCTGGAAAACATAAGGCAGAACCAAAATCATAATCATCATATAATGCATAGAACTTTATTTCTAAAGCACATAAACTACTAGTTTCTCTTGGAACCTTTTTAGAGCTTTTAAAACTCACTTGGAAACAATTTATTTTATCAAAAACTTCATAAAATACATGAGGGCAGTGACCATTTCAAATAAATCTTGAGAGGGGTTTAAATCATCAAACCTTGCTCAAAACATTTCTTGATATCATCTAATCTTTAGAAAATTACAAAACATAGGTCTTGGCACTTGTGACTAGATGAAACTCATACCAAGTTCATCATCCTCACATGGCCAAAATGTACATTCCAAAGAATGTTTCCATATTTATCTTTTTCTTAGGATAAAGAGGGCAAGTCTTTGAGCTCTAGGAGTTTTAGGTGATAACATAAACATAAATTGTGATATGCACTCCATTTTATATTTCCTTAGAAAGTAAAGTGAGGGCTCAAAATAAATATGAGATGCAAGTTCATTTCTTTATCTTTAAAGTAAGTGGTAACTTGAAATATAACATGAAATGCAAGTTCATTTCATCTTGGGAATTCAGTGATAGCATAAAATAAACATGGATGCAAGTTCATTTTTATACCTTATCTAGAGCTCTTTTAAGACTTTTAAAAGAACAAAGCTTAAACCCAATACTCATCCAACATGAAAAAGTAAGCTTTACTAAGCTTTAAAGGTACAAACATAAAAGGACTATGTCATATTCTTTATTAATGTCCAATAACCCCTATCTAGAGTGAACACTAGAACGTGCTGGCCAACTTTAAGGTTGACAAGGGTAGGCTATGGACTTTTGGAAAACCTTATTACTTTTATTAAGTAAAACTTTGGGCGAGCTAAGAGAAACAACATTTTTCTTTGAATAAAAAGGAAATGGCTGAACCTTAATGAAGAATAATGGATCTATTTCCACTCTAGGGACCAAGATCTTGATGATGTAATAACACTAACATCACTAGTCCTCATCATTGAGTGCATAACCTCATCCCAAACCAATATCAAGACAAAGTTCTTAACAAGGAAAGAAAAAGGAAAACCGAAACCATGTTTGTTTCAAGAACAAAGATCAAGCTTTAGAGGTTGTTCAAGTGTTAAACACCATCATAAAACTATCATCATCAAGCCCTCATTTTTCCAAGTTGCCAAGGGCTCTATGGCCGAAATATCAAAGGAAAAGAAAGGTTCCAAAAAGGTCAAGAGAAACATAAGGCTCATTCTTAACTTAACTTGTAAAAGACAAAACTTTTCTTTAGAAAAGATTCAAGCTTTAGAGGTTTTCTTGGGAGATGAACACAAGGTCACCTCTAGAGAACACTCATCATCAAGCTATCATATATAAGACCTTGAGGCTGAAATCTATGAGAAAAAGAAAGGAAGAAACCGAAATGAAACAACAAGAAAATGTCATCCATTCATCATATTCCAACAAAACTCAAACATAAAGATCAAAGAGAACATTTTTAGAAAAGCTCATACCAAGTGTTGGTGTTCTTTGAAGTGAATAAAAGGTTGGATCTTGAAGAGGAAATGAAGAAGGAAATCTTCTTGGAGTCTTGTATATAGCTTCGGCCAAGGAGAGAAATGGAGGAAGAAGATGTGTAGGCTTGTGTATGGGCTTAGACAAGTGTTTGAAAGAGAACAAGATGAAGGTTAGAGGTGGAGAAGGTGGCGGTTTCTCCTTAGAGAAAAGAGAAAGAAAGGAAAACTTAGAGAACTTGAAGAGAGCAACACTTACTCCTTGAATCACCAAAACTTGGCAAATGATCTAAAAATGACAAAATGTCCACCTAGCAAGCTATATATAGAAGTTTTGAAGCATGAGGGAGTGAATGGTGGGGTTGGCCGAATGGCTTCCTCAACAAGGAGAAGAGAAAAAAAAAATCTTCTTGAGTTGTCATTCATGGTGTGATGGAAGACATAATAGGCATAGTTTATAGAGTGGCTTTGAGTGAAAGCTTGATTGACTACATAAAATATAATTCTTTTGAATTTTTTTGGGGGAAAAGTGGCGGTTTTAATACAGCCATGGGGGGAGTTTTCATTTCAAATAATCATGTATTAGTGAGGTAATAAGGAGTAAGCAAGGTTAGGTCACTTCTCAAGCTTTTATGATTAAGTGCTTAAGTGACTAATTAGGTAATCTAGGCCATGATTAGCTTAGATTTAGGAGAAATCCTTGTTGGATTGATGGGGTCAACTTTTGTAACGAAAATTCCTAGGGAATGACATACTTTCTTGGATTGAGAAAAAGGTGAATAGTGAAATCACTATTCAAGGATGCTTTTTAGGAAAAGATGCTAGAAATGGGTTTTAGGTTTCATTAAGCAACTTTAGGTTCTAATCAACCTTAAGTAATTATTTTAGCTCTAGATTAATTATGGAAATCAATTAACCTTTAATTAGAACCTAATATTGCTTAGGTTTTATTTTTAAAACATCATTAAGCCTTAATGCACTTAAGCAGGGACAAAATCATAATTTTTCTCAAAAACTGCTCGGGAGCACCGGGACTTAAACAAACATAGGTTATGCCTTAAAAACATTGTTTTAGACCTCCGGGACAAGTTCGGGTCAAAACAAAACTCAAAACTGCCTTAAATTACTATAAGGGTATTTTAGTCATTTGCGCACAGAAACCTCAGAAATAAGATTCTTCTGCTCTATTAAACACTCAATTACATACAATCCCCTTCATACATATCAAAGCTCTTATGAGGATGACCGAGGTTGGCCGTCCTCGTGTTCCAGGTAAAAATGATCTTAGGGGCATTTTGGTCATTTACAAGTCTAGAAAAATCGGGGTGTTACAAGCCACCTAGTGAATCTTGACAAAATCTATTTAAAAATTAGTTGAAGATTTTACTATAAAGTGAAAACCATTTTTCAGCTGTACATAAGAAAAACTTTGAGCTAATAAATGCAACTTTTTCTTATTTACTCATATCAAATTTGAATTGAATTAACTAATCATATGATTGCAACACATATTCCATACCATACTAAACTTGACATAAGTGAATTAATTAAAAGAAGCAAAGATGAGCCAAAAGTTGTCACTTGATCAATGCCTATGAGACTCATATAATCGGTAACTTTTGGTATGTCCCATTGGAGAATGGACAGAAATAAGAGGAGGTGTCAATAATTTTGACACATAATATATATAAATCTAACCCTTCAAAGCATAAGATGTTTCAAATACTACACAATGCTTGTGAATGGCACCCTGACAATCATGCAAATAAGTCTACCATGCTTGTAGGTCCTATTGTCTTTGCAAAAAGAAAAAAAGGAAAATTGATCCAACAGCAACATAATTCAGGAATCTACTAGTACATGTAAACTAAATTCTACATATGAAAGCTCCTCATAAGCAAAAATTAATAGCATGTATATATTGATAGAGATGCTTGATTGGAATCATGCATATGAACACATCTTGTCACGCAAATAAACAAAATCATTCAGTTTCCTATGTTGGGAAGGTAATTAAGAAAATACGCAAGGATATCAAACTTAAGTGGAGCTTAGGTGAACTCTTCATCTTGCAAACTCGTAACGCTTAACTCTCATACAATTGTAGACTCAATTAGGGGACATAACTAGAGAGTTTAATAACATAGAAAATACCAAATCATGACATGAAACTACATTCTCCACCCTAGAAACCCCAACAACCATGAAAAACAAAATGAAAAAAGAAAAGCAGAAAAAGATTCCTAACAAAAGTGTTAAGCAAGGAGCATCGAACCAAACTCAAAATTCATATGAAGAGTCCCAAAAAGCTCCAATTCACGCTGCATGCAAACACTCCAATAGCAAAAGCAGCAAACCTCCCAAAGGATTACACAAAAGCCAACAAAACCACAATAAATAAATGAATAAATATTCGAAACTTTTCATTTCCAAAAAAGAAAAACGTAAAATGTACTTATAGGAATATAATGGAACTTCCTTCTAGATGGCTCGTCGGAGACATTGTGGGGGCTACTGTTATCTATTGCAGCGGTGATGGGGGTTCAGCGGCGAAGAATGAGGCAAGAGCCTACAAAACCACAATAAATAAATAAATAATTGAAACATTTTATTTCCAAAACACAAAAATGTAAAATGTACTTACAGGAGTACAGTGAACTTCCTGCTGGATGGCTTGTCGAAGACATTGTGGGGGTCATTGTCGTCTTCTGCGGTGGTGATGGGGGTTTAGCAGCAGAGAATGAAGCAAGAGGAAGCACTATTGTTGTTGTTGTGAGAGTGGGAATAAGAGTGAGAGTTACTATTGTTGTTGTTCTTGCTACTAAGAGGAAGAGACGTGGACCGCCATGGAGGAACCCGAGGAAACTCGAAGAAGCTGCTGCTTTTAGGATAAGGTAGTTGTCCCTGGCATGTCTGTGGTGTTTCTAAGGTGTGGATGAAAGCGCTTTCGAAGTAGTGGTGGCTTAAGAGTTTATGAAGGCTAAGGGATGAAAGGGCATTCTGTAACGCCCCGATTTTTCTCTAAATGTGTAAATGACCGAAATGCACCTGAGGTCATTTTTACCTAAAACATGAGGATGGCCGTCTCGGCCATCCTCATAAGAGCTTTTTTTATGTAAGAAGGGGATTCTATGTATTTTAATGTTTAATAGAGCAGAATAATCTCATTTTTGAGGTTTCTGCGCACAAATGACCAAAATACCTTTACAGTAATTTAAGGCAGTTTTGAGTTTTATTTTGACTCGGACTTGTCCAGAAGGTCTAAAACAATGTTTTTAAGGCATGATTTATGTTTGCTTGAGTCCCAGTGGTCTCAGGCAATTTTTACAAAAAATTACGATTTTGCCCCTACTTAAGTGCTTTAAGGCTTAATGATGTTTTTAAAATGAAACCTAAGCAATATTAGGCTCTAATTAAAGATTAATTAATTTTCATAATTAATCTAGAGCTAAAATAATTATTTGAGGTTGATTAGGACCTAAAATTGCTTAAGGAAACTTAAAACCTAATTCTAGTCTTATTTCCTCAAGAAAGCATATAAGAATAGTATTTTTACTATTCAATCTCCCTAATTCAAGGAAATGTGTTGTTCTCTAATCTCTAGTCAATGGAGTTTGACTCCACCAAATCTAACAAGATCAATCCCAAATTAAGTTGTTCATGGCCCTAATTGTCTAATTAGTTTACCTAAACGCTTAGTTAAAAAACCTTAATTAGTGGCCTAACCTTGTTTGCTCCTAAACACATCACTAGCACATGATTAATTGAATAAAATCTCTCCCTCCTCTCTCCATATGACCACCAACCACATCCCCTTCTATTCAAAGAATTGTTTTAAATTTTTAGTCAATTCAAAGCTCACTTCAAAGCCATACCTCAAGTCACACCACACCATGTTTCACCATGACTATACCTTACCTTGCACTATGCTTGATCATACTTCCAACCATGCTTGATATGACTAAATAAAGGAGATATTTTCCTCCCTCTCCCTTCTAGAAGATTTATTTCATTTCCTATCAACAAGAAATTACCTCACCTTGAACCATGCTTAAGCCCATACCTATCTTACCATCAACCATGCCTTGAATGACAACTTGTAAGAGATTTTTTCTCTCCCTAAAGCCTTGAAGGAACCGTGAACTTTCCTCCCCCATTCACTCCCTCATGATTCAAATTCTATAAATACCTTGCCTTGGTGAGCTTTGCTTCACTTTGAATCATTTGCTAAGCTTAAAGTTTTAAGAAAGTGTTAGTTCTCTCAAAGTTTCTTTTCTCCTCCTTGTTTCCAAGAGAAACCGCCACCCCTCCACCTCTCAATCTTCATCTAAGTTCTCATCTAAACACATTTCCAAGCTCAAACACAAGCCAACACATCTCCTTCCTCCATTTCTCTTCAAGGTCGAAGCTATACTCCAAGCTACAAGGAGATTTCTTCTTATTACCTCTTCAAGATCAAGCCTTTCCTTGTCTCCAAGAACATACACACTTGGTAGGGAGCTTCTCTAAAAATGTTTCTTTGATTTATATGCTTTGATATTGTTGAAATATGATGAATGGATGAACCTTTCTTGTTGTTTCATTTTTAGTTTCTTTCTTTCTTTCTCTTTATGATTTCGGCCTCAAGGCCTTGTGCATGATAGCTTGATGATGAGTGTTCTCTAGAGATGACTATGTATTCATCTCTCATGAAACCTCTAAAGCTTGATGCTTTTATTTCTTTAAAGCTCTATTTATATTATTTAGCTCACTAAAGTTTTCAACTTAAGAAAATAACTCTAAGGATTTCAATAAGCCCAAGGCCTACGCTTGTCAACCTTAAAGTTGCCCAGCATATTCTAGAGCTTTGCTCTAGATAGGGGTCTTGGGTACATAATAAAGAACATGATGTATTTTCCTTCTTTTAATGGATTTGGTTTCTTGCTCATTTTCCTTTTGAAGATTTGTTTCTTGAGTTTATTTCTTTAAAGCTTGATGATGATGTTCAAAGAACCATGAGATTTCTTTATAACCTTGGTTCTTAGAACTCTAGAGCTTGCTTTATGATGATGAGATTGGGATTAAGATTATGATATTGATCCTTCAAAGTTTTGTATGAGCTCTAATGACACATAATAATGGACTAGCATTCATGTTTAAATTTATGCCTTGCATAGCATATTTATTTTATGTTATCACTAACTCTCAAGATTAAATAAATGAACTTGCATTATCATGTTTAAATTCAAGCTTTGCATTTCATGTTTACTTTTCAAGTCCTCACCTAAACTTAAGATAAAAATGAGTTATATCTCATATTTATTTTGAGCCCTCACTTTACTTTCTAAGAAAGATAAAATGAAGTGCATAGCATGTTTATATTCTTATTATCACTTAAAATGTTAGAGCTCGAAGACTTGTCCCTTGGCATCTCAAGTAAAGTTAAGAAATAAATATGCTTTACTGTTTTGATTTTCAGCCATGTGACGATGATGAACTTGGTGTGAGTTTCATCTAGTCACAAGTGCCAAAACCTATGTTTTATCATTTTCTAAAGTTTAGTGAATCTCAAGAAATGTTTCAAGTATATTCTTATGACTTAAATCCCTCTCAAACTTGTTTTGAAATAGCGATTACCCTTATATATTTTATAACGATTTCCCATGAAATAAATTGCTTTCAAATGATTTTTAGAAGCATTGAAAAGGTTCCAAGAAAAACTAGCAACTCATGTGTTTTAGAAATAAAGTTCTATGCATTATATGATAGCTTTGATTTCGGTTCTGCCTTATTCATTCCAGCACCTTAAATTCTGTTTTGGGTGGTCTATATGTGTTTAAATATCTTACCAATTGTATGAAAATTGTTCTAGGCATCTTAGGCATGCTTAGTAACTTTAATAGTTTGAAAATTGGTCTATATGTGATTTCTAGAACTCCTTAGGAACTGAAACTGTATATTCTATTCCATCCTTGATAGAGTTTGTAGAATCATATTATAACATGTTTGGATGGGTAAGAATGACTCATAATTGGTTTAGGTATTAATTATTGCATCATAGAAAAAGTCGGTAATGAGAAAGGACCTAAAACGTAACTTCTAAAACACCGTAATTCATCAAAATATGCTTACTGCCTATGCTTTCCAGCCATAATTAATTAGGTTCTAGGACTTAATAAATTTTGGTAATGAGGTTAATCAATCCCTTAGAGGTGTAAGAAAATAATTTAGAAGTTTGAGATTACTCGATTTAGGGGATTTTACTTTTAAGGGAATGGTTTATGTGTTCTCTATGAATGATGAATTAATGTGTTGTCTCATGACTTATGTGATGCTATATGATGATAGAATTATCAATTGCATGTTATTGTTCTCTTAGAACCTTAGAGATGCCTATGTTAGAAAGATATGAGATATGTGACATGTATAAATTATGTGGCATCTTGTTATAACATGCTAAGACTTAAGGTGACATAAACTATGAGAAAATGATCCTTCGGAACCATTGAAATAGGGATGGGGATGAGGTGATTCTAGCCCCCTAGCTCGTACTTTAAGTTGGGACCTTAACTTATCAAAAGGGATAAGAACCATGTGCTAGTGACGACTAGTGAGGTATGAGCTCATAACCTAGAGGTTTCCCAAAAGGGAGAACAATTAAGGTGGCTCCACGTGCTAAGTATATGTCTTAATGTCACCTAAGTAACCAAGATAAGATACCATGTACCATGTACCAAGTTCTATGTTTTATGCTCTATGCTCTATGATCTATGTACCATGTACCAAGTTCTATGTTTTATGCTCTATGCTCGATGATCTACGTACCATGCACCATGTCTATATTTATCATGTATGCCAATAAGTTAGTTAGATCTTGCATAGCATAATGAAGTATGATGCATTCATGTAAATACAAGCTATGTGTTAAAAAGAATGGGCCTCGGTAATCAATGATTTAGAAATTCATAATTGAACTATTACATGCCCACTATTTTTATAAGAACCCAAGGTTCCTGGGGACGTAGATGATGTCACCTAGATAGGAGGAAAACCCTACTGAGTTTCTTTAGTAAAGATTATCACTTCCCTTACCTTTTCTTTCCGTCACGTCTTCAGATTCCGATGGCGACCTTCGTCCTGTTCGTTGATACGCCCACATAGGAGTTCCATTACGATCCGGAGCACGGATCGTATCATTTTGAGGGACGTTGCATGGTCCGAGTTTTTGTGTTTGTTGGACGCCCCTTCAACCATCCAGTACCGAGCGATCGTTTCACCCCTACTTCCCCCTATGGAGACGAGATGATTTTTGAGAGAGCTCGGCTGTCTTTCGAGCGGAGGCTTCGCATGCCCGCTACCAGATCGGGTGTTCGAGATTTCCCTGATTACGTTCCCCGTTCAAGGTTTTCTGAGACGAACCCCTTCGAAGATGAGCCTACACACGTGTATTCCGAGAGCTCAGCCCTCACTCCTGTTCCTATGAGAGAAGAGAGTAAGGAGACAGTCATGCAGCCACGGTTGGCACGGAGGCAAGCCATGCGCCCTAGACATGGAGGTCACGTGCGACCTTCTGGTGTACCTGTCCCCCAGGTGCTACGACCATGGATTGGATACGTTCCCCCGTTCCCAGGCCATTAACTGTTCTTGGAGTTTTAGTTTACACACGTCTCACTTGTTATGATGACCTTCTTTTGTCGTAAAGGTCATCTACCTTAGGTGCACCATGTAGGTTCATGTCTTGCGTATTTCGTTTCCTATGTATTTTATTTCCCATGTATTTTATTTTTTATGTTTTTGTATTCCGTCTTCATGTACTCAAGCTTAACTCACCTCTAGGTGGGTAGTTTACACACACACACACACACACACACACACACACACATATATATATATATATATCATGTTGTGATATGTTCTTTGTGGAGCCATCTTGATGTTTAATTTTCCGTATTCTTTATTATCACTTGTATATGCTACACGCGGCTCTTACTTTATCGAGATTTTTAAAAGAAAAAAATTTGGCTTATAATTTTTGGTAAGTATTTTCAAACAATAAATGAACTAAGACAAGAAGTAATAACTAATATTTAACCTCAATACATTCTAGGAGAATTAGGATAAATATTAGGGTGTTACACATTTGAAGTAGTGATGGCAGGAGCGCTTATGAAAAGGATGAAAGGGCTGAACGGACAAAATGATGAAAGGGATAAAAAAATCTAGGGATTTGATAAAAGGTAGATGCCTAAATTAGTTTTTCTTTTGTTTTTGGTAGAGATTTTAGTTTTAGAAAGAGATTGATAAATTTTTAGTGGAAAAAGAAATTTTAATAGGAAAATTCATTTAGAGTGTGGTGCCAATTAGTTTAGGCAACGATTTAATTGTGGTGCTGTTAGAAATTAAATGACAATGCTTTCAAAATGTTAGCAATTGATAAAAAAAATCGTTGCTTGTGTGTACAAGATATTGCAACGATTTCAACATGTTGGCTTTTTCTTTTAAGGCAACGTTTTTCAATCGTTGCCTTAAAACCCGTTGCTATAGCTCTATACTTGAAATAGTGTTGCCTATATTGACCAAAGGCAACGGTTTCAAAGCATTACCTTTAAAAAGTGTTGTCTTAGGCTAAAATGTTGTAGTGATTGTTCCTACTGAAACTGGTCAGTATATGAAAATTACTCAAAGTTCTCCAACTATTGAAACTAGTTGTAAACATTTGATAGTTGTATCTTTATGTAGTCTGGTTATGTGATTTAGTTTAATTTGAAACTTGATCTCTGCTTAATTCTTGTACTTTATCTTACTAGATTAATATGAAGCTGAAGTTGGTTTTATTAAATTATGTGGCATTATTATTAAAATAAAGGAATTAATTTTTTTTTCAATTGGAATGCAAATTATGGCGGTTCATGTAACAGCCTAATTTTTAACCCAATATTCTAGAACATATTAGGCTAATCATTAGGTTATTACTTCTTAGTCTCAACTTTTAATAAAATACTTAGCGGAAATTACGGGTAAATTTTTCTTTTTGAAAACGTAAACAAAGTGAGAGCCGCAAACTTAATTAGTCGAATGACAGAAACATAAAGCACACGTAACAATTATCAGAGATCACAGAGTAAAACATATAACCAAGGAAGCATTCCATTAATAACATAATTTAAGTACATAAGTAGTCATACCCTCATGGGGACGGGCAGAGCTTGTAATACAACAGGAAAGAAAATACAACATAAAATGTAAAGTACATAGTTCAACATGAAGATGGAAAAACCCAAAACGCTACCCTCCTGCTATGAGTACAAACTACAACCCCTCCCAAAACGTACTACCAAAGGGAAGATCTCCATAAAAGCTCGGGTAGTCGCAAAGCTCTCCATCGGGAACTAGTGACGACGAGGATCCTTGGGTGATGGAGGCAGGTAACCGGGGAACCGCTCTATCTCCTCCTGTGTGGGCCAATGGAGTGTGAAGGGGACTCGCGGCGGCTGAATGTGAGCTTCTCAACGTGGATGCATCTCAGCTCTCCTCGCCAAGCGTGGCTGCCTCACAGTCTCCTTACTCCCCTCGTGCCGGAACTGGGGAAAGGGAGCGGAGCCCTCTGTAGGGACATGCGTCAGCGAATCCTCGGATGGATCAGTCTTGGACCTCCTCGAGCGAGGCACGTACTCCGGGTAGTCGTGGACAGCCGAGGCAGAGGTACGGGCACGGCGTAGCTGCTTGTCACGCGGGCGAGTGTGCTCGAAGATCATGTCATCACCACCAAAAGGTGCAGTAGGAATGAACCGGTAGCTCGAAACCGGGTAAGCGAAAGGTCGTCCCATGTACACAAAAATGCGGACGACACAACGACCCTCGAAATGATATGAACGGTGGTCCGGGTCATAGTGCACTTCCCAAATAGGCGTGTCAATGAAAAGCACGAACGTCGCCATCGGTCTCTGAAGATGTGACGGAAGAAAGAAGAGAGAAGAGTGAGAATTCTTTGCTAAAGAATCTCAGTAGGAGTCTCCTATCCTAGGGTTACATCGTACACATCTTCAGGAACCTTGGGTTTAATTATAAAATAGTGATCATGCATATAAGGTTCAATTTAGGGTTTTCCAAACTAATTATCCAAGGTCCATTCTTTTTAGCTTGCATCTTGATGTTATGAATGCAACATGTTATACCATGGATGCATGTCAATACTTGAGCACATAGAACAACACATCAAAGTACAAACATAAATCATGTGGCATAAGGGCATATAACTTTCCAATGGGATTCATTCCTCAACCTTGTGACATCAATCATGGTACTCTTAGCATATAAACCACCCAAAAAAAATAACTAGGTTATGAGCTCATACCTCAGCTAGTCGTCACTAGCTCTTGCTTATTATTTGAATAAGCGAAACATAAATAATAACCCCGACTCGCAAGTAGGGGTAGGGGGCAGGGATCATCTCTCTTTGGGATTACCCTCTTTGAAACGCTTTGCGGGCACTAGGCCACAGCAATTTGTCCGCTTTGGTAGGCTGCATCTACTCATACCCTCACGGATTTGTCTCTCCTGGGGGTGCTCGGCCGAACCAGTGTCACCCAGGTGAGCGCGTCTCAGTGCTTGTCACATAAAAATCTCCTGGGGGTACTCGGCCGAACCGGTGTCACCCAGGATTTTCAACTCATATGGTACTTATAAAACATTTCTTTCACCCCTTTAAGGTTTGACGGAAATTCGGCAGCGTGACAGCTGTTAAACCGAATTTCCTTCAAACTGCCACAAGCTAATCCACACATCATGTTCTCATGAAATCTCATGCTATAATAAACTTTAACATTTTATCAATCATTTTCTCATGCATCAAGCACATCTCATCACATCATTGCATCATATAACACATCATAGCATTTACAACTTTTTAGTGTCTTATGCATTGACCTTTAAGGTCCTCAACTCACATTCTAAGTTATAAATCATCAAACCTAAGCTCTCGGAAACTTATAAGGTCTTAACTAAGTATTTCTTACCTCACACTATGATCAAGAACATCTCTAAACCTCAAGAGTACAGAATTCATATTCCTAACTTTACGGGTACCTAGGAGTCACAATAATGACCCTTTCTATGTCCGGTTTGCTCCTAAGGCATCAAGATCAAGTCCTAAACCATTTATGAGTCATTCCTACATATTTAAACTAATTTAAATCCATGATTAGCATTACTAAACCTTGCTGGACAGAATCCAGAAAATTCAAACATTAAAGGATCTAGAACTCTCAAATTAATTCTTTTCTAGTTTCTAACATCTCCTATCTTTCACATATGAGTTTTACCATTAATTATACTTAAACTCAAGCATATTATCATCATTAACACAGCTCATACAGTGGCAAATCATGGCAAGGCAGAACCGAAACAACCATTCTCCATAAAGGCATAAAACACAATTTCTAAAGCATGTAAAATACTAGTTTCTCTTGGAACCTTTTTAAAACTTTCAAAACTCATTTGTACATATTTTTACCATCTAAAATCATAAGAGTATTTAAGAGGGCAGTGACTAAATCAACTTTGCCTCAAAAGGGTCCTAAATTCATAAAACTTAGTTCTACATATTCCTTGTACTCATAAAAGCTTAGAAAAAGTATAAAACATAGTTTTCAATATTTAGAAACATCAAAACCTCTTTGGGCTGAAACATGAACCCAAGGAAATAAATATTTTTAAACCTTTGTTGAGACAACCATGGGCAAGTCTTTGAGCTCTAGGTTCATTTAAGTGATGATATAAAAGTAAACATGCTCATGCACTCATTTTAGGTTCCATTAGAAAGTAAAGTGGTAGCATAAAATAAATATGAGGTGCAACATATTATTATCTTTGATATTTAGTGAGAACTTGAAATATAAACATGATAATGCATAGCTTGAAATATAAACATGATAATGCAAGTTCATTCATTATCTTGGTATTTAGTGATAGCAAGGAAGTAAACATGATATGCAAAGCATAAAATAAACATGATGCAAGGTTCATTTTATGGTTAGCTAGAGCTCATTCAAGACTTTAACAAAGTAACAACCCAACATATATCGCATTACAAAGAGAGCTCTAGAGTTCTTGAACCAAGTTCTTAAAGGAACTATGAGGTTCTTGAACAACATCATCAAGCTCAAGTAAACAAACTTCCAAAACAAAACCAAACAAAATCTCAAGGATCAAAATACCAAAACCGAAAATCTTACAAAAGAAAAAGAAGGTGAAACTAAGTCAAGTTCTTTATTAAATACCCAAAACCCCTATCTAGAGAAAGATCTCTAGAACGTGCCGGCCAACTTTAAGGTTGACAAGGGTAGGCTTGGGCTTTTAGAAATCCTTAGATTAGTTTTCTTAAGTTGAAAAACCATGTGAGCTAAGTATAGTGTAGATAAAGTTAAAGGAAAAGAAAAACTCAAGCTCTTGAGGTTCCTTTGAGATGAACACATAGTCATCCTCTAGGAGTCCTCATCATTGAGCTATCATGTGCTCCTCAAGGCCTCATGGCCGAAATCACAAGGAAAGAAAAACAAGAAAGTTTCAAAAGAAAATCCAAGAGAAAGCTAGAAAGAACTCATTTTCAAGAAAACAAAGTTTAGAAAACACTCCTACCTAGAGTGAAGACACAAAGCTTGAACTTTTGAAAAGAAAAACAAGATGATGAGCTCCTCCTTGGGGCTTGATGGTTTCGGCCAAGAGGAAACTAGAAGGTTGGAGTTGTGTTTGAGGTGTGATTTTTGAGAGGTTTGATGATGGTTCAAGGCTATGGTGTGGTGTTTCAAGGTTGAGAGATGATGATGAGATGAAGAGAGGATGAAGATGAAGATGAAAAGAAAGGAAGAACTCTCTTGAAACTTGAGAGAAAAAGAAAGAACTAGCAAGACAACTCTAGAATTCTAAACTTAGCAAATGCTTCAAAGTGCAACTAAGCTATCACAAGCATCCTATTTATAGAAAAACAAAACCATGGGGCTTACCAAAGGAAGCCTTGGCCGTGGCTTTGAGAGGTAAAAAGGGAGAGAAAAATATCTTTTACACAAGGTCATTCAAGCATGGTTTGAAGTATGGAAGCTATGCTACAAAGTATGGCTTGATGTGAGTTAATTTCCTATCAATTTTTTATGAAATTAAGCTTCTAGAAACAATGCATGGCTGGAACTTTTCCAGCCACAAATAAATGGAGAAAATGAGCTATTTTAATTAGTTATTTACTTGGAAAATTAAGCTTGATTGAAATTTATGACAAGGTATAGTGTATGTGACTTGAGGTATGGTCTTGGAGTGTTGAAAAATTGAACATGTGATGCATATGGAGAGGGAGGGTACACGGCCAGACCAGGGGCAGCATGGGGGAGGTGAGTTTTGATCATTTAATTGGGTGTTAATGGTAGGTTTAAATGTGTATTAGCTTAGGTACAAGGTTAGGAATAATTAAGCTTAAGTTTAGGTAACTAAGAATGTGTTTTAAAGATTCTATGACAAGATTAGGAGTGCTCATACATCATTAGAGACTTTTAAACTCATTTATGAATAAACAATGTGTAACACAATTCCATGATTTAAGGAATTGGAAAGAGAAAACACTATTCAAGATTCTATGACTAGGAGTCTTGAAATTAAAATATGATTTTTAGTTGTAATTAAGCACTTTTAGGTTCTAATAAATTTTAATAAATTATTTTGACTTAAGATTAATTAAGGAAATTAATTAACCTTCAATTAGAGCCTAATATTGCTCAGGTTTGCTTAATCATGCGATTAAGCATAAAAACACGAAACTAGGGGCAAAACCGTAATTTCGCACTAATTTTGCCCGGGACCTTCGGGACCAAAACTAAAGTCATAGTCTACATAAAAACGCCTTTTAAAATCATCTGGAGAAGTTTCGGGTTCATCCGGCACTTGCAAACGGGTAAAATACTGCAGGGGCGTTTTGGTCATTTTGACCTGAAAACTCGAAAAACGAGATTTTCGATCCCGGGAAGATACACAAGTCATCTAATCCCCTTCTAACATTGAGTTTGCCCTTCGAGTACTGCCGAACCGGCTTTCCTCGAATTCCGGGTTGAAAATGACCTTAGGGGTATTTTGGTCATTTTCACTCTAACAGAAAATCGGGGCGTTACAGTTCAAACTGCTGTAATTAATAACTTTTTTAAATAATATTGCAACTTGTGATGATTATAAACCACCATAATTAATAATATACTTTTTTAATTTGACTGAAAATTATGGTAGTTTCAAACCGCCATAATTTGCCATATGTAAATTATGGCAGTTATCGTGGCAGGTAAAAGGAAACTGCGGTAATTAACTGAATGACGTTGATAATTACGGCGGTTCCCAAAACTGTTGTTACTGTGAAAAAGGCGGTCAAAAACCGCCCTAATTTGCAAAACTAACCGTCGCAATTTACCCTTTTTGTAGTGATAAGATTAAAGTGTATTGCATTTAACCTATCTCTTTGAATATGATTTTTGTATTCAAAGCTTTGGATTAAGTTCAAAATATCAAGAGCAAGGTTGGAAACTCTTTAGAAAGAGCTTGGAACAAAAAGAGAGCAAAATCACACAAAGCCGCTCTTGGGTGACTGTTATAATGCTCATTTTAACGTTGAAGCACTCGTGCAAAAGTGGAGTAACATATCATTATTTTTTTTTTTTTTTGCCCTACTTTGTCCCATTTTAGAGAGCAGTATTTATAGGAATAACTTGGACGTTTACCAAGTTTTAGTTTCAATTTTGACTGCACAGTTTAAGCTGCTACGTCTCTCTATCTAATTCTCTCTCTACATCTTTTTCTTTACTCTTTCTAGGGATCTCAATAAAGGAATGACCTGTTCTTGGGGATTGTAGCAAGGATCTTTACTATTTTTTTTAGGTACCTTTTTATTTTCATTTTTATAATCCTCCAGGGATAGAGGATTAGATTTTCTTACTATTGGAAGGGTTTCCAAATGGATTGTGATGATGTTTAAGACTATTTTATATTAAATGCATTAGTTTTCTCAATGGTCTATAGTTTCTATTCCTATAATTACTGTTGCGATTGTTAAAATTTTTATTTGAATAACTAAATTGGCATTTGTTGCTTAGGGAAACGTTTTGGACATAAATTGATGGATCCATTGGTTTGTATTTGAGGGAGAATATTAGAATTAACTTTCTGATTAGTGGTTAAGTTATAACAATTGGTATATTAAATCACTGTCATTTCTAAATAAATTAAGATCTCGTTGATTAGTTATTTGTATTGGTCAAATGTTATGAGTTGATTAATCACTAATAGAATTGATGGCCACTAATGAGTTCAGTATTTGATCAATGATAATTAATTTCAATCCTATAAACACCTTGTACTGGTGCCCTTTATTATTTCTTAATTCTAATTATTTTCAATTGCTTTGTTTTAATTCTTAAAACCCCCAATTTTTCTAACTAAGTGCTAAAGCCTTCATAAGAGACAACATGGATTGTGTCCTTTGTTACTTTTCTTTGGTGCAACTTAGCATAAAATAATTTTTAATTTGAGGAGGTATCGACAATCTCTGTTCAAACTTCCATATACCGACTCAGCTGTTCTACATTGTTTTTTGAATCTGAACAAATTGTTACATGAGTATAAAACCCAACAGAAAAGCCCATTATTTGACATCCATGAAAATACACTGTATGATAGCATTTACCAGAATATTAAAAAAAAAGGAATAAATTATATAATTGCTTCACTGGTAACATTTACCTTTGTACCGATTGTAGTATTAGAATTGCATGACCCGTGGAGCAAATATCATGAGCCTTATCAGTGCACTAGGCAAGAATTTCCTAGCAAAAAGAAAACAAACATTTGTGCTGTTTCCATTATATGGGCATTTCCGATTCCTCAGTCTCTCCAACAACTCGACGGTCACATGCGGTCTCAAAAATTTAGCTGGGTGGATCCCACCCTTTGACCAGTCAACCCAAGTCAAACTCCTATTTGAGTTCTTCTGCCGAAACTTGATGCTGACAAATGTTGGCAAGTAATGTTCATCTGCATAGCATGAACCCTTGCAGTGCTTTTGGAAAAGTGGGAAGTATGATCTGTCTGATACTACTCCAAGGGCAAGCTCTCTGTCCATTTCAAACCATTGAGACCCCTTTCTCCATTCTTTGAGGGTGATCTGAGGGGCCATGCTTTTCTTGTACCGTCCTCTTCCAACTTTACTACGTTCATCCTTAGCCATGACATAACTTTGTGTAGAGTTGATTAAATAAGAATAGATGGTTGAGAAGTTGAAGAGAGGTATGCAAGATTCTGATATGAGAACAAATCGCTGGTTTGAGACATCGAGAAGTGCGTTGGCCAATAGGCGACGCTCAGCTTCGATCATGTTGACTTTGCCCCATTCTACGTTCTGCATTATTTTAAGATTTAGTTCTAGACTTCTAGTAACTGTTTCGTTCTAAATTGAAATAAATTGATGGAATGGAAACTACGACAGTACCACCCACTTGAGAAAATAAAACTCGAAACCACTCGCAATCAAACGTATGAAAATGAATTTATTAATGAACAGGGAGAGATTTATGTTCCTCAGATTTTTCCCTGCTCTCTCTTATCTTTGTTCATGTTTCATTGGCACCATGGCGCAAAATGAAAATGAATCAGAATTCCTATCCTATTTATGTGGAATTGTAGACAATATTAATGCTATTTTGTTTTGGTTACTTATTGGTCCGTACACAAGGGGCGCACACATGAAGATGCAAGCACTATACAGTAAAAGAATTAGATCAATAAGGGTGCAAGAATTGAAATGGTACAAATAATTAGTATGCAAATATCCATCGGGGGACTGTAATTAGGAATCTTTTCCCCACAGCTTTGGCAACTAGCTGATGTCAGTTGATTGGGTGCCTTAATTTGGGGCTCTGGGTGCTCCCTATTTAAATGGCAGGCAAATTGCAATTCAAGAGGAAAATGAGTATTTGGTGATCAATTTTTCATTTTTTTTTTTTTTTGGAAGGATATGAGGTAAATGGATTGAGAAATGTTTAATGTATAATAACTTTACACTAGAGGCAAATGAAGATAAAACAAATGTGGAGTTCATATACTTTCATACACTAGATATGTAAAGCTATTGTAAAAAAATGTTATACACCAAATTTCTCAAATAAATTTGTATATGGGTCATGCGATTTGAGAAAATCTCACATAAAGTGCGTTATTAAAGCAATAAAATAGTTTTTTTTATATGAAATCTTTTACAAGTCCAACTTTTTCAAACTATTAAAATAGTATTTCTTTTATATAAAATCCGGCACAATGCGTCTTTATAAAATTTTTTAAAACCAAAATATGGCATGTGGCAAGATTTTGAATGGAACTATTACAAAATTATATGTCTAAATATAAATCCCTACCCCTATTTTTTTTTCTCCTCCTCTTCAGTTGATTGTGTTATCGGTCCCAAAAAAAGAAGATTGTGGTTATAAAAATATCATTATTCAAATCAATATCATCAACTCCATCATCATTACTTTCATATTCGCCTTTAAAGTCCCTCCTTTTAACTTCCACCATTGTTTTCTTCTCATTCTACCTCTATCAAAAAGTGGTTGGCTAAGGCTCTTCCTCTTCATTCTCAACTCAACTGTCAAAGATAGGAGTCATTTCTTTGAATTCAACATGCAACTTGATGGCAAAAAATTTTGCTCAATCTTGTTGGTAAATTTGAAACATTTGTTACATGCATGTTGTCATCGACACCTATTACAACTGCTTGATAACGAGTGAACTTGTCAGAATTGAGATTGGGTACTTGTATATTATTTCCTCCACCGTCTTTGAAGTCTCAACATCTATGCATTCACAAGATCCGCTTCTTAACTCCATAAACCACATAGGGTACGAATAAAGAAACATATTGAATTCTCACATAAACGTCACACTGCACTCACTAGTATTTGTAAGAATATTACCAGTGAAATATAGTACTATATTTGCATTTGTATCCATTTGTATCTTCTTTTTTTTTATTTTGTCTACTCTACTCTATCTTTTTTGTAAACACAAGATAGTACACTCTTATTTTTCGAACTAGCAAAATTTAAAAAAATAAAATCCAACTGAGGGGGAAGAAGAAAAGGACTATAGGTGAGATAACCTTTTTTTTTCTCCTACTCTATTCTCTCTCTCTCTCTCTCTCTCTCTTTCTCTCTCTTACACATAGATAGCGCATTTTTTTTGTTTAGGACTAGCACCAAAAGAAAAAAAAAAAATGAAGTAGAAGAAGAAGAAAAGGACTTTTTCTTATGGGATAACCCTTTTTTCACACTCTACTCTTTCTCTTTTTTCTTTTTTTTTTTTCACATGCGTGTAGCACAGTCACTCTCTTTTTAATTAGATTAGCAAAAGAGGAAAAAAAGAAAAAAAAAGAGCAACTGAAGAGGAAGAAGAGGAGAAGGAGTAATTGAAGAGGAAGAACAAGAGAAGGACTAAGGGGTTGAATAACCCATTTTTCCCCCGACTCTAATCTATTTCTTTTCGCACACAATAGCACAAACTCTCTTTTTTTGGACAAGCAAAAGTAAAATTGAAAAGGAAGAGGAGGACTATAGTGGGATAACCTTTTTTTTTCTGTTTTATTCCCTCTTTTCTTTTAACATACATATATCACACTTTAAATTTATTTTTTTCGGGCCAGTAACACAACCACTTGCGACATTTCAGTTTTAAAAAGTTTGACTTTTTTATTGTATATATATATTTTTAATAAAACTCGCGTTGTACAAGATTTTATAAAAAAAATATTATTATAATTAATGTTTTGAAAATGCTAACTTTTTGCGAGATTTCACAAAAAAAGTATTATTTTGCTGTTTTAATAACTTGTTTTATGCAAGATTTTCTCAAATCTCATACACTTGTAATTTTTTCACAAACATCATATTATTTCACTAAATGCATTCAAAACCCATATTTAAAAAAAATTGAAAAAATTTCTTATGTGCTCCTAGAACAAGACAATATTTGCTTTGCTCAATTTATTGATTGATAAATCAGCTATTGCATTAAAAATAAAGAGAAAATAAGAGATGATAATGACTCGCAAAATTAATAAATAAATCAGGACAAATATTTTCTCTTACTCTCAGTACACTTAAGTATTTCTCAAAAAATGAACCATTATATTAAAAGTCTTTGCTTAGTCGAAGAAAGCTAACGGCTTATATGGGTCTGCTAACAAGCATAGATTGCCACCACTTGCAATTGTATTGATTAAAGTTCACAAAGGTTGAGAAATTTTTATTTCACCTCCTTCTAACCTACACTAGGATGAAGTTTAGAAAACATTCGGATGATTTATTCAATCTAAAACATCATTATATAGTCCAACGTTTTTGCTCGAGCAACTCCAATTCTTAGGTCAACTCCAATTCTTAGAAGGAGCTTAATTAATGCTGCCACTAATTTTGATTATTATTGTTTAGAAAATTTTTATACACTAACGAAGCAATTATATATCTCCCTCTACTTTGTTCTCTTATCTGTTCTGTTTTATTCTTCCCCTTTCCCTTTTGATTCCAATTACTTTATTTATTCTCTTCTATCTATATATCTACATGAAACAGGGGCATACATATATATAGCCTTGTTTAAGTATCGAAGAAAATTATTGTCATTCGGATCGATGTAATTGACTAATTGTAAATGAAAGTGAATAAGAAAAAAGTGAATAAATAAAAAGCAACTGACCTTACTAGGAATTCTCCTGCCTCGAAATACCGGACTCTCTCCGTCTGATCCATTGTAAGATGGACTGGAATGAACGTAAATAGAGTAGTACCCTTCATGCTCTTGGAAGAACTCCTGCCACAGAGGAGCCAAAGGCACAGGACCCCTTACCAAGAACAAGAAGGCCACCTTTGGAACTCTTTGAAACGGGAATTTATCAATCTTAGAAGTCAGTGAAGCTCTCCATAGAAGTTCTTCATCACTCATATGATGCATAACCTGGGGAGGCTCCATGGCCTCTTCCAATCCCACGTTACTGAGGTTGGATTTTTCCGGTCTTTCCTTTGGTGGCCGCGGTGGTATCGGTGGCAGTATCGGTGGCGGTGTCTCTGGTGGCACTGGTGGCGGCAAGGGTGGCATATTTTGTGATGTAAAGAGTGAGTATTGAGTGAACTGTAGACTAGGTGTGTCGCTTTTAAGATAGTAGAAACTGCCGAAGATTCCAATGGTTAAACCACAGCCCAAGAGGACGACATAGGAAAGAAAATGAGGAAGCTGTTGAAGAGCACTGCAAAGCTTGGAACCAGAGTCTAATGGATATAGAATATTCATGCTCTTCATTTTTTGAAGGCCCAAATGGAAAAAAGAAAAAGAGAATAAAAGGAAGAAGATTATTCCGTTGTCCTGTTATCTGGGTATATAGAATAAGAATCAAAGAAAGACATGCGTTGGGGATCAAAATGGATATTGGTAAACAAAAATGATAAGGAATATGTTTGGTATAGATCTCTCTATGGCTTTTATCTTCTAATTGAAAATATCTATACAGTCATTAATAATAAGGAAAATTCAATCAACTGATTAGGGATCACCAAGAGTAAAACTGATCCAGAATATAATGGGCACTGCAAGAGGGTGAGAGAGAACGACCTACAGAAAGCTCTAAAAGTCCTCACAGAGAGAGAAATTGACAGAGAAAGGCACTCGCTTTTCTTGCCTTGGCTGGCTTGAATTTACGTCGAAGGGGCTGCGATACCCATTCGCGTTGGAACGAAGAATTTGGAGCCCACTTGTTAAGGAGGCTTTCTCTTTCTGTCTCTTCAATTCACGCTTTCTGTAGAAAGCTCAATTCGCCAACGCACAACTGTCATTTGCTTCTTTCGGAGTCCTGTAGAGGGTGATCAAATTGTTAGAAAAGAAGTCAATGAATATTACACACAAATAATAGGCAGCACCTAATTATTTTGTTCAAACTTAGAAAGATAATGTAGCAATGTTGTAGTAACAGTGGACTGTGAAGTCGTCTGACCGTGAAGGACACGAACGTGTAGTATGTGGACATTTTGACATCAGAAGTGTATCATACGACAAAGACCAAGTTACGCAGCCGCCGCCCCTCTCACATTCTTTGACCAGTGACCACTAATTGTTTTTCGTAGATAAAACTTCATTTGCCTCTATCATCAACTCGAGTTTTTGTGATGGATAGCCAATGACATGGTATAAGACTTTTCATAATCAGCAATCATTATCATTCTTATTATGAAAAAAAAAGATAATTCATGCTCAAGTTCAATAGAGAAATTGTGTGAGGGGCATGTTGCATAAAATCATTCATGTATATTTACCAACAATTTAAACTCTTCGGAAAAATGATTCATGACGGTTTTGACCAGAATTGTTAAAATTCATTATTTCAACTTCTGAGAACCGAAAGAAAGCCACGCAGATAGAAGCTTATTGAAGTCTCTTAAATTATTCCGTCTTATGGCTATTTTTATCTTCCATCATGCCTTCTGACAGAAATGAGTTAATGCATACAATATATAATTTTTATGTAGTTCATAAGAGAATACATAAGTTAGTTTTCAATCAACGGTGCGCTATTGATTAGTTTATTGTACGAGTTTTGAAATAATTTCGAGAAAATTTAAATGAAAACTCATAAATATCAAACATTAAAAGAAGTGGCAAACAAGGAGAAAAAAAAAAAAAGGAGAATGGCTAAAAGTGATGTTGTGCTTATGGGTAAGAAAAACGAAGTGATTAAGTAAGATTAGCATTAGCTATAAACTTATGAGATACCTGTATGATTTAATTACATGGTAGATATGCCAATGTTAATTAATTAGGATAAAAGATCTATATCCTAAAACTATTTAGTTTTGTAAATAAAAAAGAAAGGGAAAAGGGCGATATGATCCCTTTTTTCATGTAAGGTGTTATGGTCCTTGCTTTGGTGAGCATGTACTAATGGTCAATTAGTTCAAGAATGCTCTTGAAGACACTTTGTAACTAAACATTAATATATATTAATACCATTCTCACATTACTATTGAGAAGTAGCCTTACATTATGTCCTTTGATTGAAAATTGACTTAAGTATTCTCTTATATATGAGCTAGATTAAAATTATTTATTGTATATTATTTTCTCATTTCTATATCTCTTTCCATTGTTCTATACGAAGAAGATCTGGTCTGGGTAGGGTATGAAACGGGAAAGAAATTAGTAGGATTAAGGAAAATTGAACATTTAAAATTAATGAAGGAAGAAAGCAGAAATTTGAAAATTAATGAAGTTTTTGATATATTTTAAAATATTTTAAGAATTATTTTGGCACATTTAAGAATATGCATAAACAAAACATAACATGACATGTGTCACTTAAAATGTCACGTCAATAAAATAGTAACAGTTGACTAATTTTTGTTTAACTAAGAACTAAAATAATCCACACAATATAGTTTTAAGGACTAAAACTTAATTTTAAAATTGCTGGCACTAAAATGAAGTAAGCCTACTACCTTAGGGACAACAATGAATGTTTACTCTTTTAATTTTTGAAAGTGGCTAGGGGCAATTTATTCAATATCAACCAGGCCAAAAAAGAAAAAGAGAAAACAAACAAAGACAAAACAAATTAAGCTTGGAAGTTTGATTACTGCACACTAACAAATAAAGTATACTAATGAATATTTGGAAGTTTCTCTTTGAACTATACACTTACATCTCACCAAATATTTCTTATGTAACACTAAAATTTAATTGAGTTTGATTACTACACCAGAGTAAAATAATTTTATATCATTAAATAATAGAAATTTATATAAATATCAAATTAAATCATGATGAGTGATTAGCATAGTTGGTAATAATCTAGTATGATTTGGCCCTTTCTATTGGCCAATGTATAATGTAAAATTGTTTTATATTATTAGTACATAAAACTTAAATTCAACCTTATAATGATAAATATTGAATTTCTTTTTTCTATAAAACAACAATTAGGCCAACATGCCACGCGAGTTAAACATGGATTCAAATTCTCTAGTCATTATTTTTTTACTTAATAAAAATCGCACAAGTAATTACAAAAAATACCTTGAATAGGCATAAGAGCGATGATAAATACTTTTGAATTTTAAGTATTTTTAAAATTATTTTGATAGTTGTCACCTTTTGATAAGCGAATGACTACTAATTTCCATGAATTCCACTAGCTGGAATGGAACGAAAAGGATAAAAAATATGGAAATGGATGAAAAAGAAACAAGTCTTGAGAACTATCGTCTTGGCAAATTATTTATCAATGGCATTTTTCTCCCTGAAAATTAAAGTTGAGGGCTCAACGTGATAAATTGCATTGCCACCCCGCAAGGTTAACTAATTCATCATTGCAATTAGTGTGGCTCTTTCTGGCATGCAATTATCGATGGAGCATATGTGTTGGCACCAACTTTTGCATATCCAAGTCAATATTGGCAAAGTCTTGAGACTAATATTCGACAGGTTAAAATGGGAGTTCGTCATTCAGGTCAAAGTTGAAATTTGAGAAGTCAAAATTGGAATTTGTCATTTGGACTTAGAAAAAGATGAGATGTGTAAAGCTTGAATCTTAGAGACACGCAAGCTAGTAATGACAAAGTTTTAGGCTACAGTTTGATAGGTCGTAATTGGAGTTCGTTATTTGGAACTTACAAAATTTTGAAGACCTTATGGTGATCATCATAGTGAACAATAAGAGACAGATGTTGATCATGATGGTAAGCAACAATTATCAGCAGTTTCTAGTAGTTAGTTATTGACAGAAACATGATATGGATGTGATGAATTGGTAATTGCCTTCTTCAAGCATATATGGCAGAAAGACAAGAGTAACTATCAAGACACATGGATGAAATCCACGAAGCTTAGGACAAATGTCACAATCTTAAAGATTTAGGAACTTTACAAATAGGAGTTCTAAATATTGTGGAGGGTTGAAATTTTTACTCACCCACTCACTCTTAACAAGTCACTCTAATGACGAGATAAAGTCTAGAGTCCTTTAAGTAATTGTTCTTAACTCATTTCCTTGCTGTATTAGGCGTAGATTTCATTTATTTGCCTTTACATTGTTTGTACTTTGTTACATTTGTCAATTTAGGTACTACCTTCAACATTTCTTGAACACTTAATATTTTATTTGTCATCATTCCATCACACTTCACTCAAACTCAACTATGCATTTCGTCCACATTCCATCCACATATTTTGACTCTAATTATTTGATTAAGAACCCAAAGAGGAGTATCTTTTCATTCCCTAAATTGAGATCTTGAAAAGCAAAGGTTTGACGTCTAACATTGTTGTGTTTGTCGATGAGAAGATGGTTTAAGCAATTTGACCTCCTACTCAAAGGGAAATTGTCGATTATTCATTGACAACATAAAGAGTCATAATTTACAATAAAAAAAAAAGATTTTCCATGTTTGTTTTCAGGGTCATGGATATTCCCATAGCCATTTCTAGTACAAGACTTTATTTTATTAATTGGGAAACTATCACTTTAGTCCCGAAAGATTATGTTGTTGATAAAATAGTCCATGAAAGAAGCTATATTCGTCCATGGCCTTCCAAAGATTCGTCTTGTTTTGCAAATTCATCCAAATGTCAACTAACCTCCATTTTCATTAACAAAAAGTGCATCTTTTAGAGGCAATTTTATCAAAAGTGTGATATTTTTAGGGCTTAAATGGTGGTTTTATAATTTCAAATTGGCATAAAATAGATTGTTTTATGCAAGATATGATCTTCTGGGACTTAATGAAAGAGATAGTTCTACAATATTAACTTGGCATAAAATGTGACACGTAATCACTTTTGTTGATGAACAAGGAGGTCAATTGATGTTTGGGTGAATTTGTCAAATAAGATGGATATTTGAAATACCATGGATAGATATAGGTTTTTTGAAGGGCTATTTTGTCATCAATATAATCTTTCAAGGGCCAAGACGATAGTTCTCTTTATTAATTTTAGTAAAATGTTATAATTTGCTAATACTTTTTTTTTACTTAAATATATCTTTTTTTTTAAAAAAATTAAGTTTGTTTTTATTTTAGTTATTAAATTTTTTTCTTTTTTTTTTATTTTGGTGTAATAAACATTTTTAGAACTATTTGATTTTAGTCTTTGCAATCAATTTGTATCTGCTAAATATCGAACAAACTAACAAAAAACCACATTATCCAATCTTACATGCCATATAATAACCTGCATTATTAGGTTTCAGTATAAAATGGGATAATGAGTTAGGTTTAATGGGTTATTAAGTGAGAATTTTAACACATAGGATCATGATTATCATGTATGGTTACTGGATACTAGTGTGATTGGTTGATGTGGTTTCTCATTAGCTAGCTTAGCATTTAATATAGGCAAAATAATGATAATGACTAAAACCATACAATTTTAGAAATGTTTGGGTTGAAATAAAAAAAGAAAAGTTTAGGGACCAAATGCCTCTATCAGTCGAGAACATTGGGAACCTAGAAATACCAGACCTGGAAACCCCATGCCCTAATATACAAATTAAGATAGGTATTTCAAGAACCATATACATTCCCCAATCTATGATACATACACCCCCTTCAATACCTCGAAAGATGTCATCCTAAGGAACATCTATAGCATTAGCCTAGTATCCCTCTCCAAACCTCCAAAATTTCAACCCCATTATGTTAACTAACTAAAGAGGCGTGAGTACCATTGCATGTTTGGCCACACCACAGAAGACTGTGGAACTCTTTGTAACTTATTAGAGAGCCATGTGAGGAGTAGAAGGAGAGAGCAATACATCTAAAGGTACCCATGGAAGTGAACCAACACAACATACACCCTAACACCAGACTAAACACTGACCAGCCAAGACCCTTATCCAGTAACTAGGACCCAGCTAGGTCACTTACTAACCATTAGAGGTGTTATCAACACTATCATCGAAGGATTGTCCAGCTATGCCTAGATTGAGTCAGTAAGAAGAAAACATTGCTCTATCCAAGCCATCATGAGCATAGTGAAAACCTTGCCAAGAAAGCAGAAGCTACGTATCACCTTAATCATATTCTCTAACTAGGAATTCAAAGGAGCATAAGCCAATCATGATGATCTAATGGTAGTCATAATCATGGTAGCCAAGGAGAGGAGTTGGAGTCATCTGAGATAACCAGTAGTAAGCTAAGCAATGCTATGTCGATTGTTGTGATTATGAGACAAGCAAGTCAATCTTACTTCTGTTAGCTAAGGGAAAGAAAAAGGAAACAAACTCCTGATTGCTTTTACCTCAATTTAATAGAGCTTGACCCTAAAGAAGATTTCTAGGAAGAAAGACCACAACCTGAAGATGACCTTAACAAGGTTTGAATCAATAACTGAGAACTGGATTACCAAAAGCAATTGAAGGAAAAAGTAGAGAAGTTCCTTCAACAAAATGCTGACTTATTTTCCTAGGTCCCAAATGACATGCCAAGAATCAGCCTAGACTTTATGTCTTCTAAGCTGGACATCAAACCTGGGCATAATCCAGTTTCCTAATACAAGAAGAAATGGCCAAGGAAAAGAAAAAGATAGTGCAAGAAGAGACTAACAAGCTGTTGCGAGACAGATTCATTAGGGAAATCAAGTACACTACTTGGCTATCCAATGTGGTCTTGCTGGAAAAGAAGAACAAAAGATCTTGGCACATGTGAATTGATTTTATAAACTTAAACAAGGTCGACCCCAAGGACTCCTACCATTTGTTGAACTTTGATAAGCACGTCTATGCAGTAGTAGGGTACCAATACTTGAGCTTTATAGATGCATACTCGGGGTATAACTAGATATAGATGCATCCCAATAATAAAGAAATGGCAGCCTTTATGACTAATGAGCCTACCTATTGCTACTGAGGAATACCGTTCGGTTTGAATAATGCTGACACAATACATGAGAGACTCAGGGATAGGATGTTTGCTGAGCAGATCGATAAATACATCGAGGTATATGTAAATGACATGGTGGCCAAAACACCTCACTTTGGGGATCAATACACTGTCTTACAAAAGATCTTTGCCCAATATTGAAAGCATGACATGCACCTCAATCTTGATAAGTACACATTTGGGTAGAAGCCAACAAGTTTCTCAGCTACATGATCACCAAGGGGAATTGAAGCCAACCACCATCAAAGAGGTCCATAAACATGTAGGGAAAGTGACTGCCTTGTCCCGATTCATGTTAAAGTCTAGGGATATGACTGCTCCGTTCTTTGAATACATTAACAAGGCAAAAGAATTTTGATGGGTTGATGAATATGAAAAAGCCCTTCGATATATGAAGCATTTCCTTTCTACATCCCTATTCCTTGCCAAATTCATAACCAGTGAGCCCTTACTCCTCAAATTACCAATATAAAAAAAGGGCTAGTTTTGTCCCTGTCTGGGAAGAAGGCTTAGAACAATGCCCAATATACTTTGTCAGCAAAGTGCTCTAAGGATCAGAGACCTGATGCTAGAAAATTGAGGAGTTAGCATTAGCCATAGTCATTTCTACTTGGCATCTTTGCCATTACTTCCAAAGTCACCAAATTATTGTCAAAATCAACTAACTAGTTAGGTAGATCTTGGCCAAACCAGATTTCGGAAGGAGCACTTGCTAAGTCAAGTTATCAGAGTCTGGGATCAACTACCAATCCCGAGTACCTGTCAAGTCTCAATTCCTAGTTTATTGCATCAATGAATAGTGCAACATAGAGCTAAGGCAAGACAACATAGTGGGAGAGACCTGGATATTATATGTGGGCAGAGCATCAAACTTGAAAGGAAGCAAACAAGGAATCATCTTAAAGGGACTAGATAGGGTGACCATGGAGCAATCTTTGAAGTTTAGTTTCAAGGCCAACAACAATCAAATATAATATGAAGCCCTGATAGCTGGTTTACAATTTGCAAAAGAAATGGGAGTGTCCATCCATCCTGTGTAATGACTTATTTTTTTAATATTGTTGTAATAAAATAATTAAATATGAATAATCTATAGGGATTTTGAAAATTCTGATAGTCATAATTATGATCACAACAATATGAGGATTCTGTAAAATAAAATTAATTTAATATTATTACAAATTTAATATAATAATATTTTAATTGGGGATATAGAATGAGACTCTATAATTGGTATAAGGACATGGATAAAAATAATGATAATGTTAAATAAATATTTTTAACCTGATAAAGTTATTTAGGTATCAATCGGGTACTGAAATGGTAATAATCGATACACCAAAATAGTAATAACCGGTATAGCAAAACACTAAAACTGGTATAAATAATGGATATTATTAGGTTTTAGGTAAATTTTACTTAGGACAATCAAATAAATATAGACATTTTCAATACAAATACAAGGCAAATTGATCTGAAAATAGTTGTACTGTAACGCCCTGATTTTTACTGCTATGTAAAATTACCAAAATGCCCCTAGGTAAATTTTTTTATGAGAATTGAAGGTGAACAATCCTTAATAAGGAATTTAACATTAGAACAACATTATATGAGGCCTGAGTAGCAATCGGTGCAAAAATTACAAATTCTGATTTTTCTGAGCACAAATGACCAAATTATCCCTAAGGTTATTTTGCCCCGAAAATCAAAGATAACCAATCCCGATTATCCTCAAGGGGTTAATTTTATATTTGAAGGGGATTATTTGTGTTATGATGATATCATGGTAAAAATCTCAATTCCCGATTTTTACTGTACGTAAAATTACCGAATTACCCCTGCGGTAATTTAGTGTGAAATTAAGCAATCCTTGAATCCAGTTATCACCGAGAAGTTCAAAAAATGTTTATTTCAAGTATGACTTGATATCTAGAAATGTTCAGGTAATTCTAGAAAGCTTTTATGTGAAATTACCTTTTTACCCCTAGTTGTGCTAAATAAGTTCACTTATGTAATTAAGGAAATGTTAAAGCTCTAATTGAACTCAAATTGATTTCATTCATTAACCTTGAGTTAAAAATTAATTACCTAAGATTAAAAATAATTACTTGAGGTTAAAAAATAATTACCTGGGATAATTAGAGTTTAAGAAATTTTTAGGGAAGTTAATTTCCTTTCTTGATTTCTAGAGCTCATAAAATTAGTGATGCTAAGATCAAAGTTAAAAATTACGGTTTAGGTAAAACTTAGTATAGAACTTATGTTACAAACTGATTTTTAACTCATTTGAAACTAACTTCATTTACTAGTGCATGATTATTCTTTTACTTCATTTTAATTTGTCCTAAACACTTAACCTTTTACCAGTTTTACTAATCTATGAATTCCAAATCTTTTACCTAAGTAATTGCACATCTAATACATGTTTTACCACTCATAAAAGAACACAAATCTAATCATATAGAGACCAGAAACCAGCGGCCATCATGCTCCATGTGCATCATATTTTATTGCTTTTCCAACATAAAAACATATACAACAAAGACACCACACCTTAAGCTTTCTTTTGCATTTTTTTTGGTTATGTTTAATCAAAAGAAAACTTGCACATTCAGCCATGATATGATCAGCCATAGTGACTCTCACAAGCATCATATTTTAGCATTTCCATCCATTATACATGAGCAAAATTATTACAACACCATATGCTTTCTTTTTCTAAAGTTTTCTTTAACAAAAAAATGAAATAAAACCCTCCATTTCCAGCCCATATGTCACGGCCAAACAGCCTCCATAGGGCTATAAATACATGCTCATCCATTGCTAAAATGTTCACACAAACACTCTTAGCCTTAGTATTTTCTTACTTGATAGTTTTCTTACTCAAAGTTTGCTCAAAGTTCTCTAATTTTCTCAAGAATTCCAGCTTTCTTTTTCTTCCTTATTCTTACTCAAGAGACTCCATTTCCAACCTTTAACCAAGCTATAAACCTCAAGCATACATATTCCAACCATAAACCAACTCATAAAACACCTAAACTTTCCATTTCTAAGCACTAGAACACAAGAAAAATCCATCCTCCACTCCAACCTTCTTGGCTGAAATATCACAAGCATTAGGACCATAATTTTGGTTCTTGATTTATCATAGAAGATCAAGCTTTCTTTATTTAACAAGAAACAACTTGGTAGGGACTTTATTTCATATTCTTTCTCATGTTCTTCTTCTTTAATTCTTTGAATTTTTATGATGACCATGGCTTGATAATAAATTTAAGAAATAAGGTTCTTGGAACCTTGGTAATAAAGGACTCTAATGCTTACTAATGTTTAAGATCTATTAGGGACAAGAATTTAATCTTGTGAAGTTTTTGAGCTTTAAGTGAGCAAGATATAAAATGGACTTGCACTCATGTTTAAATTTCAAGCTCTTGCATCTCATGTTTATGTTTCAATGCCTTGCATATCATATTTATTTTTCAAGCCATCACCTTAAATCTAGAAGATTAAAGAAATGGATTTGCATTATCATGTTTAAATTTCAAGTCTTGCATATCATATTTATTTCAAGTCATCACAAAATTTTAAAGACTTAATAATGAATGTGCATCTCATGTTTATAATTCAAGCCTTGCACATTATATTTATATTTTCAAGTCATCACCTTATAATGTTAAAGATTAAAAAATGAGGTTGCATAGCATGTTTACTTTTGGTTATCACCTAAGATCTTAAAGCTCAAAAATTGTCCTTGGATCTTAAATAAAAATTTTATTTCATGGCTATGCTAATGGATATGTATTTTCGGCCATGATATGATGATGAGGTTGAGATAACTTTTATTTCATTTTATAGTTCAAATCTTGTGTTTTGGAATTTTAGTAAGATGTGCTTTAGAAGTTTTACAAGTCTTGAAACTTAAAAGATAGTAAAACTAGCATTTTCAAGAGCAAAAAGATTTATTATTAAACCTTGTGATTTGCTCTCTATTTGGTATTAATATTTGGTCATGCTAAGTGGTAAAAAAATAATTTTAAGTGTTTCCTAAGTCTTAAATCAAGTAACAAGGAAAAATAGTATCTAGAAAGGATCAAAATTGTAATTTTAGGAAGATTTAGGAAAAATAATTTTCTGGTACTATTCATTACTGTCTTGAACTTTTCATCACTATAGGGTACTGTTCATAGGCATAATAATCATTAATAATTGTTGTAAAAATTATTTTTGGTATCTTAGATGTATAAAAGAATAATTACAAGTTCTAGTTTGGGCCATTTTGCAAAATATAGAAAGTTGTGTTTTGAACTATTAATTATGTGATTTCAGCCAAATGACTTTAATTCGAGTTATTAATAATGTTAAATGTATCCATGTATTCAAAATACCATTTATGATGTTTGAAAAAGTTTTAGAAGTTTCGGTAATTGTTAAAGGTGAAAGATGAGTGATTTTGCACTTTGACCCTTAAAGTGTGGCAAAATTTAGTCTATGACCATAGATGGTTTTTATGATGAACTTAGATGAATTCTAGTTGTTATGGGTCTCTTAAAAGTATAGAGAAATTTTTAGGATCATTGGTTTGAGGAAATATGTTAAAAAGAAAAAAATTATGTTTTGACCACAATATTTGAGAAATTGCAATTTAGACCCTCTTTTGGGCTTAAGTGTAAATATTGATAACTTGAGGAGGTTAGCATAAATCGATATCTTATGGAAGCCATATTCATGTGTTTTAGTCAAAGTTTATATGACTCATGATATTTGTGCTTTGTTACTAATTAAGGATTATGCATGCATAATTCTTATTTTATGCAATTGGCGATCATTAATATATGGTATCTATCTTGTTAAGTATGTTCACTTTCATGAGATATTTGATAATAGCATGCTTACATAAATGTATATATGCATACTTATATGATAATTACTTGATGAATTGTAGCATGCTATGTGTATGATTGATTAATTGAGATGCATATTTAAGAGTTCTATAAGCATGATATATTAAAGGACAAGCTATGATTATATGTTCGTGCTTGCATCCATGAATAACATACTAAGATGAAAAGGTGACATAAAACAGATGAAAATGATCCTTTAGACTCCCCGAATTAAAGGTTATGAGAGGTGATCCAATGGGGTAATCCTCTAGACTCCCCGAATTAAAGGTTATAAGAGGAGATTCAATAAGGACCCTTTAGACTCCAAGAATTAATGGTTATGAAAGGTGTTCCTAAACCCCCTAACCCATACTCTGGGAGTCAGGAATTAACTTATCGAGAGGATAAGTGTATACTAGTGACGACTAGTGAGGTATGAGCTCATAACCTAGAACTCTCAAGAGGAGAGAAATTATAGGGTGGTTTCCCCAAGGAAAAAGATTGAGAAATTTAAGTCACCTAAAAACATATTAAGGAAAAGTTATATCAAAGGAATTTATGTTCTTTCTGTCATGATGCATTTATATATGAACTCTTATGTTATAATGTATATGGCATTGACATGCATTCATGATAATAGTATGATGCATACATGACATCAAGACTCATGTTAAAAGATACGGGCCTCGGCTAATGGTATTTGGAACTTAATAAATAAACCTTATGTATGCCCACATTTTCATAATGAAACCTGAGGTTCCTGGGGACGATGATGATGACACTCTTATTAGGAGGTGGAGGCCCTACTGAGATTCTTTTATAAGATTCTCACTCCCTCTTTATTTCTTTCCATCTCGTCTTCAGAGATAGATGGCGACGTTCGTGATTTATGTTGATGCCCCCTCATAGGAAATGCATTTCGACCCGGCTAACCGATCATACTATTTTATGGGTCATTTTGCCGTTCGTTTGTATGTGTTCATGGATCGTCCTTTTGCATACCCTGTTTCTAGTATGTGGTTTTCTCCTACCGCCCTTTTTCGAATGACCTTGCTTTTGAGCATGCACAACCGCATCCTCGGCAGTTTTCTCGACCTTTCGTATCGGCAGTTCGAGATTTCCCTGACTATACAGCAAGGTCACCACCTCGCTCTACTGGTTCGTGGTCAGACCCATCCGAGGATACACCTTCTGGTCACTTTTCAGGTGAATTTGCTCCTGCTGCCTCTATGGAACGGGAGTACGATAGTAATGGAGAAGCTACTGTCACGCAACCAGTGAGAGGAGCCACCCGTCCACGTCGAGGTGCTCGTGTTCTACCTATGAGACGTCTTGCCTCTCGTGATGAGCCGACTCGTAGAATCCATTCTAGGCACTCCGAGTAGGAAACGTGGGAGAAATATCTTATGCTAGTTTGTTATGTTTTTATTTGCATGATAATTTTTGTTGGACTAATGTATTTGTCTTGATCTATGTCAGTGATGTGCTGCTTTGTTTCCTGTAAGTTTTGGGTATTCAATAAGGAACGATCATTATTTATAATGGTGTCGTTATATTAATTAAGTGAGGTATTTCACATTTATCTGTGACTCGATGTTATCTTTTTACTTTTATAGGTAAGGTGGTTGATACAAATTAGTTAGTATGTGTGGCTCACATTTTGTATTTTAAAAAAAAAAATTTACCATATTTTTGCTAAAGTATTTTCAATGGTTTAAGTTAAAGATTGGAACAAAAGAGTAATAACTAATAATTAACTTAAATGCGTCCTAGGCGTGTTGAGTTAAATATTAGGGTGTTACATGTACTACTTACTTTTTCTCCAAGTAAGTTTTAGTATATAAAGGAAAAAGAAAAACAAGTGGTTTTTCTTCTCTGTTGGGCACAACTTCATGTTGCTTTCTTCTTTCCCTTCACCGTCCTCAAGTCTTCTTCTTGAAACTTCATGAAAGCACCAAGTGCTTGAAGGATACACCTAGATAAACACTTAAGCTACTTCAAGAACACTTCCTCTACATCAAATCGAAGCCAAAACCTTCTTTTTCCTTTTCAAAGATGTCCAAATAGCAGCATATATGGGTGCTAGAAAATGGGTTTAAAGCTTTAATTATAGGAGGAAAAGTTAGAGAAAGATTTAACGAAAGGCTTGGAAGGGAGGTCAAAAAAATCTATCTCTATTGCTTGGTGATTGTTTGGCTATTTTGCTAATGTAAACTCTTGAGACATGTTTGAAATTATGTTTGTGAAATCTAAAATTATTTCAAGATGCATACGTATATGAACTTGATAGATGTAAAAGGATGCAAGAGATAAGAATCTTGTGTATAGATTGAATGGATTTAAGAGATTTAAGAAGCAATTAAAGAGATTTTTGGTTCTTTAAAAAGAATGAGATATCTGGAAATTTTATTAGAATATTATTAGAAATAATTTTGTAAAATAAGAAAGATTGGTATTTTGAAGTATGATAATAAAGTTTGGTGAAAATGATGAGATTTTCATCTATAGAAGAAAAGCTCCAAAATCTAAGACACTTGGTTTAATTTCTTGAAAGTTTTAGGAATTGTCAAGTAAGGAGTCCTTTAAGTTTCTGCAGTGAAGAAATCTCATAAAAGATTAGCAGATTTTATAACAAAGTCTCATAAAAAGTTAAACTATTTTCTTTCAGAAAAATGTCATAAAATGTTTAGTAGATTTTACTGATAAATCTCCTAAAAATTAAAGAGAATTTTTGTAGAGAAGTTTCATAAGAAATTAGGAGATTTTTTAAATAGAAAATCTCATAAAAATTTAGAAGATTATGAAGAGAATAACTCAAAAGAAATTTAGGAGATTTTAAAGAGAAGAGTCTCACAGAAATTCAGGAAGGTTAACAGAGAAAATCTTATAAGAGCTTAGGAAATTTTCAAGAGAAGAGTCTCACAGTAATTCATGAAACTTAATAGAGAAAATCTCATAAGAGTTGAGGAGGTTTCAAGGAAATCTCAAAAGTATGAGAAATAGAACTATTGAGAAGAGGTTTTAGTTGATAATCATAAGATTTCCTAAATAAATATTAAAGATTTTGTTTTTATGAAGAAAGAAAGCTTAAGAAATTAATGCATAAATAAGCTTTATGTAATATCAATTGTTTGATTATAAGCTCATGAATTCAAAGAGGTCATAGTAGACATGCTATACCAATTGAACTATATAACGTTGTAACACGACGGTGTTACATCATTCTGATGAAAGGGATGTACTAAGAATAACATGCTATTTTGATGTGTTCTATATAAGGTTGTAACAGGACGGTGTTACATCGTTGGCAGTACATCAGATGAGAAGTATTAGGAATCCTATGAGTTCTATTATTAAGCCTAAATTTTACTAATAAGATTATGTTAAAGAAGAAATGAAACAAACAAACAAAGTATTATATAAACAACCAGAAAACCAATTAATTATTTAATAAATCCTATGATTTTATTCTCAAGCATAAGTGCACTCATAATATTATGTTAAAGGAATAAGAAAAATGAATTATTTTAGAAGAAATTGGAGATACTTTAATTGTTTTAATACTATGTCAGATATCATTGTGTAGTAGACTAGTGCTTTTTCTACGGGGAATCTTTGATTCTCATTCCTGCTGTGATCATATTTTTATATAGATTGCAACGATAATCATTATTTTGTGGAGATCCCTAGCTGGTATTAGTCCATCATGGCCAGACCTTTTGATGAACTGATGATAGAGAATTTAATCAGTTCTTTGTATTTTCTTTTAGTGAAATTTTAGTAGTATCCTACCTAGACTAGAAGGCTCCTGCATGATCTAGGATAAGGATTTGATATAGTTATGTATACTATTGATTTTGTCATCGGGTAATACAATTATGTATTTTGATATATTATTTATATTCAAACTTAGCGACACAGAGAGAAAGCGATTTATGTTTGTAGCAAAAGCAGGCTCATATTTAAATATTATATGTACACCCCTAAAGTTAAGTAAAGTTAACAAGTAACAACTACTCACTATAAGGTTATGGCTTAAGTATAGCTTTATGATAGGAAGGGTGTTACACCCTGATCATGAAGAATGACTCATAGTTAGTCATAAGGTAGGTACCCTAAGTGGTTAAGGAATTTATTATTCCTTTGTTGATGGTTTAGATTAACAACTTGAGAACTCTTGCTATTATTATCACTCGAAATAAAGCATATCTCAATTGTTTTTCTATTTTTGTACACTTTATCTTATTATGCATGCTTTGAAATATATACATACTCGTATGATGCAAATGTGGCACTGTATTAATGATAAACCATGTTAAACGAGAGTACTAGAAAAAAGACAATATCTTGGCACAATACCCAGAGGAAGTCTAGATGGTCTCCAAGATTTTCCAAGCCTTCTATATTGAGCATATTCCCCTAGCAAAAATCTCAAGGGTTGATCTCTTATCCAAGCTTGCCAGCACAAAATGACTGAGAAATAATAAATCAATTATCTAGGAGACATTAGATATACCTACCGCCCTTTAATAAATGTCCTATCCATTGAAGAAGAAAACCCTGCTTCTTGGAAATCCCTTATAAAGAGAAGCTTCTTAACAAAAGAACTTCCAACTAACGAGATTAAAGCTTGGAATGTTAAGGATTCAGTGATGTACTACATAATGGTAAGGGGCCAACTCTAGAAAAGAGGTTCTCCATGCCGCTCTTGAAGTGCATTGATCACTACTAGATCCAGTACATCATGGCAGAGGTACATCAAGGTGTCTATGGCAAACACCTCGAGGTGAGATCATTGGTGGTAAGAATCCTTTGAGTAAGTTATTATTGGCTAACCATAAAAGCATATTGCACTAAGTATGTCTAAAAGTACAAAAAATACCAAAGATTCGCTAACACCAAGTGCCACTCAAAGAATTACATTGCTCGAAAACTCCATGGCCCTTCTATAAATATGGGATAGACTTTCTCATGTGTTTCTTGTGGGCACTAGAGCAATACAAATTCCTAAAAATTTTTATTGACTAATTCACTAAGTGGATCGAGGTTGAGCCACTGTCTACAATCATGGCATAGCAAGTAGAGGAATTTGCTAGGAAAAACATAATCTACAAGTACAACCGTCCCTATGCCGTAGTCATAGATAATGGGACCTAGTTCATTAACAAGAATTTTAGAAGATTTTATGAAATGCTCAACATTGAGCAAATATTTTGATACGTCGAGCACCCCTAGAGCAACAACCAGATTGAGGCTGTAAGCAAGATCATTCTCCCTTGTATTAGTAAGAGACTAGACTAAGAAAAAAGAAGATGGACATAACAGTTGCACAACGTCTTCTAGGCTTATTACACCACTCCTCAATCCTCCACCAAAGGGACTCCTAAAGCCATGATTCCAGTTAAATTAGGAATTTTGAACTAATGAAGGGAAAAGTTCAGTAAAGTTCTCATGATCAGGAAAGGTGAGTTGACCTTGACATCCTCCAAGAAGATAGAGAAATTGACTATGTTTGAGCCAAGGTAGCCATGAAGAAAGTTACACCAAAATATAATAATGGGCTGATCAGAAGGAAATTAAAATAAGCGGCATTGTTCTTTGCTGAACTGACAAATATCTGACCGAAGGAAACTAGTTCAGAATTGGGACAGATCATTCCGAATAGTCACTATCCTGGGCAATAAGGCTTACAAGCTCATCAAATTATTAGGGAAGGATATCCCCAAAACTTGGAATGCAATAAAGCTCCAAGCATACTATAGTTAACGAGTATATTATAGCTAATAACATTCATGTACTCATGATTTCTTTTGAATAATCAAATATAAGTTTTATTCAATCTATCTAGAATCATTTAGCTTGACTTTCGCCAGCACAAATCCTCATTCTCATGAGCATCGAGGCTTGGTTCTGTCCTACACAAAGCCTCATTCTTGTAGGCACCTAGCTTGAAACTGGTTGGCACTCAAAATCTAACTCAAACAATCAAATGAAACTTGTTCAAAACATTCAAACTCAATAGACAACAACCATTATGCACATCTCCAAATTACAATGAATAGTAAGGTTATGTGTAACACCTTGAAATTTTTAATCGAAATTATCAAAATTAGTCTAGGTCTGAGGATGACTGCCCCAGTTATCATAAAAAAGTTGGCATGGTTGATTAAAGGGGAGTATATGATGTTTTGATGATGTCTGTCAAGTAATTAAGTTTAAAAGGCTAATCAACCCATAATCAGCACTAATTAGGCTTAATCATGGATATGTAAACTGAATTAAGATTTAATTACCTCAATTAATTATTGTTGAGATAATTTAATTATTTTGATTAATTATGACCTCTTAATGATTAACAATGCCTAATCTCATCCTTAATTATGATTAGTGAATAAAAAGGACAAAAAGCACTTTACGAGACAATAAAACAAAAATAAGAGATAAAAGCTACTTTTAGGACATGTCCTTCTAGGTATTGACTTTGATTTTAAAAACTATTAGTATTATAATATGAAAAGCAAGATATTTTAATTATCCAAACCACTTTACAATTATTATATTTTAAATCCTATGATTTATGTAAAACCTTAAAACAAACATATTGAAAATTTCTAAGGCTACCCTTAAGACCCGAAAATGGTGCCCCTCCCCATATACAGACACTTACTTGTTTTTGTTTTTGTTTTTTTCCCCTAGAAACATAAACATGGTTATTTCCTAGTGAATATAATTTGTTTACTACATTTAATGTTTTTCACCTTTCTCTTTCTAATATAGATGTAGGTTGGAGGACAAATCTTTATGAGGAGGGGGAATGATACGGGTTCAAGAGAGCAAATTGGACATTCTAGCAATGGAGGACACGAAGGGAATTGTAGCATGCCCGTTGGACATATCACAAGGGTGACAACTAAGATAATTAAAGATGATTTTGGAAACTTAGTTAAATCATTTGTTCAAAAGATGCATCAATAATTAGTCAAGACACCAATTAGCGATTATAGGTAGTTCAAAGTTTTATTATTGGTGAATTTGCATTAAGGATATATTCTAGCCATGTTGGGCTAAGTTTGATTTATTAAGTTTATTAGTGTATATTTTCAAATATTCCAAGACTTGTTTTGTTTTTATGTTTATTAAGCTCAACTGTTAGTATATAATTTGGGCATTTTCTAGTAGGTATAGGAAATAAGGTTAACCTACTTAAGGGGCTAAAAAGCCTCTAAAACTTGGTAGCCATTTTTTGAGATTTGTTTTGAATGAAATTTTTCTTGGTTTCCTTTTAAGAAACTTTGTGTGTATAAGTGAGTTTGAGTGATTTTCTTTACTTGTTACGTCAATAAATTGAATAGGCAATTATAAGATAATTTATGTTGAGATGTTTTGTTTAATTTCATCCAATGATTATTTATGTTTCTAAGAATATGTTTCTTAGGGGTTTAGGAGGAATGACTTTTATCCTATTGCTTGATCTATATCGATTGTGTGTTAGGATTTTTTGGTCTTTATATCCCCACACTAGTATTACGATTTTTCTAGTTACAAATTACTGCAAATTGTTTGAAAATACAATGTAAGGGAAGTTAAGGAATTGTGAGGATTACACGTTTTTTTTTTATTGATCTTATTCCTTCTTATTCTGGCCGAATTAGATGAAAAAATAGGTCAATAGAATGAAAATAAATAAGCTTTATATAACATGTTATATGTCATCATATTTCCAAGTATCTAAAAGTGGCCCTTAGTATAATCTCATTCTATTTTATTTCAATTCACTCACTCAATACCTAGACTTAATTTGCGGACAGTATCAAAAATAAACAAATACATCTTTCTTTGATTTATGTTTACATGAATAAATTGCAAGATATGGATAATCTATTTAAATTTCTTTTAACAGGATGTTAAGATTTTTTTTTCACGAAGCTATTGATTTTCAGTTGAAAAACAATGGTTCTTGAAACCATTTGAATTTTTTGCCTAGAATTCCATGAAAAAACTTTCACATATATGATTGCTTCAAGATTTATTTCTTAAGTTGTAATTATCAACAAATTACCCACACCATGGATATAAAAAAATACAACAATTTTATTTCAACATCTTTTTATCCCAGATACCCAAACACTCTACTCATTATGCATACCTTGTAGTTTATGGTAGGGGGAATTTTTTGCTTTGTAGAAACTAATGACTCCATTTATAAGACCAACATCAATAGTGGCCAGCTTCAAGTTCACCTTATGGTTTCAAATGCAGAAGTCAGTTGAGTAAGAATTGCATAGGCATTCATTTATATGAATCTGCATATGAATTGATAGAATTAGTCATTTTTCTTCTCAACTTAATGGTATTGAAATGTAAAATCGATTATTACAAAGACAAGTTGAAAATATTCAATTTGATTTAAGTGATCAATTGGTGATAATCCATTTAAGCTACCTAAATAGCATGATAAGAACTAGAACTCATCAATGGGCTAAAAGTTGTACCATACCTAAGTTAGTTTTCCTCATACACTCAAAGAAAGTCAATCCAGAAAAGAAAAAAAATTTCATACTCAAATAAAGAAAAAGAAAAGAATCTTGTCAACATGAGAACTTGGGAACCTTTATGCCCCTAATATTGTTAGCATGCTAGTTTTATGACAGAAGGAGAATGATTTATTAGATAAAATTATAGAGTATTTTATTGATAATGTAATGAGATATACAAATGTGATAATAGGGATGTACATACTAGAGTGTGCCCTCTACGAATATGATGTTGTTACTTCTTATAAAAAATTAGCAGTGGTTGGCTACATATAGGCATAAAATCACCACCAACACATATGCGGTTCATAAAAAATTATTTGGCATTTTACTAGACTTGAACTTATACTCTTTAAAGTACATGGCAGATATTTCTATTCATTTATCTTGCAATTAGTCATGGAACTATCTAGAGATTACCCCAAAATGTGTATAATTATTTAACGCTACAAAATGACCAGCATCACAATAGCAAAGAAGTTAGTGAAATATCAAAACATTATCAAGACATCATCTAAAATTGAGATCAAGAAGAACTAGCAATGAGAAAACATTTAAACTGATAGGCAGAAAATGCATAAATATTTTTCTATCTAGGCCAAAAGGAGTAACATTATGGAATCTTGTTCAATCCTCTGCTCAGTCAAAAAAACAAATGTTTTCTTAAAATTAAGATAATTCTCCAATGGATTTCCCATCAACAAACAAGTTTGAGCATAATAGACAGGCTAAAAAGAAAATATAAAAAACAACTTCAATATCAAATTTTAGGGCACTACAAGGTATGATCACAAAAAAAAGGTCAATTTAAAGTATTATATTTATTTTAAATGCACACCCAATTTATAAATAATTCAAGCATATTTGATTGTAACAAAATATGATTTCCCATTCTATGTAGAATCACTTTGAATTAGTTTTTGTTGTTTGGATCTGATATGAAGTGATTAATATGGCTATTTATCTTTTTATTTTTTGTGTCAAAGATTAACTTGAACATCATCTTGGATGGTATCTTCAATAACAATATCATTATTCATTCATTCAAAACTTTGCTAGTTTTCAATTATCAAATTTATTCTGACTCTTACTCCTTATACCAATTCAAGAGTATCAAATGGTGATACTTCTATAATTTGGGATGAAAATATCATACATTGACAAAGAAACTTAAAAAAGATTGACAGATGAAGGAGAAAAGGACAAAGAATGATGAAAAGAACAACTTGCCATGGCTGCTTTTAGTGCTTCCTATGAGACGCAGTTGCAGAGATAGAGAAAAGAAAAAAGGAAAAACATAATAGCCTTGTTTAGTTTCATTAAATTTTTTGAAATATAATTTTTGTGTTTTCAAAGAAAGAAAGAAATTGTATTCTAGTTTTCTAAATATAGGTTAGTACTCTAGCAAAAAAATGGGTTAATAATAGATTTAGGCTTATATATTTGACTAATTCAATTATATGATTAGAGAAAAATACTTTAGTATTTTGAAAGTTAAATTATTCAGTGTTATTATTGCTAAAAATATTTAGTAACATTACGTAATAATATGTTATATGAACTATTTAGCTAGCATTAAGAAATAGGCAAGTTCTTAGGTGAGGATTGATGAGTTTGGGTGGTCTGGGAATCCCATCCATTAAAAATTGAATTTAATAATTGAAATTAAATGTAATTAAAATATATATTTATATTTTAATATTTATGAAAAATGATTTTAGATATAAGTTGTCCATTTTATCTTTCTATTCTTTCTCTCACCTTAAACCATTATCTTCCCCATTAACCATTTTGCCAACCACCATCCATTTCTCTCTTTACAGTTAACCTCCTCTGTCGCTAGTAATTTGAGAGCTTCACTAGTATCTAACCACCTATGATCCTATTAAAAAACAATGAACAACAAACAACATCAGTAACAAACTTCTATTAATTCTATGTTCACAAAATTTTGCTTCCTTTTAGTATTCCAAATGTTGAATGCTACAACCACAGACCAATGCATTAGATGCTTTAGTTTTCCTCATGATTCACATCCCTAATACATCGGACACATCCATTTTCTCCAATGGTAGAGGGAGTTCTTCTTGGAGATGTTGGCATTTGGTTTTAGATGAATCAGATGCGATGCGGGGATGATAGTGGTACATGCACCTTCAACAGCCATGCAAAATGTTGGAGAAAGATAGGTGGCATGATGAAGGCAATTGTTGCTGTTGATGGCAATGAGGAAATTGAAAAGCAAGAGCTTTTGGGTCAAATCCCAAGCTCCTGCTCCCATGGCCACATGGCCAAAGGTAACACCACATCTCTTTATCTCTTGTTGATTTGAATATTTTTTTTTGTGTTGAATGGGTGAAGCAAAAAGATTGAAAAAGTGACACTCTCTATGTGTGCTAAATGGGGGGAAGTTCTATGGAAAGAAGAGAAATAGATAAGGAAGCTAGAAGAGAAAGGTTTTAAAGTAATTTTGATATTTATTTTTATTATTATAATATCCATGACAACTGAGAACTCTTTCTAGAGTAAGAACATGTCAAACAACCATCCATGTAACATATCTTTTTACCTTTTTTTCCTCCCTTGAATAAAGGTCCATGTTCCCGTTGTCAAAAATATTTTATTTTTTATAGTATGGTGGAATTATTATATGCTCAAAGATAATTGTTGATTTCATGTATAGAATATAAAAAATTATTGTATGTATAAAATATAAAAAATTAACAAAAAATCTATAATTCCATTAAAAAAAAAGAAATGAGCTATGAATACATTTTCAATTAGTTCTTTCATTGCTAGAAACATATAGGATATCGACGTTTATTACTAATGTGTATATTGATGGCTGATAGATTTTTTAATTGAAATTCACGAGTTGATAATCTATTTGGCAACCCGTTGGTATTGTTTGGCACTACATGGCACCTAATTATTATTAACAGGCTTATCAACAGGTTACGAATTTTTAATTAGCCATATTTGGGGATAGTCGGCTATCGGTACATATTGGCACCATGTGTAACTCTCTAAGGTATAATGTAGTATGCTCGAGTCATATTCGATTTAAATGTTAAGGATCACTTCTTAGGACCTTGGCTTAACTTTTGATTTTTATCAAATTCACGAAAAATATGGGCCAAATAATTTTTCCAAAACATTACTTTCAAAACTAGAAGCCTTTGCACATAATAATCATAACAATAGTAAGCTCACAATTATTAGCATAGGCATATGAGCATACAAAATATTATCATAATCTAAGCACAATAACAACCGTAGCTCCATAACATGAAATACCTCGACATAATATAGTCTACCATAATAGGCACGTCGGCTCACAAGCATATCCAAATACATAATAGTGCCATAGCGATGTAACAACCTAACTATATACTAAGATTCGAGACACACAACATAAGAAACCATATAGATAGACATGTCAAATGGCCACATGGGTCCGGCATACATTAATCTAAACCAAAAGGACATTCATATGCTAAGAGATATAAACATGGCAAATAACAAATAAAAAGGCTCCAACATAGCTATTATTATCCATAAGTAAGCTCAAGCATCAGTAGCCAACACATCTTGCTCATTTAGAGACGTACATGGAAATTAAAATGGTAAGAATCTTAACAAATCTCAATAGGGTTAAAAACATATACGGTGTTGTCATTATATGCGTTGGACCTACTTGGTTTATTTTAGAAGAGGTGTACATAAAACAATGAAGTTCAATTTTAGAATTTTTGCAAACGTCATTAGTAAGTGGATACCCTATTCGTGGCATGGTCTTGATCATGAATGCATCAAGTTAGATACATGAATGCATGAAAAGAGCTTCAAATTCACAATTATATTTTACGAGAGCATACATGCATAGGAAGAGCAGAACATATCTTGACTACATCCATGAATGACAGGGTAAAAATAGTCATATAGAAGTACATGCATGCTTATAAAGAAGTGAACGAAATCTTGTACAAGAACATGCATGCATGAAAGGATCGAACATACTTATATAGTGCACATGCATGCATGAAAGAACATAGTTAGGCATTAAACCGATGTAAGGCATTAAGTCTCTCTTTGAACATGGTTTGTTTTCAATTATTTACTAATCCCTCGGGAACCTCTACAGCTTATGACTAAAATGAGATTAGTCATCACTGAATCTCGATCAATACTGAACTTCAACTAGTTAATTATGATAATAATCAATGTATTGTGTAATGCCTTGATTTTTCCCTACTATGCAAAATGACCAAAATGCCCCTAGGTCATTTTGCATGAGAATCAAAGGCAGACAATCTAGGCCATCCTCAATAAGATATTTTAACATTAGGATGGGGTTATATGAGGTTTAATTAGCAATCTAAGAAAAAATTGCAATCCCTAATTGTTTCTATGTGCAAATGACCAAAATACCGCTAAGGTCATTTTTGCCCGGAAATCGAGGACGCCCGATTCATGTTATCCTCAATGAGTTAGTTTAATGTTTGAATGTGACTAGATGTGTTATGGATGATGATAAAGGAGAAAATCTCAATTCTTGGTTTTTTCCCTGCACAAAAGTACCAAAATACCCTTGAGGTAATTTAACGTAGGATTAAGTGACAATTGAGCCCGATCATCACTTGGGAGTTGGAAATGTTAATCACAAGGGATGTATGATATCTGGAAAAGTCCGGGTAGTCCTAGGGAATCTTTGGTGCAAAATTACCATTTTGCCCTTAGTTAGTGCTAAATAAAGCTTAATTAAGTAATTTAGGAAATATAGGCAATATTAGACTCTAATCAAAGATAAGTTAATTTTAATTATTAATCTTGATTCAAAATAATTAATTGAGGTTGATTAAGGCCTAAGATTGTTTAGGGGAATTAAAATCTGATTCTTAATCAAAAGAACTAATAAGACATAAAACAAAAGTTAAAAGGCAAATAGTTTTTTTCTCTCTCTTTTCCTAAAAATTAGGAAGTATATTGGAATTTGAATTTCAAACTAAATTAAGTTTAGCTCAACTAAGTTTGCAAGACAACTCCTTAATCTTGTCTTGAAAACCTTAATCACCAGATTATAACTCCAAACACCAAACTACCAATTTCTAACCAATTCCTTAATTAAAATTACCTAAAATCCTAATTCTCTCACCCAAAATGAAAAGAAAATTCCCCCCAAAATAGCCCAAGAAGGCCACGAATTTCCTCCCCTATTTCTCTCTCATATTTTAATTTTTTACAACACCCATACACTCACAAACTCTTATTTCTTACCATTTGCTTTTTTGGTGAAGTCTTGCTCACCAAGTTGTCAAAAAACTCTCTTTTCTCTCTAAGACTCAAAGTTTTCTTCTTCTTCCTCCTCCATCTTCAAGAGATTCCATCTTCAACTTCTATCCAAGTTACAAACATCAAACCACCACACCACCACTATAGATCTTCCTTAAAACACATAAACTCTCATCTCTACACATCAAACCAACACAAAAATCCTTCCTCCCATTTCTTTTTGCTTTGGCCAAAACCTTGCCTTGCTCCAAGAGAGGATTTTCCTTTTCATTTCAACACAAAGGATCTAACTTTCATTCTAACAAGCAAGAAACAACCTTGGTTGGGATTTTTATTTTATGTTCTTCCTTTTTTTCTTTGCTTTCCATTTCGATTTTGTTGTTGGTTGTATGGTAAAGACCATGGCTTGATGATGAGGGTTATTGATGGTGGTTGTGATACCATCATATTTTTAACCTCTAGAGTTCAAGGCTTGATTTTGGTTCCAAAAGAATGTGAATAATGGAATGCTTGTTGGTTTTCTTTGGATATTTTTCTTTGATGGTCAAGACCATGGCTTGATGATGAAGGTTCTTGATGGTGTTTGTGAAAGCATCACGTATTGGACCTCTAAAGTTCAAGGCTTGATTTTTGTTTTTCAAGAGAATATGAGAAATAGAACACTTGTTGATTTTTCTTTGGTTGTTTCTTTTTGAGCTTGATGGTGAGTCCAAGAAATGAGGTTCTTGGAACCATGGGATTGAGGGACTCTAAAGCTCACTTTCATTTTGTTTAAGATTGATTGGGGTTGAGAGTTTTATTCTTTAAAGTCTTGAGCTTTGAGCTTAATAAGATGTAAAAATGGACTTAAATTTATGTTTATGTTTCAAGCTCTTGCATCTCATGCTTATATTTCAAGCTTTGCATATGTTTCAACTTATCACCTTAAATCTTGAAGACTTAAAAAATGGACTTGCATCTTCATGTTTAAATTTCAAGTATTGCATTTCATGTTTATATTTCAAGTTATCACCTAAACTTTAAAGACTTAAAAATGAACTTGCATTCTCATGTTTATATTTCAAGTCATGCATATCATATTTATATTTCTAAGTCATCACCTTATAATGATAAAGATTAAAATAAGATTATATACTATGTTTATGTTTCTAGTCATCACCTAAATTTCTAAAGCTCAAGACTTACCCCTTTTATCTTAAATGGAAATTTTGATCATGGACACATCTCTTATAAATTTCGGCCATGTCCAAGTTGTACTGCCCCAATTTTTTGTTTGAGTTAAAATGACCAAAATACCTCTGAGGTCATTTTCGGCTCGGAATTTGAGGATAACTGACCTGGCAGTCCTTGAAGGGCTAACTCAATGTTTGAAGGAGATTAGATGGCCTTTAAATGGGTCGGGGGATCAAAAATCTCATTTTCTGAGGTTTCGGGTCAAAATGACTAAAATACCTCTGTTGTGTTTTACACGGCTACGAGTGTCGAATGAGCCCGAAACTTCTCTAGATGGTTTTAAGGTGTTTTTATGTATTTCATGACATCAGTTTATGTCTTGGTGGTCCCTGTAACATCCCCAAATTTATAACTAAGATAAATATTAATTAGCGATAGCAAAACCAAGAGAATCTGGACAAATGTTATGAAACACAACAAATAGTCTACTTAAGTATGTTTAGAGAAAAATGCAAAGAATTACGAAAATGCCATCACTTAGTGGAAATTACGAAAATGCCCTTGCTATATAAAGGAAATTACCAAACTACCCTTGCCTTATTAAATGACAAAGATACCCTTACTCTATGAATGGAATTAAAAGAATACCACTATCATTGTCTAATTACAAAAATATCTTTGTCTTAGTTAAAGAAATTACTACAACGCCATTTACACAAATCCCTAGACTTGTCTTTAGACAAGAATGAATCTAAGCCATTGGATTAAGATGATAACACAATAATTTAACCACATACATCATACACATTTCTGAATCACATACATGCACTAAAGGTTAGAAAATATCCACTAACATCTTTGCACAAAACATGGAAACATGTTTGCATAAAACATGGAGCATTTTCATCCAACATGTTTGCACAAAACATGGAAACGTGTTTGCACAAAACATGGAAACGTGTTTACACAAAACATGGAAACATGTTTGCACAAAACAAGGAGCATTTTCATCCCAAAATTCAGCCAACATGTTTCCATAAATCATGCTCCAAGTGCTTTCCTTCTTCTGTTTTTTCTCTAATCTTTTCACTATAAATACTCCTCAAACTCTCTTCAATTCAAAAACTCCCTAAGTGTTCTTTCTTTCTTATTCTATCATTCTTCTTATGTTCTTCAAAGACTTCTCTTGATCCTCTAAACTTCATCCAAACACTTAAATCCTAAGTCCAAACTTTCACTAGCCCTCACAAAAGTTACAATCTTTAACTCTAGTGAGAAATATTTTCTTAAGCATTCAAGTTCTAGAGCCAAGATTCAAGGAGGGTCATCCACTCCAAAGACTCTTGAAGAAGAGAAGGACCCTTTTTAGACCCTACACAAGAGGTAGGAGCTTCATCTTTAATTGTTCAAGTATTGTTGGCTTCTAACCTTGATAGAATGCCTCAAGTTTGAGTTATTGTCAAAAGTTTTAAATGATTATTTGAAAAATATATTTTTAGAAATATGACATGTTCTATTTTGTTATGAGTACCCTTATGATGTTATCAAACTCAAATATAACTTGAAAAGATTGTATGTGAAACCTGATTTAATAAAGGTAACTTAAGACATGAAAATGGTAGGTGCTGGAATTTCTAGTTGTTTCTGGCAGCAGGTACTTCGAAAGCTACTGTTCATAAAATATCAAGTATCTCAAAATTAAAATAATTTTACTATAAACTAGAGTCATTATAGAACACTCTCCAAAAAGAATCACCTAAAACGGAGTTTTCTAGCTCAAGATATAAATTTTTAAAGTAGAGCCTAAGACTGAAACTTTAAATCTGACCTTGTAGTAGTAAAATAGGTGTAACTCACTCTAGAAAAATGCAAATGGACTGATTTCAACTTTGTTGGAGAGCTAACACATAGAGGAATATACCCATGTATGTTATGTATAAAGCTTTGTACCACGTAAATACAGAATGAGAAATAAATTTCGGGATAGTGTACTGTGAAAGTGCAGTTTGGAAAGGTTCTGGCTAAGGAAAGACTTGGTATTTAAGCATGTCCATTGTGACCCACGTCTCTTTCCTGGGAACCCTCCTATGCATGGTTTACAATGGATTTACACTATTCCAAAGATGTAAATGCTAAAATTTGATGAGTTAGGAATTTGGAACTACCTTTACTAAGCTGAGATAACAAGTATACAGAGAATTATAAACTTTCTTCTAAAAGATGTCAAAACTACTTGTAAAAAGAGAATTTTAAGAATTTAAGTAGAATAATAATCTTCAAGAGTTATACGAAAACCATAATAAGAATATATAAAGAACCTATAATAATATTTTGAAATGCATTAATGTATTAATGGAATTCTAAGAGTACAAAGAACACTAAGAGAAAAAGATAATACTAAGACATCTATTACCTCTTAGGAACACTAGGAACTCAACTTGATAACTTTGGTTGCTTAAAATGAATCATTTATGAAAATGTTTACTATGAGATTTACATGATATTATCCATGTTTCATGAAGTGAATTATAGTAAAGTGAATGTATGGTGATGAGTTATGAAATGATGAAGATGAATGATTGATTGCCCATGATTTATTGTGATTACATGATGATATGTGTACATTCATTTTCAAAGGAAATAATAAAAGTAAAGTTTGAAAAAGTAGCAATGAAAGTCTGGAAAAGTGGACTTGAGCTAAACTCACGGCTTAACCCCCTAAACCGTTGAGATCACGGCAACGGAATGAAAACCAAAAAGGTTATGGCGACGGCCATGGTATGAGCTCATTACCCTTTTAGGGTGGTCTAAGGCATTGATGCATTCATCCCGTGAGTAATTAAGAAATATGTTGATGAAATAAATGAAAGATGATGATCACTAAACAAGTGAATGTTGATGATGAGTAATCATGAAATGCATGCAGCTCCTAAATGATTACTGCTTATTAGTGGTTTTACATGATATGCTTATATGTATGCTTGATGAAATACTGAATGAATATTTCTGCTAATATTCAAGATTAGTTTAAAAGTAACTGCACTTCGGCTAATCATGTTTGTGAAAGTTTGATAATTGAATCCTTACCTGTTCACCTTTTTATAATAAACCCGAAGTGACTGGGACGACAACGATGACACTTTTAGTACAAGTAGGAACTCTTACTGAGAAATCATGTATTTCTCACTCCTATGTTTATTTTCCGTTGTCGTTACCAGAGACAGACGTGTCCACCTAAAGCAATGAGGCCGTAGCTGAGGAAGGAGGTAGCACGTGAAGATTTCAAACCGTTCAAGTAGGAGCATTCCGAGCTTTAGTTACATTATAGTTTGTGAGAAACAATTAGTAATAGTAGAACTTATATTGTTATTTGTAATAACTTATCAGTATGATATATGCCCTGTTGTGACTTATATATTAAGTGATTATATTCCAGTTTATGTGATAATTGTTCTACACTTAGTCTTTTATTCCGCTTATTTAATTAAGTGCGCAATGTAACTTGATTATTATCTATAAAAGCGCTATGTATTTCACTTCTCGTTACAGGCTTAAGTTTTCAAAAAATTAATTTATTTAAAAAAAAAAACTTCCATTATTTTTCTAAGTTAATTTCAAAAGAAAATTAATACAAGGCATAAGTGACAACTAATAGAATCCAAATGTGAACTTAAGCACAGTGGGGTTCTATTAGGGTGTTACATTATGGTATCAGAGCAGTTCATCCTATTTAAGCCTGAGGAATGGACTGACTATGCTTCTGTCTATGATATCATGCTATTAATCTTATCTGTATGATGGGATATAGGATTTAGAAATGCATGATCATCTTGTGATACTGCCATAGTTGCTACCATGCTTAGCTATAGTATTGAGCCTGATCAACTCGATGACTGTTGTTTGGTGTGTCTAGGAACTAATGGCAGCAAACAGACGTACGCATGGGGCACGCGGTGGAGGTAATCATGATGAACTGGCAAATGCACTCCAGGAGATGGCTAGGGCTATGCAAGCACAAGCAACAGTGATGATGGAGCAGATGAATAGGATGTCAGAGGAATCAGTTGGGAACCAAGAACATGGAAAATTCTCAGAATTCAAGAGGGCTGGACCTCCAGAATTCAAAGGGACAACTAACCCTGAAATAGCTGACGGATGGATTCAAGAGATGGAGAAGGTTTTCTCAGTGGTAGAATGCTCTGATGAACAAAAGGTGGCATTCTCTACTTATATGCTGAAAGGAGAGGCTGCTGCATGGTGGAAAGGTGCAAAGGGCTTGCTCGAAAGTGCTGACATACAGATTACGTGGGAGGTTTTCTATGCTACGTTCCATAAGAAATATTTTCCAGATCCGGTTAAGAAGGCAAAGGAAGTAGAATTTACATTCTTTGACATAGGGAAATCGAAGTGTGGCTGAGTACACAGCTAAGTTTGAAGAACTGATCAAACACTCAATTAGCTACCAAAGGTATCCCAACGAGGCTTGGAAATGCATGAAATATGAGAGTGGTTTGAGGCCAGACATTTTGGCATCTGTGGCTCCACTGGAGGTCACTGACTATGCATCTTTAGTCAGCAAAAGCCAAGTGGCTGAGAGTTGCAATCGCCAGCTAGTTGCCCACCGAGTTGAAGAGAATAGGAAGAGGTCTGCTCAACAAGATTACCAAGGGTTCCCACCCCCTCACAAGAAACCCTTCCAAGGAGGTAGATTTAAAGGGAAACAACCCCAACACCCTATGATGAATCAACCTAGGACACAAGGCATTGTCGACCTAGGATGGCTGCTGTCCCTGAACTTATGACTAGACCCCCTTGTGCCACTTGTGGAAAGATACATGGAGGGGAATGCAGATTTGGTAAGAATGTTTGTTATCGGTGTGGACAGGCAGGACACTATTCTAGAGAGTGCCTAAAGTTCAATCAGTCCTCTACACTTAAGCCTAAGGCACAGGGACGCGTGTTTGCTATCACTGCTGAGATGCCCTCAGAATCCGATGATCTGATTCAAGGTAAGTGTATAATTAATGGAAAATCCTTAATTGTATTGTTTGATTCTGGCGCAACACATTCATTCATTTCATATGATTGTGCTAATAAGTTGAGGTTGTATATATCTGACTTAAAAATCATCTTAGTTGTCTCTACACCCACTATAAATACTGTTAGAACTGATCAAGCTGCCTAAATTGTGAATTTGAGGTAGGCGATAGGATTTTTCATCATGATTTAGTTTGTCTACCCTTGTCTAGTTTTGATGTAATCTTGGGCATGGATTGGCTTTCGGCTAACCGTGTGTTACTACATTGTGCAAATAAGTCACTAGTATTTCTTCCCAAACCATCTTTACCCAACCCTCTAAACTTGATAGAAAGGTACGACTATACCTAAACTCCATTATCATGGGGATAGTAGGAATGAAGAAGCGAGGATATGTTTTCACGATGACAAGTGAGAGGGAAGTAGAGCAAGCTCTAGAAAAGATCCTTGTAGTAAAGGAATTCTCGGATGTTTTTCCGATGACATACCTGAATTTCCTCCAAAAAGGGAGATTGAGTTTTCTATAGATTTGGTACCGGGAACGGGACCCATATCTATAGCTCCTTATAGGATGCCACTGGCCGAGTTAACAGAATTGAAGAAGCAATTAGAGGAGCTACTAGAGAAGAAATTCATTAGGCCTAGTGCTTCACCATGGGGAGCTGCAGTGCTATTTGTCAAGAAGAAGGATGGGAGCTTGCGGTTATGTGTGGATTATAGGCAGCTAAACCAAGTGACCATAAAGAATAAATACCCTTTGCCTAGAATAGATGACCTCATGGACCAATTAAGAGGAGCCCAAGTGTTTTCCAAGATAGATCTGCGATCGAGGATACCACAGTTCGAGTGAAGGAGGAGGACATACCAAAGACAGCCTTTAGGACTAGATATGGACATTATGAATTTAATGTGATGTCGTTTAGGTTAACCAATGCACCGGCAGTGTTTATGGACTACATGAATAGGATATTTAGACCATACTTGGACAAGTTTGTAATAGTATTCATCGATGACATTCTAGTTTACTCTAGAACTGAAGAAGAGCACAAAGAACACTTACGAGTGGTGTTGAAGGTGTTGAGGAACAAGAAACTTTATGCAAAGTTGTCCAAGTGTGAATTTTGGATGAAGGAAGTTAAGTTCTTAGGTCATGTAGTGTCACATGGGGGAATAGCAGTAGACCCAAGTAAAATAGAAGCGGTGCAACAATGGGAAACCCCTACCACTGTGAAGGAGATTAGGAGTTTTCTAGGGCTAGCCGGTTACTACCGAAGGTTCATTAGAGGTTTTTCCCAAATTGTCTTACCCCTCACCAAGCTAACAAGGAAGAATTCAGCTTTAATATGGAGCCTAGAATGTGAAGAGAGTTTCCAAGAACTAAAAAAGAAGTTGACCACTACCCCTGTCCTAATCCTACCTGACCCAAAAGAAAAATTTGAGGTGTATTGTGATGCCTCGGGAAGAGGACTAGGATGTGTTTTGATGCAAAATAGGAATGTAGTAGCCTATGCCTCTAGACAGCTCAAACCCCATGAACTAAATTACCCAACCCATGACTTAGAGCTAGCAGCTATTGTCTTTGCCTTAAAAATCTGGAGACATAATCTTTATGGTGTAAGGTTTGAAGTCTTTTCTGACCACAAAAGTCTGAAATACCTCTTCAACCAAAAGGAACTCAATATGAGACAAAGGCGTTGGATGGAGTTTCTCAAGGACTATGACTTTGGGTTGAACTACCACCCAGGAAAGGCAAATGTGGTAGCAGACGCTTTGAGTTGTAAGTCCTTGCATGCTGCTTGGCTCATGGTGAAAGAAAATGAGCTGATAGAAGATTTTAGGAACCTCAACTTAGGATATAGGGGACTTGAGAACAAATTCGGTTAAGCCAACTAAGTGTAACCCGGTAGCTTTAAGGATCAAATAATTCAAGCCCAAAGGGAAGATGAGGATTTCCTTAGAACCTTAACCCTTGTCGAAGCAGGGAAAGTTGAAAGAGTTTGTCCAGATAAGGAAGGAGTGTGGAGATACCAAGGGAGAATCTGTGTACCTGCAAAGAAGGATTGAGAGCCACATTTTGGAAGAAGCCCACAAGAGTCAATTTAGTGTACACCCCGGTATAACCAAGATGTACCATGACCTAAAAAAGATGTTCTGGTGGCCAAAGATGAAAGCAAATATAGCAAATATAGTGCAAAAATGTTTGGTATGCCAAAAAGTGAAGATAGAGCATCAAAAACCCTCCGGAGTGCTACAACCTCTCGAAATCCCCGAATGGAAGTGGGAAGGAATATCCATGGATTTCGTGATGGGATTGCCAAGAACGCCTACGGACATGACTCCATATGGGTAATTGTCGGCCAGATTGACCAAATCTGCTCACTTTTTACCCATTCGAGCAAATTACCCTTTGGAAAAGTTAGCTCGACTATACATCCAAGAGATAATAAGGCTCCATGGAGTACCCAAAACCATTGTCTCGAGATAGGGATCCAAGGTTCACCTCAAGATTTTGGGGAGCTTTGCAAAGGCATTTGGTTCAAAGTTGTGTCTAAGCCTTTGCCTATCACCCTCAGGTGATGGACAATCGGAAAGAACAATTCAAACCCTTGAGGATATGCTAAGAGCATGTGTCTTAGACCAGCCAAAAAGTTGGGACAAAGCGACTTCCATTGATTGAGTTTGCATATAATAATAGTTACCACACTAGCATTGGGATGGCACCTTATGAGGCTTTGTATTGTAGAAAGTGTCAATCACCACTTTGTTGGTGTGACCCGGGAGAGCAAAGTATTTTGGGCCCTGATTTGGTAGAAGAAACAACCAAACAAATAAGGAAAATTAGGGAAAGAATCCTCCTTTGCTCGGAGTAGGCGGAAGAGCTATCTTTGACAAGAGAAGGAAACCTCTCGAATTTCAAGAAGGAGAACACATATTCTTGCGAATTACTCCTACCACAGGTATAGGTCGTGCAATGAAAGTCAAAAAGCTAAGCCCTAGATTCTTAGGACCCTTCCAAATCCTCAAAAAGGTAGGTCCCTCTGCCTACCAAGTTGCATTACCTCCAAATTTGTCTAACCTACACAATGTTTTTCATGTGTCCCAATTGAGAAAGTATCAGTCAGACCCCAGTCATGTGTTTGAGCCAGAAACTATACAATTAAAAGATGACTTAACTTTTGAATTACCACCGATGAGGATCGTGGATCATGGCATTAAGCAGCTGAGAAACAAATCTGTATCTCTGGTCCGAGTAGCCTGGGGACAAGATGGAATGGAAGAGCACACATGGGAGCTCGAGGAAGATATGCGAAAAGAATTTCCGAACCTATTCACAGGTATCAAATTTTGAGGGCAAAATTTTTAATAAGAAGGGGAGAAATGTAACATCCCCAAATTTATAACTAAGATAAATATTAATTAGCGATAGCAAAACCAAGAGAATCTGGACAAATGTTATGAAACACAACAAATAGTCTACTTAAGTATGTTTAGAGAAAAATGCAAAGAATTACGAAAATGCCATCACTTAGTGGAAATTACGAAAATGCCCTTGCTATATAAAGGAAATTACCAAATTACCCTTGCCTTATTAAATGACAAAGATACCCTTACTCTATGAATGGAATTAAAAGAATACCACTATCATTGTCTAATTACAAAAATATCCTTGTCTTAGTTAAAGAAATTACTACAACGCCATTTACACAAATCCCTAGACTTGTCTTTAGACAAGAATGAATCTAAGCCATTGGATTAAGATGATAACACAATAATTTAACCACATACATCATACACATTTCTGAATCACATACATGCACTAAAGGTTAGAAAATATCCACTAACATCTTTGCACAAAACATGGAAACATGTTTGCATAAAACATGGAGCATTTTCATCCAACATGTTTGCACAAAACATGGAAACGTGTTTGCACAAAACAAGGAGCATTTTCATCCCAAAATTCAGCCAACATGTTTTCATAAATCATGCTCCAAGTGCTTTCCTTCTTCTATTTTTTCTCTAATCTTTCCACTATAAATACTCCTCAAACTCTCTTCAATTCAAAAACTCCCTAAGTGTTCTTTCTTTCTTATTCTATCATTCTGCTTATGTTCTTCAAAGACTTCTCTTGATCCTCTAAACTTCATCCAAACACTTAAATCCTAAGTCCAAACTTTCACTAGCCCTCACAAAAGTTACAATCTTTAACTCTAGTGAGAAATATTTTCTTAAGCATTCAAGTTCTAGAGCCAAGATTCAAGGAGGGTCATCCACTCCAAAGACTCTTGAAGAAGAGAAGGACCCTTTTTAGACCCTACACAAGAGGTAGGAGCTTCATCTTTAATTGTTCAAGTATTGTTGGCTTCTAACCTTGATAGAATGCCTCAAGTTTGAGTTATTGTCAAAAGTTTTAAATGATTATTTGAAAAATATATTTTTAGAAATATGACATGTTCTATTTTGTTATGAGTACCCTTATGATGTTATCAAACTCAAATATAACTTGAAAAGATTGTATGTGAAACCTGATTTAATAAAGGTAACTTAAGACATGAAAATGGTAGGTGCTGGAATTTCTAGTTGTTTCTGGCAGCAGGTACTTCGAAAGCTACTGTTTATAAAATATCAAGTATCTCAAAATTAAAATAATTTTACTATAAACTAGAGTCATTATAGAACACTCTCCAAAAAGAATCACCCAAAACGGAGTTTTCTAGCTCAAGATATAAATTTTTAAAGTAGAGCCTAAGACTGAAACTTTAAATCTGACCTTGTAGTAGTAAAATAGGTGTAACTCACTCTAGAAAAATGCAAATGGACTGATTTCAACTTTGTTGGAGAGCTAACACATATAGGAATACACCCATGTATGTTATGTATAAAGCTTTGTACCACGTAAATACAGAATGAGAAATAAATTTCGGGATAGTGTATTGTGAAAGTGCAGTTTGGAAAGGTTCTGGCTAAGGAAAGACTTGGTATTTAAGCATGTCCATTGTGACCCACCTCTCTTTCCTGGGAACCCTCCTATGCTTGGTTTATAATGGATTTACACTATTCCAAAGATGTAAATGCTAAAATTTGATGAGTTAGGAATTTGGAACTACCTTTACTAAGCTGAGATAACAAGTATACAGAGAATTATAAACTTTCTTCTAAAAGATGTCAAAACTACTTGTAAAAAGAGAATTTTAAGAATTTAAGTAGAATAATAATCTTCAAGAGTTATACGAAAACCATAATAAGAATATATAAAGAACCTATAATAATATTTTGAAATGCATTAATGTATTAATGGAATTCTAAGAGTACAAAGAACACTAAGAGAAAAAGATAATACTAAGACATCTATTACCTCTTAGGAACACTAGGAACTCAACTTGATAACTTTGGTTGCTTAAAATGAATCATTTATGAAAATGTTTACTATGAGATTTACATGATATTATCCATGTTTCATGAAGTGAATTATAGTAAAGTGAATGTATGGTGATGAGTTATGAAATGATGAAGATGAATGATTGATTGCCCATGATTTATTGTGATTACATGATGATATGTGTACATTCATTTTCAAAGGAAATAATAAAAGTAAAGTTTGAAAAAGTAGCAATGAAAGTCTGGAAAAGTGGACTTGAGCTAAACTCACGGCTTAACCCCCTAAACCGTTGAGATCACGGCAACGGAATGAAAACCAAAAAGGTTATGGCGACGGCAATGGTATGAGCTCATTACCCTTTTAGGGTGGTCTAAGGCATTGATGCATTCATCCCATGAGTAATTAAGAAATATGTTGCTGAAATAAATGAAAGATGATGATCACTAAACAAGTGAATGTTGAGGATGAGTAATCATGAAATGCATGCAGCTCCTAAATGATTACTGCTTATTAGTGGTTTTACATGATATGCTTATATGTATGCTTGATGAAATACTGAATGAATATTTCTGCTAATGTTCAAGATTAGTTTAAAAGTAATCGCACTTGACTAATCACGTTTGTGAAAGTTTGATAATTGAATCCTTACCTGTTTACCTTTTTATAATAAACCCGAAGTGACTGGGACGATAACGATGACACTTTTAGTACAAGTAGGAACTCCTATTGAGAAATCATGTATTTCTCACTCCTATGTTTATTTTCCGTTGTCGTTACTAGAGACAGACGTGTCCACCTAAAGCAATGAGGCCGTAGCTGAGGAAGGAGGTAGCACGTGAAGATTTCAAACCGTTCAAGTAGGAGCATTCCGAGCTTTAGTTACATTATAGTTTGTGAGAAACAATTAGTAATAGTAGAACTTATATTGTTATTTGTAATAACTTATCAGTATGATATATGCCCTGTTGTGACTTATATATTAAGTGATTATATTCCAGTTTATGTGATAATTATTCTACACTTAGTCTTTTATTCTGCTTATTTAATTAAGTGCGCAATGTAACTTGATTATTATCTATAAAAGCGCTATGTATTTCACTTCTCTTCTGAGCTTAAGTTTTCAAAAAAATTAATTTATTTAAAGAAAAAAAAAAACTTCCATTATTTTTCTAAGTTAATTTCAAAAGAAAATTAATACAAGGCATAAGTGACAACTAATAGAATCCAAATGTGAACTTAAGCACAGTGGGGTTCTATTAGGGTGTTACAGTCCCAGGCAGTTTTTATGCAAAATTACGATTTTTCCCCTAGTATAGTGTTTTTGAGCTTAATCGCGTAATTAAGCAAACCTAAGCAATATTAAGCTCTAATCAAAGATTAATTAATTTCCATAATTAATCTAGAGTCAAAATAATTTATTAAAGTTAATTAGAACTTAAAATATTAAACCTAAATCTCTTTTTAAATTCAAGATTTCTAGTCATGGAATCTTGAATAGTGTTTTCTCTCTTAAATTTCTTAAATTAAGGAATTGTGTCTACAATTGTTTATCCATAAAATGAGTTTTAATTCCTCTAATTGTGTACGAGCACTCCCTAATCATGTCATAAAATTCCTAATCATATTCTTAGCTACCTAAACACTTGCTTAGTAGTTCCTAACCTTGAACCTAATCTAATACACACCTAAACATATCATTAGCACAAAATATCGTCCCTCATGGCCTTAAAGAAACTGGCGCCAATTCCCTCCCCATTTTCCATCTCATGTTTGAATTCTTATACTCAAAGCCCATGCTTAGTCCATACCTTGAACTATACTTTGAGTCATATCCACCATGCTTTCAACCATACTCCTCCATGCCTCAAAAATTCAATCTCTTACCTCATGGAACATGAGGCAAGGCTATGGTTTCTCCCCTCTCCATGAGCTCTCATTTATTTTGTTTTTCTATAAATACCTTGCTTGGATGAGCTTGGTTACACTTTAGATCATTTGTCAAGTTTGAGCATTTAAGCATTTCTTACAAGTTCTTCATTTTCTCTCAAGTTCTCAAGAACTTTTCTTCATTTTCATCTTCTTCATCTCCTCTTTGAATCACAACCTCAAGCCACCACATCACCACCTTGAATCATCTTCCAAACACTTAGACTTTCATCCTCAAACACAAGCTCACCCAAAACACATTTCCTTTCCTTTTTCCTCTTAGTGGCCGAATCATCACCTTCACTCTAGAGGGAGTTGTTCTTCTCATTTTCATCCTAAGACTCAACTTTTCTTCCTTTCCTCAAGATTTCATTGGTAGGGAGTTGCTTTAAAGTTTTTGTTTTACTCAAAAGTGTTTTGTTCTTGAAAGAAAATGCTATTTCTCTTGGTTCTCTTTTCAGTTTCCTCTTCATCTTTTCTTTTTATTTTCGGCCTCAAGGCCTTGTTATTCTTCATGATGGCTTGGTGGTGAGTGCCTCTAGATGATGACCTTGTGTTCATCTCAAAGAGACCTCTAAAGCTTGAGGTTTTCTTTCTTTAAAGTTCTATCTATTCTACTTAGCTCACTAATGTTTCCAACTTAAGAAAATAACTAAGGATTTCAATAAACCCAAGGCCTACCCTTGTCAACCTTAAAGTTGGCCGGCACGTTCTAGAGTTCACTCTAGATAGGGGTTTTGGGTACATAATAAAGAACATGGTGTATATTCCTTTTCTTTGTAATTTTGATTTCTTGTTTCCTTTCCTTTATGCTTTCGGCCTTGTTCCTATTTCCTTTATGGTTTTATCTTCTTTTAAGTTCATTTCCTTGAAAGCTTGATGATAATGTTCAAGAGCCATGTAGTTTCCTTGAAACCTTGGTTCAAGAACTCTAAAGCTTACTTTGCTTGTTGGAGATAATTGTTGGGTTGAGACTATGTTTCTCTAAAAGTCTTGCATGAGTTCTAAGTTGAGATAAAAGGAACTTACATCCATATTTATCTTTATGTCATCAATAAACTCTCAAGATAAAAGAATGAACTTGCATCTTCATATTTATGCTTATGTTCTCACTAAATCTCTAAGATAATAATGGACTTGCATAGCGTATTTTGTAACACCCTAATTTTTAACCCAATAATCTAGAATATATTAGGTTAATCATTAGGTTATTACTTCTTAGTCTCATTATTTATTAAAATACTTAGCGGAAATTACGGTAAAATTTTTTTTGAAAACATAAACCAAGGTGAGAGCCGCGTCACATCGTATGACAGAAGACAAGATGCACAAATAACAAAGCATAAGGAACAAGGTAAGTAAAACATATAACAAAGAGATAGAGATGAACACCACAAAAGAAGACACTTTATTAATATTTATAATTGAGATACATAAGTAGTCACGCCCTTATAGAAATGGGCTGAACTTGAAATACACAGGAAAATAAAAATACAACAGAAATACGAAGGCAAGGAAAGCAAAGATAAACCATAACTACCCGAGTGTACCTAAGGCGGATAACCTCAAGACAAAAGAAGGTTTATCCGATCTAGTGTGAGTGTGTACACTAGTCTACCCTAAGGACGTCGGCTACTGGAACCCGGGATATGGCGGAATGTATCCGATCCATGGACATAAAGCGGCAGGAGTAGGCACTCGTGATGACTGGGCATGAGCTCCTCGGTCGGGGCACATCTCAGGTCACCTCGCCAACCTCGGCTGTGTAACAGTCTCCTCACTCTCTCCTCTCACCAACTGAGGAGTGGGAGTGGAGCTCTCGCTGTACATGTGCGTCGGTGGGTCCTTAGAAGAGTCGTCCTCTAAATCGGGAGACCGAGGCACGTAGTCCTGGAAGTCATGGGGCATCGATCCACCAGTATAGGTCCGAAGAATCCTCTCGTTGCGCTTTCGAGCGTGCTAAAAAACCATGGCGTCATCGTAGGGAGACATCGGGGAGAAGCGATAACTCTGTACAGGGTGTGTGAAGGGGCATCCGATAAACATGAAGACTCATATTGTGCACTGCCCCTCAAAATGATATGATCTGTGCTCCGGATCAAAGTAAATCTCCCACGTCGGCGTGTCGACAAAGACTACAAATGTCGCCATGGCTCTCTGAAGATGTGACAGAAGAAAGAAAAAGAAGAGAAAGGAGTGAGAATTCTTACTAAAGAATCTCAGTAGGAATCTCCTATCCTAGGGTTACATCGTTCACATCCTCAAGAACCTTGGGTTTCTTTATAAAAGGTGTGCATGCATATAAGATTCATTATTAAGAGTTATAAAACTAATTATCCAAGGTTCATTCCTTTTAACATGCATCTTAATGTCATGAAATACAACATGTTAAGGCATGAATGCATGGCAATACTTAAGCATATAAGTCAACAAATCACATCATCAAGAAACAATCCATGTGGAATAAAGGGCAATAACTCTCAAATGGAACTTCCATCAATATGTGTGACATCATTCATGGTACTTTAGCAATATAAAAAGGCCACCCTGAAAACAGGCTATGAGCTTATACCTCAGCTAGTTGTCACTACCTCTTGCTTATTATCTGAATAAGCGAATAATAAAAATGATAATAAACCTGACCACTTAAGAATACAGGCTAGGAGGCTAGGGATCACCTCTCTTAGGATATACCCTCTTTGAAACGCTCTGGTCTCGAGTGCACAATGAATTTTGGTAAGGCTCATGTCCATACCCTCATGGATTTGCCTCCTCTTCACCATAGCAGGAGAAGTACGTCTCAGTGCTTGTCATATAAAAATCTCCTGGGGGTGTCGGGCTAAATCGTGTCACTCAGGGTTTTCAATCTCATATGGTACTTTAAAACATTTCTTAGACCCTTTAGGTTTGACGAAAATTCGGTAGCGTAACATTTGTTAAACCGAATTTCCTTCAAACTGATACACATTTCTTAGATCCTTAAATCACATTCTTAGTCACCTAAACTTAAGCTTAATTATTCCTAACCTTGTACCTAAGCTAATACACATTTAAACCTACCATTAACACCCAATTAAATGATCAAAACTCACCTCCTCTCTGCTGCCCAAGGCCTGGCCGAAGCTGTCCTCCTCCCATATGCATCACATGTTCAATTTTTCAACACTCCAAGGCCATACCTCAAGTCGCATACACTATACTTTGTCATAACTTTCAATCAAGCTTGATTTTCCAAGTAAATAACTAATTAAAATAGCCCATTTTTCTCCATTTATTTGTGGCTGGAAAAGTTCCAGCCATGCATTGTTTCTAGAAGCCTAAATTCATAAAAATTGATAGGAAATTAACTCACATCAAGCCATACTTTGTAGCATAGCTTCCATACTTCAAACCATGCTTCTATGACACAATGAAAGAGATATTTTCCTTTCCCTTTTCCCTCCAAGACCACACGGCCACTCCCTCCCTTGCTGAGCCAATGGTTTTTTTTTCTATAAATAAGATGCTTGTGATAGCTTAGTTGCACTTTGAAGCATTTGCTAAGTTTACAATTTTAGAGTTGTCTTGCTAGTTCTTTCTTTTTCTCTCAAGTTTCAAGAGAGTTCTTCCTTTCTTTTCATCTTCATCTTCATCCTCTCTTCATCTCTTCATCACCTCTCAACCTTGAAACACCACCCCATAGCCTTGAACCATCATCAAAACTCTCAAACATCACACCTTAAACACAACCTCACTTGAAACCCAACTCCAACCTTCTTGCTTCCTCTTGGCCGAAACCATCAAGCACTAAGGAGGATCTCATCATCTTGTTTTTCTTTTCAAAAGTTCAAGCTTTGTGTCTTCACTCTAGGTAGGGAGTTTCTTTTCAAACTTTGTTTTACTCAACATATGTGCTTCTTCTAGTTTTCTCTTGGTTTCCTTTTGAGCCTTCCTTTATATTCCTTTTCTTTTTCCATTTTGGCACTCTTGGCCTTTTCTTCTCAAACATGATAGCTTGATGATGAGAGTTTCTAGATGATGACCTTGTGTTCATCTCAAAGAAACCTCTAAAGCTTGAGTTTTCCTTTCCTTATAACTTCATCTATATGATATCTAGCTCACATGGTTTTTCAACTTAAGAAAATTAATCTATGGATTTCTAAAAGCCCAAGCCTACCCTTGTCAACCTTAAAGTTGGCCGGCACATTCTAGAGATTTTTCTCTAGATAGGGGTTTTGGGTATTTAATAATGAACTTGACTTAGTTTCACTTTCCTTTTCCTTGTAAAGACTTTCGGTTTTGGTATTTTGATCTTTGAGATATTGTATTGGGTTGTTATCTTATTAAAGTCTTGAATGAACTCTAGTTAACCATAAAATGAACCTTGCATCATGTTTACTTTATGCTTTGCATATCATGTTTACTTCCTTACTATCAGTAAATACCAAGATAATGAATGAACTTGCATTATCATGTTTATATTTCAAGCTATGCATTATCATGTTTATATTTCAAGTTCTCACTTAATACCAAGATAATAATGAGTTGCATTCATATTTACTTTGTGCTATCACTTTACTTTCTAATGGAACCTAAAATAAGTGCATAAGCATGTTTATTTTTATGTCATCACCTAAATGAACATAGAGCTCAAAGACTTGCCCATGGTTGTCTCAAACAAAGGTTTAAAAATGTTTATTTCCTATGGTTCATGATTCGGCCCTAAGAGGTCTTGAAGTTTTCCAAGTGTTAAAAATATGTTTCATAAATTTTCTAAGCGTATATGAGTATAAGGAATATGTAGAACTAAGTTTTATGAATTTAGAACCTCCTGAGATGAAAATAATTTAGCTACTGCCCTCTCAAGTATTTTTATGATTTTAAGGGATAAAAGTGTTTAGAAATGAGTTTTGAAAGTTTTGAAAAGGTTCCAAGAGAAACTAGTATTTCATGTGCTCTAGAAATTGTGTTTTATGCCTTTATGGAGAGTTTTGTTTCGGTTCTGCCTTGCTAATTAATTGCCACTGTATGTGCTGTTTTAATGATGATAATATGCTTATGTTTGAGTAAAAATAATGTCAAGACTTATATGTGAAAGATAGGAGAAGTTAGAAACTAGAAAAGAATTAACTTGAGAGTTCTAGATCCTTTAATGTTTGAATTTTCTTGATTCTGTCCAGCAAGGTTTAGTAATACTAATCATGGATTTAAATTAGTTTAAATGTGTAGGAATGACTCATAATCGGTTTAGGACTTGATCTTGAGGCCTTAGGAACAAACCGGACTTAGAAAGGGTCATTGTTGTGACTCCTAGGTACCCGTAAAGTTAGGATTATAAATTCTGCATCCTTGAGGTTTTAGAGATGTTCTTGGTCATAGTGTGAGGTGAGAAATACTTAGTTATAACCTCATAGATGCCCGAGAGATTAGGTTTGATGATTAATAACTTAGAACGTGAGTTAAGGACCTTAATGGTCAATGCATAAGACATTAAAATGTCTTGAGTTTTTATGATGCTAAAATTATGATATATGATACATGAGTTTTGTCTATGATAAGTTGATGCGTGCTATAAAGAAGTTTTACATGATGATGTGCTTGTGTATGTCCTATATGTTTTCATGGCATAAGCAAATTTGAGGAAATTCAGTCTACAGTCGTCGTGCTGCCGAATTTCCATCAAATTTGAGGAACTTAGAAAATGGTCTTTTTGAAAATCATGAGAACTTAAATGTGACACAACACTGAGACGCCTTCTTGGGTGACACCGGTTTAGCCGAGCACCCCCAAGAAAACAAATCCGTGAGGGTATTGAAATAGAGCTTGCCAAAGCGGACAATACTACGATGTACTAGTTGCTAGTAGAGCGTTTCAAAGAGGAAATGACCCTAAGAGGTGATCCTTAATTTGCCCCCTAGCCCGTACTTTAAGTTGGGATTATGTTACGTTTATCATAGGATAAGTAAGAGCTAGTGACAACTAGTTAAGGTATGAGCTCATAACCTAGAGATGTTTTAGGGTGGCCCCATGAGATGAAAGTTAAAGTTTAAAATGTCACATGTGCTACACCTATCACCTTATGCCAATGTTATAATGTTTCTTAGTTATTCTATTGATTGGCTTACCTTTATGATGCATTCATGTCATTAGCATATTCCATGCTTAGTCATAAGATGCCTTATAAAATAAGACAGACCTTGGATAAATGATATTTTAGAAAACAAACTTAAAAGGAGTTTATGTGCATGCACACCTTTTTAGAAATAAACCCAAGGTTCCTGAGGATGTGATGATGCCACTTAGGTAGGGATTACCCTACTGAGAATTCTTTTAGAAGATTCTCATTCCCTCTTTCTCTTCTTCCTTCACATCTTCAGATGGCGACCTTCGTACTCTTCATCGACACCCTGACATGGGTGCTGCACCATGACCCAGCACTCGGGTCATACCATTTTGAGGGCCGCTGCATTGTCAGAGTATTTATGTTTATGGGACGACCTTCGCGCACCCAGTACGGAGCTACCGCTTCACCCTGACCGCTCCCTACCATCATAACATGATTTTTGAGCGAGCTAGACCACGCGACGAGCAGATCCTCCACATGCAGCCCGAGACATCAGCCGTACGTGACTAACCAGAGTACGTGCCCCGGACCCAGTATTCGGAGACGGATCCATCAGAGGACCCACCCTCACACATGTACAGTTGGAGCTTGAGCCCCACTCCCCCACCGATGAGAGCTGGGAGTGAGGAGACGGTGGTTCAGCCGAGGTTGGCTCGTAGGCCATCCATGTGCCCTCGTCGCGGTGGACACGCTCCGATGATCTGCACGACCACTCCCGCCGAGATCCGCCAGTGGATCGATTCCACCCCTCAGTACTCGGACCAGCAGGAGTAGGTGCATAGGATGGGTAGTAGCTAGTGCACACACGCCACATAGTTGAGGACAAACCTTCTTTTGTATATGGGGTTGTCCGCTCTAGGTGTACACGGGTATGGGTGTTGCTTTCATGATTTCTTTGTATTTGCTCTTCAGTTGTATTTCGTTCTTTCATGTATCAAATAGTCCTGCCTTTTGGTAGGAACATTATCTATATATATATGATCAGTTGATGTATCCATGTTATTTATGTGTTTTATTATGATTTACTCATATGACTTGTATGAATTTCCGTTCAAAGAATCAAGCGTGACTCTCACTTTGGTTTTAATTCCAAAAAGAAAAATTTTACCCATATTTCCGCTAAGTATTTTCAAGTAAAGAATGAGACCAAGAGGTAATATTCTAAAGATTAACCTAAATACATACTAGTAGTATTAGGTTAAGATTTAGGGTGTTACAAAAACCTTGTGAGGAAGAAAGACAAGAAAAATCGAAACCATTAGCAAGAAAAAGTAAATGTGTTCTTGAGCTAAAATCATTTTGAGTTAGAAAGTAAAGATGAAACTTAAAGAAAATAAAAACTCAAGCTCTAGAGGTTCCTTTGAGATGAACACTTAGTCATCATCTAGGAGCTGTCATCATTGAGCTATCATGTATCCAACAAGGCCTCATGGCCAAAACTATGAGGAAGAAAAACAAAGGAAAGTTTCAAAAAGAAATCCAAGAGAAAGCTAGAGAAAAACTCATTTCAAGAAAAACAAAGTTTAGAAAACACTCGTATGTGTTTTAAGTGAGGTTGTGTTTGAGGTTGAAAGTTTGAGAGGTTTGATGGTGGTTCAAGGTTGTGAGGTGGTGTTTAGAGGTTATGGGATGGTGATGAGATGAAGATATGAAGAGGTTGAAGATGAAGATGAAGATGAAGATGAAGATGAAGATGAAGAGAGAACTCTCTCGAAACTTGAGAGAAAAAGGAAGAACTCAAGGAAAGCTTAGAAAACTTGAAACTTAGCAAATGAACAAAAGTGTCACAAGTTCTTCTAATGCACCTATTTATAGAAAATGAAGTAATGAAGGCTCATCCAAGGAGAGCCTTGGCCGTAGCAAATAGGAGGGAAAAGGAAGAGAAAATATCTCTAACACAATGGCATTCAAGTAAGGTGATTTGAGTGAATTTCCTATCAAATTTGAATGAAATAATTCTTCTAGAAGCTAGGCATGGCTGGCTATTTTTGGACCACAAATAAATGAGGAAAATAGCTTAATTCATTTAGTTATTCACTTGAAAAATCAAGCATGGTGGAAAGTATGACAAGGTATGATGAGTATGACTTGAGGTATGGCTTTGGAGTGTCAAAAATTTGAGCATGTGATGAATATTGGGGGAAGCATTCGGCCGTAATGCTACAAAGAGAGAGGGAGGAAAATTGCTTCATGTAATTGTGTGTTAATGATAGGTTTGAGTTTGTATTAGTTTAGGTACAAGGTTAGGAGTTATTAAGCATAAGTTTAGGTACCTAAGAATTAGGTTTAAGAGGTTTTATGACAAGGTTAAGGAGTGCTCATACACATTTAGAGAGTTAAAAATTCATTTTATGAGTAAACAAGGTAGACAAATTTCCATGATTTAAGGAATTGGAAAGAGAAAATACTATTTAAGATTCCATGACTGGAAATCTTGAATTTAAAATAGGATTTCAAGTTGTAATTAAGCATTATTAGGTTCTAATAAACTTTAATTAATTATTTTGACTCAAGATTAATTATGGAAATTAATTAATCTTTGATTAGAGCCTAATATTGCTTAGGTTTGCTTAATCACACGATTAAGCTTGAAAACACAAAGCTAAGGGCAAAATAGTAATTTTAAACTAATTTCACCCGGGACCTTTGGGACCAAAAATAAAGTCACAGAATACATAAAAACGTCTTTTAAAACCATCTGGAGAAGTTTCAGGTTCATCCAGCACTTGCAAACAGGTAAAACACTACAGGGGTGTTTTGGTCATTTTGACCTGAAAACTCAAAAATGAGATTTTTGATCTTGGAAAGGTACTCAAACCAACTAATCCCCTTCCAACATTGAGTTTGCCCTTTGAGTACTGCTGGATCGGATTTCCTCGAATTTCGGGCTGAAAATGACCTTATGGGCATTTTGGTCATTTTCACTCTAACAGAAAATCGGGGCGTTACATAGGCTATGAGCTCATACCTTAGCTAGTCGTCACTAGCTCTTACTTATTATCTGAATAAGCGAATAATAGAAATGATAATAAACCCAACTACTTAAGAGTACAGGCTAGGGGGCTAGGGATCACCTCTCTTAGGATATACCCTCTTTGAAACGCTCTACTGGTCTCGAGTGCACAACGAATTGTCTGCTTTGGTAAAGCTCATGTCAGTATCCTCATGGATTTGCCTTTTCCTCACCATAGCAGGAGAAGTACGTCTCAGTGTTTGTCACATAAAAATCTCCTAGGGGTGCCGGCTAAACTATGTCACCCAGGGTTTTCAATCTCAAATGGTACTTTTAAAACATTTCTCAACCCTTTGGGTTTGATGGAAATTCGGCAGCATAACAGCTGTCAAACCAAATTTCCTTCAAACCGATGTTTATTCCATAAGCTAATAACACAAACATATTTTTCATTCAAATCTCATGCTCATAACATCTCAATGAAATATTTCCTCATGCATCATCAAAACATATCCATCTCAACATACTTGCATAAATAGCATCATAGCATTAAAGGATTCTTAATGCCTTATGCATTGAACTTTAAGATCCTCAACTCACAAGCTAAGTTATGAATCATCATAGCTTAAGCTCTCGGGTACTTATAGGCTCTTATCTAAGTATTCCTCACTCATTTCTATGATCATAAACATTTTTAAACCTCAAGAGTGCAGAATCTAAAATTCTAACATTTTTAATGACCCTTTATAAGTTTGGTTTGCTCCTAAGGCATCAAGATCAAGTCCTAACCCAATTATGAGTCATTCCTACACATTTAAACTAATTATAAACCATGATTATCAATTCTAAACTATGCTGGACACAATCCAGAAAAACCAATTACTATGGGATCTAAAACTCTCAAATTAATTCTTTTCTAGTTACTAACTTCTCTTATTTTTCACATATGAATTTTACCATCAATTATACACAAACATACTCATGTTATCATCATCCAAACAACATAAACAGTGAGCACATCATGGCAAGGTAGAATCGAATCCATCTCTAAACAAACAAGGCACAAACTTGATTTCTAGAACACACAAAATGCTAGTTTCTCTTGGAACCTTTTTAAAACTTTCAAAACTCATTAATAAATATTTTTATCAACTAAAATCCTCAAAATACTTTTAGAGGCAGTGACTATTTTAAGGCCAAATTAAAATCCAAATAGCATAAAATGCTAGTTTCTCTTGGAACCTTTTTAAAACTTTCAAAACTCATTAATAAATATTTTTATCAACTAAAATCCTCAAAATACTTTTAGAGGCAGTGACTATTTTTATCAATTAAAATCCTCATAAAACTTGTTTCTAGATATTTCTTGAACTCATAAAAGCTTAGAAAAATTATTAAACATAGATTTTAGTACTTGTAACAAACAAAACCTATTAAGGCCGAATTCAACAAGCTAAGGAACACATATTTTTCAAGCCTTTGTTTGAGATAATAAAGGGCAAGTCTTTGAGCTCTAGGTTCTCTTAGATGATGACATAAAAATAAACATGCTCATGCACATATTTTAGCTTTCATTAGAAAATCAAGTGAGAGCATAAAATAAACATGAGATGCAACTTATTATTATCTTTGATATTTAAGTGAGGACTTGAAATATAAACATGATAATGCAAAGCTTGAAATATAAATATGCTAATACAAGTTCATTTATTATTCTTGATATTTAGTGATAGCAAGAAAATAAATATGATGTGCAAGGCATAAACATAAATATGAATGCAAGGTTCATTTTACTCTTAGCTAGAGCTCTTACAAGACTTTAGAGAACAACACAACTCAACACTTATCTTTTCACAAAGAGAGCTTTAGAGTTCTTGAACCACGTTCTCAAGGAACTACAAGGTTCTTGAACATCATCATTAAGCTCAAAAGAAACAAACTTGTTAAAAGAAATCAAAACCTCAAGGAAAAGAAACCAAAACCAAAACCTCAAGGGAAAGAAAACAAGGAAACCAAAACCAATAGTAAGAAAAGATGAAGAAGTTTCTTGAGCTAAAATCATTTGAGTTAGAAGATCAAAATGAAGCTTAAAGAAAGGAAAAACTCAAGCTCTAGAGGTTCCTTTGAGATGAACACATAGTCATCATCTAGGAGCTCTCATCATTGAGCTATCATGAACTAAACAAGGCCTCATGATCGAAACAAAGAAAAAGAAAAACAAAGGAAAGTTCAAAAGAAACCAAGAGAAAACTAGAAGAAAATCATATTTTCAAACAAACAAAGTTTAGAAAACCACTCCTACCTAGAGTGGAGATGAAAACTTGAGCTTTTGAAAAGAGATGAGATGAGCAACTCCTCCTTGAGGGATGATGATGATTCGGCCAAGGGGATGAGAAAGGAAAGGAGGTGTGTTTTGAGTGAGGTTGTGTTTGAGGTCAAGTGTTTGAGAGCTTAGGAGGTGATCTAAGGTGATGAGGTGGTGGTTTGAGACAATGAGATGATTATGTGAAGAAGAAATAAAGAAGATGAAGATGAAGAAGATGAACTCTAAGAACTCTTGAGAGAAAAATGAAAGATCTCAAGAAAGCTTGAAAACTAAAAGTTTGCAAATGAGCTGAAGTGTTTCCAAGTGCTTCTAAGCAAGGTATTTATAGAGAAATGAAACAAATGAAGTCTCTTGGATGGAAGGAAGAAACGGTGGGCTCTTGGAGGAGAAAATATCTCTTACAAGGTAGTCATTTAAGCATGGTTTGAAGCATGGGAGGTATGGCCTAAGTTATGGTTCAAAATATGGTGATTTATCTTTGATTTGAATTGAGAAATTTCCTTTTAGAAAGTGAGGGAGGGATGATGGTTTGGCACCAGAAAAATGGGAGAAAAATTGCTAATTCATCTAGTCATTGACTTGGTAAATCAAGCATGTGTGTAAGTATGACAAGGTATGGTGTAAGTAAGATGAGAGTATGGCCTTTGGAGTGTGAAAAGTTTTGCACATGTGATGGAAAATGGGAGGCATGGGCTTCGGCCAGAATGCATATAGCAAGGGGGAGGAAATGCTGATCATGTAATTGTGTGTTAATGATAGGTTTAAGTGTAGATTAATTTAGGTACAAGGTTAGGAATCATTAAGCATAAGTTTAGGTAATTAAAAGTGAGGTTTAGGAATTTTATGACAAGATTAGGAGTGCTCATACGTCATTAGAGAATTTAAAATTCATTTGTGAATAATCAGTTGAGAACACAATTCCATGATTTAAGGAATTGGAGAGAGCAAACACTATTCAAGATTCCATGACTAGGAATCTTGAATTTAAAATAAGATTTTAAGTTGTAATTAAGCATTCTTAGGTTAAAATCAACTTTAATAAATTATTTTGACCTTAGATTAATTATGGAAATTAATTAATCTTCGATGAGCCTAATATTGCTTAATTTGCTTAATCATACGATTAAGCTTGAAAACACAAAGCTAGGGGCAAAATCATAATTCTGTACTAATTTTGCCTGGGACCTCCGAGACTAAAATGAAGTCACAGAATACATAAAAATGCCTTTTAAACCTATTTGGAGAAGTTTTGGGTTCATCTAGCACTTGCAAATGGGTCAAACACTACAGGGTATTTTGGTCATTTTGACCCAAAAACTCAAAAAATGAGATTTTCGATCTTAGGAAGATACACAAGTCAACTAATCCCCTTCCATCATTGAGTTTGCCCTTCGAGGACTGCCGGATTGGCCTTCCTCGAATTTTGGGCTGAGAATGACCTCAGGGGCATTTTGGTAATTTTTACTCTAACAGAAAATCGGGGCGTTACAGTCAGAGCATTTGTCAGTCCAAAAGACATCACCCTATACTCGTAATGTTCATATCGAGTTCTAAAGGCAGTCTTAGGTATATCCTCATTCCGAACTCAAATATGATGATAACCTGATCTAAGATCAATCTTTGAGAATATATTTGCACCTTGTAATTGATCCATGAGATCGTCAATTCTTAGCAAAGGGTCCTCATTCTTGATTGTCACTTTATTGAACTGCTTATAGTCTATGCAAAGCCTCATACCTCCATCCTTTTTCTTCACAAGAAGAACAGGGGTTCCCCATGGAGAGGCACTTAGTCTAATAAAATGCTTCCCTAATAGTTCTTCAATTTGGGACTTTAATTCTTTCAACTCCAAAGGGGATATCCTATAAGGAGCAATTGAAATAGGACCTATTCCTGGAACCAACTCAATGGAGAATTCAATCTCTCTTTCAGGACGAAATTATGGAATATCTTCTAGGAAAACATCTAGATATTCTCTCACCACTAGAATCTTGCTCAATTGGTGGTCACATTCAGTTTCACTAGCAGAAAGGAGAACATATTCCTGACAATCTGTCTTACTAGGGTTAGGTGTTACTAGGTTCAAGTAAATAGAAAAAGGAACCATATGAATGGAAGGTAGAGTGGAAAGAAATATGACAGCTTGATCTGGACAGTGTAAGAGGACATAGTTGGGTACTAACCAATCTATACCTAAAATTATATCTAAACCAGATAAAGGAATACAAACTAAATTGGCAGTGAAGTCTGTAGTACATATTTGAAGAGGAATATTCACAAATGTATAATGTAACACCCTAATTCTTAACCCAACTTTCTAGAATACATTAGGTTATTACTTCTTAGTCTCATCATTTTATTAAAATACTTAACGAAAATTACGGGTAAATTTTTTTCGAAATATAAAACCAAAGTGAGAGCCGCGTTGCATCATATGACAGACGACAAGATGCACAAATAACAAGCATAAAGAACACGGCAAGTAAAACATATAGCAAGGAGACAAGGATCAATCATCACAAAAGAAAACACTTCATTAATATCTATAGTTTTGAGATACATAAGTAGTCACGCCCTTATAGAAACGGGATGAACTTGTGATACATAGGGAAAATGGAAATACAATAGAAATACATAAAACAAAGAAAGTATAGATAAACCACAACTACCCGAGTACACCTAAAGTGAATAACCTCAAGACGAAAGAAGGTTTATCCCATCTATGTGAGAGTGTATGCACTAACCCTCCCCTATGACGTCGGCTACTGGAACCCGGGGTATGGTGGAACATAACCAATCCATGGATGCAGTGCGGTAAGAGTAGGCACACGTGAAGACTAGGTATTAGCTCCTCAGTAAGGTCGTCTCTCAGCTCGCATAGCCAGTCTCGGTTGCGTGACAGTCTCCTCGCTCTCGCCTCACATGAATTGAGGTGTAAGAGCAGAGCTCTCGCTATACATATGCGTCGGCGGGTCCTCGGAAGGGTCGTCCTTTGAACTAGGAGACCAAGGCACGTAGTCCTGAAAGTCTCGAGGCATCAAACCACCAGTGTACTTCCACAGAATCCTCTCATCTCGCATCCAAGGGTGCTCAAAAACCATCGCATTGTCATAGGGTGACATCGGGGAGAAATGGTAGCTCCATACAGGGTGTGCAAAGGGGCGTCCAATGAACATGAAGACTCGTACTGTGCACTGCCCCTCAAAATGATATGATCCGTGGTCCGGATCAAAGTGAACCTCCCAAGTTGGTGTGTCGACAAAGACCACAAACATCGCCATCGCTCTCTAAAGATGTGACGAAAGAAAGAGAAGGAAGAGAAAGGAGTGAGAATTCTTACTAAAGAATCTTAGTAGGAGTCTCCTATCCTAAGGTTACATCGTTCACATCCTCAGAAACCTTGGGTTTAATTATAAAAAGGTGTGCATGCATAAAAGAGTTCATTATTAGGGTTTATAAAACCAATTATCCAAGGTTAATTCCTTTTAGCATGCATCTTGATGTTATGAATGTAACATATTAAAACATGAATGCATGGCAATACTTGAGCATATAAATCAAAAAATCAAATCATATAGAAACAATCCATGTGGCATAAGGGCAATAACTCTCAGATGAAACTTTCATCAATATGTGTGACTTCATTCATGGAATCTTTAGCAATGTAGAGGCCACCCTAATAATAAAAACTAGGCTATGAGCTCATACCTCAACTAGTCGTCACTAGCTCTTGCTTATTATCTGAATAAGCGAATAATAAAATAATACACCCGACTACTTAAGAGTACGGGCTAGGGGGCTAGGGAACTTCTCTCTTAGGATATACCCTCTTTGAAACGCTTTACTAGCCTCGAGTGCACAGCAAATTGTCCGCTTTGGAAAGGCTCAGGTCCAGACCCTCACGGATTTGCCTCCTCCTCACCATAGCAGGAGAAGTACCTCTCAATGCTTGTCACATAAAAATCTCCTGGGGGTGTCTGGCTCAACTGTGTTAAACCGAATTTCCTTTAAATCGACATTTGTGCCACAAGCTAAAAACACAAACATGTTTCTCATTCAAACCTCAAGCTTAGAATAAACTCATGTCTTAATCAATTCATCTCATCATAACTCATACATCATATACATCTCATCATCATCATAAAATTCAAGACTTCTTAGTGTCTTATACATTGACCCTTAAGGTCCTTAACTCACAATCTAAGTTATAAATCATTACAACTTAATCTCTTGGGTACCTATAGGCTCATATCTAAGTATTCCTCACTTAATACTATGATCATCAACATCTCTAAACCTCAAGAGTGCATAATCTAAAATTCTAACTTTACGAGTGTAACATCCTAATTTTTTTCAGAAAATAATTGAGGCTTTAGTAGTAAGAATATCAAAATTTTGGTGTACACAAAAATGATGAGAACAATGTAACGAACGTACAAAAAAAAAAAAAAAGTGAATAGTATTTTGCAGGCCCCGTAGACCCACCGGAACAGCTGAAACCTTAGATTCAAGACCTGAAGGTGCCCGAAATTTGGAAATTATAGGATTAAGGTTAGAAATAGGTAGGAATAAATATTTTATAGTTACAATTAATTTTCAGGCAATAGTGGATTACCCGGGTACACTGTTTTACCAGTTTGGTAAAATTACGGTGTGTAGTTTTTATACCGGATGAAGCTACCAGTGCAAGCTTGCCACCTAGGGTGACAAGTGTATGGTCTAGAGCAATACATATCCTTTCCTTTTTCAAGAGCCAATGAGAATGCTACAAAATTTCAAAGAAGATAATTTCATAATTGCTAAATTATATACATTATCTTAATATAAATAAAATCAAAATCCTCATAATTATCATCTTCATTCTCGGCCATAACAAAGGAGACAGCCCAAACTCCATTTTTTCCTCTCAAAATGCTTGAAACTTAAATTCAAAGCTCCAAAATCCTTGTCTACACTTGATAAAATCACAAACTCCCTTCACTAAACTTATTCCACTCATCAAGATCGTTCAATCTAACCGATTAGAATTTGGATCCATCAACTTTTTCTACTTTGAGAGCTTATTATCAGCTGTGTAAGGAAGGGTTTGGTGTGGGTTAGAAGGCTTGGAAGTAAAGGAAATCAATCTTGGAGCCAAGATATTGAAAGCTTTAAAGTGTAGGGTTTTCTTTGGCCTTTTTCTTTCCAAATTATTCTGTAAATTTTTTTGGGTTTTATTCCGAAATTTATGGTTATATTTGATGATAATATGTTGATATTGATGTATTAATTTTGGTGGAGTGTTTGGATGAGGTTAAATAATGATTTTTGTCAAAATAAGTTTTGGCTAGGCTGCTGAATTTTCGGATTTCAGCAGGACAGGAATTGTTCATGAATTTTCTGGTTCAATTCTAGTCATTTTTATGAGCTATAAAACTTATATGTTGAAGCTAGCATCATAAGGAAACTCTGATAATTTTCGTGGTGCATAATAAAGAGTTTTACTGCATGAGAAAAATCAAGAACCAAGAGTATATCTATGCTGGCTGAAATCTTGGTACTGGAGCTGTGAATTTGTATAAATTTTTATTCATAGCAAATGATGGAGTTATCCTTTGCAATTTTTACAGAGTTTTTTAGACATCTTTAAGTATAACTGTGATTTTTATTTTGAGTTGTTTCTATCATTTGATAAAGTTAAAAATTGTGTGAATCCTATTCTGAGCTGTGAAAAAGTGGTCTCTGACCACTAAAATTGTAGAATTTATTTGACATGGTTCTAGTATTCTGTTTGCTATGAAATTTTTACAGGGACTTTTAGACACATTGACGTGTCATAGAGAATTTTTATGGCCAGTGAATTGCCCATTGGATATGTGAATTAAATGTTGTCACCATAATGGTAAATCTGTCAAGAAGCTGGAATGGTGAAGATGTATTAAGTTAATGATAGAAATCTATTTAATCCAAGTATATATCATATGAATGTATGTTAATTGTTTGAAAGGCTTGTTTATAAAGTATGAATGAGACTCCAATGATACTGAATGCCTATATCTGGGATATAAACCTGACTTTGAAATAGAAAGGTCCATGCCATGGTTGTATGACAAAAGAGAATATGTGAAATTTAATGGTGCATGTTTTAACATACGAGGAAAATAGAAACAAGGCTTATGTGTGATAGAGAGGGAAGGCAAAAATAAGAGCTTCCCAAGAAATTTTATGAGTCGGTAGACTTATCGACTAGGAAATAGAACTTTGTGTGATTCAGAAATGGAAAAAAATGAAGTCTGATGATCACGAATAGGAATGAGCTCATGTCCTAGCAGTCTATGGTCCTCTGAGGAGTTATCCACTACATATGTTACCTGATGTGAATCTAAGCCTTCCCTATGTTAATAAAAAGAACTACTACACTAAGTTGAATTCCATGTGATATAAGAGAAACACTTATGATTACTACCATTTTGCATATAATTTTCTTTGACTCATGTATGCTAATATTGATATATGTGATCTAACATGATGTTTTTCTTTATTATTATAAATGCATTTACTGTTTATATTCTGTCTGTATGTAAGGGGTTACCCTACTGAGAATTTTATAATATTCTCACCCCTATTTTTGTATATGCTGTATTGTGCTCTGACTCTGCAGATGCCCCTGGCTGAGGAGAGGCCATCATATCGATGGCCAATGGTTTCGTGTAGGAGGACATGAGACTTACGGGGGCTTTTGACTTGTATGTAGTGTAGTATAGTGCCAGGAACTTACCAGCTTGTAGACTAATTGGTGTTAGATGTCTTAGGTCCATTTCTGTGTGTTTAGTATTTTGTTGGACCTTGATATTTTTGCAAGCTTGGTAGATCTTTTGATAGTAGTTCCTATGTTGTATTATAAGCGAAGTAACTTAACTTCAAGTATGGTATGTATTAAAGAAAGCGGTATGTAAAGTAATAATATATGTACATTTTATAGTAGTTTTCTTTATAACTCTAGAGTTTGATTTATCTTATTTCATTTCATTTGACTAGTGGATATTATAGAAAGGAAGTGATACTCTTCTAATTACAATGTTAATGCTCGAGTAATACATGGTAGTTAGGAGGGTGTTACATTATGGTATCAGAGCCGGACTATCCTATAAGCCTGAGGATTGGACCGGCTATGCTTTCTTAGAAATTGTCATGCATTATGACTTTATATATATGTGTATGACTGCTAATTGGAAATGTTGTGGGTTGCTGTACACTTTGCTTGGTATTGAGACTGATCAACTCAATATTTTCATTTGGTGTGATAGGAACCAATGACTTCGAATCGGCAAACTAGGAGTGGAGCTGGAAACGATGCCGACATGATGAATACTTTTCGTGAGATGGCGGCTGCCATGAGGGAACAAGCTACAGCTACTACTCGAATGATGGAGCAACTGAACCGCAATGAAAGGCAAAACCCAGCTGATAATCCTGTAGTGAACGAAGTCGATGTAGAATATCAGAAATTTGCCGAGTTGAAGGCAAATCCCCCTCCATTTCGAGGAGCTTTTAATCCCTGTAAAGCAGAAGAATGGATAAAGGCCATGGAAAAGATTTTCTCCGTTCTTCCATGCACAGAGATGCAGAAGGTGGCCTTTGCCACCTATATGCTAGAAGCAGATGCAGATTTTTGGTGGGTTGGCACCAGGGGATTATTTGAAGCTTCCCATACTATAGTTAACTGGACTATTTTTAAGGAAGCTTTTTACCATAAGTACTTCCCTATTTCTGTGAGAAATGCGAAGGAATTGGAGTTCATGGCTCTCAAATAAAGACCTATGAGTGTAGCAGAGTATACTGCCAAATTTGAAGAGCTCTGCAAGTTTTCTACAATTTATCAACGTGACCCGGATGAAGTTTGGAAATGCATGAAATATGAAGGAGGTCTACGAGAAGATATAGAATCAGCTGTAAGTCTCTTGGAGATTAAGGACTATCCTACCTTGGTAAATAAATGTCGACGTGCAGAGGAGTCCAACAGGAAGCTAACAAATTTCAAGTATGCCCAAAACAATGCTAGAAGGGGATTAGCACCTCAAGGTCCCCGATTCAAGCACATTAACCAACCTCGGAGAAGGTTTCCACCCAACAATAACAACAACAACAACAAAGGAAAACAACTTCAACCTCTAAGACCCGAGACATGGAGAGATTGCCCTAAGTGTGGGAAAAATCATGGGAATCGACCTTCTTTGGACAACGCAAATCATTTGCTTTGGCTGTGGGAAACCAGGACATAAGATATTTGAGTGCCCTAACAAGAAAGGTCATCAGCCCGCCTCCAGGCCACAACAACATGGGCGCGTTTTTACTATAAGTGCCAAGGAAGCTTCTCAATCTGCCGATCTGATCCGAGGTAAGTGTGAAATAAATGGTAATGTCCTAGGTATCTTTGTATGATCTGGTGCCACTCATTCTTTCATATCCCATGACTGTGTATAGAAGTTGCAATTATCTGTGTCTGAACTACCTTATGATCTTCTTGTATCCACTCCTACTGCTGGTCCTATTAGGACTTGTTATACCTATGTAAATATTCCTTTTCAAATAGGTGCTAGAGACTTTACTGCCAATTTAGTTTGTCTTCCTTTATCTGGTCTAGATGTAATTTTAGGTATGGATTGACTAGTACCCAATTATGTCCTTTTACACTATCCAGATCGAGCTGCCATATTTCTTTCCACTCTACCCTCCATTCCTGTGGTTCCTTTTTCTTTTTACTTGAACCTTGTAACATCCAACCCTAGTAAGACAGATCGTCAGGAATATGTTCTCCTTTCTACTAGTGAAACTGAATGTGACTACGAGTTGAGCAAGATTCCAGTGGTGAGGGAATATCCAGATGTTTTTCCAGAGGATATTCCAGAATTTCCTCCTGAAAGAGAGATTGAATTTTCCATCGAGTTGGTTCCAGGAACGGGTCCTATTTCAATTGCTCCTTATAGGATGTCCCCTTTGGAGTTGAAAGAATTAAAGTCCCAAATTGAAGAACTGTTAGGGAAGCATTTTATTAGACCAAGTGCCTCTCCATGGGGAGCCCCTGTTCTTCTGGTGAAGAAAAATGATGGGGGTATGAGGCTTTGTGTAGACTATAGGCAATTGAACAAAGTGACAATAAAAAATAAGTACCCCTTGCCAAGAATTGACGATCTCATGGATCAATTACGAGGTGGAACTGTATTCTCAAAGATTGATCTTAGATCAGGGTACTATCAGATTCGGGTTCAGAATGAGGATATACCTAAAACTGCTTTTAGAACTCGATATGGGCATTACGAGTATAGGGTGATGTCTTTTGGATTGACTAATGCTCCAGCTGTATTCATGGATTATATGAATCGAATCTTCCGCCCTTACTTGGATAAATTTGTAGTTGTCTTCATAGATGACATACTTATATATTCAAGGACTGAGGAAGAACATATGGAGCACCTTAGGGTTGTGTTACAAATCCTAAGAGAGAGAAAGTTGTATGCTAAGTTGTCGAAATGTGAATTCTGGATGGGAGAGGTTAGATTCCTAGGTCATGTAGTATCACGAGGAGGAATCTCTGTAGATCCCAGTAAGGTAGAATCGATACTCCATTGGGAACGACCAACAACGGTGACGGAGATTCGGAGTTTCCTAGGGTTAGCTGGATATTATAGGCGTTTTATCATGAGTTTTTCTCAGATAGCATTACCTTTGACTAAATTAGCCCGAAAGAATGCTCCATTCAATTGGACACCAGAGTGTGAAAATAGTTTCCAGGAGTTGAAACAAAAGTTAACCACGGCTCCAGTCCTAGTATTACCTGATCCTTATAGACCCTATGAGGTTTATTGTGATGCTTCTAGTAAGGGTTTAGGATGTGTATTGATGCAAAATCATAACGTGGTTGCCTATGCTTCTTGACAGTTGAAACCCCATGAAGTAAACTATCCAACCCATGACCTTGAACTTGCAGCTGTGGTTTTTGCCCTAAAGATCTGGCGACATCATTTGTATGGTGTGCAGTTTAATGTTTTCTCTGATCATAAAAGTTTAAAGTATCTTTTTGATCAAAAAGAGTTGAATATGTGGCAAAGAAGATGGATGGAATTCCTCAAGGACTATGAGGCAAGGCAAATGTTGTTGCCGATGCTCTGAGTAGAAAATCCCTAAGTGTAGCATGCTTGATGATTAAAGAGACGGAGCTAGTTGAAAGTTTCAAGGAACTTAGTTTAGACATGTCTGTGAACCCTCAGGGTGTGGTGCTAGGGCAAATAAAGGTAACAAGTGAGTTCAAAGGACAAATTTTAGCTGCACAACATGAAAACCCAGAATTTCAGGAGATATTAAGATCAATTCATGCAAAGAAGTTGCCAGGATTCACTCAAGACCAACAAGGTATATGGAGATACAAGGATAGGGTATGTGTACCCACAAGTGGCGATCTTAGAAAAAAGATCTTAGAGGAAGCTCATAGGGGCGAACTTACTATACATCCAGGCATTAGTAAAATGTATGCGGATCTCAAGAAAATGTTCTGGTGGTCAAGAATGAAAAAAGATATAGAAGAGTGTGTCAGAAAGTGTTTAACTTGCCAAAAAGTTAAAATAGAACATCAAAAACCAGCTGCGACCCTGCAACCCTTAGAAATCCCGGAATGGAAGTGGGAAAGTATTTCTATGGACTTTGTAATGGGTTTGCCAAGGACATCGTCAGGTCATGATACTATATGGGTTATAGTTGATAGATTGACCAAGTCTGCTCATTTCTTACCCATTAAGGCTAATTTTCCTTTGGATAAGTTAGCTTCCTTGTACATCCAAGAAATAGTAAGACTACACGGTGTTCCTTCCTCCATAGTTTCTAACAGAGATCCAAGGTTTACTTCGAGATTTTGGGGAACGTTCCAAAAAGCCTTTGGTACCAAACTTTGTTTGAGCACTGCCTATCACCCCCAAACTGACAGGCAAACAGAACGAACCATACAAACCCTGGAAGATATGCTAAGGGCATGCGTGATTGAGCAGAAGGGAAGTTGGGACAAGTTACTCCCATTGGTTGAGTTTGCTTATAATAACAGCCATCACGCTAGTATTGGCATGGCCCCGTATGAAGCTCTATATGGAAGAAAATGTCAATCCCCATTGTGTTGGTATGATTCGGGAGAAGCGAGACTATTGGGACCCGATCTTGTTAATCAAACAACGGAGCAAATCCAGAATATCAGGAGCAAGATTCTCACTGCACAGAGTCGTCAAAAGAGCTATGCTGATACTCGAAGGAAACCTTTAGAATTTCAAGAGGGAGAACATGTATTTCTGAAGGTCACGCCCACTACTGGAGTAGGTAGGGCCCTTAGAGTTAAAAAGTTGTCACCTAGGTTTATAAGTCCTTTTCAAATTCTTCAACGAATTGGGTCAGCTGCTTACAAGATAGCCTTACCTCCACATTTATCCAACCTTCATAATGTCTTCCATGTATCTCAACTTCGAATGTACCACCCAGATCAAAACCATATCATTGAGCCCGAGTCTATACAGTTAAGGGATGACTTGACGTTTCAAGCCCCTCCTATTCAGATCGTTGATAGAGAAGTCAGGCAACTTAGAAATAAATCTGTGCAACTTGTAAAAGTGGCTTGGGGTGGACCTGGAAATGAAGAGTATACATGGGAACTAGAATCAAGTATGAAGACAGATCATCCGGAATTATTTCCAGGTATGAAATTTTGAGGGCAAAATTTTTTTTTAAGGTGGGGAGTAATGTAACATCCTAATTTTTTTCAGAAAATAATTGAGGCTTTAGTAGAAAGAATATCAAAATTTTGGTGTACACAAAAATGATGAGAACAATGTAACGAAGGAAAAAAAAAAAAACGTGAATAGTGTTTTGCAGGTCCCGTAGACCCACCGGAACAGCTGAAACCTTAGATTCAAGACCTGAAGGTGCCCGAAATTTGGAAATTATAGGATTAAGGTTAGAAATAGGTAGGAATAAATATTTTATACTTAGAATTAATTTTCAGGCAATAGTGGATTACCCGGGTACACTGTTTTACCCGTTTGGTAAAATTACGGTGTGTAGTTTTTATACCGGATGAAGCTACCAGTGCAAGCTTGCCTCCTAGGGTGACAAGTGTATGGTCTAGAGCAATACATATCCTTTCCTTTTTCAAGAGCCAATGAGAATGCTACAAAATTTCAAAGAAGATAATTTCATAATTGCTAAATTATATACATTATCTTAATATAAATAAAATCAAAATCCTCATAATTATCATCTTCATTCTCGGCCATAACAAAGGAGACAGCCCAAACTCCATTTTTGCTTCCTCAAAATGCTTGAAACTTAAATTCAAAGCTCCAAAATCCTTGTCTACACTTGATAAAATCACAAACTCCCTTCACTAAACTTATTCCACTCATCAAGATCGTTCAATCTAACCGATTAGAATTTGGATCCATCAACTTTTTCTACTTTGAGAGCTTATTATCAACTGTGTAAGGAAGGGTTTGGTGTGGGTTAGAAGGCTTGGAAGTAAAGGAAATCAATCTTGGAGCCAAGATCTTGAAAGCTTCAAAGTGTAGGGTTTTCTTTGGCCTTTTTCTTTCCAAATTATTCTGTAAATTTTTTTGGGTTTTATTCCAAAATTTATGGTTATATTTGATGATAATATGTTGATATTGATGTATTAATTTTGGTGGAGTGTTTGGATGAGGTTAAATAATGATTTTTGTCAAAATAAGTTTTGGCTAGGCTGCTGAATTTTCGGATTTCAGCAGGACAGGAATTGTTCATGAATTTTCTGGTTCAATTCTAGTCATTTTTATGAGCTATTAAACTTATATGTTTAAGCTAACATCATAAGGAAACTCTGATAATTTTCGTGGTGCATAATAAAGAGTTTTACTGCCTGAGAAAAATCAAGAACCAAGAGTATATCTATGCTGGCTGAAATCTTGGTACTGGAGCTGTGAATTTGTATAAATTTTTATTCATAGCAAATGATGGAGTTATCCTTTGCAATTTTTACAGAGTTTTTAGACATATTTAAATATAACTGTGATTTTTATTTTGAGTTGTTTCTATCATTTGATAAAGTTAAAAATTGTGTGAATCCTATTACATTTGTGAAAAAGTGGTCTCTGACCACTAAAATTGTAGAATTTATTTGACATGGTTCTAGTATTCTGTTTGCTATGAAATTTTTACAGGGACTTTTAGACACATTGAGGTGTCATAGAGAATTTTTATGGCCAGTTAATTGCCCATTGGATATGTGAATTAAATGTTGTCACCATAATGGTAAATCTGTCAAGAAGCTGGAATGGTGAAGATGTATTAAGTTAATGATAGAAATCTATTTAATCCAAGTATATATCATATGAATGTATGTTAATTTTTTGAAAGGCTTGTTTATAAAGTATGAATGAGACTCCAATGATACTGAATGCTTATATCTGGGATATAAACCTGACTTTGAAATAGAAAGGTCCATGACATGGTTGTATGACAAAAGAGAATATGTGAAATTTAATGGTGCATGTTTTAACATACGGGGAAAATAGAAACAAGGCTTATGTGTGATAGAGAGGGAAGGCAAAAATAAGAACTTCCCAAGAAATTTTATGAGTCGGTAGACTTATTGACTAGGAAATAGAACTGTGTGTGATTCAGAAATGGAAAAAAATGAAGTCTGATGATCACGAATAGGAATGAGCTCATGTCCTAGCAGTCTATGGTCCTCTGAGGAGTTATCCACTACATATGTTACCTGATGTGAATCTAAGCCTTCCCTATGTTAATAAAAAGAACTACTACACTAAGTTGAATTCCATGTGATATAAGAGAAACACTTATTATTACTACCATTTTGCATATAATTTTCTTTGACTCATGTATGCTAATATTGATATATGTGATCTAACATGATGTTTTTCTTTATTATTATAAATGCATTTACTGTTTATATTCTCACATGTATGTAAGGGGTTACCCTACTGAGAATTTTATAATATTCTCACCCCTATTTGTGTATATCTTTGTATTGTTCTCAGACTCTGCAGATGCCCCTGGCTGAGGAGAGGCCATCATACCGATGGCCAATGGTTTCGCGTAGGAGGACATGAGACTTACGGGGGCTTCTGACTTGTATGTAGTGTAGTATAGTGCCGGGTACTTACCAGCTTGTAGACTAATTGGTGTTAGATGTCTTAGGTCCATTTAGTGTTTAGTATTTTGTTGGACCTTGATATTTGAGCAAGCTTGGTAGATCTTTTGATAGTAGTTCCTGTGTTGTATTATAAGCGAAGTAACTTAACTTCAAGTATGGTATGTATTAAAGAAAGCGGTATGTAAAGTAATAATATATGTACATTTTATAGTAGTTTTCTTTATAACTCTAGAGTTTGATTTATCTTATTTCATTTCATTTGACTAGTGGATATTATAGAAAGGAAGTGATACTCTTCTAATTACAATGTTAATACTCGAGTAATACATGGTAGTTAGGAGGGTGTTACAACGAGTACCTAGGAGTCACAACAATGACCCTTTCTAAGTTCAGTTTGCTCCTAAGGCATCAAGATCAAGTCCTAAACCAATTATGAGTCATTCCTACACATTTAAACTAATTTAAAACCATGATTATCATTTCTAAACCATGCTGGACAGAATCCAGAAAAATCATTTACTAAGGGATCTAGAACCCTAAAATTAATTCTTTTCTAGTTACTAACTTTTCTAATCTTTCACATATGAATTTTAACATTATTTATGCTCAAACATACTCATATTATCATCATCAAAGCAGCATAAACAGTGCTCAATCATAGCAAGGCAGAACCTAAAATCCATCTCCATAAAAGGCAAAGAACTTGATTTCTAAATCACATAACATACTAGTTTCTCTTGGAACCTTTTTAAAACTATCAAAACTCATTTATAAACATTTTTATCATCTAAAATTCCCAAAATATTCTCAAGGGCAATAGCTAATCTAAATTGATCTCAAGAGGTTTTAAAATCATAAAACTTGGTTCTAAACATTTCTTGGACTCATATAAGCTTAGACAAATTAAGAAACATAGATTTTCATACTTATAACAAATAAAACTTCTAGAGCCGAAATCACAAGCTAGAGAACACATATTTTTCAAGCCTTTGTTTGAGACAATAATGGGCAAGTCTTTGAGCTCTAGGTTCTCTTAAGTGATAACATAAAAATAAACATGCCCATTCACTTGTTTTAACTTTCATTAGAAAATAAAGTGAGAGCATAAAATAAACATGAGATGTAACTTATTATTATCTTTGATATTTAAGTGAGGACTTGAAATATAAACATGATAATGAAAAGCTTGAAATATAAATATGATAATACAAGTTCATTTATTATTCTTGATGTTTAGTGATAGCAAGGAAAGTAAACATGATGTGCAAGGCATAAACTTAAATATGAATGCAATATTCATTTTAATCTTATCTAGAGCTTTTACAAGACTTTAGAGATCAACACAACCCAACACTTATCTCATCACAAAGAGAGCTTTAGAGTTCTTGAACCAAGTCCTCAAGGAACTATAAGGTTCTTGAACATCATCATCAAGCTCAAAGAATCAAGTTTTTAAAGGAAAGTAAAACCTTAAGAAAGCAAGAATCAAAACAACATTCTTTCATGACATAAAATAGAAATAGAGACACTTAAAAAATTTTAACAAAACCTTTGAAGAGAACTATGGAGGCCGAAATGCTTTGGAAAAGGAAAAAGAAAGGAAAAATCAAAACTTCACCAAATAAAGAACAAGACTCAAGCTTTAGAGGTTCTTGGAGATGAACACAAGGTTATCATCCATGAACTCTTATCATCAGGCCATCATAGTCATGAACAAAGCCTCATGGCCGAAATAGAGAGAAGAGAAAGCAAAGAAAAGTTTCAAAAAGTAACCAAGAGAAAACTAGAGGAAAAACACATTTTCAAGAAAAGCAAGTTTTAGAAAAACACTCCTACCTAAAGTGAAGATGAAAACTTGAGCTTTTGAAAGGAAATGAGATGAACAACTCCTCCTTGAAGGATGATGATGATTCGGCCAAGAGAGAATGGAGAGGATGGAGATGTGTTTTGAGTGAGGTTGTGTTTGAGGTCAAGTGTTTGAGAGGTTTGATGATGATTCAAGGTTATGAGGTGGTGTTTAGAGATTATGAGGTGATTATGTGAGGAAGAGATGAAGAGGATGAAGATAAAAGGAAAAGAAAACTCTCTTGAAACTTGAGAGAAAAAGAAAGAACTCAAAGAAAGCTAGAAAACTTGAAACTTTGCAAATGATCTAAAGTGTTTGCAAGCTCAAGTAAGGTATTTATAGAAAATGAAAACAAATGAAGTCTCATGGAGAGGAGGAAGAGGCCGTGTTGTTTGGGAGGCAAAGGAAGAGAAAAATATCTCTTACAACTTGTCATTCAAGTATGGTTTGCGGTATGGAAGTTATGGTGCAAAGCATGGCTTCAAGTATGGTGATTTGGAGTGAAATTTCTTTCAAATTTGAAATGAAATATTTCTTCTAGAAGTAAGGAGGGCTAGCTATTTTGAGCCACAAAAAATGAGGGAAAATAGCTTAATTTATTTAGTCATTCACTTAGCAAATCAAGCATGGATGAAAGTATGACAAAGTATGGTGTAAGTGAGGTGGAAGCATGGCCTTTGGAGTATGAAAATTTTGAGCATGTGATGGAAATTGGGGGAGGATGGCTTCGGCCAGAATAGGTACAGCAAGGGGGAGGAAAAATCTTCCATGTAATTGTGTGTTAATGATAGGTTTAAGTGTAGGTTAGTTTAGGTGCAAGGTTAGGAATCATTAAGCATAAGTTTAGGTAACTAAGAGTGAGGTTTAGGAATTTTATGACAAGATTAGGAGTGCTCATACATCATTAGAGAATTTAAAAATTCATTTGTGAATAAACAATTGAAAACACAATTCTATGATTTAAGGAATTGGAAAGAGAATTTACTATTTAAGATTCCATGACTAGAAATCTTGAATTTAAAATAAGATTTCAAGTTGTAATTAAGCATTCTTAGGTTCTAATCAACTTTAATAAATTATTTTGACTCTAGATTAATTATGGAAATTAATTAATCTTTGATTAGAGCCTAATATTGCTTAGGGTTGCTTAATCATACGATTAAGCTTGAAAACACAAAATTAGGGGCAAAATTGTAATTTTGCACAAATTTTGCCTGGGACCTCCGGGGCTAAAACTAAAGTCATAGAATACATAAAAATATCTTTTAAAACCTTCTGGAGAAGTTCAAGTTCATCCGGCACTTGCATACAAGTAAAACACCACAGGGGTATTTTGGTCATTTTGACCCGAAAACGTCGAAAAACAAGATTTTCGATCCCGGAAAGGTACATAAGCCAACTAATCCCCTTCCAACATTGAGTTTGCCTTTCGAGTACTACCAGATCGGCTTTCCTCGAATTCTGGGCTGAAAATTACCTCAGGGGCATTTTGGTCATTTTCACTCTAACAGAAAATTGGGACGTTACATATAATAAGTTCTAATAGGACCAGTAGTAGGAGTGGATACAAGGAGATTATAAGGTAGTTTAGACATAGATAATTGTAACTTCAGTAAGCAATCATGGGATATGAAAGAATGAGTGGTACCCATATCATATAGTATATCTAGGACATTACCATTTATTTCACACTTACCTCAGATCAAATTGGCAAATTGAGAAGCTTCCTTGGCACTTATAGTAAAAATGCACCTATGTTGTTGTGGCCTAGAGGCAGGCTGTTGACCTTTCTTGTTGGGGCATTCAAATATTTTGTGTCCTAGTTTCCCACAGCTGAAACAAACAATTTGAGTTGTCCAGCAAGGCCAATTCCCATGATTTTTCCCACACTTAGGGCATTCTTGTCCTATTTAAGGTCTTGGGGCTTAAAGTTGTTTGTTGGATGGAAATCTTCTCCTCGACTAATTGACAGGCTTGAATCGTGGGCCTTGAGGTGCTAATCCTCTTCTAGCATTGTTTTGTACATACTTGAAACTTGCTAGTTTCTTGTTAGACTCCTCTGCACGCTGGCATTTACTTACCAAGGTAGGATAGTCCCTGATCTCCAAGAGGCTCATTGCTGCTTCTATATCTTCACATAACCCTCCTTCATATTTCATGCATTTCCAAGCTTTATCGAGGTCATGGTTGTAAATTGTAGAAAACTTGCAGACTCTTCAAATTTGGTGGTATACTCTGCCACACTCATAAGTCCTTGTTTAAGAGCCATAAACTCTAACTCTTTCGCATTTCTTATAGAAGCAGGGAAATACTTATGATAGAAAGCCTCTTTGAAAATATCCTAGGTAACTTCAATCTGGGAAGCTTCAAATAATCCCCTGGTGGTAACCTACTAGAAATCCACATCTACTTCTAGCATATAGGTGACAAAGGCCACCTTTTGGATCTCTGTACAAGGAAAAACTAAGAAAATCTTCTCCATGGCCTTTATCTACTTTTCTGCTTTACAGGAATTGAAAGCTCCTCAAAATGGTAGGGGATTTGCTTTTCTAAACTCAGCAAATTTCTGATATTCGCCATCCACTTCGTTTCCTCCTGGGTTGCTAGCTGGGGTTTGTTCCTCGTTGTAGTTTAGTCTTTCCATCGTTCGATTAGTAACCGCCACTTGTTCTCTCATCGCCGTGGCTATCTCGCTATAAGTATCCATCATGTCGGCCTCATTTCCAGCTCCTCTCCTAGTATGCCGATTCGAAGTCATTGATTCCTGTGAACACTCGATTTTTGTCGACACATAAAAAAAAATTTAATTAACATATTTTCGTATTCTCTTTGTTATGCTTAATTCAAATCCAGTTCAACGTTGGTTTATTTAGATTCATTTTATTGTTGTTTTACATTTTTGGTTCATGGACATAACAAGCTCCAAAAAAAAAAAATAGAGGTCCAACCTATTTCATTTTGGCCCATTTGCATTCTAAAAAAGAAAAAGAAAAAAGAAAGGAAATTCAGTCCATTTTGTGTCAGCCCATTTGTTCAATACAATAAAAAAAAAGGGACAGCTGCGGTGTGTCCATTCCGTTTAAATAATAATAATAATAATAATAATAATAAAATAAAAAAGGGGACAACTGAAAAGCAGAGTGTGTCATGGGCTCTTTTCAATTTCTCTTTTGGTTCCCTGAGGTATGCAGGAGAAGCTCGGGATGAGGAAAAGTAAAAATAACAAAAATAAAAGAGAAGACACAATGATGATGTGATCTCCATTATTTGCAAAATGGTGAACTTCCCTTCGGTGATGAGCTGGGAATGAACCTGTAAAGCAAAAAGAACAATGATGTGGTCAACGGAAAAATTGCTATATAAGAACCCACTATTGCAATCACGGGGAGGACAATCTAAAAGCTTCAGTTCTCTTGCTAAAAAATCATCATCATTAGTGTTTACTTCCAGTTGTTAATAAGGGTGATCTAATTCTTAGAGACTCTGGATAAAGATAGAGAAAAGTATCTGCAATAACGGAGGATGACAACAGAGGAGTGCTGGAGGCTTCAGTTTTCTTGTTAAAATAAAATTGCTATTTTTCATCCAAGAAAAGGAAGAGTGATCTTATTTTAGGGACTCTTCAGAGAAGTGGAAACGAAAATCAAAAGATTGAAGGACTTTCAAAATAAAAGGAGAACAGATTTGTTGGTACATTTCATTGCTTTTATTTACTAGTTCTATTCTTCGTCCATGGTTATAACCATAAATCATACATGTGCACACAACATCTCTCTCTTATTCTGTTATCACATGCAAACACACAATCACATTCCGTAATTCTTCTATGCCTAGGTCTATAGTCCTCAACTAACAAGCCCCCAAACATATCATTCCCCTTCCAAAATCAGGAACTAAACCATGAATAGGCACAAACCAAATAATACCAAATAGTCCCAGTCAATTTAAACAAATTAAATTTCAGCTTCTTTTTACAGCAAAGAAATGGAAGAGGAGGAACCAACAAGAGAAAAATAAAATCTAGAAGCCAATAAAGGGGAGGAAGGCCGCGGCCTCTCACAGCCTCCATAGCCACCGCAATCATTCTTGATCCCCTCACCACCGTGGCTGTCCCCTTCCCTTCTCCACCATCACTTTGTGCAGATCTGAAACTCACCCATTGCTAGAAAACCATGAGAATCCAGCCCTTGGAGTCACGATTTTCCCCTCTGCCGCTAGCCTAGCGCCACTTGTGCCGCCTATCACCGACTACCTCTAGTCCCTGTTCTGCCCATTCGAGCAGCGCCTCCCACTTCTCTCCAACCGCATGGAGACCTCCTTCCATCGCTGGCTTAGCGCCGCTGGCCTAGCACAGCGCAGCTCTTGGCCACCGCAGCCCCTTTTCTTCCCTTCCTCTCCTTGCCGCCTCGGCCTCCCACCTCTCTTGCATGCATCTCATTTTAACCCTTCTCTCTCTCTCTCTCTATTGCTCGCTATTGGGACTTGGGAAAAGGAAAATGAAACCCAAGTGCCATCATTCCAGACCCTTCTGCTTGTTTCCTTACATGTATTTTTCTTTTCTTTATTTTTCATTTAGGTGAATTGCATTTGGGCTGTTTGGTTTGTTTGGAAATTCATTTGGTTTAGAATATTTGGGCTGTTTGGGTATAGTTAAATTGTCTAAGAGCGTATTTAGGTTTGAGTTGGTTATTGGGCTGGAATGTTTTTGGGTAGTTTCAGATTGAAAAACAAATGATGATGGTGTCAGGCTGTTGCATTTTAATTCAGGTTCTACGTAGTTGTTTTTTTTTAGTTAGTTAGATTTTTTTTTGGGTATGTCTTGAGAGGTTGTTTGCTTATTGTAATTTGTCTTGGGCTCGTTAGAAAATATGTTCTTGGATTGAATCTCCTATTTTAAAAAAATAAAAAAAATAAAAAAGTTTGTAATATGTTGTTTAGTAGTTTGTTATAATCATTTGAGAAGAATTGAATAAAATTGTTTAGGAAGTAATTATTTATTTGGTTTAGTTAATTTTGTTCCAAAATTTCTTTTAAGAAAATAAAAAAATATGGTATTTAGGACTCTTATTTTTAATGTGATTACTTTACTTGTCTCAATATTTTTGTGGAGGTTTAGTCACAATGTTTGTCATTTGTTTATGAAGTCATGTTGAGATTAGTGTCAAAAATAAAAAAATGTCTCCCTTTTATAAATAATTTTTTTTTAGAAAACGATAAATTCATGTGATGATCAATGAGGGTGATTGAGTAGCAAATGTTATCTTCACCAATATTGAACCATAAGGATTTATTGAGTAGCCAAGTGTTAACTTGAATCCTATGTTGAATTTATCACAAAAAAAAGAAGATTTTCATTAATTAAAATTGACCAACACACAAATATTTTCTACAGAACTACGTGACTTTGAGTTCCTCATTGCACCGGAGGATATGTAGGAGCAGGCAACCCTGTCAAGCCAAAATTAATTTTTTTTAATTTATTTGTTAAATTGTGAATATTTTGTGTAAATCAATTTTTAGTTTGCGATAAAATTGTAGATATATTTTTCCAAAACTAATTTCTCTTAATGTATTTGTCCAAATTGTAAATATATTTATCAAAATTAATTCTTCTTAAATTATTTGTTTAAATTGTAATATATTTGTGTAAATTAAAATTTATATGTTTGAATTGTAATTTTTATCTTCCTTTATTGAAATTTTAAGGGTTATTAATTAATTTGCACAAGTCATTAAGGTACCGTTTAAATACGAGTGTACTAGGGGTGCTATATGATTAAGTTCTTACCCTTCCCTATATATAATCGACTCCCGAACTCATATCTGGTTTTCAAAGACTAACTTTAATAAGATAGGATTGGTTTTTCCAAGGTTTTCCAATTTAAATAAATTTGGTGGCGACTTCAATTTTCAAAAAATTCTTTTTCGCCGTCTCGTTGCGATCCCGATTGCAATAGATGGCGACTCCACTAAGGAGGCTCAGTTAGAGAGTCAAGCCTATTATAGTTAGTTGTGCAAATTAAATATAATCTTTTATTTTTGTATAGTCTCTTTTATTTTATTATGTATATATTTGTCTGTATTTTGCTTGAACAGTGCTTCCTTTATTTTTTCTTTTATAAGAGTTTAGTGTCTTACATTTAGTTATAATGTTTACTTTATTTGCTAAAACCTTAGGATAGACGACTATTGTTATCTGTATATATTTGTTGTTTGTATATTGTTGGTATTTTTGTCATTTTATTGTACATTGTTTCCTTTATTTGTTAAAACCTTAGGATAGATGAATGTTATTATTCTGTATATATGTGTTGTTTGTATTTTGTTTTGCAGGAGTGTATGTAGTGTTAGGATTGAAAGGTTTGTATGCTCCTTGCACACACTTCACAATCATTTATTTCAAACATTGAGTTCTTGGACTCTATACCCGAGCCCGTGCGAGCTAAGGATTAAGGGATTTCTTGACATTGCCATAAGGGGCTTCATGCTCACTTGGTAGTTGTTGGGACGCCACTCGGATTGTTACTACTTTATGGATTAATCATATTGAAAGGGTTCATCCCTACTTATGGTTGGTTCAAAAGTCGGATCCTTATCTTGTGGACAGGGGCAATCTGGGGACCATGGTCATTAGAAGTCTAGACCCACCATGAACGTGTGCACACATAGTTGAACATAGTAGCCTACCAAAATAGGGTTTTTGGCCTTAGAACTTCCTACCCATTAAGCTTTACCCTGTTAAGACAAAGGGAACATGCTTCTTTCATCTTTTTACAATACACTCATTTTTTGCTTTACTTTTAGTTGTGTTTACATTATCACATTGTATTTAGGTTAACTAACTCATCATCTTATGCTATGCATTCTCAACATTCATGACGTAGACAAGTATTGTGTTCATTACCACATGCATTACATCTTATCATCTTTTCTTAACACAACAACCTTTTTACATCAAAAATGTTTTTTTTTTTAGTTTATTTGGCCATGTTGGTTTGTGCATTTGATAAAAGAATATTCTCAATAGGAGCATACATTTTTTTTCTTTTCATTTTATTCAATTATTTCATTTTTGTCCACATTAGTTTTTAATTGTTAATAAAACAAAGTCATCATTAGTTCAGATCAAATGGAAACAACACAGATGAACACTAGCAATGCACATGATTGGAAGAGAAACATCAAGGTTACAGTGACAAGCAGTGAGTTAGAGAAAGTGAAAGAACTAATTCAGTTGATGCCTCGTGAAGTCTTATCTTCTTTCAAGGATACGTATGGGCGCATATTGGATTTGTTGCTCATCCTTGTGGAAGCTCCAGTATTGAGCGCTCTCTCACAATTTTGGAATCCGTCTCTTTATTGTTTCGAATTGCCTGATATTGATGCAACACCAACTATAGAAGAGTATATAGTCATGTTGAGGCTACCGATTAGAGAAGAATTTGGTGTATACCACTACCAAGGGCATTGTGTTAGCAAAGAAAATATCACCAGAATGATTGGAGTTGATCCAAACCAGATGAGAATGGAAGTGAGGGGATCCACCCAAGGAATCCAAAAGAATTTTTTAGAAACCCATATGCAGACGTTGGCTCAACAAAGAAATTGGGATTTATTTAATCGTACATTGGCACTGACTATTTATGGATTGATCTTATTCCCATTCACACCAGACGTTGTTGACCAAGCTGCCATGGATGTATTTTTCAAATTCGAGACTTGTGGCATGAATCCTATCCCAGCCATCCTGGTAGATACATTTCTTTCCTTGGGAGTTTGCATGCAGAAAAATGGAGGAAGATTGCGCTGTTGTTTGCCTATGTTGTATGTCTGGTTCATGACTAATGCATATGCTGATAACCGCATAGGCCTCTTTCCTAATCCATTAGGAGAGTTCCATCGTATACAAATAAATCATCAAGAGGCACAGACATGGAAAAAAGAGTTCTCACAAATCCAATCTAGTGCTTTCAAATGGGTTTGTCCTTGGTATCATGGAGAAAGTGTTATCTACAGTTGTGGTGATTTTCACAATGTTCCTTTGATGGGTCCAAAGGGATGCATTGCCTACACACCCACATTGGTGCTCAGACAACTTCGCTGGACCCAAACAAAGCCACAAGAGGAACAACTAAAAGGGTATATCAGAAAGACAAAAACACCATGGAGCAAGAAAAGAAGATCAAAATGGCATGGGATGACATTAAAATTCTAGGGAAAAAGGAACTTGGCCAACAACGTTTAACCTCTTCTCAAGAGTATAGATGTAACGCCCCGATTTTCTGTTAGAGTGAAAATGACCAAAATGCTCCTAAGGTCATTTTCAGCCCGAAATTCGAGGAAAACCGGTTCGGCAGTACTCGAAGGGCAAACTCAATGTTGGAAGGGGATTAGATGACTTATATACCTTCTCGGGATCGAAAATCTCGTTATTCGAGTTTTCGGGTCAAAATGACCAAAACGCCCCTGCAGTGTTTTACCCGTTTTTATGTCGACTGTGACTTTAGTTTTGGTCCCGGAGGTCCTGGGCGAAATTAGTACAAAATTACGGTTTTGCCCCTAGTTTTGTATTTTTACGTTTAATCGCGTGATTAAGCAAACCTAAGCAATATTAGGCTCTAATCGAAGGTTAATTAATTTCCTTAATTAATCTTGAGTCAAAATAATTTATTAAAGTTTATTAGAACCTAAAAGTGCTTAATTACAACCTAAAATCATATTTTAATTTCAAGACTCCTAGTCATGGAATCTTGAATAGTGTTTTCTCTTTCCAATTCCTTAAATCATGGAATTGTGTTACACATTGTTTATTCATAAATGAGTTTAAAATTCTTTAATGATGTATGAACACTCCTAACCTTGTCATAAAATTCCTAATACACATGCTTAGTTACCTAAACTTAAGCTTAATTGCTCCTAACCTTGTACCTAAACTAACCTACACTTAATCCTATCATTAGCACCCAATTACATGGAAGAAAAATCCTCTCCCATGCTGTCTGAATTCTGGCCGAAGCTCCTCCCTCCCCATATGCATAACATGTTCAATTTTTCAACACTCCAAGGCCATACCTCAAGTCACATACACTATACCTTGTCATAACTTTCAATCAAGCTTGATTTTCCAAGTAAATAACTAATTAAAATAGCCCATTTTCTCCATTTATTTGTGGCTGGAAAAGTTCCAGCCATGCATTGTTTTTAGAAGTCTAATTTCATAAAAAATTTATAGGAAATTAACTCACATCAAGCCATACTTTGTAGCATAGCTTCCATACTTCAAACCATGCTTCTATGACACAATCAAAGAGATATTTTCCTCTCCCTTTGTCCTCCAATGCTACGGCCACTCCTCCCCCTTGGTGAGCCTCATTGTTTAGTTTTTCTATAAATAGGATGCTTGTGATAGCTTAGTTGCACTTTGAAGCATTTGCTAAGTTTAGAATTCTAGAGTTATCTTGCTAGTTCTTTCTTTTTCTCTCAAGTTTCAAGAGAGTTCTTCCTTTCTTTTCATCTTCATCTTCATCCTCTCTTCACCTCATCATCATCTCTCAACCTTGAAACACCACCCCATAGCCTTGAACCATCATCAAACCTCTCAAACATCACACCTCAAACACAACCTCACTTGAAACACAACTCCAACCTTCTCATCCCCCCTTGGCCGAAGCTATCTTGCCTCTTGGAGGAGCTCATCATCTTGTTTTCCTTTTCAAAGAGTTCAAGTTTTCATCTTCACTCTAGGTAGGGGTGTTTGCTAAACTTTATTTTCTTGAAAATGAGTTATTTCTAGCTTTCTCTTGGATTTTCTTTTGAAACCTTCTTGTTTTCCTTCCTTGTGATTTCGGCCATGAGGCCTTGAGGAGTATATGATAGCTTAATGATGAGGACTCCTAGAGGATAACTATGTGTTCATCTCAAAGGAACCTCTAGAGCTTGAGTTTTTCTTTTTCCTTAACTTCATCTATACTATACTTAGCTCACATGGTTTTTCAACTTAAGAAAATTAATCTAAGGATTTCTAAAAGCCCAAGCCTACCTTTGTCAACCTTAAAGTTGGCCGGCACGTTCTAGAGATTTTTCTCTAGATAGGGGTTTTGGGTATTTAATAAAGAACTTGGCTTAGTTTTACTTTCTTGTTCTTTTGTAAGGTTTTCGGTTGTGACATTTTGATCTTTGAGATTTTGTTTGGTTTTGTTTAGAAAGTTTGTTTTCTTTGAGCTTGATGATGATGTTCAAGAACCTCATAGTTCCTATGAGAACTTGGTTCAAGAACTCTAGAGCTCTCTTTGTAATGAGATATATGTTGGGTTGTTACTTTGTTAAAGTCTTGAATGAGCTCTAGCTAACCATAAAATGAACCTTGCATCATGTTTACTTTTATGCTATGCGCATCATGTCTACTTTCCTTGCTATCACTAAGTATCAAGATAATAAGTGAACCTTGCATTATCATGTTTATATTTCAAGCTATACATTATCATGTTTATATTTCAAGTTCTCACTTAATACCAAGATAATAATGAGTTGCATTCATATTTACTTTGTGCTATCACTTTAGTTTCTAATGGAACCTAAAATAAGTGCATGAGCATGTTTATTTTTATGTCATCACCTAAATGAACCTAGAGCTCAAAGACTTGCCCATTGTTGTCTCAAACAAAGGTCTAAAAATATTTATTTCCTTTGGTTCATATTTCAGCCCTAAGGGGTCTTGATGTTTGTAAGTATTTAAGACTATGTTTTATAATTTTTCCAAGCTTATATGAGTTTAAGGAATGCATAGAACTAAGTTTTAAGAATTTAGGACCTCTTGAGACAAAGATGAATTGGTCACTGCCCTCTTAAATATTCTTATGATTTTAGATGTTAAAATTGTTTATAAATGAGTTTTGAAAGTTTTAAAAAGGTTCCAAGAGAAACTAGTATTTTATGTGCTTTAGAAATTGTGTTTTATGCCTTTATGGAGAGTGTTTGTTTCGATTCTGCCTTGCTACTTGTTTGCCACTGTATGTGCTGTTTTAATGATGATAATATGCTTATGAATGAGTAAGAATAATGTCAAGACTCATATGTGGAAAATAAGATAAGTTAGAGACAAGAAAAGAATTAATTTGAGAGTTCTAGATTCTTTAATGTTTGAATTTTCTGGATTCTGTCCAGCAAGGTTTAGTAATGCTAATCATGGATTTAAATTAGTTTAAATATGTAGGAATGCCTCATAAATGGTTTAGGAGTTGATCTTGAAGCCTTAGGAACAAACCGGACTTAAAAAGGGTCACAGTTGTGACCCCTAGGTACCCGTAAAGTTAGGATTATAAATTCTGCATCCTTGAGGTTTAGAGATGTTCTTGGTCATAGTGTGAGGTGAGAAATACTTAGTTATAACCTCATAGGTACCCAAGAGATTAGGTTTGATGATTAATAACTTAGAACGTGAGTTAAGGACCTTAAGGGTCAATGCATAAGACATTAAAACGTCTTGAGTTTTTATGATGCTTAATTTATGACATATGATACATGAGTTTTGTCTATGATAAGTTGATATGTGCTATAAAGAAGTTTTACATGATGATATGTTTGTGTATGTCCTATATGTTTTCATGGCATAAGCAAATTTGAGGAAATTCGGTCTATAGCCGTCATGCTGCCGAATTTCCATCAAATTTGAGGAACTTAGAAAATGGTCTTTTTGAAAATCATGAGAACTTAAATGTGACACAATACTGAGATGCCTTCTTGGGTGGCACCGGTTTAGCCGAGCACCCCCAAGAAAACAAATCCGTGAGGGTATTGACATAGAGCTTGCAAAAGCGGACAATACTACGATGCACTAGTTGCTAGTAGAGCGTTTCAAAGAGGAAATGACCCTAAGAGGTGATCCTTAATTTGTCCCCTAGCCCCTACTTTAAGCCGGGATTATGTTACGCTTATCATAAGATAAGTAAGAGCTAGTGACGACTAGTTAAGGTATGAGCTCATAACCTAGAGATGTTTTAGGGTGGCCCCATGAGATAAAAGTTAAAGTTTAAAATGTCACATGAGCTATGAAAAACCAAGAAAAGTTATACCTGTCTCCTTATGCCAATGTTATAATGTTTCTTAGTTATTTCATTGATTGGTGTACTTTCATGATGCATTCATGTCATTAGTGTATTCCCTGCTCAGTTGTAAAGATGCATTGTAAAATATGACGGACCTTGGATAATTAATACTTTAGAAAACTAATCAAACGAAGTTTACATGCATGCACACCTTTTTCGAAATAAAACCCAAGGTTCCTGAGGATGTGATGATGTCACTTAGGTAAGGATTACCCTACTGAGAATTCTTTTAGAAGATTCTCATTCCCTTTCTCTTTTCTTCCGTCACATCTTCAGATGGCGACCTTCGTACTTTTCATCGACACCCCGATGTGGGAGCTGCACCATGACCCAGCACTCGGGTCATGCCATTTTGAGGGTCGCTGCACTGTCAGAGTATTTATGTTTATGGGACGACCCTTCGCGCACCCAGTACGAAGCTACCACTTCACCCCTACTGCCCCCTACCATCATAACACGATTTTTGAGCGAGCTAGACCACGCGACGAGCAGATCCTCCGCATGAAGTCCAAGGCGTCAGCCGTACGTGACTACCCAGAGTACGTGCCCCGGACTCAGTATTCGGAGACGGATCCATCAGAGGACCTGCCCTCGCACATGTACAGTTGGAGCTCTAGCCCCACTCTTCCACCAATGAGAGCCAGGAGTGAAGAGACAGTGGTTCAGCCGAGGTTGGCTTGTAGGCCTTCCATACGCCCTCGCCGCGGTGGACACCCTTCGATGATCCGTATGACCACTCCCGCCGAGATCCGCCAGTGGATCGATTCCACTGCTCAGTAGTCGGACCAGCAGGAGTAGGTGCATAGGATGGGTAGTAGCTAGTGCACACACGCCACGTAGTTAAGGACAAACCTTCTTTTGTATATGAGGTTGTCTACTCTAGTTGCACACGGGTATGGGTGTTGCTTTCATGATTTCCTTGTATTTGCTTTTTGTAACACCCTAAATCTTAACCCAAGACTACTAGTATGTACTTAGGTTAATCTTTAGAATATTACCTCTTGGTCTCATCTTTTACTTAGAAAATACTTAGCGGAAATATGGGTAAAATTTTTCTTTTTGGAATTTAAAATCAAAGTGAGAGCCACGCACGAATCCATAAGAGAAGCATAGAGAAACATATAAGCAAAGCATAAGAAACACATCATGTCATGGGAACATCAACTGAATCATAGATATATATATATATATATAACGTGCCTACCCAAAGCGGCAGGACTATTTGATACATCATGAAGCAAAATACAACTGAAATGCAATACAAGGAAATCATAAAAGCAAATACAAGAGAAACTACACCCATACCCATGTGCACCTAAAGGAGAAAACCTCATATACAAAAGAAGGTTTGTCCTCTACTATGTGGTGTGTGTGTGCACTAACTACTACCCCTCCTATGACTACTCCTGCTGGTCCGAATACTGTGGGGTCGAGTCGATCCACTGACGAATCTCGGCGGGAGTGGTCGAGCGCATCATCGGGGCATGTCCACCGTGGCGAGGGCGCATAGATGGCCGTCGAGCCAACCTCGGCTGGACCACCGTCTCCTCACTCCCAGCGCTCATCGGCGGGGGAGCAGGACTGGAGCTCCAACTGTACATGTGGGATGGCGGGTCCTCGGATGGGTCCGTCTCCGAGTACTGGGGACGTGGCACATACTCGGGGTACTCGCGTACTGCTGATGTCTCGGGCTCCATGCGAAGGATCTGCTCATCGCGTGGTCTCGCTCGCTCAAAAATCCCGTTATGGCGGTAAGGAGCAGTCGGGGTGAAGCGGTAGCTCGGGACGGGGTGTGCGAAGGGTCGTCCCATGAACATGAATACTCTGACAGTGCAGCGACCCTCAAAATGGTATGACCCGAGTCTTAGGGTCATGGTGCAGCTCCCATACCGGGGTGTCGATGAAGAGTACGAATGTCGCCATCTGAAGATATGACGGAAGAAAAGAGAGAGGGAATGAGAATCTTTCTAAAAGAATTCTCAGTAGGGTTATCCCTACCTAGGTGACATCGCCACATCCTCAGGAACCTTGGGTTTATTTCTAAAAGGTGTGCATGCATATAAATCCCTTTTAAGTTGGTTTTCCCAAAGAGGTATTTTATCCAAGGTCCGTCATATTTTATAATGCGTCTTTATAACTTAAGCAGAAATATACTAATGATATGAATGCATCATAAGGTAAACCAAACAATAGAATAACTAGGAAACATTATAACATTGGCATAAGTATAGTTTATGTGACATTGTTAACTTTAACTTTCATCTCATGGGGCCACCCTAAAATTTCTCTAGGTTATGAGCTCATACCTTAACTAGTCGTCACTAGTTCTTACTTATCCTATGATAAGCGTAACATAATCCCGACTTAGAGTACGGGCTAGGGGGCAAATTAAGGATCTCCTTTCTAGGATCATTTCCTCTTTGAAACGCTTTGCTAGCCACGTGGGCCTCGCAATTTGTCCGCTTTGGCAGGCTGCATCTACACATACCCTCACGGATTTGTCTCCTCCTAGGGGTGCTCGGCCAAACCGGTGTCACCCAGGAGAAGCGCGTCTCAGTGTTGTGTCACATTTATATTCTCATAAGTATTAAATCACAATTACCTCATCATTTATCATATTCGTTTTTATCATGCATTCTTATATGGCTTTTCCATAACATATATATCTTCACATGAAACTTTCTCATAACATTCATCACATAAAACTTTCACACAAACATCATCACATAGTCATATCTAACAATCATCCCCATAAGCTCATAGTGTTTTAAACTTCGATTCTTATGAGTCTTAAACTTGCAAATTACTTGTTCTAACATTATCCTTAACTTCTTTATACACCTATAGTTTGACAATTAATGAGTTATACAAATTTTATGCTCAAGAACTAATCCAAATAGCGCTAAGCAGAATTTGGACAGCTTTATGTTTATGTGATTACGGAGTTCTAGAAATTACGGTTTAGATCTTTATCTCACATTCTAAGTTATTGCTCATCAACACCTAGTCTCTTGGGAACCTATAAGGTTATAACTAAGTATTTCTCACCTCACCCTATGGTCAAGAACATCTCTAAACCTCAAGAGTGCAGGAATCAAAATACTAACTTTACGGGTACCTAGAAGTCACAATAATGACCCTTTCTAAGTTCGGTTTGCTCCTAAGGTTTCAAGACTAAGTCCTAAACCGATTATGAGTCATTCCTACACATGTAAACTAATTTAAAACCATGATTATTGAATCTAAACCTTGCTGGACAGAATCCAGAAAAATAAATCTTTAAGGGATCTAGAACTCTCAAATTAATTCTTTTCTAGTTCCTAACTTATCCTATCTTTCACATATGAGTCTTAACATAATTATTACCCAAACATAAGCATATTAACATCATTAACACAGCTCATACAGTGGCCAAACATAGCAAGGCAGAACCGAAACAGAAACTCCATTTAAAGGCATTGAATCATAGTTTCTAAAGCACATAAAATGCTAGTTTCTCTTGGAACCTTATTAAAACCTTCAAAACTCTTTCATGAACACTTTTATCATCTAAACTCATGAAAATACTTAATAGGGCAGTAGCTATATTATTTTCATCTCAAGGGGTCCTAAATTCATAACACTTAGTTCTACACATTCCTTATACTCATATAAGTTTAGAAAAATTATAAAACATGGTTTTCAATACTTGAAAACATTAAGGCCTCATAGGGCCAAAATATGAACCATAGGAAATAAATGTTTTAGACCTTTGTTTGGGATATCATTGGGCAAGTCTTTGAGCTCTAGAATCATTAAAGTGATGACATAAAAATAAACATGCTCATGCACTTATTTTAGTTATTGCTAGAAAGTAAAGTGAGAGCATAAAATAAATATGTGGTGCAATATATTATTATCTTTGATATTTAGGTGAGGACTTGAAATATAAATATGATAATGCAAAGCTTGAAACATAAACATGATAATGCAAGTTCATTCATCATCTTAGGATTTAGTGATAGCAAGGAAATAAACATGATATGCAAAGCTTAAAGTAAACATGATGCAAGTTTCATTTTTATGTTTAACTAGAGCTCATTTAAGACTTTAACAAGATAATAACCCCATACAACATCTCAAAGATCACAACACAAGAATCGAAAATCATATAAAGAGAAAGAAAGTGAAGCTACATCAAGTTCTTTATTAAGTACCCAAAACCCCTATCTAGAGACAAATCTCTAGAACGTGCCGGCCAACTTTAAGGTTGACAAGGGTAGGCTTGGGCTTTTAGAAATCCTTAGATTAATTTTCTTAAGTTGAAAAACCATGTGAGCTAGATAACATATAGATGAAGTTGTAAGAAAAGGAAAACTCAAGCTTTAGAGGTTTCTTTGAGATGAACACAATGTCATCATCTAGAAACTCTCATCATCAAGCTATCATGCTCAAATTAAGGCCTCATGGCCGAAAATGAAAGGAAAGGAAAGACAAAGGAAAGTTCAAAAAGAATCCAAGAGAAAACTAGAGAAAAACACTTTCTTGAGCAAAATAAAGTTTGAAAACAAATCCCTACCTTTTGATGAAGATAAAAGCTTGATCTTGAAGATGGAAATGAGATGAGCAACACCCCCTAGAATGGTGGTGATGATTTCTGCCTAAGGAAAGGAAAAAGGAAAGGAGATGTGTTTTGAGTGAAGTTGTGTTTGAGGTGTGGTGTTTGAGAGGTTTAATGATGGTTCAAGGTTTTGGGGTGGTGTTTGATGGTTGAGAGGTGATGATGAGATGAAGAGATGAAGAAGATAAAGATGAAAAGAAAGGAAGAACACTCTTGGAACTTTGAGAGAAAAAGGAAAGACTAGCAAGACAACTCTAAAACTCTAAACTTTGCAATTGCTTCAAGGTGCAACAAGGCTAACACAAGCATCCTATTTATAGAAAAACAAAACCATGGAGCTTGCAAATGGAGGGAGTGGCCGTGTGGTTTGGAGGGAAAAAGGAAGAGAAAATATCTCTTACACAAGGTCATTCAAGCATGGTTTGAAGTATGGAAGCTATGCTACAAAGTATGGCTTGATGTGAGTTAATTTCCTATCAAATTTTTATGAAATTAGGCTTCTAGAAATAATGCATGGCTGGAACTTTTCCAGCCACAATTAAATGGGAAAAATGGGTTGTTTTAATTATTTATTCATGTGGAAATTCAAGCTTGATTGAAAGTTATGACAAGGTATAGTGTATGTGACTTGAGGTATGGCCTTGGAGTGTTGAAAAATTGAACATGTGATGCATAATGGAGGAGGTGAGGCTTCGGCCAGCTTGGGACAGCAGAATGGGAGGATGATTTGACCATTTAATTGTGTGTTAATGGTAGGTTTAGATGTGTATTAGCTTAGGTACAAGGTTAGGAATGATTAAGCTTAAGTTTAGGTAACTAAGAATGTGATTTAGAGAGTTTATGACAAGTTTAGGAGTGCTCATACATCATTAAAGAATTTAAAACTCATTTATGAATAAACAATGTGTAACACAATTCCATGATTTAAGGAATTGGAAAGAGAAAACACTATTCAAGATTCTATGACTAGGTGTCATAAAATTAAAATATGATTTTAGGTTGTAATTAAGTACTTTTTGGTTTTAATCAACTTTAATAAATTATTTTGACTCAAGATTAATTAAGAAAATTAATTAACCTTCGATTAGAGCCTAATATTGCTTAGGTTTGCTTAATCACGCAATTAAGCGTAAAAATACGAAACTAGGGGCAAAACCGTAATTTTGCACTAATTTTGCCCGGGACTTCTAAAATTAAAACTGAGGTCATAGAATACATAAAAACGCCTTTTAAAACTATCTGGAGAAGTTTCGGGTTCATCCGGCACTTGCAAACGGGTAAAACACCACAGGGGCGTTTTGGTCATTTTGACCCGAAAACTTGAAAAACGAGATTTTCGATCCCGGGAAGGTACATAAGTTTTCTACTCCCCCTCCAACATTGAGTTTGCCCTTCGAGTCTTTGCCAGCCGGCTTTCCTCGGTCAGTGAAAATGACCTCAGGGGCATTTTGGTCATTTTCACTCTAACAGAAAAATCGGGGCGTTACACTTTTCAGTTGTATTTCATTCTTCTATGTACCGAATAGTCCTGCCTTTTGGTAGGCACATTATCTATATATATAATCAGTTGATGTATCCATGTTGTTTTTGTGTTTCATTATGATTTGCTCATATGACTTGTATGAATTCCCGTTCAAAGAATCATGCGTGGCTCTCACTTTGGTTTTAATTCCAAAAAGAAAAAAATTTACCCATATTTCCGCTAAGTATTTTCAAGTAAAGAATGAGACCAAAAGGTAATATTCTAAGGATTAACCTAAATACATACTAGTAGTATTAGATTAAGACTTAGGGTGTTACAATAGAGATTGGAGGAAAACAAGATTTGGCAAAGATAACATCTCAAAGAATATTCTAAGCAACTCAATTCCTATGCAAACCTTAAAGGCATCTCAATGGACATCCCAAGTAGAAGCAATGAAAGCACAGATGCGATTCTTAGAAGAAGAAAAGGAGGCAGCCGACCTAAAAGCTAACATTCTTCAACATCAATGTGAGAAAATGGCTAAGGAGATTAAGACACTGAAAGATGTGTGTGCCGAAGCTGCAGAAATTGCAAAGTCTAGGAAAGGCAAGGAGAAGATCTCAACCATCCATTTGGACAAAATCCAAGTACTCGAAGAAAAACTCTATAGGTCCATAAAAGAAAGGAGCAAGTTAGAGAAAGAAATTAATAAGAAGAGTCGCATGGGGGAAAGAGTAGAACAGGAAGTCAACAGAAGGGATAGAAACATTTTAGCTTAAAAATGAAGATCAACAAAGGGAAGGATGCACAAAAGAAGCTGGAAGGACAAGTGGAACATCTGTCAACAGTATTAGCATAGACTGAGCAGAACGCCACTAGAGGATGGGCATAAGCAAATCAATATCATGATTTGTTTGTTGATACAGCAGAATTTGGAAAGTCATGGAGAAAAAAGGCTTTGGGGTTGGAAGAAAAGTATGGAAAACTCACTAGTGAATTGAGCCATTACGTCCCCAACTTTATATACCGATTTTAGCAAGCCAATGAACAAATTAGCAAGATGCCACCATTCAGATTACCTCGAGAAGTGACAGAGTTTATGGACTCATGTGAAAGCATCACTAAAGACCTCAGAAAAAAAAAAGATGAAGTTTTTTATGTAGTAATTTGTATTGAATAAAGGGTTGTTGATGTAGTTACTTTCTTTGTTGTCAATTTTGAAAAGAACTTCACTTGGGAGTTAATAAAATTCTCAAAGTTCGTGCTTCTACTTTCAATTGTCATGTCTCTAACTCATTCGATACTTTCTGTAGAGGAATGAATGTTCCCTTAGAAAGTGGTCAATCACATTTTTGCCTTGGGATGGTTCATCCTCGCGCAAAGACGTGAGAAGCTTAGTCATAAGAAAAACAACTGCATTGCTAGTGTTTATTAGATAGCACCTACAACGGAGTGGATTGTCCCTGTGGATTTGCTATCAACCGTACCTTGACTTATAGGGTGACATACCCATAAGAATAGGTGCGGGGTATCCTTATTCTTGAAAAGAACTTTTGATGACTATTGTTCTTTTGTTATATATATAAAAAAAAATTTGTAACCCTTTTGGTTATTGTTAACCTTACACAGTGAGAGTGCATGTGTAACTCGTAGCCATTGGGTGCCTAAGGAAAGAAGATACCGATCTAACTCGTGTTCATAATACCAAAGCTCGAACCAAGATGGCCGGAGGTAATGTTGAGCCAGGAAAGACAGTCTCAGCCAATACTACTTTCGAATCGGGAAGAAATTTGGGCCTGGAGGTTGAAGCAGTAAAAGGAAAGCTAAATGAAATGTTAAATAACCAAATAAGATTGGAAGAAATGATAAGGGCCATGAAGGAATCACTTGACTTATTGGGAGCTAATCAAAATTGAGATGGACTAGGTATGTCAGTAAGTGTACAGCTAAGTGTTGCAACGATAACCATCCCTATGGTATCAGATGCAACTCTAAATGTTACACAATGGATGAATGACATGGGAGGGACATTGGGTAATCCCCATGAACAACCACCACCGACAATGCTAAATACCCTCCCCATTGGAGAAGGTTATCATGCCATAGAAAACACACATCTTGAAGGACACGGGCATGCTACCCATACTTGGGAGAAACCTCACGTTGTTGTCCAAAGACAATTTTCTTTTGCTGGGAATAATCTTGCAGATTCGGAGAAGGATAAACTTAGAGAAGAATGGATGGAGAAAATTTAGGAACAAATCAAGGCTATCTAGAAACCTAGCACTTATGGCCATATGGAAATCGAGCATCTTTGCCCTCCTATCAACGCAGTGGTTCCAAAGGACTTTAAGATCCCTGACTTCTCGAAGTATGATGGAACTGACAATCCACTCTTTCATTTAAAGAGTTATTGCACCAAGATGTCAATCTGGTCTAAGGATGAAAAGTTTCTCATTAGCTTTTTTCATGAAAGTTGAACTGGGCCTGCTTTAGAATGGTACATCCAATTAGACCATTCGAAGATTTCTAGTTGGAGGGAGTTAGTTGATCAATTTATGAATCAGTACAGGTTTAACATGGAAATAGCACCAACTAGAGAACTTTTGAGCGCTATGCAGAAGAAGAAGGATGAGTCATTCAAGCAATACGGTCAAAGGTAAAGAGCCTTGGCGGCTCAAGTTCAACCACCACTCATCCTGACTGAAATGTGTTCATACTTCTTAGGAACCTTGGGAGCTCCTTACATTGGGGCAATGGCAGGAGTAGCTTACAAAGATTTTTCTGATTTGATAATAGTTGGAGAAAGGATTGAAAATCTGGCTAAAGCTGGCAAGCTTCCAATGAGTAGTGAAGACACCAAAAAAGGATTTCCACCCAAGAAAAAGGAAACAGATGTAAATTATGTCCAAAATCAGCAACCTTTCATACCAAGATATGTATTCGCTCATCAAAGATCCCAAATGTTATCCTTTCCTCCTCGCCCACATCACCAACCCACAAACACCACCCTATACCCCCAGCCTCAAGTTAATAACAGCCACATATGACCATATCAACCAATTCGTCCAACATATCCAACCATGCAGAGCTACCCACCATCATGCCAAATACTCAAAATCAAAACCGCACCCGATTCCCAAATCTACCGCCTTTTCCAAAGTTAGCCATTTCAAATGCTGACCTTTATCAACAGTTGTTTGATGCTCATTTGATTTCACCAAACCCTGTGCACCCATTACAACCACCATTTCCAACATGGTACAATCCAAATCTAACTTGCAAATACCATATGGATGTTGAGGGGCATTCAATTGAGGATTGTGAAGGCTTCAAGACGGCAGTGAGAAGACTAATTGCTTGTGGGAGACTGGATCTCTAAGAAGATCCAAAGCCAGATGTTATTAATAATCCGATCCCAAATCATGAAGGGGGAAGTCATGTGAATGCCTTGGAAATGGAGAAATCGTTGATCAAGAGGGTTTTGAGTCTCCGAACACCCATGGAGAAAATGTTTAATGCTTTGAATGAGGCTAATTATAATATCACAGCACCTGCTTCTATGATGAACGAAGAGGAGAAATATGATATCGAATCAAGATGTGCATACCACTGTGGAAGTCTTGGACATGATATTGAGAATTGTTGGGATTTCAAAGTTTGTGTACAAGAACTACTCACTTTAGGTGTGATACAAGCAAAATTCCACTGAAGAGGTGAATATGATCGAACCCTTTCTGCTCCGAGTACCTCCACTTAATCCAACCCATAAGCCAGAAAAAATGGTGATTACTGTGAAGAGGCCTATGCCTTTTGGTTATGAGAATCGTCACGCTGTGCCTTGGAATTATGAGACTAAAATAGAGACGAATGGAGACAGAGGGGAGACCTCAAAGGCCCGAGAAAATGAAGAAGTGAGTGGTATCATGGAAATGAAAGGAATAACAAGAAGTGGAAGAGTTTATGGGCCCAGAGAGCTGGAAAAAGGAAAGTGTGTTAATGAAGGGGATGACTTTGGAGGGAACAAGAAAGAAGATGATGAGGAAGAAGAGTTCCTAAAGATCATGAAGCAGAGCGAGTACGATATTCTGGAGCAATTAAAGAAGACTCCTACCAGAATATCTCTTTTGTCATTAATCATGTCATCTGAACCCCATCGAAAGGCAATATTAAAAGTTCTAAAGGAAGCTTATGTCAAGCCTGATGTCTCATCGGAAAATATGGTGAATATGGTGGATCCAGTGAAACGTGTTATCATGATCACATTTTCAGATGAAGAAGTTGTGTCACAGGCTAACCCACAGGCACTATATATAACCCTCAAATGTAAAGGCTACATAGTGCCCAGAGTTCTCATTGACGGAGGGTCGGGATTGAATGTCTTACCTGTGTCAACTTTAAGCTATTTGTCAATGAGTAAGGATGATATATTGCCACAAATAATGGTAGTGAAAGCTTTTGACGGAGCTAAGAAGAGCATCCTTGGAGAGATGGTGTTGTTGCTAGAGATCGGCCCAAGTAAATTTGAGGTGTTATTCCAGGTAATGGAGATTGAGTCCGACTACAATATGCTACTCGGAAGACCATGGATAAACAGCGTTGGTGCTGTCCCTTCAACCTTGCATCAAAAGGTTAAGTACATTGAAAATGGTTCAGTCATTACAATCCATGGAGAGAAAGAAATCATAGCATCCAAACTAGTGGCATTGCCATATGTTGAAAATGTAGAGCTAGTGGAGAGCAGTTTATGGCACAACCTATAGGTGGTAGGGCTGAGACAGGAACATGATAAGACCCCAATGCAAAATCAAGTAGTGGCTCACATCATGGCCAAGAGTGGATATCTGGAAGGTAAAGGACTGGGACCATGGTTGCAAGGCACCTGAACACCTATATTGGTCCCAAAGAAGTTCAACCGATTTGGTCTAGGGTACGAGATCCCAGTGGATGACACGATGAGTGCCTTGACTCTGGAACAGAAGAAACAAAAAAGGAAAATGAAGCAGATTCCTCACTTGAATGAGACATTTCCTGGTCCAGCTGAAGTGATTATGGTCGGTGAAGTTTGCTCCCCTTGCTATTTCTCCACCATCAACACCTTGGATGCTGAGAAAATTGAGGAAAACAACAAGATTCATGCTGCCAGCAATGATGAAATACTGATGAACTGGAGATCTGAACCAGTGCTTAATGTTATTACTGAAAAGTAATTTGTTACGTTGTATTATTCAAGAATTTTTTATGCTTTTGTTTATGCTACTTAGAGACATCATGTGAATGAACTTGCATAATTTTTCAATAATCTTTCTCCATGTTTTCCATTTTTTTCGTTTTTGTTTCTTTTCTTTTGCTTTCTCTTTTTTACTATTTCTTTCCTTTTATGTAATACCCTAAATCTTAACCTAATACTACTAGTATGCATTTAGGTTAATCCTTAGAATATTACCTTTTGGTCTCATCCTTTACTTGAAAATACTTAGCGGAAATATGGGTAAATTTTTTTCTTTTTGGAATTAAAACCAAAGTGAGAACCACGCATGATTCTTTGAACTGGAATTCATACAAGTCATATGAGCAAATCATAATGAAACACAAAAACAACATGGATACATCAACTGATTATATATATAGATAATGTGCCTACCAAAAGGCAAGACTATTCGGTACATAGAAGAACGAAATACAACTGAAAAACAAATACAAGGAAATCATGAAAGCAACACCCATACCTGTGTGCAACTAGAGTAGACAACCTCATATACAAAAGAAGGTTTGTCCTCAACTATGTGGCGTGTGTGCACTAGCTACTACCCATCCTATGCACCTACTCCTGCTGGTCCGAGTACTAAGGGGTGGAATCGATCAACTGGCGGATCTCGGTGGGAGTGGTCGTACGGATCATCGGAGCGTGTCCACCGCAGCCAGGGCACATGGAAGGCCTACGAGCCAACCTCAGCTGAACCACTGTCTCTTCACTCCCAGCTCTCATCGGTGAAGGAGTGGGGCTAGAGCTCCAACTGTACATGTGCGAGGGCGGGTCCTCTGATGGATCCGTCTCCGAATACTGAGTCCGAGGCACGTACTCCGGGTAGTCACGTACGGCTGATGCCTCGGGCTGCATGCGGAGGATTTGCTCGTCGCATGGTCTAGCTCGCTCAAAAATCATGTTATGATGGTAGGGGGCAGTTGGGGTGAAGCGGTAGCTCCGTACTGGGTGCGCGAAGGGTCGTCCAATAAACATAAATACTCTGACAGTGGAACGATCCTCAAAATGGTATGACCCGAGTGCTGGGTCATAGTGCAGCTCCTACGTCGGGGTGTCGATGAAGTGTACGAAGGTCGCCATCTGAAGATATGACGGAAGAAAAGAGAGAGGGAATGAGAATCTTCTAAAAGAATTCTCAGTAGGGTAATCCTTACCTAAGTGACATCATCACATTCTCAGGAACCTTGGGTTTTATTTCAAAAAAGGTGTGCATGCATGTAAACTTCGTTTGAGTTAGTTTTCTAAAGTATTAATTATCCAAGGTCCGTCATATTTTACAATGCATCTTTACGACTAAGCAGGGAATATACTAATGACATGAATGCATCATGAAAGTAAACCAATCAATGAAATAACTAAGAAACATTATAACATTGGCATAAGGAGACAGGTATAACTTTTCTTGGTTTTTCATAACACATGTGACATTTTAAACTTTAACTTTTATCTAATGGGGCCACCCTAAAACATCTCTAGGTTATGAGCTCATAGCTTAACTAGTTGTCACTAGCTCTTACTTATCCTATGATAAGCATAACATAATCCTGACTTAAAGTACCGGCTAGAAGGCAAATTAAGGATCACCTCTTAGGGTCATTTCCTCTTTGAAACGCTCTACTAGCAACTAGTGCATCGTAGTATTGTCCGCTTTGGCAAGCTCTATGTCAATACCCTCACGGATTTGTTTTCTTGGGGGTGCTCGGCTAAACCGGTGTCACCCAAGAAGGCATCTCAGTGTTGTGTCACATTTAAGTTCTCATGATTTTCAAAAAGACCATTTTCTAAGTTCCTCAAATTTGATGGAAATTCGGCAGCATGACGGCTGTAGACCGAATTTCCTCAAATTTGCTTATGCCATGAAAACATATAGGACATACACAAGCATATCATCATGTAAAACTTCTTTATAGCACATATCAACTTATCATAGACAAAACTCATGTATCATATGTCATAAATTAAGCATCATAAAAACTCAAGACGTTTTAATGTCTTATGCATTGACCCTTAAGGTCGTTAACTCACGTTCTAAGTTATTAATTTTCAAACCTAATCTCTTGGGTACCTATGAGGTTATAACTAAGTATTTCTCACCTCACACTATGACCAAGAACATCTCTAAACCTCAAGGATGCAGAATTTATAATCCTAACTTTACGGGTACCTAGGGGTCACAACTGTGACCCTTTCTAAGTCCGGTTTGTTCCTAAGAATTCAAGATCAACTCCTAGACCATTTATGAGGCATTCCTACACATTTAAACTAATTTAAATCCATGATTAGCATTACTAAACCTTGCTGGACAGAATCCAGAAAATTCAAACATTAAAGGATCTAGAACTCTCAAATTAATTCTTTTCTAGTCTCTAACTTATCTTATCTTCCACATATGAGTCTTGACATTATTTTTACTCATTCATAAGCATATTATCATCATTAAAACAGCACATACAGTGGCAAACAAGTAGCAAGGCAGAACCAAAACAAACACTCTCCATAAAGGCATAAAACACAATTTCTAAAGCACATAAAATACTAGTTTCTCTTGGAACCTTTTTAAAACTTTCAAAACTCATTTATAAATAATTTTAACATCTAAAATCATAAGAATATTTAAGAGGGCAGTGACCAATTCATCTTTGTCTCAAGAGGTCCTAAATTCTTAAAACTTAGTTCTATGCATTCCTTAAACTCATATAAACTTGGAAAAATTATTAAACATAGTCTTAAATACTTACAAACATCAAGACCCCTTAGGGCCGAAATATGAACCAAAGGAAATAAATATTTTTAGACCTTTGTTTGAGACAACAATGGGCAAGTCTTTGAGCTCTAGGTTCATTTAGGTGATGACATAAAAATAAACATGCTCATGCACTTATTTTAGGTTCCATTAGAAACTAAAGTGATAGCACAAAGTAAATATGAATGCAACTCATTATTATCTTGGTATTAAGTGAGAACTTGAAATATAAACATGATAATGCATAGCTTGAAATATAAACATGATAATGCAAGGTTCACTTATTATCTTGATACTTAGTGATAGCAAGGAAAGTAGACATGATGTGCATAGCATAAAAGTAAACATGATGCAAGGTTCATTTTATGGTTAGCTAGAGCTCATTCAAGACTTTAACAAAGTAACAACCCAACATATATCTCATTACAAAGAGAGCTCTAGAGTTCTTGAACCAAGTTCTCATAGGAACTATGAGGTTCTTGAACATCATCATCAAGCTCAAAGAAAACAAACTTTCTAAACAAAACCAAACAAAATCTCAAAGATCAAAATGTCACAACCGAAAACCTTACAAAAGAACAAGAAAGTGAAACTAAGCCAAGTTCTTTATTAAATACCCAAAACCCCTATCTAGAGAAAAATCTCTAGAACGTGCCGGCCAACTTTAAGGTTGACAAAGGTAGGCTTGGGCTTTTAGAAATCCTTAGATTAATTTTCTTAAGTTGAAAAACCATGTGAGCTAAGTATAGTATAGATGAAGTTAAGGAAAAAGAAAAACTCAAGCTCTAGAGGTTCCTTTGAGATGAACACATAGTCATCCTCTAGGAGTCCTCATCATTGAGCTATCATATACTCCTCAAGGCCTCATGGCCGAAATCACAAGGAAGGAAAAACAAGAAGGTTTCAAAAGAAAATCCAAGAGAAAGCTAGAAATAACTCATTTTCAAGAAAATAAAGTTTAGCAAACACCTCTACCTAGAGTGAAGATGAAAACTTGAACTCTTTGAAAAGGAAAACAAGATGATGAGCTCCTCCAAGAGGCAAGATAGCTTCAGCCAAGGGGGGATAAGAAGGTTGGAGTTGTGTTTCAAGTGAGGTTATGTTTGAGGTGTGATGTTTGAGAGGTTTGATGATGGTTCAAGGCTATGGGGTGGTGTTTCAAGGTTGAGAGATGATGATGAGGTGAAGAGAGGATGAAGATGAAGATGAAAAGAAAGGAAGAACTCTCTTGAAACTTGAGAGAAAAAGAAAGAACTAGCAAGATAACTCTAGAATTCTAAACTTAGCAAATGCTTCAAAGTGCAACTAAACTATCACAAGCATCCTATTTATAGAAAAACCAAACAATGAGGCTCACCAAGGGGGAGGAGTGGCCGTAGCATTGGAGGACAAAGGGAGAGGAAAATATCTCTTTGATTGTGTCATAGAAGCATGGTTTGAAGTATGGAAGCTATGCTACAAAGTATGGCTTGATGTGAGTTAATTTCTTATAAATTTTTTATGAAATTAGGCTTCTAGAAACAATGCATGGCTGGAACTTTTCTAGCCACAAATAAATGGAGAAAATGGGCTATTTTAATTAGTTATTTACTTGGAAAATCAAGCTTGATTGAAAGTTATGACAAGGTATAGTGTATGTGACTTGAGGTATGGCCTTGGAGTGTTGAAAAATTGAACATGTGATGCATATGGGGAGGGAGGAGCTTCGGCCAGAATTCAGACAGCATGGGAGAGGATTTTTCTTCCATGTAATTGGGTGCTAATGATAGGATTAAGTGTAGGTTAGTTTAGGTACAAGGTTAGGAGCAATTAAGCTTAAGTTTAGGTAACTAAGCATGTGTATTAGGAATTTTATGACAAGGTTAGGAGTGCTCATACATCATTAAAGAATTTTAAACTCATTTATGAATAAACAATGTGTAACACAATTCCATGATTTAAGGAATTGGAAAGAGAAAACACTATTCAAGATTCCATGATTAGGAGTCTTGAAATTAAAATATGATTTTAGGTTGTAATTAAGCACTTTTAGGTTCTAATCAACTTTAATAAATTATTTTGACTCAAGATTAATTAAGGAAATTAATTAACCTTCGATTAGAGCCTAATATTGCTTAGGTTTGCTTAATCATGCGATTAAGCGTAAAAACACGAAACTAGGGGCAAAACCGTAATTTTGCACTAATTTCGCCCGGGACCTCCAGAACCAAAACTAAAGTCACAGTCTACATAAAAACACCTTTTAAAATCATCTAAAGAAGTTTCGGGTTCATCTGGCACTTGCAAACGGGTAAAACACTGCAGGGGCGTTTTGGTCATTTTGACCCGAAAACTCGAAAAATGAGATTTTCGATCCCGGGAAGGTACATAAGTCATCTAATCCTCTTCCAACATTGAGTTTGCCTTCGAGTACTGCTGAACTGGTTTTCCTCGAATTCCGGACTGAAAATGACCTTAGGGGCATTTTGGTCATTTTCACTTTAACAGAAAATCGGGGCGTTACATTTTCCATGCTCAGCTAGTTAATTTGTGTGTCTTCCTTGCTATTTATATTTTATAATCCACCATTTGTTTTAGCATTCCAACCCATCACCATTACTTTCTAGGAATTTGAATGTCATAGAAATTTTGCCACATGAAAAGGAATTTGGAAGCTTATCAATTGACTCTCTTACTGTACTTGATTGCGATAACAATGAGTCCGAGGATGATGAAAAAGCTATGAAGCAGTTTTCAAACTTACTGGATTATTCAGAAAAAGGATTTGGCCTAGACAATCAGGTGATCGAGGTGATTAACATGGGCACTAAAAAAGAGAAAAAAGAGCTGAAAATAGTGGAAAATCCTGAACGTGTAGAAATGATTGCATTGTTTAAGGAATTCCTTGAGGTATTTGCATGGTCCTATCATGATATGCCAGGATTGGACCCAGACATCGCCTCACACAAGATTCCTTTGTATCCAGAAGCTGAGCCGAAAAAGCAGAAGTTAAGAAGAATACGACCTGATATGTCGCTAAAAATAAAAGAAGAAGTGACTAAACAGTTGGAGGCTGGATTTTTGGAGGTATCAAGACACATTGATTGGGTGGCTAATATTGTACCTGTACCTAAAAAAGATGGAAAGGTCAGGATGTGTGTTGATTATTGGGATTTAAATAAGGCTAGCCCAAAAGATGATTTTCCTCTCCCACACATTGATGTCCTTGTTGATAATACTGCCGGAAATCACCGATTTTCCTTTATGGATGGATACTTCGGGTATAATCAAATTCCCATGGATATTCATGACAAAGGAAAAACTACTTTCATAACCCCGTGGGGAACATTTTGCTATACTGTTATGCCATTCGGATTGAAGAATGCCGGTGCCACCTACCAACGTGCTATGGTCACATTATTCCATGACATGATGCATAAGGAGATTGAAGTGATGTAGATGATATGGTCACTAAGTCTAAGGAATGAGAAAGTCATGTGGCAGTTCTGCGAAAGCTGTTTGAAAGACTCAGAAAATATAAGTTGTGATTGAACCCCAATAAATGCATTTTTGGAGCTTCTACAAGGAAGTTACTGGGATTCATTGTTAGCAGAGAAGGGATAAAGGTGGATCCTGACAAGGTGAAGGCAATACAAGAGATGCCTGCTCCTCGAATTGAAAGGGAAGTGAGAAGTTTTCTTGGAAGGCTCAATTATATTGCTAGATTTATTGCTAATTTGACTAGCACTTGTGAGCCTATATTCAAGTTGCTACGAAAACATCAACCTGGGGAGTGGAATGAAGAATGCCAAGAAGCCTTTGACAAAATAAAGGCTTATTTAATGACGCCTCCAATTCTAGCCCCACCTGTACCAAGCCGTCCTTTAATATTGTACCTCACAGTGTTGCCCACGTCTCTTGGGACAATGTTAGGACAATATGATGAGTCTGAAAGAAAGAGCAGGAAATTTATTATCTGAGCAAGAAATTTAATGACTGTGAATCCTATTATCTGGCGATTGAAAAAACTTGTTGTGCGCTAGTGTGGGCATCCAAGAGGTTGAGGTAGTACATGTTATACTACACTACCTGGTTAATCTCTAGAATGGATCCATTAAAATACATATTTGATAATCCTCATGTATCGTTGAGAATGTCAAAATGGCAAGTGATGCTGTCTGAATTTGATATCAAATATGTCACTCAGAAGTCCATCAAGGGAAGCGCAATTGCCGATCATCTAGCTGAAAATCCTCTTGAGGATATACAACCTATCATGCCTGAATTCCCCAATGGTGAGGTGTTAACAGTAGAAAAAGATGAGATAGAAGAGGAGAATGTATAGAAAATGTACTTTGATGGGGCTGTCAATATGAATGGATGTGGAATAGGAGTTGTAGTGGTATCACCAGCTGGGAAGCAGTACCCAGTCTCCATCAAACTAGACTTTGAATGCACCAACAAAATTGCAGAGTATGAAGCATGTGCAAATGGTTTGTAAGTTGCAATTGACTTGGGAATCAAGGAACTAAAAGTCTTTGGGGACTCTGCACTCATAATCTACCAAGTTAATGGGGAATGGCGTACAACGGATCCGAAATTGATACCGTATCAAAAGTACTTGTCTCGATTAATTGAGCACTTTGACGATATATCGTTCTCCTACTTAACTCGAGACAAGAATCAATTTGCAGATGCTTTAGCGACCTTGGCTGTGATGACTAAATTGGAGATCCACACTAATGTCCAACCTATTCATGTAGAGGTGCAAGATGAGCCGGTATATTGTAACAATGTGGAGATTGAGCCAGATGGCCGGCCATGGTATCATGACATCAAACAGTACATTCAAAAAGGAGAATATCCGACTGGATCAAATGAAGTGCAAAGAAAAACAATTCGACGATTGGCCATGGCCTTTTTCCTAAATGGTGAAGTCTTTTACAAACGGAATCATGACACCACTCTCCTCAGATGTGTAGATGCTCATGAAGCTCGAATGATTATGACTGAGATCCACGAAGGAATCTGTGGAACCCACGCTAATGGGCATATGATGGCACGCAAGATCCTAAGGAGTGGATATTATTGGTCTACCATGGAGAACGACTGCATCAGTTATGTTCGAAAGTGTCACAAATGTCAAACATATGCAGATTGAGTCAATGCTCCTCCAATTCCATTGTACAACATGGTATCTCCTTGGCATTTCTCAATGTGGGGCATGGATGTTATTGGCCCAATTAATCCCAAAGCATCCAATGGTCATCGTTTCATTTTGGTGGCAATAAACTATTTCACAAAGTGGGTGGAAGCTGTTTCATATGCCAACATCACACAGAAGGTGTTTCTTAAATTCATCAAAAGCGATATTATCTGTAGATATAGGGTTCCAGAAAGAATCATCACAAATAATGCTCCTAACCTTAATGGTGCCGAGGTTCAAAAGCTCTTTGAGACCTTCAAAATCAAGCATCACAATTCAGCTCCTTATAGGCCTCAAATGATTGGTGCAATTGAAGCTGCAAATAAGAATATCAAGAAAATCATTACCAAGATGGTGGTGAATTACAAAGACTGGCATGAAATGCTGCCATATGCTTTACACGTATATCGTACCAACATACAGACAAGCACAGGGACAACTCCCTTCTTATTGGTATATGGAATAGAAGTTGTATCTCCCATAGAAGTGGAAATCCCATCATTAAGGGTTCTAAGGAGTCTGCATTAGAAGAAGCTGAATGGGTGAAGGTTCGATATGAACAGTTGAACATGATAGAAGAGAAAAGACTGGCAGCTATTTGTCATGGCCAGTTGTACCAAAGCAGAATGGCTAAGGCTTTTAATAAGAAAGTTTACCCCAGAGATTTTTATCCAGGAGATTTGGTTATGAAGAAGATTATCCCAAATCAAGAGGACGCGCGGGGAAAATGGGCTCCAAGTTATGAAGGTCCTTACATTGTTAAGCAAGCGTTCTCGGGTGGAGCGTTAATTTTGGAAAACATGGATGGACAAGAATTTCCCAAACCAATTAACACTGATGCAGTCAAAAAGTTTTATGCTTGAAAAGATATTAAAAAAAAGCTCGTTAGGTTAAAAACTCGAAAAAGTGGCCTAAGTAAAAGTTAGGGCAAAACAAAAAAGAAAAAAGAGCTCGCTAGGTTGAAAACTCAAAAGAGAGGCCTAGGCAAAAGTTAGAGCAAAAAGATAAGCATCATCTCAAGCACTTACACTGGAGCAATTTTGGTTGTTGAATTTGTCCAATGAATCAAGCAAGACTGAAACTGGGGCAATTTTTGGAAAGAAATGGTTTGAAGACATCATCGAAGATCATGGCTATGGTGTTCAACTTGCTGCAAGAAGTAGATTGATTGAGCCACAAAGAACTTACACTAGGGCAAAATTTCATGTCTTTCACAATGTTGTCTTTTGCTTTTATGTTGTTCCCACCTTTCAAACATTTTATCATCCAATACACCAAGCAATAAAGATGTTTATTCAGCCAATCTTTTTGCTTCCTCTTTAAATGCATGTTTATTTATGATGTCTCAAGTAAGCATAAATTTAAGTTTAAAGTTATACAACCTAACAATGCTTACAACAATACATCAATGATTAGCATTACACCAAGAAAATTCAGAAGTTTCAGTCAAGCTTGGCAGAAAAGCAAATCATCATCCTAAAAAAGGAAAAGGGGAAAGAAGTAAGCAAAGTTACAAAAGAAAAGAAAGTTTATGCCAGAAGGTCCAGTGCGTGCATTACGAGTTTGATCGGTTAAAGTCTTCCTTGAGGCTTGCTTGATTTGGTTACGGTTAGTTTTTCTGAAATAAACTGAAAATTGATGATAATTTCATGATTTTTGCATATAACATGAAAAAAAGGATAATGTGAACATCGTTGTTTTCCATGATTGCCAATTTACATTTCATGTCGACCTCAGATTGCCATTTACATTTTCAGTTGGCCTCAGATTGCCATTTTCATTTTTATGTCGGCTTCAGATTGCCAATTTACTTTCTAGTTGGCCTCAGATTGCCAATTCACTTTCCAGTCGGCCTCAGATTGCCAATTTACATTTCATGTCGGGCTTAGATTGCCATTTACATTTTCATGTTGGCCTCATATTGCCATTTTCAATCGGCTTCAGATTGCCATTTTCATTCGGCCTCAGATTGCCAATTTACATTTCATGTCGGCCTTAGATTGCCATTTACATTTTCAGTCGGCCTCAGATTGCCATTTTCATTTTCATGTTGGCCTCAGATTGCCAATTCACTTTCCAGTCAGCCTCAGATTGCCAATTTACATTTCAATGTCGGCCTCAGATTGCCATTTTCAATCGACCTCAGATTACCATTTTCAATCGGCCTCAGATTGCCAATTTACATTTCATGTCGGCCTCAGATTGCCATTTACATTTTCAATCGGCCTCAGATTGCCATTTTCATTTTCATGTCAGCCTCAGATTGCCAATTTACTTTCCAATCGGCCTTAGATTGCCAATTTACATTTCATGCAGGCCTCAAATTGCCAATTTACTTTTCAGTCGACCTCAGATCGCCACCATTTAAATTTCTTGTCGGCCTCAAATTGCCACCAATTTACTTTTCAGTCGGCCTCAGATTGCCAATTTACATTTCCAATCGGCTTCAAATTGCCAATTTACATTTCTAGTTGGCCTCAGATTTCCAATTTTACATTTCTTGTTGGCCTTAGATTGCCAATTTACATTTCATGTCGGCCTCAGATTGCCAATTTACTTTTCTAGTCGGCCTCAGATTGCCACTGCTTTTAAATTCCTGTTGTTGTTGACCATATCCAGTTGGTCGCAAGACTTTTTAATTTCATGTTGCTTGTTGACCCGTATCCAGTTGGTCACAAGATCTTTTTATTGCCCTGTTAGCCCCTATTAGCTTTGCAATTCCCAGTCAGCCCCTGTTGACTTTTAAATTTCCAGTCAATGTCTGTCGATTTTATCTCTTTGTTTGTCCCACATGAGTTTCACAGTTCATGTCACTCATACATCTTGGTTTTCTGAATTACATCATTGCATTGCATATACTTCTTACGAGCATTTAATTTCTTTTGCCATTTGAATTCAGTCATTCTTGTTATTTTCAATTTCATGCATTGCCGAACCAAAATCAATGTTCATGTCTTTACTCATTCCTTATGAAGACAATATACAAAACTTATGTTTTTTGTATTCTCTTATAAGAAATGAGCAAAGAGAGGCAACTGTGAACACTCGATTTTTGTTGACACATAAAAAAAAAAATTTAATTAACATATTTTCGTATTATCTTTGTTATGCTTAATTCAAATCCAGTTCAATGTTGGTTTATTTAGATTCATTTTATTGTTGTTTTACATTTTTGGTTCATGGACATAACAAGCTCCCAAAAAAAAATAGAGGTCCAACCCATTTCATTTTGGCCTATTTGCATTCTAAAAAAGAAAAAGAAAAAAGAAAGGAAATTCAGTCCATTTTGTGTCAGCCCATTTGTTCAATACAATAAAAAAAAAGGGACAGTTGCGGTGTGTCCATTCCGTTTCAAAAATAATAATAATAATAATAAATAAAAAAGGGGACAACTGAAAAGCAGAATGTGTCACGGGCTCCTTTCAATTTCTCTTTCGGTTCCCTGAGGTATGCAGGTGAAGCTCGGGATGAGGAAAAGTAAAAATAACAAAAATAAAAGAGAAGACACAATGATGATGTGCTCTCCATTATTTGTAAAATGGTGAACTTCCCTTCGGTGATGAGCTGGGAATGAACCTGTAAAGGAAAAATAACAATGATGTGGTCAACAGAAAAATTGCTATATAAGAACCCACTATTGCAATCACAGGGAGGACAATCTGAAAGCTTCAGTTCTCTTGCTAAAAAATCATCATCATCAGTGTTTACTTCCAGTTGTTAATAAGGGTGATCTAATTCTTAGAGACTCTGGATAAAGACAGAGAGAAGTATCTGCAATAACGGAGGATGACAACAGAGGAGGGCTGGAGACTTCAGTTTTCTTGTTAAAATAAAATTGCTTTTTTTCATCCAAGAAAAGGAAGAGTGATCTTATTTTAGGGACTCTTCAGAGAAGTGGAAACGAAAATCAAAAGATTGAAGGACTTTCAAAATAAGAGGAGAACAGATTTATTGGTACATTTCATTGCTCTTATTTACTAGTTTCTATTCTTCGTCCATGGTTATAACCATTAAATCATACATGTGCACACAACATCTCTCTTTTATTCTGTTATCACATGCAAACACACAATCACATTCCGTAATTCTTCTATTCACAGCCTCCATAGCCGCCACGATCATTCTCGATCCCCCCACCGCCATGGCTGTCCCTTCCCTTCTCCACCATCACTTTGCCCAGATATGAAACTCACCCATTGCTAGAAAACCATGGAGTCGCGATCTTCCCCTCTGCCGCTAACCTAGCGCCACTTGTGCCGCCTATCACCGGTTACCTCTAGTCCTTGTTCTGCCCATTCACGCAGTGCCTCCCACTCCTCTCCAACCGCGCGAAGACCTCTCTCCACCGCTGGCCTAGCACAGCCCAGCTCCTGGCTGCCATAGCCCCCTTTTCTTCCCTTCCTCTCCTTGCCGCCTCGGCCTCCCACCTCTCTTGCATGCATCTCATTTTAACCCCCCCCCCCCTCTCTCTCTCTATTGCTCACTGTTGTGACTTGGGAAAAGGAAAACGAAACCCAAGTGCCATCGTTCCAGACCCTTCTGCTTGTTTCTTTACATGTATTTTCCTTTTCTTTATTTTTCATTTAGGTGAATGGCATTTGGGCTGTTTGGTTTGTTTGGAAATTCATTTGGTTTAGAATATTTGGGCTGTTTGGGTATAGTTAAATTGTCTAAGAGCGTATTTAGGTTTGAGTTGGTTATTGGGCTGGAATGTTTTTGGGTAATTTCAGATTGAAAAACAAATGATGAGGGTGTTGGGCTGTTGCATTTTAATTCAGGTTCTAAGTAGTTGTTTTTTTTTAGTTAGTTAGATTTTTTTTTTTGGGTATGTCTTGAGAGGTTGTTTGCTTATATTAATTTGTCTTGGGCTCATTAGAAAATATGTTCTTGGATTGAATCTCCTGTTAAAAAAAAAAAAAAGTTTGTAATATGTTGTTTAGTAGTTTGTTATAATCATTTGAGAAGAATTGAATAAAATTTTTTAGGAAGTAATTATTTATTTGGTTTAGTGAATTTGTTCCAAAATTTCTTTTTAAAAAATAAAAAAATATAGTATTTAGGACTTTTATGTTTAATGTGATTACTTTACTTGTCTCAATATTTTTGTGGAGGTTTAGTCACAATGTTTGTCATTTGTTTATGAAGTCATGTTGAGATTAGTGTCAAAAATAAAAAAAATGTCTCCCTTTTATAAATAATTTTTTTCAGAAAACGATAAATTCGTGTGATGATCAATGAGGGTGATTGAGTAGCAAATGTTATCTTCACCAATATTGAACCATAAGGATTTATTGAGTAGCCAAGTGTTAACTTGAATCCTATGTTGAATTTATCACAAAAAAAAGAAGATTTTCATTAATTAAAATTGACCAACACACAAATATTTTCTACAGAACTACGTGACTTTGAGTTTCTCATTACACCGGAGGATATGTAGGAGCAGGCAACCCTGTCAAGCCAAAATTAATTTTTCTTAATTTATTTGTTAAATTGTGAATATTTTGTGTAAATCAATTTTTAGTTTGCGTTAAAATTGTAAATATATTTTTCCAAAACTAATTTCTCTTAATGTATTTGTCCAAATTGTAAATATATTTATCAAAATTAATTCTTCTTAAATTATTTGTTTAAATTGTAATATATTTGTGTAAATTAAAATTTATATGTTTGAATTGTAATTTTTATCTTCCTTTATTGAAATTTTAAGGGTTATTAATTAATTTGCACAAGTCACTAAGGTACCGTTTAAATACGGCTGTACTAGGGGTGCTATAGGATTAAGTTCTTACCCTTCCCTATACATAATCAACTCCTGAACTCATATCTGGTTTTCAAAGACTAACTTTAATAAGATAGGATTGGTTTTTCCAAGGTTTTCCAATTTAAATAAATCTGGTGGCGACTCCAATTTTCAAAATTCTTTTTCGCCGTCCCGTTGTGATCCTGATTGCGACAATTCCTATCACAAAAAACAAAATATTGAGTTGATCAGGCTCAACACCAAGCTAAGTGTGCTAGTAACCCACAACATTCACAACCAGCAGTCACACATTTATATACATATATAATCACGCATGACAATTTCTACAAAAGTATAGCCGGTCCAATCCTCAGGCTTATAGGATAGTCCGGCTCTGATACCATAATGTAACACCCTCATAACTACCATATATTACTCGAGTGTCTATATAGTAATTAGAATAGTGTTACTTTTATTTTATACTTTATACTAGTCGAGAGAAATGAAAAGATAATAATAAAATGAGATCATGTGTTGCAACAACTTATACACACACACACACACACACACATCATAAGCAAGTTAGGATTATGTACAATACATTAGAACATAAATCGTCAACCACTGAACTATTTAGGAACTCAGTACAAAAGAAGACGTCTTCTATGTCTAGTCTAACCTACTCAAATATTAGGACCTAACAAAATCTCATTTTTATATAAATAGACCCTAAAAATATCTAACAAAGTCAATTCATAGGCGGGTGGATATCTAATACTAAACTACAACTATGTACATGCCATGAGTCCCTGAACATGTCATGCTTTCTTAGAGAAAACTGTTCGCCATTAGTGGGATGGCATTGCCCCCAGTAGGGGCATCACGTCCAATGGGTGGATCGGAGTCTGAGAATGATGATGAGGATAGATCATCTCCAAGAGGGGGCACAGGTGGTGCCGGAGGGGCTACAAAAACAGCATGATGTGCCATGTGTAAGGGCACACAATCATAGGGAAATCCGGGATCAAAATCAGCTGCAAACACAGAGGTACTAAACAAGCGGCTAAAAAATACATAAGCTCGTATCTAGGAATAAGCTACTACATACAGAGAATCCAAATCTGGATCGTAGTGCCACTGCCACTGGAGTGAGTCAAGGAAGAATATCACATATGACATATGTGGAGTCTGAGCATAATACAACATACACACAAATAGGGATGAGAATATTATATAATTCTTAATAGGGTATTCCCTCACATGTGAATAGAATATAATCAGTAAATTCATTCATATAAAAATCATCATGCCAGATCACGTATATCAATATTAATGTACATAAGTCAAGGAAAAATTAAATGCAAAATGGTAGTAATCGTATGTGTTTCTCTTACATCTCATGGAATTTAACTTAGTGCAGTTGTTCATTTTATTAACATAGGGAATACTTAATTTCACATCAAGTAATATCTATAGTGGATAGCTCCATAGAGGACCATAGACTACGAGGACATGAGCTCATTCCCATTCATGATCATTAGACTTCATTTTTTTCCATTTCTGAATCACACACAGTTCTATTCCTATCCGATACGTTTACCGACTCATAAAATTTTCTGGGAAGTCCTTATTTTCTTGCCTTCCCTTTTCATCCCACATAAGCCTTGTTTCTATTTTCCCCATATGTTAAAACATGCACTGTTAAATTTCACATATTCTTTTTTGTCATATAATGCATTGTGTACTTTTTCCTTTTTCAAAGTCATGCTTATATCACAAGTAGGTATTCAATTATGTTAGAGTCTCATTTATGCCTACTAAGCAACTCTTTTAAACAACTAGCATGCATTCATACACCATATATTTGGACTAAATGCCACTTTGGTTCCATGCCAGAGTTAACTAACCCATAGCCTAGATTTTCGTCCCATACCTCGGATTTCTTATCATGAACGTTGGGGCTTGCACCTTAAACCACCCATATTCTGGATTGTAATCTCGGACCTTGGAGCTCGCACTCTCAACCACCTATACTAGGGTTGTGATCTTGGACCTCGGAGTTCGCACCCTAAACCACCTATGCTCTGGGTTGTGATCTCGGACCTCGAAGTTCGCACTCTCAACCACCTATAATGGGTTGTGATCTCGAACCTCGGAGCTCGTCCCTAGTTCATTTAAGCACAAATACAATATGTTGGCAGAATTCAAGCATAAGGTGTACAAGTTATTCTATATCTCAAACCTCCATTGTAAGGGAATGAAAATTCCTTATGACACCCCAAGGTGTCTATGAGGTCCTGTAAATGTTTCAGAGCAAAAAGAGTTATGTAACTATGTTAACTAAATTTTCCAAGTTTGGTGGTCAGAGACCACTTATTAACAGCCCAGACCAGAATTCTCATAACTTTTAACCCTAGCAAACAATGAAATCTACTCAAGAGAAAAGTCACAATTACACTTTAAGAAGTTATAAACTCCCTGTAAACATTTCAAATTAAGAATCCATTATTTGCTATGGTAATAAAATCAGACAATTTCACAGCCTTAGTTTCAATAATCCAAAGAGCATGAGTACCATTTCAGTCTCTGATTTTTTTAAGGAATTAAAACTTAAAACTAGTCCTCAATAATTTTCGTGTATGTAGTTCAAGATGTTAGCTCTAACATATATTTTTCTCAACTCCTAAGCATGACCATAAATATGTCTAAAACTTCATGAGATTTCACTGTCTGTAGCCAAACTGAAATTCAAGCATCATAACCCTAAATCTCTTTTGACAAAAAGGATTTTTATAATCACACAAACACATCATAAAAATTCATAATTATAAATTTTGCAAGAAAAGACCCAATAAAACCCTACTCTTGGAAGCTAATGGTGTCCTTGTCCCAAGTATGCTCCAAGATGATGGTCTTCACTCCAAAACTTTTAAAACACAATCAAACCCTCTTCTAATCAGTGATGGTTAAGGTAAATAAGGTAAGTTGTGGATATTCCAATCGGTTATACTTGTAGAGGTTAAAGTGTAGAACAATCTTTGTAAAGAGCATTTTTGGGTTAAAATTCAAGGTTTCAAGGTGTTTTGTGAAGAGAGCATGAAGGTTTCTGGTTTCTCTCTTGATGGTCGAAGGTTAGAGAAAGAATTAATGAGGGTAGGTGGGTTAACTTGATCTTATAAGGTGTGATGTTATTGGTTGATCATAAAGTGTAATTATTTCCATTAAAATAAATTACAATCAACGGCTAGGATTTGATCTTTCATCCAAGAGGAAATCTTAGCCATTCATTTGGCTTTCAAAAGGATAAGCTTCACCATTTTGTAGAGATTAACTAGCTTTCGGTGTTAGAAATCGCACACCAAAATTTCACTGAACACGTTAAACATTGTACTCGAGTAATCAAGCATTGCTCAAAAATTAATTCTAAGTATAAAATCTTTATTCCTAACCACTTCTAATCTTAATTCTATAATTTCTCAATTTCGGGCACCTCCAGTCCCCAATTATAAGGTTTCGGCTGTCCCGGCGAGCCCGTGAGACCCACCAGGTTACTATTCACATATATATATTTATAGATCCATTAAGTTGTTCTCATCATTTCCATGTCTGTCAAATTTTGAAATTCTCTTTAATAAAGTCTCAATTAATTTCTAAATAAAAATTTGGATGTTACAAAGCTACTCTTCTAGACTGCATTTTCAAGACACAAAAAGAAGATCAACATGTGTCACTAGGAACACAAATCAAAGGCAATGACCATAAATGAGATATCAAGTATTAAAGGAGATGACGTGTATACAATTCAAGACTTTTGGTCAAGACCTTGTGCTGAAATGCTAAAAAATGAAACAACTCTTTTTCATCTTCTGTAAAGTCATTATAGGTTGAAACTAGTTTCATCTTCTGTAAAAATCTTCTTTCTAAATTCTTATTAGATAATACTTTCATCTCAGGAAGAATTGCTTGAAAGAAGTCGCCCAATTTTTCAGCTCATACATTATGTCATCTGAAGAAAACCTGAGTGTTTGATAGTTAGAGTGAACCAACCCACAAAAATCATTGTACCGTGATCCAATAGTGATCCTTGTGAGGTAGCTTGGAGAGGGTAGTCAAAGACTATTTAGGAGTAATAATAGAGTGTGCTATTGGTCATGTGAGATAGCTTGAGAAGGCTATAGAAAGATTATTTAACTTTCTCAAGGTTGAGAAAGGTTTATATTGTGGAAATAAACATGTTGTTGAGAATTGGATAATGGTAGATTGGCCAAACTAGTATGAATTACACTATGCAGTATCTCTCTTTTTCCCTAACTCTAGTTTATTTTCTATTATGTGTTACTTATCAAAGCTTTTCTGAAAAATAAATTTATACCAGTTTTCATATATTTGTTTTGAATTCAAAATTTGTTTTTCTAAGACTCACTACCATCATTTCACTGTATTTCAAGTTCTTACTTGATAATATTTGTTTTAATTTTTCAGAAATAGAAAGGTTAAGAAAAGAAAGCATGATTCAACCCCCCATCTTGTACACTTTTCAACCTACAATTGGTATAAGAGCTCAGGCCTCTAAGGGGTTGAGGATTATAACATTTAAGTGTGGTTTGAATAAATGATGAACATGTAATTTCTTTAAATAAATTTCTTATTCAGCATATTCCTTTTCTATGCCTCTTTATAGACTGATGCTTGAGGATGTATATATGGTCAATCTTTTCAGTCATGTTATGACAATGCCCAAGTGATGAAATGAATTATGATAGTAGGCACAATATGTTCTGTCATGCATTACTGATAAAGACTATATGATATGCATGATATGTAGATGTTTCAAGAGATTTTGAAGATTTTGAAGATTTTGAATACTTTTAAACTTCTCTTTGAGTATCTTCCCCTTAGTTTTACTCCCTGTATCTCTTTTAGCACAATTTTCATTTCTCTTCTCCCTTTTTTTTATCATCAGGAAAAAGTGAGGTGTGCTAAAAGTCGGGAACAACATCACTAGCCCTATTGTTACTGGCGAGAAATCATTTGAGGTGCCTTCATGCCTGAGTTTTTAGTTTGTTGAGGCGGATGTTGATACAACATTGCTTTTTAGTCACAAGTAGAGTTTCAAGAAACTTCAATGATCTGTTCCTTGAAGATGCTTTGAATCTTGATGTTCCTTTTGATAACGTGGAAGAGTGAGAATGCTTGTTCTGATGTTTGAAGTTTATCTTACATTTCTCACTGTTTGCTAAATTATTTTTAGCATCTGCCATCATAATCTCTAAACTTTACCATTTATTTCTTAATTCCAGATGCTTCTTTTTGAACTTATACCCTAATATCTTTCTTTTGCTTCAATTTGGAGTTGTGAAGGTAGAATACCTAGAGAAGTTTGAGTAGTTGAATGCCTTATGAAATTTTCAAAAGGCTTTAAGTGTAACAGACCTTTTAGAGTACAAAAGCAATCTTGGCTAAAAATTTAGTGAATATGTTAGTCACTTGGTCTTCAATATTTATAAATATTAATTCAACATCTCTTTTTTGAACATGATCTCCAATGAAATGATGCTTTATATCAATATGTTTTGATCTGGAATGCTGAACGGGGTTTTCAACAAGATTTATAGTGCTAGTATTATCACAGCAGATAAGGATTTTGGAATACCTTAGGTGTCGCAACCGGGATCGCGACGGGACGGCGAAAAATAATTATTTGAAAATTGGAGTCGCCACCAGATTTATTTAAATTGGAAAACCTTGGAAAAACCAACCCTATTTAAGAAAACAATCTTCGAAAATCAGATATGAGTTCGGGAGTCGGTTATGCAAAGGGAAGGATAGGAACTTAATCCTACAGCACCCCTAGTACACCCGTATTTAAACGGTACCTTAGTGAATTGTGCAAATTAAATAATACCCCTTTTAAAAAATTTCAAAATAGGAAGATAAAAATTATAATTTAAACACATAAATTAAGGAAAATTAATTTAGCAAAATATTTACAACTTAAACACATTTATTAAGAAAAATTAATTTTGACAAATATATTCACAATTTTAACACATAAAAAAATGATTTACATAAAATATTTATAATTTGACAAATAAATTAAGAAAATTAATTTTGGCAAGTATATTTAAAATTTAAACAAATACATTAAGAAAATTTAATTTTGGAAAATATATTTACAATCTTAACAACTAATAAATAATTTACACAAAATATTTACAATTTGACAAATAAATTAAAAATTAATTTTGGCAAGTACATTTAAAATTTAAACAAATACATTAAGAAAATTTAATTTTGGAAAATATATTTACAATCTTAACAACTAATAAATAATTCACACAAAATATTTACAATTTGACAAATAAATTAAAAATTAATTTTGGCAAGTACATTTAAAATTTAAACAAATACATTAAGAAAATTTAGTTTTGGAAAATATATTTACAATCTTAACAACTAATAAATAATTTACACAAAATATTTACAGTTTGACAAATAAATTAAGAAAAATTAATTTTGGCTTGACAGGAAATAATAACCTGCTCCTACGTATCCTCTGGTGCAATGAGGAACTCAAAGTCACGTAGTTCTATAATAATACATGAGTGTTCGATAAACTTTAATTAATTAAAACTGTTTTTAGTTAAAGAACTCATTCTTTGAAAATAAAATACGTCCATGTACAAGATTTAAGTTAGCCATTGGCTGCTCAATAAACCTTTATGATTTAATAATAGTGGAGATAACATTTGTTATTCAATCACTATTATTGATCGTTACATAGGAAATTATTTTTTATTCTATTTTTTTAATGTATTTATTTATAGGGAAGAAGCATGAAATGGGATTATTTTATTTTATTTTTTAAAAAAAAAAAAAAATTAAACATGAATTAACAAGACTAATTCCTAAATAATTAACTAACATATAATCACTCAAGGCAAAGCACAAAACTAAACAAAATAATTCAACTAGTGAATACAAGGTTCTAGTCATTGAAATACTTTTCTTAACATTTTCACTTCTTTTTTTTTATTTTTTTTTAAGAAAAAAACCTTTTAACACAAAATTTACTGGACATCAAATAACAAAATTACTTCTTAAATTAATTTACTCAAATCCCTCAAATGACAAAATACTCAAGAAAATTATCAACCCGTTTTTATTTTCAGAGAATCAAACCCTCAAAATAAATATATATTTTTTTTTATCAAGCCTAAAGTTCAAATCAAGCTAAAGCCTAAAGATGTTTTCTCGGAATGAAGGCATCAGGTTGAAGTCCCAAAGACTTCCCCTTTTTTTTTAATAAAAAAAAAACTGAAATGATTTTCAAATAGAAATAAAACAAGAAAATAACACTAATTACAGCCCAAACCCAAACTCCCTTACCAACCTATTTTCTTTTTTTTTTCTGAAAAAAAGAGAACTCAAATTGCAAATCCTAGCCCGTGAACGGTTTTAGACAAAAAAAAACAACCCACAGTTTTGACAAAAGAAAGGAATAAAACAAACCAAAATAAAGCTTGACCACAAACAAAAAAAGGATCTTAACTCCTTATATTGACAAATCACGAAAAGAATGAGGAACAAAGGTAAGCAACACACAGGGGTAGGCGGACAGCTAGGGGGAAGATACAGACCTTGCTGCGTGCGGCAAAGCAGGCCGAAGCAGAGGGAAATTCCAGCGATGTAGCTGCTGACTTTGCTGCTGTGAAGGTCCCTCACAGAGGGATGGGTCACAATATGATGCTGGCTGGGGCGTGTGCGGCCTTGCCAGATCTGGTCTGAACTTGCGATGACGTCAGGCGGGGGATGCTTCACGATCTGATCCTGTAGGGGGCTGTTTGCGGAAATGGGTAGGTGCGGCTCTGTGAGTTGCTGCCCAGCAAGCTTCATGGACTACCCAGCACTAAGGGAGTTGATCTATTGTTCTTGCTGCTGGGTGTCGTTGTTATCTTCTCCTTTGTTTTCTTTTATTATTTTGATGATGGTAATGGCATATGGTTCTGGTTGACCTCTTTTTTTTTATGGGTAATAGGTTTTATTGAGTTAAAATGATGTTGTGATGGATGATTAACTAGAGGTTTAGTTGTATGAGAAGGTGGGATGGAGATTGAGATGATGAGTATGATTATTTGAAGATGATGATGATGATGTTGTTGAACGGAATGTGGTAATTTTGGTTTCTCAAGTGGGAGGCTATCATTAGCAACAATGGAGGTAAAAGAAAAGGGTCATTAATCAAGTCTCTGTATTTTTCTTTATGAACCTCTTGTTGGAACAAGTTAGCTCTATCTCTGTGTGTTCTTGCTAAAACTCTCTCTGTGTCTCTTCTCTCAAAAAAAAAATTTAGTTGGTGAAGAAATTCAAATTGTAGTATAATTGCAGCCACTTCTCTCAGAGTCCCCCAGATCAGGTCACTCCTTTTAGATGAAATAGCAATGGGCAATGAGTATTGGTGATGATAATTTCTAGTCAGGAAGTTCAAGCTTTTTGGATCCCCCCTCTTTCTCTTTTAATTTCCTTATTTATACACACTGTGGAATTACCTGCTTTTGTCCGACAATCCCCTCTTTGATATGCTATCTGTTGAGGCATTAATTGCCTTGATTCCTTTTACTGTTGGAGCTTTGAATAAGATGTTTTTCATTAAATGCACTGATCCGTAATCAAGAAATTATTGACCCCTCCCTGTTGGAATGTTAAATTTGTCCACTCTAACGTGCTTGAGGAATTAAATGCACTGGACCCATGTGTCTTTTTGCTTTCTTTTTCCTTTTATCTACCCTTTTTGTTTGACCACAATATGTCACGGAGAGGCTTTGAATTGAGTTTTTTTTTTTTTCTTTAATGGGCTAACACTAAGACCAGCTGTTAAGCTAGAATGGGCTGGTTTGTTATTTTTTTATTTTTATTTTTTTCATACAAAGTGAGCTTAAAATAAAAATACCATAAAGAAAAAATAAGATCAAATATGTTGGAAATTTTATTTTGGGCCGAATAAAATTGAGTGTTCACAGTTGCCCCTCTTTACTTATTTCTTATAAGAGAATATGAAAAATCTGAATTCTTCATATTGTCATTATAAGGAATGAGTAAAGATATGAACATCAATTTTGTACGGTGATGCATGAAATTGAAAATATAAGGAAAACTTGAAATTGGAAGTAAAAGAAACTAGATGCTCATGAGAGACATATGCTATGCAATGATGCGATTCAGAAACCAAAATGTATGAGTGACAAGAAGTGAAATTTATTTGTACAAGCAAAAAAAAAAAAAAAAAGGGAAATTTGATGGGAACTAACTGAAATCTAAAAATCGACGGGGGTTAACTGGGATTTAAAGGCCAACAGGGGTTGTCTGGAAATGTAAAAACCAATGGGGGCTGACAGAAATTAAAAAGTCGATGGGGGCTGACAGAAATTTAAAAGCCGACAGAGGCTGACTGAAAATGTAAAAACCAATGGGGGCTGACGGAAATTAAAAAGTCGATGGGGGCTGACAGAAATGTAAAAGCCGACGGAGGCTGACAGAAATTAAAAAGCCGACGGGGGCTAGCAGAAATTTAAAAAGCCGACGGAGTCGACAAAGAATTTAAAAGCGACTGGCTGACAGAAATTTAAAAAGCCGACGGGAGCTGATAGAAATTTAAAAGCCGACGGAGGCTGACAGAAATTAAAAAGCCGACGGGGGCTAGCAGAAATTTAAAAAGCCGACGGAGGCTGACAGAAATTAAAAAGTCGACGGGGGTTAGCAGAAAATTAAAAAAGCCGACGGGAGCTGACAGAAATTTAAAAAGCCGACGGGAGCTGACAGAAATTTAAAAGCCGACAGAGGCTAACGGAAATTTGAAATTTGATGGGGCTAACTGAAATCTAAAAATCGATGGGGGCTAACTGGAATTTAAAAGCCGACAGAGGCTGACTGAAAATGTAAAAGCCGACGGGGGCTGACAGAAATTAAAAAGCCGACGGGGGCTGACAGAAATTTAAAAGCCGAATTAAAAGCCGACGGGGGCTGGCAGAAATTTAAAGGCCGACGGGGCTATGATAAGACTTAAAGGTCGATTGTGGTCAGAATTTAAAAGTCGACGGGTCGATCGATTTAAAAGTCGACTGGCCGACAAGAAATTTAAAGGCCGATTGTGGGTCAGAATTTAAAAGTCGACTGGCCGACTGAATTTAAAAGTCGACTGGGCCGGCCGAATTTAAAAGTCGACTGGCTAGCAGAATTTAAAAGTCGACTGAGGTCGACAGAATTTAAAAGTCGACTGGTCGACAGAAATTTAAAAGCCGACTGGGGGCTGACAGAAAATTAAAAGCCGACGGGGGCTGGCCGAAATTTAAAAGCCGACAGGGGCTAGCACAAATTTAAAAGCCGACGGGGGCTGACAGAAATTTAAAAGCCGACTCGACATGTAAATTTAAAAGCCGACTGGGTCGACAGAAATTAAAAGTCGACTGGGCCGGGCCGAATTTAAAAGTCGACTTGGCTGACAGAAATTTGAAAGCCGACGGGGGCTAGCCGAAAAAGTAAATTGGCAATCTAAAACTGACAGAAAAGTAAAGTGGCGATCTTAGGCCAACTGGAACAGTAAATTGGCACAGAAAACAATAATTTTCACACATTTTTTTCTCTTTTTTTTTTCTTATTTGCAAAAAATCAAGAATTCATCATGCATTTTCAGTTTATTTCAAACACATTCTTGAAAACAAACCGTAACCAAATCAAGCAAGCCTCAAGGAAGACTTCAACAGATCAAACTCGTATTTCATGTGTTGAGCCTTCTAGCACATATGAGGTTTTTCTTTTCTTCTGTAGCTTCCTTTGCTTCATTCATTGTCCATTCTTTTTCTCTCCCTTTTTACGGGATGATGATTACTTTTCCAATAAACTTTGCTGAAACTTCTGAATTCTCTTGTTGTGATGCTTAGTTATTGATGTATTGCTATAAGCGTTGTCAAGTTATATAGCTTTGAACTTAAATTTATACTTACTCGAGACATCATAAACAAACACGCATTTAAAGAGGAAACAAAAGGATTGACTGCATAGATGTCTTTATTGCTTGGTGTTTTGGGTGACAAAATGTTTGAGAAAAGGTAAAACACAAAAGTGAAAGATAGAATTATGAAAGACATGAAATCTTGCCCCAGTTTAGGTTCTTTGTGACTCGCTCAATCGACTTCTTGAAGCAAGTTGAACACTATAGCCATGATCTTTGATGATATGTCTTCAAACCCTTTCTTTCCAAAAGCTGCCCCAATTTCAGTCTTGGTTTGCTCGATCCGATGGACAAATTCAACACCCAAAAATTGCCCCAGTGTAAGTTACTTGAGATGATGCTTATCTTTTTGCTCTAACTTTTGCCTAGGTCGCTCTTTCGAGTTTTCAACCTAACAAGCTTCTTTTTTTTTTTTTTTGATTTGATTTTTTTATTTGACCCTAACTTTTGCTTAGGTCGCTCTTTCGAGTTTTCGACCTAACGGGCCCCCCCCTTTTTTTTTTATCTTTTCAAGCATAAAACTTTTTGACTGCATCAGTATTGATTGGTTTGGGCAATTCTTGTCCGTCCATGTTCTCCAAAATTAACGCTCCACCCGAGAATGCTTGCTTGACAATGAAAGGACCTTCATAGCTTGGAGCCCATTTTCCTCACAAGATCCTCTTGATTAGGGAGAATTTTCTTCAAAACCAAATCCCCTGGATGAAAATCTCTAGGGCGGACTCTCTTGTTAAAAGCCTTAGCCATTCTGCTTTGGTACAATTGTCCATGACAGATAGCTGCCAGTCTTTTCTCTTCTATCGTGTTTAACTGTTCATATCGAGCCTTTACCCATTCAGATTCTTCCAACTCAGCCTCCATTAAAACCCTTAACGATGGGATTTCTACTTCAATAGGAGATACCGCTTCCATTCCATATACCAACGAGAAGGGAGTTGTTCCTGTGCTTGACCGAATGTTGGTACGATATGCGTGTAAAGCATATGGTAGCATTTCATGCCAATCTTTATAATTCACCACCATTTTGGCGATGATTTTCTTGATGTTCTTATTTGCAGCTTCAACCGCACCATTCATTTGAGGCCTATAAGGAGCTGAGTTGTGATGCTTGATTTTGAAAATCTCTAAGAACTTCTGAACTTCTGCACCATTGAGGTTAGGAGCATTATCCGTGATAATTCTTTCTGGAATCCCATACCTACAGATAATGTCTCTCTTGATGAATCTGATGAACACCTTCTGTGTGATGTTGGCATATGAAGCAGCTTCCAACCACTTTGTGAAATAGTCGATTGCGACCAAAATGAAACGATGACCATTGGATGCCTTGGGATTAATTGGGCCAATGACATCCATGCCCCACATTAAGAAAGGCCAAGGAGATACCATGTTGTGCAATGGAACCGAGGAGCATTAACTCGGTCTGCATAAATTTGACATTTGTGACACTTTCGAACATAACTGATACAGTCACTCTCCATGGTGGACCAATAATAACCACTCCTTAAAATTTTGCGTGCCATCATATGCCCATTAGCGTGAGTTCCACAAATCCCCTAATGAATTTCTGTCATGATTACACGGGCTTCATGAGCATCTACGCATCTTAGGAGGGTACCATCATAATTCCTTTTGTAGAGGACTTCACCATTCAAGAAAAATGCCATAGCCCGATTTAATTGTCTTTCTATTCACCTCATTTGCTCCATCTGGGTATTCTCCTTTTTGAATATACTGCTTGATATCATGATACCACGGTTGGCCATCTGGCTCAATCTCTACATTGTCACAGTATATCGGTTCACTTTGCACTTCTATATGGATGGGTTGGACATTGGAGTGGAATTCCAACTTGGTCATTGCGGCCAAAGTCGCCAAGGCATCCGCAAATTGGTTATGATCTCGAGTTAAGTGGGAGAACGACACATCGTCAAATCGTTCAATTAGTCGAGACAAATACTTCTGATAAGGCACCAATTTTGGATCCTTGGTTCGCCATTGTCCATTGACCTGATAAATGATGAGTGCAGAATCTCCAAAAACTTTCAATTCCTTAATTCCCAAGTTTATTGCAACTTGTAATCCATTTGCACATGCTTCATATTCTGCAATATTGTTGGTACATTCAAAGTCTAGTTTGATGGAAACTGGATACTGCTTCCCAGCTGGTGACACCACTACAGCTCCTATTCCACATGCATTCATATTGACAGCCCCATCAAAGTACATTTTCCACACATTCTCCTCTTCTTCATCTTCTTTTTCTACCGACAACACCTCACTGTCAGGGAATTCAGACGAGGTGGGCTGTCTATCCTCAAGCGGATTTTCAGCTAGATGATCAGCGATTGCACTTCCCTTGATGGACTTTTGAGTTACATATTTGATATCAAATTCGGACAGCATCACTTGCCATTTTGACATTCTTAACGATACATGAGGACTATCAAATATGTATTTCAATGGATCCATTCGAGATATTAACCAGGTGGTGTAGTATAACATATACTGCCTCAATCTCTTGGAAGTCCACACTAACGCACAACAGGTTTTTTCAATTGCCAGATAGCGGGATTCACAGTCATTAAACTTCTTGCTCAGATAATAAATTGCTTGTTCCTTCTTTCCAGACACATCATATTGTCCCAACATTGCCCCAAGTGAGGTAGGCAACACTGTGAGATACAATATTAAAGGATGGCCCGGCACAGGTGGGGTCAGAATTGGAGGCTTCATTAAATAAGCTTTTATCTTGTCAAAGGCTTCTTGGCATTCTTCATTCCATTCTCCAGGTTGACGTTTTCGCAGTAACTTGAATATAGGCTCACAAGTACTAGTCAAATTGGCAATAAATCTAGCAATGTAGTTGAGTCTCCCAAGAAAACTTCTCACTTCCTTTTCAGTTCGAGGGGCTGGCATCTCTTGTATTGCCTTCACCTTGTCAGGATCCACCCTTATCCCTTCTCTGCTGATAATGAACCCAAGTAACTTCCCTGTAGAAGCTCCAAAAATGCATTTATTCGGGTTCAATCGGAGTTTATATTTCCTGAGCCTTTCGAACAACTTCCGTAGAACAGCTACATGACTTTCCCCTTCCTTGGACTTGGCAACCATATCATCCACGTACACTTCAATCTCCTTATGCATCATGTCATGGAATAATGCAACCATAGCACGTTGGTAGGTAGCACCTGCATTCTTCAATCCGAACGGCATGACTGTATAGCAAAATGTTCCCCACGGGGTTATGAAAGTAGTTTTTTCTTTATCATGAATATCCATGGGGATCTGATTATACCCAGAGTATCCATCCATAAAGGAAAATTGATGATTTCCGGCTGTATTATCAACAAGGACATCAATATGGGGTAAAGGAAAATCATCTTTCGGGCTAGCCTTATTTAAATCCCGATAGTCTACACACATTCTAACCTTCCCATCCTTTTTAGGCACAGAACAATGTTAGCCACCCAATCAAGTGTCTTGATACTTCCAAAACCCGACCTCCAAATTGTTTAGTCACTTCTTCTTTTATTTTTAATGACATATCTGGTCGCATTCTTCTTAATTTTTGCTTTTTCGGTTCAACTTCGGGATACAAAGGAATTTTGTGTGAAGCAATCTCCGGGTCTAATCCTGGCATATCATGATAAGACCATGCAAAAACATCAAGGAATTCTTTAAACAATGCAATCATCTCTGAGCGTTCCGGATTACCCACTATTTTCAACTCCTGCTTTTCTTCTTCAGTGCCCATGTTAACCACCTCAATCACCTCATTGTCTAGGTCAAATCCTTTTTCTGAGTAGTCCAGTAGGTTTGAAAACTGCTCAACATCTTCTTCATCATCTTCAGATTCATGGTTATCATAGTCAATTGCAGCAAGAGAATCGATTGATAAGTTCCCAAATTCCTTTTCATGTGGCAAAATTTCTATGACATTCAAATTCCTGGAAAGCAATTGTGGTGGGTTGGAATGCTTAAAACAAATGGTGGATCATAAAACATAAACGACATGGAACAAACACAAATTAACGAGCGAGAGTGGTAAAGGAAAGAAATAAAAGAAAGGAGAGATTAAAGAACAGAAGCAGAAACGAGGCAAAAGGAACATATAAAGAAAGATTATTGAAAAATCATGCAAGTTCATTTAGATGATGTCTCTGAGTAGCATAAACAAAAGCATAAACAATTCTTGAATAGTACAACCCAAATAATTACTTTTCAAAGAATAACATCAAGCATTGGTTCCGTTGTCCAGTTCATCAGCATCTCATCATTGCTGGCAGCAAGAAACTTATTGTCTTCTTGAATTGTTTCGACATCCAAGGTATTGATGGCGAGGCGGTAGCAAGGGAATTGAACTTCCTTGGTTATAATTACTTCAGCTGGACCAGGAAATGTCTCCTTCAGGTGAGGGATCTGTTTCATTCGTCCTTTTTGCTTTTTCTGCTCCAAACTCAAAGCACTGATCTTTTCGTCCACTGGGATCTCGTACCCTAGACCAAATCGGTTGAACTTCTCTGGGACCAATATAGGTGTTCGGGTGCCTTGCAACCACGGTCCCAATCCTTTACCTTCCAGATACCCACTCTTGGTCATGATATGAGCCACTACTTGATTTTGTATTGGGGTCTTTTCCTGTTCCTGTCTCAACCCTACCACCTCCAGGTTGTGCCATAAACTGCTCTCCACTAGCTCTACATTTTCAACATATGGCAATGCCACTGGTTTGGATACTATGATTTCTTTCTCCCCATGGATTGTAACGACTGAACCATTTTCAATGTACTTAACCTTTTGATGCAAGGTTGAAGGGACAGCACCAACGCTGTTTATCCATGGCCTTCCAAGTAGCATATTGTAGTCGGACTCAATTTCCATTACCTGGAATAACACCTCAAATTTACTTGGGCCAATCTCTAGCAACAACACCATCTCCCCGAGGATGCTCTTCTTAGCTCCATCGAAAGCTTTTACTACCATTATTTGTGGCAGTATATCATCTTTACTTATCGACAAATAGTTTAAGGTCGACACAGGTAAGACATTCAATCCTGAACCTCCATCAATGAGAACTCTGGGTACTATATAACCTTTACATTTGAGGGTTATATACAGTGCTCGTGGGTTGGATTGTGACACTATTTCTTCGCCTGAGAATGTGATCATGTTGACACGTTTCACTGGATCCACCATATTCACCATGTTCTGTAATGAAGTATCAGGTTTGACATAAGCCTCTTTCAAGACTTTTAGCACTGCTTTTTGATGAGGTTCAGATGATAAGATTAATGACAAAAGAGATATTCTAGCGGGAGTCTTCTTCAGTTGCTCTAAAATATCATACTCACTTTGCTTCATGATCTTTAGGAATTCCTCATCATCATCTTCTTCTTTTCTTCCTACATCTGAACCTTTTTCAACATTCCTATCGTCAACAAATTTTCCTTTTGCCAGCTCTCCAGGCCCATAAATCCTTCCACTTCTTGTGATTCCCTTTATTTCCATGATACCAGCCTCTTCTTTACTTGATTGGGCCTTTGAGGTTTCTCCTATTTCCACCTCAGTCCCATAATTCCAAGGTATAGCATGTGTGTCCTCATAACTAAAAGGTGTTGGTTTCTTCACAGTAATTACCACTTTTTCTGGTTTCGGAGTTAGGTTAAGTGGAGGCACTCGGAGCACAAAGGGTTCGATTACATCCACCTCTTCAATGGAATTCTGCTTCTTTTTTGCTTGTATCACACCTAAAGTGAGTAGTTCTTGTACACGAACTTTGAAATCCCAACAATTCTCAATATCATGTCCAAGGCTTCCACAATGGTATGCACATCTTGATTCCATATCATATTTCTCCTCTTCTTTCATCATCGAAGCGGGTGCTGTGATGTTATAGTTAGTATCCTTCAAAGCATTAAACACTTTCTCCATCGGTGTACGGAGACTCAAAACCTTCTTGACTAGCGGTTCTTCTTCTTCTAAAGCATTAACCCGACTTCCTCCTTCATGATTTGGCATTGGGTTATGGACAATATCTGGTTTTGACTCTTCTTGAAGGTCCAATCGTCCACAAGCAATTAGTTTCTTTACCGCCGTCTTGAAACTTTCACAATCTTCAATTGAATGCCCCACTATATCCATGTGATATTTACAAGTTAAATTTGGATTGTACCATGTTGGGAATGGTGGTTCTAATGGACGCACGGGACACGGTGAGATCAGGTGAGCCTCAAATAACTTTTGAAAAAGGTCAGTATTTGAAATGGATAACTTTGGGAATGGTGGAAGGTTTGGGAATCGATTGCGATTTTGGTTTTGGAAATTGGGTCGGGGTGTTGACGTGTTTTGGTAGTTCTGGTGATATGTGGTTGGATATGTAGTACGTGCTGGTTGGTATGGTCGTATGTGAATGTTATTAACCTGAGGCTGGGGATATGGGATGGCATTTGTGGTTTGTGAGGTTTGGTAAATTGGGTAAGCAGTGGCTGAGGTTTGATATGGTGGTGTTTGGGGTCTTGGATGCATTGGTGTGTATCTTGGGATAAAGGGTTGTTGACTCTGCACATAATTCACATCAGTCTCCTTCTTCCTGGGCGGAAAACCTTTTCTTGTGTCTTCACTAGTTCTTTGAAGCTTGCCCGGCTTTAGCAAGATTCTCAATCCTTTCTCCAAAGAATGATCAACTCAGAGAAATCTTTGTATGCTGCTCCTGCCATAGCTCCAATATAAGGTGATCCTAAGGTTCCCAAAAAGTATGAGCACATTTCTGTTGGGATGAGAGGTGGTTGGACTTGAGCAGCAAATGTTCTCCATCTTTGAGCATACTGTTTAAATGTTTCATCTTTCTTTTTCTGCATTGTGCTGAGTTGCTCTCTTGTCGGTGCCACTTCAAGGTTAAACTTGTATTGGCTCATGAACAGATCAACTAATTCTCTCCAGCTTGTGATCTTCGAATGGTCCAGTTGAATGTACCATTCTAAAGCAGGTCCAGTCAAGCTTTCATGGAAAAAGCTAACAAGAAACCTTTCATCTTTGGACCATATTGCCATTTTGGTACAATAACTCTTCAAGTGGAACAAAGGGTTGCCAGTCCCATCATATTTTGAGAAATCAGGAACTTTGAAGTCCTTGGGAACTATCTGGTCAACAGGAGGGTACAGTTGTTCAACCTCCACATAACCATAGGTAGTAGGTCCTTGGATGGCCTTAATTTGATCCTGAATCTTCTTCATCCATTCTTCTTTGAACTTATCCTTTTTCGTCTCCATGTGATTATTCCCCGAGGAAGATAATTGTCTTTGAACAGCAACACGAGGTTGCTCCCAAGTGTGGGTAGCATGCCCGTGTCCTTCAGTATGTGTGTTTTCTATGGCATGATACCCTTCTCCAATGGGGAGGGTAATTGGCATTGTCGGTGGTGGTTGTTCATGAGGATTACCTAGTGCTCCTCCCATGTCATTCAACCATTGTGTAACATTTAGAGTTGCATCTGATACCACAGGTATGGTTATCATTGCGGCACTGGGTTGCACACTTACTGGCGTACTCACTCTATCTCGATTTTGATTAGCTCCCAATAAGTCGAGTGATTCTTTCATGGTTCGTATCATTTCTTCCATCCTGGCTTGAGTATCCGTCATTGCATTCAATTGTCCCCTCATTTCGTCAACTTCTATACTCAGATTCCTCCCTGGTTCAGAATTAACTACAGCTGTGATGATTCTCCCTGAATCACCATTACCTCCTGCCATCTTGGTTCGAGCTCTGGTGTTATGAACACGAGTTAGATCGGTATCCTCTTTCCTTGGGCGCCCAATGGTTACGAGTTACTCGTGCACACTCACGCACACTCTGTGTATAACAATAACCAGAAGGGTTAAAGATTTTCTATTTGTTTTTTATGTAAAACAAAAATTGAACAACAATCATCAAAAGTTTTTTTCAATAGTAAGGATACCCCACACCTATTCTTATGGGTATGTTACCCTATAAGTCAAGGTGTGGTTGATAACAAATCCACAGGGAGAATCCACTCCTCTGTAGGTGCTATCTGATGAACACTAGCAATGCAATTGTTTTCTTGATGACTAAGCTTCTCACATTTCTGCACAAGAATGAGTCATCTCAAGGTAAAAATGTGATTGATTACTTTCTAAGGGAACATTTATTCCTCTATAAAAAGTATCTAATGAGTTAGAGAAATTCAAAGTAGCACAAACATTGAGAATTTCATTAATTCCCAGGTGAAGTTCCGAGTACAAGCCTTTTCGAAATTGATAACATAGAAAACTACTACATCAGCAACCCTTTATTCAATACAAATTACTACATCAAAAACTTCATCTTTTTTCTTCTGAGGTCTTTAGTGATGCTTTCACATACGTCCATAAACTCGCCACTTCTCGAGGTAATCTGAATGGTGGCATCTTGCTAATTTGTTCATTGGCTTGCTCAAATCGGTATATGAAGTTGGGGACATAATGACTCAATTCACTATTGAGTTTTCCATACTTTTCTTCCCACCCCAAAGCCTTTTCTCTCCATGACTTTCCAAATTCCATCAAGGCCAACAAACAAATCGTGATAATGATTTGTCGATGCCCACCCTCGAGTGGCATTTTGTTCATTTGTGCCAAAGCTGATGTGGATATTCCACTTGTTCTTCCAACTTCTTTCGCACACCTTTCTCTTTATTGATCTCTATTTTTAAGTTGAAAACATTCTTATCCCTACTGTTGATTTCTTGTTCCATTCTTCCCACCAGGCGGCAGTTCTTATTAACCTTTTGCTCTAACTTGCTCCTTTCTTTCATGGACGTGTGGAGTTTTTCTTCAAGCTCTTTGATCTTGGCCAAATGAGCGGTTGAGATCTTCTCTTTGCCCTTTCTGGACTTTGCAATTTCTGCAGCTTCGGCACACTCATCTTTCAGGGTCTCAATCTCCTTAGTCATTTTCTCACATTGGTGTTGCAGAATGTTAGCTTTTAGGTCAGCTGCCTCCTTTTCTTCTTCCAAGCATCGCATTTGTGCCTTCATTGATTCTACTTGGGATGTCCATTGAGGTAGTTTTAATGTTTGCATAGGAACGAAATTGCTTAGAATATCCTTTGAACAGTTATCTCTGCCGATTCTTGTTTTCCTCCATTCCCTGTATTCTTGAGAAGAGGTTAAACGTTGTTGGCCAAGTTCCCTTTTCCCTAGGATTTTGATATCATTCCATGCCATTTTGATCTTCTTTTCTTGTTCCATGGTGTTTTTATTTTCCTGATACAAGAAGCTGAACCCCTTTAGTTGTTCCTCTTCTGGCTTTGTTTGGGTCCAGTGAAGTTGTCTGAGCACCAATGCGGGTGTATAGGCAATGCACCCCCTCGGACCCATTAAAGGAACGTTGTGAAAATCGCCACAACTGTAGATAACACTTTCTCCATGATACCAAGGACAAACCCATTTGAAAGTACTAGATTGTATCTGTGAGAACTCCTTTTTCCATATTTGTGCTTCTTGATGGGATAGAAGTCTCCTAATGGATTAGGAAGAAAGCCCATGCGATTATCAGCATATGCATGAGTCATGAACCAGACATACAACATAGGCAAACAACAACGCAATCTTCCTCCATTTTTCTGAATGCAAACTCCCAAGGAAAGAAATGTATCTGCCAGGATAGATGAGATAGGATTCATGCCACACGTCTCGAATTTGAAAAACACATCCATAGCAGCCTGGTCAACAACATCTGGTGTGAATGGGAATAAGATCAATCCATAAATTGTCAGTGCTAGTGTACGATTGAAGAAATCCCAACTTCCTTGTTGAGCCAACATCTGCATATGGGTTTCTAAAAAACTCTTTCTGATTCCTTGAGTAGATCCTCTTACTTCCATTCTCATCTGGTTTGGATCAACTCCAATTATTCTGGCAATCTTTTCTTTGCTAACATAATGTCCTTGGTAGTGGTATACACCAGATTCTTCTCGAATTGGTAGCCTTATCATGACTATATACTCTTCTATAGTTGGTGTTGCATCAAGATCAGGCAATTCGAAACAGCAAAGAGAAGGATTCCAAAATTGTGAGAGAGCACTCAAAGCTGGAGCTTCTACAGGGATGAGCAACAAATCCAATATGCGCCCATACATATCCTTGAAAGAGGATAAGACTTCACGAGGCATCAATTGAATTAATTCTTTCACTTTCTCTAACTCGCTGCTTGTCACTGTAATTTTGATGTTTCTTTTCCAGTCATGTGCATTGCTAGTGTTCATCTGTGTTGTTTCCATTTGATCTGAACTAATGATGACTTTGTTTTATTATCAATTAAAAACCAATGTGAACAAAAATGAAATAATTGAGTAAAATGAAAAAAAATGCATGCTCTTATTAAAAATATTCTTTTATGAAATGCACAATCCTACAAGATCAAGTAAACAAGAAAATACATGTGAATGCTAAGAGTATGTTGTGTTAAGAAAAACATGAGAAAATAAAATACATGCTGCAATGAACACAATGCTTGTCTATGTTATGAATGATGAGAATGTATAGCATGAGACAATAAGCTAGTTAACTTAAATACAATGTGATAATGCAAAAACAACAAAAAGTAAAACATAAAGGAGTATAGTGTAAAGAGATGAAAGAAGCATGCTCCCTCTGTCCTAACAGGGTAAAGCTTAACAGGTGGGAAGTTCTAAGGCCAAAAACCCTATTTGGGAGGTTGCTATGTTCAACTATTTGTGCACACATTCATGGTGGGTCTAGACTTCTACTGACCATGGTCCCCAGATTGCCCCTGTCCACAGGACAAGAATCTGACTTTTGAACCAACCACAAGTAGGGATGAACCCTCTCAATATGATTGATCCATAAAGCAGTAACAATCCGAGTGGTGCCCCGACAACTACCAAGTGAGCATGAAGCCCCTCATGGCAATGTCAGGAAACCCCCTAATCCTTAGCTCGCACGGGCTCGGGTATAGAGTCCAAAGACACAGTGTGTGAAGTGATTGTGATGTGTGTGCAGGGAGCATACAAACCTTTCAATCCTAACACTATATACTCCTGCAAAACAAAATTCAGAGAATACATATATACAAAATAACAAAAGTCTTCTAACCTAAGGTTTTAGCAAATTGATTAAACATTATATTTAAACAGAAAGAATATTTAAATCGTTCGAAAAAAGAAAAATAAAGAAACACTATACAAAACAATGAGAAAAATACAAACAGAATTCAAACAACGAATATATACAAAATACAATAATCATCTATCCTAAGGTTTTAGTAAATAAAGCAAATATATGAACACTAAATCTTGTAAAAGAAAAATAAAAGAAATACTGTACAAAATAAAAAAAAAAAAATAAGAATCAACGGGGTTATATATAATTTGCACAATTAACTATATAGGCCTGACTCTCTTACTGATAGTCCCCAGTGGAGTCGCCATCTGTCGCAACCGGGATCGCGACGGGACGGCAAAAAATAATTATTTGAAAATTGGAGTCGCCACCAGATTTATTTAAATTGGAAAACCTTGGAAAAACCAACCCTATTTAAGAAAACAATCTTCGAAAATCAGATATGAGTTCGGGAGTCGGTTATGCAAAGGGAAGGATAGGAACTTAATCCTACAGCACCCCTAGTACACCCGTATTTAAACGGTACCTTAGTGAATTGTGCAAATTAAATAATACCCCTTTTAAAAAATTTCAAAATAGGAAGATAAAAATTATAATTTAAACACATAAATTAAGGAAAATTAATTTAGCAAAATATTTACAACTTAAACACATTTATTAAGAAAAATTAATTTTGACAAATATATTCACAATTTTAACACATAAAAAAATGATTTACATAAAATATTTATAATTTGACAAATAAATTAAGAAAATTAATTTTGGCAAGTATATTTAAAATTTAAACAAATACATTAAGAAAATTTAATTTTGGAAAATATATTTACAATCTTAACAACTAATAAATAATTTACACAAAATATTTACAATTTGACAAATAAATTAAAAATTAATTTTGGCAAGTACATTTAAAATTTAAACAAATACATTAAGAAAATTTAATTTTGGAAAATATATTTACAATCTTAACAACTAATAAATAATTCACACAAAATATTTACAATTTGACAAATAAATTAAAAATTAATTTTGGCAAGTACATTTAAAATTTAAACAAATACATTAAGAAAATTTAGTTTTGGAAAATATATTTACAATCTTAACAACTAATAAATAATTTACACAAAATATTTACAGTTTGACAAATAAATTAAGAAAAATTAATTTTGGCTTGACAGGAAATAATAACTTTGCTTCCTACGTATCCTCAGTGCAATGAGGAACTCAAAGTCACGTAGTTCTATAATAATACATGAGTGTTCGATAAACTTTAATTAATTAAAACTGTTTTTAGTTAAAGAACTCATTCTTTGAAAATAAAATACGTCCATGTACAAGATTTAAGTTAGCACTTGGCTGCTCAATAAACCTTTATGATTTAATAATAGTGGAGATAACATTTGTTATTCAATCACTATTATTGATCGTTACATAGGAAATTATTTTTTATTCTATTTTTTTAATGTATTTATTTATAGGGAAGAAGCATGAAATGGGATTATTTTATTTTTTTTTTTAAAAAAAAAAAATTAAACATGAATTAACAAGACTAATTCCTAAATAATTAACTAACATATAATCACTCAAGGCAAAGCACAAAACTAAACAAAATAATTCAACTAGTGAATACAAGGTTCTAGTCATTGAAATACTTTTCTTAACATTTTCACTTCTTTTTTTTTATTTTTTTTTAAGAAAAAAACCTTTTAACACAAAATTTACTGGACATCAAATAACAAAATTACTTCTTAAATTAATTTACTCAAATCCCTCAAATGACAAAATACTCAAGAAAATTATCAACCCGTTTTTATTTTCAGAGAATCAAACCCTCAAAATAAATATATATTTTTTTTTATCAAGCCTAAAGTTCAAATCAAGCTAAAGCCTAAAGATGTTTTCTCGGAATGAAGGCATCAGGTTGAAGTCCCAAAGACTTCCCCTTTTTTTTTAATAAAAAAAAAACTGAAATGATTTTCAAATAGAAATAAAACAAGAAAATAACACTAATTACAGCCCAAACCCAAACTCCCTTACCAACCTATTTTCTTTTTTTTTTCTGAAAAAAAGAGAACTCAAATTGCAAATCCTAGCCCGTGAACGGTTTTAGACAAAAAAAAACAACCCACAGTTTTGACAAAAGAAAGGAATAAAACAAACCAAAATAAAGCTTGACCACAAACAAAAAAAAGGATCTTAACTCCCTATATTGACAAATCACGAAAAGAATGAGGAACAAAGGTAAGCAACACACAGGGGTAGGCGGACAGCTAGGGGGAAGATCTGCACCTTCTTTGCGTCGCGGCAAAGCGGCCGCGAGAGGGAAATTCCAGCGATGCAGCTGCTGACTTTGCTGCTGTGAAGGTCCCTCACAGAGGGATGGGTCACAATATGATGCTGGCTGGGGCGTGTGCGGCCTTGCCAGATCTGGTCTGAACTTGCGATGACGTCAGGCGGGGGATGCTTCACGATCTGATCCTGTAGGGGGCTGTTTGCGGAAATGGGTAGGTGCGGCTCTGTGAGTTGCTGTCCAGCAAGCTTCGTGGACTACCCAGCACTAAGGGAGTTGATCTATTGTTCTTGCTGCTGGGTGTCGTTGTTATCTTCTCCTTTGTTTTCTTTTATTATTTTGATGATGGTAATGGCATATGGTTCTGGTTGACCTCTTTTTTTTTATGGGTAATAGGTTTTATTGAGTTAAAATGATGTTGTGATGGATGATTAACTAGAGGTTTAGTTGTATGAGAAGGTGGGATGGAGATTGAGATGATGAGTATGATTATTTGAAGATGATGATGATGATGTTGTTGAACGGAATGTGGTAATTTTGGTTTCTCAAGTGGGAGGCTATCATTAGCAACAATGGAGGTAAAAGAAAAGGGTCATTAATCAAGTCTCTGTATTTTTCTTTATGAACCTCTTGTTGGAACAAGTTAGCTCTATCTCTGTGTGTTCTTGCTAAAACTCTCTCTGTGTCTCTTCTCTCAAAAAAAAAATTTAGTTGGTGAAGAAATTCAAATTGTAGTATAATTGCAGCCACTTCTCTCAGAGTCCCCCAGATCAGGTCACTCCTTTTAGATGAAATAGCAATGGGCAATGAGTATTGGTGATGATAATTTCTAGTCAGGAAGTTCAAGCTTTTTGGATCCCCCCTCTTTCTCTTTTAATTTCCTTATTTATACACACTGTGGAATTACCTGCTTTTGTCCGACAATCCCCTCTTTGATATGCTATCTGTTGAGGCATTAATTGCCTTGATTCCTTTTACTGTTGGAGCTTTGAATAAGATGTTTTTCATTAAATGCACTGATCCGTAATCAAGAAATTATTGACCCCTCCCTGTTGGAATGTTAAATTTGTCCACTCTAACGTGCTTGAGGAATTAAATGCACTGGACCCATGTGTCTTTTTGCTTTCTTTTTCCTTTTATCTACCCTTTTTGTTTGACCACAATATGTCACGGAGAGGCTTTGAATTGAGTTTTTTTTTTTTCTTTAATGGGCTAACACTAAGACCAGCTGTTAAGCTAGAATGGGCTGGTTTGTTATTTTTTTATTTTTATTTTTTTCATACAAAGTGAGCTTAAAATAAAAATACCATAAAGAAAAAATAAGATCAAATATGTTGGAAATTTTATTTTGGGCCGAATAAAATTGAGTGTTCACATTAGGTGATAGTCTTCTAGCTAGTTTCTGATCCACAACATCTGAGAACAATAATTTGCGACTACTATATATTCTTCTTCTATTGTAGAGAGAGTAATGGTATTTTGCTTTTTTGCATGACCATGTGATCAGGCTATTTCCAAAGAAGTAATAACAATCGCTGGTGCTTTTTCTTTCTATTGTGTCTCCTGCGAAGTTAGCATCGCAATAGCCTGGAATCTCACAAGATGTACCTTTCTCATACCACAAGTCGAGATTAGTAGTCCCTGATAAATATCCAAAGATTCTTTTAATGGCATTTAAGTGTGATTGCTTTGGGTTTGATAGAAATCTAGCACAAATCCCTACACTTAATTGAATATTTGGTCTATTGGTTGTAAGGTACAATAGTGACCCAATCATTCCTCTATAACTACTTTCTGAAACTTTTTCGCCATTCTAATCAGTATAAATGATTTGTGATGGATGCATGGGAGTATTCATTAGTTTTGCTTGATCCATGTGAAACTTTTTCAAAAGTTCTTTTGTATATTTTTCTTGATAGATCAAGGTTCCATCCTTTTGTTGGTTTATTTGCCAACCAAGGAAAAATTTTAGTTCACCCATCATACTCGTTTCAAACTCACACTGCATTAGTTTTGAAAAATTTTCACAAAGAGAATGATTAGAGGTGCCAAATATGATGTCATCAACATATATTTGAACTATTAGAAAGTGATCTTTAGACTCGAGTAAATAGAGTTGTGTCAACATTACCTCTCTTGAACTTGTCCTTTAACAAAAAATGGCTTAACCTTTTATACTAAGCTAGAGGAGCTTGTTTCAGACCGTAGAGTGCTTTTGTTAATTTCAATACATGGTTTGGAAGGTCATCACTCTCAAAACTCGGAGGCTACTTCACATATAATTCTTCAGAGAGAAAACTATTTAAAAAGGTAGACTTGACATCCATCTTGTAGAGAGTGAATCCTTTGTAGGCAGCAAAGGCAAGTAGCATTCTTATGGCTTCCAATCTAGCGATTGGTGCAAAGGTCTCATCATAATCAATTCCCTCTCTTTGATTGTGACCTTGTGCAACCAATCTTGCTTTATTCGTGATAACTCTACCTGCTTTATCCAATTTATTCCTAAATACCTATTTTGTTCCAATGATGGTTTTTCCTTTGGATTTCTCCACTAGAGTCTAGACTTTGCTTTTCTCAAACTGATGCAGCTCTTCTTAAATGGCCTCCACCCATCCTTTGTCACTTAAGGCTTTTTCAATTCATGCAAGTTCAATGGTGGAGATTAAAACACAATTTGAAGTATTTCTTAGGGATAATCAAGCTTCATTGCCTTAGAAATGTCTCCAATAACCTTATTTTGAGAAACTGTTTTAAGATCAGAAACTCCTTTGTAGTTTTTGTGCTTATGATTTTCTTCAGTTTATTTTTCACCTTCAGGTTGCTCTTCTTCTTATTCAGAATTATTACTTTGTGATGGCTTTGGTGTTCTGAATATACTTTTTGAAGAATTTGAATCCTGGAGTCTACTTTATGAGGCTTTTATTTGCTTGATTTCTGAGTTTGCTCTAAGATTCAATCTTTCAAGAGCTTCTTACAGATTATTTGGGTCATGTTCAAAGTCTTTCTTGAGCTCCTTGAACTTGATATGAATTGTCGCTTCTATGCATAGTGTTATTTTGTTGTATACCCTGTAAGCTTTGGAGACAGAAGAATATCCTAGCAAAATACCAGCATTAGATTTCGGATCAAACTTGGCAAGTTTGTCCTTGTTGTTAAGTATGAAACATAATGAACCAACTATGTGAAAATATGATATGTTGGGTTTTCTACACTTCCATAGGTAATAGGGCGTCTTTTTGAGGATTGGTCTTAGAAAGATTCAATTTTGTATGTAACATGATGTATTTATAGCCTTTGCCCAAAATCGTTTAGATAAATCACTTTCCAAAATCATTGTTCTGGCCATCTCTTGTAAGCTTCTAGTTTCCTTTTAGCAACCCCATTATGTTGGGAGTTGTAGGTATAAAGAACTCATGAAGGATGCCATGTTTTTCACAAAACTCATTGAATGTATGATTTCCAAATTCTCCCCTGTAATCAAATTTGATGGAAATAATTTGTGAATTCTTTTCGATGTAAATACGTTTTGCAAAGATTTTGAATCTTTCAAACACCTCATCCTTATAAGTTAGGAAGGACACCCACGTAAATCTGGTAAAGTCATCTACAATAACAAGACAATATCTTTTTCTAGCAAGATTAGCAGTCTAAGTTGGACCGAAGAGATCCATATGTAGTAATTTTAGTGGTTTAGTAATGTTTATTATGGAAAGAAGTTTTGGTTTGCTTACCTTTCTCATAGAAATCACAGGTTGAATCCTTGTCAAACCTGATCTTAGGCAGTCCTTTAACAAGATCTTTATGAGATAACTCAGAGATAAGTTTCATATGAGCATGTCCAAGCTTCTTATGCCATAACCATTTTTCATCAATGAAGGATGCCAGACATTTTATATCTTGATCTTGAAGATTATCCAAGAGTAACACATAAGTGCTATCATGCCTTTTGCTGGATAATATAACTAGTCCTAAGATAGGACTAACTATTTTGCAATTATGAGCATTGAAAATAACATTAAAGCCTTGAACACAGAATTGGCTTATGCTTAATAGATTGTGAGCCAGACCATCAATAAATAATACATCAGAAATTTGGTGAGAATCATCCTTATCAATATTTCCAATACCTGTGACTTTTGCTTTTCCTTCATCAGCGAAATTTATTGATCTAGAATTATTTAGTCTGAGATTTTTTAACCATTTTCTAAATCTGGACATGTGTCTGGTGCAACCATTATCTATGTACCAATTATTGTTAGATTCTATATGTGTCCTCAAGCACACCTTCATTAAACACATTTTTTAATTTAGGTACCCAGACTGTAACGCCCTGATTTTCTTTAAATGTGTAAATAACTGAAATGCCCCTGAGGTCATTTCTACTTGGAACACAAGGACGGCTGCCCCAGCTATCCTCATGAGAGCTTTAATTAGGTAAGAAGGGGATTCTATGTGTTTGAATGTTTAATAGAGCAGAAGAATCTCATTTCTGAGATTTCTGTGCACAAATGACCAAAATACCCTTATAGTAATTTAAGGCAATTTTGAGTTCTGTTTTGACCCGGACTTGTCCCAGAGGTCTAAAATAATGTTTTTAAGGCATGATTTATGTTTGCTTAAGTCCTAGTGGTCCAAGATAGTTTTTGCGAAACATTATGATTTTGTCCCTACTTAAGTGCATTAGGGCTTAACGACGTTTTTAAAAACAAAACCTAAGCAATATTAGGCTCTAATTAAAAGTTAATTAATTTCCATAAATAATCTAGAGCTAAAATAATTATTTGAAGTTGATTAGGACCTAAATTTGCTTAAGGAAACTTAAAACCTAATTCTAGTCTTGTTTCTTCAAGAAAGCATCTAAGAATAATGTTTTTACTATTCAATCTCCCTAATTCAAGGAAATGTGTTGTCTCCTAATCTCTAGTCAATGGAGTTTGACTCCACAAATCTAACAAGATCACTCCGAAATTAGGTTGCTCGTGGCCCTAATTACCCAATTAGTTCACCTAAACACTTGGTTAGAAAACCTTAATTAGTGGCCTAATCTTGTTTGCTCCTAAACACATCATTAATACATATTTAGATGAAACAATCTTCTCTCCCCATGGGCTATCATGATGGCTGAAACCTCTCCCCCACATTCTCCACATGTTTGAAATCCAAACACCCAAAGGACCATGCCTTACACTATGCTTGCACCTCACCTTGCACCATATTTGATCATACTTCCAACCATGCTTGAATGACTAATTTTAGACTAAATAAATGAGATATTTTCCTCCCCCATTGCTGCCCAAAAGCCGTCAGCCCTCCCTCTCCCTTCTACAAGATTTATTTCATTTCAAATTAACAAGAAATCACCTCACCTTGAACCATGCTTAAGCCCATACCTATCTTACCATCAACCATGCCTTGAATGACAACTTGTAAGAGATTTTTTCCCCCCAAAGCCTTGAAGAAACCGTGAACTTCCCCCCCCCCCCAATTCACTCCATCATGATTCAAAATTCTATAAATACCTTGCCTTGGTGAGCTTTGCTTCACTTTGAGTCATTTGCTAAGTTTGAAGTTTTAAGAAAGTGTTAGTTCTCTCAAAGTTTCTTTTCTCCTCCTTGTTCCAAGAGGAAACCGCCACCCCTCCACCTCTCAATCTTCATCTAAGTTCTCATCTAAACACATTTCCAAGCTCAAACACAAGCCAACACATCTCCTTCCTCCATTTCTCTTCAACACCGAAGCTATACTCCAAGCTACAAGGAGATTTCTTCTTGTTTCCTCTTCAAGATCAAACCTTTCCTTGTCTCCAAGAACACACACACTTGGTAGGGAGCTTTTCTAAAATATTTCTTTGATTCTTATGCTTTGATCTTGTTGAAATATGATGAATGGATGAACCTTTCTTGTTGTTTCATTTTTGGTTTCTTCCTTTCTTTCTCTTTATGATTTCGGCCTCAAGGCCTTGTACATGATAGCTTGATGATGAGTGTTCTCTAGAGGTGATTATGTGTTCATCTCTTATGAAACCTTTAAAGCTTGATGCTTTTCTTTCTTTAAAGTTCTATCTATATTACGTAGCTCACTAAAGTTTTCAACTTAAGAAAATAACTCTAAGGATTTCAATAAGCCCAAGACCTACCCTTGTCAACCTTAAAGTTGGTCGGCACATTTTAGAGTTTTGCTCTAGATAGGGGTCTTGGGTACATAATAAATAATATGATGTATTTTCCTTCTCTTTATAGAATCGATTTCTTGCTCATTTTCCTTTTGAAGCTTTGTTTCTTGAGTTTATTTCTTTAAAGCTTGATGATGATGTTCAAAGAACCATGAGATTTCTTTATAACCTTGGTTCTTAGAACTCTAAAGCTTGCTTTATGATGATGAGATTGGGATTGAGATTATGATATTGATCCTTTAAAGTCTTATATGAGCTCTAATGACACATAATAATGGACTAGCATTCATGTTTAAATTTATGCCTTGCATAGTGTATTTATTTTATGCTATTACTAACTCTCAAGAATAAATAAATGAACTTGCATTATCATGTTTAAATTCAAGCTTTGCATTTCATGTTTACTTTTCAAGTCCTTACCTAAACTTAAGGTAAAAATGAGTTGCATCTCATATTTATTTTGAGCCCTCACTTTACTTTCTAAGAAAGATAAAATGAAGTGCATAGCATGTTTATATTCTTGTTATCACTTAAAATGTTAGAGCTCAAAGACTTGTCCCTTGGTATCTTAAGTAAAGTTTGTAAATAAATATGTTTTACTCTTTTGATTTTCGGGCATGTGATGATGATGAACTTGGTGTGAGTTTCATTTAGTCACAAGTGCCAAAATCTATGTTTTATAATTTTCTCAAGTTTAGTTGATCTCAGGAAATGTTTCGAGTATAGTCTTATGATTTAAATCCCCCCTCAAACTTGTTTTACAATAGCTACTGCCCTCATATGTTTTATGAGGATTTCTAATGAAATTAATTGCTTTCAAATGAGTTTTAGAAGCTTTGAAAAGGTTCCAAGAAAAACTAGCAATTTATGTGTTTTAGAAATAAAGATCCATGCATTATATGATAGCTTTGATTTTGGTTCTGCCTTATTCATTCCAGAACCTTAAATTCTGTTTTGGGTGGTCTATATGTGTTTAAATACCTTACCAATTGTATGAAAATTGTTCTAGGCATCTTAGGCATGCTTAGTAACTTTAATAGTTTGAAAATGTGATTTCTAGAACTCCTTAGGAATTGAAATTGTATATTCTATTCCAGCCTTGATAGAGTTTGTAGAATCATATTATAACATGTTTAAATGGGTGAGAATGACTCATAATTGGTTTAGGTATTAATTATTGCATCATAGAAAATACTTAGCAGAAAATACGGGTAAATTTTTTTTTTTTTAACATAAAACAAAGTGAGAGCCGCATTCATTGAGATATGGAAAGATAAATCACAACATGATCAGATATATAAAGGCATAGAACAATCACCAATTCAACAAAGGAACATTCCATTAATAACATAGTTAGAGATACATAGAGTCACACCTTTATAGAATCGGGCTAAGCTTTTAGTACAAAGGAAATAACAAGAAAATACAAAAGCAGTAAAGTACATGGAACAACGGGAAATAAAAACTACACTACCCTCCTACTCAAGCTATGAGTACTAAACTCGAATACCCCTCTTCAAAAGGTACTGCCAAAGGGGAAGACCTCATGACGGCTCAAGCACTCAAATAGCTCTCCAATGAAGTCTACTGACGGTGAGAATCCTCGGGCAATGGAGGTATGTACTTGGCAAACTGTTCGAGCTCCTCCTGTGTGGGCCAGTGGAGTGGAGTATGGATGTGTGTTTGCTGAACGTGAGCTCCATGGCAGGGGCGCATCTCAGATTTCCTCGCCAAGCACGGTTGCGTCACAGTAGCCTCACTCCTCTATCATCCATATGGAGGAGTAGGGGTAGAACTCTTTGAGTATATGTGCGTAGGCGAGTCCTCAGATGGATTCATCTTCGACCTCCCAGATTGGGGTACATACTCCGGAAAGTCACGTACCGCTAAGGCAGATAGACGAGCACGGCGGATCTACCCATCACGGGGTGTGTGCGCTTGAAGATCAGGTCATCATCGCCGAAAGGAGCAGTATGAGTGAAATGATAATTGGACACTGGGTAGGCAAAAGGCCATCCCATATACACAAAAACACGTACAACACAATGACCCTCAAAGTGGTAGGAGCGATGATCTGGGTCGTAATGCACCTCCCATACTGGCATATCAATGAAAAGCATGAAAGTTGCTATCGAGCTCTGAAGATGTGACGAAAGAGAGAAAAAGAAGAGAAAGGAGTGAGAATCTTACTAAAGAATCTCAGTAGGAACCTCCTATCTAAAGTTACATCGTTCACATCCTCAGGAACCTTGGGTTTATTATTAAAAGGTGTGCAAGCATATAAGGTTCATTATTAGGTTTCATAAAACTAATTATCCAAGGTTCAGTCCTTTTAGAGTGCATCTTAATGTCATGAATGCAACATATCAAGCATGAATGCATGGCAATACCTTAAACAAATAGCTTAACAAATCATATTCATCAAGAAGCATTCAAGTGGCATAAAGGGGCATAAATCTGTCATGTGGAACTTTCCTTAATCTTTGTGACATAAATCATCATACTATAGCATTATAGGGCCACCCTAAAACATCTAGGTTATGAGCTCATACCTCAGCTAGTCGTCACTAGCTCTTGCTTATTATCTGAGTAAGCAAAACATAATAAAATAATCTCGACTCCTTGAGTACGGGTTAAGGGGCTAGGGATCACCTCTCTTAGGATATACCCTCTTTGAAATGCTTTGCGGGCATCTAGCCTCAGCAATTTGTCCGCTTTGGTAGGCTGCATCTACTCATACCCTCACGGATTTGTCTTCCCTGGGGGTGCTCAGTCGAACCGGTGTCACCCAGAAAAGCGCATCTCAGTGCTTTGTCACATGAAAATCTCCTGGGGATGCTCGGCCGAACTGATGCCACCCAGGGTTTTAAATCTCATGTCATACTTCAAAAACATTCTCAAGTCCTTTAGATTTGACAAAAATTCCGCAGCATAATAGCTGTGTACCGAATTCCTTCAAATCAACTTTATGCCACAAGCTCATTACACATATGCATTACTCATTCAACTTTCATGCTCATGATAGACTTATCATTTCAATAAAACACTTCATCATAGCTCATACATCATCGAAGCATATACATCAACACATCATACTTGTATTATCAAACTTAAAACATCAAAGTCTCTTAATGTCTTATGCATTGACCCTTAAGGTCCTTTAACTTGAAATCTAAGTTGTCTATCATCACAACTTAAGTTCTTGGGTACCTATAGGTTCATAGCTAAGTATTCCTCACTCAATTCTATGATCATAAACAATTCTAAACCTCAAGAGTGCAGAATCCATAATTTACACTTTACGGGTATCTAGGAGTCACAACTTTGACCCTTTCTAAGTTCGGTTTGCTCCTAAAGCTTCAAGATCAAGTCCTAAACCAATTATAAGTAGTTCCTACACATTTAAACTAATTATAAACCATGATTTCTAGTTTTAAACGTTGCTGGACAGAATCCAGAAAATTACATTTCTAAGGGATCTAAAAGTCTCATTTTGATTCTTTTCTAGTTACTAACTTGTCTTAACTTTCTCAAATGAATTTTAGCATTAATTATACATGATCATACTCATATTATCATCAGCAAAACAGCATAAAACAGTGAGCATATGAACCAAACAGAACCGAAAACATCTCCATCAATCAAGGCATAAAACTTTATTTCTAAAGCACATAAATTGCTAGTTTCTTTTGGAACCTTTTTAAAACTTTCAAAACTCACTTAGCAATAATTTATTTCATCAAAACCATTATAAAACACATGAGGGTAGTAGCTATTTTTAAACTAATCTCAAGAGGCATTTAAATCATGAAACTTCGCTCAAAACATTTCTTGCGATCATCTAGACTTAGTAAAATCATGAAACATGAGTTTTAGCACTTGTAACTAGATGAATCTCATTCTAGGATTCAACATCATCACAAGGCCAAAAAACCAAATGGGTGAGGAACATATATTTTCAAGCTTTGCTTGAGATAATAATGGGTAAGTCTATGAGCTCTAAATCTCTTAAGTTATGACATAAACTCAAATATGCAATGCACTTTGTTTTAGTCTTTATTAAGAGGTGAGAGCATAAAATAAATATGCTATGCAAGTCCATTATTCCCTTAGAGATTTAGTGAGAGCATAAACATAAATATGGAAATGCAAGTTCATTCTTTAATCTTAAGCATTTAGTGATGACATAAAACTAAATATGGATGCAAATTCTTTTTATCTTAACTTAGAGCTCATGTGAGACTTTTAAAGAGAACCAAAAATCTCAACCCAACATCTATCTCATCAACAAGGTGAGGTTTAGAGTTCTTGAACCAACTTCTCAAAGGAACTACATGGCTCTTGAACATCATCATCAAGCTCAAAGGAAATAAATTCAAAGAAAACAAAACCATGAAAAAAAGGAAACTAAGGCCTAAATGTAGAGGAAAAGAAAACAAGAACCAAAAGCACATACAGAAAGGAAAAGAAAATGAAACTATGTCATATTCTTTATTAAGTACCCAAAACCCCTATCTAGAGAAATCTCTAGAACATGCCAGCCAACTTTAAGGTTAACAAGGGTAGGCTTGGGCATTTTGAAAACCTTAGATTAATTTTTCTTAAGTTGAAATCCATGTGAGTTAGATAATATAGATAAAGCTCAAAGAAAGGAAAAACTCAAGCTTTAGAGGTTTCTTTGAGATGAACACAAGTCATCATCTAGAAACTCTCATCATCAAGCTATCATGCTCATATCAAGGCCTTGAGGTCGAAATGAAAAGAAAAGGAAGGGCAAGGAAAAGCTTAAAAAGAAACCAAGAGAAACTTTGAGAAAATCATATTTTTGAGTAAAAATGAAACTTTTAAAGCAACTCCTACCAAGTGTGATGACAAAGGCTTGATCTTTGAGGTGAGAATGAAAAGGAAAACTCCTCCTAAAAGGATGATGAAGCTTTGGCCTTGTGGAGAGGAAAAGGAAGGAAAAGTGTTCTTGGTGAGCTTGTGTTTGAGGTTGAGTGTTTAGGGGCTTAAGAGGTGATTCAAGGGTGTGAGGTGGTGTTTTATGGTTATGAGATGATGATTCAAAGGGAAGATGAAGAAGATGAAGATGAAGAGGAAGAACTCTTAGAACTTTAGAGAGAAAAGGAAATAACTCAAAGAAAAGCTTGAAAACTAAACTTAGCAAATGATCTATAGTGTTTCCGAGTGCATCTAAGTAAGGTATTTATAGAAAACAAAAACAATGGAAGAGTGAAACAGAGGAGGGCTGGCCATAGCATTGGGGGCATGGGGGAGAGAAAAATATCTCTTACATGTGGTCATTCAAGCATGGTTTGAAGTATGGTAAGCATGGTGCAAAGTATGGGCTAAGTAAGGCTTGTCATAGACTTGAAATGGTATTTGAATTTCAAAAATTTGAGGTATGGAGGGGGGAGGCAGCTGTGCACTTCTAGAAGAGAGGAGGTGAGGTTTCTTTTGTTTAATGATGGTTTAAAGATGTGTTTAGGTGTGTATTAGATTAGGTGCAAGATTAGGAATTCCTAAATGTGTTTAGGTAACTAAAAATGTGATTAGAAATTTTATGACATGATTAAGGAGTGCTCATACACATTTAGAGAGTTTTAAATTCATTTTATAAATAAACTATGTAGACAAATTTCCATGATTTAAGGAATTGGAGAGAGAAAATACTATTCAAGATTCCATGACTAGGAATCTTAAATTTAAAATAAGATTTGAGTTTAAATTAAGCAATCTTAGGTTCTAATCAACTCCAATAAATTATTTTGACTCTAGATTAATTATGGAAATTAATTAATCTTTGATTCGAGCCTAATATTGCTTAGGTTCACTTAATCATGCGATTAAGCTCAAAAACACTAAACTAGGGGCAAAATCATAATTTTGCACAAAAATTGCCCGGGACCATCGGGACTAAAACTGAGGTCACAAAATACATAAAAACACCTTTTAAAACCACTTGGAGAAGTTTTGGGTCCATCCGGTGCTCGTACCCATGTCAAACACAACAGGGTTATTTTGGTCATTTTCACCTAAAATCTCAAAAAAAGAGATTTTCGATCCCAGAAAGGTACACAAGTCAACTAATTCCCTTCAAAGATTGAGTTAGCCCCTTGAGGACTGCCTGGTCGACTATCTTCGAGTTCCGGGCTGAAAATGACCTCAGGGGTATTTTGGTCATTTTCACTCTAACAGGAAATCGAGGCGTTACACTAAGACTTAAGGTGACATGAACTATGAGAAAATGATCCTTAGGAACCATCAAACTATAGATGGGGATGGGGTGATTATAGCCCCCTAGCCCGTACTTTAAATCGGGACCTTAACTTATCAAAAGAGATAAGAACCATGTGCTAATGACGACTAGTGAGGTATGAGCTTATAACCTAGAGGTTTCTCAAAAGGGAGAACAATTAGGGTGGCCCTATGTGCAAAGTAAATGTCTTAATGTCAACCTAAGTAACCAAGATAAGATACCATGTACCATGTACCAAGTTCTATGTTTTGTGCTCTATGCTCTATGATCCATGTACCATGTACTATGTCTATATTTACCATGTATGCTAATAAGTTAGTTAGGTCTTGCATAGCATAATGAAGTATGATGCATCCATGTAAATACAAGCTATATGTTAAAAAGAATGGGCCTCAGTAATCAATGTTTAAGAAATTCATAATTGAACTATTACATGCCCACTTTTATAAGAACAGGGTCCTGGAGACATAGATGATGTCACCTAGATAGGAGGAAAACCCAACTAAGTTTCTTAGTAAAGATTCTCACTCCCCCTACCTGTTCTTTCTGTCACGTCTTCAGATTCTGATGGCGACCTTCGTCCTGTTCGTTGATAAGCCTACATGGGAGTTGCACTACGATCCGGAGCACGGATCATATCATGTTGAGGGACATTGCGTAGTTCGAGTTTTTGTATTTGTTGGACGCCCCTTCAGCCATCTAGTACCGAGCTACCATTTCTGTAATGCCCCGATTTTCTGTTAGAGTGAAAATGACCAAAATGCCCCTGAGGTCATTTTCGGCCTGGAATTCGAGGAAAGCCGATCCGATAGTACTCGAAGGGCAAACTCAATGTTGAAAGGGGATTAGATGACTTGTGTACCTTCCCGGGATCGAAAATCTCGTTTTTTGAGTTTTTGGGTCAAATTGACCAAAACACCCATGCGGTGTTTTACCCGTTTGCAAGTACCGGATGAACCCGAAACTTCTCCAGATGATTTTAAAAGGCGTTTTCATGTAGACTATAACTTTAGTTTTGGTCCCGGAGGTCCCGGGCAAAATTAGTGCAAAATTACGGTTTTGCCCCTAGTTTCGTGTTTTTACGCTTAATCGCGTAATTAAGCAAACCTAAGCAATATTAGGCTCTAATTGAAGGTTAATTAATTTCCTTAATTAATCTTGAGTCAAAATAATTTATTAAAGTTGATTAGAACCTAAAAGTGCTTAATTACAACTTAAAATCATATTTTAATTTCAAGACTCCTAGTCATGGAATCTTGAATAATGTTTTCTCTTTCCAATTCCTTAAATCATGGAATTGTGTTACACATTGTTTATTCATAAATGAGTTTAAAATTCTTTAATGATGTATCAACACTCCTAATCTTGTCATAAAATCCCTAAACCTCATTCTTAGTTACCTAAACTTAAGCTTAATTACTCCTAACCTTGTACCTAAGCTAATACACATTTAAACCTACCATTAACACACAATTAGATGATCAAAACCTCTCTCCCTCCATGCTGTCTGGTTGGCCAAAGCTTCTCCCTCCCCATATGCATCACATGTTCAATTTTTCAACACTCCAAGGCCATACCTCAAGTCACATACACTATACCTTGTCATAACTTTCAATCAAGCTTGATTTTCCAAGTAAATAACTAATTAAAATAGCCCATTTTCTCCATTTATTTGTGGCTGGAAAAGTTCCAGCCATGCATTGTTTCTAGAAGCCTAATTTCATCAAAAATTGATAGGAAATTAACTCACATCAAGCCATACTTTGTAGCATAGCTTCCATACTTCAAACCATGCTTGAATGACCTTGTGTAAGAGATATTTTCTCTTCCTTTTCCCTCTAATAGCTACGGCCAGCACACTCCCCTTTTGAGCCTTCATTTGTTTTCATTCTCTATAAATACCTTGCCTAGAAACGCATGCAAACACCTTAGTTCATTTGGTAAGTTTCAAGTTTTCCTAAGCTTTCTTGAGTTCTTTCATTTTCTCTCAAGTTTCAAGAGAGTTCTTCCTTTCTTTTCATCTTCATCTTCTTCATCTCTTCATCTCATCATCATCTCTCAACCTTGAAACACCACCCCAAAGCCTTGAACCATCATCAAACCTTTCAAACACCACACCTCAGACACAACCTCACTTGAAACACAACTCCAACCTTCTCATCCTCTCTTGGCCGAAGCTATCTTGCCTCTTGGAGGAGCTCATCATCTTGTTTTCCTTTTCAAAGAGTTCAAGTTTTCATCTTCACTCTAGGTAGGGGTGTGTTCTAAACTTTGTTTTCTTGAAAATGAGTTATTTCTAGCTTTCTCTTGGATTTTCTTTTGAAACTTTCTTGTTTTTCCTTCCTTGTGATTTCGGCCATGAGGCCTTCAGGAGCACATGATAGCTCAATGATGAGGACTCCTAGAGAAGGACTATGTGTTCATCTCAAAGGAACCTCTAGAGCTTGAGTTTTTATTTTCCTTTAACTTCATCTATACTATACTTAGCTCACATGGTTTTTCAACTTAAGAAAATTAATCTAAGGATTTCTAAAAGCCCAAGCCTACCCTTGTCAACCTTAAAGTTGGCCGGCACATTCTAGAGATTTTTCTCTAGATAGGGGTTTTGGGTATTTAATAAAGAACTTGACTTAGTTTCACTTTCTTTTTCTCTTGAAAGGTTTTCGGTTTTGATACTTTGATCCTTGAGATTTTGTTTGTTTTGTTTTGAAAGTTTATTTATCTTGAGCTTGATGATGATGTTCAAGAACCTCATGGTTCCTTTGAGAACTTGGTTCAAGAACTCTAAAGCTCTCTTTGTAATGAGATATGTGTCGGGTTGTTATCTTGTTAAAGTCTTGAATGAGCTCTAGCTAACCATAAAATGAACCTTGCATCTTGTTTACTTTTATGTCTTGCACATCATGTTTATTTTCCTTGCTATCACTAAGTACCAAGATAATAAAAGAACTTGCATTATCATGTTTATATTTCAAGCTATGCATTAGCATGTTTACATTTCAAGTTCTCACCTAAATATCAAAGATAATAATATGATGCATCTCATATTTATTTTATGCTCTCACTTTACTTTCTAATAAAAGCTAAAACAAGTGCATAAGCATGTTTATCTTTATGCCATCACTTTAATGAACCTAGAGCTCAAAGACTTACCCATGGTTTTCTCAAACAAAGGTTTAAAAATATTTATTTCCTATGGTTCATATTTCGGCCCTAAGAGGTTTTGATGTTTCTAAATATTGAAAACTATGTTTCATACTTTTTCTAAGCTTTTATGAGCACAAGGAATACGTAGAACTAAGTTTTATGAATGTAGGACCTCTTGAGACAAAGTTGAATTGGTCACTGCCCTCTTAAATATTCTTATAATTTTAGATGTTAAAAATGTTTATAAATGAGTTTTGAAAGTTTTAAAAAGGTTCCAAGAGAAACTAGTATTTTATGTGCTTTAGAAATTGTGTTTTATGCCTTTATGGAGAGTGTTTGTTTCGGTTCTGCCTTGCCATTATTTTGCCACTGTATGTGCTGTTTTATTGATGATAATATGCTCATGTTTGAGTAAAAATAGTGTTAAGACTCATATGTGAAAGATAAGATAAGTTAGAGACTAGAAAATAATTAATTTGAGAGTTCTAGATCCCTTAATTATTGAATTTTCTGGATTCTGTCCAGCAAGGTTTAGATTTGATAATCATGGTTTTAAATTAGTTTAAATATGTAGGAATGACTCATAATTGGTTTAGGACTTGATCTTGAAACCTTAGGAGCAAACCGGACTTAGAAAGGGTCACCGTTGTGACTCCTAGGTACCCGTAAAGTTATATAAATTCTGCATCCTTGAGGTTTAGAGATATTCTTGATCATAGTGTGAGGTGAGAAATACTTAGTTAAAAACCTCTTAGGAACCCAAGAGATTAGGTTTGATGATTAATAACTTAGAACATCAGTTAAGGACCTTAAGGGTCAATGCATAAGACATTAAAAAGTCTTGAGTTTTATGATTCTTAATTTATGTAAATATGATATATGATACATGAGCTTTATCTATGATAAGTTTGATATGTGCTATGAAGAAGTTTTATATGATGATATGCTATACCTCATAAGATATGTTTGTATGACCTATATGTTTTCATGGCATAAGCAAATTTGAGGAAATTCGGTCTACAGCCGTCATGCTGCTGAATTTCCATCAAATTTGAGGAACCTAGAAAAAGATCTTTTTGAAAATCATGAGAACTTAAATGTGACACAACACTGAGACGCCTTCTTGGGTGACACCGGTTTAGCCGAGCACCCCCAAGAAAACAAATCCGTGAGGGTATTGACATAGAGCTTGCCAAAGCGGACAATACTACTATGCACTAGTTGCTAGTAGACCGTTTCAAAGAGGAAATGACCCTAAAAGGTGATCCTTAATTTGCCCCCTAGCCCGTACTTTAAGTCGAGATTATGTATGTTACGCTTACCATAGGATAAGTAAGAACTAGTGACGACTAGTTAAGGTATGAGCTCATAACCTAGAGATGTTTTAGGGTGACCCCATGAGATAAAGTTAAAGTTGAAATGTCACATATGCTATGAAAAACCAAGGAAGTTATTATGAGATTTATACCTGTCAACTTATGCCACTATTATAACGTTTTTGTGACTTTGTTGATTAGCTTATCTTTATGATGCATTCATATCATTAGTGTATTCCATGCTTAGTCATAAGATGCATTGTAAAATATGACGGACCTTGGATAATTAATACTTTAGAAAACTAACTTAAAAGAAGTTTACATGGATGCGCACCTTTTTAGAAATCAAACCCAAGGTTCCTGGGGATATGATGACGTCACTTAGTTAGGGATTGCCCTACTGAGAATTCTTTTAGAAGATTCTCATTCCCTCTCTCTTTTCTTCCGTCATATCTTCAGATGGCGACTTTCGTACTCTTCATCGACACCCCAACATGGGAGCTGCACCATAACCCGGCACTCGGGTCATACCATTTTGAGGGTCACTACACAGTTAGAGTGTTCATGTTCATGGGACGACCCTTCGCACACCCAGTACGGAGCTACCGCTTCACCCCGACTGCTCCCTACCATCATAACACAATTTTTGAGCGAGCCAGACCATGTGACGAGCAGATCCTCTGCACGCAACCCGAGGCGTCAGCCGTACGTGACTACCCAGAGTACGTGCCCCCGACTCAGTATTCGGAGATGGATCCATCAGAGGACCCGCCCTCGCATATGTACAGTTGGAGCTCTAGCCTCGCTCCCCCACTGATGAGAACCGGGAGTGAGGAGATGGTGGTTCAGCCGAGGTTGGCTCGTAGGCCATCCATGCACCCTCGCCGTGGTGGGCACGCCCCGATGATCCGCACGACCACTCTCGCCGAGATCCGCCAGTGGATCGATTCCACCCCTCAGTACTCGGACCAGGAGGAGTAGGTGCATAGGATGGGTAGTAGTTAGTGCACACACGCCACATAGTTGAGGACAAACCTTCTTTTGTATATGAGGTTGTCTACTTTAGGTGCACTTGGGCATGGGTGTTGCTTTCATGGTTTCTGTAACGCCCCGATTTTTTCTGTTAGAGTGAGAATGACCAAAATGCCCCTGAGGTCATTTTCAGCCCGGAATTCGAGGAAAGCAGGTTCGGTAGTACTCGAAGGGCAAACTCAATGTTGGAAGGGGTTTAGATAACTTGTGTACCTTCCCGGGATCGAAAATCTCATTTTTCGAGTTTCGGGTCAAAATGACCAAAACGCCCCTACGGTGTTTTATCCGTCTGCAAGTGCCGGATGAACCTGAAACTTCTCCAGATGATTTTAAAAGGCATTTTTATGTATACTGTGACTTAGTTTTGGTCCCAGAGGTCCTGGGCGAAATTAGTGCAAAATTACGGTTTTGCCCCTAGTTTCGTGTTTTTACGCTTGATCGCGTGATTAAGCAAACCTAAGCAATATTAGGCTCTAATTGAAGGTTAATTAATTTCCTTAATTAATCTTGAGTCAAAATAATTTATTAAAGTTGATTAGAACCTAAAAGTGCTTAATTACAACTTAAAATCATATTTTAATTTCAAGACTCCTAGTCATGGAATCTTGAATAGTGTTTCCTCTCTCCGATTCCTTAAATCATGGAATTGTGTTACACATTGTTTATTCATAAATGAGTTTAAAATTCTCTAATAATGTATGAGCACTCCTAACCTTGTCATAAAATCCTAATTACTCATTCTTAGTTACCTAAACTTAAGCTTAATTACTCCTAACCTTGTACCTAAGCTAACCTACACTTAAACCCACCATTAACACCCAATTACATGATCAAATCATCCTCCCTACTCTGCTGCCAGGTCTGGCTGAAGCCTCACCCCCTCCATATGCATCACATGTTCAATTTTCTAATACTCCAAAGTCATACCTCAAGTCACATACACCATACCTTGTCATATTTTCCATCACACTTGATTTTCCAATGAAATAACCAAGCAAAATAAATTATTTCCTCCATTTAATTGTGGCTAAAAATGTTCCAGCCATGTTGAGTTTATAGAAGGGTGATTTATTGCAAAATTAAAATAAAAGCTCACTCAAAAACCCATGCTTTGTGTCATGAACTCCATACTTCAAACCATGCTTCTATGACACAATCAAAGAGATATTTTCCTCTCCCTTTGTCCTCCAATGCTATGGCCAGCACCCCTCCCTTGATGAGCCCATGGTTTTTTTTTTCTATAAATAGGATGCTTGTGATAGCCTTGTTGTACCTTGAAGCATTTGCTAAGTTTAGAGTTTTAGAGTTTTCTTGCTAGTTCTTTTCTTTTCTCTCAAAATTCCAAGAGAGTTCTTCCTTTCTTTTCATCTTCATCTTCATCCTCTCTTCATCTCAACATCACTTCTCAACCTTGAAACACCACCCCATAGCCTTGAAACATCATCAAACCTCTCAAACACCACACCTTAAACACAACCTCACTTGAAACACAACTCCAACCTTCTCATCCTCCCTTGGCCGAAGCTATCTTGCCTCTTGGAGGAGCTCATCATCTTGTCTTCATTTTCAAAAGTTCAAAGATTTCATCTTCACTCTAGGTAGAGATTTGTTTTCAAACTTTGTTTTGCTCAAGAAAGTGTTTTTCTCTAGTTTCCTCTTGGATTCTTTTTGAACTGTCCTTTGTTTTTCCTTTCCTTTTCATTTCGGCCTCTAGGCCTTGTTATGAGCATGATAGCTTCATGATGAGAGTTTCTAGATGATGACATTGTGTTCATCTCAAAGAAACCTCTAAAGCTTGAGTTTTCCTTTCCTTATGACTTCATCTATATGATATCTAGCTCACATAGTTTTTCAACTTAAGAAAATTAATCTAAGGATTTCTAAAAGCCCAAGCCTACCCTTGTCAACCTTAAAGTTGGCCTTAAGAAAGTTATAATAAAGATTTATCTGACACCTTATGCCACTATCATGATGTTTCTTAAATATATCATTGACCCATATGATGCATTCATGTCTTAGTATACTGCATGCTTAGTCATAAGACGCATTATAAAATATGACGGACCTTGGATAACTAATGCTTTAGAAAACCGATTTAAAAGAAGTATGCATATATGCACACCTTTTAGAAATAAACCCAAGGTTCCTGAGGATGTGATGATGTCACCTAGTTAGGGATTGCCCTACTAAGAATTCTTTTAGAAGATTCTCATTCCCTCTCTCTTTTCTTCCGTCATATCTTCAGATGGCGACATTCGTACTCTTCATCGACACCCCGGTATGGGAGCTACACCATGACCCGGCACTCAGGTCATACCATTTTGAAGGTCGCTGCACTGTTAGAGTCTTCATGTTCATGGGACGACCCTTCGCACACCCAGTACGGAGTTACCGATTCACCCCGATTGCCCCCTACCATCACAACAGTCTTTTTGAGCGAGCTAAATCACGAGACGAGTAGATCCTCCGCATGCAGCCTGAGGCATCAGCGGTACGCGACTACCCGGAGTACGTGTCTCGCACCTAGTACTCGGAGATGGACCCATTCGAGGACCCGCCATCACACATGTACAGTTGGAGCTCCAGTCCCGCTCCCCCACTGATGAGAGCCAGGAGTGAGGAGACGGTGGTCCAGCCGAGGTTGGCACGTAGGCCATCCATGTGCCCCTCACCACGGTGGACATGCCCCGATGATGCGCTCGACCACTCCCGCCGAGATTCGTCAGTGGATCGACTCGACCCCACAGTACTCGGACTAGCAGGAGTAGACATAGGAGGGGTAGCAGTTAGTGCACACATGCGACATGGTTGAAGGGCAAACCTTCTTTTGTGTATGAGGTTGCCTACTCTAGGTGCACTCGGGCATAGGTGTTGTTTTATGATTTCCCTGTATTTGTTTTTCAGTTGTATTCTATTTTTTGATGTATCAAATAGTCCTGCCCTTTGGGTGGGCACATTATATATACATATATGTTTCAGTTGATGTTTCCATGTTATGATGTGTTCCTTTACGCTTTGCTTATATGTTTCGTTATGCTTCCTTTTAAAGATTCGTGCGTGGCTCTCACCTTGATTTTAAAAAAGAAAAATTTTACCCATATTTCCGCTAAGTATTTTCTAAGTAAAAGATGAGACCAAGAGGTAATATTCTAAAGATTAACCTAAGTACATACTAGTAGTCTTAGGTTAAGATTTAAGGTGTTACAGTTTCCTTGTACTTTCTTTTATGATTTCCATGTATTTGCTTTTCAGTTGTATTGCGTTCTTCTATGTATCGAATAGTCCTACCTTTTGGTAGGCACATTATCTATATATAATCAGTTGATGTATCCATGTTATTTATATGTTTTTATGATTTGATCATATGACTTGTATGAATTCCCATTCAAAGAATCATGCGTGGCTCTCACTTTGGTTTTAATTCCAAAAAGAAAAATTTTACCCATATTTCCGCTAAGTATTTTCAAAGTAAAGAATGAGACCAAGAGGTAATATTCTAAGGATTAACCTAAATACATACTAGTAGTATTAGGTTAAGATTTAGGGTGTTACAGTTTCATCCTTACATCCCCCTATGGAGACGAGATGATTTTTGAGCGAGCACGCTCGTATTTTGAGCGGAGGCTTCGCATGCCCCCTTCTATATTGGCCGTTCGAGACTTCCCCGATTACATACCCCGTTTGAGGTTTTTCTGAGATAGACCCCTCTGAGAACAAGCCTACACATGTGTATTCCGAGAGTTTGGCCCCCACTCCTATTCCTATGAGAGAGGGGAGTGAGGAGATAGTCATGCAGCCACGGTTGGCATAGAGGCCAGCCATGCGCCCTAGACGTGGAGGTCATGTACGACCATCTGGTGTGCCTGTCCCTGATGAGCTATGACCATGGATTGGATACGTTCCCCCATTCTCGGGCCATCAGCCGTAGACAACTCTTGGAGTTTTAGTGCACACATGCCCTACTAGTTATGATGACCTTCTTTTGTTGTAAAGGTTATCTACCATAGGTGCACCATGTAGGTTTGTGTCCTGTGTATTTCGTTTCCAATGTATTTCATTTCCTATGTATTTTATTTCTGATATATTAGCATTCCGTCTTCATGTACCCAAACTTAACTCACCTCTAGGTGGGTAGTTAGGTGGGTAGTGTGTGTGTGTGTGTGTGTGTGTGTATATATATATATATATATATATATATATATATATATTATGTTGTGATATGTTCTTTGTGGAGCCATCTTAATGTTTAGATTTCTGCATTCTATGTTATCGCTTGTATATGCTACACGCGGCTCTTACTTTATTGAGGTTTTGAAAAAGAAAAATTTGGGTTAAATATTTAGCCTCAGTACGTTCTAGGAGTATTGGGTTAAATACTAGGGTGTTATAAAGACTTTCTTGGGTCCTTCTGAGTTAATATTGTAAAGAGAGGGCTTTCCAATTCTTTTGACATACTTCCTTTTCATGAAGCATTTGTCAGGTGGATGTCCCTTCTTATGACTGACAATGCAAGAGACTTTGTTTCTTATTTTATTTAATTAAATTGCATTTTCTTTTCCTTTTTCCACTTCTTTATATATTAACCCAGTTTTTTGAAAGTATGGCCTTTGTCCTCCAAGCATTAGTTCAAGATTTTTTGAGCCATTTACCATTTTTTCTAGATCAGATTTTAGAAGTTTAATCATTTTCTCTAGGTTAGACATAATTTTATGATTTTCCTCATTATTTTTTGAGACCTTGGTTCTTAAGGTGTTGAGTTCATTATTTTCCTTTATTAATTCCTCCTCTTTACTTATGAGATTTTCAACTTTCAATTTAAGCAATTTAAGTTCTAAAACAAACTTTTGATATTTTTTTTTCTTTAGATTAAGATAATAAGAGGAAAGAGTTTGAGAATTTTCAAGCAGTTCTTCATATAAAACCGTTAATTCATCATAGGATAGATTTTGGTCAGAGTTATTTACCTTGAATTCGTCCTTTGAATTATAACCAACCATGAAGCATAGGTTGACTATATCTTCTTATCCTTCTAGGCTTTCTATTCCTTTTTTTTCTTCATCATAATCACTCCATGTTGCCATCATTCCCTTTGTCTTGTTTAAGAGTTTCTTTTGTGGACCCTTTAGTTTAGGACATTCAGGTCTGAAGTGACCTTTTTTGTAACACCCTCATTTTTAATATCGAACTGCTCTGATACCAAAATGTAACACCCTAATTTTTAACCCAACACTTTAGAACACATTAGGTTAATCATGAGATTATTACCTCTTAGTCTCATCCTTTTAATAAAATACTTAGCAGAATTACGGGTAAATTTTTTTTGAAAATATAAAACCAAAGTGAGAGCCGCGTTTGTCGTGAAGCAGAAATGTAAGGCACAAGTAACAAACATAAAGAACACAGTAAGTAAAGCATGTAAGAATGAAACCATGATTAACACTACAAAGGATACACTTCATTAATATCATATTTAGGATACATATATAATCACGCCCTTATAGAACCGGGTTGAGCTTGCAATACATGAAAGGAATACAACAGAAATATAAATGCAAGGAAAACATACATAAACCACAACAACCTGAGTGCACCTAAAGTGGATAACCTCAAAACAAAAGAAGGTTTATCCTAACTATGAGTAAGTGTGTGCACTAAAACTCCCCTAAGACGTCTACTACTGGAACCCGGGATATGGCAGAGTATAACTGATCCACTGACACAATGCGGCATGGGTAGGCACACGCGGTGGTAGCACATGAGCTCCTCAGTTGGGACGTATCTCTACTCACCTAGCTAACCTTGGCTGCACGACGGCTTCCTCGCTCCCTCCTCTCACGAACTGAGGAGTAGAGGTGGAACTCTCGCTGTACATGTGCATCAGTGGGTCCTCAGAAGGATTGTCCTCCGAACTTGAAGACCAGGGCACGAAGTCCTGGAAGTCATGGGGCATCGATCCTCTAGTATACGTCCAAAGAATCCTCTCATCATGCATCCGGGCACGCTCAAAAACCATAGCGTCATCATAAGGAGACATCAGGGAAAAACAGTAACTCTGTACAGGGTGAGTGAAGGGACATCCAATAAACATGAAAACTCGAACCGTGCACTGTCCCTTAAAATGATAAGATCCGTGGTTCGGATCAAAGTGCATCTCCCACGTCGGGGTGTCGATAAAGACCACGAACATCGCCATCGAGCTCTAAAGATGTGACGGAAGAAAGAGAAGGAAGAGAAAAGAGTGAGAATCTTACTAAAGAATCTTAGAAGGAACCTCCTATCTAGGGTTACATCGTCCACATCCTCAAGAACCTTGGGTTTCTTTATAAAAGGTGTGCATGCATATAGGATTCATTATTAGGGTTTATGAAACTAGTTTATCCAAGGTTCATTCTTTTTAGTATACATCTTAATGTCATGAATGCAGCATACCAGAACATGAACGCATGGCAATGCTTAGGCAAATAATTCAACAAATCACAACATCAAGAGGCACCCAAGTGGCATAAAGGGCATAAAACTTTCAAGTGGAACTTTCCTCAACTTTGTGATATTAATCATGATACTTTTAGCATAACAAGGCCACCCTAAAACATCTAGGCTATGAGCTCATACCTCAGCTAGTTGCCACTAGCTCTTCCTTATTATCTGAATAAGCAAAACATATCATAAAAATAAATCCCGACTACTCAAGTACGGGTTAGGGGGCTAGGGATCACCTTTCTTAGGATATACCATCTTTGAAACACTTTGCGAGCATCAAGCCACAACAATTTGTCTGCTTTGGTAGGCTGCATCTACTCATACCCTCACGGATTTGTCTCCCCTGGGGGTGCTCGGCCGAACCGGTGTCACCCACGGTTTTAAATATCATCTCATATTTCAAAACATTCTCAAGTCCTTTAGGTTTGATGAAAATTTGACAGCATAACGGCTGTAAACCGAATTTCTTTCAAACCGACTTTATGCTACAAGCTTATAATACAATTATGTTTCTTATTCAGTTCTCATGCTCATAATACTCTTAACATATCAATAATTCATTCCATCATAGCTCATGCATCACAACATCATACTTGCATAAATAACTCTTAGCATTAAAGATTTCTTAATGTCTTATGCTTTGACCCTTAAGGTCTTTTAACTTAAAATCTAAGTTGTATATCATCACAACTTAAGCTCTTGGGTACCTATAGGCTCATATCTAAGTATTCCTCACTTAAAACTATGATCACAACTATTTCTAAACCTCAAGAATGCAGAATCTATAATTCATACTTTACAGGTACTTAGGAGTCACAACATTGACCCTTTCTAAGTTCGGTTTGCTCCTAAGGCATCAAGATCAAGTCCTAAACCAATTATCAGTAGTTCCTACACATTTAGACTAATTATAAACCATGATCTTCAATTCTAAACCTTGCTGGACAGAATCCAAAAAAATCCATTACTAAGGGATCTAAAAATCTCAAATTAATTCTTTTCTAGTTACTAACTTGTCTTATTTTTCACATATAAATTTTAGCATAAAAAATACATGAACATACTCATATTATCATCATCAAAACAGCATAAAATAGTGAGCATAGCAGGCAAGGTAGAACCAAAGTTATCTCCATCAAACAAAGCATAAAACTTGATTTTCAAGACACATAAATTGCTAGTTTCTCTTGGAACCTTTTTAAAACTATCGAAGCTCATTAGTAAACATTTTTATCTCATTAAAATCATCAAAATACTTCCCAAGGCAGTAGCTATTTTCGAATGAGTCATAAAGGTTTTAAAATCATAGAACTTTGTTCAAAACATCTCTTAAGCTCATATGAACTTAGAAGATTATGAAACATAGATTTTAATATTTGAAACTACTCAAACCACTCAAGGCCGAAATCATAGGAGCTAAGAAACATATTACTTCAAGCCTTTGTTTGAGATAATAATGGGCAAGTCTTAGAGCTCTAGGTTCTCTTAGGTGATGACATAAACTTAAACATGCTTATGCACTTATTTTATCTTTCATTAGAAAATAAAGTGAGAGCACAAAAATAAATATGAGACGCAACTTGTTATTATCTTTAGTATTTAAGTGAGGACTTGAAAATATAAACATGATAATGCAAAACTTGAAATATAAATATGATAGTGTAAGTTCAATTATTATTCTTGGTATTTAGTGATAGCAAGGAAAATAAACATGATATGCAAAGCATAAACATAAACATGAGTGCAAGATTCATTTTAATCTTAGCTAGAGCTCTTACAAGGCTTTAAAATCCATCATAACCCAACACTTATCTCATCAATAAAGAGAGCTTTAGAGTTCCTGAACCAAGTTCTCAAAGGAACTATATGATTCTTGAACATCATCATCAAGCTCAAAAGAAGTAAACTTTTAAAAGGAAACAAAACCTTAAGGAAAAGGAAAGAAAAACCAAAACTTTACTAGATCAAGAACAAAACTCAAGCTGTAGAGGTTTCTTTGAGATGAACACAAGGTCATCATCTAGAAACTCTCATCATCAAGCTATCATGCTCACAAACAAGACCTCATGGCCAAAATGAAAAAAAAAAGGAAGACAAAGGAAAGTTCAAAAAGAAACCAAGAGAAAACTAGAGAAAACACATTTTTGAGTAAAAACAAAGTTTGAAAGCAACTCCTACCAAGTGATGAAGATGAAAGCTTGAACTTTTGAAAAGAAATGAGATGAGCAACTCCTCCTAGGATGCTATGATGGCTTCAACCAAGGAGAGGAGGAAGGAAAGGAGATGTATTCTTGGTGGTTTAGTGTTTGAGGTTGAGTGTTTAGGTGCTTAGGAGGTGATTGAAGGTTGTGAGGAGATGATGTGAAGAGAGGATGAAAAAGATGAAGATGAAAAGGAAGAACTCTTAGAACTCTAGAGAGAAAAGGAAAGAACTCAAAGAAAAGCTTGAAAAACTAAACTTACCAAATGATCTAAAGTATTTCCAAGTGCTTCTATGTAACACCCCGATTTTCTATTAGAGTGAAAATGACTAAAATGCCCTGAGGTCATTTTCAGCCCGGAATTTGAGGAAAGTCGGTCCGGTAGTACTCGAAGGGCAAACTCAATGTTGGAAGGGGATTAGATGACTTGTGTACCAATCCGGGATCGAAAATCTCGTTTTTCGAGTTTTCGGGTCAAAATGACCAAAACGCCTCAAGGTGTGTTTTACCCGCTTTAAGCTATGATGAACCCGAAACTTCTCCAGATGGTTTTAAAAGGAATTTTTATGTAAAATTTTACTTTAGTTTTGGTCCTGGAGGTCCCGGGCGAAATTAGTGCGAAATTACGGTTTTGCCCCTAGTTTCGTGTTTTTACGCTTAATCGCGTGATTAAGCAAACCTAAGCGATATTAGGCTCTAATTGAAGGTTACTAATTTCCATAATTAATCTTGAGTCAAAATAATTTATTAAAGTTGATTAGAACCTAAAAGTGCTTAATTACAACTTAAAATCATATTTTAAATTCAAGACTCCTAGTCATGGAATCTTAAATAGTGTTTTCTCTCTCCAATTCCTTAAATCATGGAATTTTGTCTACATTGTTTTATTCATAAAATGAATTTAAAATCTCCTAAATATGTATGAGTACTCCTTAATCATGTCATAAAGGTTCCTAATCACATTTCTTAGTCACCTAAACTTATGCTTAATGACTCATAACCTTGCACCTAAGCTAATACACCCCTAAACACATCACTAGCACACAATTACATGACCAAAACTCCCTCCTCCCTTGCTGCATCAGACCTGGCTGAAATTACACTCCCCATTATCCATCACATGTGCAAATTTTTTATACTCCAAAGACCATGCTTCCACCTCACAAAGAACCATGCTTTGAGTCATAACCTCCATGCTTTCATCCATGCTTCATATGACCACTTCTAGAAGACTTTTTCTCTCATTTTTGTGGCTCAAATTCAGCCAGCCCTCCTTGCCTTCTAGAAGGGTTATTTTAAATTCAAACAAAGGGAAATTACCATACTTGAAGCCATACCTTGCACCATGACTTCCATATCTCAAACCATGCTTTGTATGACAACCTTAGAAGATATTTTCTCTTCCTCCCAAGGCCAAGAAGGCTTCAGCCAGACCCCTCCCATTACAGCCCCTATATGTTTTTTTCTCTATAAATACCTTGCTTGGATGAACTTGCTCACACTTTAGATTATTTGCTAAGTTTTGGTTTCTAAGCATTCTTGCTAGTTCTCTCATTTTCTCTTAAGTTTCAAGAGTATTCTTCTTCTCCATCTTCTTCTTTTTCCTTTTGAATCATCATCACACAACCTTGAAACATCACCCCCACCATCTTAGATCATCATACAAACATCTAAACTTTCATTCTCAAACACAAACTCACCAAGAACACATTTCCTTTCTTTTTCTCTCCACAAAACCGAATCATCATCACCATCCTAGGAGGTGTTGCTCATCTCATTTCCATCCTCAAGATTAAGCCTTTGTCTTCACACTTGGTAGGGAGTTTCTTTTCAAACTTTGTTTTACTCAAAAAAATGTGTTTTCTCTTGGTTTCTTTTTGAGCTTTCCTTTATATTCCTTTTCTTTTTCCATTTCGGCCTCTTGGCCTTTTCTTCTAAAATATGATAGCTTGATGATGAGAGTTTCTAGATGATGAACTTGTGTTCATCTCAAAGAAACCTCTAAAGCTTGAGTTTTGTTTCTTGATCTAGCAACGTTTTGGTTTTTCTTCCCTTTTTCCTTCCTATATGATTCGGCTTCCATGTGCTTTCCTTTAAAGGTTTTGTTAAAAATTTTAAAGTGTTCTTATATTTATTTCATCTCTAAAAATAATGTTGTTTTGGTTCTTACTTCTTTAAAGTTTTGTTTTCTTCTAAAGTTTACTTCTTTTTTAGCTTGATGATGATGTTCAAGAACCATGTAGTTCCTTTGAGAACTTGGTTCAAGAACTCTAAAGCTCTCTTTGTGATGAGATGAGTGTTGGGTTGAGATTTGTTATTCTCTTTAAAAGTCTCATGTGAGCTCTAAGTTAAGATAAAAGGCTTTGCATCCATGTTTACATTTTATGTCATCACTAAATGCTTAAGATTAAAGAATGAAATTGCATCTCTATATTTATGTTTATGTTCTCACTAAATTTCTAAGATAATAAGGAGTTGCATAGCATATTTATTTTATGTCCTCACCTCTAAATAAAGACTAAAATAAAGTGCATTGCATATTTACTTTTACATCACAACTTAAGAGATTTAGAGCTCATAGACTTACCTTTTATTTCCTCAAACAAAGGCTTGAAAAAAATATGTGTTCTTTAGCTTATGATTTTGGCCTTAGGAGGTTTACTTTGTTATAAGCACTAAAATCTATGTTTCATAATTTCTCTAAGCTCATATGAGTTCAAGAAATGTTTAAAACAAGGTTTTATGAATTTGGAACCTCTTGAGTTTGATTTAGAATAGCTACTGCCCTTACCAATATTTTGATGATTTTAGATGATAAAAATGTTTACAAAGGAGTTTTGCAAGTTTGAAAAAGGTCCCAAGAGAAACTAGCATTTTATGTGTTCTAGGAATCAAGTTTATGACTTGCTTGTTTGGAGAAGAATTCGGTTCTGCCTTGCCTTGATGTGCTCACTGTAACACCCTGAATCTAACCTAATACTACTAGTATGTATTTAGGTTAATCTTTAGAATATTACCTCTTGGTCTCATTCTTTACTTGAAAATACTTAGCGGAAATATGGGTAAAATTTTTCTTTTTGGAATTAAAACCAAAGTGAGAGCCACGCATGATTCTTTGAACAGGAATTCATACAAGTCATATGAGCAAATCATAATAAAACACATAAATAACATGGATACATTAACTGATCATATATATAGATAATGTGCCTACCAAAAGGCAGGACTATTCGATACATAGAAGAACGAAATACAACTGAAAAGCAAACACAAGGAGATCATAAAAGCAACACCCATACCCATGTGCACCTAGAGTAGACAACCTCATATACAAAAGAAGGTTTGTCCTCAACTATGTGGCGTGTGTGCACTAGCTACTACCCATCCTATGCACCTACTCCTGCTGGTCCGAGTACTGAGGGGTGGAATCGATCCACTGGCGGATCTCGGCGGGAGTGGTTGTGCAAATCATCGGAGCGTGTCCACCGCGGCGAGGGTGCATCGATGGCCTACGAGCCAACCTCGGCTGAACCACCTTCTCCTCACTCCCAGCTCTCAACGGTGGGGGAGTGGGGCTCGAGCTCCAATTGTACATGTGTGAGGGCGGGTCCTCTGATGGATCCGTCTCCGAATACTGGGTCCGGGGCACGTACTCCGGGTAGTCACGTACGGCTGATGTCTCGGGCTGCATGCAGAGGATTTGCTCGTCGCGTGGTCTAGATCGCTCAAAAATCATGTTATGATGGTAGGGAGCGGTCGGGGTGAAGCGGTAGCTCCGTCTTTGAGTCTTGTGAAGGGTCGTCCCATAAACATAAATACTCTAACAGTGTAGCGACCCTCAAAATGGTATGACCCGAGTGCTGGGTCATGGTGCAGCTCCTATGTCGGGGTATCGATGAAGAGTACGAAGGTCGCCATCTGAAGATGTGACGGAAGAAAAGAGAGAGGGAATGTGAATCTTCTAAAAGAATTCTCAGTAGGGTAATCCCTACCTAAGTGGCATCATCACATCCTTAGGAACCTTGGGTTTATTTCTAAAAAGGTGTGCATGCATATAAACTCCTTTTAAGTTAGTTTTCTAAAATATCATTTATCCAAGGTCCATCTTATTTTATAATGCGTCTTATGACTAGGCATGGAATATACTAATGACATGAATGCATCATAAAGGTAATCCAATCAATAGAATAACTAAGAAACATTATAACATTGGCATAAGGTGATAGGTATAGCACATTTGACATTTTAAACTTTAACTTTCATCTCATGGGGCCACCCTAAAACATCTCTAGGTTATGAGCTCATACCTTAACTAGTCGTCACTAGCTCTTACTTATCCTATGATATGCGTAACATAATCCCGACTTAAAGTACGGGCTAGAGGGCAAATTAAGGATCACCTCTTAGGGTCATTTCCTCTTTGAAACGCTCTACTAGCAACTAGTGCATCGTAGTATTGTCCACTTTGGCAAGCTCTATGTCAATACCCTCACGGATTTGTTTTCTTAAGGGTGCTCGGCTAAACCGGTGTTACCCAAGAAGGCGTCTCAGTGTTGTGTCACATTTAAGTTCTCATGATTTTCAAAAAGACCATTTTCTAAGTTCCTCAAATTTGATGGAATTCGGCAGCATGACGGCTGTAGACCGAATTTCCTCAAATTTGCTTATGCCATGAAAACATATAGGACTTACACAAGCATATCATCATGTAAAACTTCTTTATAGCACATATCAACTTATCATAGACAAAACTCATGTATCACATGTCATAAATTAAGCATCATAAAAACTCAAGACGTTTTAATGTCTTATGCATTGACCCTTAAGGTCCTTAACTCACGTTCTAAGTTATTAGTCATCAAACCTAATCTCTCGGGCACCTATGAGATTATAACTAAGTATTTCTCACCTCACACTATGACCAAGAACATCTCTAAAACCTCAAGGATGCAGAATTTATAATCCTAACTTTACGGGTACCTAGGAGTCACAACAGTGACCCTTTCTAAGTCCGGTTTGTTCCTAAGGCTTCAAGATCAAGTCCTAAACCAATTATGAGTCATTCCTACACATTTAAACTAATTTAAATCCATGATTAGCATTACTAAACCTTTCTGGACAGAATCCAGAAAATTCAAACATTAAAGGATCTAGAACTCTTAAGTTAATACTTTTCTAGTTTCTAACTTCCCCTATCTTTCACATATGAGTCTTGACATTATTTTTACTCAAACATAAGCATATTATCATCATTAAAACAGCACATACAGTGGCAATTAATTAGCAAGGCAGAACCAAAACAAAACTCTCCATAAAGGCATAAAACACAATTTCTAGAGCACATGAAATACTAGTTTCTCTTGGAACCTTTTTAAAACTTTCAAAACTCATTTATAAACAATTTTAATATCTAAAATCATAAGAATATTTAAGAGGGCAGTGACCAATTCATCTTTGTCTCAAGAGGTCCTAAATTCTTAAAACTTAGTTCTATGCATAGTCTCAAGCTTAGAAACATAGTCTTCAATACTTAGAAACATCAAGACCCCTTAGGGCCGAAATATGAACCAAAGGAAATAAATATTTTTAGACCTTTGTTCAAGACAACAATGGGCAAGTCTTTGACCTCTAGGTTCATTTAGGTGATGACATAAAAATAAACATGCTCATGCACTTATTTTAGGTTCCATTAGAAAGTAAAGTGATAGTACAAAGTAAATATGAATGCAACTCATTATTATCTTGGTATTAAGTGAGAACTTGAAATATAAACATGATAATGCATAGCTTGAAATATAAACATGATAATGCAAGGTTCACTTATTATCTTGATACTTAGTGATAGCAAGGAAAGTAGACATGATGTGCATAGCATAAAAGTAAACATGATGCAAGGTTCATTTTATGGTTAGCTAGAGCTCATTCAAGACTTTAACAAAGTAACAACCCAACATATATCTCATTACAAAGAGAGCTCTAGAGTTCTTGAACTAAGTTCTTATAGGAACTATGAGGTTCTTGAACATCATCATCAAGCTCAAAGGAAACAAACTTTCTAGACAAAACCAAACAAAATCTCAAGGATCCAAAAATACCAAAACTGAAAACCTTACAAAAGAACAAGAAAGCGAAACTAAGCCAAGTTCTTTATTAAATACCCAAAACCCCTATCTAGAGAAAAATCTCTAGAATGTGCCAGCCAACTTTAAGGTTGACAAGGGTAGGCTTGGGCTTTTAGAAATCCTTAGATTAATTTTCTTAAGTTGAAAAACCATGTGAGCTAAGTTTAGTATAGATGAAGTTAAAGGAAAATAAAAACTCAAGCTCTAGAGGTTCCTTTGAGATGAACACATAGTCATTCTCTAGGAGTCCTCATCATTGAGCTATCATGTGCTCCTCAAGGCCTCATGGCCGAAATCACAAGGAAGGAAAAACAAGAAAGTTTCAAAAGAAAATCCAAGAGAAAGCTAGAAAGAACTCATTTTCAAGAAAACAAAGTTTAGCAAACACCTCTACCTAGAGTGAAGACACAAAGGTTGAACTTTTGAAAAGAAAAACAAGATGATGAGCTCCTCCTTGGTGCTTGATGGTTTCGGCCAAGAGGAAGCAAGAAGGTTGGAGTTGTGTTTCAAGTGAGGTTGTGTTTAAGGTGTGGTGTTTGAGAGGTTTGATGATGGTTCAAGGCTATGGGGTGGTGTTCCAAGGTTGAGAGATGATGATGAGATGAAGAGAGGATGAAGGTGAAAATGAAAAGAAAGGAAGAACTCTCTTGAAACTTGAGAGAAAAAGAAAGAACTAGCAAGACAACTCTAGAATTCTAAACTTAGCAAATGCTTCAAAGTGCAACGAAGCTATCACAAGCATCCTATTTATAGAAAAACAAAACCATGCCCTCACTAAGGAGGAGGAGTGACCGTGTGGTATTGGAGGGAAAGGAAGAGAAAATATCTCTTACACAAAGTCATTCAAGCATGGTTTGAAGTATGGAAGCTATGCTACAAAGTATGGCTTGATGTGAGTTAATTTCCTATCAATTTTTATGAAATTAGGCTTCTAGAAATAATGCATGGCTGGAACTTTTCCAGCCACAAATAAATGGAGAAAATGAACTATTTTAATTAGTTATTTACTTGGAAAATCAAGCTTGATTGAAAGTTATGACAAGGTATAGTGTATATGACTTGAGGTATGGCCTTGGAGTGTTGAAAAATTGAACATGTGATGCATATGGGGAGGGAGGGTACACGGCTAGACCAAGGGCAGCATGGGGGAGGTGAGTTTTGATCATTTAATTAGGTGTTAATGGTAGGTTTAAATGTGTATTAGCTTAGGTACAAGGTTAGGAATAATTAAGCTTAAGTTTAGGTAACTAAGAATGTGTTTTAAGGATTTTATGACAAGATTAGGAGTGCTCATAGATCATTAAATAATTTTAAACTCATTTATGAATAAACAATGTGTAACACAATTCCATGATTTAAGGAATTGGAAAGAGAAAACACTATTCAAGATTCCATGACTAGGAGTCTTGAAATTAAAATATGATTTTAGGTTGTAATTAAGCACTTTTAGATTCTAATCAATTTTAATAAATTATTTTGACTCAAGATTAATTAAGAAAATTAATTAACCTTCGATTAGAGCCTAATATTGCTTAGGTTTGCTTAATCACGTGATTAAGCGTAAAAACACGAAATTATGGGCAAAAACGTAATTTTGCACTAATTTCGCTCGGGACCCCCGGGACCAAAAATAAAGTCATAGTCTACATAAAAACGCCTTTTAAAATCATATGGAGAAGTTTTGGGTTCATCCGGCACTTGCAAATGGGTAAAACACCGCAGGGGCGTTTTCGTCATTTTGACCCGAAAACTCGAAAAACAAGATTTTCGATCCCGGGAAGGTACATAAGTCATCTAATCCCCTTCCAACATTGAGTTTGCCCTTCGAGTACTGCCGAACCGGTTTTCCTCGAATTCCGGGCTGAAAATGACCTTAGGGGCATTTTGGTCATTTTCACTCTAACAGAAAAATCGGGGCGTTACATTCACTGTTTATACTGTTTTGATGATGATAATATGAGTATGTTTGCGTACAATTAATGTCAAAATTCACATGTAAAAGATAAGAGAAGTTAGCAACTAGAAAAGAATTAATTTGAGAGTTCTAGATCCCTTAGTAATTGATTTTTCTGGATTCTGTCCAGCAAGGTTTAGAAATGGTAATTATGGATTTAAATTAGTTTAAATGTGTAGGAATGACTCATAATTGTTTTAGGACTTGATCTTGATGCCTTAGGAGCAAATTGAACTTAGAAAGGGTCATTGTTGTGACTCTTAGATACCCGTAAAGTTAGAATTTTAGATTCTGCACCCTTGAGGTTTAGAGATGTTTATGATCACAGTATTGAGTGAGGAATACTTAGATATGAGCTTATAGGTACCCGAGAGTTTAGGATATGATGATTTACAACTTAGATTGTGAGTTAAGGACCTTAAGGGTCAATGCATAAGATATTAAGAGATTTTATCGCTTTTAGTTTGGTAATGCAAGTATGATATGTTGATATGCATGATGTGATGATGTATGAGGTGTGATATGTGATACACGAGCATTATCTACATGAGTTATGATGATGTTATGATGATGTAGAAATTGATTATGAATTGTGGGATTGAATGTGTAAGTGCATGCATTGTGAGTTGGTGTGGCACGTTATGATGAATTGTAGGGATTGTTGAGATGTTATGTCTACCATGTTTGTGAGAATTGAATGAGAGAGAGTATGTACCCCTTCTTTTGCCCTCTTAAAAATCTAGTGAAAACTAGTTAGGTTTGAGGTCATTGAGGCAATATAGGTGTTTACGGTTGGATTTGGGTGTATTTGGTTGGACTTGATAATGAGAATAATTTGGTGATGAGTATAAACATAGTTGAGCTCATTCCTAGGTGATAGGGTGTGTTTGGTTGGATTTGGTGATGAGTATGAATATCGCCGGGCACTGGTGTTTATGGTTGGATTCAGTGATGAGAAAAGAAGGTGGTCTTTGAGAGAAAGAACTCAAGAGTCCGAACGTGAGAAAAGAGATGCGATATCTCTTTTCAAGTCACATAGTCATGATTAAGGAAAGAACTAATCCTAAGTTACCCCTTCTTTGCCCTCGTAGAAATCTAGTGATGACTAGTTAGGTTTGAGCTCGTTTGGTTGAGCTCAATCCTAGGCGATAGGGTGTATTTGGTTGGTTTTGGTGATGCGTATAAATATTGCCGGGCACTGGTGTTTATGGATGGATTCGGTGATGAGAAAAGAAGGTGGTTCTTGAGGAGAAGAACTTAAAAGTTCAAGTATAAGAAAAGAATAGAGGAAAGTTATGTACTTTTTATGCCGCTTATCTGCTACTTGATGTTATGATTTATTGATTCGCTCGCATAATGTATTGCTATGCATTCATCCAATATCTGCAGAATTCATATCATTAAGACCCATACTAAAAGACACCCACTTCGGATAAATAGCTTTGGAAAGTTTAAAACCAAACCTTACATATGAACACCTCTTTCATAATTAAAACCGAAGTGGCTGGGGATGACAATGATGACACGTGTGTTGGAGCCGGAATTCCCTACTGAGAATCTTGAATAAGCTTCTCATCCCTCTCTCTCTTTTCTTCCGTGTCATCTCCAGACGAAGATGATGGTGTATCTCGTGACGCGGTTCGTGATTTCTACTAAAGCATGGGCATGAAGCATGTAACGCCCCGATTTTCTGATAGAGCGAAAATGACCACAATGCCCCTGAGGTCATTTTCAACCCGGAATTCGAGGAAAGCCAGTCCGGCAATACTCGAAGGGCAAACTCAATGTTGGAAGGGGATTAAATGACTTGTGTACTTTCTCGGGATCGAAAATCTCATTTTTCGAGTTTTCGGGTCATAATGACCAAAATGCCCCTGCGGCGTTTTACCCGTTTGCAAGTGCCGGATGAACCCGAAACTTCTCCAGATGGTTTTAAAAGGCGTTTTTATGTAGACTATGACTTTAGTTTTGGTCCTGGAGGTCCCGGGCAAAATTAGTACAAAATTATGGTTTTGCCCCTAGTTTCGTGTTTTTACGCTTAATCACGTGATTAAGCAAACCTAAGCAATATTAGGCTCTAATCGAAGGTTAATTAATTTCCTTAATTAATCTTGAGTCAAAATAATTTATTAAAGTTGATTAGAACCTAAAAGTGCTTAATTACAACTTAAAATCGTATTTTAATTTCAAGACTCCTAGTCATGGAATCTTGAATAGTGTTTTCTCTTTCCAATTCCTTAAATCATGGAATTGTGTTACACATTGTTTATTCATAAATGAGTTTTTAATTCTCTAATGGTGTATAAGCACTCCTAATCTTGTCATAAAATCCTTAAAACACCTTCTTAGTTATCTAAACTTAAACTTAATTATGCCTAACCTTGTACCTAAGCTAATACACCTTTAAACCTACCATTAACACCTAATTAAATGATCAAAACTCACCTCCCCCATGCTGCCCCTGGTCTGGCCGTGTACCCTTCCCCCCCGTATGCATCGCATGTTCAATTTTTCAACACTCCAAGGCCATACCTCAAGTCACGTACACTATACCTTGTCATAACTTTCAATCAAGCTTGATTTTCCAAGTAAATAACTAATTAAAATAGCCCATTTTCTCCATTTATTTGTGGCTGGAAAAGTTCCAGCCATGCATTGTTTCTAGAAGCCTAATTTCATAAAAAATTGATAGGAAATTAACTCACATCAAGCCATACTTTGTAGCATAGCTTCCATACTTCAAACCATGCTTGAATGACCTTGCATAAGAGATATTTTCTCTTCCTTTTCCCTCCAATAGCTACGGCCAGAACCCTCCCCTTTTGAGCCTTCATTTGTTTTCATTCTCTATAAATACCTTGCCTAGAAACACATACAAATACTTTAGTTCATTTGCACACTTTTAGTTTTCCTAAGCTTTCTTGAGTTCTTTCTTTTTCTCTCTAAGTTTCAAGAGAGTTTCCTCTTGTTCTTCATCTTCATCTTCTTCATCTCTTCATCTCATCATCATCTCTCAACCATCAAACACCACCCCAAAGCCTTGAACCATCATCAAACCTCTCAAACACCACACCTCAAACACAACCTCACTTGGAACACAACTCCAACCTTCTCATCCTCTCTTGGTCGAAGCTATCTTGCCTGTTGGAGGAGCTCATCATCTTATTTTCCTTTTCAAAGAGTTCAAGTTTTCATCTTCACTCTAGGTAGGGGTGTTTGCTAAACTTTGTTTTCTTGAAAATGAGTCCTTTCTAGCTTTCTCTTGGATGTTCTTTTGAAACTTTCTTGTTTTTCTTTCCTTGTGATTTTGGCCATGAGGCCTTGAAGAGCACATGATAGCTCAATGATGAGGACTCCTAGAGAATGACTATGTGTTCATCTCAAAGGAACCTCTAGAGCTTGAGTTTTCCTTTTTCTTTAACTTCATCTATAATATACTTAGCTCACATGGTTTTTCAACTTAAGAAAATTAATCTAAGCATTTCTAAAAGCCCAAGCCTACCCTTGTCAACCTTAAAGTTGGCCGGCACGTTCTAGAGATCTCTCTCTAGATAGGGGTTTTGGGTATTTAATAAAGAACTTGACTTAGTTTCATTTTCTCTTCCTTTTGTAAGGTTTTCGGTTTTTGGTACTTTGATCTTTGAGAATTTGTTTTGTTTTGTTTTGGAAGTTTGTTTATCTTGAGCTTGATGATGGTGTTCAAGAATCTCATAGTTCCTTTGAGAACTTGATTCAAGAACTCTAAAGCTCTCTTTGTAATGAGATATATGTTGGGTTGTTATTTTGTTAAAGTCTTGGATGGGCTCTAGCTAACCATAAAATGAACCTTGCATCATGTTTACTTTTATGCTATGCATATCATGTTTACTTCCTTGCTATCACTAAGTATCAAGATAATAATTGAACCTTGCATTATCATGTTTATATTTCAAGCTATGCATTATCATGTTTACATTTCAAGTTCTCACCTAAACATCAAAGATAATAATATGATGCATCTCATATTTATTTTATGCTCTCACTTTACTTTCTAGTAAAAGCTAAAACAAGTGCATAAGCATGTTTATCTTTATGCCATCACTTTAATGAACCTAGGGCTCAAAGACTTGGCCATGGTTGTCTCAACAAAGGTTTTAAAAATATTTATTTCCTTGGGTTCATGTTTCAGCCCTAAGGGGTTTTGATGTTTCTAAGTATTGAAAACTAGGTTTCATATTTTTTTCTAAGCTTTTGTGAGTACAAGGAATATGTAGAACTAAGTTTTATGAATTTAGGACCTTTTGAGACAAAGTTGATTTAGTCACTGCCCTATTAAATATTCTTATGATTTTAGATGTTAAAAATGTTCATAAATGAGTTTTGAAAGTTTTAAAAAGGTTCCAAGAAAAACTAGTATTTTATGTCCTCTAGAAATTGTGTTTTATGCCTTTATGGAGAGTTTTGTTTCGGTTCTGCCTTGCCATTATTTTGCCACTGTATCAGCTGTGTTAATGATGATAATATGCTTGAGTTTGAGTATAATTAATGGTAAAACTCATATGTGAAAGATAAGAGAAGTTAGAAACTAGAAAAGAATTAATTTGAGAGTTGTAGATCCTTTAATGTTTGAATTTTCTGGATTCTATCCAGCAAGGTTTAGTAATGCTAATCATGGATTTAAATTAGTTTAAATGTGTAGGAATGCCTCATAAATGGTTTAGGACTCGATCTTGAAGCCTTAGGAACAAACCGGACTTAGAAAGGGTCATTGTTGTGACTCCTAGGTACCCGTAAAGTTAGGAATATGAATTCTGCATTCTTGAGGTTTAGAGATGTTCTTGATCATAGTGTGAGGTGAGAAATACTTAGTTAAGCCCTTAAAAGTTCCCGAGAGCTTAGGTTTGATGATTTATAACTTAGAATGTGAAAGTTTATCATAGCATGAGATTTCATGAGAACATGATGTGTGGATTAGCTTGTGGCAGTTTGAAGGAAATTCGGTTTAACAACTGTTATGCTGCCGATTTTTTGTCAAACCTTAAAGGGGTGAAAGAAATGTTTTATAAGTACCATATGAGTTGGAAAACCCTAGGTGACACTGGTTCGGCCGAGTACCCCTAGGAGATTTTTATGTGACAAGCACTGAGACGCGCTCGCCTGGGTGACACCGGTTCGGTCGAGCACCCCCAGGAGAGACAAATCCGTGAGGGTATGAGTAGATGCAGCCTACCAAAGCGGATAAATTGCTGTGGCCTAGTGCCCGCAAAGCGTTTCAAAGAGGGTAATCCCAGAGAGAGATGATCCCTGCCCCCTACTCGTACTTGCGAGTCGGGATTATTATTTATATTTCGCTTATTCAGATAATAAGCAAGAGCTAGTGACGACTAGTTGAGGTATGAGCTCATAACCTAGTTATTATTTTTAGGGTGGCTTATATGCTAAGAGTACCATGATTGATGTCACAAGGTTGAGGAATGAATCCCATTGGAAAGTTATATGCCCTTATGCCACATGATTTATGTTTGTACTTTGATGTGTTGTTCTATGTTCTCAAGTATTGACATGCATCCATGGTATAACATGTTGCATTCATAACATCAAGATGCATGCTAAAAAGAATGGACCTTGGATAATTAGTTTGGAAAACCCTAAATTGAACCTTATATGCATGATCACTATTTATAATTAAACCTAAGGTTCCTGAGGAAGTGTACGATGTAACCATAGGATAGGAGACTCCTATTGAGATTCTTTAGCAAGAATTCTCACTCCTCTCTCTTCTTTCTTCCGTCATATCTTCAGAGATCGATGGCGACGTTCGTGCTTTTCATTGACACGCCTGTTTGGGAGGTGCACTATGACCCGGACCACCGTTTGTATCATTTCGAGGGTCGTTGTGCCATCCGCATTTTTGTATACATGGGACGACCTTTCGCTTACCCGGTTTCGAGCTACCAATTCACTCCTACTGCACATTTTGGTGGTGATGACATGATCTTCGAGCACACTCGCCCGCGTGACGAGCAGCTACGCTGCGTCTGCATTCTCCGCTTGGCTGTCCACGACTACCTGGAGTACGTGCCTCGCTCGAGGAGGTCCGAGACTGATCCATCTGAGGATTCACCGATGCATGTCCCTTCGGAGGGCTCCGCTCCCTTTCCCCAGTTCCGACGCGAGAGGAGTGAGGAGACTGTGAGGCAGCCACACTTGGCAAGGAGAGCCAAGATGCGTCCACGTCGAGAAGCTCACGTTCAGTCGCCATGAGTCCCCTTCACACTCCATTGGCCCACACAGGAGGTGATAGAGCGGTTCCCCGGTTACCTGCCTCCATCACCCGAGGATCCTCGTCGTCACTAGTTCTCGATGGAGAGCTTTGCGAGTACCCGAGCTTTTATGGAGATCTTCCCTTTGGTAGTATCTTTTGGGAGGGGTTGTAGTTTGTACTCATAGTAGGAGGGTAGCGTTTTGGGTTTTTCCATCTACATGTTGAACCATGTACTTTACATTTTCTGTTGTATTTTCTTTCCCGTTGTATTACAAGCTCTGCCCGTCCCCATGAGGGTATGACTACTTATGTACTTAAATTATGTTATTAATGGAATGCTTCCTTGGTTATATGTTTTACTCTGTGATCTCTGATAATTGTTACGCGTGCTTTATGTTTCTGTCATTCAACTAATTAAGTTCGCGGCTCTCACTTTGTTTACGTTTTCAAAAAGAAAAATTTACCCGTAATTTCCGCTAAGTATTTTATTAAAAGTTGAGACTAAGAAATAATAACCTAATGATAGCCTAATATGTTCTAGAATCTTGGGTTAAAAATTAGGGTGTTACAAAGCATACCCTATGAGTCGGGTTGGTGGGATGCAACGAACACACGCAAATGCCGCTTTAGTTTTATAAATTATAGAAGTGTATTTCTGTTGAAGCGATAATAGGACTATGATAGTTGTAAATTATGTACCTATGATAATATGATCCTCTTGTGATGTAATGAACAACCTTTGTGTTTTGTGACCATGAATGATATGAGATCTCTTTTCTGTATGTTAGTATTTGTTACATTATACGCGGCTCTCACTTTGATTTATATTTTCAAAAAAAAAATTTACCCATATTTCTGCAAAATATTTTCATAAAAGAATGAGACTAAGAAGTAATAACTTAATGATTAACCTAATGTGTTCTAGAGTATTGGGTTAAAAATTAGGATGTTACAACCACCACCATAGATCATCATCTAAACACCCAATCTTCCTTTCTCAAACACAAAGCTCACATAAAACACTTTTCTTTTCTTCTCTACCCTCCTTGGCTGAATCTTGTTCTCCACTTTGGAAGGAGATTTTCTTTTCATCCTCACCCCAAAGATCAAGCCTTTACCTCCACACTTGGTAGGGAGTTTCTTTTCAAACTTTGTTTTACTCAAAAAAATGTGTTTTCTCTAGTTTTCTCTTGGTTTCTATTTGAGTTTTCCTTTATATTCCTTTTCTTTTTCCATTTCAGCCTCTTGGCCTTTTCTTTTTAAACATGATAGCTTGATGATGAGAGTTTCTAGATGATGACCTTGTGTTCATCTCAAAGAAACCTCTAAAGCTTGAGTTTTGTTTCTTGATCTAGCAAGGTTTTGGTTTTTCTCCCTTTTTCCTTTCTATATGATTCGGCCTCCATGTGCTTTCCTTTATAGGTTTTGTTAAAAATTTTAAAGTGTTCTTATATTTATTTCATCTCTAAAAATAATGTTGTTTTGGTTCTTACTTCTTTGAAGTTTTGTTTTCTTCTAAAAGTTTACTTCTTTTTGAGCTTGATGATGATGTTTAAGAACCATGTAGTTCCTTTGAGAACTTGGTTCAAGAACTCTAAAGCTCTCTTTGTGATGAGATAAATGTTGGGTTGAGATTTGTTATTCTCTTTAAATCATGTGAGCTCCAAGTTAAGATAAAAGACTTTGCATCCATGTTTACATTTTATGTCATCACTAAATGCTTAAGATTGAAAAATGAACTTGCATCTCCATATTTATGTTTATGTTCTCACTAAATTTCTAAGATAATAAGGAGTTGCATAGCATATTTATTTTATGTCCTCACCTCTAAATAAAACTAAAATAAAGTGCATTGCATCTTTACTTTTACATCACAACTTAAGAGATTTAGAGCTCATAGACTTACCCTTTATTTCCTCAAACAAAGGCTTGAAAAAAATATGTGTTCTTTAGCTTATGATTTCGGCCTTAGGAGGTTTACTTTGTTATAAGCACTAAAATCTATGTTTCATAATTTCTCTAAGCTCATATGAGTTCAAGAAATGTTTAAAACAAGGTTTTATGAATTTGGAACCTCTTGAGTTTGATTTAGAATAGCTACTACCCTTACAAGTATTTTGATGATTTTAGATGATAAAAATGTTTACAAAGGAGTTTTGCAAGTTTGAAAAAGGTCCCAAGAGAAACTAGCATTTTATGTGTTCTAGAAATCAAGTTTATGCCTTGCTTGTTTGGAGAAGAATTCGGTTCTGCCTTGCCTTGATGTGCTCACTGTTTATACTATTTTGATTATGATAATATGAGTATGTTTGTGTATAATTAATGTTAAAATTCATATGTGAAAGATAAGAGAAGTTAGCAACTAGAAAGAAATTAATTTGAGAGTTCTAGATCCCTTAGTAATTGATTTTTTTGGATTCTGTCCAGCAAGGTTTAGAAATGGTAATCATGGATTTAAATTAGTTTAAATGTGTAGGAATGACTCATAATTGGTTTAGGACTTAATCTTGATGTCTTAGGAGCAAACCAAATTTAGAAAGGGTCATTGTGGTGACTCCTAGGTACCCGTAAAGTTAGAATTTTAGATCCTGCATTCTTAAGGTTTAGAAATGTTTATGATCATAGTATTGAGTGAGGAATACTTAGATATGAGCCTATAGGTACCCGAGAGCTTAGGATATGATGATTTATAACTTAGATTGTGAGTTAAGGACCTTAAGGGTCAATGCATAAGATATTAAGGGATTTTATTGCTTTTAGTCTGGTAATGCAAGTATGATATGTTGATTTGATGATGTGATCTTTTATGATGATGCTATGATGATGTAGAAATTGATTATGAATTGTGGAATCAAATATGTAAGTACATGCATTGTGAGTTGGTGTGGCATGTTATGATGAATTGTATGAATTGTCGAGATGTTATGTCTATCATGTCTGTGAGAATTGAATGAGAGAGAGTATGTACCCCTTCTTTTGCCCTCTTAAAAATTTAGTGAAAACTAGTTAGGTTTGAGCTCATTGAGGCAATATGGGTGTTTACGGTTGGATTTGGGGTGTATTTGGATAGACTTGATAATGAGAATAATTTGGTGATCAGTATAAATATAGTTGAGCTCATTCCTAGGCGATAGGGTGTGTTTGGTTGGATTTGGTGATGCGTGTAAATATTGTCGGGCACGGTGTTTACGGTTGGATTTGGTGATGAGAAAAGAAGGTAGTCTTTGAGAGAAAGAACTCAAGAGTTCGGACTTGAGAAAAGAGATGCGATGTCTCTTTTCAAGTGACATAGTCATGAGTAAGGAAAGAACTAATCCTAAGTTACCCTTTCTTTGCCCTCTTAGAAATCTAGTGATGACTAGTTAGGTTTGAGCTCGTTTGGTTGAGCTCAATCCTAGGTGATAGGGTGTATTTGGTTGGTTTTGGTGATGCGTATAAATATCACCGGGCACCGGTGTTTATGGTTAGATTTGGTGATGAGAAAAGAAGGTGGTTCTTGAGGAGAAGAACTTAAAGGTTCAAGTATGAGAAAAGAATAGAGGAAAGTTCTATACTGTTTATGCCACTTATCTGTTACTTGATGTCATGTTTTTATTGAATTTTTTGCATAATGTATTGCCATGCATTCATCCAATATCTGTGGAATTCATATCATTAAGATCCATACGAAAAGACACCCACTTCGGATAAATAGATTTGAAGAAGTTTAAAAGTTAAACCTTATGCATGACCACCTTTTTATGATTAAAATAGAAGTGGCTGGGGACAATGATGATGACACGTGTGTTAGAGTCGAAAATCCCTACTGAGAATCTTGAATAAGTTTCTCATCCCTCTCTCTCTCTTTTCTTCCGTGTCGTCTCCAGACGAAGATGATGGTGTATCTCGTGACCTCTACTAAGGCGTGGGCGTAGGGCATGTGCTACGAGTTGGATCAATAGGATGGAATGGAAGCGCGGAGATGCTGCTTTAGATTTATATACCTATAGATGTGTATTTCCTTTGATGTGACAATAGGACTATGACAGTCGTAAATTATGTATCTATGATAATATGTTTATGTTGTGATGTAATGGACAATGTTTGTGTTTTGCGACCATGAATGATATGAGATCTCTTTTCTATATGTTAGTCTTTGTTACGTCATACGCGGCTCTCACTTTGATTTTATATTTCAAAAAAAAATTTACTCATATTTCTGCTAAGTATTTTCATAAAAGAATGAGACTAAGAAGTAAAAACCTAATGATTAACCTAATGTGTTCTAGAGTATTGGGTTAAAAATTAGGATGTTACATTCTAAGTAAGGTATTTATAGAAGAATAAAACAAATGAAGGCTCATGGAGGAGGGAAAGAAACCGTGTGGTTCACATGGCTTTGGGGAGAAAATATCTCTTACAATGTGGTCATTCAAGCATGGTTTGAAGTATGGAAGACATGTTGCAAGGTATGGCTCAAAGTATGGTGATCTCTCTTTGTTTGAAATTGAAATAAATCATCTAGAAGGGCATGGAGGGGCTGACGGTTTTGGGCAGAAAAATGGGAGGGAAAAAGTCTTCTAGAAGTGATCATGCAGAGCATGGATGAAAGCATGGTGTTAGTATGACAAAGTATGGTGTATGTAAGGTGAAAGCATGGTCTTTGGAGTGTAAAAATTTGAGCATGTGATAAATATTGGGGGCATGGGTATTCGGCCAGACCTGATGCAGCCAAGGGGGAGAGAGATTTGTCCATGTAATTGTGAGTTAATGATAGGTTTAGATGTGTATTAGTTTAGGTACAAGATTAGGAATCATTAAGCACAAGTTTAGGTAACTAAGAATGAGGTTTAGGAATTTTATGACAAGGTTAAGGAGTGCTCATACACATTTAGAGAGTTTAAAATTCATTTTATGAGTGAACAAGGTAGACAAATTTCCATGATTTAAGGAATTGGAAAGAGAAAACACTATTCAAGATTCCATGACTAGGAATCTTGAATTTAAAATAAGATGTGATTTTAAATTAAGCATTCTTAGATTCTAATCATCTTTAATAAATTATTTTAACTCTAGATTAATTATACAAGTTAATTAATCTCCGATTAGAGCTTAATATTGCTTAGGTTTGCTTAATCACATGATTAAACTTAAAAACATGAAACTAGGGGCAAAATCATAATTTTGCACAAATTTCGCCCGGGACCACCGGGACTAAAACTGGGGTCACATAATACATAAAAACGCCTTTTAAAACCATTTGGAGAAGTTTCGGATTCATTCGGCACTTGCAATCGGGTCAAACACCATAGGGGTATTTTGGTCATTTTGACCCGAAAACTCAAGAAACCTGATTTTCGATCCTGGAAAGGTACACAAGTCAACTAATCCCCTTCCAACATTGAGTTTGCCCCTCGAGGACTGCCAGGCCGACTTCCCTCTAGTTCCGGGCTGAAAATGACCTTAGGGGCATTTTGGTCATTTCCACTCTAACAGAAAATCGGGGCGTTACATTTTTCTCCACAATTAAAGCAAATAATGCTGTTTAGCTTTATTTTGTGTTTCTTGTCCCTTTTTATGTCTTTTCTTCTTTTGAACTTGCCTTTCCAGGCTCTTAACATCTTCCTTACTAGCATGAAGATTTCATCTCCCTCATCATCTTTAGAGTCATCATCAGACTCATCCTCTTCATTAAAGGTTTTAGTGATTTTCATTGCCTTCCCTTTGTTTGACTTATGATAGGAAGATTTTAGGGCAATGAACTTGTTTTTTCTCATGGATTCACCATGCATTTTTGCCAGTACCACCTCATGGGTTTTAAGAGATCCAATAAGTGCATCCAAGCCTAGTGTTTGAAGATCTTTGGCTTCAGTAGTGGCTATTATTTTAGGCAACCATTTTGCAGGGAGACTTCTTAAGATTTTTCTAACAAGCTCATAGTTAGAATATCTTTTGCAAGAACTTTCATTTGATTTATGATATGCATAAATCTTGTGGTCATATCATCAATGATTTCTTGATCAGACATTTTAAACATTTCATACTGATGGACCAGTGTGCTAATCTTTGTCTTCTTAACTCGATTAATTCCTTCGTGTAACATCCTAAATTTTAACCCAATACTCCTAGAACATATTTAGGTTAATGATTAGTTATTGCTTCTTAGTCTCATTTTTTATAAATCTTTCTTTAAAATATTTAGTGGAAAATATGGGTAAATTTTTTTTTTTTGAAATATAAAAGCAAAGTGAGAGCCGCATATAACGTAAGCATGCATTACCAGATATCGTAAAACATGAGGATAAATCACCAAGATAAAAAGGAATATCAAATCATGGAACAATCAATAACACATCAAGGAAATAGTTAATTAATATCATAATATGTCCACTTAAAGGCGGGACTTAATTTTGACACAACATGAAAGAAAATACAATGGAAATGAAAATACATAGAAAGCATAGGAAATAACACTCCTACCTAGTGCATCTAAAGTGGATAACCTCATAACAAAAAAAGGTTTATCCTAATCTATACGTGGTGTGTGTGCACTAGCTCTCCCCAAGAGACTTTACTACTAGCGGCGACGATCCTTGGGTGACGGGGGTATGTACCTAATGAACTGCTCGAGCTCCTCGGACATATACAAATGGAGTGGGGAACGGACACAGGTAGTTGGATGTGTGCTCCGTGACGGGGGTGCATCTTGGCTCTCCTCGCTAACCTCGGCTGCGTCACCATCTCCTCACTCCCCTTTCGCCTGAATGGGGCAGTGGGGGCAGAGCTCTCCGAATTGATGTACGTCGGTGAGTCCTCAGATGGGTCCGTCTCTAACCTCCTCGATTGAGGAACATACTCCGAGTAGTCGCATACGGTTGAGGTGTAACACCTTAATTTTTAACCTAATACTCTAGAACATATTAAGCTAATCATTAGGTTATTACTTCTTAGTCTCATCTTTTTATTAAAATACTCAGTGGAAATTACAGGTAAATTTTTCTTTTTGAAAACATAAAGCAAAGTGAGAGCCACGAACTTAACTAGTCGAATGACAGAAACATAAAACATGCGTAACAATTATCAGAAATCATAAAGTAGAGCATATAACCAAAGAACAACAATCATGAAAACAAAGGAAACATTCCATTAATAACATAATTAAGGTACATAAGTAGTCATACCTCGTAGGGACGGGCAAAGCTTGTAATATAGCGGAAAAGGAAATACAATAGAAAACAAGAAAACAGAAATAAACCATAACTACTCGAGTGCACCTATGGTGAATAACCTCAAAAACAAAAGAAGGTTTATCCACTCTACATGTGGTGAGTGCACTAAGCCTCCCCTACGATGTCAACTACTGGAATCCGGGAAATGGTGGAGTGTAACCAATCCATGGACGCAGAGCAGCAGGAGTGGGAACACGTGAAGACTGAGCGTGAGCTCCTCGGTAGGGGCGCTTCTCGGCTCGCCTAGCCAGCCTCGACTGTGTAACAGTCTCTTCGCTCACGTCTCACACGAACTGAGGTGTAGGAGCAGAACTCTCACTATACATGTGCATCGGCGGGTCCTTGGATGGGTCGTCCTCTGAACTCGGGGATTGAGGCATGTAGTCTTGGAAGTCTTGAGGCATCAAACCACCAGTATACGTCCGCAAAACCCTCTCGTCTCACGTTTGGGCGCGCTCAAAAACCATCGCGTCATTGTAAGGTGACATCGGGGAGAAATGGTAGCTTTGTACCGGATGTGCAAAGGGGCGTCCAATGAACATGAAAACTCGCATGGTACACTGCCCCTCAAAATGGTATGACCCGTGGTCTGGGTCATAGTGGACCTCCCTAGTAGACGTGTCAACGAAAACCACGAACGTCGCCATCGGTCTCTGAAGATGTGATGGAAGAAAGAAGAAAGAGGAGTGAGAATTCTCGCTAAAGAATCTCAGTAGGAGTCCCCTATCCTAGGGTTACGTCGTACACATCCTCAGGAACCTTGGGTTTAATTATAAAATAGTGATCATGCATATAAGGTTCAATTTAGGGTTTCTCAAACTAATTATCCAAGGTCGATTCCTTTTAGCATGCATCTTGAAGTTATGAGTGCAACATATTATATCATGGATGCATGTCAATACTTGGGCATATAAACAACACATCAAAGCACATAAATATAAATCATGTGGCATAAGGGCATATAACTCTCAAATGAGATCATTCCTCAACCTCGTGACATCAATCATGGTACTTTAGCATATAAGCCACCCTAAAAATAACTAGGTTATGAGCTCATACCTCAGCTAGTCATCACTAGCTCTTGCTTATTATCTTGAATAAGCGAAACATAAATAATAATCCCGACTCGCAAGTACGGGTAGGGGTAGGGATCATCTCTCTCTGGGATTACCCTCTTTGAAACGCTTTTCGAGCATTAAGCCACAGAAATTTGTCCGCTTTGGTAGGCTGCATCTACTCATACCCTCACGAATTTGTCTCCCTTAGGGGTGATCGGCCGAACAGGTGTCACCCAGGCGAGCGCGTCTCAGTGCTTTGTCACATAAAAATCTCCTGGGGGTGCTCGGCCAAACCGGTGTCACCCAGGGTTTTCAACTCATATGGTACTCAAACATTTCTTTAACCCTTTAAGGTTTGATGGAAATTCGGCAGCATAACAGCTGTTAAACCGAATTTCCTTCAAACTGCCACAAGCTAATTCACATAACAAGTTCTCATGAAATCTCATGCTATGATAAACTTTAACATTTTCGTCTATCATTTTCTCATGCATCAAGCACATCTCATCATATCATTGCATCATACAACACATCATAGCATTAACAACTTCTTAGTGTCTTATGTATTGACCCTTACAGTCCTTAACTCACATTCTAAGTTATAAATCATCAAACCTAATCTCTCGGGGACTTATGAGGTTATAACTAAGTATTTCTCACCTCACACTATGGTCAAGAACATCTCTAAACTTCAAGGATGCAGAATTCATAATCCTATCTTTACGGGTACCTAGAAGTCACAACAATGACCCTTTTTAAGTCTGGTTTGCTCCTTAGGCATCAAGATCAAGTCCTAAACCATTTATGAGTCATTCCTACACATTTAAACTAATTTAAATCCATGGTTAGCATTACTAAACCTTGCTGAACAGAATCCAGAAAATTCAAACATTAAGGGATCTAAAACTCTCAAATTAATTCTTCTCTAGTTTCTAACTTCTCTTATCTTTCACATATGAGTTTTAACATTAATTATACTCAAACATAGGCATATTATCACCATTAAAAAAGTTCATACAGTGGCAAATAATAGCAAGGCAGAACCGAAACAACCATTCTCTATAAAGGCATAAAACACAATTTCTAAAGCACAAAAAATACTAGTTTCTCTTGGAACCTTTTTAAAACTTTCAAAACTCATTTATAAACATTTTTAACATCTAAAATCATCCAAATACTTGAGAGGGCAGTAGCTACATAAAACATGTCTCAAGAGGTCCTAAATTCATAAAACTTAGTTCTACATATTCCTTGTACTCATAAAAGCTTAGAAAATTTTGAAACATAGTTTTCAATACTTAGAAACATCAAAACCTCTTAGGGCCGAAATATGAACCAAAGGAAATAAATATTTTTAGACCTTTGTTTGGGACAACAATGGGCAAGTCTTTGAGCTATAGGTTCATTTAAGTGATGACGTGAAGATAAACATGCTTATGCACTTGTTTTAGCTTTCATTAGAAAATAAAGTGAGAGCATAAAATAAATATGAGATGCACATTATTATTATCTTTAAGATTTAAGTGAGGACTTAAAATATAAACATGATAATGCAAAGCTTGAAATATAAACATGATAATGCAAGTTTCTTTATTATCTTGGTACTTAGTGATAGCAAAGGAAGTAAACATGATGTGCAAAGCATAAAATAAACATGATGCAAGGTTCATTTTATGGTTAGCTAGAGCTCATCCAAGACTTTAACAAAATAACAACCCAACATATATCTTATTACAAAGAGAGCTCTAGAGTTCTTGAACCAAGTTCTCAAAGGAACTATGAGGTTCTTTGTAACGCCCGGTGATGAGGACGAGGAGTGATCGCCTGTGCAAATAGGGCACGGACAAGGAGCGGCTCCTCACAAGGTCCTCTAAGCGGAGGGGTACATGAATGAACCGATTACACACCCGAATGAGAGGGATCCTAAGACTGTATAGGTATGGGACTATACAGTTAAGGAGAGCTTATATGAATTGATTTGCACTACCTATACCAACAAGATGCATCTTCTTTTCGGTAGCCTAAACTGAAAGAACTCCATAGTTAAGCGTGCTTGACCTGGGGTAATTTTGGGATGGGTGGCCTCTTGGAAAGTTTTCCCAAGAACCATGTGAGTGAGGACAAAGCATGCTGAAAATACCCGTGTTGGTTTATGGGGACAGTCGTCAATCCATAAAGCAGCAGGGGATGTTACAAATGGTATTAGAGCCTGCACTTCTCCTAGTACGGTGTGGTTCGGGGACGAACCAAGCGGAAGCTGGTGGGCATGTAACGCCTGGTGACGAGGAGGAAGAGTGATCGCCAGTGCAAATAGAGTACGGACAAGGAGTGGCTCCTTACAAGGTCCTCTAAGTGAAGGGGTACATGAATGAACCGATTACACACCCGAAATGAGAGGGATCCTAAGACTGTATAGGTATGGGACTATACAATTAAGGAGAGCTTATATGAATTGATTTGCACTACTTATACCAACAAGATGCATCTTCTTTTCAGTAGCCCAAACTGAAAGAACTCCATAGTTAAGCGTGCTTGACCTAGGGTAATTTTGGGATGGGTGACCTCCTGGAAAGTTTTCCCAAGAACCATGTGAGTGAGGACAAAGCATGCTGAAAAGACCCATGTTGGTTTGTGGGGACAGTCGTCAATCCATAAAGCAGCAGGGGATGTTACATTCTTCAACATCATCATCAAGCTCAAAGAAAACAAACTTTCTAAACAAACAAGACCTCAAAGATAAAAAAGGAAATGGAAAACCGAAATGTTAAAGAAAAGGAAACCAAGAAACCGAACTCCAAAATAACATGAAAAGAAAAGGTGTTCTTGAGTAAAAATCAAGTTTGAGTTAGAAAATGATGTTGAAACTCAAGGAAAGTAAAACCTCAAGCTCTAGTAGTTCCTTTGAGATGAACACATAGTCATCATCTAGAAGTCCTCATCATTGAACTATCATGTGCTCATCAAGGCCTCAAGGCCGAAATCTCAAAGAAAGAACAACAAAGGAAGTTCCAAAAAGAAAATCCAAGAGAAAGCTAGAAAGAACTCATTTTCAAGAAAAAAAAGTTTAGAAAACACTCCTACCTAGAGTGAAGACACAAAGCTTGAACTTTAAAAAGGAAAACAAGATGATGAGCTCCTCCTTGAGGTGGAAAATGATTCGGCCAAGGGGAAACAAGAAGGTTGGAGTTGTGTTTGAGGTGAGGTGTTTGAGAGGTTTAATGATGGTTCAAGGCTATGGGGTGGTGTTTCAAGGTTATGTGATGATTATGTGATGAAAGGATGAAGAAGATGAAGATGAAAAGAAAGGAAGAACTCTCTTGAAACTTGAGAGAAAAAGAAAGAACTCAAGAAAGCTTAGGAAAACTAAAAGTGTGCAAATGAACTAAAGTGTTTGCATGTGTTTCTAGGCAAGGTATTTATAGAGAATGAAAACAAATGAAGGCTCAAAGGGGGAGGAAGAAGCTGTGTGGTTTTGGAGAGAAAGGAAGAGAAAATATCTCTTACACATTGTCATTCAAGCATGGTTTGAAGTATGGAAGCTATGATACAAAGTATGGCTTGATGTGAGTGAATTTCCTATCAATTTTTGAATGAAATTAGGCTTCTAGAAACAATGCATGGCTGGAATTTTTCCAGCCACAAATAAATGGAGAAAATGGGCTATTTTAATTAGTTATTCATTTGGAAAATCAAGCTTGATTGAAAGTTATGACAAGGGTATGGCATATGTGACTTGAGGTATGGCCTTGGAGTGTTGAAAGATTGAACATGTGATGCATATGGGGGCATGGAGTGTTCGACCAGACCAGGGGCAGCAGAGAGGAGGTGAGGTTTGATCATCTAATTGGGTGTTAATGGTAGGTTTAGATGTGTATTAGCTTAGGTACAAGGTTAGGAATAATTAAGCTTAAGTTTAGGTAACAAAGTATGTGATTTAAGGATTTTATGACAAGATTAGGAGTGCTCATACATCATTAGAGAATTAAAAACTCATTTGTGAATAAATAATGTGTAACACAATTCCATGATTTAAGGAATTGGAAAGAGAAAACACTATTCAAGATTCCATGACTAGAAGTCTTGAAATTAAAATAAGATTTTAAGTTGTAATTAAGCACTTTTAGGTTCTAATCAACTTTAATAAATTATTTTGACCCAAGATTAATTAAGGAAATTAATTAACCTTCGATTATAGCCTAATATTGCTTAGGTTTGCTTAATCATGAGATTAAGCGTAAAAACACGAAACTAGAGGCAAAACCGTAATTTTGTACTAATTTCGTCCGAGACCTCCAGGACCAAAACTAAAGTCATAGTCTACATAAAAACGCCTTTTAAAACCATCTGGAGAAGTTTTGGGTTCATCCGGCACTTTCAAATGGGTAAAACACCGCAGAGGCGTTTTGGTCATTTTGACCCGAAAACTCGAAAAAGGAGATTTTCGATCCCAGGAAGGTACACAAGTCATCTAATCCCCTTCCAACATTGAGTTTGCCCTTCGAGTACTGCCGGGTCAGCTTTCCTCGAATTCCAGGCTGAAAATGGCCTTAGGGGCATTTTGGTCATTTTCACTCTAACAGAAAATCGGGGCGTTACATGAGGCGGATGGGCAAGTGCATCGGGTCTACCCGTCACGGGGGCGGGTGCGCTCAAAGATCAAGCCGTCACCTAAGGGAGATGCTGGGGAGAAATGTAACACCCTAAATCTTAATCTAATACTACTAGTATGTATTTAGGTTAATCTTTAGAATATTACCTCTTGGTCTCATTCTTTACTTAAAAATACTTAGCGAAAATATGGGTAAAATTTTTCTTTTTGAAATTAAAACCAAAGTGAGAGCCACGCATGATTCTTTGAACTGAAATTCATACAAGTTATATAAGCAAATCATAATAAAACATATAAATAACATGGACACATCAACTGATTATATATATAGATAATGTGCCTACCAAAAGGCAGGACTATTCGGTACATAGAGGAACACAATACAACTGAAAAGCAAATACAAGCAAATCATAAAAGAAAGTACAAGGAAACCATGAAAGCAACACCCATACCCGTGTGCACCTAGAGTAGACAACCTCATATACAAAAGAAGGTTTGTCCTCAACTATATGGCGTGTGTGCACTAGCTACTACCCATCCCATGCACCTACTCCTGCTGATTCGAGAATTGAGGGGTGGAATCGATCCACTGGCGAATCTCGGTGGGAGTGGTCATGCGGATCATCGGAGCGTGTCCACCGCGGCGAGGGCGCATGGATGACCTACGAGCCAACCTTAGCTGAACCACTGTCTCCTCACTCCCGGCTCTCATCGGTGGGGGAGCGGGGCTAGAGCTCCAACTGTACATATACGAGGGCGGGTCCTCTGATGGATCCATCTCCGAATACTGAGTCCGGGGCACGTACTCTGGGTAGTCACGTACGGCTGACGCCTCGGGCTGCATGCGGAGGATCTGCTCGTCGCGTGGTCTGGCTCGCTCAAAAATTGTGTTATGATGGTAGGGAGCAGTCAGGGTGAAGTGGTAGCTCCGTACTGGGTGTGCGAAGGGTCGTCCCATAAATATGAACACTCTAACTGTGCAGCGACCCTCAAAATGGTATGACCCGAGTGCTGGGTCATGGTGCAGCTCCCACGTCGGGGTGTCGATGAAGAGTACGAAAGTTGCCATCTGAATATATGACGGAAGAAAAGAGAGAGGGAATGAGAATCTTCTAAAAGAATTCTCAGTAGGGAAATCCCTAACTAAGTGACGTCATCATAACCTTAGGAACCTTGGGTTTCATTTCTAGAAAGGTACACATGCATGTAAACTTCTTTTAAGTTAGTTTCTAAAGTATTAATTATCCAAGGTCTGTCATATTTTACAATGCGTTTTATGACTAAGTATGGGATATACTAATGATATGAATGCATCATAAAGATAAGCTAATCAACAAAGTCATGAAACGTTATAATAGTGGCATAAGTTGATAGGTATAAATCTCATAATAACTTCCTTGCTTTTCCATAGCATATGTGACATTTCAACTTTAACTTTATCTCATGGGGCCACCCTAAAACATCTCTAGGTTATGAGCTCATACCTTAACTAGTCGTCACTAGCTCTTACTTATCCTATGATAAGCGTAACATAATCCCGACTTAAAGTACGGGCTAGGGGGCAAATTAAGGATCACCTCTTAGGGTCATTTCCTCTTTGAAACGCTCTACTAGCAACTAGTGCATAGTAGTATTGTCTGCTTTGGCAAGCTCTATGTCAATACCCTCACGGATTTATTTTCTTGGGGGTGCTCGGCTAAACCGGTGTCAACCAAGAAGGCGTCTCAGTGTTGTGTCACATTTAAGTTCTCATTATTTTCAAAAAGACCATTTTCTAAGTTCCTCAAATTTGATGGAAATTGCGACCTGACATTGTAGACCGAATTTCCTCAAATTTGCTTATCCCATGAAAACATATAGGTCATACAAACATATCTTATGAGGTATAGCATATCATCATATAGAACTTCTTCATAGCACATATCAAACTTATCATGGATAAAGCTCATGTATCATATATCATATTTACATAAATTAAGCATCATAAAACTCAAGACTTTTTAATGTCTTATACATTGACCCTTAAGGTCCTTAACTCACGTTCTAAGTTATTAATCATCAAACCTAATCTCTTGGGTACCTAAGAGGTTTATAACTAAGTATTTCTCACCTCACACTACAGTCAAGAATATCTCTAAACCTCAAGGATACAGAATTTATAATCCTAACTTTACGGGTACCTAGGAGTCACAACGGTGACCCTTTCTAAGTCCGGTTTGCTCCTAAGGTTTCAAGATCAAGTCCTAAACCAATTATGGGTCATTCCTACACATTTAAACTAATTTAAAACCATGATTATCAAATCTAAACCTTGCTGGACAGAATCCAGAAAATTCAATAATTAAGGGATCTAGAACTCTCAAATTAATTCTTTTCTAGTCTCGAACATATCTTATCTTTCACATATGAGTCTTAACATTATTTTTACTCAAACATAAGCATATTATCATCAATAAAACAGCACATACAGTGGCAAAATAATGGCAAGGCAGAACCGAAACAAACACTCTCCATAAAGGCATAAAACACAATTTCTAAAGCACATAAAATACTAGTTTCTCTTGGAACCTTTTTAAAACTTTCAAAACTCATTTCTAAACATTTTTAACATCTAAAATTATAACAATATTTAAGAGGGCAGTGACCAATTCAACTTTGTCTTTAGAGGTCCTAAATTCATAAAACTTTGTCTACGTATTCCTTGTGCTCATAAAAGCTTAGAAAAAGTATGAAACATAGTTTTCAATATTTGGAAACATCAAAACCTCTTAGGGCCGAAATATGAACCATAGGAAATAAATATTGTTAAACCTTTGTTTGAGACAACCATGGGCAAGTCTTTGAGCTCTAGGTTCATTAAAGTGATGGCATAAAGATAAACATGCTTATGCACTTGTTTTAGCTTTTATTAGAAAGTAAAGTGAGAGCATAAAATAAATATGAGATGCATCATATTATTATCTTTGATATTTAGGTGAGAACTTGAAATGTAAACATGCTAATGCATAGCTTGAAATATAAACATGATAATGCAAGTTCTTTTATTATCTTGGTACTTAGTGATAGCAAGGAAAATAAACATGATGTGCAAGACATAACAGTAAACATGATGCAAGGTTCATTTTATAGTTAGCTAGAGCTCATTCAAGACTTTAACAAGATAACAACCCAACACATATCTCATTACAAAGAGAGCTTTAGAGTTCTTGAACCAAGTTCTCAAAGGAACCATGAGGTTCTTGAACATCATCATCAAGCTCAAGATAAATAAACAAAACAAACAAAATCTCAAGGATCAAAATATCAAAACCGAAAACCTTACAAGAGAAAAAGAAAGTGAAACTAAGTCAAGTTCTTTATTAAATACCCAAAACCCCTATCTAGAGAAAGATCTCTAGAACATGCTGGCCAATTTTAAGGTTAACAAAGGTAGGCTTGGGCTTTTAGAAATCCTTAGATTAATTTTCTTAAGTTGAAAAACCATGTGAGCTAGATATCATATAGATGAAGTCATAAGAAAAGGAAAACTCAAGCTTTAGAGGTTTCTTTGAGATGAACACAAGGTCATCATCTAGAAACTCTCATCATCAAGCTATCATACTCATGATCAAGGCCAAGTGGCCGAAATGAAGAAGAAAGAAAAACAAAAGAAAGTTTAAAAAGAATCCAAGAGGAAACTAGAGAAAAACACATTCTTGAGCAAAACAAGTTTTGAAAAGCAAATCCCTACCTAAAGTGAAGACACAAAGCTTAAACTTTTGAAAAGAAAAACAAGATGATGAGCTCCTCCTTAGGGCTTGATGGTTTCGGCCAAGAGGAAACAAGAAGGTTGGAGTTGTGTTTCAAGTGAGGTTGTGTTTGAGGTGTGATGTTTGAGAGGTTTGATGATGGTTCAAGGCTATGGGGTGGTGTTTCAAGGTTGAGAGATGATGAAGAGATGAAGAAGATGAAGATGGAAAGAAAAGAAGAACTCTCTTGAAACTTGAGAGAAAAAGAAAAGAACTAGCAAGACAACTCTAGAATTCTAAACTTAGCAAATGCTTCAAAGTGCAACTAAGCTATCACAAGCATCCTATTTATAGAAAAACAAAACAATGAGGCTCACCAAGGGGGGGAGTGGCCGTGGCTTTTGAGGGGAAAAAGGGAGAGAAATATATCTCTTACACAAGGTCATTCAAGCATGGTTTGAAGTATGGAAGCTATGCTACAAAGTATGGCTTGATGTGAGTTAATTTTCTATCAATTTTTTATGAAATTAGGCTTCTAGAACCTTGACATGGCTGGAACTTTTACAGCCACAAATAAATGGGAAAAATGGGTTGTTTTAATTATTTATTCATATGGAAATTCAAGCTTGATTGAAAGTTATGACAAGGTATAGTGTATGTGACTTGAGGTATGGCCTTGGAGTGTTGAAAAATTGAACATGTGATGCATATGGTGGGCATGGAGCTTCGGTCAAACCAGACAGCATGGAGGGAGAGAGGTTTTGATCATCAAATTGTGTGTTAATGATAGGTTTAAGTGTGTATTAGCTTAGGTACAAGGTTAGGAATAATTAAGCTTAAGTTTAGGTGACTAAGAATGTGATTTAAGGATTTTATGACAAGATTAGGAGTGCTCATACATCATTAGAGAATTAAAAATTTATTTATGAATAAACAATGTGTAACACAATTCCATGATTTAAGGAATTGGAAAGAGAAAACACTATTCAAGATTCCATGACTAGGAGTCTTGAAATTAAAATATGATTTTAAGTTGTAGTTAAGCACTTTTAGGTTGTAATCAACTTTAATAAATTATTTTGACTCAAGATTAATTAAGGAAATTAATTAACCTTCGATTAGAGCTTAATATTGCTTAGGTTTGCTTAATCACACGATTAAGCGTAAAAACACGAAACTAGGGGCAGAACCATAATTTTGCACTAATTTTGCCCGGGACCTCCGGGACCAAAACTAAAGTCATAGTCTACATAAAAATGCCTTTTAAAATCATCTGGAGAAGTTTCGAGTTCATCTGGCACTTGCAAACGGGTAAAACACCACAGGGGTGTTTTGGTCATTTTGACCCAAAAACTCGAAAAATGAGATTTTCGATCCCGGGAAGGTACATAAGTAATCTAATCCCCTTCCAACATTGAGTTTGCCCTTCGAGTACTGCTGAACCAGCTTTCCTCGAATTCCGGGCTGAAATGATCTCAGGGGCATTTTGGTCATTTTCACTCTAACAGAAAAATCAGGGCGTTACAAGAAACGGTAGCTCTGTACAGGATATTCGAAATGGACGGCCCATAAACATGAAGACTCTCAGTGTGCATCATCCCTCAAAATGATATGACCGGTGATCCGGGTCATAGTGGACCTCCCACGTGGGGGTGTCGATGAAAAGCATGAAGGTCGCCATCGTGATCTGAAGATGTGAAGGGAGAGGTAGAGAGAAAGAAAAAGGAGTGAGAATCTTACTAAAGAATCTCAATAGGGAATCTCCTATCTAGGGTTACATCATCAACATCCTCAGGAACCTTGGGTTTGCTATAAAAAGGTGAACATGCGTATAAAGTTCTTTATTAGGTTTATAAACATAATTATCCAATGTTTGTTCCTTTTAGAATGAATCTTAATGGTATGAAAGCAACATACTAAACATGAATGCATGTCAATACTTTATGCAGGCAATTCAATAAAACATAACATCAAGAAACACACAAGTGGCATATAAACTTTCAAGTGGATCTTTTCTCTCTTCTCAACTTTGTGACTTAAGAATCTCATATTCTACTATCATAGGGCCACCCTAAAATATCCTCTAGGTTATGAGCTCATACCTTAACTAGTCATCACTAGTTCTTACTTATCCTATGATAAGCGTAAACATAAAATTTCTGACTTCTAGAGTACAGGTTAGGGGGTTAAGGATCACTTATCATAACCTTTAATTCGGGGAGTCCATAGGAATATTTCCTTATTTGAAACGCTCTATTGGCATCTAGTGCACAGCGAATTGTCTGCTTTGGTAGGCTGCATCCACTCATAACTTCACAGATTTGCCTCCTCCCCACCGGAGCGGGAGAAGTACGTCTCAGTGCTTTGTCACATAAAAACTCATCTCCTAGGGGTGCTCAGTCGAACCGGTGTCACCCAAGGTTTTATCTCACATGGTTTTTCAAAAACATTCTCAAGTCCTTAATTTGATGGAAATTTGGCAGCATAACAGCTGTATATCGAATTTCTTTCAAATTTCCTTTATGCCACAAAACTTATGATGCATATACTTTCATATTCAATTCCTATAATTATGATAAACTTAAATCCACATAATCACACTCAACATAGCACATGTATCATCATATCATACTTGAATTAATAAACTCATAGCATTAAAAGGAACCTACAGTGTCTTATGCTTTGACCCTTAAGGTCTTAAACTTGAAATCTAAGTTCTCTATCATCCGATCTTAATCTGTCACACACCTATAGGTTCACAACTAATTTTTCTCACTAATTATCATGATCATAACCTATTCTAAAATCCCAATAGTGCAGAATCTATGTTTTTACAAATTCGGGTACCTAGGAGTCATAACGTTGACTCTTTCTAAGTTCGGTCTTCTCCTAAAGTACCAAGATTAATTCCTAAACCAATTATGAGTGATTCCTACACATTTATACTAATTATAAACCATTATTACTAATTTTACCCTTGCTAGAATAGAATCCAGAATTTTCATTTCTAAGGGTACTAGAAATCTCATTTAAATTCTTTTCTAGCTATTAACTTGTCTTAACTATCTCAATTTAATTCTAACATCAATTATATATGAATATACATATTCTAATGTCATAAAATCATCATCATATAGTGAGCAAAACATTAAAATAGAACTGTGACCAACATCATCATATAATGCATAGAATTTTATTTTTAACACACATAGAATTGCTAGTTTCTCTTGGAACCTTTTTAGAAATTCTAAAACTCAATAGAAAACATTTTATTTCATTAAAATCATCATAAAACTAATGAGGGCAGTAGCTATTTCAAAACAATCTCAAGAGCAATTTAAATCATAAAATCATGCTTAAGATATTCCTTGAGATCATCTAAGCTTGAGAAAATTATAAAACATAGATTTTGGCAATTGTGACTAGATGAAACTCACACCAAGCTCATCATCATCACATGGCTGAATTTTAGGTTCATCAAAACTCTTCCATTTCCAATCTTTACTTGAGATAATAAGGGACAAGTCTTTGAGCTCTAATATATTTAAGTGATGACAAGAATATAAAAATGCTATGCACTTCATTTTATCCTTATTAGAAAAATAAAGTGAGGGCTTAAAATAAATATAAGATACAACTCATTTTTATCTTTAAGATTAGATGATGACTTGAAAAGTAAACATGAAATGCAAAGAATTTAAACATGATAATACAAGTTCATTTATTTATTCTTGATAGTTTAGTGATGACATAAGAAATAAACAAGCTATCTAAGGCATAAATTTAAATATGAATGCTAGTTCATTATTATATGTCATTAGAGCTCATATAAGACTTTGAAAGAATCAAATCACAATCCCAATCATAATCTCATCAACATAAAGTAAGCTCTAGAGTTCTAAGTACCAAGGTTTCAAGGAAACCTCATGACTCTTTGAACATCATCATCAAGCTCAAGGAAATAGATTCAAATCAAAATCTCAAAGGAAAAGGAAATAAGGAAACTGAAACTACAAAGAGAAGGAAAATACACCATGTTCTTTATTATGCACCAAAACCCCTATCTAGAGTAAACTCTAGAACATGCAAGCCAACTTTAAGGTTGACAAGGGTAGGCCTTGGGCTTTTTGAAATCCTTATAATTATTTTCTTAAAGAAAAATCATTAGTGAGCTAAGTACCATATGTAAAACTCAAAGAAAGAAGGAAAAACTCAAGCTTTAGAGGTCTCATTGAGATGAACACAGAGTCATCATCTAAAGACATTCATCATCAAGCCATCATGGGAGTGGAACAAGGCCTTGAGGCCGAAAATGAAAAGGAAATTCCAAGAGGAAACCAAAAAGAAAAACTCAAGAAAGCATCATAAAATCAACACTTTTCTTCAAGAACAAAACATATTTGAGTAAAATAAAAACTTTAGAACAACTCCCTACCAAGTATTAAGATGAAAAGCTTGGTCTTTGAAAGGAGAATGAGAAGAAAAGCTCCTCTCAAAGTGATGATGATGATTCGGCCTTGGAAGGAGGAAAAAGGAAAGGATGAGTTTTTATGTGAGTTTATGTATGAGGGTGAAAACTTAGGTGTTTAGATGATGACTCAAGGTAGTGGGATGGTGTTTTAAGGTGATGATATGGTGGCTCAAGGTGGGGGATGAAGAAGATAAAGAAGAAGAAGAGAGCTCTTTAAAACTTGAGAGAAAAATAAAAAAGAAAGAACTTGCAAGAATGCTTAAAACTCAAACTTGACAAATGATCCAAAGGTTCTTTCAAGTTTCTTAGCATGTGTATTTATAAAGAAACAAAACAATGGGAGCTCATAGAGGGGGAGGGCTGGCCATGTGGCTTCATGGATGGGGGGGAGAAAAATATCTCTTTGTTGCGGTCATTCAAAGGCATGGCTTGAAGTATAATGAGTATGGGTTCAAGCATGGTTCAAGGTATGGTGAGGCATGGCCATTGTGTGCAAAGAAATTCAACATGTGGGAAATGAGGGGGAGAGGAATGGCACCAATTTCTTTTGCCATGTGAGGGGAAAATTTGTTCTTCTAATTGTGTGTTAATGATATGTTTAGGTGTGTATTAGATTAGGTTTAAGGTTAGGAGTTACTAAGCAAGTGTTTAGGTAACTAAGAGAGTAATTAGGAATCTTAAGACATGATTAGGGAGTGCTCATATATATTTAGAGGAATTTAAACTCATTTTATGCATAAAAAATTGTAGACACAATTCTTTAATTTAAGGAATTGGAGAGAGAAAACAGTATTTAAGATTCTATGACTAGGAATCTTGAATTTAAAAAGAGGTTTTGGTTTAATTTAATCAATTTTAGGTTCTAATTAACTTTAATAAATTATTTTGACTCTATATTAATTATGGAAATTAATTAATCTTCCATGAGAGCCTAATATTTCTTAGGTTTGCTTAATCACATCATTAAGCTCAAAAACACTATGTTAGGGGCAAAATCATAATTTTACTCAAAAATTGCCTAGAACTTCCGGGACTTAAACAGATGTTATGAAATACATAAAAACACCATTTAAAACCATCTAGAGAAGTTTCGAGCTCAATCAGTATTCATACCCGCATGAAAATGCTGCAGGGGTATTTTGGTCCTTTTGAGCCGAAATCTCAGAAAACTAGGTTTTTGTACCTGAAACCATTCAAAAGCCATCTAATCCCCTTCAAACATTGAGTTGGCCCTTCGAGGACTGCCGGTTCGGCTATCCTTGAATTCCGAACAGAAAATAACCTTAGGGGCATTTTGGTCATTTTCACTTAGACAGAAAATTGGAGCGTTACACTTCGTGCAGTATAACCAATCTGTTCCATATTTCTTTCGCTGTGTTACAAGCAATAATTTTATCATATTCGGCTATGCTTAGTGCATAGGCGAACAAATACTTAACTTTGGAGTTTAGTTGAATCTTGGCTTTACGTTACTCTGTCCATATTTTTTGGCGAGTTCTCTTGATGTAAAGAATGCACTATCTGTTGCAGGGAGATCTTCAGTTGGAATATAGTCACCTTCTTAGATTATTTTCGACAAGTCAAGACTTGTATATATTATGAACAGCTCTTTGCAATCTCTCCAATAGGCATAGTCTCCATTATTAAAGAATGGTGGTCTGTTGATTGAGTGTTCTGCTATATGAATGCTTTTTTCCATTTATCTTTGGATCTTTGTCCTCTATAGTTGTTAGAATGCTCAACTCCTTAGAGGCCAAGCATGAGAAGGGGGGTTGAATCATGCTACCTTTTTGAAATTGAAATTTTATAGCAAAAATCTATCAAGTGTTGAGCTTGAAGTGCAGTGGAAAATAGATTAAATTATTCAGAAAGTAACTTTCTAAGTTAAGCAGTTTGAGTAAATGGATTGAGAATAAAAGATAATAATCACAATGTTTTATGCAGAGTTAAATGCTGAAAATAAAGAAGTGAAAGATAAGAAGATATTGAACAGGAGTTTTATATTGGTTTGGCCAACACTTACCTACATCCAGTTCTCAGTCACTACTGAGTTTCACTAATCTTCCTTAACCCAAGGGGATGAAAAATGTAATGCCCCGATTTTCTGTTAGAGTGAAAATGACCAAAATGTCCCTGAGGCCATTTTCAGCCCGGAATTCGAGGAAAGGCGACTGTGATTGAGAAGGGCAAACTCAATGTTGGAAGGGGATTAGATGACTTGTGTACCTTCCCGGGATCGAAAATCTCATTTTTTGAGTTTTCAGGTCAAAATGACCAAAACGCCCCTGCGGTGTTTTATCCATTTGCAAGTGTCGGATGAACCTAAAACTTCTCCAGATGGTTTTAAAAGGCATTTTTATGTAGACTATGACTTTAGTTTTGGTCCCGGAGGTCCCGGGCGAAATTAGTGCAAAATTATGATTTTGCCCCTAGTTTCGTGTTTTTGCGCTTAATCGCGTGATTAAGCAAACCCAAGCAATATTAGGCTCTAATCGAAGGTTAATTAATTTCAATAATTAATCTTGAGTCAAAATAATTTATTAAAGTTGATTAGAACCTAAAAGTGCTTAATTACAACTTGAAATCTTATTTTAAATTCAAGACTCCTAGTCATGGAATCTTGAATAGTGTTTTCTCTCTCCAATTCCTTAAATCATGAAATTGTGTTACACATTGATTATTCACAAATGAGTTTTTAATTCTCTAATGATGTATGAGCACTCCTAACCTTGTCACAAAATTCCTAATACTCATACTTAGCTACCTAAACTTAAGCTTAATTATTCCTAACCTTGTACCTAAGCTAATACACATCTAAACCTACCATTAACACCTAATTAGATGATCAAACCTCACCTCCTCTCTGCTGCCCCTGGTCTATCCGAACACTCCATGCCCCCATATGCATCACATGTTCAATTTTTCAACAATCCAGGGTCATACCTCAAGTCACATATACCATACCCTTGTCATAACTTTCAATCAACCTTGATTTTCCAAATGAATAACTAATTAAAATAGCCCATTTTCTCCATTTATTTGTGGCTGGAAAAGTTCCAACCATGCATTGTTTCTAGAAGTCTAATTTCATTCAAAATTGATAGGAAATTCACTCACATCAAGCCATACTTTGTATCATACACTCCATACTTCAAACCATGCTTGAATGACCTTGTGTAAGAGATATTTTCTCTTCCTTTTCCCTCCAAAGCCACACGGTCACCCTCGTCCCCCTTTGAGCCTTCATTTGTTTTCATTCTCTATAAATACCTTGCCTAGAAACACATGCAAATACTTTAGTTCATTTGCACACTTTTAGTTTTCCTAAGCTTTCTTGAGTTTGTTCTTTTTCTCTCAAGTTTCAAGAGAGTTCTTCCTTTCTTTTCATCTTCATCTTCTTCATCCTCTCATCACATAATCATCACATAACCTTGAAACACCACCCCATAGCCTTGAACCATCATCAAACCTCTCAAACACCACACCTCAAACACAACCTCACTTGAAACACAACTCCAACCTTCTTGTTCTTCCTTGGCTGAAACCATCTAGCCCTAAGGAGGAGCTCATCATCTTGTTTTCCTTTTCAAAGAGTTCATGTTTTTATCTTCACTCTAGGTAGGAGTGTTTTCTAAACTTTATTTTCTTGAAAATGAGTTCTTTCTAGCTTTCTCTTAGATTTTCTTTTTGGAACTTCCTTTGTTGTTCTTTCTTTGAGATTTCGGCCATGAGAGACCTTGATGAGCACATGATAGCTAAATGATGAGGACTCCTAGATGATGACTATGTGTTCATCTCAAAGGAACCTCTAGAGCTTGAGATTTTACTTTCCTTGAGTTTCAACTTCATTTTCTAACTCAAACATGATTTTTACTCAAGAACACCTTTTCTTTTCTTGCTATTTTGAAGTTCGGTTTCTTGGTTTCCTTTTCTTTAACATTTCGGTTTTCCATTTCCTTTTTGATCTTTGAGGTCTTGTTTGTTTAGAAAGTTTGTTTTCTTTGAGCTTGATGATGATGTTCAAAAACCTGATAGTTCCTTTGAGAACTTGGTTCAAGAACTCTAGAGCTCTCTTTGTAATGAGATATATGTTGGGTTGTTATTTTGTTAAAGTCTTGGATAAGCTCTAGCTAACCATAAAATGAACCTTGCATCATGTTTATTTTATGCTTTGCACATCATGTTTACTTCCTTTGCTATCACTAAGTACCAAGATAATAAAGGAACTTGCATTATCATGTTTATATTTCAAACTTTGCATTATCATGTTTATATTTCAAGTCCTCACTTAAATCTTAAAGATAATAATAATGTGCATCTCATATTTATTTTATGCTCTCACATTATTTTCTAATGAAAGCTAAAACAAGTGCATAAGCATGTTTATCTTCATGTCATCACTTAAATGAACCTAGAGCTCAAAGACTTGCCCATTGTTGTCTCAAACAAAGGTCTAAAAATATTTATTTCCCTTGGTTCATATTTCGGCCCTAAGAGGTTCTAATGTTTCTAAGTATTGAAAACTATGTTTTATAAATTTTCTAAGTTTTTATGAGTACAAGGAATACGTAGAACTAAGTTTTATGAATTTAGGACCTCTTGAGACATGTTTTATTTAGCTACTGCCCTCTCAAGTATTTGGATGATTTTAGATGTTAAAAATGTTTATAAATGAGTTTTGAAAGTTTTAAAAAGGTTCCAAGAGAAACTAGTATTTTATGTGCTTTAGAAATTGTGTTTTATGCCTTTATGGAGAATGGTTGTTTCGGTTCTGCCTTGCTATTATTTGCCACTGTATGAACTGTTTTAATGGTGATAATATGCCTATGTTTAAGTATAATTAATGGTAAAGCTCATATGTGAAAGATAAGAGAAGTTAGAAACTAGAAAAGAATTAATTTGAGAGTTCTAGATCCTTTAATGTTTGAATTTTTTGGATTCTGTCCAGCAAGGTTTAGTAATGCTAATCATGGATTTAAATTAGTTTAAATGTGTAGGAATGACTCATAAATGGTTTAGGACTTGATCTTGATGCCTTAGGAGCAAACCTGACTTAGAAAGGGTCATTGTTGTGACTCCTAGGTACCCATAAAGTTAGAATTATGAATTCTGCATCCTTGAGGTTTAGAGATGTTCTTGACCATAGTGTGATGCGAAAAATACTTAGTTATGACCTTATAAGTTCCCGAGAGATTAGGTTTGATGATTTATAACTTAGAATGTGAGTTGAGGACCTTAAGGGTCAATGCATAAGACACTAAGAAGTTGTTAATGCTATGATGTGTGGTATGTTGCAATGATATGGTGAGATCTGCTTGATGCATGAGAAAATGATTGATGAAAATGTTAAAGTTTATCATAGCATGAGATTTCATGAGAACTTGTTATGTGATTTTGCTTGTGGCAGTTTGAAGGAAATTCGGTTTAACAGTTGTTATGCTACCGAATTTCCGTCAAACCTTAAAGGGTTAAAGAAATGTTTATGAGTACCATATGAGTTGAAAACCCTAGGTGACACCGGTTCGGCCGAGCACCCCCAGGAGATTTTGATGTGACAAAGCACTGAGATATGCTCGCCTCGGTGACACCGGTTCGGCCGAGCACCCCCAGGGGAGACAAATCCGTGAGGGTATTAGTAGATGCAGCCTACCAAAGCGGACAAATTGCTGTGGCTTAATGCCCGCAAAGTGTTTCAAAGAGGGTAAATCCCAGAGAGAGATGATCCCTGCCCCCTACCCATACTTGCGAGTCGGGATTATTATTTATGTTTCGCTTATTCAAGATAATAAGCAAGAGCTAATGACGACTAGCTGAGATATAAGCTCATAACCTAGTTATTTTTTTAGGGTAGCTTATATGCTAAAGTACCATGATTGATGTCACCAGGTTGAGGAATGATCTCATTTGAGAGTTATATGCCCTTATGCCACATGATTTATATTTATGTGCTTTGATGTGTTGTTTTATATGCCCAAGTAGTGACATGCATCCATGATATAATATGTTACACTCATAACATCAAAATGCATGCTAAAAGGAATGGACTTTGGATAATTAGTTTGAGAAACCCTAAATTGAACCTTATATGCATGATCAATATTTTATAATTAAACCCAAGGTTCCTGAGGATGTGTACGATGTAACCCTAGGATAGGAGACTCCTACTGAAATTCATTAACAAGAATTCTCACTCCTTTCTCTTCTTTCTTCCGTTACATCTTTAGAGACCGATGGCGACGTTCGTGGTTTTCATTGACACGCCTGTTTGGGAGGTGCACTATGACCCAGACCACCGTTCGTATCACTTCGAGGGTCATTGTGTCGTTCGCGTTTTTGTGTACATGGGACGACCCTTCGCTTACCCGGTTTCGAGCTACCAATTCATTCCTACTGCACCTTTTGGTGGTGATGACATGATCTTCGAGCGCACTCGCCCGCGTAATGAGCAGTTACGCCATGCCTGTACCTCTGCCTCAGCTGTCCGTGACCACCTGGAGTACGTGCCTCGCTCAAGGAGGTCCGAGATTGATCCATCCGAGAATTCACCGACGCATGTCCTTTCAGAGGGCTCCGCTCCCTTTTCCCAGTTCCGGCGCGAGGGGAGTGAGGAGATTGTGAGGCAGCCATGCTTGGCGAGGAGAGTTGAGATGCGCCCGCGTCGAGGAGCTCACATTCAGCCACCGCGAGCTCCCTTCACACTCCATTGGCCCACACAGGAGGAGATAGAGCAGTTCCCTGGTTACCTGCCTCTATCACCTGAGGATCCCCATCGTCACTAGATTCTGATGGAGAGCTTTGCGAGTACCCTAGCTTTTATGGAGATCTTCCCTTCGGTAGTACCTTTTGGGAGGCGTTGTAGTTTGTACTCGTAGTCTAGTAGGAGGGTAGCATTTTGGGTTTTTCTATCTTCATGTTGAACCATGTACTTTACATTTCCTTGTATTTTACAAGCTTTGCCTATCTCCATGAGGGTATGACTACTTATGTACCTTAATTATGATATTAATGGAATGTTTACTTTGTTTTCATGATTGTTGTTCTTTGGTTATATGCTTTACTTTATGATTTATAATGAGTGTTACACGTGCCTTATGTTTCTGTCGATCGACTAGTTAAGTTAGTGGCTCTCACTATGCTTTATGTTTTCAAAAGGAAAAATTTACTCGTAATTTTCGCTAAGTATTTTAAATAAAAAAATGAGACTAAGAAGTAATAACTTAATGACTAGCCTAATATGTTCTAGAGTATTGGGTTAAAAATTAGGGTGTTACAAAAATATTGCATAGTCTTTACAATAGCCTTCGTAAGCTCTTACTAGTGACAGTAGACAACACTTGGTGACACACAACAAGTAGTTTTGCAGTAGCCTCTTCAAGCTATTCAGCTTCCGATCACTACTGGATCGAGGATACAAACTTTTGGTGTTAGATGTTTAGCTCAAACTTTCTTGCACTCAAGTTTCTTTTCGAATGGATAAGAAATGGTAAATCTGAAACGATTTGAGTGACTTCTTTTTACTTATTCTTCTTTAAAAAAACGTGTGAATAATCTAGAACTTAGAAAGAAGATTTTAATGTATAGAGGAATTAGCAATAATATTTCATAGAGGGATTTTAAAAGATTTTTCAGCGTTTTGGCTCACTTAGTCTCTTTTCTTGAAAGCTCAATCATATCTATTTATAGATGTTCTCCCTTTGTTAATGTTACCCTTGATCTTTTGTCCAAGCGACAAGTGTTGAGCATCAAATTATGTCTTGGAAACATAATATAGAAGAGTAGCTCGTCTAGTATCAAAGCTCCTTTTGAGAAGTCGTTGATGAGTTGAGGTTTCTGAGGTCTATTAGAAAATGCTTTTCTACTTTATGAGCATGGTTTCTAATATAACATTCTAATTTTTAACCCAATACTCCTAGAATGTATTTAGGCTAATCATTAGTTTATTACTTCTTAGTTTCATTCTTTAAAAATCTTTCTTTAAAATACTTAGCGAAAAATATGGGTAAAATTTTTTTTTGAAACATAAAAGCAAAGTGAGAGTTGCGTATAACGTAGACGAGCGTCAATTATAAAGCATAACTCACATATAAGAAAAAGTGCAATACACAAACATCAAGTAACTTCATATCAGCAGTCAAATATATGCACATCAAAGGAAACATTGCATTAATATCATAATATGCCCACCTAAAGGTGGCACTTAGTTTGGAACAATAGAACACAATTACAATTGAAATAGGAAATAAAAGGAAAGCATAAGAAACAACACCCTTACCCTAGTACACCTAAACAACACCCTATAATAAAAGAAGATTTATCCTAAACTATATGTGGTGTGTGTGCACTACACTCCCTAAGGGCCTCTACTGTTGTGAGCCAGGATAAAGAGGGATGAAACCAATCCACTAGTGAAGCTCGGCCGAAGTGGGCACTCATTATGGTTGGACATGTGCTCCACGACGGAAGCACATCTCGGCTCTCTTAGCCAGCCTCCGCTGTGTCACAGTCTCCTCGCTCCCCTCTCTCACAAACCAGGGAGTGGGGGAAGAGCTCTCACTATAAATGTGGGTCGGTGGATCCTCTGAGGGGTCGTCCTCCGAATGTTGAGAACGAGGTACATAGTCTGGGTGGTCGCGAACGGTAGATGCAGTCATGTACGTCCAGAGAATCGTCTCGTTGGGCATCTGTTCGCGCTCAAAAACCATGTCTTCACCATAGGGAGACATCGGGAAGAAGCGGTAGCTATGTACAAGGTACGTAAAGGGGCGTTCCATAAACATGAAGACTCTCAACATGCAGTGCCCCTCAAAATGATATGACTGGTGCTCTAGGTCATAGTGGACCTCTGAAGCGGGGGTTGTGTACAAACAGGACGAATGTAACACCCTAAATCTTAACCTAATACTACTAGTATGTATTTAGGTTAATCCTTAGAATGTTACCTTTTGTTCTCATTCTTTACTTTGAAAATACTTAGCGAAAATATGGGTAAAATTTTTCTTTTTGGAATTAAAACCAAAGTGAGAGCCACGCATGATTCTTTGGATGGGAATTCATACAAGTCATATGAGCAAATCATAAAAACACATAAATAACATGGATACATCAACTGATTATATATAGATAATGTGCCTACCAAAAGGCAGGACTATTCGGTACATAGAAGAACGAAATACAACTGAAAAGCAAATACAAGGAAATCATAAAAGCAACACCCATACCCATGTGCACCTAAAGTAGACAACCTCATATACAAAAGAAGGTTTGTCCTCAACTATGTGGCGTGTGTGCACTAGCTACTACCCATCCTATGCACTTACTCCTGTTGGTCCGAGTACTGAGGGGTGGAATCGATCCACTGGCGAAACTCGGCGGGAGTGGTCTTGCGGATCATCGGAGTGTGTCCACCGCGGTAAGGGCACATGGATGGCCTACGAGCCAACCTCGGCTAAACCACCGTTTCCTCACTCCCTGCTCTCGTCGGTGGGGGAGCGGGGCTGGAGCTCCAACTGTACATGTGCGAGGGTGGGTCCTCTGATGGATCCGTCTTCGAATACTGAGTTCGGGGCATGTACTCCGGGTAGTCACGTACGGCTGATGCCTCAGGCTGCATGCGTAGGATCTGGTCGTCGCGTGGTCTAGCTCGTTCGAAAATCGTGTTATGATGGTAGGGGGTAGTCAGGGTGAAGCGGCAGCTCCGTACTGGGTGTGCGAAGGGTCGTCCCATAAACATGAATACTCTGACTATGCAGCGACCCTCAAAATGGTATGACCCGAGTGCTGGGTCATGGTGCAGCTCCCACGTTGGGGTGTCGATGAAGAGTACGAAAGTCACCATCTGAAGATATGACGGAAGAAAAGAAAGAGGGAATGAGAATCTTCTAAAAGAATTCTGAGTAGGGCAATCCCTAACTAAATGACGTCATCACATCCTTAGGAACCTTGGGTTTTATTTCTAAAATGGTGTGTATGCATATAAACTCCTTTTAAGTTAGTTTTCTAAAGTATTAATTATCCAAGGTCTATCATATTTTATAATGCGTCTTATGACTAGGCATGGAATATACTAATGACATGAATGCAACATAAAGGTAAACCAGTCAATAGAATAACTAAGGATTATTATAACAGTGGCATAAGGTGACAGGGGTAAATCTCATAATAACTTTTCATAGCATATGTGACATTTTAAACTTTAACTATTATCTCATGGGGCCACCCTAAAGCATCTCTAGCTTATGAGCTCATACCTTAACTAGTCATCACTAGTTCTTACTTATCCTATGATAAGTGTAACATACATAATCTCGACTTAAAGTACGGGCTAGGGGGCAAATTAAGGATAACCTCTTAGGGTCATTTCCTCTTTGAAATGCTCTACTAGCAACTAGTGCATAGTAGTATTGTCCGCTTTGGCAAGCTCTGTGTCAATACCCTCACGGATTTGTTTTCTTGGGGGTGCTCGGCTAAACCGGTGTCACCCAAGAAGGCGTCTCAGTGTTGTGTCACATTTAAGTTCTCATGATTTTCAAAAAGACCTTTTTCCAAGTTCCTCAAATTTGATGGAAATTCTGTAGTATGACGGTTGTAGACCGAATTTCCTCAAATTTGCTTATGCCATGAAAATATATAGGACATACAAACATATCTTATGAGGTATAGCATATCATCATATAAAACTTCTTCATAGCACATATCAAGCTCATGTGTCATATATCATATTTACATAAATTAAGCATCATAAAAACTCAAGACTTTTTAATGCCTTATGCATTGACCCTTAAGGTCCTTAACTCACGTTCTAAGTTATCAATCATCAAACCTAATCTCTTGGGTACCTATGAGGTTATAACTAAGTATTTCTCACCTCACACTATGATCAAGAATATCTCTAAACTTCAAGGATGCAGGAATTTATAATCCTAACTTTACGGGTACCTAGGAGTCACAACAATGCCCCTTTCTAAGTTTAGTTTGCTCCTAAGGCATCAAGATTAAGTCCTAAACCAATTATGATTCATTCCTACACATTTAAACTAATTTAAAACCATGATTATCAAATCTAAACCTTGCTGGACAGAATCCAGAAAATTCAATAATTAAGGGATCTAAAACTCTCAAATTAATTCTTTTCTAGTCTCTAACTTATCTTATCTTCCACATAAGAGTCTTAACATTATTTTTACTCAAACATAAGCATATTATCATCATTAAAACAGCACATACAGTGGCAAATAAGTAGCAAGGCAGAACCGAAATGTGCATCTCCATAAAAGGCATAGAACACAATTTCTAAAGCACATAGAATACTAGTTTATCTTGGAACCTTTTTAAAACTTTCAAAACTCATTTATAAACACTATTATCCTTTAAAATCATAAAAATACTTAAGAGGGCAGTGGCTAAATCATTTTCATCTCAAGAGGTCCTAAATTCATAAAACTTAGTTCTACATATTTCTTATACTCATATAAGCTTAGGAAAATTATAAAACATAATTTTTAATACTTGGAAACCTTAAAACCTCTTAGGGCCGAAATCTCAACTATGGAAAATAAATATTTTAGACCTTTGTTTGAGACAACAATGGGCAAGTCCTTGAGCTCTAGGTTCATTAAAGTGATGGCATAAAGATAAACATGCTTATGCACTTGTTTTAGCTTTTGTTAGAAAGTAAAGTGAGAGCATAAAATAAATATGAGATGCATCATATTATTATCTTTGATATTTAGGTGAGAACTTGAAATGTAAACATGATAATGCATAGCTTGAAATATAAACATGATAATGCAAGTTCTTTTATTATCTTGTTACTTAGTGATAGCAAGGAAAATAAACATGATGTGCAAGACATAAAAGTAAACATGATGCAAGGTTCATTTTATGGTTAGCTAGAGCTCATTCAAGACTTTAACAAGATAATCAACCCAACACATATCTCATTATAAAGAGAGCTTTAGAGTTCTTAAACCAAGTTCTCAAAAGAACTATGAGGTTCTTGAACAACATCATAAAGCTCAAGTAAACCAACTTCCAAAACAAAACCAAACAAAATCTCAAGGATCAAAATACCAAAACCGAAAACCTTACAAGAGAAAAAGAAAGTGAAACTAAGTCAAGTTCTTTATTATATACCCAAAACCCCTATCTAGAAAAAGATCTCTAGAACGTGCCGGCCAACATTAAGGTTGACAAGGGTAGGCTTGGGCTTTTAGAAATCCTTAGATTAATTTTCTTAAGTTGAAAAATCATGTGAGCTAGATATCATATAGATGAAGTCATAAGAAAAGGAAAACTCAAGCTTTAGAGGTTTCTCTGAGATGAACACAAGGTCATCATCTAGAAACTCTCATCATCAAGCTATCATACTCATAATCAAGGCCAAGAGGCCGAAATGAAGGAGAAAAGAAAAACCAAGGAAAGTTCAAAGAGAATCCAAGAGGAAACTAGAGAAAAACACATTCTTGAGCAAAACAAGTTTGAAAAGCAAATCCCTACCAGGTGATGAAGATGACAGCTTGAACTTTGAAAAGGAAAATGAGAAGAGTAACTCCTCCTAAGGTGGTGTGATAGCTTCGGCCAAAGAGAAGGAAAAGCAAAGGAGATGTGTTTTGAGGAAGCTTGTGTTTGAGGTTTAGTGTTTAAGAGATTTGATGATGGTCTAAGGTTATGATATGGTGGATTGAAGTGGTGAGGTGATAATGTAAAGAGAGGATGAAGATGAAGAGAAAGAACTCTTGGAACTTTGAGAGAAAAGAAAAGGACTAGCAAGATAACTCTAGAATTCTAAACTTAGCAAATGCTTCAAGGTGCAACTAAGCTATCATAAGCATCCTATTTATAGAAAAACAAAACAATGAGGCTCACCAAGGGGAAAGAGTGGCCGTGGCTTTTGAGGGGGAAAAGGGAGAGAAAAATATCTCTTACACAAGGTCATTCAAGCATGGTTTGAAGTATGGAAGCTATGCTGCAAAGTATGGCTTGATGTGAGTTAATTTCTTATCAATTTTTGATGAAATTAGACTTCTAGAAACTTGTCATGGCTGGAACTTTTCCAGCCACAAATAAATGGGAAAAATGGGTTGTTTTAGTTATATATTCATGTGGAAATTCAAGCTTGATTGAAAGTTATGACAAGGTATAGTGTATGTGACTTGAGGTATGGCCTTGGAGTGTTGAAAAATTGAACATGTGATGCATATGGGAGGGGGAAATGCACGGCCAGACCAGGGGCAGCATGGGGGAGGTGAGTTTTGATCATCTAATTGGGTGGTAATGGTAGGTTTAAATGTGTATTAGCTTAGGTACAAGGTTAGGAATAATTAAGCTTAAGTTTAGGTAACTAAGAAGGTATTTTAAGGATTTTATGACAAGATTAGGAGTGCTCATACATCATTAGAGAATTAAAAACTAATTTATGAATAAACAATGTGTAACACAATTCCATGATTTAAGGAATTGGAGAGAAGAAACACTATTTAAGATTCCATGACTAGAAATCTTGTAATTAAAATATGATTTTAAGTTGTAATTAAGCACTTTTAGGTTCTAATCAACTTTAATAAATTATTTTGACTCAAAATTAATTAAGGAAATTAATTAACCTTCGATTAGAGCCTAATATTGCTTAGGTTTGTTTAATCATGTGATTAAGCGTAAAAACACGAAACTAGGGGCAAAATCGTAATTTGCATTAATTTCGCCCGGGACCTCTAGGACCAAAACTAAGTTATAGTCTACATAAAAACGTCTTTTTAAACCATCTGGAGAAGTTTCGGGTTCATCTAGCACTTGGAAACGGGTAAAACACCGTAGGGGCGTTTTGGTCATTTTGACCTGAAAACTTGAAAAATGAGATTTTCGATCCCGGGAAGGTACACAGGTCATCTAATCCCCTTTCAACATTGATTTTGCCCTTCGAGTACTATCGGATCGGCTTTCCTCGAATTCCGGGCCGAAAATGACCTCAGGGGCATTTTGGTCATTTTCACTCTTAACAGGAAAAATCAGGGCGCTACAACGAAGGTCGCCATCGTGATCTAAAGACGTGACAGAAAAGAAAGAGAGAAAGAAGGGGAGTGAGAATCTTACTAAAGAATCTCAGTAGGACATCTCCTATCTAGGTGACATCGTCAGCGTCCTCAGGAACCTTTGGTTTATTTTAAAAGGGGTGAGCATATTCATAGTTCATTTTTAGGTTTTCTAAACATAATTATCCAAGGTTCATTCATTTTAGAATGAATCGTAATGTTATGAATGCAACATAGCAAAGCATGAATGCATGATCATACGTTATGCAAGTTCATGAATAAAACACAACATTAAGAAACATATAAGAGGCATAAAGTGGCATATAAACTTTCAAGTGGAACTTTTCTCTTTTCTTAATTATGTGACTTAAGAACTTCATATCTTAGCATCATGGGGCCACCCTAAAACATCATCTAGGTTATGAGTTCATACCTTAACTAGTTGTCAGTAGCTTTTACTTATCCTATGATAAGTGTAAACATAAAAATCCCGACTTCTAGAGTACGGGTTAGGGGGCTTAAGGATCACCTATCATAACCTTTAATTCGGGGAGTCCATAGGAATATTTCCTTCTTTGAAATGCTTTACTGGCATCTAGTGTACAACGAATTGTCTACTTTGGCAGGCTGCATCTACCATACCTTCACGGATTTGCCTCCTCTCTACCGGAGTGGGAGAAATACGTCTCAATGTTACGTCACATTTAGAAACTCATTTCCTGGGGGTGCTGGGCCGAACTGGTGTCGCCCAAGACTCATCTCATGTGGTTTTCAAAAACATTCTCAAGTCCTTTAAATTTGATAGAAATTCTGCAGCATAACTGCTGTATATCGAATTTCTTTCAAATTTACTTTATGCCACAAGAATCTAAAATGCATGTACTCTCATATTCAATTTCTATGATCATGATAAACTTAAAACACATAAGCATACTCATCATAGCACATGCATCATCTCATCATACTTGAATTAACAATAATCATTGCATCAAAGAACCTATAGTGTTTTATGCTTTGACCCTTAGGGCCTTAAACTTGAAATCTAAGTTCTCTAGCATATGATCTTAGCCTTTTATGCACCTATAAGTTCACAACTAATTATTCTCACTAATTATCATGATCATAACCTATTGTAAATATCATTAGTGCAGAATCTATGTTTTACCTAATTATCATGATCACAACTTTGACCTTTTCTAAGTTTCGTCTTTTCCTAAACAACTAAGATCAATTCCTAAACCAACTATGAGGGATTTCTACACATATTCACTAATTATAAACTATTATTACTAACATTAATCATGCTAAAACAGAATCCATAATTCTTACTTCTATGGGTTCTAGAATTCTCATTTCTAAATCTTTTTTAGTTACTAACTTGTCTTAGCTTTCTCAATTTAATTCTAACACCAAATATACATGAATACGCTCATTCTAACACAATAGAATCATCATCATATAGTGAGCACAATAAACAAGGCAGAACCGAAAACATCATCATCATATCATGCATGGAATTTCATTTCTAACACACATAGTTGCTAGTTTTTCTTGGAACTTTTTTAGAACTTCTAAAACTCGTTGGAAAAAAATTTTATTTCAATAAAATCATCATAAAATAAAGAAAGTTAGTAGATATGTTAAATCCTTCATGGTTATCATTTAAAACATAAAATCCTACTTGAAACATCCATTGAGTTCATCTAAACTTAAGAAAATCATAAAGCATAGGTTATTGGCACTTGTGACTAGATGAAACTTACACCAAGCTCATCATCATCACATGGCTGAGTTTTGCATTCAAAGGAATGCTTCCATATCCAACTTTTCCTTGAGATAACAAGGGACAAGTCTTGAGCTCTAATATTTTTAGGTGATAACAAGAATATAAATATGCTATGCACTTCATTTTATCTTCATTAGAAAAGCAAAGTGAGGGCTTAAAATAAATGTGACATGCAACTCATTTTTATCTTTAAGATTAGGTGATGACTTGAAAAGTAACCATGGAATGCAAAGCTTGAAATTAAACATGATAATGCAAGTTCATTTCTTTTATTCTTGAGAGCTTAGTGATGACATAGAAAAGTAAATATGCTATGCAAGGCATAAATTTAAACATGAATGCTAGTCCATTTTTATATATCATTATAACTCATGCAAGACTTTAAAGAGCCAACATCTCAATCCCAAACTCAATATCACAAGATAAAGTAAGCTCTAGAGTCCTAAGAACCAAGGCTTCAAAGAGACCTCATGGTTCTTTGAACATCATCATCAAGCTAAAGGAAATGGATTCAAGAAAACAAAACTTCAAAGGAAAAGAAAAGAAAGGAACCAAAACTATATAGAAAAGGAAAATACACCATATTCTTTATTATGTACCCAAAACCCTATCTAAAGTAAACTCTAGAACGTACCAGCCAACTTTAAGGTTGACAAGGGTAGGCTTTGGGCTTTTTGAAATCCTTGTAATTATTTTCTTAAGGTGAAATCATTAGTGAGCTAGTAACAAAAGTAAAACTTGAAGAAAGAAAAACTCAAGCTTTAGAGGTCTCATTGATATGAACACAAGGTCATCCTCTAGAGATACTCATCATCAAGCTATCATGAAAGGAAATGTTGGCCTTGAAGGCCGAAAATGCAAAAGAAAAGATAAAGGAGAACCAAAAAGGAAAACTCAAGAAAGCATCATAAAATCAACATTTTTCTTCAAGAACAAAGCATATTTGAGTAAAAGAAAGATTTTAGAATAACTCCCTACCAAGTATTGAAGATAAAAGCTTGGTCTTGAGGTGAGAGTGAGAAGAAAAACTTCATCCAAGGGTGAGAGGAGGTTTCGGCCAATAGGGTGAAAAGGAAAGAAATGTGTTTTGTGTGGGCTTTGTGTTTGAGGATGGGAGCTTTGGTGTTTAGGTGGTGGTTTATGGTGGTTGTATGGTGGTTTAAGGTTGTTATGTGGTAGGTCAAAGAGAAAGTTGAAGAAGATGAAGAAGAAGAGAACTCTTAAAACTTTGAGAGAAAAATGAGAGAACTAGTAAGAATGCTTAAAGCTTAAACTTAGCAAATGAACAAAAGTGGTCCAAGTTCATCCAACCAAGCTATTTATAGAAAATCAAAATAATGGAGGATGAATGGAGGAGGAGGTAGCCGTGTGGTCTCATGGAGGGAGGGAGAGAAAATATCTCATTCAATTGGTCATTCAAAGGCATGGTTTGAAGTATGGTGAGTATGGGTTCAAGCATGGCTCAAGGTAAGATGCAAGCATGGCCATGGAGTGCAAAACAAATTCAACATGTGGGAAATGAGGGGGGGGGGAGTGGTGCCGGTTCATCATGCTATGTGGGAGGATATTTGTTCTTCTAATTGTGTGCTAATGATGTGTTTAGGTGTAGTTTAGGTTAAGCTTAAGATTAGGTGTTGCTAAGCAAGTGTTTAGGTAACTAAGAAAGGAATTAAGGATTTCAAGACATGATTAGGGAGTGCTCATGCATAATTAGAGGGATTTAAACTCATTTTAATGTATAAACAATTGTAGACACAATTCCTTAATTTAAGTAATTAGAGAGAGAAAATACTATTTAAGATTCCATGACTAGAAATCTTGAATTTAAAAAGAGCTTTTAGGTTTAATCTAAGCAATTTTAGGTTCTAATTAACTTTAATAAATTATTTTGACTCTAGATTAATTATGGAAATTAATTAATCTTTGATTAGAGCCTAATATTGCTTAGGTTTGCTTAATCACATTATTAAGCTCAAAAACACTATGCTAGGGGCAAAATCATAATTTTGCACAAAAACTGCCTGGGACTACCAGGACTTACACAGATGTTGTGAAACACATAAAAACATCATTTAAAACCATCTGGAGAAGTTTTGGGCTCAATTGCACTTATACCCCCGTAAAAACACTATAGGGGTATTTTGGTCATTTTGACCCGAAACCTCAGAAAATGACATTTTTGTTCCCGAAACCATTCAAAAGCCATCTAATCTCCTTCAAACATTGAGTTGGTTCTTTGAGGACTGCCAGGTCGGCTATCCTTGAATTTCGGGCAGAAAATGACCTTAGGGGCATTTTGGCCATTTTAGCTTAGACAGAAAAATCGGGGCGTTACATCTAAACTCATTTATATGCTTTTCATAATTGATCGAAGGTGATGAAGAGATGATGTGTTAGTTAAAAGAAACTAGTTTGACTTTTGATTTTGAATTTAAAATTTAACTTCTTTCCATCGTTTTTTATGAAGCGAACTTTCTGAAGAGCGTTACTAATTCCTTGTTGATTCATTTGTCTTTTGATATTCAATCTTGGATTTTGATGATGAATAATCGATGATTGTGATGATTGAAGATTGAGTGACATATTACTTTCGGCTTTTGTATGTCATCTGTATTATAGACATTCTTTTTGAAGTTCAGTGTTATTTTCTTACAGCCTTTTCCTTGGTTTTTGGATTATGTTTCGATGAGCTTTATTCCTTGATGCATAAGTGCATATTTTTCTTGATATAATTTTCACTTCAATTAAGCTTATCCTCATTTTTTGAGGTATAACATGTTCATACATGCAAAGTGAAATTGTTCTCGCTCAAGTCCGATCGTGCCATTGGAAATACCTGTTAAGCTTAGCCAAGAAACTCAAGGCAACCATTAGTTATTCTTTAAAGTATTTTCTTTAAATTGGCTTTGTTGTCATTCAAAATAATTAAGCTCATACTTTCTGAAGGGTTCTGGAGTTTACAGAAAGCACTAAGAAAGTGACATTTTTTAGCATGAAGAAGAGCAATATGAAGATGATAGAGAAACTGAAGAGTAACAAGACTATAGAAACTATAGAGGAGTTTCTGACTTAAGAATAGTTTCTTAGAATCAAGTTCTAGGAGACATTTCCAAGGGTGTGAGAACAAACTCCTTACTTAGAAATGAATCCAATTGTGCTTTCATGTCCACCATTAAGGCAAAATGCATTAAAGATTCTTTGGATGAACAAAGTTGGATGGAAGCCATAAAAGAGGAACTAGATCAGTTTGAGAAAAGCAAAGTCTGGACACTCGTGGAGAAGTCCAAAGGAAAAAACATCATTGGAAACAAGTGGGTGCTAAAAAAAAGCAAAATGAAGCTGGAAAGGTTATTAGAAACAAAGCAAGATTGGTTGCACAAAGTTATACTCAACAAAAAGGAATTGATTATGATGAAACCTTTGCACCAGTCACAAGGCTTTAAGCAATAAGAATGCTACTTGCTTTTGTAGGCTTCAAGTGATTCACTCTATACCAAATGGATGTTAAGTCTGCATTCTTAAATGGATTCCTTTCTAAGGAAGTTTATCTAAAGAAGCCTCCATGTTTTGAGAGTAAAAACCTTATCAATCATGTCTTTAAGTTAACTAAGGCACTTTATGGTCTAAAACAAGCTCCTAGAGCTTGGTATGAAAGGTTAAGTACCTTTTTATGTAAGAATGGGTTCAAAAAAGGATTCTGTAAGGCTAATTTTGCTGGAGATAGAGTGGACAAAAAAAGCACAGTGGATGTTGCTATTTCTTTGGAAAAAGCCTCATCACTTGGTCATGCAAAAATCAAAATAACATTGTTCTCTCAATAGTTGAATCTAAATATGTAGGTGCTGCAAATTATTGCACCCAGATACTATGGATAAGGAATTAACTAGAAGACTATCATTTGATGGATTTCAAAATCCCTATTTTCTATGATAATACTAGTACTATTAATCTTGCAGAGAATCCTATTCAATACTCTAGATCCAAGCACATTGATGTCAAACATAATTTTATTAGAGATCATATTCAAAAAGGAGAGTTGAGCTATTGTTTGTTGTAATATCCTAAAAATTAATTTGAGCTTTACTAGTCATAATTTCAAAAATCTGACATACATAACAATGATGAGGACGATCCAATGGATCTGTAAAAAAAAATATGAATAGTAATCTAGTGGGCCCGATGGGGCCGCGGGACAGCCAAAACCTTAGAATTGGGGCCCAATGATGCTCCAAACTAAGAAATTATAAGATTAAGATTAGAAATATGTAGGAATAAAGATTTTATACATGTAATTAATTTTTAGGTAATGTTTGATTACCCAGGTATGGTGTTTTACCCGCTCAATAAAATTTCGATGTGCAATTTCTAGCACCAAAAGATGCTTTAATCTTTATAAAAGGATAATGATTATCTCTAGAGTCAAGTGTAACGCTAAGATTTGATCTTCAATTACAAGATCAAATCCTAGCCATTCATCTAGTTTTCTTTTTGAAAAGAATTACACATTTGACGACATAAATGATACAATTACATTAAGATATATTCAACCCATAAATTCATTTTCTCATTCTTGGCCATGCATAGAGAACCAGCAAAACTCCATTTTTAGTTCTTCAAACACATGAAAACTTGATTTCAAAGCTCCTAAACCCTTCACTACACTTGATAAAATCATAAACTCCCTTCACTAAACTTATTCTATTCATCAAGAACTACCAATCTAACAAATTGAAATTTCAATTCCTCACCATTTCCCACCTTGAGAGATCATCCTCTACTGTATAAGGAAGTGTTTGGTATGGGTTATAAGCCTTGAAGTGAACAAGATCATCTTTGGATCATCCTTGGAGCCAAGATTACTAAATCCATACTTGAGGTAACACCTAGATATTGATGAATTTGCATGGGTGGGATAGTTTTGTGTTATGGAAAAATCAATTTTGTCAAAAGAGATTTTGAACCATGCTGCTGGATTTTCAGTTTTCCTACTGGTAGTGATTGTTCATGAATCTTCTGAAGGAATTGTGAGTCTTTTCATTAGCTATAAAAATTATATTTGACGCTAACACCCTAGGCTAGTTCCACAAATTTTCTTGAGCTATGGTTTGGACTTATACTTTGTTAAACAAATCATGAACTGAAATGATACATGTGCTGCTTGAATTGTTGGACTAGAAGTTGTGAATTTTGCTAATTTTGTTACTATATCAAATGATTGATTTTTCCTTTGAAATTTTTACAAGGAGTTGGAAACATCTTAAGGTTGAACCATGATTTTTATTCTGAATTTATTCAATCATTTGCTAAGATTAACAATTATGAAATTCTTGTTTAGAGCTGAGGTTAAGTGGTCTCTAACCACCAAATTTGTAGAATTTTGTTAGTATAGTTAAAGAATGATTCTTTATCTGAAATTTTTACAGGATCTTGGGAACCCATTGAGGTATCATAGAGAATTTTTATAGCTCCTAAATTGGATGTTTGATGTGCAAATTAAATTGTGCTACTAAGTTGTGAAATCTGCCAATGTGTTGTATTAGTGATAATGCATTATATAGGTGACATAATGACATAATTGGCATTTTGTATATAAAAGTATGTTAGTGACTTTAAGGATTGGTTTGAGGGATAATTGAATTCACATCGCGAATGAATACCTGTATGTGTTTTATGCATGCAATTGGAAAAAGAAAAGTGAGTGATACATTGAATTAAGTTTTATAGCCAGAAGTAATAAAATAAGATCCTCTTGACTTGTCAAGGGCAAATAAAGAAACCTAAGATCTTCTTCAACTTGTCGAGGGTAAATAAATAAATATTAGATCCTTTTCAACCTATTGAGGGCATATAGAGAGTGTTAAGATCCTCTTTGACTTGTCGAGGGCAAATAAATAAACATGAGATCCTCTTAGATTTGTTGAGGGCATATAGAGAGATAGGATCCTTTCTACTTGTCAAGGGCAAACAATGAGAGATGAGATCCTTTCAACTTGTCAAGGGCATATAAAGAGAGATGAGATCCTCTTCGATTTATCAAGGGCAATTAAAAATAATTTCCCTATATTAGGAAAATACATATTTATAACATATGGATCATTTTGTTTAATATTATTTACAATGATTATGAGCTTATGGTGAATGTGTACTAAGTGATTGATTTCCTTTAAAAGTAATCCACTTCAGAAGTATGATTTGGAACATTAAAAATGAATCGTTATTATTTAATGCATGATCACCTTTTTCTTAATAAACCAAAGTGGCTGGAACAATGACGATGACATTATGATTTTGTATTTCAAGGAATGCCATATTGAGAATTGTATAATTCTCACCCCTATATGTTTGTGTTCCCTTGTCATCTCCAAGTGGATCCAGAGGACAATGAGATCGCTATAGGAAGGAATAAATTGGAATTTGCAGTAGTTAGTGGCAAAAATCTATTTATTGTACTTAGATGTATACATATGTTTGTAAACATAAAGAATTACAGATGTATTGTAAAGCTCTGAGAAGAGCTTCCTTTTGTATTTTGACTTGGTATTAAATAAATACTTTGTTTCTTTGATATATACTTTGATAGAACCACAAATTAATTACTATATGATTTCTTGCTATAGATACTTAAGGAAGGTCCACTAATTAATAAGTAACAACTCTCGAGTACGATATCATGACTTAAGGATGATGTTGCACTTGGGAGGATGTTACATTTGTGAATACTGAAGACCAAGTGTCTGATATATTCACTAAATCTTTAGCTGAAAATCATGTTTGATGTTTGAAAAAGCTTTTGAATCTTAAAATTTTAAAATATGCATACCATTCATACATAAACATCTCTGAACTCTCCCTATCAAGACTCTAAATTGAGGCCTATATGAAGACACAAGGAGAGCTCAGAATATCAATATGCAAAATTAGAAAATTAGTGTACAAGCTTAGAAAATGGGTAAAAAGGTCATATGAGCTCAAAATGAGGAAGATCATTCATATATGAAGTATCAGTACAATGTGTAAACTTAGACACTGTTTAATACTGGCTCAGATGTAAGTTGAAAAGTGCATAAGAGTAGGGAGTTGAATTATGGTTGGATTTTCTTTCCTTTTTATTTTTTGAAAAATTGAAACAGGTACTATCAAGTGTGAACTTGAAGTGCAGTGGAAATAATGTTAGTATATGTCAGAAAGTAACTTTTTGAACTATAACAAAGATATAAAAAGTGTTAAAAAAGTTTTCCAGAAAAAAGTATATAATAGGCACGAAACATTGAATAAATTAAAGGAGTTTTAAGGAAGAAGAAGATATTGCACATGAGTTTTTATACTAGTTCAGCTAACTTGTTGACATCCAGTTCTCAAAAACTGTTGAGGTCCACTAAACAACCCTTTTCTCAACCTTGAGAAAGTTAGATAGTCTTTCTATAGCCTTTTCAAACTATCTCCATGTGACCAGTAGCTCACTCTACTTTCACCTTCAAGTATTCTTTGTCTAGCCTCTTCAAGCTATCTTACAGTGATCACAACTGGATTAGGTTACAATGGATGTGTTTGGGTTGGATCTCTCAAACTATCAAATACTCAAGTTTTCTTATAATAAAAAAATATTAGAGCTGAAACCTTGAATGACTTATTTTTATCTACTCTTCCTATGAAGAATATATAATCTAATAAGAATGTAGAAAGAAGATTTTCAAAGAGATAAAACTTATTACAAGCTGTAATAGTTTTACAAAAGATGAAGGGAAATTTCTTTAGTGTTTCAGTACACTTGATAAGCAAAAGTCTTTTTGTTGTAAGCATATTAGCATCTATTATACTTTATCATCATTTATGACTATTGCCCTTGATCTGTTTTCTTAGTGACACATATTGATCTTCTTTCTGTGTGTTGGAAATAAAGTGTAGAAGAGTAGCTATGTGTGTTTGAGTTACTTTTTACAGTTGCAGAAGCCATTGTCTAATAGAGGTTTCTGAGTCCACCATCAGAAACTATTTTTTGCTCTCTAAATGAGGTTTCTGAACTTCTTTTTCTAGAAGTTAGGACAGTTAACCAAGTTAAAAAGAGATGTCACTATCAGTCCTTAACTGAGTTTGATTTTAAATTTGAATTTCAAATTTTGCCTCCCATTTCTATAAAGTGCATAGTTTACAATAAACTTGCTTTTTGAAGTACTGCTTCAATTTTTGGAAAATCCTTACATATTTCTTTCTTCAATCAGAGCTTGTTGTAAAGGATATAATCATGATCATGATGATTAAAGATGGTAACCATACTTTTCTTCAAATTTAGATTCAAATCTTCACTTGAAATGTTCTTTCTAAATTTGCGGCATGCTTGCTGAAGATCTAAACTTTGGTTTCTTACTCTTGGGAATTTCATTTCATGTATTGATCATAGAAACGTTTATTTCAAAATTTAATTTTCACTTTCATTGAGTTCAAAATATCGTTAAATGAGATTAAATAGGTTTGCACATATTATTGTGAAAATAATCCCATTTTAGGAACATGTGTACTATGTAATACCCTATTTTTTTTTCAAAAAATAATTGAGACTTTAGTAATAAGAATATCAAAATTGTGATTTACATAGAAATGATGAGAACAATGTAACGAACGTAAAAAAAAAAAAAAAAATCATGAATAGTGTCTTGCAGACCCCGTAGGCCCACCGGGACAATCGAAACCCTAGAACTGGGCCCCAGAGATGTCCAAAATTGAGAAATTATAGGATTAAGATTAAAAATAGGTAGGAATAAAATTTTTATACTTAGAATTAATTTTTGGACAACGTTTGATTTCCCGGGTATACTGTTTTACCCGTTCAGTAAAATTTCGGTGTGTGCTTTCTAACACCGAAAGCTAATTTAATCTTTACAAAATAAAGGAGCTTATCCATTTATATCAAATGAATGGCTAAGATTTAATCTTGGATTACAAGATCAAATCCTAGCCATCCATCTTACTTTATCACTTTGATAATTATCCTTTTATATTATATAATATCCTACAATTATTACATGATAAACACAAACTCAAATCTTCTTTAAGAAACCAAAGCACTCATCATTCTCGGTCATGACACAGCCACCATTTCCATTCATCTCAAGAGCTCAAGTTTTGTTTTCAAACCACCAAAATACTTGCTCAAAGTTCCTAAAACCATAAACTCCCTTTACTAAACTTGTTCTACTCCCCAATACCTACCAAACTAACCGATTAGAATTTGAATCCAACAACTTTTGCTATTTTGAGAGATCAACACCTGCTGTTTAGGGAAGGGTTAGGGGCTGATTGGTATGCCTTGGAGTGAGCAAGATCACTCTTGGACACATCCTTGAAAGCCAAGATCCTTAAAGCTACAAAGTAGGGTTTTATTGAGTCTTTTCTTGCAAAATTTATATTTCAAATCTCTGACTTCTTCTGCTCGAAATTTTTGGTTATTTTAGTTAATAATATATGGTTGTTGAAGTATAAATTTTTTTGGAGGGTTTGGATGAGGTTAGAGTAATCATTTTATCAAGTGAAGTTTTAGATAGTGTGCTGGAATTTCGGTTTTTCTGAAAACAGTAAAATATCATGAATTTTTAGACATATTTGTAGTTATGATCATAGCCTGGAAAACTTATATGTTGCACCTAACATCTTGAACTATTTACAAGAAAATTCTTGAGCACTAATTTTATGTTTTACTGTCTCAAAAAAATCAGAAACCGAAAAGGTAACCTTGCTGTCTGGATTGTGGGGACTAAAGCTCCGATTTTATATGATTTTAGTACCATATTAAATGATTGAATTATCATCTAAAATTTTTACAGGGTTTTGAAAACTTCTTGAAGTGTAACTGTGATTTTTATTTGGGGTTGATTTGATCAATTGCTAGGATTAAAAATTATGAGAATTCTGATCTGAGCTGTGAATAAGTGGTCTTTGACCATCAAATTTGTATAATTTATTTAACCGGGTTACAGAATTCTTTTTCCCCTGATGTTTACAGGGACTATTAAACACATTGAGGTGTAATAGGGAATTTTTGTGGCTTTTAAATTAGCCATTTGATATGGAAAGTAAATGCTGCTACTGGAATGATAAATCTGCCAAGTTGCTGAAATGGTGGAAATGTCTTAAATTGATAATGGAATGGCATTTAGTCCATATATATGATATATGAATGCATGCTAATGGGTTTAGAGAGTTACTTATAAAGCATAATGAGACTCTAGATGTAACTAAATTGCCTACGTGTGATGTAAACATGATTTGTCAAAAAGAAAAGTACATGCGGCTGTTATATGACAAAAGAGAATATGAGAAATGTGATGGTGCATATTTTAACATACGGGGAAAATAGAAACAAGGCTTATATGGGATAAAGAGGGAAGGCAAAAATAAGAACTTCCCAGGAAATGTTATGATTCGGTAGACATATCGGCTAGAAGATAGAACTGTGTGTGATTCGGAAATGGAAAAGAAATATGAAGTCCGATGATCACGAATAGGAATGAGCTCATGTCCTAGCAGTCTATGGTCCTCTGAGGAGTTATCCACTACATATGTTATCTGATGTGAAACTAAGCCTTCCCTATGCTAATGAAAAGAAACAACTGCACTAATTGAATTTCGTGAATTACAAGAGAAAGATTTATGGTTACCATCATGTTACATTTTGACTTTACTTGAATTATATACATTAATAACTATTCCTATGACTATGCATAGTTTAATTGTTATTTTTGCATATAAGTTTACTTGATATTGCTTATAAGAATGAAATTCCTACTTATGTTTTGTTTAGTAATTTTGATTACTGGTGAGGGATTACCCTACTGAGAATTATATAATATTCTCATCCCTATTTGTGTATATTTTGTATGGTGCTCAGATGCTACAGATGCCGTCAGTGATCTTCTTCCTTGACTCACCCCAATGGCAATGGCACTACGATCCTGAATTGGATTCACTATATGTAGTAGCATATTCTCAGATACGAGCTTATGTATTCTTCAGCCGTTCTTTTAGTACCTCTGTTTTTACTGCTGAGTTTGACCCTGCTTTTCCTTATGACGGTGTGCCCCTACACATGGCACACCCTGTTGAGTTTGTAGCTCCACCCGCACCACCTATGCCCCCTCCTGGAGATGATCCTTCCTCGTCCTCCTCCTCGGACTCCAATCCACCAGCTAGTCCTGGTGCCCCTGCTGAGGGCAACGCCATTCCACCGATGGCGAATAGTTTTCTTTAGGGGAGCATGTAACATTCAGGGACTCATGTTATGTACGTAGTTGTAGTTTTGCATTAGGAACCCGCCAGCCTGCAGACTGATTTTGTGAGATACTTTAGAGTCCATTTCTATATGTATGAAAGTTTGCTGGATCTCAACTTTGAGCAGGTCAGACTACTTAGTAGAAGTGTTCTTTTGTACACTAAGTTCCTGACTAGTTAGGATATAACTAGTTTGTTTTTTTTTTTTTTTTTTGTATGATGTACCTAATGTGAACTTAACAACAATGTATATATATATGTACATATTAGTTTGATAACTTATACATCTATAATATTTTATTTCAGTTATTTCCGACTAGAATAGAGCATGTGAGTGAGTAATACTTTTCTAATTACTATGTGAACACTCGAGTAAAAACATGGTAATTAGGAGGGTGTTACATACTAACGTGAATAGCCCTGTCTGATACTTTAAGAAACTCAAGAAATGGATTAGTCATTTTTCAAAATATTTTCATGAAATTGGTTTTGTTATCACTCAAATCATTAAGCATTGATGTTTTCTAAATAGTTCTGGAGCTAACATTAGAAAGTAATGAAGATTCAAAAAGTGGTTCCTTTGTTCATAAACCACTTATTCTAGGAGTCTTGGAAAAGGTGGGACAATTCCCACTCTTTTTGAGTTTTTGTCTTCTACATCGCCTCAACTTCTAGACTTTATGTACCATCACATTAATAGCTTCCTTCACTTCACATGTAACGCCCCGATTTTCTGTTAGAGCGAAAATGACCAAAATGTCCCTGTGGTCATTTTCAAGCCGGAATTTGAGGAAACCTGATCTGGTAGTCCTCGAAGGGCAAACTCAATGTTGGAAGGGGATTAGTTGACCTGTGTGCCTTTCCAGGATCGAAAATCTCGTTTTTTGAGTTTTCGGATCAAAATGACCAAATACCCCTATGGGGTTTGACCCGTTTGCAAGTGCCGGATGAATCCGTAACTTCTCCATATGGTTTTAAAAGACGTTTTTATGTATTCTGTGACTTTAGTTTTAGTCCCGGAGGTTCCGGGCAAAATTAGTGCAAAATTACGATTTTGCCCCTAGCTTTGTGTTTTTTAGCGTAATTGCGTGATTAAGCAAACCTGAGCAATATTAGGCTCTAATTGAAGATTAATTAATTTCCATAATTAATCTAAAATAATTTGTCAAAGTCAATTAGAACTTAAGAACGCTTAATTACAACTTGAAATCTTGTTTTAAATTCAAGATTCCTAGTCATGGAATCTTGAATAGTGTTTTCTCTCTCCAATTCCTTAAATCATGGAATTGTGTTTTCAATTGTTTATTCATAAAATGAATTTTAAACTCTCTAAAAGTGTATGAGCACTCCTTAATCATGTCATAAAATTCCTAATCATATCCTTAATTACCTAAACACATATTTAACAATTCCTAATCTTGCACCTAAACTAATACACATCTAATCACACCTCTAAACCATTATTAAACAAAAGACACCTCACCTCCTTTCTTCTAGAAGCTCATGGCCACTCCTCCTCCCATGCCTCCAATATTTGAAATTGAAATACAATTTCAAGTCCATAACAAGCCTTACTTAGCCCATGCTTTTGACCATGCTTACCATGCTTCCCTCCATGCCTTGAATGACCACCCAAAGGAGATATTTTTCTTCCTTCCAAAGCCTTGAAAACCGTGGCCTCTCCTCCTCCACACATTCCTTCACATTTTGTTTCTTTATAAATACCACACTTAGAATAACTTGGCCATTTTTGTTCATTCTTGCAAACTAGCTTCAAGAATTATCTTGAGTTTTCTTTCTTTTCTTCCAAGAACTCAAGAGTTCTCTCATCTCCTCTTCTTCTTCATCTTCTTCATCTTCAACAAAGAGCCACACTTTACATCCTCAAACCACCACACAACCATCATAAACCATCATCCAAACACCAAAGCTTTCACTCTCAAACACAAGCTCATATAAAAAACCTTTCCTTCCTTTTTCCTTGTGCTTGGCCGAATCATCACCATCACTTTGGAGGAGCTTTTCATCTTATTCGCACCTCAAAGATCAAGCCCTTGTCTTCACACTTGGTAGGGAGTTGCTTTCAAACTTTGTTTTTACTCAAAAATGTGTTTTCTCTAGTTTTCTCTTGGTTCCTTTTTAAGCTTTTCTTTATCTTTCCTTTTCTTTTAATTTCGGCCTCAAGGCCTTGTTTTGAGCATGATAGCTTGATGATGAGTGTTTCTAGATGGTGACCTTGTGTTCATCTCAAAGAAACCTCTAAAGCTTGAGTTTTGTTCTTGATCTAGCAAAGTTTTGGTTTTTCTTTCCTTTTCTTTTCCTACATAGTTTCGGCCTCCATAGTATTCATCTCAAGGTTTTTGTTAAAAATTTTAAAGTGTCTCTATGTTTACTTTGTATCAAGAAAATAATGTTGCTAGGTTTCTATGTCCTTAAAGTCTTGTTTTCCTTTAAAGTTTGCTTCTTTTTGAGCTTGATGATGATGTTCAATGGTTCCTTTGAGAACATGTTCAAGAACTCTAAGGCTCACTTGGTTGATGAGAGAAAAGTTGGGTTGAGATTTTTGGTTCTCTTTAAAAGTCTCATATGAGCTCTAAGTTAAGATAAAAGATTTGTATCCATGTTTACTTTTATGTCATCACTAAATGCTCAAGATTAAAGAATAAACTTGCATCTCCATATTTATGTTTATGCTCTCACTAAATCTCTAAGACAATAATGAGTTTGCATAGCATATTTATTTTATGTTCACACCTCTAAATAAAGACTAAAATAAAGTGCATTGCATTTTTTTTTTGTGTTATAACTTAAGAGATTTAGAGCTCATAGACTTACCCATTCTTATCTCAAACAAAGATTTAAAAATATATGTTTGTTAGCTCATTGATTTTCGGCCTTAGGAGGTTTGAGTAGTTACAAATACTAAAACTTATGTTTCATAATTTTTTTCTAAGTTTAGAGAAGCCTAAGAAATGTTTTGAACAAAGTTTTATGATTTTAAATCCTCTCAAGCCTCATTCGAAATAGCTACTGCCTTCAAAAATATTTTGATAATTTTAGTTGATAAAAATGTTTACTAATGAGTTATGAAAGTTTTAGAAAGGTTCCAAGAGAAACTAGCATTTTATGTGTTCTAGAAATCAAGTTTTATGTCTTGTTTGTTGGAGATGAATTCAGTTCTACCTTGCTGTGAAATGCTCACTGTTTTGTGCTGTTTGATGATGATAATATGTGTATGTTCATGTATTTCTGATGCTAGAATTCATATGTAAAAGATAAGAAAAGTTAGTAACTAGAAAATAATTAATTTGAGACTTTTAGATCCCTTAGAAGATGAATTTTTTGGATTCTGTCCAGCAAGATTTAGAATTGATAATCATGGTTTCTAATTAGTTTAAATGTGTAGGAATGACTCATAATTGGTTTAGGACTTGATCTTGATGCCTTAGGAGCAAATTGAACTTAGAAAGGGTCAATGTTATGACTCCTAGGTACCCGTAAAGCTAGAATTTTAGATTCTGTATCCTTGAGATTTAGAAATATTTATGATTATTGATCGGAGTGAGGAATACTTAGATATGATCCTATAGGTACCCGAGAGCTTAAGTTATGATGATTTACAACTTAGACTTGAGTTAAAAGACCTTAAGGGTCGATGCATAAGACATTAAGAGTTTTTACTGCTTTGAGTTAGATATTTATTTATGCAAGTATGATATGTTGATATGCATGAGCTTTATCTATGTGAGTATGATGTTGTGATGCATGAGCTTTATTTATGTGAGTATGATGTTGTGATGCATGAGCCTTATCTATGTGAGTATGATGTTATGAAGCATGAGCTTTATCTATGTAAATATGATGCTGTGATGAATGAGCTATGATGAAGTGAATTATTGAGATGTTATGTCTATTATGTTTATGAGAAATTGAATGAGAGAGGATATATACCCCTTCTTTTGCCCTCTAAGAAATCTAGTGAAAATTAGTTAGGTTTGAGCTCATTTAGGCAATATAGGTGTATATGGTTGGATTTGGGTGTATTTGGTTGGACTTAATAATGAGATTGATTTGGTGATGCGTATAATTTTTGGTGATGAGTATAAATATATTTGAGCTCATTCCTAGGCGATAGGATGTGTTTGGTTAGATTTGGTGATACGTATAAATATCGCCGGGCACTGGTGTTTATGGCTGGATTTGGTGATGCGAAAATAAGGTGGTCTTTGAGAGAAAGAACTCAAGAGTTCGGACATGAGAAAAGAGATGTGATGTCTCTTTTCAAGTCACCTAGTCATGAGTAAAGAAAGAAAGATTCCTAAGATACCTCTTCTTTTGCCCTCTTAAAAATCTAGTGAAAGCTAGTTAGGTTTGAGCTCATTCGAATTGAGCTCATTCCTAGGCAATAGGGTGTGTTTGGTTGGATTTGGTGATATGTATAAATATCGCTGGGCATTGGTGTTTATGGTTGGATTTGGTGATGGGAAAAGAATGTGGTCCTTAAGGAAAAGAACTTAAGAGTTCAAGTGTGAGAAAAGAATAAAGGAAAGTCCTATACTTTTTATGCCACTTATCTGTTACTTGATGTTATGATTTATGGAATTGCTTGTATAATGTATTGCCATGCATTCATCCAATATCTGCTGCATTCATATGATTAATACTCATATTAAAAGACACCCACTTTGGATAAATAGATTTAAGAAGTCTAAAACCAAACCCTATGCCTGAACACGTTTTTCATAATTAAAACCGAAGTGGCTGGGGACGATGACGATGACACATGTATTAAAGTCAGAAATCCCTATTGAGAATCTTGAATAAGTTTCTCATCCCTCTCTCTCTTTTCTCCCGTGTCATCTCCAGACGAAGATGATGAGGTATCTCATGGTGCGATTCGTGATTTCTACTAAGGCATTGGCATGGGGCATATGCTGTGAGTCGGATTGGTAGGATACAACGGATGCACGTAGATGCCGCTTGGGTTTTATATTTATAGGAGTGTACTTCTTTTGATGCGATAATAGGATTATGATAGTCATAGATTATGTACCTATGATAATATGATTATGTTGTGATATAATGAACAATGTCTGTGTTTTGGGACCATGACTGATATGAGTTCTCTTTTTTGTGTGTTAGTCTGCGTTACATCATACGCGGCTCTCACCTTGATTTTATGTTTCTTAAAAAAAAATTTCACCCATATTTCCGCTAAGTATTTTCATAAAAGAATGAGACTAAGAAGTAATAACCTAATAATTAACCTAATGTGTTCTAGAGTATTGGGTTAAAAATTAGGATGTTACATCACACGTAACTCGTAACCCCCTCACCTTCAACCTCAAACACTATTCTCTCAACCAAAATCATTTCATCTTCTTCACTGTAAAACCTCTTTTAGTAACATCCATCATTCTCTAACCCTAAACTCTTTCACCCTCAATCTCTTTAAATATGATCAATAATACTGAACAAAAGCAACCCGACTGAAGCATTGCTAAAAAGGGTCCTTTCTTCATGTATAATGATCCCCTAATGTAGGAATACTATGTGGACAACTTCTCCTAAAAAATGTTCGCCCTTGGAAAGAGACTTAGCAACTACTTGATGAACTAACTACCCATTTTGAAGGAAGTCTTCACCTTCCAAGGTTGGGAAAAGTTCCTAGACATCTTTGACAGGGCGATCCTAGGAATGTTCAATGCCTTCTACTCTCATTTAGAGGCAAAGACACATGCCATCCTCAAAATCACCATCTAAGACACATACATTGATGTTGTTAGGGCTTCTATTGCTGGAGTAACCTACCTTGCTCAAAGCAATTGGTATCATTCTCTAGGGGTCACTGTGAAGGAAATCTCAAGATGGCTTATAGATTCTCCTAGATATAGACCTAAGGAGATCACTACTGCCTTACTAATTCCTAGGATGAGAAAGGTTTTTATAGTTGTTTAGTTCACTCTTCTACCTAGATTAGAGAGTACCGACATGTTGCAAGCAATGAACTGGATGTTGCTATTTTGCCTTATGGAAAAGAAGAAAGTTAATCTGCCAAGGTTGATAGTGGAATTTATATTGGGAGTAATCACAAAAGAAAAAGAGAAGAACCACTAGTGTTCCATATAGGATGTTTCCAACAAGGGTTTTCTAGCATGTTGGATATCCTCTTGCTAAAGAATAGTTTGAGTTTATGACTGGCACAGAATACACAATGATTTCCTTCAAAGCCATGAAGAGAACAAAGTCTATGGCTATCAAGACTAGTTCTAGAAGATAGAGCTTCCAAATTAAGGATGCTTTGATCGAAAAAGCTATAGCTGAGGTAGAGAAGATGATGAAACAAGAAAAGGGCAAGATAAAAAGGAAAATAATCCTCCTTGAAAGCAGTTCAAAAAGTTCTAAGGAAGTAGAGTAAGAGTAAGAGAAGAGTTAGTCTAAGGAACTTCCTTCCATAATTAAGCTGAGAAGCAAAAGGAAACAGAATAAAAGGTAGAAAAGAGTAAAGTCCCTCATGCCATTAGAAATTAAGGCAGTGACCTCAGTCAAAGGCAAACCTAAAAAAATTCCAATCCG